>CM038405.1:16097474-17297474 GCA_021498475.1 Saguinus midas | reverse complement strand
CCTCCCGGTGCTCTCTGGAAGCCTCTTGTCGCTTGCTGGTGCAGCCTCCCTGGGCTGCCTGTCCTCCCTCCCTGTGGCTCAGTCCGAGTGTGCTGGCCCTGTGCTACCTAAGTTCCTGTCAGCTCTGCAGGCTGGGAACTCAGTGTCCCGTTAGCTGTCGCTGCCCCAAGTGGCCAGGGCTTGACCCAACCGACACCTCCCCTGATTTTTTTTTTGAGATGGAGTCTCACTGTGTCGCCCAGTCCAGAGTGCAGTGGTGGGAACTCAGCTCACTCTAGTCCCCACTTCCCAGGTCCAAGAGTTTCTCCTGCCTCAGCCTCCTGAGTAGCTGGGATTACAGGCGATGCCACCACACCCAGCTAATTTTTGTATTTTTAGTAGAGAGGGGGTTTCACCATGCGGCCACGCTGGTCTCAAACTCCTGACATCAAGTAACCTGCCCACTTCGCCTCCCAAAGTGCTGGGATTACAGGAGTGAGCCACTATGCCCAGACACCTTCCCTGATGTTTTTCCTACTCATAATTTAAGATCAACCAGAGAAAGCCCAGTGTTCCGCCAGCAATCCTGCAGGACCCTCTCCCGTTTCCCCTCCGCAGCCTGCTGATGAGTCTCCACCAAATACAGTGATGGAGGACCGATGATGCATAAGGAGAGAGGAAGTGGAGGGAGGGAGGTTGGCAGGGCTGGGAGAGAGGCAGGGATGGTGGAGGGAGGAGAAGTCACGGGCAACAGGTGAGAGGTCGGTGAATCTGGGTTGAGGGTATAATTGGCAAACAGGAATTACCTTCGTTATTCCTGCACCTTCTCTGTACACTTACAATTATTTCAACTTGAAAAGCCTGTGAAGGAAGGAATGAAGTGGGCTGGACACCATGCGGGGCCGGCCTGGTTTTCTCCATCTTGTTCCTGCCCATTTCCACAGGCCGTGGCATTCTCCGTGGCAGGCGCTGGGCTCACAGCCTTAGAGACCCAGGGCCCAAGTGGCAGGTTGTGTTTTTCTTGTTCCTGGAAGTTCTGGCCACACATGCCCAAGGAAGGCTCTGTCTTGGGTCAGGCAGACTCTGTGTTCAGGAGCCCAGCCAGTTCTCAGGCAGCCCTGTGCCACCCTGAGCTGTTGGTGATTTGCCAACCCACCTTGCCGCCTCTTCCAGGTAGCACCCGATGTCCCTCTCAGCCCTCCTCAGCCCTCTGAGCGGTGCCATTCCCAGCTCCAGAGGCAGACACAGGCCCTGGGCAGTCTAAGCATGGCCTATCCCTCTGCTGGGCCACTCTCTTTTCTTCTGAGCTTGAGTGAGAGGAGGGCCCACATCGCTTAACCCAAGAGTCCTCTGGGCCACTGTGGTCCTGCTTCATGCACCAGGCGTCCCTGGGCTCAAATCTTCGTCCAGGGCCTGACACTGCCTGGAGGCTTGTCCTGGGGACTCTGTGAAAACCACGTTGCACAGACCACATCAACCCCTAAGTCACTGGTGCTATTTGGGGGTCAGGGGCACCCACCTCATGCCACAGGGGTGAGGCGTCTTCCTGGCATGAAAACAGAACTATCTGCAACCTTGCAGGGGACCCACAGCATGCAATGGCCGGTGGGTGTGGTCAGGACCACCCGAGCCCAGATGCATCCCTCGCCCCTAGATGCCAGGAACCGGAGACATGCAGCTAGGGACATGTTTCATGCAGCGTCAAAACACTTTCATGACATAGTCCTGAATTACAGTGAGCCGTTGGAATGCCGCGACCGATTTTAAAGCCCAAAGTGCCATAAGCTGCCAGGATCATCCTCTGAGGTGTAACGGCCTCGTTGTGGCTATTGAAGGAAAACAGATTGTAACGAGTTGGAAAGTCACCAGATGGCGTCGATGACAGGAAGTGCCGGAGACCAGGCATAGTCCGTGCTGGGTGTACCCCACAACCGTCCCCCCAAACACCCCTGCCAGGTTTGCTGAGGTCCACAGGAGACTGTTCAAGGCATCATTCAAGACCCGTGTCCCCCAGCAGCCGAAGCGGCAGCACATGCTCTGAACACCCACATTTCCAGCTGCGGGTGCTAAACTCAAGTAAAATTCATCCCTTTCCTGAACCCGCACCTTGCTGGTATCACCTTGCTGCCAGACCGCACTGTATCTCCAATCATCGTCCTTCCCCCGCGAGCTGTTGTCTCTTCTGTCAGAGAGGTGTGGGCCACATGGCCTCGAAGTGCCCCGTGGCTCAAGCAGCCATGACTCCGTGGTCCCGTCGCCCTGTACTTCCTCAGGAGCCTTTGCGAAGTCACCAAGGGCCTCTGAGGGGTGTGCGGCTGTTGAGTGCAGCAGACGCTAATGGAAATGGGACTGGCAAAGGCACAGTGACAGCGGCCCTGGAATGCAGCATTCACCTGGCGACCTTGAGCTATGATGCCACTGGCAGGCTGCTCCTCTCACAGAGTATCTGCCACAGCCCCGAGCAGAGACCCCAGCAAGGACGGTGGATCTGTGGGGCCTGGTGGGACTACAGTGTGACAATGACCTCAATGTGAGATGGGTCTGCCTGGGACCCTCCTCCAGAGTATGAACCCTCATGACTAGCACAAGGGATGGAGGACATGCTGGTGCCAGGCACCTTGGTGTCCACGCACTAAATGCTATGTCCTCACCTGGTCCCTGGCCGGAGCATGGACTTGGCATCTTGATGTTCCCTCTAAAGGGGCATTAGCCTCAGGGTGACTGGGCTGTGTACGGTCGGGCCAGGCAGCCGCCTCCTCCTGATGGCACCAGCATGCCAGCTCACATGTACTTGAGTGCCAGAGCTGGCTCCCAGAGGGCCCTGGGCTCAGCAGCACCCCCGCCATGGGGCCCAGCTGGGCACAGGTGATGGAGGTTCCCCGGTGTCATAAGTAGCAGCGCCACTGAGGGTCTCAGACACTGGTTAGCATGGCAGGGGTCACTGAGCTAGAGCATGAGCTGCGGGGAGCTCCGTCTCGGCAGATGCATGGCCTGAGGCCTGTCGGGCGTGGCTTCGATCCTGTGAATTCTTTCCTTCTGTCTGAGGCCTGCTTAGGGCCCTCGGTGCTCTCTGGAAGCCTCTTGTCGCTTGCTGGTGCAGCCTCCCTTGGGCTGCCTGTCCTCCCTCCCTGTGGCTCAGTCCGAGTGTGCTTGGCCCTGTGCTACCTGCGTTCCTGTCAGCTCTGCAGGCTGGGAACTCAGTGTCCCGTTCGCTGCCTCGGCCACCCACATCCCAGGCTGAGTGCAGGCTCAGGAAGCGTCTGACTAGTGGCTGTGCGGTGTTCGTGCCTGGGTGTGTCCTTTGTGAGCGGGCACTGGGCTGCAGCATTCACCCAAGCGACCTTGAGCTATGATGCCACTGGCATAGCTGCTCCTCTCACAGAGTATCTGCCACAGCCCCGAGCAGAGACCCCAGCAAGGACAGTGGATCTGTGGGGCCTGGTGGGACTGCAGTGTGGACAATGACCTCAATGTGAGATGTGGTCTGCCTGGGACCCTCCCTCCAGAGTATGAACCCTCATGACTCACAGCACAAGGGATGGAGGACATGCTGGTGCCAGGCACCTTGGTGTCACGCACTAAATGCTATGTCCCTCACCTGGTCCCTGGCCGGGAGCATGGACTTGGCATCTTGATGTTCCCTCTAAAGGGGCATTAGCCTCAGGGTGACTGGGCTGTGTACGGTCGGGGCCAGGCAGCCGCCTCCTCCTGATGGCACCAGCATGCCAGCTCACATGTACTTGAGTGCCAGAGCTGGCTCCCAGAGGGCCCTGGGCTCAGCAGCACCCCCGCCATGGGGCCCAGCTGGGCACAGGTGATGGAGGTTCCCCCGGTGTCATAAGTAGCAGCGCCACTGAGGGTCTCCAGACACTAGTTAGCATGGCAGGGGTCACTGAGCTAGAGCATGAGCTGCGGGGAGCTCCGTCTCGGCAGATGCATGGCCTGAGGCCTGTCGGGCGTGGCTTCCGATCCTGTGAATTCTTTCCTTCTGTCTGAGGCCTGCTTAGGGCCCTCCCGGTGCTCTCTGGAAGCCTCTTGTCGCTTGCTGGTGCAGCCTCCCTGGGGCTGCCTGTCCTCCCTCCCTGTGGCTCAGTCCGAGTGTGCTTGGCCCTGTGCTACCTGCGTTCCTGTCAGCTCTGCAGGCTGGGAACTCAGTGTCCCGTTCGCTGCCTCGTCACCCACATCCCAGGCTGAGTGCAGGCTCAGGAAGCGTCTGACTAGTGGCTGTGCGGTGTTCGTGCCTGGGTGTGTCCTTTGTGAGCGGCACTGGGCTGGCAGCTCCACGATCTTCTGACTCTCTTCTCTCCACTCTGCTTGCACATCTGTCCTTGGTGCTGTGAGAACCTCCAGGTGGCCTCTTGCTGCTGTGGGGAACCTGCTGGCCAGGTGGCACCTGCCCACATGTCCCAGCTGGCCACAGTCTGCATGAGGGGATGTGTTGCCTCTGTGCTCACATTTGGAGCTCAACTTCGCAGGCTTTTCAAGGCTCATGGCTGTAAAGTGGTGTCTCCTTGTCGTCTGCATTTCTCTACTTTGCAGTAACTTTGAGGTGTCAAGCTCACACATGGTGCTTGTGTCTTTTGGACTGGCTTCCTGTGGTGGCTATCAAATGACCACAGATGCAGTGGCTTAAACACACACATATCTTCTCCCACAGCTCTGGGGTCAGAAGTCTGAACATTGGTCGGGAGAGCTGTGTTCCTCTCGGAGGCTCCAGGAAGAGCTGACTTCCTCGCCTTTCCCTGCTCCCAGAGGCCCCGCATTCCTGGGCGGAGTCTCTGCCTCCCTCCACAAAGGCCCCAGGAACAGCATGGGGACTACTGAATTAACCAGGCTCCTGTGCTCCAGGCCCCACCCAGCACCTCTGCAAAGGCCCTTGTTCTGATTCATCTCCACGGCTTCTAGGAGCAGGTGCCCAGCAGCTTTGGGCGGGCAGGAGGTCATATCCGCAGCAGATATCCACCCACAGCATTTCTCCATCCTTCTGTTGGGTTTCCTGCCTTCTTCTTGAGGACTTGCAGGAACTCCTTGTATATTTTAAATATAATCTTGGTTGTTTGAAATAGTGTCAGCATTTTCTCCCGGCACTGCATGGGCTTATGAACTCCGCCTACCCCATAGACTTCTCTGAATAGAAATTATTAATGTTGACGTAACATTCTATCTTTTCGAAATCTTATGGATGGTGCTTTGGGATGCTTGCTTTAAAAAATCTTCCCCAACCTATAAAGATCCTTACTCTTACTGTCCTTGTCTCTTTATTTTTTTTTAAAAAAATTATATGTTTTAATTATTTTTTAATTTAGAGATGGGAGTCTCACTATGTTGCTCAATCTGGCCTGAACCTCCTACGTCCACATGATCCGCCCACCTTGGCCTCCCAAAGTGCTGGGATTACAGGCGTGAGCCACTGTACACAGCGCCCAGTTTCATTTTATTATCTAAGAAATTAACCCATCTGGAATCTGCCTCTTTGCTTAAGTATTATAACGAGGATCAGTTTTATTTTATCCATTGTGATTTCAAATTCCATTGGCAACCTGTCATTCTCCCATTGCTCTGTGATGTCCTCCTCATCATTTGTGTGGCTCCTGTGATGTCCTCCTCATCATTTGCGTGGCTCTCTGTGATGTCCTCCTCATCATTTACGTGGCTCTCTGTGTCCTCCTCATCATTTCGTGGCTCCTGTGATGTCCTCCTCATCAGCTCTGCAGGCTGGCTCTGTGTCCCGTTCGCTGCCTCGTCACCCACATCCCAGGCTGAGTGCAGGCTCAGGAGCGTCTGACTAGTGGCTGTGCGGTGTTCGTGCCTGGGTGTGTCCTGTGAGCGGCACTGGGCTGGCAGCTCCACGATCTTCTGACTCTCTTCTCTCCACTCTGCTTGCACATCTGTCCTTGGTGCTGTGAGAACCTCCAGGTGGCCTCTTGCTGCTGTGGGGAACCTGCTGGCCAGGTGGCACCTGCCCACATGTCCCAGCTGGCCACAGTCTGCATGAGGGGATGTGTTGCCTCTGTGCTCACCAGCATTTGGAGCTCAACTTCGCAGGCTTTTCAAGGCTCATGGCTGTAAAGTGGTGTCTCCTTGTCGTCTGCATTTCTCTACTTTGCAGTAACTTTGAGGTCGCAAGCTCACACATGGTGCTTGTGTCTTTTGGACTGGCTTCCTGTGGTGGCTATCAAATGACCACAGATGCAGTGGCTTAAACACACACACATATCTTCTCCCACAGCTCTGGGGTCAGAAGTCTGAACATTGGTCGGGAGAGCTGTGTTCCTCTCGGAGGCTCCAGGAAGAGCTGACTTCCTCGCCTTTCCCTGCTCCCAGAGGCCCCGCATTCCTGGGCGGAGTCTCTGCCTCCCTCCACAAAGGCCCCAGGAACAGCATGGGGACTACCCGAATTAACCAGGCTCCTGTGCTCTCCAGGCCCCCACCCAGCACCTCTGCAAAGGCCCTTGTGCCCTGATTCATCTCCACGGCTTCTAGGAGCAGGTGCCCAGCAGCTTTGGGCGGGCAGGGAGGTCATATCCCACAGCAGATATCCACCCACAGCATTTCTCCATCCTTCTGTTGGGTTTCCTGCCTTCTTCTTGAGGACTTGCAGGAACTCCTTGTATATTTTAAATATAATCTTGGTTGTTTGAAATAGTGTCAGCATTTTCTCCGGCACTGCATGGGCTTATGAACTCCGCCTACCCCATAGACTTCTCTGAATAGAAATTATTAATGTTGCATTCTATCTTTTCAAATCTTATGGATGGTGCTTTGGGATGCTTGCTTTAAAAAATCTTCCCCAACCTATAAAGATCCTTACTCTTACTGTCCTTGTCTCTTTATTTTTTTTTAAAAAAATTATATGTTTTAATTATTTTTTAATTTAGAGATGGGAGTCTCACTATGTTGCTCAATCTGGCCTGAACCTCCTACGTCCACATGATCCGCCCACCTTGGCCTCCCAAAGTGCTGGGATTACAGGCGTGAGCCACTGTACAGCGCCCAGTTTCATTTTTATTATCTAAGAAATTAACCCATCTGGAATCTGCCTTTGCTTAAGTATTATAACGTAGGATCAGTTTTATTTTATCCACATTGTGATTTCCTAAATTCCATTGGCAACCTGTCATTCTCCCATTGCTCTGTGATGTCCTCCTCATCATTTGTGTGGCTCCCTGTGATGTCCTCCTCATCATTTGCGTGGCTCTCTGTGATGTCCTCCTCATCATTTACGTGGCTCCCTGTGATGTCCTCCTCATCATTTGCGTGGCTCTCTGTGATGTCCTCCTCATGATTTGCGTGGCTCTGTGATGTCCTCCTCATCATTGTGTGGCTCTCTGTGATGTCCTCCTCATCATTTGTGTGGCTCTGTGATGTCCTCCTCATCATTTGTGTGGCTCTCTGTGATGTCCTCCTCATCATTTTCTCTGTGATGTCCTCCTCATCATTTGCGTGGCTCTGTGATGTCCTCCTCATGATTTGCGTGGCTCTCTGTGATGTCCTCCTCATCATTTGTGGCTCTCTGTGATGTCCTCCTCATCATTTGTGTGGCTCTGTGATGTCCTCCTCATCATTTGTGTGGCTCTCTGTGATGTCCTCCTCATCATTTTCTCTGTGATGTCCTCCTCATCATTTGCGTGGCTCTCTGTGATGTCCTCCTCATGATTTGCGTGGCTCTCTGTGATGTCCTCCTCATCATTTGTGTGGCTCTCTGTGATGTCCTCCTCATCATTTGTGTGGCTCTCTGTGATGTCCTCCTCATCATTTGTGTGGCTCTCTGTGATGTCCTCCTCATCATTTGCATGGCTCTCTGTGATGTCCTCCTCATCATTTGCGTGGCTCTGTGATGTCCTCCTCATGATTTGTGTGGCTCTCTGTGATGTCCTCCTCATGATTTGCGTGGCTCTCTGTGATGTCCTCCTCATCATTTGCGTGGCTCTCTGTGATGTCCTCCTCATCATTTGCGTGGCTCTCTGTGATGTCCTCCTCATGATTTGTGTGGCTCTCTGTGATGTCCTCCTCATGATTTGCGTGGCTCTCTGTGATGTCCTCCTCATCATTTATGTGGCTCCCTGTGATGTCCTCCTCATCATTTGCGTGGCTCTCTGTGATGTCCTCCTCATGATTTGCGTGGCTCTCTGTGATGTCCTCCTCATCATTTGTGGCTCTCTGTGATGTCCTCCTCATCATTTGTGTGGCTCCTGTGATGTCCTCCTCATCATTTGCATGGCTCTCTGTGATGTCCTCCTCATCATTTGCGTGGCTCTCTGTATGGCTCCTGTGATGTCCTCCTCATGATTTGCGTGGCTCTCTGTGATGTCCTCCTCATCATTTGCGTTCTCTGTGATGTCCTCCTCATGATTTGCGTGGCTCTCTGTGATGTCCTCCTCATCATTTGCGTGGCTCTCTGTGATGTCCTCCTCATGATTTGTGTGGCTCTCTGTGATGTCCTCCTCATCATTTGTGTGGCTCTCTGTGATGTCCTCCTCATCATTTGTGGCTCTCTGTGATGTCCTCCTCATGATTTGTGTGGCTCTCTGTGATGTCCTCCTCATGATTTCGTGGCTCTCTGTGATGTCCTCCTCATCATTTGCGTGGCTCTCTGTGATGTCCTCCTCATCATTTGGCGTGGCTCTCTGTGATGTCCTCCTCATCATTTGCGTGGCTCTCTGTGATGTCCTCCTCATCATTTATGTGGCTCTACTCTGAACCCTCCTTTTCCTTCATCTCTGAAGATGTTCTGATGTCAGTACTACAGTGAAAATTTTTAAAAATCATTAAAATTTTACCGTATAAATAACCCATGCGTCTGTCTGCAGCCTCAACAATAATCAGTCTCTAACCTTTGATGCCGTGGCTGTGAACTGTGGCTTCTTATTGGTAGGTCATTTTCCTGCCTTGATCTCCAATGAAAGAGTTACTACATCTACTAACAGGCGTTTCTGCTTTCAAGTGCATTTTAGAATACATTTATTGAGGTCATCAAAAATCCAGTTAGGAGATGAATATTCATAGTTTGAAACACTTATAACAATAAAAAAGTATGAGTGAGAATTGATTAATTAAGCATCTTACTCAACAACTAGGAACAACACAGCAAAATTAACTCAAGGAAAGCCGAAGGAAGGAGCTAGACAGAGCAGAGGCTAACAAAATGGAGAAAAGATAAGGCTAACAGATAAATTAGAAAGCTCACTTTTTAAAAAAGAAAGAAAGATAAATTGTTAGACAAAGTTGTCCAGAATATAAGGTGAGAAAGCACAAGTACACAAAACAAGGAACGACGAGGTGAGAGAAACAAGGATGAAATTTAAAGCATCATGAGACCGTGTGGGTACCCACCATACAGGCACTGAGGAACGAGCGCTAAGCAGAACCCTGGCACAGTTAGGGCTTGAGGAACATCTCACTCTACAGTGTTACTGCTCAGCTATTTACTTTTATATAATCCTTTACATAATCATGTATTAGTTTATAGAATTACGGCTTGAAGAATCCCTTTATATAATCCTCTCTATATAACCACATAATAGTTGATAGTATGAGTGCCTAAAGAATATTTCCCTACATATATACCTATAATTATATCTTAGTTCATAATCGGAGGAATGCCTAGAGTGGACACAGTACAGAGCATGAATTAAGGAATAAGCAGCTTATAATCAGAGGAATGCCTAGAGCAGACACAGTGCAGAGCATGATTTAAGGGAAAAACAGTTATACCAGGACAAGAATCCATGGCCCAGGTGGCAGCGTTCAGTATCGTAAAGATACCCGCTGTATGGCAGGCTTGGGGCAAGAGCCTCTCCTCCTGATAATTTGTGTGGCTCTCTGTGATGTCCTCCTCATCATTTGTGTGGCTCTCTGTGATGTCCTCCTCATCATTTGCGTGGCTCTCTGTGATGTCCTCCTCATCATTTGCGTGGCTCTCTGTGATGTCCTCCTCATCATTTGTGTGGCTCTCTGTGATGTCCTCCTCATCATTTGTGTGGCTCTCTGTGATGTCCTCCTCATCATTTGCGTGGCTCTCTGTGATGTCCTCCTCATCATTTGCGTGGCTCTCTGTGATGTCCTCCTCATCATTTGTGTGGCTCTCTGTGATGTCCTCCTCATCATTTGTGTGGCTCTCTGTGATGTCCTCCTCATCATTTGTGTGGCTCTCTGTGATGTCCTCCTCATCATTTGCGTGGCTCTCTGTGATGTCCTCCTCATCATTTGTGTGGCTCTCTGTGATGTCCTCCTCATCATTTGCGTGGCTCTCTGTGATGTCCTCCTCATCATTTGCGTGGCTCTCTGTGATGTCCTCCTCATCATTTGCGTGGCTCTCTGTGATGTCCTCCTCATCATTTGTGTGGCTCTCTGTGATGTCCTCCTCATCATTTGCGTGGCTCTCTGTGATGTCCTCCTCATCATTTATGTGGCTCTACTCTGAACCCTCCTTTTCCTTCATCTCTGAAGATGTTCTGATGTCAGTACTACAGTGAAAATTTTTAAAAATCATTAAAATTTTACCGTATAAATAACCCATGCGTCTGTCTGCAGCCTCAACAATAATCAGTCTCTAACCTTTGATGCCGTGGCTGTGAACTGTGGCTTCTTATTGGTAGGTCATTTTCCTGCCTTGATCTCCAATGAAAGAGTTACTACATCTACTAACAGGCGTTTCTGCTTTCAAGTGCATTTTAGAATACATTTATTGAGGTCATCAAAAATCCAGTTAGGAGATGAATATTCATAGTTTGAAACACTTATAACAATAAAAAAGTATGAGTGAGAATTGATTAATTAAGCATCTTACTCAACAACTAGGAACAACACAGCAAAATTAACTCAAGGAAAGCCGAAGGAAGGAGCTAGACAGAGCAGAGGCTAACAAAATGGAGAAAAGATAAGCGGCGGGCTAACAGATAAATTAGAAAGCTCACTTTTAAAAAGAAAGAAAGATAAATTGTTAGACAAAGTTGTCCAGAATATAAGGTGAGAAAGCACGGTGGCACCCGGTGCTCACTGCCAGGCGTGCACTGGAGAAACAAGGATGAAATTTAAAGCATCATGAGACCGTGTGGGTACCCACCATACAGGCACTGAGGAGCAGCTAAGCAGAACCCTGGCACAGTTAGGGCTTGAGGAACATCTCACTCTACAGTGTTACTACTCAGCTATTTACTTTTATATAATCCTTTACATAATCATATATTAGTTTATAGAAATAGGGCTTGAAGAATCCCTTTATATAATCCTCTATATAATCATATAATAGTTGATAGTATGAGTGCCTAAAGAATATTTCCCTACATATATACCTATAATTATATCTTAGTTCATAATCGGAGGAATGCCTAGAGTGGACACAGTACAGAGCATGAATTAAGGAATAAGCAGCTTATAATCAGAGGAATGCCTAGAGCAGACACAGTGCAGAGCATGATTTAAGGGAAAAACAGTTATACCAGGACAAGAATCCATGGCCCAGGCGGCAGCGTTCAGTATCGTAAAGACACCCGCTATATGGCAGGCTTGGGGCAAGAGCCTCTCCTCCTGATAAAGGAGTTGTAGGACCTGCTCCAGTTCTTGTGGAAGGCTGCCTCAGACCGCAATCCATCTTGGTGACTGTGAACTTTATCAGCTCTTGCTACTGTGCTGCTTGAAAGCATCTTCCCGTGCCTGTAATCCCAGCCACTCAGGAGGCTGAGGCAGGAGAATTGCCTGAACACAGGAGGCGGAGGTTGCGGTGAGCCGAGATCACGCCATTGCACTCCAGCCTGGGTAACAAGAGCGAAACTCCGTCTCAAAAAAAAGAAAAGCATCTTCCCATAGAACCCACTGGGAGCTGCCAGAAGGTGGCGGTAACCTTGACAGCTCTGTCACTGCTTTGTGACTTAAAGGATAGGGAGAAATGCCAGATATAGGTGGCACTTCTATAGGGAGGAAGGCAGCAAATCACACTGCCATGTGTGGACCTATGCAACAATCTGCATGTTCTTCACATGTACCCCAAAACCTAAAATGCAATTAAAAAAAAAAGGATCCTCCTATAAATCTTCCTAGAAGTAGTTTGCCCATAAACAGAAGTATTGCACACTGCACCCTCTTCACTGTGCACAGCCCACCTTCAAGCCTCAGTGACCTAATGGGGATGGACCCTTACTGCACACGGCCCCTGCCTTCATGGGAATGGGCCCCTTGCTGTGCACTGTCCACCTCCTGGCCTCAGTGACCTAATGGGGTGGACCTCATGTTTTATTGCTCATGACCCTATCACTATCCTTAAAGATGATTTCACTCACTGCCCTGCCCCCCTAACCTATACACAATAAATACTCAGGCTTCTGGACATTCGGGGCCTCGCCTGACTCTGCTTATAGGTGGCGTGGCCGCCCCTGAGCCCCACTGCACTTTCCTAGTACTTCTGTGTCCTGTATCTTTATTTCCCGGATCCTGTGTCTCAGCACAGTGTAAGGCTCACCCCACAACCCTGTGGGGCCCTCAGTCCTACAAGACCATCTGCTCAATGCTATTCAATCAACTTGAAATTCTAAAAACAATGGGCCATCTTCTGAGAAAATATTGACCAAATGGATCACAAAAGATATAGAAAATCTAAATTAGTCACTTTATTTAAAAAAAGAGGCGCTCACCACTGACACCCAGAAGCCACAGGTGCAGACATGCTTACAGGAGAGTTGTAATGAATTTTAAATAGCAGATAATTCCAATAATTTAAAAACTCTTCCAGCACACTAGAAAAGAAGGTAAACCTCCATTTTCTTTTTTACACAGTGAATAACATCAGTGACCAAACCCTGAAAACACTGCACCAGAAAGAAAACTGCAAGTCATCCCCAGTCTCACCTGTAAATAGCAATAAAATGTCAGTAAAATATAGGTTGTTATGAAGAATGGTCTGAGCAATAGATAAATCCATAAGAAGAAAAAAGAAAAATGTAGAAATACATTAGCACATTAAAAATAGTACAAGGTGATCCAGGAATGGCAGGATGGTTTTATTAGGTATACTCAGCTATTTCCTTTTATATAATCCTTTACATAATCATATATTAGTTTATAGAATAGGGCTTGAAGAATCCTTTATATAATCCTCTCTATATAATCATATAATAGTTGATAGTATGAGTGCCTAAAGAATATTTCCTACATATATACCTATAATTATATCTTAGTTCATAATCGGAGGAATGCCTAGAGTGGACACAGTACAGAGCATGAATTAAGGAATAAGCAGCTTATAATCAGAGGAATGCCTAGAGCAGACACAGTGCAGAGCATGATTTAAGGAAAAACAGTTATACCAGGACAAGAATCCATGGCCCAGGTGGCAGCGTTCAGTAACGTAAAGATACCGCTATATGGCAGGCTTGGGGCAAGAGCCTCTCCTCCTGATAAAGGAGTTGTAGGACCCTGCTCCAGTTCTTGTGGAAGGCTGCCCTCAGACCGGCAATCCATCTTGGTGACTCAACTCTATCAGCTCTTCCTACTGTGCTGCTTGAAAAGCATCTTCCCCGTGCCTGTAATCCCAGCCACTCAGGAGGCTGAGGCAGGAGAATTGCCTGAACACAGGAGGCAGAGGTTGCGGTGAGCCGAGATCCCGCCATTGCACTCCAGCCTGTGTAACAAGAGGAAAACTCCGTCTCAAAAAAAAGAAAAGCATCTTCCCATAGAACCCACTGGAAGCTGCCAGAAGGTGGCGGTAACCTTGACAGCTCTGTCACTGCTTTGTGACTTAAAGGATAGGGAGAAATGCCAGATATAGGTGGCACTTCTATAGGGGAGGAAGGCAGCAAATCACACTGCCATGTGTGTACCTATGCAACAATCTCGCATGTTCTTCACATGTACCCCAAAACCTAAAATGCAATTTAAAAAAAAGGATCCTCCTATAAATCTTCCTAGAAGTAGTTAGCCCATAGACAGAAGTACTGCACACTGCACCCTCTTCACTGTGCACAGCCCACCTTCAAGCCTCAGTGACCTAATGGGGATGGACCCCTTACTGCACACGGCCCCTGCCTTCATGGGAATGGGCCCCTTGCTGTGCACTGTCCACCTCCTGGCCTCGGTGACCTAATGGGGGTGGACCTCATGTTTTATTGCTCATGACCCTATCACTATCCTTAAAGATGATTTCACTCACTGCCCTGCCCCCCTAACCTATACACAATAAATACTCAGGCTTCTGGACATTCGGGGCCTCGCCTGACTCTGCTTATAGGTGGCGTGGCCGCCCCTGAGCCCCACTGCACTTTCCTAGTACTTCTGTGTCCTGTATCTTTATTTCCCGGATCCTGTGTCTCAGCACAGTGTAAGGCTCACCCCACAACCCTGTGGGGCCCTCAGTCCTACAAGACCATCTGCTCAATGCTATTCAATCAACTTGAAATTCTAAAAACAATGGGCCATCTTCTGAGAAAATATCGACCAAATGGATCACAAAAGATATAGAAAATCTAAATTAGTCACTTTATTTAAAAAGAGGTGCTCACCACTGACAGACTGTGACTGGTTGTAGTAGGTGCAGACATGCTTACAGGAGAGTTGTAATGAATTTTAAATAGCAGATAATTCCAATAATTTAAAAACTCTTCCAGCACACTAGAAAAGAAGGTAAACCTCCATTTTCTTTTTTACACAGTGAATAACATCAGTGACCAAACCCTGAAAACACTGCACCAGAAAGAAAACTGCAAGTCATCCCCAGTCTCACCTGTAAATAGCAATAAAATGTCAGTAAAATATAGGTTGTTATGAAGAATGGTCTGAGCAATAGATAAATCCATAAGAAGAAAAAAGAAAAATGTAGAAATACATTAGCACATTAAAAATAGTACAAGGTGATCCAGGAATGGCAGGATGGTTTTATAATAGAGTATCTATTATTAAAATTTATCATATTAATAATTCCGATAAGAGATGACATAATCAACTTCCAAATTGCAGTAAAGATATTTTTAAAACATTCCTTAAATACTGCTGAATAAAATGAGATAAATATTTCTTCACTATTAAAAACACATCTAATATGAAATACTAATATGCTTACTAGATTAATACTTTCCTTGGAATAAAAGAAATAAAAACAAAAACACCCAGTGGCAGCACTTGAGTAACATTACACTGGAGGCATCAGTGAGCGCAATTATACAGTTAGATAAAAGAAGCAATAGCGAGCATAGCAATGAGAGAGGAGCAGACAGAGCTGTTTAGTAGAACTAAGACGGAATGTCTACATTTCAATAGGGTGCAAGACCGTCCAATGGGGAAACAATAGCTTGTCAACAAATGCGTCTGGGACAGCTAGAAATCCACTTGCAAACTAGTGAAGTTCGACCCTTCTCTCACAATCTATACAAAAATTCAAAATGAATCAAAAACTTAAATACAAGTGCCTAAATCATAAAACCTTTAGAACAACTAAGAAAGTAAACATGGCCGGGCACGGTGGCTCAAGCCTGTAATCCCAGCACTTTGGGAGGCCGAGGCGGGTGGATCGCGAGGTCAAGAGATCGAGAGCATCCTGGTCAACATGGTGAAACCCGTCTCTACTAAAGATACAAAAATTAGCTGGGCATGGTGGCGTGCCTGTAATCCCAGCTACTCAGGAGGCTGAGGCAGGAGAATTGCCTGAACCCAGGAGGCGGAGGTTGCGGTGAGCCGAGATCGCGCCATTGCACTCCAGCCTGGGTAACAAGAGCGAAACTCCGTCAAAAAAATAATAAACAAAAAAAAAAAAAAAGAAAGAAAGAAAGTAAACATACAGCCCATCGAATGGGAGAAAGTATTTACAAATTGCAAATCTCATAAAGGAATCTGGAATACATAAAATCTCTTCCGACTCAACAGCAAACACAAGCAACCCAACTGGAAAATGGGCCGAGGACTGAATGGGCTTCTCCAAAGACTCACAAGTGGCCAACAAACATGTATGTTCAGACGAAAACTTCAGATGAATTAAAGGTAAAGGCGGTTAATTGAGCAATGAACAATTTGTGAACCGGGCAGTCCCTAGGATCACAGCAGATTTAGAGAGACTCCGGAGATGCCTCACAGTCAGAACAAGTTTGTAGATAAGAAAGGGAAGTGACGTACAGAAATCGGCAGGGAGGTATAGAAACACCCGGATTGGCTACAGGTTGGTGTTTCCCTTGTTTGAACAGTTTGAACACTTAGCAGACTGTGACTGGTTGTAGTAGGGCCCCTGGGATTGGCCGAGACCCAACTATTGTTACAGGTGCAAACTCCTAAGTTAGGTTTTCAATCTTGTCTGCCTATTAAGCTACAGTTTGTCTCAAATACAGAAGCATGAAGTCCTTGTCAGGTGATATTTAGTTTGCTTTAAATCAAAACCACAGTGGAAACCACCCATTTCACACCCACCAGGATGGCTATACTTTTTCTAAAAAAAAAAAGAGAAAAAAGTGTTGGCGTGGATGCGGAGACACTGGAATTCTTATACCGTATCGGTACATTACCCTAAATTTGTAAGATGGTGAGGCCACCGTGGAAGAGTTTGGCTCGGCAAGTACACAGCAATTCCGGCTTTGGGTATATACCCCAACCCCAAATTCAAAACTGGTGTTCAAAAAGAAACTTGCTCATGAATGTGGGTGGCAGAGGGTGGGATCAGTGTACATACCCATCGGCTGGAGAATGGGTGCGCCAAATGCGTACACAGACAGTGGAGTGTTATTTAGCACAAAAAGCAAGGCGTCGCTGACACATGCTACACGTAGAAGAAACCTGAAAACATGATGCTAAGTGAGAGAAGGCAGGCATGAAAGGCCACATATTACACGGTTCCACTTACATCTCCAGGCTAAGCCAGTCCACAGAGACAGGCGACAGATGGGGGACTGCTAGAGGCTGGGGGCTGCGGAAGGGGAGAGACTTTTAGTGGAAACAGGGCCTCCCACTGGGGACATGGAGAGAGGCAGAGGTGATTCACAATATTGTGAGTGCACTAAATGTCATTAATGGTAAACTGTATGTTATGTACATGACATAAAATAGCAGTAACAAAATTAAGAGGCTGATGAAGACCATATATTTGGAGAATCTGGCATAACGAACTGAAATACAACCTCCAATAGAGAGAACTAGTGAGCAGTCTGTGAGTAGCCGAAATTAAAAGGCACTGGTCAAGTGCTTTCATTAAACAAACAATGGCTAGAAGCTAAAAGGGAAAGATCACGTTTGTGAAAAATGAAAGACCATTACGTCTGAATAGGATGGTTCACTCGTTTTGGGATGTGTCGTCATAACTCATACCTCCGTCCGTGGCTCGAACTCATTAGTATTGCAGTGTGTGCCACAGGCTGGCTCTGGGGAACCTAGCCTATTTTATTTGCTTGTTGCGTCCCTGGCCTAACCCTAGCCCCAGCTGACCCTGGTTCTAGCCTATTTATTTCTATTTGGCCCCGTCCCTGGCCTGGCCCTGGCCCCAGCCCCATTCATTTGTTTGTTGTTTGTTGTTGTTTGTTTGTTCGGCCTGGCTGGCCACAGCCTGGCCCCAGCTGACTGTTGTTCTGTTCTAGCCTGATGTTTGTTTGTTCATGGTGTGACTGACCCCAGTTCTGTTTTGTTGTTCAGTTGTTGGGTATTTGTTCCTGTTCAGCCCTTGTTCCCCAGCCTGGCCTAGGCCTGTTCAGCTGGCCTGTTTGTTCTGAGCCCTAACTGACCCCAGCCCTGTTGTTCTGGGCCCTGTTCTGACCTTAAGCCTGGCCTGGCCCCAGCTGACCTGGGCCCTGGCCCTGGGCGTGACTGGCCCTATTTGTTGTTGTTCAGCCCTGTTGTTCATTGTTCCTGGCCTGTTCAGCCTGTTGCCTTTGGCCTGTTGTTCAATTCAATTTCAATTGGCCTGATCTGTTTGTTGTTCATTTCAGTCTGTTTGATTTGACCTGGCCTGTTCCTGTTTTGTTTGTTCATTTTCGGCACTGTTCTGTTGTTTGTTCGTTTGGCCTGGCCTGGCCCCGGTTGGCCCTGGCTGTTCAGTTGTTTGACTGACTGTTCGGCCCTGTTTGTTCAGTAGCTTCCCCTGTTTGATTCTATTTTGTTCTGTTTGTTTGTTCCTGGCTGGCCCTTTTGGCCTGTTTGACCTGGCCCCGGCTGTTCATTTTCATTGGCCTGTTGGTCGGCCTGGCTGTTGTTGGCCTGGCCCTGTTGGCCCTATTTTGTTGTTTGTTTGTTGGCCTGGCCTGCCTGACTGACTGACATTTGGCCTATTTTGGCCCTGGCCTGTTAACCTGGCTCTGACACAGCTTGGACCCTGATGTAACCCTAACCCTAACCCTAACCCTAACCCTAACCCTAACCCCAACCCTAACCCTAACCCTAACCCTAACCCCAACCCCAACCCTAACCCCTAACAACCCTAACCCTAACCCTAACCCTAACCCCAACCCTAACCCTAACCCTAACCCTAACCCTAACCCTAACCCTAACCCTAACCCTAACCCTAACCCCAACCCTAATAACCCTAACCCCAACCCTAACCCTAACCCTAACCCAGGCTCTCCCCTGCCTCTCCCCAGGTGCTCTGATGGGCTTGGTCTACCAGAGCCACCACGGAGGGAGGGAGAGGTCAGTCCTGTCTTCCTGGCTCCCTCTTCTGGGATGGCTCCTCCTCTAGGCCTCCTGGGGGGTCTGCTGGGAATGGAGGTACAGCAGAGTTTTAAGGATGCCCCTGCACCTGGTGCTGCTCCTATGATTGTGTTAAGTTACCTGGCGGGGGCCTCGTCTCGTCACATAGTTGGTGAAGCAGGGAGCTTTCCCCAGCTGGTGCAAAGGGCGGTCAGACAGATTCAAGGCATGCAAAGGACTCAGCTCACTGCCGTCACTGGCTTTAAAGATGGATGTTTCCCTGGGAGGATGTAGGTGCCCCAAGGAGCTGAGAGTGGCCCACAGTGACAATCAACGAGGAAAGCAGAGTTTCAGTCCCATGACTGCAAAGAATTGAATTCCGTCAATGACCTGAAGGTGCCCGGGAGCCCCTAGACAGTCCTGTTCCTGCTGTGGCTGCACCTGTCCCTTTCATCCAACAAAGATGCCGGATGAACTGTCACTCAGAGAGCAAGGCCCTGCAGGCTGTGCACTGTCCCATCCCCAAAGCATCATTTATCTCAGTTATAAAAGGGAAGGGAAAAGAGCCTGGGATGGTCTTCAGAAATGTCACATCCTGCTCTGAGCAGTGAAAAACGATGCACGCTTGCTCCTATGATCCGTGTGTGTTAGAGAGAGGAGAGCTCTTGAAAGCCAAGTGAGGCACCACCTCCGGATGGGGGGAACTGAGTCACTGCACACACTTTATTACGTGTCTCCCTGTTCCTGTGCTCAGGGGACAGGAGTGAATAATCCACAGGCCCTTCGATGAATCCACAGTTGTGTGAGTGGATGTGGCCAAGGAACTGTGACAGAACACACTCACGAAGAACAGAGCCAGGAGGTCGCAGCAGCAGGCGGCCAGGTCTGGAGGACGTTAGTGGGAGCCCGACATCGCGTGCAAGCAAGGAGGGCGCCCCCAGGGGTCCACAATTTACTTGTCAGCATGACAAACAGAGCAGTAACTAACAAGAAGAAAAGGCCAATTAAAAGGCCAAACGCATCTTTTCTGAAATCTCTCCCAAAATCTCTAGAGGAGGCTACATTTGTAGCACGGAGTG
Organism: Saguinus midas; assembly: GCA_021498475.1. NCBI lineage: Eukaryota > Metazoa > Chordata > Mammalia > Primates > Cebidae > Saguinus > Saguinus midas. The sequence continues at coordinate 17,277,831 of CM038405.1, read as the reverse complement.
ACAGACTATGTCTTTCTCATCCTCCTCTTTGTCCCTCGCACAGGCATCCTGAGGCTGTGCCCCCAGCTGCTCCCCTCACAGCACATACTCCTGAGGCCTCCTGAGGCTGTGCCCCAGCTGCTCCCTCACAGCACATACTCCTGAGGCTGTGCCCCAGCTGCTCCCTCACAGCACATACTCCTGAGGCTGTGCCCCAGCCGCTCCCTCACAGCACATACTCCTGAGGCTGTGCCCCAGCCGCTCCCTCACAGCACATACTCCTGAGGCTGTGCCCCAGCCGCTCCTCACAGCACATACTCCTGAGGCTGTGCCCCAGCCGCTCCCTCACAGCACATACTCCTGAGGCTGTGCCCCAGCCGCTCCCTCACAGCACATACTCCTGAGGCTGTGCAGCCGCTCCCTCACAGCACATACTCCTGAGGCTGTGCCCCAGCAGCTCCCCTCACAGCACATACTCCTGAGGCTGTGCCCCAGCCGCTCCTCACAGCACATACTCCTGAGGCTGTGCCCCAGCCCCCTCACAGCACATACTCCTGAGGCTGTGCCCCCAGCTCCCCTCACAGCACATACTCCTGAGGCTGTGCCCCCAGCTCTCCTAACCCCAACCCTAACCCTAACCCTAACCCTAACCCTAACCCCAACCCTAACCCTAACCCTAACCCTAACCCTAACCCTAACCCTAACCCTAACCCTAACCCTAACCCTAACCCTAACCCTAACCCAAACCCTAACCCTAACCCTAACCCCAACCCCAACCCTAACCCTAACCCTAACCCTAACCCTAACCCTAACCCTAACCCTAACCCTAACCCCAACCCTAACCCTAACCCTAACCCTAACCCTAACCCTAACCCTAACCCTAACCCTAACCCTAACCCAAACCCTAACCCTAACCCTAACCCTAACCCTAACCCTAACCCTAACCCTAACCCTAACCCTAACCCTAACCCTAACCCCAACCCTAACCCTAACCCCAACCCTAACCCTAACCCTAACCCCAACCCTAACCCTAACCCCAACCCTAACCCTAACCCTAACCCTAACCCTAACCCTAACCCTAACCCTAACCCTAACCCTAACCCTAACCCTAACCCTAACCCTAACCCTAACCCTAACCCTAACCCTAACCCTAACCCTAACCCTAACCCCAACCCTAACCCCAACCCTAACCCTAACCCTAACCCTAACCCTAACCCTAACCCTAACCCTAACCCTAACCCTAACCCTAACCCTAACCCCAACCCTAACCCTAACCCTAACCCTAACCCTAACCCCAACCCTAACCCTAACCCTAACCCTAACCCCAACCCTAACCCTAACCCTAACCCTAACCCCAACCCTAACCCTAACCCTAACCCTAACCCTAACCCTAACCCTAACCCCAACCCAAGTGTTAGCATGGATGCAGACACAAATTTTCTGCCCACCCTAAATTTGTAAGATAAGGCAAGAGTTTATTTCGAGGCCAGTACACAACAATTCCGGAAACTTTGACAGTACATTACCTTCCGACTTTGGGTATATACCCCAACCCCAAATTCAAAACTGGTGTTTGAAAAGAAACTTGCTCATGAATGTGGGTGGCAGAGGGGTGGGATCAGTGTACATACCGTACGGCTGGGAGAATGGGTGCGCCACAGACAGTGAGTGTTATTTAGCACAAAAGCAGTGGTTAACAAAAAGCAGTGTTGACTTGCTTTTACGTAGAAGAAACCTGAAAACAGAGTTTCAGTCAAGTGAAGTGAGAAGGCAGGCATGAGGTGGCCACATGTTACACACAGGTTCCCTGTTCCTTGTCTCAGGCTGGCACCAGTCCACAGAGGGCAGATGCGACAGATGAGGGACCACTAGAGGCTAGGGCGCTGCGGACGAGGAGAGACTTTGGTGGAACATCAGGGCCTCCCAGTTATAAAGGGGACATGGGAGAGAGCAGCCCAGGTGGTTGCAATATGTCAGTGGTGCGCTAAATGTCATTAAAAAAGTATACGCTGATGATAAGTGTGTGTACATGAGAGCACTAAAACCATTAGTTAACAAACCTCGGATGGGGCTGATCGAGACCACTTATATTTGGAGAATCTGGCATGAACTGAAATACAACCTCAATGAGAGAATTGGTAAGGCAGTCTGGTATGAAATTAAAAGGCACAATTCAAGCGCTTTCATTAAGCAAACAGTAAGCTAGAAGCTAAAGGGAAAGATCACATTTGTAAAGCAAAAAACAAGTACATCCTGAATGAGTTGTTCCTCATTTGGGATGTACATCCTCATCTCACCTCCATCTTTTCTGAAATCTCTCCCAAAATCTCTAGAGGAGGCTACATTTGTAGCACGGAGTGACAGACTATGTCTTTCTCATCCTCCTCTTTGTCCCTCGCTGAGCACACTCCTGAGGCTGTGCCCCAGCTGCTCCCTCAGCAGCACATACTCCTGAGGCTCTGCCCCAGCCGCTCCCCTCAGCACATACTCCTGAGGCTGTGCCCCAGCTGCTCCCTCAGCAGCACATACTCCTGAGGCTGCCCCAGCCGCTCCCCTCAGCACATACTCCTGAGGCTGTGCCCCAGCCCCCTCACAGCACATACTCCTGAGGCTGCCCCAGCCGCTCCCCTCAGCACATACTCCTGAGGCTGTGCCCCAGCTCTCCCTCACAGCACATACTCTGAGGCTGTGCCCCAGCAGCTCCCCTCACAGCACATACTCCTGAGGCTGTGCCCCAGCCTCCCTCACAGCACATACCCTGAGGCTGTGCCCCAGCGCTCCCTCACAGCACATACTCCTGAGGCTGTGCCCCAGCTCCCCTCACAGCACATACTCTGAGGCTGTGCCCCAGCTGCCCCTCCTCTCCCCAGGTGCTCTGATGGGCTTGGTCTACCAGAGCCACCACGGAGGAGGAGAGGTCAGTCCTATCTTCCTGGCTCCCTCTTCTGGGATGGCTCCTCCTCTAGGCCTCCTGGGGTCTGCTGGGAATGGAGGTACAGCAGAGTTTAAGGATGCCCCTGCACCTGGTGCTGCTCCTATGATTGTGTTAAGTTACCTGGCGGGGGCCTCGTCTCGTCACATAGTTGGTGAAGCAGGAGCTTTCCCCAGCTGGTGCAAGGGCGGTCAGACAGATTCAAGGCATGCAAGGACTCAGCTCACTGCCGTCACTGGCTTTAAAGATGGATGTTTCCTGGGAGGATGTAGGTGCCCCAAGGAGCTGAGTGGCCCACAGTGACAATCAACGAGGAAAGCAGAGTTTCAGTCCCATGACTGCAAAGAATTGAATTCCGTCAATGACCTGAAGGTGCCCGGGAGCCCCTAGACAGTCCTGTTCCTGCTGTGGCTGCACCTGTCCCTTTCATCCAACAAAGATGCCGGATGAACTGTCACTCAGAGAGCAAGGCCCTGCAGGCTGTGCACTGTCCCATCCCCAAAGCATCATTTATCTCAGTTATAAAAGGGAAGGGAAAAGAGCCTGGGATGGTCTTCAGAAATGTCACATCCTGCTCTGAGCAGTGAAAAACGATGCACGCTTGCTCCTATGATCCGTGTGTGTTAGAGAGAGAGCTCTTGAAAGCCAAGTGAGGCACCACCTCGGATGGGGGAACTGAGTCACTGCACACACTTTATTACGTGTCTCCCTGTTCCTGTGCTCAGGGGACAGGAGTGAATAATCCACAGGCCCTTCGATGAATCCACAGTTGTGTGAGTGGATGTGGCCAAGGAACTGTGACAGAACACACTCACGAAGAACAGAGCCAGGAGGTCGCAGCAGCAGGCGGCCAGGTCTGGAGGACGTTAGTGAGCCCGACATCGCGTGCAAGCAAGGAGGGCGCCCCAGAGTCCACAATTTACTTGTCAGCATGACAAACAGGCAATGCTAACCCCTCAGCAGAAAAGGCCAATGTGAAGATGTCTCTGCCCCAGCAGCTCCCCTCACAGCACATACTCCTGAGGCTGCCCCAGCCGCTCCCCTCACAGCACATACTCCTGAGGCTGTGCAGCCGCTCCCTCACAGCACATACTCTGAGGCTGTGCCCCAGCTGCTCCCTCAGCAGCACATACTCCTGAGGCTCTGCCCCAGCCTCCCTCACAGCACATACTCCTGAGGCTGCCCCAGCAGCTCCCTCAGCACATACTCCTGAGGCTGTGCCCCAGCAGCTCCTCACAGCACATACTCCTGAGGCTGTGCCCCAGCCGCTCCCCTCACAGCACATACTCCTGAGGCTGTGCCCCAGCTGCTCCCTCACAGCACATACTCCTGAGGCTGTGCCCCAGCAACTCCCTCACAGCACATACTCCTGAGGCTGTGCCCCAGCACATCTGTGTAGGTTTCAGCACACTCCTGAGGCTGTGCCCCAGCCGCTCCTCACAGCACATACTCCTGAGGCTGTGCCCCCAGCCGCTCCCCTCACAGCACATACTCCTGAGGCTGTGCCCCCAGCCGCTCCCCTCACAGCACATACTCCTGAGGCTGTGCACCCAGCCGCTCCCCTCAGCAGCACATACTCCTGAGGCTGTGCCCCAGCTGCTCCCTCACAGCACATACTCCTGAGGCTGTGCAGCCGCTCCCTCACAGCACATACTCTGAGGCTGTGCCCCAGCTACTCCCCTCAGCAGCACATACTCCTGAGGCTGTGCCCCAGCCGCCCCTCACAGCACATACTCCTGGGCTGTGCCCCAGCCGCTCCCTCACAGCACATACTCCTGAGGCTGTGCCCCAGCCGCTCCCTCACAGCACATACTCCTGAGGCTGTGCCCCAGCCGCCCCTCACAGCACATACTCCTGAGGCTGTGCCCCAGCCGCCCCTCACAGCACATACTCCTGAGGCTGTGCCCCAGCCGCCCCTCACAGCACATACTCCTGAGGCTGTGACATACTCCTGAGGCTGTGCACCCAGCCGCTCCCTCACAGCACATACTCCTGAGGCTGTGCCCCAGCCGCTCCCTCACAGCACATACTCCTGAGGCTGTGCCCCAGCTGCTCCCTCAGCAGCACATACTCCTGAGGCTGTGCCCCAGCCGCTCCCTCACAGCACATACTCCTGAGGCTGTGCCCCAGCCGCTCCCTCACAGCACATACTCCTGAGGCTGTGCCCCAGCGCTCCTCACAGCACATACTCCTGAGGCTGTGCCCCAGCTCCCCTCACAGCACATACTCCTGAGGCTGTGCCCCAGCAGCTCCCCTCACAGCACATACTCCTGAGGCTCTGCCCCAGCCTCCCTCACAGCACATACTCTGAGGCTGTGCATACTCCTGAGGCTGTGCCTCAGCCGCTCCCCTCACAGCACATACTCTGAGGCTGTGCCCCAGCCGCTCCCTCACAGCACATACTCCTGAGGCTGTGCCCCAGCCGCTCCCCACAGCACATACTCCTGAGGCTGTGCAGCCGCTCCCCTCAGCACATACTCCTGAGGCTGTGCCCCAGCCTCCCTCACAGCACATACTCCTGAGGCTGTGCCCCAGCCGCCTCCCCTCACAGCACATACTCCTGAGGCTGTGCCCCAGCCGCTCCTCACAGCACATACTCCTGAGGCTGTGCCCCAGCCGCCCCTCACAGCACATACTCCTGAGGCTGTGCCTCAGCCGCTCCCCTCACAGCACATACTCCTGAGGCTGTGCCCCAGCAGCTCCTCACAGCACATACTCTGAGGCTGTGCCCCAGCTCTCCCTCACAGCACATACTCCTGAGGCTGTGCCCCAGCCGCCCCTCACAGCACATACTCCTGAGGCTGCCCCAGCCGCTCCTCACAGCACATACTCCTGAGGCTGTGCAGCCGCTCCCCTCAGCACATACTCCTGAGGCTGTGCCCCAGCCCCCTCACAGCACATACTCCTGAGGCTCTGCCCCAGCCTCCCTCACAGCACATACTCCTGAGGCTGTGCCCCAGCAGCTCCTCACAGCACATACTCCTGAGGCTCTGCCCCAGCAGCTCCTCACAGCACATACTCCTGAGGCTGTGCCCCAGCCGCCCCTCACAGCACATACTCCTGAGGCTCTGCCCCAGCAGCTCCTCACAGCACATACTCCTGAGGCCATACTCCTGAGGCTGGGCACCCAGCTGCTCCCTCAGCAGCAGTGCTGAAGCCCAGCCAGCCTCTGATGCCGCCAGCCTCCCGTCTCTGCTCAGCATTTCACCTACATCAACGCAGCAGGGCCTGACCCACTGCAGTCTTGGGAACTTCAGGGTTTCATGTTCATATCTGGTGCCAAAATTCACGGGATGAGGCTGTCTTTAAAAGTCTTCCTGGGCCTCATATTTTATCCCAAAGGAAAGGAAGAGAACAAAGGTGGAATCTGTGTGGGTTTCGGCGGGTGGTGAGAGAGTCCTCCGGAGGACGCAGAGCCTGTGGTCTCAGCTGTCCTGGAGGCTGGGGCGGCGGTCAACAATTTCACAGCACTGCACTCCAGGCTGGGAAACAGAGAAACCCTGTCTCAAAGGGAAATACATACAAAGGAACACACTGGAGGCGGGAATGTGCTAAACACCTTGGCTCCAGACCTGCACATGCCAGCACTGTGACAGGAGGGCAGTGGGGGGGCGGCCTGGGGACACCAGGATGTGAGGGCAGGGCTCTGAGGGGGGTGCTGTGAGGATGGGAGTGCTGCAAGGGGAGTGATGTGAGGGGCCCTGAGGGAGAGATGTGAGGGGCACCTGAGGGAGAGATGTGAGGCATCCTGAGGAGAGATGTGAGGGGCACCCTGAGGGAGATGTGAGGGGCATCCTGAGGGAGAGATGTGAGGGGCACCTGAGGGGAGTGATGTGAGGGGCACCCTGAGGGGAGTGATGTGAGGGGCTCCTGAGGGAGAGATGAGGGGCACCCTGAGGGAGAGATGAGGGGCACCCTGAGGAGAGATGTGAGGGGCACCTGAGGGGAGTGATGTGAGGGGCACCCTGAGGGGAGTGATGTGAGGGGCATCCTGAGGGAGAGATGAGGGGCACCTGAGGGAGAGATGAGGGGCACCCTGAGGAGAGATGTGAGGGGCACCTGAGGGGAGTGATGTGAGGGGCCCTGAGGGAGAGATGTGAGGGGCACCTGAGGGAGAGATGTGAGGGGCACCTGAGGGAGAGATGAGGGGCACCCTGAGGGGAGTGATGTGAGGGGCACCTGAGGGGAGTGATGTGAGGGGCATCCTGAGGGAGAGATGTGAGGGGCTCCCTGAGGAGAGATGTGAGGGGCCCTGAGGGGAGTGATGTGAGGCACCCTGAGGGAGAGATGTGAGGGGCACCCTGAGGAGAGATGAGGGGCACCCTGAGAGAGATGTGAGGGGCACCTGAGGGAGAGATGAGGGGCATCCTGAGGGAGAGATGTGAGGGGCATCCTGAGGGAGAGATGAGGGGGGCATCCTGAGGGGAGAGATATGAGGGGCATCCTGAGGGAGAGATGTGAGGGGCCCTGAGGCAGGGATGTGAGGGGCCCTGAGGCAGGGATGTGAGGGGCCCTGAGGGGAGTGATGTGAGGGGCACCTGAGGGGAGTGATGTGAGGGGCACCTGAGGGGAGTGATGTGAGGGGCACCCTGAGGGGAGTGATGTGAGGGGCACCCTGAGGGGAGTGATGTGAGGGGCACCCTGAGGGGAGAGATGTGAGGGGCACCCTGAGGGGAGTGATGTGAGGGCTCCCTGAGGGAGAGATGTGAGGGGCACCTGAGGGAGAGATGTGAGGCATCCTGAGGGAGATGTGAGGGGCATCCTGAGGGAGATGTGAGGGGCATCCTGAGGGAGAGATGTGAGGGGCACCTGAGGGAGAGATGAGGGGCATCCTGAGGGAGAGATGTGAGGGGCATCCTGAGGGAGAGATGTGAGGCATCCTGAGGGAGAGATGTGAGGGGCATCCTGAGGGAGAGATGTGAGGGGCACCTGAGGGAGAGATGAGGGGCACCCTGAGGGAGATGTGAGGGGCATCCTGAGGGAGAGATGTGAGGGGCATCCTGAGGGAGAGATGAGGGGCATCCTGAGGGAGAGATGTGAGGGGCATCCTGAGGGGAGAGATATGAGGGGCATCCTGAGGAGAGATGAGGGGCACCTGAGGAGAGATGTGAGGGGCCCTGTGAGGCAGGGATGTGAGGGGCCCTGTGAGGCAGGGTGTGAGGGGCCCTGTGAGGCAGGATGTGAGGGGCCCTGTGAGGCAGGTGTGAGGGGCCCCTCACAGCACATACTCCTGAGGCTGTGCCCCAGCCGCTCCTCACAGCACATACTCCTGAGGCTGTGCCCCCAGCCGCTCCCCTCACAGCACATACTCCTGAGGCTGTGCCCCCAGCCGCTCCCCTCACAGCACATACTCCTGAGGCTGTGCCCCCAGCTGCTCCCCTCACAGCACATACTCCTGAGGCTGTGCCCCCAGCCGCTCCCCTCACAGCACATACTCCTGAGGCTGTGCACCCAGCCGCTCCCCTCACAGCACATACTCCTGAGGCTGTGCCCCCAGCCGCTCCCCTCAGCAGCACATACTCCTGAGGCTGGGCACCCAGCTGCTCCCTCACAGCACATACTCCTGAGGCTGTGCACCCAGCCGCTCCCCTCACAGCACATACTCCTGAGGCTGTGCACCCAGCCGCTCCCCTCACAGCACATACTCCTGAGGCTGTGCCCCCAGCTGCTCCCCTCAGCAGCAGTGCTGAAGCCCAGCCAGCCTCTCTGATGCCGCCAGCCTCCCGTCTCTGCTCAGCATTTCACCTACATCAACGCAGCAGGGCCTGACCCACTGCAGTCTTGGGAACCTCAGGGTTTCATGTTCATATCTGGTGCCAAAATTCACGGGATGAGGCTGTCTTTAAAGTCTTTCCTGGGCCTCATATTTTATCCCAAAGGAAAGGAAAGAGAACAAAGGGTGGAATCTGTGTGGGTTTCGGCGGGTGGTGAGGAGAGTCCTCCAGAGGACGCAGGAGCATGGGCCAGGCGCAGAGCCTGTGGTCTCAGCTGTCCTGGAGGCTGGGGCGGCGGTCAGCAGATTTCACAGCACTGCACTCCAGGCTGGGAAACAGAGAAAACCCTGTCTCAAAAGGGAAATACATACAAAGGAACACACTGGAGGCGGGAATGTGCTAAACACCTTGGCTCCAGACCTGCACATGCCAGCACTGTGACAGGAGGGCAGTGGGGGGGGGGGCGGCCCGGGGGACACCAGGATGTGAGGGCAGGGCTCTGAGGGGGGTGCTGTGAGGGATGGGAGTGCTGCAAGGGGAGTGATGTGAGGGGTCACGCTGAGGGGAGAGATGTGAGGGGCTCCTGAGGGGAGAGATGTGAGGGGCATCCTGAGGGGAGAGATGTGAGGGGCACCCTGAGGGGAGTGATGTGAGGCATCCTGAGGGGAGATGTGAGGGGCACCTGAGGAGTGATGTGAGGGGCACCTGAGGGGAGTGATGTGAGGGGCTCCCTGAGGGGAGAGATGTGAGGGGCACCCTGAGGGGAGAGATGTGAGGGGCACCCTGAGGGGAGTGATGTGAGGGGCACCCTGAGGGGAGTGATGTGAGGGGCACCCTGAGGGGAGTGATGTGAGGGGCATCCTGAGGGAGAGATGTGAGGCACCCTGAGGGAGAGATGTGAGGGGCACCCTGAGGGGAGTGATGTGAGGGGCACCCTGAGGAGAGATGTGAGGGGCACCCTGAGGGAGATGTGAGGGGCACCCTGAGGGAGAGATGTGAGGGGCACCTGAGGGGAGTGATGAGGGGGCACCTGAGGGGAGTGATGTGAGGGGCACCCTGAGGGGAGTGATGAGGGGCATCCTGAGGGAGAGATGTGAGGGGCTCCCTGAGGGAGAGATGTGAGGGGCACCCTGAGGGGAGTGATGTGAGGGGCTCCCTGAGGGGAGAGATGTGAGGGGCACCCTGAGGGAGAGATGTGAGGGGCACCCTGAGGAGAGATGTGAGGGGCTCCTGAGGGGATAGATGTGAGGGGCATCCTGAGGAGAGATGAGGGGCATCCTGAGGGAGAGATGTGAGGGGGCATCCTGAGGGAGAGATGTGAGGGGCATCCTGAGGGAGAGATGAGGGGGCACCCTGAGGAGAGATGTGAGGGGCACCCTGAGGGAGAGATGTGAGGGGCACCCTGAGGGGAGAGATGTGAGGGGCACCCTGAGGGGAGTGATGTGAGGCACCCTGAGGGGAGTGATGTGAGGGGCACCTGAGGGGAGTGATGTGAGGGGCACCCTGAGGGGAGTGATGTGAGGGGCACCCTGAGGGGAGAGATATGAGGCACCCTGAGGAGTGATGTGAGGGGCTCCTGAGGAGTGATGTGAGGGGCACCTGAGGGAGAGATGTGAGGGGCATCCTGAGGGAGAGATGTGAGGGGCACCTGAGGGAGAGATGTGAGGGGCATCCTGAGGAGAGATGTGAGGGGCACCCTGAGGAGAGATGAGGGGCATCCTGAGGGAGAGATGTGAGGGGCATCCTGAGGGAGAGATGTGAGGGGCATCCTGAGGGAGAGATGAGGGGCATCCTGAGGGAGAGATGTGAGGGGCATCCTGAGGGGAGATGTGAGGGGCACCCTGAGGAGAGATGTGAGGGGCCTGAGGCAGGGTGTGAGGGGCCTGAGGCAGAGATGTGAGGGGCATCCTGAGGGAGAGATGTGAGGGGCATCCTGAGGAGAGATATGAGGGGGCACCCTGAGGGAGAGATGTGAGGGGCACCTGAGGGAGAGATGTGAGGTCACGCTGAGGGAGAGATGAGGGGCCCTGTGAGGCAGGTGTGAGGGGCCCTGTGAGGCAGGGTGTGAGGGGCCCTGTGAGGCAGGTGTGAGGGGCCCTGTGAGGCAGGGATGTGAGGGGCCCTGTGAGGCAGGGATGTGAGGGGCCCTGTGAGGCAGGATGTGAGGGGCCCTGTGAGGCAGGGGTGTGAGGGGCCCTGTGAGGCAGGGATGTGAGGGGCCTGAGGCAGAGATGTGAGGGGCCCTGTGAGGCAGGGATGTGAGGGGCCCTGTGAGGCAGGATGTGAGGGGCCTGAGGCAGGTGTGAGGGGCCCTGTGAGGCAGGGTGTGAGGGGCCCTGTGAGGCAGGGTGTGAGGGGCCCTGTGAGGCAGGGTGTGAGGGGCCCTGTGAGGCAGGGTGTGAGGGGCCCTGTGAGGCAGGGTGTGAGGGGCCCTGTGAGGCAGGGTGAGGGGCCCTGTGAGGCAGGGTGTGAGGGGCCCTGTGAGGCAGGATGAGGGGCCCTGTGAGGCAGGGATGTGAGGGGCCTGAGGCAGGGATGTGAGGGGCCCTGTGAGGCAGGGTGTGAGGGGCCCTGTGAGGCAGGGTGTGAGGGGCCCTGTGAGGCAGGGTGTGAGGGGCCCTGTGAGGCAGGGATGTGAGGGGCCCTGTGAGGCAGGGTGTGAGGGGCCTGTGAGGCAGGGTGTGAGGGGCCCTGTGAGGCAGGGTGTGAGGGGCCCTGTGAGGCAGAGTGTGAGGGGCCCTGTGAGGCAGAGATGTGAGGGGCCTGAGGCAGGGATGTGAGGGGCACCTGAGGAGAGATGTGAGGGGCCTGAGGCAGGGATGTGAGGGGCCCTGAGGGGAGTGATGTGAGGGGCCCTGTGAGGCAGGGATGTGAGGGGCCTGAGGCAGGGATGTGAGGGGCACCCTGAGGGAGAGATGTGAGGGGCCCTGTGAGGCAGGGATGTGAGGGGCCCTGTGAGGCAGAGATGTGAGGGGCCTGAGGCAGGGTGTGAGGGGCCCTGTGAGGCATGTGAGGGGCCCTGTGAGGCAGGGATGTGAGGGGCCTGAGGCAGGGATGTGAGGCCCTGTGAGGCATGTGAGGGGCCCTGTGAGGCATGTGAGGGGCCTGAGGCAGAGATGTGAGGGGCCTGAGGCAGGATGTGAGGGGCCCTGTGAGGCAGGGATGTGAGGGGCATCCTGAGGGAGAGATGTGAGGGGCATCCTGAGGGAGAGATGTGAGGGGCATCCTGAGGAGAGATGTGAGGGGCATCCTGAGGGGAGATGTGAGGGGCACCTGAGGAGAGATGTGAGGGGCACCTGAGGAGAGATGTGAGGGGCATCCTGAGGGAGAGATGTGAGGGGCATCCTGAGGAGAGATATGAGGGGCATCCTGAGGAGAGATGTGAGGGGCATCCTGAGGGAGAGATGTGAGGGGCATCCTGAGGGGAGAGATGTGAGGGGGGCACCCTGAGGGGAGAGATGTGAGGGGCACCCTGAGGGGAAAGATGTGAGGGGCCCTGTGAGGCAAGGATGTGAGGGGCCCTGTGAGGCAGGGTGTGAGGGGCCCTGTGAGGCAGGGTGTGAGGGGCCTGAGGCAGGGTGAGGGGCCCTGTGAGGCAGGGATGTGAGGGGCCTGAGGCAGGGATGTGAGGGGCCCTGTGAGGCAGGTGTGAGGGGCCCTGTGAGGCAGGGATGTGAGGGGCCCTGTGAGCAGGGAGTGAGGGCTGAGGATGGAGGGGCCAGAGGCACCTCCTATCTCTGTTCCTTCCTCCGTCAATCAAGAACAATAAAGTAATTGAAAAGGCATGAAAACCAAACTCAGAGAGAAGACAGGAGGAGTCAGCTGGACGGGAGGACAGGAGCACCCCAGGCACAGGCAGGGTGTGAGGGAAGCCCGGCCAGCAGCCAGGGGTGAGGGCTCAGGAACCTCAGTAGGTGTCAGGTGACAGTGGGAGGCACCTCAGGCATGTGGGGGAGCTGGGCAGTGAGGCGGAGGACACCGTGCTGAGAAGGGTGAGTGAGGTCCCCACTGCAGAGAGTGAGATACCTCGCCCGTCTCCCAAGCTCCCAGAATGTCAAAGGTGAGGCTCATACCCCAGGCAGGAGGGCAAAAAATTAAAGGACCCCTCTCTCAGCTGCGGAGGGAAAGTCTAAAAAGTCTCCAGTGGGGACTCTGAACTCAGTAGTCCCCAGCGGAAGAACCGGGCCATCTCCACCGCTGTGAGGTGAGGGCCGACTGATAAACAAGCCCCGGATGCCGCCTGCAGCTGTCTGGGTCTTGGTCTAGCCAAGGGCACTTGCTGCAGAGCTGTGTCAGCCGGGGTCCCAGCAGGAAATCTGTGACATGCTCAAGCTGGGTAAATCGAGAAAAGTTTAATTCAGGAACTGCCAATGAAAAGCCATAATCAGAAAGGAACTAACAGCAAATGAGCAGGCACTCCTGGGAACCCACAGAGCACAGCACCTGCGGCCAGCACAAACCCCAGGCTTGAAGGACATGGCTGGGCAGTCAGTGGGACCCAGGAAGGCCATGGGGCAGCAGGGATGTGGGGCCCTGTGAGGCAGGGATGTGAGGGGCCCTGTGAGGCAGGGTGTGAGGGGCCCCAGAGGCAGGGTGTGAGGGGCCCTGTGAGGCAGGGATGGAGGGGCCCTGTGAGGCAGGGATGGAGGGGCCCTGTGAGGCAGGATGTGAGGGGCCCTGTGAGGCAGGGATGAGGGGCCCTGTGAGGCAGGTGTGAGGGGCCCTGTGAGGCAGGGGTGTGAGGGGCCCTGTGAGGCAGGGTGTGAGGGGCCCTGTGGGGCAGGGATGTGAGGCCCTGTGAGGCAGAGTGTGAGGGGCCCTGTGAGGCAGGGTGTGAGGGGCCCTGTGAGGCAGGGTGTGAGGCCCTGTGAGGCAGGGGCCCTGTGAGGCAGGGATGTGAGGGGCCCTGTGAGGCAGGGATGTGAGGGGCCCTGAGGCAGGGTGTGAGGGGCCCTGTGAGGCAGGATGTGAGGGGCCCTGTGAGGCAGGGGTGTGAGGGGCCCCAGAGGCAGGGATGTGAGGGGCCCTGTGAGGCAGGAGGTGAGGGGCCCTGTGAGGCAGGGGTGTGAGGGGCCCTGTGAGGCAGGGGTGTGAGGGGCCCTGTGAGGCAGGGATGTGAGGGGCCCTGTGAGGCAGGGGTGTGAGGGGCCCTGTGAGGCAGGGATGTGAGGGGCCCTGTGAGGCAGGGTGTGAGGGGCCCTGTGAGGCAGGGATGTGAGGCCCTGTGAGGCAGGATGAGGGGCCCTGTGAGGCAGTGTGAGGGGCCCTGAGGCAGGGGTGGAGGGGCCCTGTGAGGCATGTGAGGGGCCCTGTGAGGCAGGGGTGTGAGGGGCCCGTGAGGCAGGATGTGAGGGGCCCGTGAGGCAGGGTGTGAGGGGCCCCAGAGGCAGGGGTGAGGCCCTGTGAGGCAGGGTGTGAGGGGCCCTGTGAGGCAGGGGTGTGAGCGGAGCGCTGCAAAGGAAGAACCTTGCTCTGGTCACCGTCAAGGTCGGCCGGTACCTCAGAAGCTGGTATTCCTCCCTCTCTCATGCAAACGCGTCTGCTGGCCTGGTGGTGGGAGCAGACTGGGGCCTGTGAGGTCAGGCCAGGGTCCCTGGTGAGAAGGGCCCGGTCACTGCCGCCACCTCCCCCAGTCACCGTGGTCCTCTCCTGGGTCATCGTGGAACTCTCTCTTGGTTCTTCCTCAGCCAAGTGTGACAGGGACGAGAACAAGAGGACCTCGCTCCAGGAGCTCCTGACGCTTCCCAGTCCAGCCGTCCGTCTGGGGGGCTCACACGGAAGCCACTCCTCTCCGCAGCTGCTCATGGGCACTGCGGTGGGGGCCAGGGCATCACTCATGGATAAGGGTTTTTTACCAACGATGCCTTTGCTCTAAAGCGAAGTAGGGCTGAGGATGGAGGGACAGACACCTCCTATCTCTGTTCCTTCCTCCGTCAATCAAAGAACAATAAAGTAATTGAAAAGGCATGAAAAGCAAACTCAGAGAGAAGACAGGAGGAGTCAGCTGGACGGGAGGACGGGAGCACCCCCAGGCACAGCAGGCAACAGGGAAGCCCGGCCAGCAGCCAGGGGGTCACACCAGACTCAGGGAACCTCAGTAGGTGTCAGGTGACGAGTGGGAGGCACCTCAGGCATGTGGGGGGAGCTGGGCAGTGAGGCCGGAGGACACCGTGCTGAGAAGGGTGAGTGAGGTCCCCACTGCGGAGAGTAAGATACCTCGCCCGTCTCCCAAGCTCCCAGAATGTCAAAGGTGAGGCTCATACCCCAGGCAGGAGGGCAAAAAATTAAAGGACCCCTCTCTCAGCTGCGGAGGGAAAGTCTAAAAAGTCTCCAGTGGGGACTCTGAACTCAGTAGTCCCCAGCGGAAGAACTGGGCCATCTCCACCGCTGTGAGGTGAGGGCCGACTGATAAACAAGCCCCGGATGCCGCCTGCAGCTGTCTGGGTCTTGGTCTAGCCAAGGGCACTTGCTGCAGAGCTGTGTCAGCCGGGGTCCCAGCAGGAAATCTGTGACTCAAGCTGGGTAAATCGAGAAAAGTTTAATTCAGGAACTGCCAATGAAAAGCCATAATCAGAAAGGAACTAACAGCAAATGAGCAGGCACTCCTGGGAACCCACAGAGCACAGCACCCTGCGGCCAGCACAAACCCCAGGCTTGAAGGACATGGCTGGGCAGTGAGTGGGACCCAGGAAGGCCATGGGGCAGCAGGGATGAGGGATGAGGAGCGCATGCAAAGGACTGGGGAAACCTCACCAGGAACGAGCCGGCTGCTACTCCTCCCAATGCGCCATCCACTCCCACTGGAAGTGCATGTGGCTGCCTCCTGCGTGTGAGTGGGTCGGGGTGGGGGTGGGGGTCTGTGCGGAGGGTGCAGGACAGAGACCCAGGGAGACCCTAACGTGACACAGACCCACAGAGAAATGTGGAAGAAGCAGGGTGGGTGGCGGGAGCAGGACGCCGACAAATCTATGGTATTCTCAGAGAAACAGGCCGTGGGATAAGAACCGACACTGCAAAACTACACACAGAATCTTTCAATTAAAAGTACAACAGACATAAAGAGTTCAACAGCAATGTTGAATGTTAGACTCACTTACATCCCCCTGAAATAGAATAAAAAGATGCACAGATGCAGTGTGAGGGAGAGAAGACAAAAGAAATATGGAATCAACCCTGAAACTCCCATTTAATGAGAAGAGAGACCAGAGATCAGACAGGTGAGACCAGCAAAGGAATAACTCAAGCAACTGCTCCAGAGCTGCAGACGGGAGCCCAGACGGAGAGAGCAGTGCGTGCACGAAAGAACAAGTGAAAACCCCCATGGCATCCACATCCTGTCGCCAAGACACTGCAGGCAGAGCTCCCCAGCAGCCCCGGGGCTGGAGCCACAGGCCCCAGCACTCTCGTGGCAGAACTGAAATGGCTGAAATATCCCTACTGGACGCTGGAGTCTGCAGGGCGGGAAGCGAGGCCTTCTCAGCTCCAAGAGGAGTTACTCACAGCTTCGAGTCCTCGTCCCGTAAAGAAAAGACCGAGGAGAGAATGACGAAGTCTCTGGACATTGCAGGTCTCAGAGTGTTCCTCCCACACGGGGTCTCTCAGGGAGCCCTGAAGGTGAGGAGCAGGGGGACACAGGGAGACAGGGCCAGAGCCTTGGGAGCTGGGGCAGTGGGCGCCTCAGGGAAGCCGAGGCTGGACCATCGGTACGCCTGATCGTCCAAGGGTCTTTCTTATTTCTGTTAGGACGTGTGTGGCTAGAGCAGTGGTCCCGTCCTAGGAGTCTAAAGAAATCACAACAAAAATGCAACAGCTCCTAACCCTAGAGGGAACAAGGAGTGCATGAAGGGAAATATCATCATTTTCCAATTACACGGTCAGCTGAGAATAAGCTCATGGAATACGGAGGTCACCGAAGAGTGCCGCTATCGCGCTGGAAGAGAGGGAGGCGCAGTGTGGACACACGCACGTGGGTGCCCAGCAGAAGGGTTAGGTCCTCCTTCATCTACTGAAGGAAGTCAGGAGATGAGCCCCAAAACGAACAGCATGAAGCACAAGTAAGTTGTTCACGCGCAGGAGGCAAACACCAAGAGAGACAGTGACATCCGCGGGGACCAAGAGTGGAACAAGGAAGCCGCTTTCATCACAGACCAGGCGGTGATGCAGGGTTCTTTTGTTTGTTTGTTTGTTTGTTTTGTTTTTTTTGAGACGGAGTTTCGCTCTTGTTACCCAGGCTGGAGTGCAATGGCACGATCTCGGCTCACGGCAACCTCCGCCTCCTGGGTTCAGGCAATTCTCCTGCCTCAGCCTCCTGAGTAGCTGGGATCACAGGCACGCGCCACCATGCCCAGCTAATTTTTTGTATCTTTAGTAGAGACGGGGTTTCACCATGTTGACCAGGATGGTCTTGATCTCTTGACCTCGTGATCCACCTGCCTCGGCCTCCCAAAGTGCTGGGATTACAGGCTTGAGCCACCGCGCCCGGCCGATGCCGGGTTCTTAAAGGCTTTGCATGGCGTGATTCTTGAGCTTTTGGCTAAGATCAAGTATATAGTATTTGTTCTTATCCTTAGCCGGGTGCGGTGGCTCACGCCTGTGATCCCAGCACTTGGGGAGCTGAGGCAGGCGGCTCATGAGGTCAGAGATCGAGACCATCCTGGTCAACATGGTGAAACCCTGTCTCTACTAAAAGTACAAAAATTAGCTGGCACGGTGGCACGCGCCTCCTGAATCTACTTCCTGAAAACAACAGGCTAGGCCTTGAGGAAACTCTCCAGAAGGCACTATTTTGACTTAAAACAAGATCAAACCAGAAACCTTTTCACATGAGTCCAAAAACTGTAAACCAAAACCTTTTCACACGTGAGTCCTAAAACCATGAACCTAAGATTCGTCCACGTGTAACATCTAAAGTATGAGCCTATATAAAGGCTGAACCTCCCTTTGTCAGAGGAGCTCGCTGTCAGGCACCTGTGCCACCTTGCTCCCAGCTGAAATAAATTCCTTCCTCCTGTATTCGTGTCCGAGAGATCCTTCCCGTGGCCGCTCCACCTCCTGAACCATGTGAGGGCACTGATCACAGAGTGGAAAGAGATGTCATTCTTTCATGGACCCCATGGCCAGGACTACCTCAGGACCCCTGAGGGTTGTGTTGCCAGCTCATTCCTGCGCCTGCCCAGGCCCCAGATCTGCCTGCATCTGCAAAACCCTAAAGCCTGGAGTGCTTAGACCTAATAAGTGGCTCCCTCCCGCACTGGGCCAGGCCGCTAGAGAGAGGGTCAAAGTCATAGGTCACAGAGTGACGCAAAGGATGATGAAATCAGGCCCACAGAGAAATGTGGAAGAAGCAGGGTGGGTGGCGGGAGCAGGACGACAAATCTATGGTATTCTCGAGAAACAGGCCGTGGGATAAGAACCGACACTGCAAAACTACACACAGAATCTTTCAATTAAAAGTACAACAGACATAAAGAGTTCAACAGCAATGTTGAATGTTAGACTCACTTACATCCCCTGAAATAGAATAAAAGATGCAGATGCAGTGTGAGGGAGAGAAGACAAAGAAATATGGAATCAACCCTGAAACTCCCATTTAACTAAAACAGAAAGAAACTGGAGGCGGCTGGCAGCAGGAAGTGAGCAGAAAGGCAGGCAACGGAGGGCACAACTTGCTGTGGGTGTGTGATAGAGCTTTCTGCTCAACCAGTGTCACTTATAACTGAGTTTCCTCTCTTCCCGGACCCCAGAGGATGCCCGGCAGGTGAGATTCCTTCACAGAGGCAAGTTCCCGTTCAAAGGGCAACTTCTTAGAGCCACTGCTGCAGCACCTCTTCAAAACTGAAATGGCTGCACTAAATACCTCTACTGGGCCTGGAAAGGTCAGGAGGCGGGAAGCGAGGCCTTCTCAGCTCCAAGAGGAGTTACTCACAGCCGAGTCCTCGCCCCGTAAAGAAAAAGACCGAGGAGAGAATGACGAAGTCTCTGGACATTGCAGGTCTCAGAGTGTTCCTCCACACGGGTCTCTCAGGGAGCCCTGAAGGTGAGGAGCAGGGGACACAGGGAGACAGGGCCAGAGCCTTGGGAGCTGGGGCAGTGGGCGCCTCAGGGAAGCCGTGGCTGGACCATCGGTACGCCTGATCGTCCAAGGGTCTTTCTTATTTCTGTTAGGACGTGTGTGGCTAGAGCAGTGGTCCCGTCCTAGGAGTCTAAAGAAATCACAACAAAATGCAACAGCTCCTAACCCTAGAGGGAACAAGGAGTGCATGAAGGAAATATCATCATTTTCCAATTACGGTCAGCTGAGAATAAGCTCATGGAATACGGAGGTCACCGAAGAGTGCGCTATCGCGCTGGAAGAGAGGGAGGCGAGTGTGGACACACGCACGTGGGTGCCCAGCAGAAGGGTTAGGTCCTCCTTCATCTACTGAAGGAAGTCAGGAGATGAGCCCCAAAACGAACAGCATGAAGCACAAGTAAGTTGTTCACGCGCAGGAGGCAAACACCAAGAGAGACAGTGACATCCGCGGGGACCAAGAGTGGAACAAGGAAGCCGCTTTCATCACAGACCAGGCGGTGATGCAGGGTTCTTTGTTTGTTTGTTTGTTTGTTTTGTTTTTTGAGACGGAGTTTCGCTCTTGTTACCCAGGCTGGAGTGCAATGGCACGATCTCGGCTCACGGCAACCTCCGCCTCCTGGGTTCAGGCAATTCTCCTGCCTCAGCCTCCTGAGTAGCTGGGATCACAGGCAGCGCCACCATGCCCAGCTAATTTTTGTATCTTTAGTAGAGACGGGTTTCACCATGTTGACCAGGATGGTCTTGATCTCTTGACCTCGTGATCCACCTGCCTCGGCCTCCCAAAGTGCTGGGATTACAGGCTTGAGCCACCGCGCCCGGCCGATGCCGGGTTCTTAAAAACTTTGCATGGCGTGATTCTTGAGCTTTTGGCTAAGATCAAGTATATAGTATTTGTTCTTATCCTTAGCCGGGCGCGGTGGCTCACGCCTGTGATCCCAGCACTTGGGGAGCTGAGGCAGGCGGCTCATGAGGTCAAGA
Source organism: Saguinus midas (assembly GCA_021498475.1). Taxonomy (NCBI): domain Eukaryota; kingdom Metazoa; phylum Chordata; class Mammalia; order Primates; family Cebidae; genus Saguinus; species Saguinus midas. Next base: position 17,258,156 of record CM038405.1, on the reverse strand, counting down.
GATCGAGACCATCCTGGTCAACATGGTGAAACCCTGTCTCTACTAAAAGTACAAAAATTAGCTGGCACGGTGGCACGCGCCTCCTGAATCTACTTCCTGAAAACAACAGGCTAGGCCTTGAGGAAACTCTCCAGAACGCACTATTTTGACTTAAAACAAGATCAAACCAGAAACCTTTTCACATGTGAGTCCAAAAACTGTAAACCAAAACCTTTTCACACGTGAGTCCTAAAACCATGAACCTAAGATTCGTCCACGTGTAACATCTAAAGTATGAGCCTATATAAAGGCTGAACCTCCCTTTGTCAGAGGAGCTCGCTGTCAGGCACCTGTGCCACCTTGCTCCCAGCTGAAATAAATTCCTTCCTCCTGTATTCGGTGTCCGAGAGAGCCTTTCCCGTGGCCGCTCCACCTCCTGAACCATGTGAGGGCACTGATCACAGAGTGGAAAGAGATGTCATCCTTTCATGGACCCCATGGCCAGGACTACCTCAGGACCCCTGAGGGTTGTGTTGCCAGCTCATTCCTGCGCCTGCCCAGGCCCCAGATCTGCCTGCATCTGCAAAACCCTAAAGCCTGGAGTGCTTAGACCTAAATAAGTGGCTCCCTCCCGCACTGGGCCAGGCCGGCTAGGAGAGAGGGTCAAAGTCATAGGTCACAGAGTGACGCAAAGGATGATGAAATCAGGCAGTGGGACTTCAGTTCTGAAGCAGGGGGGCTTCCACAGTGATGCCAGGCAGTGGGGCTTCAGTTCTGAAGCAGGGGGGGCTTCCACAGTGATCCCAGCCCGTGGCCAATGCACCACCAGCCTCCACGCCTTCTCTAAAGACAGAGGAGGTGGAGGTGGGGGTGCTTTGAGGGGTCTTCTGGTCAACTTCCCTTTCTGTGGCCTTTTCCCTTCTTCCAAGTGGAGCAAATCATTTCCTGTAGAAGAAAAACTGGGCACCCGTAACCCATGGCAGATGAACAAGAGGAAAACAAAATCAGAATTATGAATGCACACACCTCATGCATGGGAGGGAGACTCCAGGTGGATATGCACAAATCTGCAGGAGGTGGCCCAGACCCTAGTTTATCTTTAACTAAAACAGAAAGAAACTGGAGGCGGCTGGCAGCAGGGAAGTGAGCAGAAAGGCAGGCAACGGAGGGCACAACTTGCTGTGGGTGTGTGATAGAGCTTTCTGCTCAACCAGTGTCACTTATAACTGAGTTTCCCTCCTCTTCCCGGACCCCAGAGGGATGCCCGGCAGGTAGAGATTCCTTCACAGAGGCAAGTTCCCCGTTCAAAAGGGCAACTTCTTAGAGCCACTGCTGCAGCTGCCCTTCTTCAAAATCTTTGTTCAATGAGGTGCACTCTGGGGTGGGAGCTTCTCTCTCCTGCAGGTCCCCTGGAAAGGTCTGGGCTGGGTCCCAGCCTCTCTTCCAAGCAAAACAACCTCTCACCTGGAAACGCACCCACTTTTAATCACATGTGATGAGAAATGCTTTATTCTCTATTTAGATATTTTTAAAACGCCTCTGTACAATGTCTCTCTCACTGAGCCAGTTCCACTGATCAGAGCACTGCAGGGCACATCAGGGCAGGGGGCCCCCAACCCCCACACCATGGACCGGTACTGGTCTGTGGCCTGTAAGGAACTGAGGCACACAGCAGGTGAATGACAGGTGAGTGAGCAAAGCTTCATCTGTCTTTCCAGCTGCTCCCCAGTGCTCATGTTCCTGCCTGAGCTCTGCCTCTTGTCAGAGCAGTGGTGACTTCAGTTTCTTACGGGAGCACTAACGCCACTGTGAACCGTGCACATAAGGGGTCTAGGTTGTGGCTCCTTATGAGAATCTAATGTCTGATGACCCGTCACTGTCTCCCAGCACCCCCAGACGGGCCCCTCTATTTGCAGAAAAAAAGGCTCAGGTTTCCCACCGATTCTACATGAGATGAGTTGAATAATTATTTCATCATATATTACAATGTAATAATAATAGAAATACAGTACACGATAAAGCTAATGCACTCGAATCATCCTGAAACCACCCCACGCCACCGGGCCCACGGAAAAATTGTCTTCCGAAACGCTTGAGGACCGCTGCTTCAGGGCGGAGAGCACAGTGCGATTCCGGTGTGCCACGGGCCTCCCCATCCACCCCATGAGACGCTGCTGTTAGGGTCCAACAGACATCTGCAGAGCATCTGCCATGCACTGGGTGCCAGGCCTGATACAGGGGATGCAGAAATGAGCAGAACATGACACTCGCCTACCGAGAGGCGGAAGGGAGCTGAGGGCGATGGGTTTATAATAACCAGTGAACTAGAGCCACAGGTCTCCAGCAGGGCGGGTGCCCCAGACTCTGTGGCACCAAGGAGGTCGCCAACGCCCCTTCAGTGGGACTTACCGAGGAGGAGCCGACAGAGTTTCTGGCGGTGGCCATGGCTCATTCCTTACCCAAGCAGTGTCACAGGTTCTCCGTGTGAGGGCGAGTGAGACAGCCTTGCCGGATCCCCGGACAGACACGCACCCAGTGTTTGCTGAGATGCTGAGTCCCTGAACAGGGAAGCCTCTGACTTGTCTTTGTAAAGCAGACATGGTAGACCTTAGGAATGTTTGCTGAATGAATAAAATTAAGATAAAAAGAACCGCGGGCCGTGAGCTACAACAGGCGGCACAGAGTTGTGTAAATCCGCATGGCCCCAGCTTCCTGAGAGACCGGAGTGAGAAGAGAAGAACAAGCAGGAGGAACTGGGAAAAGGCTCGGGGGTAATGGAGGAGGTCAGGGGAGGTGAGACGGCACGTGAGTGGGAGCAGTTCACACCACTTGCATCTCCGTTTCCAGCCCTCGTTTTCCAATGAACAAAATGTGAATATTCTCCACATTTAGTGTCACCAAGAGGCATTGCAAGCAGTGGCAAGTTCAGGCCTCACGCAGAACTTCAGTGAGATGCGTGCCCGCCTGTCTTCACTGGCCCGTTCTGTCCTGCTTAGGGCTCCACAGAGCATGTCACAGAACTTCAGTGAGATGCGTGCCCGCCTGTCTTCACTGGCTCGTTCTGTCCTGCTTAGGGCTCCACAGAGCATGTCACAGAACTTCAGTGAGATGCGTGCCCGCCTGTCTTCACTGGCCCGTTCTGTCCTGCTTAGGGCTCCACAGAGCATGTCACAGAACTTCAGTGAGATGAGTGCCCGCCTGTCTTCACTGGCCTGTTCTGTCCTGCTTAGGGCTCCACAGAGCATGTCACAGAACTTCAGTGAGATGCGTGCCTGTCTTCACTGGCCTGCTCTGTCCTGCTTAGGGCTCCACAGAGCATGTCACAGAACTTCAGTGAGATGCGTGCCCGCCTGTCTTCACTGGCCTGCTCTGTCCTGCTTAGGGCTCCACAGAGCATGTCACAGAACTTCAGTGAGATGCGTGCCCGCCTGTCTTCACTGGCTCGTTCTGTCCTGCTTAGGGCTCCACAGAGCATGTCACAGAACTTCAGTGAGATGCGTGCCCGCCTGTCTTCACTGGCCTGTTCTGTCCTGCTTAGGGCTCCACAGAGCATGTCACAGAACTTCAGTGAGATGCGTGCCCACCTGTCTTCACTGGCCTGCTCTGTCCTGCTTAGGGCTCCACAGAGCATGTCACAGAACTTCAGTGAGATGCGTGCCCACCTGTCTTCACTGGCCCGTTCTGTCCTGCTTAGGGCTCCACAGAGCATGTCACAGAACTTCAGTGAGATGAGTGCCCGCCTGTCTTCACTGGCTCGTTCTGTCCTGCTTAGGGCTCCACAGAGCATGTCACAGAACTTCAGTGAGATGAGTGCCCGCCTGTCTTCACTGGCTCGTTCTGTCCTGCTTAGGGCTCCACAGAGCATGTCACAGAACTTCAGTGAGATGCGTGCCCACCTGTCTTCACTGGCCCGTTCTGTCCTGCTTAGGGCTCCACAGAGCATGTCACAGAACTTCAGTGAGATGCGTGCCCGCCTGTCTTCACTGGCCCGTTCTGTCCTGCTTAGGGCTCCACAGAGCATGTCACAGAACTTCAGTGAGATGAGTGCCGCCTGTCTTCACTGGCCGTTCTGTCCTGCTTAGGGCTCCACAGAGCATGTCACAGAACTTCAGTGAGATGCGTGCCTGTCTTCACTGGCCCGTTCTGTCCTGCTTAGGGCCCCACAGAGCATGTCACAGAACTTCAGTGAGATGCGTGCCCGCCTGTCTTCACTGGCCGTTCTGTCCTGCTTAGGGCCTCCACAGAGCATGTCACAGAACTTCAGTGAGATGCGTGCCCGCCTGTCTTCACTGGCCCGTTCTGTCCTGCTTAGGGCTCCACAGAGCATGTCACAGAACTTCAGTGAGATGCGTGCCCGCCTGTCTTCACTGGCCCATTCTGTCCTGCTTAGGGCCCCACAGAGCATGTCACAGAACTTCAGTGAGATGCGTGCCCGCCTGTCTTCACTGGCCGTTCTGTCCTGCTTAGGGCCCCACAGAGCATGTCACAGAACTTCAGTGAGATGAGTGCCCGCCTGTCTTCACTGGCCCGTTCTGTCCTGCTTAGGGCCCCACAGAGCATGTCACAGAACTTCAGTGAGATGCGTGCCGCCTGTCTTCACTGGCCCGTTCTGTCCTGCTTAGGGCTCCACAGAGCATGTCACAGAACTTCAGTGAGATGCGTGCCCGCCTGTCTTCACTGGCCCGTTCTGTCCTGCTTAGGGCCCCACAGAGCATGTCACAGAACTTCAGTGAGATGCGTGCCCGCCTGTCTTCACTGGCCGTTCTGTCCTGCTTAGGGCTCCACAGAGCATGTCACAGAACTTCAGTGAGATGTGCCGCCTGTCTTCACTGGCCCGTTCTGTCCTGCTTAGGGCTCCACAGAGCATGTCACAGAACTTCAGTGAGATGCGTGCCCACCTGTCTTCACTGGCCCGTTCTGTCCTGCTTAGGGCCCCACAGAGCATGTCACAGAACTTCAGTGAGATGCGTGCCCGCCTGTCTTCACTGGCCCGTTCTGTCCTGCTTAGGGCCCCACAGAGCATGTCACAGAACTTCAGTGAGATGCGTGCCCGCCTGTCTTCACTGGCCCGTTCTGTCCTGCTTAGGGCTCCACAGAGCATGTCACAGAACTTCAGTGAGATGCGTGCCCGCCTGTCTTCACTGGCCCGTTCTGTCCTGCTTAGGGCTCCACAGAGCATGTCACAGAATTTCAGTGAGATGCGTGCCCGCCTGTCTTCACTGGCCCGTTCTGTCCTGCTTAGGGCTCCACAGAGCATGTCACAGAACTTCAGTGAGATGCGTGCCCGCCTGTCTTCACTGGCCCGTTCTGTCCTGCTTAGGGCTCCACAGAGCATGTCACAGGGGAGATGCAAGTTTTAAGCTGTAACAAGCTCATCTTTTTCCATTTCGGGGTTGCCAATTTGATTCAGTCTGCATCCGTGAGAAAACTCAGTGACCAGTGCTGGCAAGTCCCGTGAACGTGGACACACACAGCACGAAGGTGCCCAGTGCTGGCAAGTCCCGTGAACGTGGACACACACAGCACGAAGGTGCCCAGTGCTGGCAAGTCCCGTGAACGTGGACACACACAGCACGAAGGTGCCCAGTGCTGGCAAGTCCCGTGAACGTGGACACACACAGCACGAAGGTGCCCAGTGCTGGCAAGTCCCGTGAACGTGGACACACACAGCACGAAGCTGCATCGTCCTTGGCTTCTAAGGACCCTCTCCGGACCCATGATTTCCTGCTGCAGCGTTACTGTGCTGAGGATGGAGGAAGACGCTGAAGTACAGACTTGGCGCAAAGATGCTCAGAACGCAAGCTGCCTTAAAAACGCGCGAAGACCCTCATAGACCACCAGGGGCAGATGGAGAGATTTTAACTATTCGTGTTTTCAAAAGCTTGTACTTTCACACTTTGCAAAGTGCTTTCATGAATATGTCTTTGCATAATGACATGAGTGGCACTTTTCCCACTGTGGGTTATGAAGGGGATTATCTGAGGTCACCTGAAAAATAGGGCCTCAAGCCAAGCCTCCTTCTGCCAAATCTGGGCTCTTCTGGAACATGGAGTCACTGTGCTGTGGGTGTTCGGTGGTCGCTGCTGTGGCTCAGCCCTGGAACTGCAAAGCTGGAGGAGACAGCTGGGCAGGAACAGGTCCGGTGACTCCTCCTGCTGCAGAGAGGAGAGAGAGGAGCAGTGGAAGGCGCCGGGTGGTGGGTGGAGTGGGAGGGGGCCGGTCTGCCATGCCGCTGGGGTTCTAGTCCCCTTGTTCAGCTCCCCCAGCCACGGAGTCACTGCTTAGAGGCCCTGTTTCTTCTGGCTGGAGCCTCACAGGGTTTTCTAGGTCCTGAAACTTCTCAGTGGCCTCTGGATGCCAGGGCTTTTCCACAGAGACTGACGGCCAGGCTCCCAGAACTCTCTCCAGGGAATTCTGGACAGCACAGGCCGTCCCTCCCACCTCCCCTGAGCAGTGATGGGACTGTGATCATCAGGATTGGGGTGAGGGGGCGGGAACATCGAGAACCAGGAGCCACCACCTGGCCAGGATCAGGGGGCCAGCAGGGGCGAGAGCTTTCCAGGGCCACTCACGTTGCACCAGGAACCTCGTGGCTCTGGAGGGCAGCCCTGCACGACCTTGCACATCCCACTGCTCAAAGCATCAACTGCAAATATTTACTGAGGGGACCTTCCACACCCAGAGACAAACCCATGGTTAGGAGGACATGTTACCCCTCCAATGACGAGGTTTGCTAGGGAGCAGGAGGGAGTGAAAAAAGGAGGAGACAGAGATACAGGGAGACAGAGACACACACAGAGACAGAGACACAGGCAGAGGGCACCTTGAAGGAGGGGTCAGAAGGCACAGGTGCTGGAGCCCTGGAGGGAAGGGAGGTGCTGGGCAGTAGAGAAGTGAAAGGGAGAAAGCAGGAGGAGCTCTGATGGGGGTGGGGATGGTCAGTGCAGGCTGTGTGAGCCGCCACTATGCCGAGACCAGCAGGGAAGAAGCCACGCTGTGCTGAGAACCCAGGCAGCCCTCCATGTGCAGCACACGCACCCACAGGATCTGTCTCTATCTCATTCTCTCTCTTCCTCTCTGCACGCCTCTCCAGGGCTGCACCACCTGCCACACACCAGTGGATTCGAGCAGGAAGCATCTGCAGCACTCACCAGCTCTTTCAGAGACCCTGGATGGGAGGGAGGGCTGAGCCACACAGACCACTAGGACTGGGATCTCTGGAGATCACGCCCAGCCAGGAGGGTTTTGAAAACACACTGGTTAAGAAACCGACTCTGACCTTCCAAGCGGGGCAGGAGAGCCCCAAGCCCAAGGAGGGTTCCTGGGACCTGCTGGGGTCTGGTGGGCCAGTTGGCACACATGGGCACATGCAGGCTCCTCCCTGAGGCTGGAGGAGCACACGCAGGCCCCATGTTAAATATCCTCTAAGAAAATACAGACCCTAAAGCAGTGGCTTTAAATTCTTTTGACCACAAAGCACACCAATAAAACTGCTTTATGTCAGCACCCAGCAGGGACTAAAATGAGCTGTCCACGAATAATGCCAGGAGCTCAGCCTCCCGCCATCCACTCACTCCGCACTGGTGCTCACAGGGGAGGAGAATCTGGGAAGTGAGTGGGCTCTTCTGAGTTTCTCACATGGTGCTTGTGGATGCAGAAGTGGGGTTCCACCTGAGGAAGCCACTTCCTCCTCCTGAAGCAGCGTGGAGCTGTGAAGGGGCAGAGGGCAGACGTGGCCGGCCTTCAGGATGCTGCTGGCTGCCTCAGATACTTTCAAAGTTTCTCACAGAGGAGGGCCCAGGTCGAGGAGTGAGGGGAAGTCAGAATGCAAAGGGAACCATCAGCTTCTGTGGTCAACCCCCTTCAGCACCCGGACCTTCACACCCAATCCCACCTCAGCGCCCAGAAGCCCCACACACCACCCTGCCTCAGCGCTGGACCCCCCACATGCCCCCCTGCCTCAGTGCCCAGACCCCCCGTACCACATCCTGCCTCAGCACCCAGGATCCCCAGGCCGGACTCCATCTCAGTGCCCAGACGCCCCAGGCCTTCCCACTACCCCTCAACAGGAACTGACCTCTGCCACTGAGGAAAAGCAGCTTCCCCAGAAGCTCCCCACTACCCTTCGCCCACTGCAGCTGCCCGCAGCCTCACCCCACGCTTCGCCCTCTGCAGCTGCCCGCAGCCTCCCACCACGCTGCCTCTGCGGCTGCCCGCAGCTCACCCCACGCCGCCTCTGCAGCTCCTGCAGCCTCACCCCAGGCTTCGCCTCTGCGGCTCCTGCAGCCTCACCCCTCGCCGCCTCTGCGGCTCCTGCAGCCTCACCCCTCGCCGCCTCTGCGGCTCCCGCAGCCTCACCCCCTCGCTTCGCCCTCTGCAGCTCCTGCAGCCTCACCCTCTCTTCGCCCTCTGCAGCTCCTGCAGCCTCACCCTCCGCCTCTGCGGCTGCCCGCAGCCTCACCCCGCCGCCTCTGCAGCTCCTGCAGCCTCACCCCACGCCGCCTCTGCAGCTCCTGCAGCCTCACCCCACGCCGCCTCTGCAGCTGCCTGCAGCCTCACCCCTCGCCGCCTCTGCGGCTGCCCGCAGCCTCACCCCTCGCCGCCTCTGCGGCTGCCCGCAGCCTCACCCCAGGCTTCGCCTCTGCGGCTCCTGCAGCCTCACCCCTCGCCGCCCTCTGCAGCTGCCTGCAGCCTCACCCCAGGCTTCGCCTCTGCGGCTCCTGCAGCCTCACCCCACGCCGCCTCTGCAGCTGCCCGCAGCCTCACCCCTCGCCGCCCTCTGCAGCTCCTGCAGCCTCACCCCACGCCGCCTCTGCAGCTCCTGCAGCCTCACCCCTCGCCGCCTCTGCGGCTGCCCGCAGCCTCACCCCGCCGCCTCTGCAGCTGCCTGCAGCCTCACCCCTCGCCGCCCTCTGCAGCTCCTGCAGCCTCACCCCGCCGCCTCTGCGGCTCCTGCAGCCTCACCCTCTCTTCGCCCTCTGCAGCTCCTGCAGCCTCACCCCTCGCTTCGCCTCTGCGGCTGCCCGCAGCCTCACCCCACGCCGCCTCTGCAGCTCCTGCAGCCTCACCCCACGCCGCCTCTGCAGCTGCCCGCAGCCTCACCCCTCGCCGCCTCTGCGGCTCCCAGCCTCACCCCGCCGCCTCTGCGGCTCCTGCAGCCTCACCCTCTCTTCGCCCTCTGCAGCTGCCCGCAGCCTCACCCCACGCTTCGCCCTCTGCGGCTCCTGCAGCCTCACCCTCTCGCTTCGCCCTCTGCAGCTGCCCGCAGCCTCACCCCAGGCTTCGCCTCTGCGGCTCCTGCAGCCTCACCCCTCGCCGCCCTCTGCAGCTGCCCGCAGCCTCACCCCTCGCCGCCTCTGCGGCTCCTGCAGCCTCACCCCTCGCCGCCTCTGCGGCTGCCCGCAGCCTCACCCCTCGCCGCCTCTGCGGCTGCCCGCAGCCTCACCCCCACGCTTCGCCTCTGCGGCTCCTGCAGCCTCACCCCTCGCCGCCTCTGCGGCTGCCCGCAGCCTCACCCCTCGCCGCCCTCTGCAGCTGCCTGCAGCCTCACCCTCTCGCTTCGCCCTCTGCAGCTGCCTGCAGCCTCACCCCACGCCGCCTCTGCGGCTCCTGCAGCCTCACCCCTCGCTTCGCCCTCTGCAGCTCCTGCAGCCTCACCCCGCCGCCTCTGCAGCTCCTGCAGCCTCACCCCTCGCCTCTGCAGCTCCTGCAGCCTCACCCCTCGCTTCGCCCTCTGCAGCTGCCCGCAGCCTCCCACCACGCTGCCTCTGCGGCTGCCCGCAGCCTCACCCCACGCCGCCCTCTGCAGCTCCTGCAGCCTCACCCCAGGCTTCGCCTCTGCGGCTCCTGCAGCCTCACGCCCTCTGCGGCTCCCAGCCTCACCCCGCCTCTGCGCCCTGCAGCCTCACCCCTCGCCGCCTCTGCAGCTCCTGCAGCCTCACCCTCTCTTCGCCTCTGCAGCTCCTGCAGCCTCACCCCTCGCTGCCTCTGGGGCTGCCTGCAGCCTCACCCCGCCGCCTCTGCAGCTCCTGCAGCCTCACCCCGCCTCTGCGGCTCCTGCAGCCTCACCCCCACGCCGCCTCTGCAGCTCCCAGCCTCACCCTCTCGCGCCTCTGCAGCTGCCTGCAGCCTCACCCCACGCCGCCTCTGCGGCTCCTGCAGCCTCACCCCTCGCTTCACCCTCTGCAGCTGCCTGCTGCAGCCTCACCTCTCGCTTCGCCTCTGTAGCTGCCTGCAGCCTCATGCTCTGCGGCTCCTGCAGCCTCACTCGCTTTGCCCTCTGCAGATGCCCGCAGCCTCACCCCCACGCCGCCCTCTGCGGCTCCTGCAGCCTCACCCCCACGCAGATGCCCGCAGCCTCACCCCTCGCCGCCTCTGCAGCTCCTGTAGCCTCACCGCCTCTGCAGCCCCAGCCTCACCGCCCGCCTCTGCAGATGCCTGCAGCCTCACCCTCGGCCTCTCTGCAGCTGCCTGCAGCCTCACCCCCACGCACGCCTCTGCGGCTCCTGCAGCCTCACCCCACGCCCGCCTCTGCGGCTCCTGTAGCCTCACCCCTCGCCGCCTCTGCGGCTCCTGCAGCCTCACCCTCTCGCTTCCTTCTGCGGCTGCCCGCAGCCTCACCCCACGCCGCCTCTGCGGCTCCTGCAGCCTCACCCCACGCTTCGCCTCTGTAGATGCCCGCAGCCTCACCCCTCGCCGCCTCTGCAGCTCCTGCAGCCTCACCTCGCCGCCTCTGCGGCTCCTGCAGCCTCACCCCTCGCTGCCCTCTCTGCGGCTGCCCGCAGCCTCACCCCCACGCTCGCCTCTCTGCGGCCCTGCAGCCTCACCCTCCGCTGCCTCTGCGGCTGCCCGCAGCCTCACCCCCACGCCGCCTCTCTGCGGCTCCTGCAGCCTCACCCCACGCCCGCCTCTGCAGATGCCCGCAGCCTCACCCCTCGCCGCCCTCTGCAGCTCCTGCAGCCTCACCGCTTCGCCTCTGCAGCTGCCTGCAGCCTCATCCTCTGCCGCCTCTGCAGCTGCCTGCAGCCTCACCCCCACGCTGCCTCTGCGGCTCCTGCAGCCTCACCCCTGCCCCTCTGCAGCTGCCTGCAGCCTCACCCCTCGCTTCGCCCTCTGCAGATGCCTGCAGCCTCACCCTCTCGCTTCGGCTGCCTGCAGCCTCTGCAGCCTCACCCCTCGCTTAGCCCTCTGCAGCTCCTGCAGCCTCACCCGCCCTCTGCAGCTCCTGCAGCCTCACCCCTCGTGCAGCTCCTGCAGCCTCACCCCTCGCTTTGCCCTCTGCAGATGCCCGCAGCCTCACCCCCACGCTTCGCCCTCTGCGGCTCCTGCAGCCTCACCCCCACGCTTCGCCCTCTGCAGATGCCCGCAGCCTCACCCCTCGCTTCGCCCTCTGCAGCTCCTGCAGCCTCACCTCGCTTAGCCTCTGCAGCTGCCTGCAGCCTCACCCGCCTCTGCAGATGCCTGCAGCCTCACCTCCGCCGCCTCTGCAGCTGCCTGCAGCCTCACCCCCACGCTTCGCCCTCTGCGGCTCCTGCAGCCTCACCCCTCGCTTCGCCTCTGCAGCTGCCTGCAGCCTCACCCCTCGCTTCGCCCTCTGCAGATGCCTGCAGCCTCACCCCTCGCTTAGCCCCTCTGCGGCTCCTGCAGCCTCACCTCGCTTAGCCTCTGCAGCTGCCTGCAGCCTCACCCGCCTCTGCAGATGCCTGCAGCCTCACCTCCGCCGCCTCTGCAGCTGCCTGCAGCCTCACCCCCACGCTTCGCCCTCTGCGGCTCCTGCAGCCTCACCCCTCGCTTCGCCCTCTGCAGCTGCCTGCAGCCTCACCCCTCGCTTCGCCCTCTGCAGATGCCTGCAGCCTCACCCTCTCGCTTCGCCCTCTGCAGCTGCCTGCAGCCTCACCCCTTCCTTCGCCCTCTGGCTGCCTGCAGCCTCACCCCTCGCCGCCTCTGCAGATGCCTGCAGCCTCACCCCACGCCGCGCCTCTGCAGCTCCTGCAGCCTCACCCCTCGCTCGCCTCTGCAGCTCCTGCAGCCTCACCCCTCGCTTCGCCCTCTGCAGCTCCTGCAGCCTCACCCCACGCCGCCCTCTGCAGCTGCCCGCAGCCTCACCCTCCGCCCTCTGCAGCTGCCTGCAGCCTCACCCCACGCCGCCTCTGCAGCTGCCTGCAGCCTCACCCCTCGCTGCCCTCTGCAGCTCCTGCAAGCCTCACCCCACGCCGCCTCTGCAGCTCCTGCAGCCTCACCGCCCTCTGCAGCTCCGCCTCACCCTCCGCCCTCTGCGGCTCCCGCAGCCTCACCCCTCGCTTCGCCCTCTGCAGCTGCCTGCAGCCTCACCCCTCGCTTCGCCCTCTGCGGCTCCTGCAGCCTCACCCCTCGCTTCGCCCTCTGCGGCTGCCCGCAGCCTCACCCCAGGCTTCGCCCTCTGCGGCTCCTGCAGCCTCACCCCTCGCCGCCTCTGCGGCTCCCGCAGCCTCACCCCTCGCTTCGCCCTCTGCAGCTCCTGCAGCCTCACCCCACGCTTCGCCCTCTGCAGCTCCTGCAGCCTCACCCCTCGCTTCGCCCTCTGCGGCTCCCGCAGCCTCACCCCTCGCTTGCCCTCTGCGGCTCCTGCAGCCTCACCCCTCTCGTATGTGACAGCCCTCCCAGATCAGGCGACAGCTGTGTCCTCCTGAGATGGCTTTGCCTCCCGCCAGTTCTAGCCCAGGAAGCCCAGGGTGTTTTAACTACGCTGCAGTCCATTACGATTCACCTTGTGTTTATTCGACTGCAACTATGACGCCATGGAAAAGATAAACGGTGGTTTCTTCTACGGAAAAGGGAATATGATTTATTTCCACGAATTCTAAGGCACTAGGAACCTTGAAGATTTTTTTGTTTTTTAAATTGGTCCGAGACAGCTGATGTCCCAGTGGCGACTCCTGAAATTACTTTGGGAGTGTCAGATTAAAGAACCAGATGTCAGTGCTTTTAGATGAAGTATATGTGATAGTTTTTATTAGATCAAGTTCTTTAAAAATTAGAAGACAGGTTACATATCTAGGGGTTCAGTGATTCATCTTTTAAATTAAAGCCTTTAAGTTAGCTGTAAATTCACATGCAGGCGTAAGAAACTATGCAGAGCTCCCCATCACCTTCACCTCCTCCTCCCCCACACCCAGTCCGATGTCCTGCAAAACCATGTCCCTCAGCACAGCCCGACGTGGACACTCACCCGGCTGGGCGCCACCAGCCATGCCTTTCCCGGCCGCGCTCAGCTCTGTCTCGCTGCTGCCCTGGCGGCCACTTCTCTGCTCTCCCTCTCCTCCAAGTTTGTTGCAAGAATGTTGTGGCCGGGCGTGGTGGCTCAAGCCTGTAATCCCAGCACTCTGGGAGGCGAGGTGGGTGGATCACGAGGTCAAGAGATCGAGACCATCCTGGTCATCATGGTGAAACCCCGTCTCTACTAAAAATACAAAAATTGGCTGGGCATGGTGGCGCGTGCCTGTAATCCCAGCTACTCGGGAGGCTGAGGCAGGAGAATTGCCTGAACCCAGGAGGCGGAGGTTGCGGTGAGCTGAGATTGCGCCATTGCACTCCAGCCTAATGCCCAGCTAATTATTGGGGTTTTAATAAGAATTCTGTTAAACTTGTATATCAATTTGAGGAGAATAGGTATCTTTACCATATTGTGTCTTCCACTCCATTGACAAGCTGCCTCTATTTATTTAGATTTTGGTTTCTTTCATCGGTGTTGTCTAGTTTTTAGCACATGAGTCCTGGAGAGGATGTGTTCACACACATTTCTTTTTAATGTGTGTGATCTTAAATGGTATTGCAACTTTAATTTCAGCATCAATTTGTGCCATCCTAGTATAGAGAAATGCAATAGATGTTTGTGGTTCATCTTGGAAAGAACGTTACTTGGTCACGGGAGGATAATTATGTCTTATATTGCTGACCTCTATTTTCTAGCATTATGTTAATAATTTCTGTATCTGTATTTATGGGGCTTATTGGTTCACGGTTCTCTTTTTGTGTACTGTCTTTTTGCCTGATTTCTCTAGCAGGGTAACACCAGCTTCCTAAAACCAATCAGGAAGCATTCCTTCTTCTGTTTTCTGAAAGTGATTTTATAGAATTGGTGTTAATTCTTGCATAAATATTTGTTAGAATTCTCAAATGAAATCATCTGAGCCTGGAGCTATTTTGGGGGACTTTTTTTTAAGAGACCCTCAAAGCTACTGCAAATCAATTGAGGACTTTTTAAATGACAAATCTAATGTCCTTAATAAATACAGGGGTAGTTGAATTGTTTATTTCATATTGGATGAGTTGTGGAAGTTTGTGTATTTTGAAGAATTGGTCCATTTCATCTAAGCTGTCATCAAATTTGTGTGTGTAAAGTTATTCGTGGTTCTCTGAATGTCCTTGGATGTCTGTGGGGTCTGCAGTGATGCCCCGTCTCATTCCTGAGGCTGATCAGTGCCTCCTTCCTTCGTTTTGTTGTCAGCCTGGGCAGGGCTCTGTAGGTTTTGTTGCCTCCTTGCAGATCTTTGAGGGGAGGAGTCTAGGCTCCCACAACCTTTGCTGGTGCAAGTAAGATTGGTGCAAGGGAATCTGTGGCCACAGCTCTCTCTGCCTGAACACACTCTCTCTCTAGGCTCTCTGGCTTCTGGTCCTGTGGCTGGTGTGAGCTTCCCTCGGGCGTGGTGTCTTCACCTCTTATGTTGCAGGTTCCTGGCTTCTTCAGATCGAAGTCTGGGATACACCAGGAAAACCCACCTTTTTTTTTTTCATGGCGGTGTCCTCCTGGTGATCGTGCTGAGCAGAAGGCTCTGGTCTTCAGGAAGTTCAAGTCCAGAGTGGCTTCAGGCAGCCACAGACTGGCTCACTCTGCATCACTTCTCAACTCTGGGGTCCCCAGCTTTCTTCTCATCTTTCAATCCTTTTAGTTTCCTTTCTATATGCTGTATGGGTTTTAATTGAACTTAATATAAGGAATAGAGAAAATTACATCTCCCATGAGTGGGAGTTCTAGTAATTCATTTCTGAGGAAACAAAGTTGAGCTGAAAGGATCCATCACTTTGAAGGATTCGCTTGGAGGATCCTTTCCATAAAGGATCACAAATGAGCACTATCTTTCAGGATGTGTAAACATCCTATTTTTGGTTTTCTGTGTATTATAATCTCTATCTAGATTAAATCCTTCCTGGGTGGCAACTTTACAAATGTCCCTGAATTTTCTTCTACATTCTGTAAGATTTCAGTTTGAAAGAACCAGATGTCAGTGCTTTTAGATGAAGTATATGTGATAGTTTTATTAGATCAAGTTCTTTAAAAATTAGAAGACAGGTTACATATCTAGGGTTCAGTGATTCATCTTTAAATTAAAGCCTTTAAGTTAGCTGTAAATTCACATGCAGGCGTGAAACTATGCAGAGCTCCCCATCACCTTCACCTCCTCCTCCCCACACCCAGTCCAATGTCCTGCAAAACCATGTCCCTCAGCACAGCCCGACGTGGACACTCACCCGGCTGGGCGCCACCAGCCATGCCTTTCCCGGCCGCGCCAGCTCTGTCTCGCTGCTGCCCTGGCGGCCACTTCTCTGCTCTCCCTCTCTCCAAGTTTGTTGCAAGAATGTTGTGGCCGGGCGTGGTGGCTCAAGCCTGTAATCCCAGCACTCTGGGAGGCGAGGTGGGTGGATCACGAGGTCAAGAGATCGAGACCATCCTGGTCATCATGGTGAAACCCCGTCTCTACTAAAAATACAAAAATTGGCTGGGCATGGTGGCGTGCCTGTAATCCCAGCTACTCGGGAGGCTGAGGCAGGAGAATTGCCTGAACCCAGGAGGCGGAGGTTGCGGTGAGCTGAGATTGCGCCATTGCACTCCAGCCTAATGCCCAGCTAATTATTGGGGTTTTAATAAGAATTCTGTTAAACTTGTATATCAATTTGAGGAGAATAGGTATCTTTACCATATTGTGTCTTCCACTCCATTGACAAGCTGCCTCTATTTATTTAGATTTTGGTTTCTTTCATCGGTGTTGTCTAGTTTTTAGCACATGAGTCCTGGAGAGGATGTGTTCACACACATTTCTTTTTAATGTGTGTGATCTTAAATGGTATTGCAACTTTAATTTCAGCATCAATTTGTGCCATCCTAGTATACAGAAATGCAATAGATGTTTGTGGTTCATCTTGGAAAGAACGTTACTTGGTCACGGGAGGATAATTATGTCTTATATTGCTGACCTCTATTTTCTAGCATTATGTTAATAATTTCTGTATCTGTATTTATGGGCTTATTGGATCATGGTTCTCTTTTTGTGTACTGTCTTTTTGCCTGGTTTTTCTAGCGGGGTAACACCAGCTTCCTAAAACCAATCAGGAAGCATTCCTTCTTCTGTTTTCTGAAAGTGATTTTATAGAATTGGTGTTAATTCTTGCATAAATATTTGTTAGAATTCTCAAATGAAATCATCTGAGCCTGGAGCTATTTTGGGGGACTTTTTTTTAAGAGACCCTCAAAGCTACTGCAAATCAATTGAGGACTTTTTAAATGACAAATCTAATGTCCTTAATAAATACAGGGGTAGCTGAATTGTTTATTTCATATTGGATGAGTTGTGGAAGTTTGTGTATTTTGAAGAATTGGTCCATTTCATCTAAGCTGTCATAAAATTTGTGTGTGTAAAGTTATTCGTGGTTCTCTGAATGTCCTTGGATGTCTGTGGGGTCTGTAGTGATGCCCCGTCTCATTCCTGAGGCTGATCAGTGCCTCCTTCCTTCGTTTTGTTGTCAGCCTGGGCAGGGCTCTGTAGGTTTTGTTGCCTCCTTGCAGATCTTTGAGGGGAGGAGTCTAGGCTCCCACAACCTTTGCTGGTGCAAGTAAGATTGGTGCAAGGGAATCTGTGGCCACAGCTCTCTCTGCCTGAACACTCTCTCTCTCTAGGCTCTCTGGCTTCTGGTCCTGTGGCTGGTGTGAGCTTCCCTCGGGCGTGGTGTCTTCACCTCTTATGTTGCAGGTTCCTGGCTTCTTCAGATCGAAGTCTGGGATACACCAGGAAAACCCACCTTTTTTTTTTCATGGCGGTGTCCTCCTGGTGATCGTGCTGAGCAGAAGGCTCTGGTCTTCAGGAAGTTCAAGTCCAGAGTGGCTTCAGGCAGCCACAGACTGGCTCACTCTGCATCACTTCTCAACTCTGGGGTCCCCAGCTTTCTTCTCATCTTTCAACTTTTAGTTTCCTTTCTATATGCTGTATGGGTTTTAATTGAACTTAATATAAGGAATAGAAAATTACATCTCCCATGAGTGGGAGTTCTAGTAATTCATTTCTGAGGAAACAAAGTTGAGCTGAAAGGATCCATCACTTTGAAGGATTCGCTTGGAGGATCCTTTCCATAAAGGATCACAAATGAGCACTATCTTTCAGGATGTGTAAACATCCTATTTTTGGTTTTCTGTGTATTATAATCTCTATCTAGATTAAATCCTTCCTGGGTGGCAACTTTACAAATGTCCCTGAATTTTCTTCTACATTCTGTAAGATTTCAGTTTGAACTCATGAGCTCAAGAATGTCTTCGCTGTATGTTCTGGTTTGGAAGTGAAGACAGCAGTTTGCATCTATACAGAGGTGATCATGGCAGTGCCATCAGACCCGAGGTCAGAGCAGGGTTGCCTCTGAGCTCCCCTCTGTACCCCACATATGACCTGATTCATAACAGATGTTGATTGAATTAAATTTACAAATGCTGCTTCCTCACATCTGACGTTTGCCTTGAACCTCTCCATACCTCTACAAGGTTGGCAGTTTGCATGATTATTATTTCCTCTTTAAAGAAGAGGAGATGGAGAGTGAGGGGCTGAGGCTATGTGTCCAATGTCAGAATACAGGTTTAGTGGCTGGATTATGACTAACCTCATCTGTTTTGACTTAAAGGGGTCCAGAACTTGCCACTCCAAAGTACGCAACATTTGCATATTGATTAGTTTGAGTTAAAAGAGAATGAAAGCCTGGCACAGTGGCTCATGCCAATAATCCCAGAACTTTGGGAGCCTGGGGCCAGAGGACTTCTTGAGTCCAGGAGTTTGAGACCAGCCTGGGCAACATAGGGAATCCCCTGGTTTTAGAAAAAAGTGAAAAATAAAAAAACAGAGCTGGGTGTGGTGGCGTGTGCTTGTGGTCCCAGCTACTTAGGAGGCTGAGGTGGGAGACTCACTTGATCCTGGGAAGTGGAGGCTTCAGTGAAAAAAATATAAAAATCGAGAGCCAATACAAGAATGCTCTTTGCCTCCTCAGCTGCCTAAATTAATGTACAAGTTTTCTCTTTTGTAAAGGAACTGACGGTGATAAGGAAAAGGCTTGTTTGTAAAGATCTTGTACCAGGAGAGGAGCTACTCTAGACAGCCTCTACCCCGGAGCACTAGAGAAACTCTTTTTTTTTTTTTTGAGACAGGGTCTTGCTCTGCCCCTAGGCTAGAGTGCAATGGCACCATCATGGCTCACTGCAGCCTTGACCTCCCAGGCTCAAATGATCCTCCTGTCTCAGCCTCCTGAGCGGTTGGGACTACAGGTGTAAACCACCGTGCTCAGCTAATTTTTAAAACTTTTTTGTAGAGATGGAGTCTCACTATGTTGCTGGTCTTGAACTCCTGGGTTCAAGCAATCCTTCTGTCTTGGCCTCCCAAAGTGTTGGGATTACATGTATGAGCCACTGAGCCTGGCCCAGGGAGACTGTTACCTGCACAACTAGGCAACTGCATTCACCAGATAGCTCCTTCTTGCACCCTCCCCAAATCCGCCTCCACCGCCCCCAAGAAGCCCCAAGCCTCTCTTCCTTCTGTGGCTCAGGGTGCTGCATAGCCCCCAACAGCTGGCCCTCCCCAACCTCGATGGCCCCAGAATGTCCACCTGTGGATTGTGCCCTCTCCTGTCCCCACCATTGCCCACTACGCCTAACACAGTTTCTGGCTGCCTGAAACCATTCTGGACTTGAACTTCCTGAAGACCAGAGCCTTCTGCTCAGCATGATCACCAGGAGGTCACAGCCATGAAAATTCCCATGTCTGGAGGCAGAGAGTAGCATCTGCTCTCTGCCCTGAGGTCACGCCTTCTGAAGGAGCTAAACCCAAAGGACATAATGAACCCCAAAGCAAAAAATGAAAGACAGTTCTGCCTAACACCCCTCACCACCCAGCCAAAACAATGAAACAACACCAGCCAACCATTTAACCCTCCCAAAATTCTGGCTCCTTGACAGAAAGAAAATGCATGGAATACGGCTCTATGCAGAATAGAGAATCGGCAAAATTACAGGTAGACCAGCAGGTGGGGAGGATGCCGGCTCACTCTCCATCCCCGACACACACACTCCAGTATGGAGTAGAATTTAAGAGAGTCAAGTGCATCCTCATCTCTGATTTCCTGTTGGGTCTCATTCTGCCACGGTGGAGTTTCAACAATTGCAACGTGCTTTCTCATACCCTCGTCCTAATGTACACCAGCACTTCTATATAACTTCTGCTGCCTTCAACTAGCTAGAGACGCACACTAAATTGTCCAACATTTGTTCTTATTTTAGTGTCGTTCCCTTGGGGCTGTGCCTTAGTCTGTGTAATAACAGCAAATATGGTCCCTAGATTTTCTGAAACAATAACCATTTCAAAATTCTTTTCGATTTTCCCTGAAGTACAGTTATACTTGTGAGATTGTGTGTCTTATTTAAACAAAATATGAAACTTTTTTTAATGATTAAAGAACCATATTTTCATTGCATAAAAATAAGAAAATTCAGCAAAGTATAGAGAAGAAAACAAAGTATTCATAGTCCATTATTACAGGTAGCCATTAACATTTTGGTGTATTGTCCCAATATTTCTACATGTAATTGAGATCATGTTTTATGTGTGCAATAATTTTGAATATGATATTTTTAAAAAGACTTGAGCTTCCCCCTCCCCCCAGCACTGCTGGGCCTGCAGGTCTCTGTCGAGCTGCGGACACTGGTCTCTGTTCCACAGGATAGGGTTTGTTACAGCTGTTAAGAATAAAGCCTACTTTAAGAGATACCAAGTGAAATTTAGAAGACGACGAGAGGGTAAAACTGATCACTATGCTCGGAAACGCTTGGTGATACAGGATAAAAATAAATACAATACACCCAAATACAGGATGAGAGTTGGTGGAACAGAGATATCATTTGTCAGATTGCTGGTGCCCGTATAGAGGGGGGTATGATAGTCTGCGCAGCATATGCACACGAACTGCCAAAATATGGTGTGAAGGTTGGCCTGACAAATTATGCTGCAGCATATTGTACTGGCCTGCTGCTGGCCCGCAGGCTTCTCAATAGGTTTGGCCTGGACAAGATCTGTGAAGGCCAAGTGGAGGTGACTGGTGATGAATACCACGTGGAAAGCACTGATGGTCAGCCAGGTGCCTTTACCTGCTATTTAGACGCAGGCCTTGCCAGAACTACCACTGGCAATAAAGTTTTTGGTGCTGTGGATGGAGGCTTGTCTATCCCTCACAGTACCAAGCGATTCCCTGGCTATGATTCTGAAAGCAAGGAATTTAATGCAGAAGTACACCGGAAGGACACCATGGGCCAGAATGCTGCAGATTACAGGCGCTACTTAATGAAGGAAGATGAAGATGCTTACAAGAAACAGTTGTCTCAATACATAAAGAACAGCGAAACTCCAGACATGATGGAGGAGATGTATAAGAAAGCTCATGCTGCTACATGAGAGAATCCAGTCCATGAAAAGAAGCCCAAGAAAGAAGTTAAGAAGAAGAGGTGGAACCGCCCCAAAATGTCCCTTGCTCAGAAGAAAGATCGGGTAGCTCAAAAGAAGGCAAGCTTCCTCAGAGCTCAGGAGCGGGCTGCTGAGAGCTAAACCAAACAGTTTTCTATGAGGATTTTTCAGATAAAGACAATGAACTTATGGACAGCAAATAAATAAATAAATAAATAAAATCGACGAGAAGTTTAGATTATAGAAGAATTGAGCGGGAAGAACAGTGTTTCCTCCTACCTCCTCTCTCCAGTTTTCCCCATTATTTATATCTTGTATTAGAGCAATGCACTTGTTACAGTTCATGAACCAATATTGGTATATTGCTGTTAACTAAAGTCAGTCATTTAGCAGGATTAGAACTCACTGTTGGGGCTGTAAGTTTTGTGGGTTTAGATAAATGTAGAATCACCTATACCCACCATCACAGTCTCACACAGAGTCTTACTGCCCTGAAAATCGTCTGTGCTCCATGGCTTCATTCCTCTCCCCATTGGCCCTGGGAACCACTGAGCTTTTCCCTGTCTCCACAGTTCTGCCATTTCTAGAATGTCCCATAACTGGAATCACACAGCATGCAGCCTTTTCAGACTGGCTTCTCTCACTTAGTAATCTGCATTTAAGTTCTTTCATCTCTTTTCACAGTTCTTTTCTTTTTAACCCTGAATCATATTCCATTGTCTTGAGTGAAGGGTAAACTTCTTCACCTGCCCTTACAGGTATGAAAATGAATGGATGAGGGGAAGTCTCAGGGGAGGGACTAAATAGAAAACCTAAAACTGATTGATTTTGGTGGCTGATTGACTGGCAGAAGCCCTGGCATCATCTCTGGTCCCCCCACGGATTCCCTACAAGTACCCCCACCATCTGCCAAGCAGGGACTTCCCCTGCCAGGAGGGACCATGCTGTGTCCCCCTGGGGCTCTTGTGAGGATGATGGCAACCCCTCAACATCTCAGTTGCCTCAGAAAAGCTGCATTTATCAATAACGGCCTCCTTGGCTGCTTGGTGTCAGGCAGGCTCTGTCTGGTGAGTTCCTGGCGAGAGAGCTGTGCGACGTCCTAGGCCTGTGAGTCCCTGAGTAGCTGGAAGTGGCTCCGGGGACCTTGTGAAATGTGTCTTTGTAAATGTAACTATGATTTGATATCTGATGGGGTGTAATAAATATTTAGTGGCACATTTTTCTGCAGATGGTGAGGGAGGAGGTCAGTCTCTGTCAACAAAACACAAGTTGTCTGATTTACTAAACTTCCTGGACGGTTTCTGTTTATGTAGAACTAGCATCTGTTTGGAAAATCCTTGAAAAATAATGCAAAATCTTTCTTCAAAAAGTACCCAATTACCAGAACACCATAACTTATCTCTTTCTTCCCAGTGGAACAATGCCAAGCATGGCTTTCACTCCCTAAAATAAAGTCCCTTGCAATTAACTACATATTCAACAAGTGCAATTAGATTTTCATATTGATGGTGCAGAGCCCACTGCAGGGGAGTCAACTGTTGTGAAAACCAATTCCACTTATTTTATCTTCAAGTGAATTTTTAAAAGGAAGCCAATATGCTGACTTACCGTGGAACAATGTGACATTTTATGCCACACTTAAGCCCTGGGTATCAGTTTTTCTAACTTTAGAGTGCCCTAAGTTGAAAAGCCGCAGCCATTCTCCCTTCCGATTTAGAGCTGTCTCTACGTTTGGCTTTCTTATTTGGAAAGACTGAGTGTCATCTCACCGTAACATCCTACAGAAGTTCCAGAAGGCATGGAGGTTTGGTTCAGAAAGACCTGGGAAAATGAGTCTTAGTTTGAGAGATGGAGAAAGTGTCCCAAAGTGAGCTTTGAGAAAATGGGTGTCTTATGGGTCACATCAACCTTGAAGACAAATGATATTTTTTGCTTGTTTCTTTTCTGTGGGCCAAACTCAACTATGTTTCAACTGCTATTTATTTTATTAGAATTTCTTTTTATGTAACTCAGACCTAAGAGTGGCTATCTGGAGACTAGAGCAAATCACGTCACGAATTACCACACATCCTTTACTCTACAATGCAGTTTGCCACCAGAATTATGCTACCGAAATGGTCACAGATAAGTAACCAGTAGGGCCCAAGCACAGAAAATCTGTGGGGAGCATCTCAGATTTTCTGTGAAACTATCTTCCCAGGACCCACCGTTTTCAGCACAGAGGACCCTGGAGCACACGCGCCAGTAAGGCATATCTCTGCCCTGACTGGCACAGACACACTGGAGTTTGTGAGCTCTGACTGCAGAGAAGGACCCTTTCTAAAACCTGGTATCAAGATTTCAGGCTAGATTGCATCTTCCACTAAGGTTTTAAAATATTATTTTTTTTAGAGGATCAAAAAAGGGTAATATTGCAGACATTAAAAAATTATATAAATACTATTGCATATAGATAACATACGATGCTATGTGTTTACTAAAAATTTCATTATAGAAAATCATGCCAGGCACAGTGGCTCATGCCTATAATCCCAGTGCTTTGGGAAGCTGAGGCAGAGGGGATGAGTTGAGCCTAGGAGTTTGACACCAGCTGGGCAACATAGGGAGACTCTGTCTCTACAAAAATACAAAAATTAGCTGGGCTTGGCGGCACATACCTGTAGTCCCAGCTACTCAGGAAGGCTGAGGCAGGAGGATTGTTTGAGCCTGGGAGGTCAAGACTGCAGTGAGCTTTGTTCACAGGATTGCACTCCAGCCTGGATGTCAGAGCGAGACGCTATTTCCAAATACATTGAAGAAAGGATGAACTGCATTCGCAACAAGCCATCGCGGTGACAGTGAGGGGTTTGGGTACCATGGAGCCCAACGGCTGGATTCGAATGCACCACAGCATCAAAGGAAGGAAATGACATGCTGAGTATTTTAAATTCCTGGGTCAACTCTTGGCCAGAGGCTCCCGTGACTGTCCTTAAAGAAAATCTTCCTTCCCACGGAAACGGATCCATCTGGAGTGGAGCTAGTACGCTGTATCTTTCTCTACCTCCATCTCCATGCTCTGCAGCACTAACGCCTTTCCTCGCAAAATAAAAGACATAGGTTTTCTTTATTTCCCCTTTAACTCAATTTCTTATGATTAGAAGAGGAAGAGCAAAGTACTGGCACCAACGGAGCATGCCTGGCGGAGCGTGCGTGGCGGAGCGTGCGTGGCGGAGCGTGAGAGACGGAGCGTGCATGGCGGAGCGTGAGACGGAGCGTGCGTGACGGAGCGTGCGTGGCGGAGCGTGAGAGACGGAGCGTGCGTGGCGGAGCGTGAGACGGAGCGTGCGTGACGGAGCGTGCCTGGCGGAGCGTGCGTGGCGGAGCGTGCGTGACGGAGCGTGAGAGACGGAGCGTGCGTGATGGAGCGTGCCTGGCGGAGCGTGCGTGGCGGAGCGTGAGAGACGGAGCGTGGGAGACGGAGCGTGCGTGACGGAGCGTGCCTGGCGGAGCGTGCGTGGCGGAGCGTGCGTGACGGAGCGTGAGAGACGGAGCGTGCGTGACGGAGCGTGAGAGACGGAGCGTGCGGAGACGGAGCGTGCCTGGCGGAGCGTACGCGGCGGAGCGTGCGTGGCGGAGCCGGATCTGGTCTTTTCCAAGCTCCATGTCCTAACGAAGGGCTCAAAGACAGTTACAGTGTAGAATAACAAAGCAGCTCGCTGCAATGCCTGCTCTTAAGGTGTCAGGCGAGTCCTGAGGGCGTGAGGGACCTGGACATGAATCAAGTGTCTGACACAGTAACTAGCAGGGTTTGAAAGGCTTCAACATTTGAAAATGTTCAGGGCCTCATTGCTACGGATGAAGAAACTCTTTGCAAATGTGTTGTATTTTTTATTAACGTTAACTTAGCTAAGCAAAGAGATTTATTCTCATTTAACTTCCAATTTTTATTTAAAATGATATGCCAGAGAATAAAATCTGGAGACCAATACAGTATTTGTGCATATGCATGCATAATATACATACAATATGCAAAATAAAAATATTAAAGCATGAATTGCAAACCTCATTGTGTGGATAAACTGCATTCGAAGTGGAAAATATTCCAGCATGAAAGAGCATTTTCATTAGGTGGAGTTCAGAAATTATGACAAAGGGACAAAGGTGCATCTTAAATGTACTACTTACTCTTCTTATGAGAGAACATTTGTTTAAATTACAAGAATGCCTAATGGGTTGAATTTCATATATGTAGACAGATCCACATTTTTTCAAATGAAAATTCAATATTTATGAGACTCAATCTGGAAAATAGAAAAGGAAAATATATGGAAAGTTATATGAGTAAATTATAAAATCCTAGTCAAAACTCATAAATAAACACACGAAATATTTGGTCAATAAGCTCTCCAAGACCCCTGTATGACTTAATTTCTTCGTGCCTTTGTTGCATTGTCTGTGAAAGAGCTTCAAAAGTTGCACAAAGTCTCAACTTGGTTTGAAAAATCTAAGCGCTGTATTGAGTTGATTTATTGGGCATTCATTTTTTTAGCAAATACTTATCAAGTGCTTCACTAAAAAAACAGATGGTGGTTATAAAGGTGCCTCTAGCATGTAATTTTCCCCATGACCAAATTCACTTATTCATTCTTTTGCTGAGCAGAGAAGATTCCCACAGGGTTGGAAGCTCCATCAAGCTTCCTTTCAAAGCCTCGCCATCTCATGGCCAGCAATGAAAGACCAGTGCCCTAAAGCTCTGGACCACAGGCCGAGCACCATATCTGTTTCTCCTGTAACTCCCTGGAACTCAGAGCAATCATTGTTCCTTGTGTAAGTGAAAACAGGACCAGTGGCTATTTCTTTCCCAAGGTCTCAGCAAGTGCCCAGAAGTGTCAGCCCTGGAATGTCCCCCTGCTGCCCGCATCACAGGGGAGATCTCCCAGGCCCTGGCTGGCTCCTGGGCTGCTTTGACTGGTTTGTCCCCACCTCCAGGGCAGCGGACCTGACTGCCAGGTGACAGGCAGGTGGTGATAGAGGAGGCAGGTGTGGTTGTAGCAAAGGCTGCCTCCTTTTGCAGTCTGCCGAAAGACACAAGCAGGATTCCCCAAGAGGCGCTGGCACTGTGGACAAGTGACGGAGACAAGGACAGCCTTGAAAAAACAACCCTGGAAACCTTTCAGGGAGACTCCGTCAACGTCTGAGAGTTCCTGCATTTCTGCACATGAATCACTTGTAAATGACAGGCTGTCTGCTCTGGAAAGCCCATAGGCCAGATCTCAGATTCCTGTGTAATGATCTGCCGCCTCCTCTGTCAGCCTCTGAAGTCCTGGCTATCGCCTCTGTCCTACAAACAGCTTCCCAGCCACCGAGGGTGGAGTCTGAGAAACCTTATGTCAGACCCTTGGAAAACTCTCTTGCTTTGAGACTTGGGACCAACCTTTGGAAATGCAAAAGGAAGACCAAGATACGACTCCATCAAGCAAGGACCACTGGGTACGGTTTCATGCTCTTACAGACACCAAACCCCTCGCAGTTCTGGAATTCTAAGCTCTTCATGGATAAAGACCAGGATTTATTTTCCTCTAGTGTCTCATATAGGACTAAATGATAAGGATGAAGGAGTGCTGAGTCAGTGTTTTCCCTTCACTTCATTTTACTCATTCCTCAGCCTACAATTGCTGATGCCCGGCTCTGTGCCTGACATGATGGTAGCTGTGGCGATTGGTTAATTTGGAAAAGCATGCTTCCTGACACGTGAAGTTGGACGGGAACAACCCACTCAGCCAATTAGGTTCCTCAGCTGCTGACGGCGAGGAGCTGCTGTCTGGAGATTGCACGTATCAGGAGAGGGAGAGCGTGTGACCGAGCTGCGGGTGCACCTCAGCCAGGCAGGACTCGGGCACTGCTGCATTCAAGCCACCTTGGAGCAGACCTGGCGATGCTCCAGCAGCCCTGTGCCCGTTGGCCACGGAAGATGTCGGCTCTTGCCCGCCTTGCACAGCTCGCTGCATCTAAGTATTGGGTTCCTGGGCCACTGTTTAAAAATTTACTCATCACAGCTGGGCACGGTCGCTAATGCCTGTAATCCCAGCACTCTGGGAGGCTGAGGTGGGTGGATCACAAGGTTGAGAAATTGTGACTATCCTGGCCAACATGCTGAAACCCCATCTCTACTAAAAATACAAAAATTAGCTGGGCGTGGTGGTGTGCACCTGTAATCCCAGCTATTTGGGAGGTTGAGGCAGCAGAATCACTTGAATCTGGGAGGTGGAGGTTGCAGTGAGTCAAGATCGTGCCATTGCATTCCAGCCTGGTGATGGAGCGAGACTCCATTTCAAAAAAAAAAAAAGAAGTTCCTTATCACACAAGGTTGAAAGCGGATTATTCCTCTTGACCTGGAATTGCCCAAGCCAGCACCACAGCCGATTAAGGCGGCTTCTCTCTCTTCCCTCCTCTTATTTTCTCAGTCTTAGGCCTGCTTAGGACTCCTGGAAAATCCGGTTAAGGGAGATCAGTTGTGTTCATCATTTTAATACAATGTTTATTGATCCACAGATGTGTGCGGATCGCTGGGATGAAGACTTAAGATTAGACCTCCTAAGCCCTCCTTTCCTCAGCCATAAACAGGAGGATAATGATAAAAGTTGTGTCTGGGGTGGCTGACATCTCTGAAGCCTGGGTGCCTGGTGCCATTCCGGCAAAGGGCAGGCTTGGCAAACGGCAATGCTGATTACAGAGGGGACGGCTGTGGCTGAGGACGGCTACTTGGCAAGTGCTATGAACTGTCCCTGATCGGCCGAGGAGGCGTGTTTGACCCTTCACCATCGGAATCAACTTAACGTACTGTCGTGGAAACGCCGTCAGTCTGGTCTCAACAGGAAAGACAGCAGTCTTACGGCTCGGAGGTTTGCTCGAGTGGGAGCTGAGCGGAATGACAGAGAAAACTCCCATTGTTATCAGCTCTGCGGTGAGAGCTTGCAGAGAACAGAACGTTGCATTTCATTTTCATTGTATACAAATAGACAACCCTGTTTCTGTCAATATTCTCTTTTCCTCTTTAATAAATATGCCGTGGCCTCACGCAGTACAGAGAACCCAGGGAAATTATCACAATTAATTACTGAGTTACCGTTTTCCAGATGACATGGATTGCTGTTTTCTTGAAAGCGTAGATGTTTGGGGATTGCTGGAGAAGACACACACACGTTCTCGGCCCATCAGGACGCCCTGCGCCTTTAATTCACGTCATGCCCACGAATGTGCAGGGGCAGAAGTCCATTAAAAACACTATTTCTGGTTATTTTTTTTCCTCTGTACTGATAAGTCATTCATAAGTTATAAATATTAAACTCAAGGGTACACCTTAAAGCAATTTCATAACCTGAAAAGCGTAGTCACGCAGGCTCACGGCCGTTTCTCTGGTCCAAGTGGTGTCGGGGGCACAGATCTTTGTAACGTTGACAAGCATGGGGCGAGAGGGAGGGTGTCCACGGGCAGCTGCTGAAGGCAGCTGAGAACAGTTACGGAGAACACCAGCCTGTCGGCCGGGTGTGGGCAACTGCCGTGCCGTGAGAGAGGCTCCCGCCAGCTGGGTGAGGCTGACACAGCCCCACCCCCAGGACAGGACATGCTCTCCTGGGTCAGTGGGCGGATTCAGGGCTGGACAACAAACCCAGACAGGTAAGGCCGGAGCACCACTCCCAGGAATTTGGAATTGATACCTGGGGGCCGCAACACACTCATCTGGGAACTGGAGCAGGAAAGCAGATAAAGCCAGGGATGGAGAGAGGAGAGGGAGAGAGAATAAGAGTGAGGGGAGAGAGGAAGGCAGAGACAGGGAGAAAGAGACAGAGAGAGAGGAGGAGGAGAGAGAGGGAAGGAGACAGAGAGAGGGAGAGATGGCGAGAGAGAACAGAAGACAGAGAGAGAAGGAGGGATGGAGAGAGGGAGAGAGAAGGACAGAGGCAGAGGGAGAGGAGGAGAGAGAGAAGAAGGGAGGCAGAGAGAGAGGGAGAGGGACAGTGGCAGAGGGAGAGGGAGAAGGAGAGAGAGAGGGAGAGGGAGGGAGAGAGAGACAGAGAGAAAGGGAGAGAGAGGGACAGAGCAGTGGTAGAGGGAGTCAGAAGGAGAGGAAGAGAGGGAGGGAGAGGGAGGCAGAGACGGGGAGGGAGAGAGAGATGACAGAGATAGAGACAAAGGAAGACGGAGAGGGAGAGGGAGGGAGACAGAGAGACAGAGAGAGAGAGATGGAGACATGGACCATATAAGCAAGCAAATACCCAAAATGAAGAGAAATGATTCAGGACCAGTGGAATAACTCTGGTTCTAGTTTCATTCTGTCCCAGCCGACCCACGACTGTACGACAGTTCACACGATTCCGGTTTTGCAGGCTACGAAACTGAGAATGAAAGGACGCAGGAGTTCACTCGGGCACAGGAGGTGAGGACCACGCTATTCCAAGTGGCACTGATGCCTTCATGAAGGGCTTCCACAAAAAGGGGGCAGAGCCCTAAATGCTGGGGGTGTTTTCTAAACTGGGAGGGGCCTGGCGGCTCAGGACAGCTCAGAGGATTCGTCCTCAGAGGGCTTTTCCCACCATGCCCAGAGCATCCCCGCTGCTCATGTCTCCACGCGTGCCTCACTCTTCTCAGCACTGGTCTCTCCCTGTCATCTACGTGTGTTTATCCCTTTGCTCCTCATCTGACCCCTGCTGGGGAGTGCTGGGTGCTTGGTGCTCGGTCCATCCTCACTGCCCTCTGAGTGCTTAGTCCAACCTCACTGCCCTCTGAGTGCTTAGTCCAACCTCACTGCCCTCTGAGTGCTTAGTCCAACCTCACTGCCCTCTGAGTGCTCAGTACTTGGTGCTTAGTCCAACCTCACTGCCCTCTGAGTGCTCAGTACTTGGTGCTTAGTCCAACCTCACTGCCCTCTGAGTGCTTAGTCCAACCTCACTGCCCTCTGAGTGCTTAGTGCAACCTCACTGCCCTCTGAGTGCTCAGTACTTGGTGCTTAGTCCAACCTCACTGCCCTCTGAGTGCTTAGTCAACCTCACTGCCCTCTGAGTGCTTAGTCCAACCTCACTGCCCTCTGAGTGCTCAGTGCTTGGTGCTTAGTCCAACCTCACTGCCCTCTGAGTGCTTAGTCCAACCTCACTGCCCTCTGAGTGCTTAGTGCAACCTCACTGCCCTCTGAGTGCTCAGTACTTGGTGCTTAGTCCATCCTCACTGCCCTCTGAGTGCTTAGTCCAGCCTCACTGCCCTCTGAGTGCTTAGTCCAACCTCACTGCCCTCTGAGTGCTCAGTACTTGGTGCTTAGTCCAACCTCACTGCCCTCTGAGTGCTTAGTCCAACCTCACTGCCCTCTGAGTGCTTAGTGCAACCTCACTGCCCTCTGAGTGCTCAGTACTTGGTGCTTAGTCCAACCTCACTGCCCTCTGAGTGCTCAGTACTTGGTGCTTAGTCCAACCTCACTGCCCTCTGAGTGCTCAGTACTTGGTGCTTAGTCCAACCTCACTGCCCTTTGAGTGCTTGGTACTTGGTCTGTCCTCACAGCCCTTTAAAGGCTCGGTGCCCGGTTTGTCCTCACTGTCCAGGGCGGTGCCTGGCATAAGCTCAGTGGGTATGCGCTGACTGACCGACCAACAGAGCCTCCCTATACCACCCCACTCTCACACAGAGACCTTGGGTAACATCAGGTCCTCCAGCCCTCAGGCTGTGGTTCAGACTAACTGCATTATCACACAGAGCACACTTGGAACAATGGATATTGTATTAAAATTGTGCTTAAACCAATGTCACGGACTACAGCACCCAGACTGAGAGGGCCACTGGAGGCATGTTCCCCAAACGCCTGAGCTGGCTGGAGATCAGTGGTGGAATTTCCAAAGGTAGAGGACAGAGCTACCACCTTGGCACTGGGGGACTCCCCCCAGAAGACAATCATTTAACTGGAGAAAATTGTTTTAAAAATCATTTAAAGTATCTGAAATGATCCTAAGGGCATATACAAAATGAAAAAATTATTTATTCAGGAAAATCCACTAAACCTTGGTAAGAACAGTGGGAGTCTGTGGCATTTGAGCCTCAACCCCTTCTCCACTCCCTCTAAGCCCATCTTAGGGGAACAGGAGCTCTCCTCTGTTCAGATGTGGAAAAGAAAACAGGGTCCCTACTCACCCAACTCCCAGTCTGGGGCTCTGCCCCCTGTGGATCCCAGCTCCCAGCCCGTGTTAAAATGTTGAAAGACAAATAAAGAGAAAGCCTTGAGAGCAGCAAGGGCAAGTGACTCACTGTGTATGACAGGCCGCCGCTGAGACCCGTCACACGAGGCTCTTCTGCAGGGAACCCTAAGAGACCGTAGAATATATTTCTTCCGTCACACGAGGCTCTTCTGCAGGGAACCCTAAAAGACCGTAGAATATATTTCTTCCGTCACACGAGGCTCTTCTGCAGGGAACCCTAAAAGACCGTAGAATATATTTCTTCTCCTTTCTTCCCTTAACTTATTTTAAAAATACTTACATAAAGGAATATTGACACAATTACATTATTTGTATTATAACATACAGAAAGGTTGTATATTTGACAACAGCACAAAGAAGGGGGGTCAGAACAAAGCTGTACTGGGTAAGGGAATGACATCAGGTAGCAACAGAATCCACAGGGGGAGGAAAAGAGAATCAGAAATGGTAACTAAGGAGGTTAATATAACCAACTTTATAAACATATACTTGCTTTCCTTTCTTCTCTCAACTTCCTTAAAAGACTTAAGTCATATAAAGTAGCAATTACAACGACATATTGTTGGATTTGTAAAACATATAGGGGTGATATGTTAATTAATAGCATGGAAAAGAATTCTACGGAATGAAACTATGTTGGATGAAGTATATGAAGTGGAACTCATGCCACAGGAATATGTTTCTGTATGTCACAGGTATTAGGCCAGTATAAATGCAAAATAAAAGTTGATGTTAAGATGTACATTGTAAGCCCCAGAGCAACCACTAAGAAAATAACTCAAACAATACAGTAAAAAAGCCATTTAAGGAATAAAAAATGTTACATTATAAAATATCCACTTAATACCAAAAAGTAGTACAAGAAAATGGAGAAATAATAAGGACATATAGAAAACAAAAAGCACAATGGTAAATATAAACCCAGTACAATAATCAATAAAAATAATATTAAATGTGAATCAATTCAACAAGTCAATCAAAAGACAGATTATTAGATTGAATAAAGGAAAACAAGAAACCTACTTATCAAGTGTGTGTTTCTGTGTGTGTGTGTATGTGTGTATGTATGCATAGTATCTACAATGTACACTGACTTTCTATAGAAAAATTACTTGGATTCTGTTGAAAATCCAGTGTAGCTTTGAAAAATATAAATGAGTTGAAAGTTAAAGGACAAAAAAGCATATGCCCTGCAAACAGCTGCCATGACAGAGCTGGAGAGACTCACTAACCTCAGAAAAATGGACTTTAAAGCAGAAAAATATTACTAGAGATAAAGATGAACATTTTCTAATGATAAAAGGGTCAATTCAACTGGACAGTATAACAATTATAAACCTGTATGCATCTAACAGTGGCTCCCCAAACACATAACGCAAACTGGTGAAATTGAAGGGAGAAGTGGAAAATTTAACAATGGTATTTACAGACTTTAATACCCCACTTTTAATTATTTATAGAACAAATAGGCAGAAGATCCACAAGAAAATAAAAACTTAAATGATATTTTAAGCCTAGATTTAACCAGCAGCTACAGAACACTTCACCAAAAACAGCAGAATACTTATTCTTCTCAAGTACACATAAAACATTCTCCATAATTGACAATATCATACATACATCATAAAATAAACTTGAATATCTTTAAATATGATTGAAATCATAAAGTATATTGTCTGAGCACAATGGACTTAAATTAGAAAACAGTAATAGGAAGAAACTTGGGAAATTCACAAATATGTGAAAATTAAACAATACACTCCTAAATAACCAAAGGATGAAAGAAGAAATTACAAGGGAAATTAGAAAAAACCTTGAGAATGATGAATATAAAAGCACAACATGCTAATATTTATAGAATGCAGCTAAAGCAGTGCCCAGGGGAAAAATCATAGCTATATATGCTTATATTAAAAAAAGTTCTCAAATCAATAACCTTTCTACCTTAAGAATCTAGAAAATTTTCTCACAACAAAAGATAAGTATGTAATGTGA
Organism: Saguinus midas; assembly: GCA_021498475.1. Taxonomy (NCBI): domain Eukaryota; kingdom Metazoa; phylum Chordata; class Mammalia; order Primates; family Cebidae; genus Saguinus; species Saguinus midas. The sequence goes on along the minus strand of CM038405.1, from coordinate 17,225,227 downwards.
TGGTGATGTTAATTAACTTGATATAACCATTTAACAATGTAAACATATACCAAAAATCATGCAGTAAATATATATAATTTTTGTCAGCTGTATGTTAATAAACTTTAAAAATAAATAATTAAAAAGAGAAACTAGAGAAGAGCAAACTAATCTTAAAACCAGCAGAAGACCTGCAGGCAGCAGGTGGCAGAACTGGGAGGCGAAGGTGAGACTGTGCGTCACCCAATCTCAGGGCCTCCGTGGGGAGGGTCCTCATGAAGAGCAGGATCTTTTTTTAATAGCACAAATATGGATTCTTTCTCTTTCGACTGAACTTTTCACATCCCAGTCCCTCTCTGCAGCTGCTGACACACCAGCTCCAGGTGGGAGAACGAGCTCTCTCCACATGCCTATGTCTTTTTCTTTTTGCTTGTGACCCTGAAAAATGGCCAAAGTCAAGGAACATTCTTTAATGAGATTTTACTATGAAAGAGGAGATTCCCTCTCATGAGTGTTGAAGTTCTTCCAATTAGATTTTGACAAAAGCCAATAAAAGCTGGAAACGCGTAACAATTGTCAATATCGGAAATTGTTAATTTTCTTAAAAATCTCAGTTTGTTTCAATCAAGACTTCAGAACCACTGCTTCCAGAGTCAGTGAGTTTTGAGGGAGATGTGGGCTGCCGCAGAGCACCCCAGGATAGTTCAGCTCGCTCGTCAGCCTCCCATGGGATTTGCCTGGTGCTCGCCCCACTTAAGAGGAGAAAACTCGAGTCAGCCCCTCCCACGGCCCCTCCCAGCTTCCTGGTTCCAAATGTGGCCTGACGTTTCCTTCCTTCCCTGGACAGGCAAAGGCAGAGGACTTGGCATTTACTCCAGCCTATAATTTTACATCGAAACAGACACACTGGTGGAAAATGACGGGTTATTTGCTCGAGTCTGACCAAAAGCTGATTTTTCAAACTTCTTAACGTAATTCCAGTGAAGGAAAGTGGTACAAATCTGCATGTAATTAATGCCGCGGCAAACAATCTCCATACTTTAAACCAGCCATTTAGGAGGCCCCTTAGTGGCCAAGTACAAGCAAGGTTTACGGGACCTCATTTTAAAAATTAAGACAGAGAAAAAGAAATCCCAAGTCCCCTTCAGTAGTCATCTTGAGGAAACGGATGTGAAGTCACAGTGACGGCGTTAGCCTTGGCTGGCTGTCATTAGCGTGAGAAAGGTTAACGCCTTGTACCGTAAGATCTTCCTCAAAGGTCTCTCTCATTCCGCATCTACAAGAGCCTTTCCCACAGATTATTCAAATTATAGCTTCATCTTTCTTGATGACTTGTACTGGGAGGAGGCTGTGTCTGAGCATGATCTAACCCACGGAGAACGCAGTGGCCGTCAGGCCCCGAGCGCCCTGGTGACGTCGATCCTCCTGCAGGACCCCTCCCCTCGCCCCACCGATTGGTCTTCTGCTCTGCGTTCTCCAGGCTCATCTCAGATGCCACCTCGTAGATGAAGCTCTCTCTGGTCCCTGCCGAGACCCCAGCAGAATCAACAACCCTCTGCCCCCACCTGCTGTGCCCGCCAAACCCTCCTCTGTTTCTGACCCGATTTCATCCTCCGGTCTCCACTGGTCTCAGGTCAATAGCTTTTTGCAAGGAGGCATCTATTAAATGTTTAAAGAATAGATTTGCAGCTGCCACCTGCTCAGAGCGATGGGAGACCATGTGTGAAAATGGCCTGCCAGGCGGACGGTGCCCTTGCAGATTCCTGATTCAAGGAGAACTTAGGGACAGCCCACAGAGACGATCTCGCTTTGGGTGAGCACATACAAGGGGCATGGCAAAGTTTTCACAAGCCCTCCTCAGACACTGGCCCACCATCGAGCTCTTAACGCGACTGGGGCAGGTGGTAGAGGCCCTGGTGTCCTTGGGGCCCTGGGTCGGGGGTGCACACACTGCTAACTGAATTTGCTTTTGCTCTAACTCCTCTTAGCAGGGGAACTGCTGCAAAGGAAGTCCCTAAAAAGAATATCATGGTCTGGAGTTTGTTTTTTTTTTAAGTTACAGAAACCACAGTTGAGTATTTCACAGAAATCCTTCATGTCTGTTAGGAGGTCTTCCTTAAATCACACAAATGCGTTGTTCTGCACCGATCTTTGCGAGGCGCTGGCTCTCGTCTTGTGGAGTTCTCACCGGCTCAGAGGGTCAGTGTGAGGGAACCGGTGTGAGCTGCACAGCTAGGTTGTCTGCAGGACTGGGGGCTGGAAGAATGAGCGGCTTAGCTCGTGCCCTCGCGACTGTGGCAGGCAGTTCCAGGTTATGAACAGGAATCCCTCAGGCTGTGGGGCTGGATGCAACTGCAGCCTCTGGACTGAGCGTGCGGGTGGGAGCGCCAAGGCGCTTGCTGGAGCGTGGTCCGAAGCACACGGCACGGTTCTGCTGGGCCCTCCCTGTGGCCACGGGAAAAGTCCTGACAGATGGATAACTGCCCCTGCCCCTCATGGCCTCAGGGCACCAGGTGCTCTTCAAGGCCAGGTGAAGGTGCCCTGCCTGGCACAGCCTGGACCATCTCCCATCTGAGGCAGGCACTGCTTCACACCCGGTACCCACATCCTGCCTCGATAAATACTGAATGTGATTTCTGCGAGTTGTCTTGCATGAGACAATGCTGCAGTCGTGAGGTCGCAGCAGGGATGGGGAGCTGGCAGGGTGCAGGCTACGGGTGCCAGGGACCAACCGGAGGGAAAGGCTGACCCCCTGGGGGCCTCAGGGCCTGGCACATTCCAACCTCTAGGGCCTGGTTCTCATGGGGGCCCCATCCAGGGGGCATTTTACAGACTGGGGATAGGACTGTCATGGTGATGGGGGCATTGACTGTCACCAGTGCACTGCCCTGGGCTGAAGCCCCAACCTCCTGCCCCGATGGCTCAGCTCTGGCAACTCCCCCGCCCCCCACACCTTTGAAAACCAGATTCCCACCAGGACCTCCTCAAAGGATGGCACTGGTGTCCATGTCTATGTCTTGGGACTTTGCCCGATGGGATGGTGTCTGGACTGTCACTGAGAGCCTCCCATGATTTTGGGAGCTTGTGGGATGCAGCGTCAGGCACAGGGTGGCTCCCAGCACTGTCCAGGTGGCTGCAGGGTGCATCTTCATTCTGTGAGGAAGCAGGATTCCAGTTTGGAAATGGTGTTTATAAAGTAAATGCTATATCAAGATGGTAAGATGTGTGGCCAAAAACGGAGGCACGGACTCAATGCCTGGAGAAACGCCCAGATTCAAGCTCCCAGCAGGACACAGAACCCCTGAGCACCAGCATGGTGAGCCTGACGGGCAGGGTGGTTCTCCAGGATCGGGCCTCCTGTGGGCTTGGGGGGCACACTGGGTTTTCTCCAGCTGATCTTACATTTTACGTATGAACAGAAATCAGGGAAGGTGTCTGTTCTCAGTCAAGTTCTGCTGCATGGGCGACTGCCCGTCTCTCCTCTCTGTCCCAGTGTTGGTCTCAGGAGGAAAACATCCAGCCTGACGTGGCCATGACAGACACATCGCCAACCTATCCAAACCCTCTCTCCCCGCAGCAGGTCTTGGGGCTCCTGAGTGGACCTGGGGTGAATGGGGCAAGGTTTATTGACAACGCCTACTCGTGCATTTCAGGCTCAACCCTGCGCCCACTTCCCAGCAACAGACGCAGAGCGTTCTCAGGAGGCTGGGCCCTGGGACCAGGACCGAGCTCCTTCTCCTCCCACTGGCTGCTCACTGCTACAGTCTCTCCTCTTTGCTTTCTGAAAAATGAAATTTTTATCAAAGCCTGAGTCAGGGTGAGGGAATTTCAGAGGCAAATTCTGCACAGAGCAGTGAACGCGAGTTTCGCTCACCAAGGGAAGGAGGCGGGTGCGGGCCTTGGGAGGGGAAGGCCCCTTTCCCTTGGCTGGTGCTGGAGTTCACGTGGCGCTGTGCAGATGCGCAGTCCTTGCCTGGAGAAGTGCCTGCAGGGAGGCTCGGCTCAGTCCCCACTGGAAACACGGAGCCTGGGCCTGGCATTTGTGGACCTTGCCCCAAAATGATTCCTATTGTGGAAAAAACTCTCAGTCTAACTTTCCCCGAAATAACACAAGCAGGATTTATTCAGATATTTCCAATGTAAAAGATGCTTTAATTACTTGGAAAACACTGGATGCCTGATACTGTGCTTGAGAAGGTAGGTCTCCTCAACTTCATAGCAAATAGTTAACGTTTTCCTTCCTGTCCCCTCAGCCCTCGCCTTTGTTCTGAAGGAATTCTATAAAAGACCCGCCCTCATCCTGCCGTTGCTCCCCCAGCCCTGCCCTGTGGTGTCAGGGAAGCGAGGTGGAGGCTTGGGAGTTGGTGGGAATTCGAGTTTCTGTAATTTTGCCTTGTTGCCCAGGCAGGTCTCAAACTCCTGGAAGCAATTCTCCCACGTCAGCCTCCCAAAGTGCTGGGATTATAGGTGTGTGCCACAGTGCCCAGTGCAGAAATCTGAATTTCCTGCCCTGCTACCCACTCCAAGCTTCGTCCCCACTGGCTCCTTTTGCTGTGAAATGGAACCCGCTGCTTACTGGACCATCGGGCATTTCTGCCCGTTGAGCGCCGCGTCTGTACGTCCCTGAGATGCACCGAGATGCGTGTTTTTGGCACTGGGCTGCTCTCGTTTTTAAATTTCGTTCCCACTGCCTCCAACATGCACTTCATTCCACTCCACGAGGAAGTGCAGTGAAGAAACACTGATGGTTTAATTAAAGCAGGAGTGTTTGGCATCGGCCTTGCAAGATGGCGGCCATTATCGAAAGTTATCAAAACTCACTGGCTCCTCTGCAGAAGCTTAACGAAGTCTCCATGAACTAAGTATTACGAGACTCAACCAGGAGAAGTTGTGCTCACTCGAATTGGCTTCACCATGTCACAAACTAGAGCGGCTTTGAGAAAAACGGGTGGAGCGACTCAACAGCTCTGATTAAAGAAGAAAAAAGAACATTTTTCCCTGCCTGCCGGAGCCGAATGCATTCAGGGTGATTCTCCATAGATTAAAAAAAAGGGCCCTATCAAGAGTAATGATGTAAGTTCTGGAAAAATCTTTAGCTCTCACAAAGACTAAAATTGGGAAATTTGCCTAAACTGATGTTTAATTAAATGCAGAACAGAAATCCGTTTTGGAAACTGTGTTTTATTCCCAGGTAAGGAAACTGCATCTGGGGGAACTGATGGCAGGAGCCAAGCGGGTAATTCACGTCCCGACGGCACCAGCCTGTCCTTGGGGCCTGTAACTGAGCCCTGCCTGCCGCGAGGCTGGACATCGGCTGAGGGAGCTGTACAGGCCGCAGCCGCACTGTCACTGAGGGCCGTGTCCCCTGAGGGGCATCAGAGCCCCGGCCTCGCCTGCACCGGCACCTGCTTATCATGAAGACGGTAAAGGAGGGCCTGGTGGTGCCTGCTGTGAACGAGAATACAGGCAACGTGTGACCCTGCCCATTCCCTGCTGTGCCTCCCGTGAGCGTCCAGGGAACCAGGTGCCCCAGGACTGCCCACGTGCACTGCCCACGCTACGCCTGGTCCTGCTGGGAAACAGGCTCATTGCAGAAGCAGTGTGGCAAAGCAGTTCAGCGTCAGCTAATCTGGGCCAAGCACCTCCTAAGCACTCCGCGTTCATACAGGGACCTTATTCACTCCTCAAAATCCCGTGAGGGCGAGTGTCATGCTGGTGTTCGGGTGTGGACGCCAAGGCTGAGCATTCTGGCGTAGCCTGTCCATGCGGGTGGTGGTCGTCACGCTCAGGCCCCCAGAGCACCCTTGGCAGCGGTCACACGCCCTGCTTCCCGAGAAAGACGGGGTCATCAGAACAGTTTCTGGATCACAGGGGGAAGGGAAGGGACCCGACCTCTCAGGAAGCGAATCCTCTCCTACCACGGGTTGTCCGTCAACCACAATTGCTACTAACGATGGTGGACATGTGAACTTTACCAAGTGAATGCTGAGTCTGTGGTCTTCATAAAATCCGGAATTAGGCAAAGAGGAGGCTCTGGACCTACACAAGGGGAGACGTTGGTAGGATGATTTAAAAAGGACTTGAAATTTGAAAAGAAAACTGAGTGACAGCTACCCCCACTAGAAAGGCAGCAGACAGCACAGGGGGTCTGTCGGGTGGGGAAAATTCAAACAAATGGGCCCCTCACAAATGGGTCACGGGTGACCCGGGAACCGCCTGGCGGCCCCGACGCAGTCGGGCCGGCCCCATCTCCTGGACGAAGCCCGGAAACACTCCCCACGGTCTCCCGAGGGGACGTCCTATGGCTGTTCCCAGGATTCCTCTGTGGTATTGGGGAGTGTCACTGTCAAGAGGGCTGCATTTGTGGGGTTCAGGGAGACGGGCCATGCCCACAGGGCCAGCTGGACTCCAAGTCTTTCAGTCTTGCTCTGCTGCTGGATAGCCTCTCTCCTAGCCTGAAGCTGGTCCCCACAGCCACGTCACAGCGCTCCAGCCCCTGAGAGGCCTGAAAGTGGCAGCCTCTGCTCTCCCTAAGGACCTCCCTGGCCAGAACACAGTTACACGGTCGTGGGCACCTGCAAGTTAAAACTCACGGCATCAGCTACGGAAAGGAGGAGGGCAGGATGGACGTGTGGACAGCCAGTTCCTGCCACGGGAATGGACACGTAAAGTGAGCCGGCTGCAAACGATGGCATGTCAGACAGCAAATGGAGTGCCTGTCTTAGAAACAGGCTGTGAGGGGACGAGAGGAAGGGAAAGGGCACAGCACTGCTGACATGAAGGCACGATGCTGTCTGACTGCGCCCCGCACCTGACGTCCCCTCAGCTGCTGTGTCTGACTGTGCCCCTCACCTGACGTCCCCTCAGCTGCTGTGTCTGACTGTGTCCCTCACCTGACGTCCCCTCAGCTGCTGTGTCTGACTGTGCCCCTCACCTGACATTGTCCTCAGCTTCTGTGTCTGAGGGGAATGTCACAGGGTTCCCCTGTGGCCACGCCTGGTACCCCCCCCACCAAAGTGCATCTTCAATGCAGAACAACAGCAAATCAATCTTCTGTGTTTTGCACTTTGAAAATACCGGAAAGAAAGCTCCTGTGCAAGTGATTGAAACAGTTATTTTATATTTTGATGACTGGGAGAAAACCACATTTCAGAGATGAAAATTAAAGAGGAAATTGAACAATTGCATAATGATAGTAGATTCAAATATAAAATACTGGGAATCTCATTTTCTGAAGGCATAAATAGAGAGCGGTTCTGCCATTTCCCATAAATCTATATACAGGACGTTTTCCTGCCTGTAATCTCTCTGCATATTTTTGAGCGGATGAGTTCCAACGGGTGTGTTCTGGGATATTTGCATACTAGTGCAAATATGTGAAGCTCAGCAGGGTGATGGAGCAAATTCCTTCCAATGCTATTATCGATAACAGGCTCCTCTGTGGGGCTGTGGCCACTGTGGAAGGCAGCTCCGAGTCACGGCCCGCAGACACAGACACGCTTTAGGCATGGATGGATGTAGGGGTGGGTGCAGGAAACCACAAGCTCACGCTTTCCTGCCAGCATCCAGGGAGAGCGAACGCTGGCCTAGCTGTGCCACTGGAGCTGTCTTTAGAATAACCACATATGCAGCTAAAATAACACACATTCCTATTTATTTGCATTTCACCCTAAAAATGACAAGAGCGGAGTTTAGGAAAGGCTTTACTCTCAGAGTGCGCTAAACTGACTTCTTGGTGAAGAGCAGGGTTTTCTTTTGTTCTGTGCTGTCCCCAGGGTCAAGCAGAGAGAATTCCAGGGTGGGTGTATCCTGGGAATGGTGGAAACGGTCAGTGTCCCTGGGGCCGGGGAAGAGCGACAAGGCAGAGAGGAGCCTGGCTGTCACCTGCTTTAGATGTCCAGGACCCACCGACCTCTCCCGGTGGGCAGGGGTCACACCAGTTGCTCCGAGTCCTTCCCGCAGGAAGGTGGGCTCAGATCATGAAGCACCTGCTCCAGGCAGCAAATATGGAGCCTGACGTTCTCTCAGCTGCTGTGTCTGAGGGGAATGTCACAGGGTTCCTCGGCCAGGAGCCGAGCTCCAAGGCTCTGGGGCCCCAGCTTAGCAGTGTACGCAGGAGCGCTGGCCCCATCGGTCCACACAGGGCAGACAGCGTGTCAGAGCAGGTGAGCCGACCATGTGAAGCTCAGCAGGGTGATGGAGCAAATTCCTTCCAATGCTATTATCGATTGGGGCTGTGGCCACTGTGGAAGGCAGCTCCGAGTCACGGCCCGCAGACACAGACACGCTTTAGGCATGGATGGATGTAGGGTGGGTGCAGGAAACCACAAGCTCACGCTTTCCTGCCAGCATCCAGGAGAGCGAACGCTGGCCTAGCTGTGCCACTGGAGCGGTCTTTAGAATAACCACATATGCAGCTAAAATAACACACATTCCTATTTATTTGCATTTCACCCTAAAAATGACAAGAGCGGAGTTTAGGAAAGGGCTTTTACTCTCAGAGTGCGCTAAACTGACTTCTTGGTGAAGAGCAGGGTTTTCTTTTGTTCTGTGCTGTCCCCAGGGTCAAGCAGAGAGAATTCCAGGGTGGGTGTATCCTGGGAATGGTGGAAACGGTCAGTGTCCCTGGGGCCGGGGGGAAGAGCGACAAGGCAGAGAGGAGCCTGGCTGTCACCTGCTTTAGATGTCCAGGACCCACCGACCTCTCCCGGTGGGCAGGGGTCACACCAGCTGCTCCGAGTCCTTCCCGCAGGAAGGTGGGCTCAGATCATGAAGCACCTGCTCCAGGCAGCAAATATGGAGCCTGACGTTCTCTCAGCTGCTGTGTCTGACGAGGGGAATGTCACAGGGTTCCCCTCGGCCAGGAGCCGAGCTCCAAGGCTCTGGGGCCCCAGCTTAGCAGTGTACGCAGGAGCGCTGGCCCCATCGGTCCACACAGGGCAGACAGCGTGTCAGAGCAGGTGAGCCGACAGCTGGGCTCCACGAGAGCTTTCCAGGGATCAGCACAGGGCTGGGATGAGCGGTGGCCCCAGGCTGGGAGGAGATGTGACAGGACTAGGCCTGGGAAGCGTGTGCTGGACGTGAGCGAGAAGGCGGCAGCCGGGACATCTGTCACCTGTGGCTGTGGAGCCTGAGCTCCCAGGACAGGGACACACAAGGGCGGCCTCCCTGCTCTGAGTGAGTGACCGAGTCAGACGGGGGCGGCCTCCCTGCTCTGAGTGAGTGACCGAGTCAGACGGGGGCGGCCTCCCTGCTCCGGGTGAGTGACCGAGACAGACGGGGGCGACCTCCCTGCTCGGGTGAGTGACCGAGGTCAGACGGGGCGGCCTCCTGCTCTGAGTGAGTGACCGAGTCAGGCGGGGCGGCCTCCTGCTCTGAGTGAGTGACCGAGGTCAGACGGGAGGCCTCCCTGCTCGGTGAGTGACCGAGACAGACGGGGCGGCCTCCCTGCTCCGGGTGAGTGACCGAGTCAGACGGGGGCGGCCTCCCTGCTCGGGTGAGTGACCGAGTCAGACGGGGGAGGCCTCCCTGCTCCGGGTGAGTGACCGAGTCAGACGGGGGCGGCCTCCCTGCTCGGGTGAGTGACCGAGGTCAGGCAGGCGGCCTCCCTGCTCCGAGTGAGTGACCGAGTCAGACGGGAGGCCTCCTGCTCTGGGTGAGTGACCGAGTCAGACGGGGCGGCCTCCTGCTCTGGGTGAGTGACCGAGTCAGACGGGAGGCCTCCTGCTCTGGGTGAGTGACCAGTCAGACGGGGCGGCCTCCCTGCTCTGGGTGAGTGACCGAGTCAGACGGGGGAGGCCTCCCTGCTCTGGGTGAGTGACCGAGTCAGACGGGGGCGGCCTCCCTGCTCTGAGTGAGTGACCGAGTCGGACGGGGGCGGCCTCCCTGCTCTGGGTGAGTGACCGAGTCAGACGGGGCGGCCTCCTGCTCTGAGTGAGTGACCGAGTCGGACGGGAGGCCTCCTGCTCTGGGTGAGTGACCGAGTCAGACGGGGCGGCCTCCTGCTCTGAGTGAGTGACCGAGTCGGACGGGAGGCCTCCTGCTCGGGTGAGTGACCGAGTCGGACGGGCGGCCTCCTGCTCCAGGTGAGTGACCGACTCGGACGGGGGAGGCCTCCCTGCTCTGGGTGAGTGACCGAGTCAGACGAGGGAGGCCTCCCTGCTCTGGGTGAGTGACCGAGTCAGACGGGGGCGGCCTCCCTGCTCTGAGTGAGTGACCGAGTCGGACGGGAGGCCTCCTGCTCGGGTGAGTGACCGAGTCGGACGGGCGGCCTCCCTGCTCCGAGTGAGTGACCGACTCGGACGAGGGAGGCCTCCTGCTCTGGGTGAGTGACCGAGTCAGACGGGAGGCCTCCTGCTCTGGGTGAGTGACCGAGTCAGGCGAGGGAGGCCTCCTGCTCTGGGTGAGTGACCGAGTCAGACGGGGCGGCCTCCTGCTCTGAGTGAGTGACCGAGTCAGGACGGGCGGCCTCCCTGCTCCGGGTGAGTGACCGAGTCGGACGGGAGGCCTCCTGCTCTGAGTGAGTGACCGAGTCAGACGGGGCGGCCTCCCCTCTCTCTGCACTCAGGCGGGAGGCCTCCTGCTCTGGGTGAGTGACCGAGTCAGACGGGAGGCCTCCCTGCTCTGGGTGAGTGACCGAGGCCCTTCCTCTGGACCTTCCTGCTGCGAGTTGAGTGGCAGAGTCTCAGGAGAGAAGGCACCAGAACATGCTTGTTTTCCCCCTGTCCTGGGGGCTGACTTCTGACTCAAGGATGCCTCTGAAAGGGCAGCTCAGCTGTGACACCCACAGTAGGAGATGAATAGTGAGGATGCAGATTCCAGACCCGCGCCGTGAGGCACAGGGCACAGGTTCAGGCCACCCTGACCCCGAGGGGTGCAGCCGCCCCAGGGCGCGCGCTGACGGAAGGGTCTCTTCTGCTGTGGGCTCCGAGGCCTGCACAGCCGAGGCCTGACCTGAGAGCAAGAGCCCCGGGCTGCAGCCACCGTGGGAGGCTTCACCGATTCACGGTGAAAGCCTGGAGTGTGTTATCGGCCCAGACACTGGAGCTCCCTGAGTGTGACCGAGAAGCAGATCTGGGCCGTGTGGCCAAACCGTGTATAAACAGCTTAGAGACGCTGGGGGATACGAATAACCGAGGCCAGGCAGAACACCCCGTCCAGCCACGATGCAGTGCCGGCCCTGCACGGGTTCCATAGCTGAAGGAAGACGCGCTGCTGGGGCACCACAGCCCCTGGCCTACCGCACGCCCTTTCCACGGCTGGATTCAGGGCAACGTTGATCCTGGATTTCAACTCCGTTGAATTGGGGGCTGCAGAGATGCTGATTATTTCGGGCTTAAGTTCACGTCTGTTAGTCCAGGGTCGGGAAGAAAAGTGGCACTGGGTGCACAGGGTCCTCGACTCCCAAACCTGCCTGACACTGCGGACACTGGGGTGGGTGGGAAAGAGGGAAAGGGTCCTGAAAATACGAATTCTGATTTTGAAATCTGTCTTAAAATGTCGTCCCAGGGCTCGTTGGAGAAGCAGCTGGTCCCAGTTCTGGGGCACGGAAGGTCTGAGGTGAGCCTGGGGCTTCGGGACCTTCAGAGCAGGCAAGTGCCCTTGGTAACTTGGCAGGTGAAGAGGATGCAGGCCAGAGAAGAACCTGTGAGTCCATGCAGTGGGAAGGCGGTGAGGGAGAGAGATAGAGGTCAGGGGTGGGGGCAGGGGCTGGGCAACAGGAGAGTCAGCGAGAGAGCCAGGGGCAGGGCCGACAGGAGGGTCACAGACAGTCGGTGGGCAGGGAGAGGAGAGCTGTAGAGAGAGGGAGACGGGCAGGGTCAGGGAGAAGAGTGAGGGGAGAGAGCGGCTGAGATGGAGTGAGTGGGGAGGCAGCGGCCAAGGCGGAGTTGGGGAGGGAGCGGCCGAGGCAGGGGAGGGGGGGAGCGGCCGAGGGTGGCAGGGGGTGGTGGGGGGAAGGCATTTCATTTCCCTTTGGCGGCCTCTACATCATTGTCAACTCTTTGCTTGGAACCGGGGAGGGAACGGAATGACTGCAGCAGTTTAAACTTGGGAAAATTTGGCTCTAAGAGTTGACAGCAGTTTCCCCCTTTCTTAAGAGAAACTGTGTTTCATCTCTTGATGAGAAAAAGGCCTTTTTCACCAGAATGCTTGGTAGTAAATGTGGGAGGAACGGTAAAATTAGAAGATCGACTATTTTGCAACCCAAATGAAAGCACTGATTTAGGAGAAGACTGTTGGCCATTGCTGAGGCATCGGGGCCCCTGGAGGCAGAGCGTTCACAGACGCCTGGGCCTCTCGGCCTGGGTTTACCACCGAGGGCTCTGCAGTGACCTCTTCAGACAAGCAACTGCCCTGACGCTCCTGCCATCCCCTCCACGCCTTCCATGTGCCCACCCTGCACCCACGTGCCCTCGGAACCCGGAGCCTGCAGACCTCACTTCCGGTGGCAGGAAAAGCAGTGGCGAAGGGAAGGTTACGTGATGGAGGGAGAAGGTCTTCCGCAAGAACAAGACCATGGCCTGGCCCGGCAGAGTCGCCGCCTTGCGGGGAGCAGTGGACGGAGATAAATGCGACTACACAGGCCGGCCACCAGATGCAGACAGAGCCCGACTGTTGCTGGCGGGTGTTTGGAAAGACGTGTTGGGGACGGTGGGGACATCCGAAGAGGAACGGAGGGCAGTTGATGTCACATAAAGTGACCACGAGCCTGGGACGGTCCTGGCTCACGCCTGCTGCTCCGGCATGTTATTCACAGCACCTCATTCACTTTCCAAAGTGTCACGTTGTGGTGATGAATCCTACGGTCACTCACAAGCCAGGGAACTGGTGTTAGTTGTCTTCGGTGTGAATAATGGTGTTGAGCTTAGGGGGTGTCTTCTTTCCTAGGAGATGCCTCAGGCTCAGAGAATTTAAACTGCTTGGAGAGACCAGACACACAGCTCATAGGATGCAGAACTGGATTATAAAAACTGTGGTAAACAGGAGACCCGAAAGCAGGCGTGGGGCCGGAACGGACGTTTCTCCCGAGAAGATTCACCAAAAGGAGCACATGAAGAGACGTTCGGCACCACTCAGCAGCGAGGAAATGTCCATCAAAACCGCGAGGCGCACCTTCGTAGCCGTCGGGATGAGCACCATATGTTTTTAAAAGCCAGGAGTGCGTGCTGGTGAGGATGAGGAGTACTGAGCAGCCCTGTGCCCTGTGGCTGGGTGAGTAAGCCCCTCAGAGCGGCGTAATCCCCGAGGGACTCCGCTCCCGGGCACGTCCCCAGACTGGAAGCTGGAACCAGGTTCTCAGCAGCGTGACTCACCAGCCGACAGGTGAAGCGGCACGATGTCCATCCACAGATGCAGCGTGTGCTAACGGGACCCAAACACGGCCGGAGAAGGACGCTTGAGCCCTTACGGACGAGCTGTGACCACCGTAACAGGCGGACAGGATTGAAAACCTAACCGGGAGTCTGTGTCTGTAACAGGAGCTGCGTCTCCACCAGTCCCAGCAGCCACACTTCAGCCACCCATAGACTGCCGAGTGTTCAAACTGTTCGAATGAGGCAGACGCCCACCGCAATCAGGCCGGCTGCTCCGTACTCACGGCCGATTTTCACACAGCACCACCCTTTTTTGTCTATATGTTCGTTCTGACCACAGGGCACCCCTGGAGTCTCTGAATCTGCTGTGATTCTGGTGCTGCCTGATTGATGAATCATTCATTGCTCAATTAAATTCCTTTAAATTTAATTCAGTCGCAATGTTTCTTTTAACAAATGGAATATGATTCAGCCTCAAAAAGGAAGGGAATCTGGACCCAGGCTGTAACACGGTGGACCCTGAGGACATTATGCTGCGTGAAATCAGCCAGTCACAGAAGGATGAGTCTTGCAGGGGTGCATGGAGGGGAGGCCCCCAGGAGTTGGCACCACAGAGACAGAAGGCAGAACGGCACCTGCCAGGCACCAGGAAGGGGACTCGGAGTTCCTGTCTAATGGGGACGGGGCTTAGGTTTGGGAACACTACATTTCAAAATGTAAATTTTACAGTATGTGTATTTAATCACAATAAAAACGTATTTTTTAAGGGTACTAGACTTTGCCTCAAAAGCCCCAGTTCTTTCCATTTAAGTAAGAAAATAATGCAAAATATGCCAACAGCTTTAAGACCCTGTTTATCCTCAGGCAACGCAACAGTTCACAAATAAAAGAATAGCTAAGCTAACCGAGGCCCGCTGACCTTATAGCAGATTGTGCCGCCTTTAGGATGGAGGTCAGGAAGCTCCTTCAGAAGTCTGGGAAGAGAAAACCTGGGGTGGCCTGACGGGTGGAGCTGGGAGGGGAGGAGAGGGGCTGCGGCGCTGGGGAGGGCTGTTCCCGATCTGGGTGTGGGTTACAGGCGTCTCGGCGTTTTGTGAGAATTCCAGGAGCTGTGACATTATGGCGTATACACTTTTCTATATGTCCGTTATACATTAAAAAATGTTGACTACGGCGTTAAATAAATTTAAAAATTAGGGATGCCGTATCGGCAACTAGGTAAAGAGACACACTGAGCGGAAAGATGGGAAGGAACCACCCACGGGCAGCTAGCAGAGATGGCTTAGGTGACATCCCCGCAAGGCTGCCACGGAGGCGTCCCCGCAGGGACCGGCCGACACCCCAGTGTCTCTGTGGCTGCCAGGGGCAGGCAGTAGTGTCTGTGGTGTCAGTGCAGGTGGCTACACCACGGGTTTGCCCCAGAAGAGGACCCCCTGTGGCTGCTGTCCCCGCAGTGGGGACCCAGAGTGGAAATACCTGCCAAGTGGGGGGCAGTGGGTCACAGTGGCTTTGTTTGCGGTGACCAAATCATCTCGGGCTGGACGCCAGCCCCCTGGGGAGTTCTCCCCTGTGTTCACTTGGGCTCTTTAACTATCTTTAGTAACAAATTCCCTGCAGCCCAACTCACCGCAGAGAACAGCAAGGAAGACCGACCTCGGGTGGCCTCTGAGAGCAAGCACGCTCCCAGGGCACGTGCTCGAGCGGCGGCGCTGGCTCGGTTCGCGCTTCGGCCTCGCCCAGCCCTTCCTACCAGCAAGCCCGTGGCTGCGTCTAGACAGGAGACAGCCGCTGTCTGACTCACTCTGAAATTCTCTTTCATTCTTCGGCTCAGACACCCTCATGTCACAGGCAGGTTGTAAGCAAATCCAACGCACAAATAGAGAAATCTGTATGTCAGCATATCCAGGACGTAGGAATAGGGCGTTCACTCATCTTCTTTTGCCTTTCTCTCACAGACGGACGTTCCTGCCTGGCGCGGTTCGTGCCACCCTTTCTCTCACAGACGGACATTCCTACCTAAGTGTGGTTTCGTGCTCTGGACGATGGGGCACTGGCACCCCTTTCTCTGGACGATGTGGCGCTGACACCCCTTTCTCTGGACGATGGGGCGCTGGCACCCCTTTCTCTCACAGACGGACGTTCCTGCCTGGCGCGGTTCGTGTTCTGACGATGGGGCGCTGGCACCCTTTCTCTGGACGATGGGGCGCTGGCACCCCTTTCTCTGGACGATGGGGCGCTGGCACCCCTTTCTCTCACAGACGGACGTTCCTGCCTAAGTGCGGGTTCGTGCTCTGGACGATGGGGCGCTGGCACCCCTTTCTCTGGACGATGGGGCACTGGCACCCCTTTCTCTCACATAGATGGACGTTCCTACCTAAGTCTGGTTTCGTGCTCTGGATGATGGGGCGCCGACACCCCTTTCTCTGGACGATGGGGCACCGGCACCCCTTTCTCTGGACCATGGGGCGCCGGCACCGGCCTGGCAGGGGCTCCTCTCTTCCTCTTTACAGCAGTCAGTTGCTGGGACCCGGGGCTGAGTGGATCCGCAGCAACCTCCATCACAGGCTCATTCTGGGTGTGCGTGTGGCCTTTTCTCTGGCTCGCTCGCTCCTCATCTGTGTTCACTCCGTCCTCTGCATTCCCTCCTTCCTTCTTTCCTCTGCGCCCCACTCCTCTCTCATGCACAGTCACATACCGCACAGTGTATTATTTAAACACATTCCTGCGGAATTTCTATTGTATGTGCCTCATTTTAACTCAAGACGAAGTTTTACGTGACACATCCTGTCCTGTCATCCTTTATCCGCCCACGCTGCTGCTCTCACGGCCACACCGGTCCCAGCAGGACCCTCCCCCTGCCCAAGTGGACACCAGGACTCCCTAGTTGGCCTCCACAGGTGACACTGCAGGGCCCTCTCTGTACCTGCAGACTCACGGCCCGGCCTGAGAACTCCCCCAGATCGGGCTGCAGAGTTGCCTGCCAGGCCTGGACTGACCCTGACCACCACGGCCATTCTTACGTCCTCTTCAAATGGCCTCGCTGCTGGCTTGGTCCTCAGAGGGGGTGCCCCTCACCCCAAAGCATCTTCTAAACCCCCCAGTTCCTTCTTTTTCTGTTTTCTCCTAAGAGCCTCCCATCTGGGTGCTCAGCGCCAACAGCTGGATCCCCCTGCAGAGCTGCTCTTCCCTTTTAAATCTGCAAGTCACCTGCGGGGTAAGGGGAGGCTTTGGGATTCTCTCCTTCCCCCAAATATGTGACCCAGTGATTTTAGCATCCGGATCATCCTTGTCGGGTTCAGTTACTCCCTTGGGAACAACGCACTTTTCTAATTCTGTCATCTGCCTGTTTGCCCTACTTCCTTTGTGAGAAGTAGAACTTTCTCCTCCCAGCCTTCCCCACCCTCGCCCTGGTGCTGCGGTGCACCATGCACCACGCTGCCCTTTGTAATGAGTCATCCCCTGTCGCTGAGGCTCACCCCTGGGAGGCTTTATGCTGCCTTCCCTATCACTGACAAGTGTCGAAGTTTGGGGCTTACTTGCCTCTGGGAATAATGGACACCCCCATTCACGCCATGTCTTTCCTGCTGCAGGTCTGGGATGAGGATTTCTGCAAGGGGCTCTGGCTAGTGTTGTGCCAAACAGTGCACAGCATGGTTCCTGGATTTCCGGCCTCAGGATCCCTGATTCTGAAGAGCCCTGGGGAGAGCCCCAGCACGCTCCACCCTAGAAGCCAAAGCAGAAACTTAAACATTATGTCTTAACTCATTTAAGATAAACAATAAGCTGCTTCTAGGTTAACGTAAATAACAAACTTCAGAGAAAAATAATTTTTAACAGCAAACAACTTTCCTATTATTTAGCAAATGTTTAACAGAATGGGAAAAGGGAGTATGTTAATAGCTTTCTCAAATAAATATGAATTTTTTTATACAATAGCAAAACTCAACAAATTAGTTTCTTAAAGGTTGGTTGCAAGTGGAATACGAAACCATGACAATAACTGTGATAGACACTGTTAGGAGTCGAAGAAAGAAGAAAGAAACACGAAAAGAGCTCAACGGTCAAAGGCAGGTTTATTTTGGAGACGAAACCTAAGAGGGGCTTCTGGCTTCTCTGGTCAGGAGGCTTTTCTCTTACAGAGTAAAGGTATTTAAGGGTTCTGGGTGGGGGAGCTTATTGCAGGCTGGGAACGTTTCTTCGTGGAGGAGAGTTTTATTGCGAGACTGGAATGTCTCTGGTGAGAGCGGAGGTTATCTTGGGGTTCGCCTGTCTCTGGTCAGAGCGGAGGTTATCTTGGGGTTTGCATGTCTCTGGTCAGAGTGGAGGTTATCTTGGGGTTCGCATGTCTCTGGTCAGAGTGGAGGTTATCTTGGGGTTCGCATGTCTCTGGTCAGAGCGGAGGTTATCTTGGGGTTCGCATGTCTCTGGTCAGAGCGGAGGTTATCTTGGGGTTCGCCTGTCTCTGGTCAGAGGGGAGGTTATCTTGGGGTTCGCATGTCTCTGGTCAGAGCGGAGGTTATCTTGGGGTTCGCCTGTCTCTGGTCAGAGGGGAGGTTATCTTGGGGTTCACTTGTCTCTGGTCAGAGTGGAGGTTATCTTGGGGTTCGCATGTCTCTGGTCAGAGTGGAGGTTATCTTGGGGTTCGCATGTCTCTGGTCAGAGTGGAGGTTATCTTGGGGTTCGCATGTCTCTGGTCAGAGCGGAGGTTATCTTGGGGTTCGCATGTCTCTGGTCAGAGCGGAGGTTATCTTCGGGTTCACATGTCTCTGGTCAGAGCGGAGGTTATCTTGGGGTTCACTTGTCTCTGGTCAGAGCGGAGGTTATCTTGGGGTTCGCATGTCTCTGGTCAGAGCGGAGGTTATCTTGGGGTTCGCATGTCTCTGGTCAGAGCGGAGGTTATCTTCGGGTTCACATGTCTCTGGTCAGGCGGAGGTTATCTTGGGGTTCACTTGTCTCTGGTCAGAGGCGGAGGTTATCTTGGGGTTCATGTCTCTGGTCAGAGCGGAGGTTATCTTGGGGTTTGCATGTCTCTGGTCAGGCGGAGGTTATCTTGGGGTTCGCATGTCTCTGGTCAGAGTGGAGGTTATCTTGGGGTTCGCATGTCTCTGGTCAGAGCGGAGGTTATCTTGGGGTTCGCCTGTCTCTGGTCAGAGGAGGTTATCTTGGGGTTCACTTGTCTCTGGTCAGGCGGAGGTTATCTTGGGGTTCGCATGTCTCTGGTCAGAGCGGAGGTTATCTTGGGGTTCGCACGCCTCTGGTCAGAGGCGGAGGTTATCTTGGGGTTCGCATCGCCTCTGGTCAAGTGGAGGTTATCTTGGGGTTCGCAGGAGTGGAGGTTATCTTGGGGTTCGATGTCTCTGGTCAGAGGAGGTTATCTTGGGGTTCGCATGTCTCTGGTCAGAGTGGAGGTTATCTTGGGGTTCGCATGTCTCTGGTCAGGCGGAGGTTATCTTGGGGTTCGCCTGTCTCTGGTCAGAGTGGAGGTTATCTTGGGGTTGCATGTCTCTGGTCAGAGCGGAGGTTATCTTGGGGTTCGCATGTCTCTGGTCAGGAGCGGAGGTTATCTTGGGGTTCGCATGTCTCTGGTCAGAGCGGAGGTTATCTTGGGGTTCGCCTGTCTCTGGTCAGAGTGGAGGTTATCTTGGGGTTGCATGTCTCTGGTCAGAGCGGAGGTTATCTTGGGGTTCGCCTGTCTCTGGTCAGAGCGGAGGTTATCTTGGGGTTCGCCTGTCTCTGGTCAGAGTGGAGGTTATCTTGGGGTTCGCATGTCTCTGGTCAGAGCGGAGGTTATCTTGGGGTTCACTTGTCTCTGGTCAGAGCGGAGGTTATCTTGGGGTTCGCATGTCTCTGGTCAGAGTGGAGGTTATCTTGGGGTTCGCATGTCTCTGGTCAGAGTGGAGGTTATCTTGGGGTTCGCATGTCTCTGGTCAGAGCGGAGGTTATCTTGGGGTTCGCATTTATCTGGTCAGAGCAGAGGTTATCTTGGGGTTCACTTGTCTCTGGTCAGACGTGTCATTTGTAATTTATGGTCATACAGCCATTTGGGGCTGGATTCAGGCAGTTTCTAATCAAGGAGAACTTAAAATGGCGATGCTCGTCTAAGATGGTGATGCTCCTGTGCCACTGCCTTCCTGTTGGTGAATCCAGTCTGGGTCTCTATGGAGAACTGCCTCACAGGCCACTGGATTCTGAATAGGGGCTTCATTATGAGTTCGTCTGTGTGTGTTCCAGCTGAAAGCCACATGCGCTCCTTTCCATCAGGCGTGAGGGTGGAGGTTAGAATGATCTGAATGCCACGCCGAGTTAAACTGAAGGACTGAGTGATGTGCAGGAATTCCTGGCAGTAATGACAGGGATTTTCAGAGGAAGAACGCAGACGCCGTTGGAGAGAGCGATGTGATCGCGAGCCCTGCCTTCAACCCCAGCCATTCCGAAGAGGAAGAATGGTAGAGGTGGCTTGACTGGCTGGCATTTCCTTTGCCTTTAATGTCCAAACACAAGGCTGGGCCCACGCCCCAGCCCATCCCCATGGACCACGTTTGAGATAGCGGCTGGCACAGCCCTTTCTAGAGGCCATTCTTAGCTCTGGCTGCTGCTGCCCTTCTCCATGCACAAGTGGCCTCTGGCTGGGCCCATTTTTGGCTCCCAGGGCCGTGACTGCGGCAGGACACCCACCCTCACACAGGGACAGGAGGGCCTGGCCCGGCCACACCGCGTCCCGACCCACAGACGCACCCTCACACGGGACGGAGGGCCCGGCCCGCCACACCGTCCCGACCCACAGACGCACCCTCACATGGGGACGGAGGCCCGGCCCGGCCACACCGCGTCCTGACCCACAGACGCACCCTCACACGGGGACGGGAGGGCCCGGCCTGGCCACACCACGTCCCGACCCACAGACGCTGTGAGGCGGCCAATGGAGTCGTTTCAAGCCACTGTGCCTGTGGCCATCTGTTACGCAGAAAAGACAATTAATCCTTGTTATGAGAGAAATTTTGTGATTCAGTTTCCTCCATCCCTTGACCTGGCCCCAACTGGGAGGAGCAAGAGATGAAAGAATGGTGGGAGACGCCCTGCCTGGGTGGCCCGGGCAGCACTGCCCCAGCTGCTTCCACACGGGTTCCCTGGCTTCCTGGGCAGCCTGGGGACAGCCCAAGATCCGCAGCCTCCAGGCGGCTTCCACATGGGCTTCACTTGTCTCTGGTCAGAGCGGAGGTTATCTTGGGGTTCGCATGTCTCTGGTCAGAGTGGAGGTTATCTTGGGGTTCACTTGTCTCTGGTCAGAGCGGAGGTTATCTTGGGGTTCACTTGTCTCTGGTCAGAGCGGAGGTTATCTTGGGGTTCACTTGTCTCTGGTCAGAGTGGAGGTTATCTTGGGGTTCGCATGTCTCTGGTCAGAGTGGAGGTTATCTTGGGGTTCACTTGTCTCTGGTCAGAGCGGAGGTTATCTTGGGGTTCGCATGTCTCTGGTCAGAGGGGAGGTTATCTTGGGGTTCACTTGTCTCTGGTCAGAGCGGAGGTTATCTTGGGGTTCACTTGTCTCTGGTCAGAGCGGAGGTTATCTTGGGGTTCGCATGTCTCTGGTCAGAGCGGAGGTTATCTTGGGGTTCGCATGTCTCTGGTCAGAGCGGAGGTTATCTTGGGGTTCGCATGTCTCTGGTCAGAGTGGAGGTTATCTTGGGGTTCGCATGTCTCTGGTCAGAGTGGAGGTTATCTTGGGGTTCGCATGTCTCTGGTCAGAGTGGAGGTTATCTTGGGGTTCGCATGTCTCTGGTCAGAGTGGAGGTTATCTTGGGGTTCGCATGTCTCTGGTTAGAGGGGAGGTTATCTTGGGGTTCCCATGTCTCTGGTCAGAGTGGAGGTTATCTTGGGGTTCACTTGTCTCTGGTCAGAGCGGAGGTTATCTTGGGGTTTGCATTTATCTGGTCAGAGCAGAGGTTATCTTGGGGTTCACTTGTCTCTGGTCAGACGTGTCATTTGTAATTTATGGTCATACAGCCATTTGGGGCTGGATTCAGGCAGTTTCTAATCAAGGAGAACTTAAAATGGCGATGCTCGTCTAAGATGGTGATGCTCCTGTGCCACTGCCTTCCTGTTGGTGAATCCAGTCTGGGTCTCTATGGAGAACTGCCTCACAGGCCACTGGATTCTGAATAGGGGCTTCATTATGAGTTCGTCTGTGTGTGTTCCAGCTGAAAGCCACATGCGCTCCTTTCCATCAGGCGTGAGGGTGGAGGTTAGAATGATCTGAATGCCACGAGTTAAACTGAAGGACTGAGTGATGTGCAGGAATTCCTGGCAGTAATGACAGGGATTTTCAGAGGAAGAACGCAGACGCCGTTGGAGAGAGCGATGTGATCGCGAGCCCTGCCTTCGACCCCAGCCATTCCCGAAGAGGAAGAATGGTAGAGGTGGCTTGACTGGCTGGCATTTCCTTTGCCTTTAATGTCCAAACACAAGGCTGGGCCCACGCCCCAGCCCATCCCCATGGACCACGTTTGAGATAGCGGCTGGCACAGCCCTTTCTAGAGGCCATTCTTAGCTCTGGCTGCTGCTGCCCTTCTCCATGCACAAGTGGCCTCTGGCTGGGCCCATTTTTGGCTCCCAGGGCTGTGACTGTGGCAGGACACCCACCCTCACACAGGGACAGGAGGGCCCGGCCCAGCCACACCGCGTCCCGACCCACAGACGCACCCCCACACGGGGACGGGAGGGCCCGGCCCAGCCACACCGCGTCCCGACCCACAGACGCACCCTCACATGGGGACGGGAGGGCCCGGCCCGGCCACACCGCGTCCTGACCCACAGACGCACCCTCACACGGGGACGGGAGGGCCCGGCCCGGCCACACCACGTCCCGACCCACAGACGCTGTGAGGCGGCCAATGGAGTCGTTTCAAGCCACTGTGCCTGTGGCCATCTGTTACGCAGAAAAGACAATTAATCCTTGTTATGAGAGAAATTTTGTGATTCAGTTTCCTCCATCCCTTGACCTGGCCCCAACTGGGAGGGAGCAAGAGATGAAAGAATGGTGGGGAGACGCCCTGCCTGGGTGGCCCGGGGCAGCACTGCCCCAGCTGCTTCCACACGGGTTCCCTGGCTTCCTGGGCAGCCTGGGGACAGCCCTAAGATCCGCAGCCTCCAGGCGGCTTCCACATGGGCTCCCCACCTTGTTGCCACCACGAGCAATGGTACTGCTCTCCTGGGGGCTCTCGGGTTGGCTCAGGGTTCTTGGCATGTCTGCTCCTCCGCCTGGCACTGTGGCCTTGGCTCGCTGCTCAGCCTCCAGGGTTTAGGCGGTGGAAAAACGCCCTAAGGAGGCTGGTGGGGAACTCACTGCACCACAATACCCTAATGACTAGGTTTTGGGGAATTTCTGACCCCTCGAAAGCCATACCCAACAGTGGTGTGAGGCAGGTGGATGCGTGCACGCTTATTCTGGAGTGGGTGGAACCCATTCCTGAGATTCCCTGAAGAGCTCCGGGGTGAGGACACGTGACCTGCAGAGCACCTGGGGCAAGAGGACACGTGACCTGCAGAGCACCTGGGGCAAGAGCTGTGGGCCCTGGCATCTCCCGACATGGCGCAGTTCTGTCTGGGAAACAAACTTGAGACAGGCTTGTGGGAGGCCTCCCTTCCCAGGCGCTGCAGACGCAGGTGGAGGCCCCGGGGTACGGAGGCTCAGAAATTCTGTGCTTTTTTTCCTTCTAGGCA
This sequence comes from Saguinus midas, assembly GCA_021498475.1. NCBI lineage: Eukaryota > Metazoa > Chordata > Mammalia > Primates > Cebidae > Saguinus > Saguinus midas. The sequence continues at coordinate 17,202,218 of CM038405.1, read as the reverse complement.
CAATTGTCTTAATATTAGCAACCTCACGCTCCCTAGTGCTTCCTTCTCTGCCTGTCTTGACTGACAAGGTTTACAGAAAATAAATTACGTGAACGGAGTATTCTGCACTATTGTAGAAGATAAATTGACCTAATTATCCAACTTCAAACAGTGGAATAAACAGATTGTCTTATCTATGCTGACGTATTAGAGACAAGATTATTTGCCTTTTTCTTTTTGGAGTCAGAATGATACACAAAATGAATTAACCCTGAACACCCCACCTGCTCGAATGCACCCCATTCTCACGATTCTCGGGCTCTGGAAAATGAATGCAGAAGGTTTCACAAAGTAAAACCATGGAGGATCACTGAAGCACAAAGCGAGTCCACGGGGATTCCGTGGAAAAGGTCTGCACATCACCCACTGCCCCCCGCATCGTGAATTCACGTTCAGAGCTCGGAGAAGGTGGAGATGCTCCAAAATCAAAAGACACAAATTGGACGTTAAGAATACGAACATTAAGAGTCCGCCAATATTTAATTTTTGTTCATGTTTGCAAAGCACATGCTTTTAATTAAGAAGCATTTAAACGGCAAGTTTGTAGGCTGATGCCTCTGGGAGCCCAGGTTCCATGGGGCCAGGGGGTTCTCGGTGGAGGCAGGAATCTGGCGAGGGAGCTGCCACAGCAGCGTGAGTTCCTCCTGTGGGATGAGGGGCTCCCGGCCACTCTGATGCCTCCTGATGCCTCCCGAGTTAAGGGAAGCTGAGGTGCTGGGCAGGACTCCCCATAGATGACCACAGGTCCCCTGAGGCTGAAAGACGGTGGAGCCACGGCGCCTGTGGCTCCTGCAGTGAGTGTGACCTCCTGGGAGCCCCGACCGGAGCGTGCTGCGTCCTGTGCTCCAGCAGCCTGTCGGGCCTGGGACACTGCACAGCCGACAGATCCAAGGGGACAGTGCCCAGAGCCAGAAGCATCCCTGCTTCGCCTGCTTCAAGAAGGTTCCCGCTTGCGGAAGAGACGATTCTTAGGACATGGAGGGAACTGGCAGGATGGGGCCTGGGAGGGATGCCAGGGCTTCTTTCGCCTCCTTCTGCGCTGCCCACCTGAGCATCAGCTTTGGGCAGACACTCTCCAAAGACAGACAGAAGCAGGTAGCACCCCTGAGCAGAAGCCTCCCCCATCAGAATGGCCCTGACAGGAAAGTGAGGAGTGGCTAGAATGGGGGTCGTGGGGAGCCCAGCAGCCCACCTGGCTGCTCCACAGAATGTCGCCGTCACCTGCAGTTCCACCCCTGAGAGGAAGGGAGATGAACATCCACATACCATCTAGGACATGGTGTTCGCAGGCAGGACAGGGAGGGAGATGGGTACCCACAGAGCATGGGAGACACGGACACTCACAGTGGGACAGGGAGGGAGACGGGCACCACACGGCATCTGAGACACAGATACTCACATGGGACAGGGAGGGAGACGGGCACCACACGGCATCTGGGACACAGATACTCACAGGGGACAGGGAGGGAGACGGGCACCACACGGCATCTGGGACACAGATACTCACATGGGACAGGGAGGGAGACGGGCACCACACGGCATCTGGGACACAGATACTCACAGGGGACAGGGAGGGAGACGGGCACCACACGCATCTGGGACACAGATACTACAGGGGACAGGGAGGACGGCACCACACAGCATCTGGGACACAGATACTCACATGGGACAGGGAGGAGACGGCACCACACGGCATCTGGGACACAGATACTCACAGGGGACAGGGAGGGAGATGGGCACCACACAGCATCTGGGACACAGATACTCACAGGGGACAGGGAGGGAGACGGGCACCACACAGCATCTGGGACACAGATACATGGGACAGGGAGGAGATGGGCACCACACGCATCTGGGACACAGATACTCACATGGGACAGGGAGGAGACGGCACCACACAGCATCTGGGACACAGATACTCACAGGGGACAGGGAGGCGGGCACCACAGCATCTGGGACACAGATACATGGGACAGGGAGGAGACGGCACCACACGGCATCTGGGACACAGATACATGGGACAGGGAGGGAGATGGGCACCACACGCATCTGGGACACAGATACTCACATGGGACAGGGAGGAGACGGGCACCACACAGCGTCTGGGACACAGATACTCACAGGGGACAGGGAGGGAGACGGGCACCACATGGCATCTGGGACACAGATACTCACAGGGGACAGGGAGGGAGATGGGCACCACACAGCGTCTGGGACACAGATACTCACAGGGGACAGGGAGGGAGACGGGCACCACACAGCGTCTGGGACACAGATACTCACATGGGACAGGGAGGGAGACGGGCACCACACGGCATCTGGGACACAGATACTCACAGGGGACAGGGAGGGAGATGGGCACCACACAGCGTCTGGGACACAGATACATGGGACAGGGAGGGAGACGGGCACCACACGGCATCTGGGACACAGATACTCACAGGGGACAGGGAGGGAGACGGGCACCACACGGCATCTGGGACACAGATACTCACAGGGGACAGGGAGGGAGACGGGCACCACACAGCATCTGGGACACAGATACATGGGACAGGGAGGGAGATGGGCACCACACGGCATCTGAGACACAGATACTCACATGGGACAGGGAGGGAGACGGGCACCACACAGCGTCTGGGACACAGATACTCACAGGGGACAGGGAGGGAGACGGGCACCACATGGCATCTGGGACACAGATACATGGGACAGGGAGGGAGACGGGCACCACACAGCCTGGGACACAGATACTCACAGGGGACAGGGAGGAGACGGGCACCACACAGGCACAGCAAATGTCCATGATGCCTTGAAGTATGAACCTAAAAATGACTACGGTGGAGCTGTATGTCACGTATGTTTCACCATAATACAGTTTTCATAGAGCCACTGCCCTCTTAAAATGCTGTACTAATTGACTGAAGCTTTTCAAACTTAGTAATAATAAGAACTGACGACTGCTTCTGTGACAAAAAATAAAGTCAAAACAGGAAAAATCGGTTCTTGATGTGATTCACAGACTAGAGAAAAAAAGAAATTCAACCATAATCAAACTACTTAAACTAGAACCTTTTAATATGCAGAAAACATTCTTAAAAGTTTCATATACAAGGTGATTCAATACTTATAAAACTATTCAGTTTAACTTAACAGAATGTCCATTTTCAACTTTCATAATAATTAGAAAAACGGAATCGAGTTTTATCTAGTAATTCAAGACATATATAATCGCAAATAAGCGAAAAAGTTCAGTTTTACCCCAGTTTCTCATCTGAAGCCTCAGATGGCATCTCACCCATCAGGAACAAACACTATAATAAAGAATGTGGCAGAAACGTCTTTCAAGTCCCCAGGGAACTCACTCTCAGCCCATTCCACATTCGTCATTTATGTTTTTTTGTTGTTAAATATGAGCTCTTCTCAAAGAGATATTCCATTTCACTCGCTGCTGTTCTCAGGCAGGATATGTGTGATCCAGTAGCTGAAGAAGGCTGAGATTACTCTGGCATGGGCTGGAAAGTGAAAAACAGAAAGAAAAGAAAAAAATAAGCAAAGACCAAAAATTGTAAGTTACGTAGACATGAGCCTCTGGGCCCAAAGTGAACTCTGAAGTGACCTAATGAAATGCAGCTCTGGCACAGAACTGATGAAACCGTGACACGTGACACTACGATATCACTGGCATGGCAAAACAGCGGCCCAATTCTGAATATGTGCGTTTCACTTGGGTATCAACCCTTGGTTCACTTGAACTTCAAAACATCACAGTGCAGTGTTACAGGCTTAAAATCAGACCTGAAAGAAAATCACATACAAATTGAAATGCAAAGGACACAGATGTTTATGTGAAGGGGGAACGGCTAGAACAAAGCCAGAAGTGGAACCCTCAGTGAGACACCACAGGGCCGTGCGGCGCCCCAGCCAGGAGGCCAAAGGCAGTCGTGACGTCACCACAAACCCTCGGGGCCTCACGGGTGGACACTGGCTGCCAGTGAAGACTCGCCCCAAGTTTTTTCACTTGTCAGGGCCCTGAACGCTGCACCTGGAATCTACTGCTCTGAAGTTTCCAACCACGGAAAGCCAAGGACAGGCCACGGAAGCCCCATCCATGCTTCCCCCAGGCTGGCTCCATCCCGCCCAGGGCAAGTTGCCTGAGCTCCGAATCATTACCATGCAGAGGGTTAGGGGAGGATGACATTCAGAAAACCCCACTTCACAGTGCGCGTGTGACAAACACTCAAGGAGTGGAGGCTACCACTGACGAGGAGCGTGTCTAATAAAACGTCACGTACGCGTGAGCTACCACTGAAGAGTATGAGCATTAAAACGTCACGTACGCAAGCTACCACCGATGAAGTGTGTAATAAAACATCACATATGCATGTACCAATGAGTGTGTGTAATAAAACCTCACGTACGTGTGAGCTACCACCGATGAGTGTGTAATAAAACCTCACGTACATGTGAGCTACCACCGATGAGTGTGTGTAATAAAACCTCACATACGTGTGAGCTACCACCGATGAGGAGTGTGTAATAAAACCTCACATACATGTGAGCTATCACCAATGAGTGTGTAATAAAACATCACATATGCATGTACCAATGAGTGTGTATAATAAAACCTCACGACGTGTGAGCTACCACCGATGAGTGTGTGTAATAAAACCTCACGTGTGTGAGCTACCACCGATGAAGTGTGTAATAAAACATCACATATGCATGTACCAATGAGTGTGTGTAATAAAACCTCACGACGTGTGAGCTACCACCGATGAGGAGTGTGTAATAAAACCTCACATATGTGAGCTACCACCGATGAGTGTGTAATAAAACCTCACGTACATGTGAGCTACCACCGATGAGTGTGTGTAATAAAACCTCACATACGTGTGAGCTACCACCGATGAGGAGTGTGTAATAAAACCTCACATACATGTGAGCTATCACCAATGAGTGTGTAATAAAACCACGGACATGTGAGCTACCACCGATGAGTGTGTATAATAAAACCTCACGTATGTGTGAGCTACCACCGATGAGGAGCGCGTGTAGTAAGACGTCATGTACCTGTGAGCTGTGTGGAGTGTGTAATAAAACCTCACGTACGTGTGAGCTACCACCGATGAGGAGTGTGTAGTAAGACGTCATGTACCTGTGAGCTGTGTGGAGTGTGTAATAAAACCTCACGTACGCGTACGCTACCACCGATGAGTGTGTGTAATAAAACCTCACATATGTGTGAGCTACCACTGATGAGTGTGTATAATAAAACCTCACGTACGTGTGAGCTACCACCGATGAGGAGTGCGTGTAGTAAGACGTCATGTACCTGTGAGCTATGTGGAGTGTGTAATAAAACCTCACGTACGCGTGAGCTACCACCGATGAGGAGCGCGTGTAGTAAGACGTCATGTACCTGTGAGCTATGTGGAGTGTGTAATAAAACCTCACGTACGCGTGAGCTACCACCGATGAGTGTGTGTAATAAAACCTCACATATGTGTGAGCTACCACCGATGAGTGTGTATAATAAAACCTCACGTACGCGTGAGCTACCACCGATGAGGAGTGCGTGTAGTAAGACGTCATGTACCTGTGAGCTGTGTGGAGTGTGTAATAAAACCTCACGTACGCGTACGCTACCACCGATGAGGAGCGCGTGTAGTAAGACGTCATGTACCTGTGAGCTATGTGGAGTGTGTAATAAAACCTCACGTGACGTGTGAGCTACCACCGATGTGAGCTACCACCGATGAGTGTGTATAATAAAACCTCACGTACGTGTGAGCTACCACCGATGAGGAGTGCGTGTAGTAAGACGTCATGTACCTGTGAGCTGTGTGGAGTGTGTAATAAAACCTCACGTACGTGTGAGCTACCACCAATGAGGAGCGTGTAGTAAGACGTCATGTACCTGTGAGCTGTGTGGAGTGTATAATAAAACCTCACGTGTGTGAGCTACCACCGATGAGGAGCGCGTGTAGTAAGACGTCATGTACCTGTGAGCTGTGTGGAGTGTGTAATAAAACCTCACGTACGCGTACGCTACCACCGATGAGTGTGTGTAATAAAACCTCACGTATGTGTGAGCTACCACCGATGAGTGTGTATAATAAAACCTCACGTACGTGTGAGCTACCACCGATCAGTGTGTAATAAAACCTCACGTACATGAGCTACCACCGATGAGTGTGTGTAACAAAACCTCACACACGTGTGAGCTACCACCGATGAGGAGTGTGTAATAAAACCTCACATACATGTGAGCTATCACCAATGAGTGTGTAATAAACCACGGACATGTGAGCTACCACCGATGAGTGTGTGTAATAAAACCTCACGTACGTGTGAGCTACCACCGAGGAGGAGCGCGTGTAGTAAGACGTCATGTACCTGTGAGCTGTGTGGAGTGTGTAATAAAACCTCACGTACGTGTACGCTACCACCGATGAGTGTGTGTAATAAAACCTCACGTGTGAGCTACCACCGATGAGTGTGTATAATAAAACCTCACGTGTGTGAGCTACCACCGAGGAGGAGCGCGTGTAGTAAGACGTCATGTACCTGTGAGCTGTGTGGAGTGTGTAATAAAACCTCACGACGTGTGAGCTACCACCGATGTGTATAATAAAACCTCACGTACGTGTGAGCTACCACCCATCAGTGTGTAATAAAACCTCACGTATGTGTGAGCTACCACCGATGAGGAGCGCGTGTAGTAAGACGTCATGTACCTGTGAGCTGTGTGGAGTGTGTAATAAAACCTCACGTACGCGTACGCTACCACCGATGAGAAGCGTGTGTAATAAAACCTCACGCACGCGTGCGAGCTCTGCCCCAGCGCTGGCATCCCAGCTGAATGCAGCCCCAATTGAGGAAAAGTAAATGCCACACCAGAGAGCAGGGAGAGGACACGCAACCACCAGGAAACAGCCGCAGCTGCTTTTGAAACGTGAAGGCCTCTGTGCTCATCCCGCAGAGGTCAGACACAGTGACTCATTCAACTCCTAAGCTAGTTTTACGGAAAAAACCCTTCACTTCAAAGCTCGTACAGGCCAAGTCTGCATTCAACAAATACAGTGTGTGAAAATGAAGCTTCGTGGTTTATAAAATCTATTTCATAAAACAGCTTGACACAGAAAACGTTAAGCAAAGGAATCCTTTCTTTCTTTTTTTTTTTTTTTTTTTTGAGACAGAGTTTCGCTCTTGTTGCCCAGGCTGGAGTGCAATGGCGCGATCTCGGCTCACCGCAACCTCCGCCTCCTGGGTTCAGGCAATTCTCCTGCCTCAGCCTCCTGAGTAGCTGGGATTACAGGCACGCGCCACCATGCCCAGCTAATTTTTTGTATTTTTAGTAGAGACGGGGTTTCACCATGTTGACCAGGATGGTCTCGATCTCTTGACCTCGTGATCCACCTGCCTCGGCCTCCCAAAGTGCTGGGATTACAGGCTTGAGCCACCGCGCCCGGCCAGGAATCCTTTCTTACAGAAAGCAGGCTACATGCACAGTTCAGTTCTTTCAGTGGCTTAACACAATGTGAGGTACACAAACCTGTCTGACGATTTTAGCGTAAGAAACAAGTTATTTTAATATCGAGGGTTCTGCTAAATTCCCCACAACTGCCAAAACTCCTCTGGTGACTTTGCTGGTCAGGACCCCTCAGCAACCCTGTGGGTCTCCAAGGGCAGGAACAGCGCCTGACACTGACTTTGAAGCTCCTTCCACGAAATCTGCCAGTCTCCGTCACTCCAGGCGCCGGCCCTGGCCAGGTGTGCTTTGCTGCACGCAGTGGTGTGCAGGCGAATGGCTCTCAGAAAACAGCATGGATTTCTGATTTTCGGCATTGGCAGGTTTCTGTGGCCTGAATGCCCTCGCCACAGCTCGTGTCACTGCACACGGCACTGGGAAGACACGAGCTTGGCCGCTCCAGCACACAACAGTTAGCACGAAGAGGATGCCCAGTGAAGGCTGTGGAAAATACGTCATCACCACCACCCCAGGAGTGTGGTGTGGTGCAAGACAGCTGGAGGACAGCAAAATTCACCACCTGCCACACCAGTGGAGGAGAAGGAAAACGGAGAAACGAACTCACTTCTATTTAAACTGGGGAAAATTTAGCTCTAGGAGTTGACAGCTCCCAAGTCTGGAAAAGTAGACTGCACATGCCTTTCTGCGTATATTACGTGCAGTATTTTTACATCAAGCAGAGATGCGGGAAGCCTGTTTCTCTGTGGGACTCTATCCTTCTGCGCCATATGTGTGGTGTCGTATTTTCCAACTCGTTGCTGTTTTGGTGGTGGGTGAGTCTTTTAGAGGTAAGACTCGGTGAGGGTATCTTGAGCAGGACCTTGGGTAAATCGTACGGTACTCACCAGGAGGCATCGAGCAATGTTCTGGGAACACTGCCAGGGCACGCTTCAGGCTCCCCGTATCTCGCAGCAGCAGCAGCGTTTTCATGTGGTGCAGGATGGACACGTCTGAGGGCGGCATGGTGTGCGAGGCAAGACGCCCCAGCAGCTCCTCGGCGGCACCCGCAAGGACGGCCGAAGCTGCGTCTCTGGAGACACCTGCATAAAGTCAGTTTTGCTTGGAAATGGAGTTTTGTTTTTATTTCTATAAACTAAAGATAAGCTTTACTCTCTCAAGGAAGCCTCAAACCCACACTTCCACACAGAATGAGGTGTCTGGGAGGTAAGAAGCTGTCGGAAGAGAGAATCGGAACAGAGCTCTGAGAAGTCAATGAGAACTAACCAGCACTGCGTGAACGACTGGAAACCCGCCCGGCCTACACGTCTGTCTGCTGAGACGCCTTCCCTGTCCCACACTCGACTCAACGTCATGAACAGCAGCAGGACCAACCAGGCGACGACCTCAGGCTCTCCATGTCCATGTCACACAGCTTAAAAAGAGAATCAGGCTGTGCCTGCTTAGAAGATACCAAGGAAAATGGAAACAAGCCTCCGACGGCCACTGCTTCCATCGAAAGGGCAGCTTCTGCCCGGCGGCCGGTCCTGTGTCTCTGGCCGCTGCTCGGCAGTTCGACTGCCTGTGGTGGTTCTGGCATTAACCCTGCTTGGAGTCGGCAGGATGTCTTCAATGTTGACTCTGTGGCCCTTAACCATTGTGTAAAACTCCCACTGTCCTCTGTCCTCTCCACCCGGACCACTGGCTGCGTGTCTGCCGGGCTCTTTCCCATGTTTTCCATCCTCTTCTCTCCGCCCTGCCTTCTAGGGACTTCCTGTGACCTGTCTTCCCAGTCACTAATTCTCTTTTATGCCAACTCTCATTTGCTGTTTACCTGTCTTTTGAGGCCTGAATTTTAGTTATGGTATTTCTCAGGCCTAAAATTTCCATTTGATTGTCTTAATAAATTCAAATTACTTGTGAAATGCTCCAGTTTTTCCTCTTTTTTCCCCTTATCTTGAGCTCCTTGTCTGCTAACACCAGTTCCTCCCACTCTGACTCGTGTCTCTAATGGTTTTTGGTGCTGTGGTCCTGTCTCCTGGCATGCCTGTGAATTGTTACTGAATGTGCAGGAAAGATTGCAGATACCCAGGATGACAATACTTTAGAGGATGCACCCTTTGCTCTGCCAGGCAGACAGAGGAGGGGTGGATTCCCTGGACCACGCGGGGACGGAGCTGACTCCAGATGGCCACACATTTGGGGCACAGTCGTCTGCCTCTGGGCTGCCCTACTCTGATGGGCTGAGGGTCAGGCCGATTGTCATCTAATCAGCACCTCAAGATGGCCAAGAGTCCCCTGTTATTCTGAGGCTTTCTGTGTGGCTTCTTATCTTCCATCCACAGCTTCAGAATTGGGCAAAGGCTCTAAGGGAAGCCATGTAGTGCTGGGTTCAGTTCTCTGACCTCTGCACCCACCAGCCCCGGCTCTGACCTGTGAGCCCCCTGAGCCCACCGGCCCAGCTCCAACCTCTGAGACCCCCGGCCCGGCTCCGACCTCTCAGACCCCCGGCCCGGCTCCGACCTCTCAGACCCCCGGCCCGGCTCCGACCTCTCAGACCCCCGGCCCGGCTCCGACCTCTGAGACCCCCGGCCCGGCTCCGACCTCTCAGACCCCCGGCCCGGCTCCGACCTCTCAGACCCCCGGCCCGGCTCCGACCTCTCAGACCCCCGGCCCGGCTCCGACCTCTCAGACCCCCGGCCCGGCTCCGACCTCTCAGACCCCCGGCCCGGCTCCGACCTCTCAGACCCCCGGCCCGGCTCCGACCTCTCAGACCCCCGGCCCGGCTCCGACCTCTGAGACCCCCGGCCCGGCTCCGACCTCTCAGACCCCCGGCCCGGCTCCGACCTCTCAGACCCCTGGTCCGGCTCTGACCTCTGAGCAGTGTCTTAGCCACGTGTTCCTGATGTGCCATTTGGATATTTGTTTTCAATTTGTCAATACAATCTGCCGAGAAACACACTAGAGAGGAAGACGCTAGAGTACTCTCGGTGTTTAAATCACTCTATTAACAATGGTGCTGACAATACTTACGTCCCAAATTATTATATAGCTGATATTTCTCCGTCTTGCTCACAGAAGCACCATCAAATGCCGTGCTTAAATCTGGATCTGCTAAACCCACCACATTAACCTGAACCTGCTGGTAACGCCATCGAAAAGATACCGACACCCACAAAAATTAAAAAGTACAAAAAAAATTAAAGAGAAAAAAGCCAGGAACAGTCCACGGGGAGCACCTCTGTTCTGGGGCGGCCACGCGCCCCTGGGTCAGCTGTCAGCAAAGTATAGTGAAAAAGCAAATGCCATCCACGACATTACACCTACGTTCATTACCCATGTCTTACATCAGTCCAAACCACTGCACAAAAATGCCTGCTGAGAACTCGCACCTCAGCTCTATGTGGAAGAGAGGATGAAATCCGTCCTAAAGGCACAAACTGTGTTTCCTTCAGCTCTCGGTCAGCTTATGAGGGTGAGCTCAGCTCATCAAAACCTCCAAACTGGATTCACTTTTGTTTAGAAATATAGCCTGGATGCTAACACGCTCCCAAGCCTGACCTTAGAGGCATGGAGAACACAGGGCCAGCTGCCCTTGGTGCCACAGCCCGCTACAGCTGTGCCGCTTCTCTGGATATGCCGGGCACATCATGTGATATGCCGTCCACATCACTGGTGGAAGGCACATGCATCTTCTCATCTTTGCCTTATAACTGATTATTTACATTGAATAGTTTTAACGTACGTTTTGACATTTAAGCATTATATTTGCTTCTTTTGACAAACTTTTAAGTGGATATCACTATGCAAGAGAAAACTAGTAAAAAACATACCATCATAGAAATACTTTTGTGTTGACTTCAAAAATTTAGAACGCTATCTGCCTTTTCGTTGGTAATTTGATCATCTTCCTCACTGGCATCACAAATCCTGCTCGGAGAACTCGCACCTCAGCTCTATGTGGAAGAGAGGATGAAATCCGTCCTAAAGGCACAAACTGTGTTTCCTTCAGCTCTCGGTCAGCTTATGAGGGTGAGCTCAGCTCATCAAAACCTCAAACTGGATTCACTTTTGTTTAGAAATATAGCCTGGATGCTAACACGCTCCCAAGCCTGACCTTAGAGGCATGGAGAACACAGGCCAGCTGCCCTTGGTGCCACAGCCGCTACAGCTGTGCTTCTCTGGATATGCCGGGCACATCATGTGATATGCCGTCCACATCACTGGTGGAAGGCACATGCATCTTCTCATCTTTGCCTTATAACTGATTATTTACATTGAATAGTTTTAACGTACGTTTTGACATTTAAGCATTATATTTGCTTCTTTTGACAAACTTTTAAGTGGATATCACTATGCAAGAGAAAACTAGTAAAAAACATACCATCATAGAAATACTTTTGTGTTGACTTCAAAAAATTTAGAACGCTATCTGCCTTTTCGTTGGTAATTTGATCATCTTCCTCACTGGCATCTACACCATCCTCCTCCTCGGTGTCTTGAACGTCTTCCTCCCCGGCTGGTGTCGGGGCTTCCTCGCTGGCGTCTGCAGCCTCTTCCTCCCTGGCTGGTGCTGGGGCTTCCTCCCCGTCCCCTGCACCGCCTTCCTCCTCCCTGTCCCCTGCACCGTCTTCCTCCCTGGCGTCTGCAGCTCCCTCCTCACTGGCCTCTGCCACGTCTGCCCCTTCACTGCCGCTCTCCTCCGGCTGATACATGAAACTGAAACCAGCAGCCTTTGTTACCAAGCCCGCCGCCTTCTTCCTTTTAATTTGCTGTTTCTTCTTCAGCTTCCTTTTTTTGTTTTTGCTTATTGTGGGGCCATCTGTGTACTGCCGCTGAGATTTCTCCTGTAACACATGCTGCTGTTTCTCTAATTCTGCTTGTTCTACAAGAACATGATCGGGATGTTTTAAATTTTTTCTTGATTTATGCTTCCTAATTCTTCTTCTCTTTGGTTGGTCATGAGGATCCTGATCTGTTAAAAAAAATTCAAATACAACAATTTTCAGTACCACAAAACCTTAAGAAACGTAGTAAACTAAATACATTTTCCATCAGGACCTTGCAGTTTTAGTAGAAAAAGTTTACACTATTTACTTCGCTGATTCTCAACTTTACCTCGCAGTAATTACGCCATCAAAGTTCCAGGACTAACCATCATATAAATTAGCAACCTACTTTACTGTCCATAACAGGCTCATTTAGATGTATATCCACTCACAGATGCTACAATCATAATAGACGGTGTTTGGAAGGATGTACAGTTATTGCTTTTCTTTTTTTCCCCTGAGACAGAGTCTCACTCTGTCTCCCAGGCTGGAGTATAGTGGCACAATCCCGGCTCACTGCAAACTCTGCCTCCCAGGTTCGAGTGATTTGCGTGCCTCAGACTCCCGAGAAGCTGGGACTACAGGCACGCGCCACCATGTGTGGCTAATTTTTGTATTTTCAGTAGAGACGGGGTTTCACCATGTTGATCAAGCTGGTTTCGAACTCCCAACCTCAAGTAATGCACCTGCCCCAGCCTCCCAAAGTGCTGGGATTACAGGCGTGAGCCACTGTGCCTCGTCTTTTTAACAGTTTAGTCCCTTCTAAAGTTACTTGTGCATGAGAATAAACATTAAGTAATGATGCCTTGCCCATCTGAGTCAGCAACAGGTTGCGTTTTGACAGGAAGGCTCATCAGGACTCCAGGTTGGCAGAAGTTGGTTTACAGACAGCGTAGGTTGGTGTGTGCTGGTAAAGGGCTAACGACCAGCTCTCTGCAAAGCCCTGAGTCGGCCCCTCTGCTAATTTCCCTGGTGTAAATACTTCTCCCACGGCCAATTTCAAGCTAGCCCTGTGGTGCTGCTGAAGAGAAGAGGTTCAGTCAATTCTCATGGGCTGAAACAGGCAGCGGGGAAGACGGTGGGCAGGAAGCACTGTGAATAAACCCCTCAGGGAGGACAGGCGCAGTGCACGCGCCGCTGTTCCCTGACGGGAAGGTCTCAGAGGAGTAACTGGCGCCAGGCAGGGGGAACAGAGGATGCGAACAGCATACGAGGACACGTGTGGACCGAGAACAGACAGCACGCGGCACGAACGCGCCCTTCCCCACACCCACGCCACGCCCAGACACTGATGGGTCAAGTCCACACCACAGGCCACGTCGTGGCCAGCACGTGGCTCTCAGGCCCTGCCCCAGCAGATCTGGAACTACAGAGCTTGCTGCCGCGCCGCGCCAAGGCCGGGGTTCAGACAGTCCTCATTTTTAGGAAGTGCCTGTTGGACTTTTCTGAGCTGTGTGCCCATCACAGACCGTGAGGAATCGAGATTGAACAACATGAGTGTAAACGCGGGTTTTCCACATGGGCGCGCCACTTCACTTCTGAAATTAGAATTCTTCAGTTCGTCTTCCACACTGCAGCTCTTCAAAGCGGCTTCCTACGCCCCTCCATCTCCTCAACAGCCTCAAGCACACTGCCCTCCACGCCCAGGGCCCGTGAGTGCTGGACAGGAACCCTGCAGAAGGCAAGCTCCGGGCTCTTTCCCACCGCCAGCTGTGAGGCGGTCCCAGCTCTGGGCTCTCGCCCAGCTGCAGACACCGTGAGCTGTGACGCGGTCCCACCCCATGACTCGATTAGGTGGTCGCATCGGTTTCCCTCACCCCGAAAATACAGGAAGTGTTTACCAAGCACCGGCCTCCCATCTGATGTGGACACCCCCTCCCCACTCTGCTCACTGTCAAATTGAACGCTGCTGTGGAACTCTGAGATGCTGCTGCTGCCACTTTGTGGAAGTGAGTTCCCACCCCCTCTTGATGTGCTTGGCATCCACTCTGCACAGCCTCTGCCACCACAGCGCAACACAGGCTGAAGCAGCTCCGTGCACAGCCGTGATACGAAGGCCGCCCAGCCTGAGTCTCCTCAACATCTTCATGTCACTCCTCAATGACCAGTGGGTCTTTCAATAATTTCATCTGCGAGTATTTGTTGCCACTGGGGTTCACTGTGCAGGTCTGTGCAACCAGCCTGGTCCAGACTCTGAAGAGCAGCCCCTATATCCGCCCTGAAAACACTGATGTTCAAAACCAACCATGGCTAGGTAATCCATTTTAATTTCCCAGGTTGAGTTAAAAAAAGATGAAATTAAGCTTCTCCTCATAGATGTCTACTAAAAAATATGCTTGCCTTCATTATCGGAGATAAGTAACATACAGAGTGCCTCACCACCCACAGGAAGACCCTCTGGGATGCCATGGGTCACAGGATGACCCTCATCACCAGCAAGAACACTGCGTGAGTGTTCCTCATGCTCCAGCTCTCCCAGTGCCCCAGCTCTCCCAGTGCCCCGGCTCTCCCAGTGTCCCGGCTCTCCCAGTGCCCCGGCTCTCCCAGTGTCCCGGCTCTCCCAGTGTCCCGGCTCTCCCAGTGTCCCGGCTCTCCCAGTGCCAGCTCTCCCAGTGCCAGCTCTCCCAGTGTCCTGCCTCCCAGTGTCCTGCCTCCCAGTGCCCCGGCTCTCCCAGTGTCCTGCCTCCCAGTGCCCCGGCTCTCCCAGTGTCCTGCTCTCCCAGTGTCCTGCTCTCCCAGTGCCAGCTCTCCCAGTGCCAGCTCTCCCAGTGTCCCGGCTCTCCCAGTGTCCTGCTCTCCCAGTGCCCCGGCTCTCCCAGTGCCCAGCTCTCCCAGTGTCCTGCTCTCCCAGTGTCCAGCTCTCCCAGTGTCCAGCTCTCCCAGTGCCCCAGCTCTCACAGTCACCAGGGTCTGCTTCCCTCCTAAGACTACAATATAAACAAATAGTTGCCTGTTGAGATCGATTATGCTACTGATCTATTTTTTATAAGACTATAAACAGTCATTTTAAAAGGTGAAGGAGGCAAAAGGCCATAAGATGGTAAGTTTATCATATTTTTCCACATAAAGCGCATGCTTTTGAAAGGAAAACTTAATATACATTAAAAAGAGACTGTACATCCATTTCTCAGGAAGCTCCCTGCGTTACTCCTCCGGTGCTCTAAGTACAGGCTGCCTTTTTCCCCCACTGTATTTTTCTGATTTTCAAGCCTAGTTTAAGAAGAGAACAGAGGAAGCTTGAAAAACCAGCACAGGGAACACCACGTCTTGTTGATGTTAAAAGGAATAAAAATACACTGGGCAAATCAGTTAGAAAATCTGTTAGACACAGATTCCTGAGAAAAGCACAATTTATCCAGCGGACACACAAAGATACAGAAAATCACAATACTCCTGTATCTGCTTTAAAAAATGAGTCTAGTTAAAAATAATCCCGTGAAAGAACCTAAGGCTTAGACAGGTTCACCGTGACTTTTATTAAACATTTAAAGAAAAAGCCTGGAGAGGCCAAGGTGGGCAGATCACCTGAGGTCAGGAGTTCAAGACCAGCTTGGCCAACACGGTAAAACCCCATCTCTACTAAAAGTATTTAAAAATTGGCCAGGTATGGTGGTGTGTGCTTGTAATCCCAGCTACTCAGGAGGCTGAGGCAGGAGAATTGCTTTAACCCAGGAGGTGGAGGTTGCAGTGAGCCAAGATCGTGCCATTGCACTCCAGCCTGGGCAACAGAGCGAGACTCCATCTCAAAAGAAAAGAAAAAGCAACATGTCTTACATACCCTTTTCCAGAGAGTAGAAAAGACAATGACCCTCTGGGATGCCATGGGTCACAGGATGACCCTCATCACCAGCAAGAACACTGCGTGAGTGTTCCTCATGCTCCAGCTCTCCCAGTGCCCCAGCTCTCCCAGTGCCCCAGCTCTCCCAGTGTCCCGGCTCTCCCAGTGTCCCGGCTCTCCCAGTGTCCCGCTCTCCCAGTGTCCCGGCTCTCCCAGTGTCCCGGCTCTCCCAGTGCCAGCTCTCCCAGTGCCAGCTCTCCCAGTGTCAGCTCTCCCAGTGTCCAGCTCTCCCAGTGTCCCGGCTCTCCCAGTGTCCCGGCTCTCCCAGTGCCCAGCTCTCCCAGTGTCCCGGCTCTCCCAGTGTCCCGCTCTCCCAGTGCCAGCTCTCCCAGTGCCAGCTCTCCCAGTGTCCCGCTCTCCCAGTGTCCCGGCTCTCCCAGTGTCCCGGCTCTCCCAGTGCCCCGGCTCTCCCAGTGTCCCAGCTCTCCCAGTGTCCAGCTCTCCCAGTGTCCCAGCTCTCCCAGTGTCAGCTCTCCCAGTGCCAGCTCTCCCAGTGTCCAGCTCTCCCAGTGTCCTGCCTCCCAGTGTCCCAGCTCTCCCAGTGTCCTGCTCTCCCAGTGCCCAGCTCTCCCAGTGTCCCGGCTCTCCCAGTGTCCCAGCTCTCCCAGTGCCAGCTCTCCCAGTGCCAGCTCTCCCAGTGTCCCAGCTCTCCCAGTGTCCCGGCTCTCCCAGTGCCCAGCTCTCCCAGTGCCCCGGCTCTCCCAGTGTCCAGCTCTCCCAGTGCCCTGCTCTCCCAGTGTCCCGGCTCTCCCAGTGTCCCGGCTCTCCCAGTGTCCCGGCTCTCCCAGTGCCAGCTCTCCCAGTGCCAGCTCTCCCAGTGTCAGCTCTCCCAGTGTCCCGGCTCTCCCAGTGCCCTGCTCTCCCAGTGTCCTGCTCTCCCAGTGCCCCGGCTCTCCCAGTGTCCAGCTCTCCCAGTGTCCTGCCTCCCAGTGTCCCAGTGCCAGCTCTCCCAGTGTCCCAGCTCTCCCAGTGTCCCAGCTCTCCCAGTGTCCCGGCTCTCCCAGTGTCCTGCCTCCCAGTGTCCTGCCTCCCAGTGCCCCGGCTCTCCCAGTGTCCCGGCTCTCCCAGTGTCCCAGCTCTCCCAGTGTCCCAGCTCTCCCAGTGCCCCAGCTCTCACAGTCACCAGGGTCTGCTTCCCCTCCTAAGACTACAATATAAACAAATAGTTGCCTGTTGAGATCGATTATGCTACTGATCTATTTTTATAAGACTATAAACAGTCATTTTAAAAGGTGAAGGAGGCAAAAAGGCCATAAGATGGTAAGTTTATCATATTTTTTCCACATAAATGTGTGCGCATGCTTTTGAAAGGAAAACTTAATATACATTAAAAAAGAGACTGTACATCCATTTCTCAGGAAGCTCCCTGCGTTGCTCCTCCGGTGCTCTAAGTACAGGCTGCCTTTTTCCCTCACTGTATTTTTCTGATTTTCAAGCCTAGTTTAAGAAGAGAACAGAGGAAGCTTGAAAAACCAGCACAGGGAACACCACGTCTTGTTGATGTTAAAAGGAATAAAAATACACTGGGCAAATCAGTTAGAAAATCTGTTAGACACAGATTCCTGAGAAAAGCACAATTTATCCAGCGGACACACAAAGATACAGAAAATCACAATACTCCTGTATCTGCTTTAAAAAATGAGTCTAGTTAAAAATAATCCCGTGAAAGAACCTAAGGCTTAGACAGGTTCACCGTGACTTTTATTAAACATTTAAAGAAAAAGCCTGGAGAGGCCAAGGTGGGCAGATCACCTGAGGTCAGGAGTTCAAGACCAGCTTGGCCAACACGGTAAAACCCCATCTCTACTAAAAGTATTTAAAAAATTGGCCAGGTATGGTGGTGTGTGCTTGTAATCCCAGCTACTCAGGAGGCTGAGGCAGGAGAATTGCTTTAACCCAGGAGGTGGAGGTTGCAGTGAGCCAAGATCATGCCATTGCACTCCAGCCTGGGCAACAGAGCGAGACTCCATCTCAAAAGAAAAGAAAAAAGCAACATGTCTTACATACCCTTTTCCAGAGAGTAGAAAAGACAATGACCCTTGGCGGTTCTGACCCATCACGTCTTACATACCCTTTTCCGGAGAGTGGAAAAGACAATGACCCTTGGCGGTTCTGACCCATCACAGCTCTAGCCTCTTGTGGTTCTGGCCTCACAGCTTCAGCTCTGACCCTCACACTCCCACTGCTCTTAGCAAGTGACCCCTCAAAGCTCTAGGCCCTCCCAGTTCCAGCCACTCCCAGCAGTGACCCCTCCCAGCAGTGACCCATCCCAACTCCCATCACTCACGGTGAGTGACCCCTCCCACCTCTGACCCTTCCCAGCTCCAGCCCCTCCCAGCAGTGACCCCTCACAGCTTTGACCCCTCCCAGCGAGTGACCCCTCATAGCTACCATCTCTCATAGCAAGTGACCCCTCACAGCTCCCACCCCTCACAGCTCCCACCCCTCACAGGGAATGACCCCTCATAGCTACCATCTCTCATAGCAAGTAACCCCTCACAGCTCCCACCCCTCACAGCTCCCACCCCTCACAGGGAATGACCCCTCATAGCTACCATCTCTCATAGCAAGTGACCACTCACAGCTCCCACCCCTCACAGCTCCCACCCCTCACAGGAATGACCCCTCATAGCTACCATCTCTCATAGCAAGTGACCACTCACAGCTCCCACCCCTCACAGCTCCCACCCCTCACAGGGAATGACCCCTCATAGCTACCATCTCTCATAGCAAGTAACCCCTCACAGCTCCCACCCCTCACAGCTCCCACCCCTCACAGGGAATGACCCCTCATAGCTACCATCTCTCATAGCAAGTGACCACTCACAGCTCCCACCCCTCACAGCTCCCACCCCTCACAGGGAATGACCCCTCATAGCTACCATCTCTCATAGCAAGTGACCACTCACAGCTCCCACCCCTCACAGCTCCCACCCCTCACAGGAATGACCCCTCATAGCTACCATCTCTCATAGCAAGTGACCACCACAGCTCCCACCCCTCACAGCTCCCACCCCTCACAGGGAATGACCCCTCATAGCTACCATCTCTCAGCAAGTGACCACCACAGCTCCCACCCCTCACAGCTCCCACCCCTCACAGAGAATGACCCCTCATAGCTACCACCTCTCACAGCAAGTGACCCCTCACAGCTACCACTCCTCACAGCTCCCAGCCCTCACAGCTCCCACCCCTCACAGCTCCCACCCCTCACAGCTCCCACCTCACAGGAATGACCCCTCATAGCTACCACCTCTCACAGCAAGTGACCACTCACAGCTACCACTCCTCACAGCTCCCATCCCTCACAGGGAATGACCCCTCATAGCTACCATCTCTCATAGCAAGTAACCCCTCACAGCTCCCACCCCTCACAGCTCCCACCCCTCACAGGGAATGACCCCTCATAGCTACCATCTCTCATAGCAAGTGACCACTCACAGCTCCCACCCCTCACAGCTCCCACCCTCACAGGGAATGACCCCTCATAGCTACCATCTCTCATAGCAAGTGACCACTCACAGCTCCCACCCCTCACAGCTCCCACCCCTCACAGGAATGACCCCTCATAGCTACCATCTCTCATAGCAAGTGACCACCACAGCTCCCACCCCTCACAGCTCCCACCCTCACAGGGAATGACCCCTCATAGCTACCATCTCTCAGCAAGTGACCACCACAGCTCCCACCCCTCACAGCTCCCACCCCTCACAGAGAATGACCCCTCATAGCTACCACCTCTCACAGCAAGTGACCCCTCACAGCTACCACTCCTCACAGCTCCCAGCCCTCACAGCTCCCACCCTCACAGCTCCCACCCCTCACAGCTCCCACCCCTCACAGGAATGACCCTCATAGCTACCACCTCTCACAGCAAGTGACCACTCACAGCTCCCACCCCTCACAGCTCCCACCCCTCACAGCTCCACCCCTCACAGCTCCCACCCCTCACAGCGAGTGACCCCTCACAGCTCCCACCCTCACAGCTCCCACCCCTCACAGCTACCACCCCTCACAGGAATGACCCCTCATAGCTACCACCTCTCACAGCGAGTGACCCCTCACAGCTCCCACCCCTCACAGCTCCCACCGTCACAGCTACCACCTCACAGGGAATGACCCCTCATAGCTACCATCTCTCAGCAAGTGACCCCTCACAGCTCCCACCCCTCACAGCTCCCACCCGTCACAGCTACCACCCCTCACAGGGAATGACCCCTCATAGCTACCATCTCTCACAGCGAGTGACCCCTCACAGCTCCCACCCCTCACAGCTACCACCTCTCTCAGCAAGTGACCCCTCACAGGGAGTGACCCCTCACAGCTACCACTCTTCACAGCTACTACCCCTCACAGCTAACAGTCCTCACAGCTCCCATACCTTAGAGCAAGTGACCCCCTCCCAGCCCTGATCCATCACAGTTCCGGCCCCTCCCAGCTCGGTGAAGCCCCAGCATCTTCACTCCCCTGACAAGGGCACTGTAAGAAGGGACTGCCACAGGACCATCTCTCCCACAGACATTGCTACAAATACTCCACACAAAATATTCACGAGATTCCAGTCACGTAAAGTGTATGATAAAATCTCAAATCTAACTGCACTCGAAAGAAGACATCTAAATTGGATACAAGATACCTACAAGAACTCACAGCCAAGGTCACACGTGACGGTGAGATCTTTTCTCCAACGGGTCCTGTGACGTCACTGTGGTCACCTCCACCCTGGGGCTCTGGGCAGGGCAAGAGGGAGACAAGGTGTGCAAGAACTGGAAAGGAAGAAATAAAGCTGCCATCCCTGAAAATACAGAAAATCCAAGAGAATCCACAGACGTCACCTCATCAACAGGCGAGTGTGTTATGGACGCAGTGGTGACTACCCAGGAGAAAAAGGACTGCACCAGCAACACACACGACGTGAAGTGCAGAGTCCTGACGGTGCGTGAGAGACGGCCCAGGCCCCGCCACCCCCAGCTGCACACACGAGCTGGCCCACTCCTGTGAGGCTTCCTGGACGGGGCACAGGGGCGGATGGGTCCTCCCGGGGCATGAGGAGACGGACACATTCATTATTTCAACTGCGGCAATGGTCCTGGGGTCAGGCTTACGTGGAGACTCACTGCACACTGAACATCAGCGAGGCTTTCCAAAGCTATTAAAAACATCGTATCCCATCATACCCCGTTTTAAAAACATCGTATCCCATCATACCCCGTTTTTCACTTGTTGAGCTTCGGTTCATTCAGACAGATGTTTTTTTTTTTTTGTAACGATGTTTTTCATTACGTTGTTAAGTTTCCTACCAAACCAGAAACCATTTCTTAGGCAGAAACTATACTTACATCTGGGAGGAAGATGGCCAGCTGAGACTCTGCCGGGTTGAGCCTTCATCAGGCTCTGGAAACTTCTTCGAGGCCCATCGAGCCAGGATGGGTGTGTCTGGCGGGCTCTGTGCACCCCTCCTCCCCTGCTGTTGACGGGGAGAGCAGCTCCAGGCCACGCCAGCCCCCACCTCCAGAGCCCGCAGCGGCCCAGACGGAGGAAGCTGAGTGCACAGCGGCAACGGCCAGATCTCCAAGTTTCTCACGCTTCTAGATAATGAAGCACTAAACAAAGTACCTTACATTTTAGGTTGTAGAGAAACAGCATCCTCCGACTTACTTAAAACACCCGCCTGCACTTGTGGTGAGACACACCCAGCAGGGGTCACATGACTTTGGCAACTGAGAAAAAAGGATGTTTATGAATGACATTCGCATATGAGATGGAGAAGAGTTTCCTTGGGAACTGGAGTCTAATACAAAGAATGCAAGAGCCATTGGAACGTGCAAAGCAATGCTCTCCGCTTAACGTATCAGAGGGCCCTCCGCAGGTGCTGCCAGCAGCGGCCTCAGAAGCCGTCGATTTTGCAACTGTCGAGCTTTGGTTTATCCAGACAGACCTGTTTCTTGGTAGTCATGTTTTTCATTATGCTGTTAGGTTTCCTGCCAAGACAGAAACCATTTCTTAAGCAGAAACCGCACTTACATCTGGGCGAAAAGTTGGCCAGCTGAGACTCTGCCCGCTGAGGAATCTCCTCCGAGGCCCACCTGTGCACCTCTGTGCACTTCTCCAAGGCCCACTGCTCAGTCGCGTTAGTAAGGGCCCCACTCTTGACACCTGACTGGGTTCCTACCTGTGCACCTCTGCACTTCTCCAAGGCCCACTGCTCAGTCGCGTTAGTAAGGACCCCACTCTTGACACCTGACTGGGTTCCTACCTGTGCACCTCTGTGCACTTCTCCAAGGCCCACTGCTCAGTCGCGTTAGTAAGGACCCCACTCTTGACACGTGACTGGGTTCCTACCTGTGCACCTCTGCACTTCTCCAAGGCCCACTGCTCAGTCGCGTTAGTAAGGACCCCACTCTTGACACCTGACTGGGTTCCTCACCTGTGCACCTCTGTGCACTTCTCCAAGGCCCACTGCTCAGTCGCGTTAGTAAGGACCCCACTCTTGACACCTGACTGGGTTCCTCACCCCACCACCATTGTTGGTGACGTCTGATGGCCCTGTCTGCCTTCACCCAGAATCCTGGTGGGTCGGTTTAGCCAGAATCTCCTTGCCTTTGATGTCTCCTCTCAGAAGTTTTCCGTCTGAGCCCCCCTCCCGCTCCTCGGCTGTGCATTCCCACTTTCCCTTGTTGCATTTGGTCTTGGGCGCAGTCTCTGTCCCCCAGTGCAAAATGCTGCTGTGTGGTCCCTGCGCCATGGCGATGCGCTGACGAGGTCTTCCTCACCGCGCTCGGACAGGCCTCTGGACCGTGACACAATTACAGCCGCATTCTCCCAGCTTCACAAAGTCTCCTCAGAGGGGTCTCACCAGCCTTCTGTTCTCAGATTTAGTGCGGAACACAGGACTCCAAGGAATATGACCCAAAACAAGGCAGCAGGCTCAGCAGGCCAAGGGCAGGACAGCTGAAGCTTCATCCAAACAGCTCTGACACCTGAGCATGTTGTCTGTGCTCTAAGTAAGTCCCAGTCACTCCGACGTGGACTCCTGTTACTCTGACCAGCTGTGACCTCTCCGCTCAACGTGGACTCCTGTCACTCTGACCAGCTGTGACCTCTCCGCTCAACGTGGACTCCTGTCACTCTGACCAGCTGTGACCTCTCCGCTCAACGTGGACTCCTGTCACTCTGACCAGCTGTGACCTCTCCGCTCAACGTGGACTCCTGTCACTCTGACCAGCTGTGACCTCTCCGCTCAACGTGGACTCCTGTCACTCTGACCAGCTGTGACCTCTCCGCTCAACGTGGACTCCTGTTACTCTGACCAGCTGTGACCTCTCCGCTCATGCCGCACCCTCCATGTGACTTCTCAGAGCCAGCTCCACAGATCCGGAATGTTCATCCCTTCCAGGCTGTCACGGCCTTCACACCCAGCAGCTGAAAGTGACGTGAGGGAACCAGAGGCCCGGCTATTTATAATCTGAGCAGCACCTCGAAAAGCTGCCATCCCCAAACATACCTTTCAGACATGGCAACTTTAAAAAGAGTCACAATGTGTCAAAACTCTCTCAGCTACTATTTGGCACCTACATTCTGATGAACTGCTGGAGTAGAAATAGATACCAAAAATAACCACAGTCTTCAGATGATTCTAATTCGCACAGCTGCACCTTCTTACATGAAAGTAGGCTAGGCGTTTTAAAGGGAATATGAATTTTATTCTAGATTCAAAGCTAGGCTACAGATTGCATCTGATAATTACCCTCAGGCTCCCAATGTCCCCGAGGTACTAAATAAATAGTAAACTCCTTATGAGGCTGATCTAAACCATATCCGTGGAAGCAGATCTTTAAAATGTAGTAACATGAAAGGCTTTCAATTGCTGAGTCTGTTGTTCGCTAAAATCCAGGGCAGTGTTTGTAATAACACACACAGATTACACTCATTTAGCTAAGGAAACACTGGGGTCTCTCACACGTGGACATGGGGGCCTGCTGAGAAGCATGTCCAGCTGCGGAGTGCCCCAGGCCGGGTGGCTTGAGACCCCTGGTGGCTCAGGGCTGGATGAGTGGTGCCCGTAGCTGAGGTGGGCTGTGGCAGTTGCTTTTCCACATCAAAGATCTGCCAGAGAGAGAGGAATTCGCATTTGGTTTGGCCTTTGAGGATAAAGCTCAGACCCAGTGTCCAGGGCTTCAGGGAATGGAGGTGGGTCATGTAGCTCTGGGGGACACAGACTTCTCTCCAGGGCCTTGGCTACCAAGGGCTGCCTGTAAGATGGGGAGCACCCCTCCAGGGTCAGCCACAAGGCTCAGCAGGTGCCCGAACGCGCTCTGAGTAAAGAGGACTTGAAGAGTTCCCAGTAACTTTTAAAAAATGGATTCTCACTCTCCTCTCGTAATGGATCTGAATCTGAAGCAGTAATTTCTAAAGACAGCAAGGGAGGTGCAGCCTCAGAGCTGGAAATGCGGCTGCCTCCCCTGCCGCCTCTGCCTGGCTCCATGCCAGCCTCGGGACATAATTTAGCTTTTGAGTCTATAAAGAACACATGGGACCTCAATGTCATCAGAAACTGAGTTGGGCTAAAACACAACAACCTAGATACTAGTTTTCGTGATGTTGAATTTGGATGCCTGGCAGTGATAAGGAACCACCAAAGGCAAGATAGATTTTGCTCTTGAAAGAGATGTGGGGCCGGGTGCGGTGGCTCACGTCTGTAATCCCAGCACTTTGGGAGGCCGAGGCGGGTGGATCACGAGGTCAAGAGATCGAGACCATCCTGGTCAACATGGTGAAACCCCGTCTCTACTAAAAATACAAAAAATTAGCTGGGCATGGTGGCGCGTGCCTGTAATCCCAGCTACTCGGGAGGCTGAGGCAGGAGAATTGCCTGAACCCAGGAGGCAGAAGTTGCGGTGAGCTGAGATTGCGACATTGCACTCCAGCCTGGGTAACAAGAGCGAAACTCCGTCTCAAAAAAAAAAAAAAAAAGAGATGTGACCTGCTGCTACGCTAAGTGTCTGCCTTAGGAATGCTTATTAAATATGTGCTCAAACACACATTATTTCACAATCTTCAACACAATCAGTTCCTGCATTCTTCTCTGAGACAGATTTGATACCAAAATAATCTGTAAGTATTCTAGGCTAGGTTTGAATAAGCTTGTGTTATATGAACTCAAGAAAACGTTACTACGTTTTGTGTTTACATGTTTGAGCCTTAAAAACTGACCAACAGGCGCTCCGCTCCGTGGAAGAGTGAGTGGTCTCACCCACAAAACACTTCGACAGATTCTTTTAAAAACAACTCAAGTTTCTGTAACTTTCCATAAAATGGCCAAGAAAATGATAAAAGTTTTATAAGCAATAAAAGGCTTAAAATAGGGCAATAAAGTGCTAAATTCCCCTAAATAAAACTGTCAAAACCACAAGGCAAGTCATTAAATTTAAATTAGATGAAGGGAAATTTTTTAAAGAATAGGAAAGTGAAGAAAGTAAAACAGTGCCAATGAAAAAAGGCATTGAATTATTCAATAAATGTAAAGCTATAGTAAATAGAAAATTTTAATAGAGTAAATGCTCAAAAAATGTTGAAATGAGATTATATTTGTGGGAGGCTCTGAAACTATGAAGTGTTTTGTAAATATCGTTCACTGACTTGGACTCGTGGCTTTTTCAGTTGAAAACTTACATGCTCATTTACTTCGGGGGTTTTCAGTGGTAGCACAGAACAGGGGGGCTCTGAAGCCTGCAGCTTAATTCCAACTTCTGTCAAGACATCTGTTTTCCTCCCTGGGATATTTTAGCATCTTCTTCGAGGGCCGGTGCCTGACATTTCAAGGATCTTTCTTCATTGTCATGGTAGGGACTGCATTCATCCTTCTATTCCGGAGTCTTCAGCTTTGGGTAATTCATGTATTATTTCTTCAATAATTCGCTGGGCAGAGTGGCTCATGCCTGTAGTCCCACCCAGCACTTTGGGAGGCCGAGGCAAGTGGATTACTCCAGCCCAGGGTTCGAGACCAGCCTGGCCAACATGGTGAAACCCCATTGCTACTAAAAATACAAAAAAGAAAATTAGCTGGGTGTAGTGGTATGCACCTGTAGTCCCAGCTTCTCAGGAGGCTGAGGCAGTAGGATGGCTTAAACCCAGGAGGTGAAGGCTGCAGAGATTGTGCCCCTGCACTCCAGCCTGGGTGACAGAGCGAGACTCCATCTCAAAATCATCATCATCATCTCCTACCTTTTTTCCTGTTATTCTTTAACTTTTATTAGTTGAATACATATTAATATCTAGTAAAATATTCATAAATCACTCTATTTTTTGTAACACATTCACTTAAAGCTAAAGTGGTGTAAAGGTTTACCGAGATCTAGGTATTTCTCTAATCCAAACTGCTTGGGAGTATGTGCCCACCATAGCTTGGAAATCAAGTAACTGCGTTTTAAGAAAATAAACAGCAATCAGAACAAATGCATTCTCTTCTTTCTTCCTAGGCAAGCTAAAAAAAGCTTGTAGATCCTACTGGTGAGTTATTTCAAAGTTAATGCCTGATGCCCTGCACCACTGTCTTGAATCAAGCAAACAGCAATGCCATGATCGTGGGCCTCATTCAGTCTGGGAAGAATCCAGGAGATGGCAAAGACACAAAAGCGTGGCCATACGCAGTGCTGGCGTTTCAGAAACCACCACCGCCTCTTCCCCCGGCCCAGAATGCATGGGACCTCCATGCAAAAGCTGTCATCTCACTGTGGGTAGGTAAAGGCAGCCAAGCAACCGATCTCTGGAAGGACACTGCGCGAGAGAGAGACAGAGACACAGAGAGAGACAGAGACAGAGATGAGAGACAGAGAGACAGAGAGACAGAGACAGAGAGACAGAGACAGAGAGAGAGACAGACAGAGACAGAGAGACAGAGACAGACAGAGACAGAGACAGAGACAGAGAGACAGAGATGAGAGAGACACAGAGACAGAGAGAGAGAGACAGAGAGACAGACAGAGACACAGAGAGAGACAGGCAGAGACAGAGACAGAGAGAGAGACAGAGACAGGCAGAAAGAGACAGACAGAGCTGAGAGAGACAGAGACAGACAGGCAGAGAGACAGAGATGAGAGACACAGAGACAGAGACAGAGACACACAGAGACAGAGACAGAGAGAGACAGAGACACAGAGACAGAGACACAGAGAGACAGAGACAGGCAGAGAGACAGAGAGAGAGAGACAGAGACACAGAGAGACAGAGAGACAGAGACAGAGACAGAGAGAGACAGAGAGACAGAGAGACAGACAGAGACAGAGACACAGAGACAGAGAGACAGAGAGACACACAGAGACAGAGACAGAGAGAGACAGAGATGAGAGAGAGACAGAGACAGAGAGACAGAGACAGAGACAGAGAGACAGACAGAGACACAGAGAGACAGAGACAGGCAGAGAGACAGAGAGAGACAGAGACACAGAGAGAGACAGAGACAGAGACAGAGAGAGAGACAGAGAGACAGAGACAGAGAGACAGAGACAGGCAGAGAGAGACAGAGATGAGAGACAGAGACAGGCAGAAAGAGAGAGACAGAGACACAGAGACAGACAGAGACACAGAGACAGAGACAGGCAGAGAGACAGAGATGAGAGACAGAGAGACAGAGACACACAGAGAGACAGAGACAGAGAGACAGAGACACACAGAGAGACAGTATTCCGGAGTCTTCAGCTTTGGGTAATTCATGTATTATTTCTTCAATAATTAAGCTGGGCAGAGTGGCTCATGCCTGTAGTCCCACCCAGCACTTTGGGAGGCCGAGGCAAGTGGATTACTCCAGCCCAGGGTTCGAGACCAGCCTGGCCAACATGGTGAAACCCCATTGCTACTAAAAATACAAAAAGAAAATTAGCTGGGTGTAGTGGTATGCACCTGTGGTCCCAGCTTCTCAGGAGGCTGAGGCAGTAGGATGGCTTAAACCCAGGAGGTGAAGGCTGCAGAGATTGTGCCCTGCACTCCAGCCTGGGTGACAGGCGAGACTCCATCTCAAAATCATCATCATCATCTCCTACCTTTTTTCCTGTTATTCTTTAACTTTTATTAGTTGAATACATATTAATATCTAGTAAAATATTCATAAATCACTCTATTTTTTGTAACACATTCACTTAAAGCTAAAGTGGTGTAAGGTTTACCGAGATCTAGGTATTTCTCTAATCCAAACTGCTTGGGAGTATGTGCCCACCATAGCTTGGAAATCAAGTAACTGCGTTTAAGAAAATAAACAGCAATCAGAACAAATGCATTCTCTTCTTTCTTCCTAGGCAAGCTAAAAAAAGCTTGTAGATCCTACTGGTGAGTTATTTCAAAGTTAATGCCTGATGCCCTGCACCACTGTCTTGAATCAAGCAAACAGCAATGCCATGATCGTGGGCCTCATTCAGTCTGGGAAGAATCCAGGAGATGGCAAAGACACAAAAGCGTGGCCATACGCAGTGCTGGCGTTTCAGAAACCACCACCGCCTCTTCCCCCGGCCCAGAATGCATGGGACCTCCATGCAAAAGCTGTCATCTCACTGTGGGTAGGTAAAGGCAGCCAAGCAACCGATCTCTGGAAGGACACTGCGCGAGAGAGAGACAGAGAGACACACAGAGAGACAGAGACAGGCAGAGAGAAAGAGACAGAGATGAGAGAGAGAGACAGAGACAGGCAGAAAGAGAGAGACAGAGCTGAGAGAGACACACAGAGACAGAGACAGGCGGAAAGAGACAGAGATGAGAGATAGAGACAGGCAGAAAGAGAGAGACAGAGATGAGAGAGACAGAGACACACACAGAGACCGAGACAGGCAGAGAGAGAGACAGAGATGAGAGAGACAGAGATGAGAGAGACAGAGACAGGCAGAAAGAGAGAGACAGAGCTGAGAGAGACACACAGAGACAGAGACAGGCGGAAGACAGAGATGAGAGAGACAGAGACAGGCAGAAAGAGAGAGACAGAGATGAGAGAGACAGAGACAGGCAGAAAGAGACAGACAGAGCTGAGAGAGACACAGAGACAGACAGGCAGAAAGAGAGACAGAGATGAGAGACACACAGAGACAGAGACAGGCAGAAAGAGACAGAGATGAGAGATAGAGACAGGCAGAAAGAGAGAGACAGAGATGAGAGACAGAGAGACACAGAGACACAGACAGAGACAGAGAGAGAGACAGAGATGAGAGACAGAGACAGGCAGAGAGACAGAGATGAGAGAGACACAGATACACAGAGACACACAGAGAGACCGAGACAGGCAGAGAGAGACAGAGATGAGAGAGACACAGAGACAGAGAGACAGACAGAGACACACAGAGAGACAGAGACAGGCAGAGAGAGACAGAGATGAGAGAGACACAGAGACAGAGACACACAGACAGAGACAGGCGGAAAGACAGAGATGAGACAGAGACACAGAGAGACAGAGACAGGCAGAGAGAGACAGATGAGAGACAGAGACACACAGAGACAGGCGGAAAGACAGAGATGAGAGACAGAGACAGAGAGACAGAGACACAGAGAGACAGAGACAGGCAGAGAGAGACAGAGATGAGAGACAGAGACAGGCAGAAAGAGAGAGAGATGAGAGAGACACAGAGACACAGAGACACACAGAGAGACCGAGACAGGCAGAGAGAGACAGAGATGAGAGAGACAGAGAGACAGACAGAGACACACAGAGAGACAGAGGCAGGCAGAGAGAGACAGAGACACACAGAGAGACAGAGACACACAGAGACAGAGACAGGCGGAAAGACAGAGATGAGAGACACAGAGACAGACAGGCAGAAAGAGACAGATGAGAGAGACAGAGAGACGAGAGACACAGAGACAGAGACAGGCGGAGAAAGAGTGCGTGAGCCACCGCGAGCGCACAGCCCCCGGCAGACGCCCCTCCCCTGGGACCAGGCTCGGCCGCCCGTGCTGAGCCTCATTTCAATACAGCAGCAGGACAGGAAGGAACCGCCTGGCTGCGGCTTTGTCAGGCCCCGGAGGCGGTGACAGGGAGGAACCTGGGCTGCGGCGGCCCCACCGCGGGCTCCGGAAGGGCTGAGAAGCCAGCCTGGGCCTCCTTCAGGGACGGCGGGAAGCAGAGCGCGGCACGGGGACGTCGGGAGACCCCGGGAAGGGCCGATCCTGTCCCAGCAGGTACAGGGGGCCGCGGGTCCCTCACAAGGCTCCGCATCCACGTGCGCTCCCCGCGCGCTTCCGTTTCCGGGCCGCGGGGACCGTCCTCACAGGCCGGACTGACGCTCAGATTCCGGGGCTGCGTCGGCGCCGCGAACGCCGACGCCCCCTGGCGGCTGTGTTTAGACACCGTCGTTCCACGCCGCTCAGCAAGTGCGAACCTGAGACTCAATTCCAGGGGCGCCGGGCTGGGCTCCCCCGGGAAAAGCGGCCGCTCCCGCTCGCACTGGCGTTGCCAACAGCCCCGCGTGACGGGCACAGCAGACAAGCACGTGCGGGTCGGACACCCTCTGGCGGGGAAGGCGGGGGGCGCGGGTCCCTGCGGAGTGCGAAGGGAGGACGGCGGCGGCGCGGGGAGCTCCCTGGCGGCCCGGGCGAGGCGGGACGCGGCACGGACGGACGCACCCGGAGCTGAAGTCGCGGAACCCGGGCCAGTGCTCCCCGCGCCCGGCCCGCCCGAGCCCAGGCCGGAGCAGGCGGGTCTTGCGGGGCGGCCACGGAGGAATCGGGGATGAAGCGCGGAGAGGACCACCCCCGCGTCCCCTCACAGAACGGAGCGCGCGGAACCAGCGCAGGCCTCAGAGGCTCCAGCCCAGACGAGACCCGGGTCTTCCAACCAGGGTTGGAGATTGAGCGCGCCGGCAGCGAGGTGACGCCCAGGGACCCACGTGTGTCCTGCAGCCCCAGCGTCCCACCCCCGGCCCCGTTCCATGCCCCGCCCTCGCTCGAGGCCCCGCCCCGCCCACACTGGACGCCCCAACCACCCGCCTCGGCCCCGCCCTCACTCGAGGGCCCGCCCCGCCCACACTTGACGCCCCACCCACACGCCTCGGCCCCGCCCCCTATCCCCTCAGCTGGCGCTTCCCTCGGGTTTCCTTCGCGCTGCGCCCATTCTGCAGGGCGGGCTCACCCACAGGACCTTCCCCAGCTAGGATCAGCTCCTACAACGCCAGGGCCCTCCCGGGCTCTTCCCATTCTTAGGACCCGAGCACACCGCCCAACACCGTCGTTTGAAAAGCATCTAATACAGTGAATTACTTGATAAATCCTGATTACTCAGTGTACTTCCGAAAAGGAAAAGATGGGGCTCAGAAAGCAAGCCCTGTTTTAAGAACCTAATCTAAGAAGAACGGGTGAAGCAGCTGAGAAGCGAGGAAAGGTAACTACCAGAAATGGAGGTCAAAGGAAGCAACTGCTACTGCATAAAAACAATGAAAAGCTGAAATCTGAGCTTCCTGGCAGCCAAAGCGAAAAGGTTATCAATGAGGAAGCCCTCTCTTATCCAACAAGAAGGACACCAGTTCATAAGAACAAAATATTATTCTAGCACTGAACTCTAAAGGGAATACTTTTCACTTGGATTTTTACATAACTGCTAGTGACTGTTCAGAGAATGAGGAACAAGATTTTAAACGATAGTTTTGCAAAAACAAGGAAAAAATGCCAATCTTCTCCAGGTCTTTTGATTCATCTGTAATAAAAGATGAATATAAAAAGTGAAACTCCAAGATGATGTCCTCCTGGAGAGGTACACTCATATAAACTAGGTGTACAGCTCACTTATGATCTTTTTTTTTTTTTTTTTTTGAGACAGAGTCTCACTCTGTTGCCCAGGCTGGAGTGCAGTGGTGTGATCTTGGCTCACTGCAGCCTCCGCCGACCCAGTTCAAGTGATTCTTGTTCCTCAGCCTCTCAAGTAGCTAGGATTACAGATGCATGCTATCACACCTGGCTAATTTTCATATTTTTAGTAGAGGTGGGGTTTTGCCATGTTGAGCAGACTCTTCTCAAACTCCTGACCTCAGGTGATCTGCCTGCCTTGGCCTCCCAAAGTGTTGGGATTACAGGCATGAGCCACTGCACCTGGCCTCACCTATGATCTTGATTTGATGTAAGATAAGCATTTCTGAAACCTAATGGAGTGATCAATTCCTGTGTTCCCTGAGCGAGGCTCTCAGATGCCAGTGGTGTCCCCACATCCCTCGTCTCCTCCTGGAGGCGTGTGGCAGGAGCGGGAAGGTGCACCACCATGCAAGTTGCCAGTCAGGGTGTGCCACTGGAATTCCCAGGGAACAGAGGCATGCTGGGGACACTGCAGACATTCTCCTCTAAAAATTAAATGACTGTGCTTGCTTCCTGCACAGAGGCATAGGGACAGGCTCTCTCGCCGTGGGGAAGGTGCGGTGTCTCCTGTGCATTCACTGTCCCCACAGTGGTCAGCTGGGCCCACAGTCCTGTAATGCAGTCCTTGCAGGAGACGACGGACCTTTGTCAAGGATATTTTGAGGACAATGTGACATTGCAGCAGGCCGGAGGGATCTTCACATCACTGTAACAGTCTCTGTAACTTCATGGAGGGCAGTGTCCCTAGAAGGTGCCAGGACCATGAGCAGAAGAGTGTCCTGCCAGATAAGTGAGTTTGCCTACTAAATGCGTCTGGGTAGCATTTTCCATGGAGAATCTGCCAAAAGGGATAGCTTTCTTCTGGCATAATCTATAGCGGCTTGTTCTGTCACTAACAGGCCACAGGTTTCCTAGCTTCTGGAGAGCAAGATGCAGCCCCACGTCAACAAGATGAGAAGTACATGCACGTTTCTGTCTACAGCCAAGACCCATCAACCCAGGTGGGAAAGGTCCCAGAACCACATCCGACACTACACCATTCAAGACTTCACCAGCCCATCCCTTTCCGCCCATTCCTGACAAGCTGTGAGGCCAGGCGCCCAGTCTGTGCCTGTTGCATTCAGAGACTACCCAACGGACAAAGACAAGACAGCCTGAGGTGCCGGTGCTGAGGTCTCTGTCCTGGCTCTGGGCACAGCCTGCCTGAGGTCTCTGTCCTGGCTCTGGGCACAGCCTGCCTGAGGTCTCTGTCCTGGCTCTGGGCACAGCCTGCCTGTCTTCAGGACAAATACGCACGGGCCCTAAGTGACACGGTTACGAGCACGAAATCTCCATTCCTCATAGGCAGTGGCAGGAGCCCAGGACAAGACACAGGGCAGGGCCTCAGCCTGATAGGCCGGGACCTGCAGACCCAAAGGCACAGCAAGTAAGGAAATGAGGGTAGAAACCACGTCTCAGAGGCCACGCAGCCAGGAGGGGCCGGGCTGAGGGCTGAGCACCGGGTGTGCCACCCCTGCCTGGGCGACAGGGCCCTGGGCACCTGATCCAAGTTGCCGAGGGGCCGCCCCACAAGGCAGGGCAGCGCAAGGTTCTGAGTGCCAACACCCAGGGGTCTGGTGCCAGGCACAGCAAAGGCAAAAACAAACAGTGCTTTCCTCTCTCTGCAGCTTCCTGGGAGCCACAAGGTCACGGATGTGTGAGCCCAACGTATTCAAAACAAAAGCTGGCGAACCGAGTGTTTCCAAGAGAGACCACGACGATGTTGGCCGTGACTTTTCCAGCTCCACTTCTCATCTCTGTGCTTAAAACTGTACCCGAAGGAAGGCCGGGCGCGGTGGCTCATGCCTGTAATCCCAGCATTTTGGGAGGCTGAGGCGGGTGGATCACTTGAGGTCAGGAGTTCGAGACCAGCCTAGCCAACATGGAGAAACCCATCTCTACTAAAAATGGAAAAAATTAGCTGGGCGTGGTGGTGGGTGCCCGTAATCCCAGCTACTCGGGAGGCTGAGGCAGGAGAATCGTTTGAACCCAGGAGGCAGAGGTTATAGTGAGCCAAGATCCTGCCATCTGCACTCCAGCCTGGGCAACAAGAGTAAAACTCTGTCTCAAAAACAAAAAACCAAAAACTTGCAACTGGAAAAGCTCAAAAGGTCTCCTTCTTGCTGCGCCAACCTTGGAGGGTCAGAGGGAGAGGGGTCCCATCCTTGCTTCTCCTGGCTTCTGGCTGCTGAGGGCCCTGCATCGGCTCCCCAGCTGCAAGGCTGTGCTCAGGGCTTGCTCTGGGCCTTTTCTCTTTCTTTTTGAAAAACAAAGGAATCACCAGTAAAGGGTGGCCATTGCTACCTTTTTTCCAACTCTACCATCTCAAGACACTGGTGCCAGGCCATCCTGACAGCCTGCCTGGGGGAGGTGGCAAGGGGATCCGGACAACAGGGAAAGAATGATTCCTCAAGGGATCCTGGACACACGTCCTCAAGAAGCAGCTTGCAAAGAGGAATGCCTGTCTAGTGGCGCAAACACCTTTCCACTTCCTGTGAGAACGCCGTCCTGACACGGCCTGCGCAATGCGGGCTCATGGCCAATGAGCCTTCTACCCTGGGGCCCAGCACAGGCCTGCCCTAGGGAACGTGAGCCACATGGACAACTGGGCACAACAGGGCGTGAATCAACCGTGGACAACAGGGAGGGTGGGAGCAAGCACCAACGCGTTTCCTGGGGCAACGAAGCATATTCACCCAGAGTCATTTATCTTCATAAGCACACAATTAAATTCTCTAGTTAAACAATCTATTTATCTGATAATTGTTTTTCAAAGATTTTCAACAGGGCTTGAAAGGATGAATCCATTATTCCCTAGTTATCTCGTTTTTGTTTTTATGGTTTTTGATCCGTTAATTAGGAAGCCAGAAAGATAAACGTAGTCAAAAACCACATTTTGTTGATATAAATTAATTAGTGTTTAGAATATAGAGTTTCTTACTTTATATTGTTACGGATCATCTAGGTCCAACTTTTATTTGAAAATTCTAAATTCCTCTGGTGCTCCTTAAAAGAGATCAACATGAAGGGAAAACCCCCTGTAGGTAAAGATGTTACGGGCAACTCGGCTCTTCCACGGCGGACAGTGAACTGCATGAAGGAGGAGGACACTGCACGCTCCTTCATTCATAAGATAGGCAAGGACGGCGATTCGAATGATTTTGTCCAGAAGAGATTCAAAATAAGTTATTTCCTTGATTGCAAAGTTGATGTACAATCTCAGAAATTTTGAAAACTTGGAAAATCAAGGAAATAATGTTTTACTAACCCACGACAAGTAAACAGGTATTTAATGGCATTTACCATGTAACTCCAGAGCGCTTCCAAAGCCTTCAACAGGGGCGACAGTCACATTCCCACTTGAAGTCTCCCCCATCTAAAGCCTTTTTTCCTGCCATTGGCAAGTTTTTTAACCATCATTTTTACTGGCTGTAAAATACATATGTATGGTTCATGATACAGTGTACCAACATGCTCACCCACCCCTCCCAGTACAAACTTAGATAAAGGTATTACAATATGGAAAACTGGGAAATGAGTTTAGTTCATCCGCAAAGACGTCCGCCTTTCCTCCCGCCCACACTTTACCTTCTGTGTCATCCCCGCTGGAGACGATCTCGGGGCTCCTGCAGCTCCTGGGCTCTGGCCAGGAGGGGACGTAGCCCTCGGGAGGCCCTGGGGCCGTGTAGAGCCGCCTGGCCGTCGGGGCCTCAGAGCCAGCGTCTGCTACACGGGAGGAAAATAACAGGAACTGGTCAATTTCATGAAACACAGTCAGACATTTATTTATCTGCCCTGATTACATCAGCATCATTTCTCTTAACTGAATTCATTCAAGACACGACATCAAATAGGTCAGTAAAACAGAACCACTGTCATAAATACTGATTTTAATACATCAAGTATTTTGCCAAAAAAGCAAGTCAGCTACACATCCAGCCAAGAAGAAAGGAACTACCCGTGATTATTTAAATTCACATTAAATTGCTTATTATGTAAACTTCTGGGTTTTGGTAATACAATATAAAAACGTAACTAATTTATGAGTCTCAAGCAGCAAATAGAAACCGTCCACATGACACAGCCTCTGTCATCACACCAGGAGTCCCTTGGGATTTTAGGACACACACTTCTGGGTCTTTTTCTCCACACATGCTAACAACATGTATACACTGTGTGTGTGTGTGTGCGCACGCATGTGCGCAGACACACACACCAAACACACATGCACGCAAACGTCCAGAAAACACACACACAGATACACACACAGACAACAAAGAGATACACACAAGACACTCATGCACGCAGACACACAAACATCCAGAAAACACAGAGACAACACAGAGATACACACACAAAGAGACAACACATGAGATACACAGGAAAGACACATGCACAGACACACAAACATCCAGAAAACACAGAGACAACACAGAGATACACACACAGACACAGAGACAACACATGAGATACACACAGAAGACACATGCACAGACACACAAACATCCAGAAAACACACACACACAGATACACACAAATACACAGACAACCCACCCAGAGGCACACAGACACAGAAAACATACAGACCACACACACAGGGACAACACACACAGACACAGAGACAACACATGAGATACACACAGAAGACACATGCACAGACACACAAACATCCAGAAAACACAGAGACAACACAGAGATACACACATAGACAGAGACAACACATGAGATACACACAGAAGACACATGCACAGACACACAAACATCCAGAAAACACACACACACACATACACACAAATACACAGACAACCCACCCAGAGGCACACAGACACAGGCAACATACAGACCACACACACAGACACAGAGAGACATGTAGAGACAGAGAGATACACAAACACACAAGTGCACAGACACACATACACCTTCGCGGGATCGAGTCACATGCTTCATTATTATACGCTTACATAAGTTGTAATTTGTATCTTTCATGTGCAATATCGTTCAGAGTGAATACAGTGTGTTAAAATGACATACGGTAACTTAAGTCTGCACACTTTTCATGGCTACGTCACACCCCAGGTGATGGAATCGTAACCAGGACTTAACCACTTTCCTCCATGGCTGCG
Source organism: Saguinus midas (assembly GCA_021498475.1). NCBI lineage: Eukaryota > Metazoa > Chordata > Mammalia > Primates > Cebidae > Saguinus > Saguinus midas. Next base: position 17,165,066 of record CM038405.1, on the reverse strand, counting down.
TGGAGCTGACCGTGGACGGCTGCGGGGGCCTCCCCTGCCGTGTGCCCCTCTGCACACGTGGCTGCTTGGTTCCTGCACGGGAACTGCTGGTTTAGGGCAGGAGCTTTTGGGCTTTTCACGCACAGTCTGGAAGGCAGTAGGGCCACGTCCTCGCAAGCTGTTGTCCAACACTGGGCAGCCTCTGCCTGTCTAGTCTTCTGTTTTGCATGTACAATGTGGCAGTGCCTCTCTGGCAGGTGACAAACGCAAGTGGACATCCCAGTTGGAATTTCACCAAACGATATGCCTTTTATTTTGAAAACAACAATGGCAGATATTGAGCAGAATCACTAACACATGCGATAGAATGTAACCATGAAAACCTTGAAGCCTTTCCAGGTTCCACTGTCGTCAATACATTCTGCTCTCTTGAAGGTAGGGTGCCGGAATCCCAGTCGTTAGACTAATCTGATTCACCACGGCTGATTAATTACCATGCTATTCACTGCGAGAGTCAAGGGCAGATGGAGGCGGCTTCTAAGCACACTGGGAAATCAACATTTGATCATTTTTCACAGAATATTTTTGGAAGCTTTTAATCGGCTAAATCTTTCTTAATAAGAAAGTTAAACAGAACTTGGAAACGTCACTGTTCACTTAGTCACTGGGATGGATGGACACAGGAGGGTCAGGGAGCACCCCACTCATGCAGAGAAAACGAGGACACAGCTAAGAAGACAGGTCCAGGACGTACCATGCCAGGGACACAGTTCCGGTCTGTGAGGCACCCGTGGCCAGGGCTGAGCTTCTAAGTGGCACGTGGGGCCTCCTGCCACAGTCACAGGCACCAGGCGGACACAGAGCAAGCACCCCACGGGGCCTCAGCCTGCCTGTGTGTGAATCACGGTCACCATGTCAATCCACAATGGCCTCCGGTTCTGACTTTTTATGTTCTTTTGGGTAAGTTAAGGTTTACTGTAAGGGCATTGGTGCCTCGCACAAGCTGGACGTTACCTGTCTTGATCAGGTGCAAGGAAGAGACCGGTTACCTTTACAGGGTGGGCAGCAGCGGTTCCCGATGCAGTGTGGCTGTGTAAGCACAGCTCCCCTGGACCTGGCATCTAACACTCACTACCCTCCAGAAACGTCACCCGAAATCACATTCCTTTGATTTTCTTTTTTTTTGAGATGGAGTCTTGCTCTGTCACCCAGCAATTCCCGACGCAGTGTGGCCTGTGTGAGCTCAGCTCCCCTGGACCTGGTGTCTAACAGTCACTACCCTCCAGAAAGGTCACCCTAAATCACATTCCTTTGTTTTTTTTTTTTTTTGAGATGGAGTCTTGCTCTGTCACCCAGGCTGGAGTACAGTGGCACGACCTGAGCTCACTATAACTTCTGCCTCCCAGGTTCGAGCGATTCTCGTTCCTCAGCCTCCCGAGTACCTGGGACTAGGTCAGAATGCCAGCTCCCAACTGGAAGTCACAAGCACCAGCATCCCTCGGGAAAGCAAGGAGCGTGGTGGCTCGGAGCCCTGGGGTGACAGGCAGTGGGTGCCCTGCGGGTTCCACCATCATCACCCCTTCGCAGGTGTCATTGAACCCGGCTCATTTCTCCCCTTGGCTCCTCTGGGCTGCTCCTGGCAGCCAACAGCTATGAAGGGGCTCACAGCCAGCCCCTGGCCCGCTTCAGGAGAGCGCCGGGTACCTCCCAGCCCTGTGCAGACTGGACCCTCATCCATTCCCTCGTGGCTCTCCCACCATCTTTCAAAGTTCATCCTCTCTTTCCCCACAGCCCTTGCACTTGCTTCACTGAGAAAGTAGAGAAATCAGATTTCCACAGGCACCTGCCATGAGGCTAGCTGTGAGCAGAGCCTGCATCTGACACAGATCCCTGAACACGGGCTGAGAGCTTGCTTGCAGCAGCTCCTGCCTCCCTCTCTCCCCCCACTTCATTTCCTCCTTCCCCATCAACCTCCACCTGTGCTGGCTCCTCCCACCCTCCACTCCTCTCCTCCCTCCCATCAGCCTGGGCCTGTGCTGGCTCCTCCCACCCGCACTCTTCTTCCTTTTGGACTCCTCCATGGGGCTCGCAGTGACTTTTCTCCCAGGAGGCAGCCAGCCTTACCAGTGGCTGCATGTGCCGGCAGGACTCTTAGTGTGTACACCGATGCACACATAGTATTCTTTCCTTTTAAATGAATCCAGCAGCTAACTCTCGTGGCCTCTTGCTTTTTCATCCATGGCCTGTCTGCGTACTGGCTCTGAGGCTCCCTGCCGTCCCTCCTGACAGCTGGGAATGGTCCCAGGGGACAGGGCGGCCACCACTCACCCTCCAGCCTCCTGCAGGTGCAGGCCTGGCCTTGTCTGTCTTCTCTGCACAGCAATGGAGAAGCCTGAGCACACCAGCCCCAAAATGGGCACCTGAATCAGCAGGAGACAGTGCTGGAGGCAATGCCAGGGGCCATGTGCACCTCATCCCCCCTGGTACACCCCACACCTGAGGGGTGCCGCCAGGGTGTCTGGAAAGAAGTTTGGCTCAGACTCCCAGTGACAGGCGTGCAGGCCCCCAGCCCCAGGCAATGCTGCCTCCTCCCAGCTCCTGCCTCCCTCATCAAACTCTCCCTTCTCCTGGCACGGAGCCTGTGGGCTGAGGGTGGGTAAGGAGTCAGGGCAGGCTTTGAGTGGTCTTTGCCATTTTGGTCTCCCTGCTCCCACCCGCCCTGCACAGCCCTTGTGGAAGCTGCACAGCGCCTGCCCCCCTACAGCTACCCACCTGGGTGCCCCTCTCAGGGTGGAAGGGAGTTCAGGGGTCAGCACAGGTTTTCTGCGAGCAGACGCCAGACACACAGGGGATTCAGGACATGCAGCGGCAGCTCATGGGGTCTGAGAGAGCAGAGGGAGTGATGGGTGTGTCACCTGACCTGGGCTTGAGCTCCTCGGAGAGGTCCCTGAGACGAGTGTGGGACCCAGGAGCTTTGTTCTGGGGAATGAGGCAGCTTCCTGATGGGCCACAAGTCACAAAAGTCCCTAAGTTTGGGGCTGGACCCAGGTTGGAGAGCTCATGGGGGCTACAGACATGTGCACCTGAGACACAGGAGCTGTTGGAGCTGGGAGTGGGTGGGGGCAGGGGAGCCACAGGCATGAATTCTGGGTCCCCCAGGTACAGGGGCTGTGGATCTGAGTGAGTTTAACATGCAGAAGGGAATTAGCCAAAGACAGAACACTGTAATATTTTAACGCATCCTGTAAACTACCCTCCAGATTGGCCACCCTACATGACATTCCTCTTTTTTGAGATGGAGTCTTGTGCTGTAGCGCACACTGGAGTGCAGTGGCGCATTATGAGTTCAACTGCAACTTCTGCCGCCAGGTTCAAGCGATTCTCATTCCTCAGCCTTCCAAGTATCTGGGACTACAGGCGCGCACCACTACGCCCAGCTAATTTTTGTACTTTTAGTAGAGACTGGGTTTCGCCATATTGCCCAAGCTGGTCTTGAATTCCTGATCTCAAGTGGTCCTCCCGCCTCGGCCTCCTGAAGTGCTGGGATTACAGGCATGAGCCACCATGCCTGTCCCTGAATTACATTTCCACCAGCAATTTATGAGTATCCATTTTCCTGAATACTCAGTGACAAGGTGGTCATTGAAAAATTACACACTTTTGAAAAATCTTTTTTTAAAAATATTTTTTTAGAGACAGGGTCTTGCTCTGTTGCACGGGCTAGAGTACAGTGGTGCGATTATGGCTCACTGTCTCCCTGAGCTCCTGAGCTCAAGAGATCCTCCCGCCTCGGCCTCCTGAAGTGCTGGGATTACAGGCATGGGCCACTGCCTTTGGCCTGAAAAGTCTTTTGTCAGTTTTGCTGGCAAAAAGGAGCAGAGACCCGCATGTGTGCACATGCCGACAGTTCCACACTCAGTCCTCGCTGTCCAGCTTCCAAGCTGCAACTCATCACAGCTGTTTCAAGGGCAGTGAAAGGTCCCACGGCCTCGTGGCTGCTTGGGGAAGGTGCTCAGCTGTGGAAGTCCCAGCCCCGTCGGGTGGGCTCCCCCAAGCAGATGAGGTTTGCTGTCTTTCACAGACTCTTAACCAGCTAATCAGTTTTGGTAAAATACTGTTTTATCAGGGGCTTCGAGATGGCAGGTAAGATAATAAGAAAACCTTGCCCCAAAAATACTTAATAATGCCGGATAAAACACAGCAAACCTGCCTAAAATGCACAGCCCATCTCTCAAGACAAACGCAACCCTGGCCCAAAAATGAAGGAGGAAAAGAAGCCAAGAGGAAGTCCAGCATCGTGGACAACGTGGACTGTCCCCAAAGCATCCGCCAATGACACAAATGCAAACACGTGTTCAAGATTTTTTTTTGCTGCAACTCGACCTGATTTTAAAATACAAATGGAAAAGCCAAGTGCCAAGAAGAGCAGAGCAATGGCTGGAGAAGAACCAGGCGGATGGGTCTGCCCTGCCGGATGGGAACCGCTGTACCCACGGGTCTGCCCTACCGGATGGGAACCGCTGTACCCACGGGTCTGCCCTGCCGGATGGGAACCGCTGTACCCATGGGTCTGCCCTGCCGGATGGGAACCGCTGTACCCACGGGTCTGCCCTGCTGGATGAGAGCCCACTGTACCCACGGGTCTGCCCTGCCGGATGAGAGCCCACTGTACCCACGGGTCTGCCCTGCCGGATGAGAGCCCACTGTACCCACGGGTCTGCCCTGCCGGATGGGAACCGCTGTACCCACGGGTCTGCCCTGCCGGATGAGAGCCCACTGTACCCATGGGCCTGGATGGCAATCCACTGTACCCCCAGCAGCTGGGAAGCTGGATGAGAACATGCCATACCCCAGAGCAGCTAGGAAGCCAAGGCGCAGACGTGGGCCTGGGACAGAGCTGCTGCCCTGGGTACGGGCCCAGCACAGAGGGCTGAAGAAGCTGCAGCCCAGGTGAGCGACATGGAGCGGGAGCCAGAGCACCACCTCCCACCCAGACAACTGCCAGGGCAAACGCTGTCTGACCATGACACGTGTATTTTAGAAAAAAGTATAAAATACATTTGTTATTGGGGTACATTTTAGGTACAGATTTGCAAAACAGAAAAACTATGAAATTAAAGATCAAGTCAATTATATCAACTTATAAACAATGGAAGAGTCTGATTCTTTAAAAATGAAAAGGCAATCCGCAGAGAGAAGGTGTTTGTAGCACATACAACACCCATGGCCAGGGCTTTGGAATATCTAAAGAACCCCAGAAATTAGTAGGACAAGCCCGATAGAAACACGGGCAAAGGCAGATGGCCAGGAGGCGAGAAAGGTGGTCTAGTTTCCTTAGCAATGGGCCACATGTATCGGAGGAGAACAGAAACCTCACATTTGATTAGTGAGATTGCAAACACTATCTATTAACCGGGGCCTGGAGAAGCAGGAACACCAGGTGGATGGAGCGAGTGCACAGTGGCACAGCTGCTGTAAGACAAGCTGCGAATCTGTCACTAGGTTGAAATGTACACATCCCAGAACCAGCACTTCTCTAGGCACACACCCAGGAAAACTCACAAGTGCAGGATTCACTCTCACGACTCTCGGGCACCTGCAGGATTCACTCTCGTGACACTCAAGCACCTGCAGGATTCACTCTCACGACTCTCAGGCACCTGCAGGATTCACTATCACGACTCGGCACCCGCGGATTCACTCATGACTCTCAGGCACCTGCAGGATTCACTATCACGACTCTCAGGCACCTGCGGGATTCACTCTCACGACTCTCGGGCACCTGCAGGATTCACTCTCGTGACACTCAAGCACCTGCGGGATTCACTCTCACGACTCTCAGGCACCTGCAGGATTCACTCTCACGACACCTGCAGGATTCACTCTCACGACTCTCAGGCACCTGCAGGATTCACTCTCACGACTCTCAGGCACCTGCAGGATTCACTCTCACGACTCCTCAGGCACCTGCAGGATTCACTCACGACCTCAGGCACCTGCAGGATTCACCTCACGACTCAGGCACCTGCAGGATTCACTCTCACGACTCTCACGACACCTGCAGGATTCACTCTCATGACTCTCAGGCACCTGCAGGATTCACTCACGACTCTCGGCACCTGCAGGATTCACTCTCATGACTCTCAGGCACCTGCAGGATTCACTCCTCACACCTGCAGGATTCACTCTCACGACTCTCGGGCACCTGCAGGATTCACTCTCACGACTCTCGGCACCTGCAGGATTCACTCACCCACGACTCGGGCACCTGCAGGATTCACTCTCACGACTCTCGGCACCTGCAGGATTCACCTCACGACTCTCGGGCACCTGCGGGATTCACTCTCACGACTCTCGGGCACCTGCGGGATTCACTCTCACGACTCTCGGGCACCTGGGATTCACTCACGACTCTCAGGCACCTGCAGGATTCACTATCACGACTCGGGCACCTGCGGATTCACTCTCAGGCACCCGCGGATTCACTATCACGACTCGGCACCCGCGGATTCACTCTCACGACTCTCGGGCACCCGCGGATTCACTCTCACGACTCGGGCACCTGCAGGATTCACTATCACGACTCGGGCACCTGCGGATTCACTCTCATGACTCTCGGCACCTGCGGATTCACTCTCACGACTCTCGGCACCTGCAGGATTCACTCTCACGACTCTCAGGCACCCGCGGATTCACTCTCACGACTCGGGCACCTGCAGGATTCACTCTCACGACTCTCGGGCACCTGCAGGATTCACTCTCACGACTCGGGCACCTGCAGGATTCACTCACGACACCTGCAGGATTCACTCACGACTCTCAGGCACCTGCAGGATTCACTCTCACGACTCTCGGGCACCTGCAGGATTCACTCTCACGACTCTCGGGCACCTGCAGGATTCACTCTCACGACTCTCAGGCACCTGCAGGATTCACTCTCACGACTCTCGGGCACCTGCAGGATTCACTCTCACGACTCTCGGGCACCTGCAGGATTCACTCTCACGGCACCTGCAGGATTCACTCTCACGACTCTCAAGGCACCTGCAGGATTCACTCTCGTGACACTCAAGCTCCAGGCCCCAGGACAGGTGATGGTAATGGCTTGGCAGGAGGGTTCACATCTTGTGTAGGAGTTACACTGTGTATGCAGCTAACTGCCAAGACTCGCCAAAGTGGACCCTTTCAGCCACACAGCCCTGGTGATGAAGGCAGAGGGGCAGGGCAGAAGTCAAAGGCAGGGGCAAGAGCTGGACGCCCAGGGGACCAGGAGGAAGCCTGTCTCAGTCCTTGCTGCTGATGGTAGCAGTGGGTGTCCTACCCAGGCTGGGTACCCCCCCAGGCCTGGGGTCAGCTGAAGGAGGGTCCAACAAGGTGCTGAGAGCTGGAGGCACAGAGCTGCCCACGCCACCCAGGCAGGCAGCAAGTCTGCAACCAGGCACATGAGCTGCATGAGCTTCCACCTCAGGAGCTGGAAACTAAAAGGGCTTACGTCCACCTTCTGAGAGAGGCAGAAGGGCCTCTCGTGCCCCCGTCACCAGGAACATTGCGGGAAGGAGCTGTGGGAACAGCCAAGTGGACAGAAAAGAATCACCCTATCTGTTAATGACACATCAGTAAGATAGAGATGAAGGGCAGGACAGAACAAATGCACACACCCCACCCTCCTCCCAAGGCCCCACCAAAATGAGATCAGTGGGTTTGCAATACAGAGAGGACAAATGAGGACAGATGAAAAAAGATGGTGTTGAAGGTGCAAAGCAGATGGGATCCTGAGTCCTACAATGGCCGCCAAGACACAGACACGAGACCTGCTCCAGCGGGGCTGCCAGGGAGCCTGGAAGTGGGGAGGGAAACGGGTGTAGGTGAGCGGGCTGCAGAAGGCTCCCCACTGCCGGCAGGAGACAGGATTCATTCGGGAGCCCCAGGCACCAGCACTGGAGGTGAAGACACCATAAGGGAATCTGGGAAGGAGAGCCTGTCGGGAGCCCCAGGCACCAGCACTGGAGGTGAAGACACCGTAAGGGAATCTGGGAAGGAGAGCCTGTCCACAGAGAACACGGGAGGCGCTTCCCTCCTCCTTCCCGCTCCGACGCAGAGAAGCGATGACAGAAGAGGGTGGAAGATGAAGTTTGAGAAAACTTCCCAGCAAGTGGACACAAATCAAAAATAAGGGAGAAGATGTAAGAAAAAAAAGGGGTTCTACTGGGAGACTCAACGTCTGAATGACAGGAGTTTCATAAAGCAGAGGAGGAAATGATCACGGAAACAGGACAGTGGCACGTGCTCCCAGGCTACGGAGGCCACGACAGATAAAAAGAGGCCACGCTCAAACCTCAGGGCAATGGTCCACCATGCGAAAGCCTGAAGCAAAACCCGAGTTCTGAGGGAGAAAAAGTGCTCACAGCCGAAGGACTCGAGGCTCAACATGACAACTGCCTTCTCACAGCGACACTGGGTGTTGGAGTCTGAAGCGTGAGAGACAATTTTTAGTCTAGAGTTCTATACCCTGAAAACTTTTTTTTTTTGAGACTGAGTCTCACTCTTGTTGCCCCGGCTGGAGTGCAATGACGATCTTGGCTCACCACCACCTCTACCTCCCCAGTGCAGGTGTTTCTCCTGCCTCAGCCTCCCGTAGCTGGGATGACAGGCGCCCGCCACCACGCCCAGGTAATTTTTTGTATTTTTAGGAGAGATGGAGTTTCACTATGTCGGTCAGGGTAGTCTCGAACTCCTGACCTCAGGCAATCCACCCCCCTCAGCATCCCAAAGTGTTGGGATTACAGGCGTGAGCCACTGCGCCTGGCCTACACTGAAAACTTCAAAGTACAAGAATTATGGCATACTTGACTTTCAAGATCTGTAAAATACGTATATCCCAAAAACCATGTTTCAGGAAGTTACTAGGGAATGTGTTTCAACAAAATGAAAGCAAACCCCAAAAATGAAAAAGACAGAGGCCCAGGACAGCAAAAGGTGTCATGGGGACAGTGACAGGACTTGGGGCAGCCCATAGTGGGGACGGAATGGTCTGTCCTGGATGTGTCTGACCATACAACAAAGACGGGGTGCGGGAGAAGTCAGTACTAGCAAGCATTTAGAAGAAAATTTAAAAATCCAAGGAAACTATTAACTCTCTACTAAAGCTCCGCTCATTACACTAGAGGTTACAGCAAACGGAATAATCCTCTTACGTGGCTCAGCAAGAAACAGAGTTTATGGAGACATCGACATGTAAAGAATCCTGCTGTACAAACATTTTGAAGAACTGATGTTAGGAGGACGAGGGCCGTAAACAAATTCGAAATCCTTAGTTTCCACAGTCAATACATAGGACTCATCCCCTCTCTCCTACCAAAAAGGAGAGAAAAAGAAAACAGGAAGCAGCAGTGTGAGTGTGTGAGTCTGAAACGGGAGGGATCTACCCAAGAGCAGCGGCTGCGGAGCTGGAGGGCTGTGTGGGGGGAGTGGCGGGCAGAACACTGCTGCTTTTAACAGTCATTCCGGCAGAGTTCTTCAGATCTAAAATATATGCAAGATATAACTGACAAAAATTTTTTAAAGGTTCAACATGGGCTCTTCGGTGAAAGAAATTTACCAAAATGCACACACACTGGTTATTCTGGTCGCTGACAAATCAGTCTTGCTTTTGGGACAAATGGAATTACCAAACACTCTTCTAGAATGAAGAAACAGATATCGTATAAAGTGAACAAACATCAATCAATTGGCTAACTCATTGCCAAAATCACCACGCTGTGTCCTGACTGTACAGGATCATTTTCCTCTGTCTCACATCTCAGAACTGACGTGGGCGCTGTCCCTCGTCCAGCTGCTTCCCGTCCCTCAGAGGATGCCACTCGGCCCAGCCCAGACGTCCGGCAGGCGTTGCCCTGGACGCTGCATGATGGCCTGCGCAGAAGTGATCCATGCTTCTTACCTTTTCTGTTGTGATTTCATCATGTTGCCCCTGGCCAAGACTTCTCTTTTTCCAGGTGCAAATAAATTATAACATTTTTCCTTTAAAATTTCCAAGGCATAAGACTTCAAAAAATAGGTTGCTGTTTCATGATAAAATGAAACAAAACAAATCAATCAACTGGGCATAGGAGGGCACTTCTTCGACATGATGAAGGCCATGTATGAAACCCACAGCTAACGTCATACAGGATGGTGAAAACGGGGATGCTTTCTCCTTCAGATCAGGAACGAGACCAGAACTCCCACTCATGGCACTTTTCTGTCAACATCGTGTTAGAACTTCCAGTCAGGGCAATTGGTCAACAATAGCAAGAGAAGGAAGCGAAGGGCATCCAGACTGGACAGCGAAAAGCAAACCATCTTAACTCACAGAGAAGTAAAACTACCTGAAACCGCAGGTGACGCGCCACTCAAGATTTTGGTGAAAGACCGACGGCAGATAGGACAGCGGACCCATAAGATGATGACGCCGTGGTTTCCCCATACCGTTTTAATGTCTGGACACATGAACACTCAGACAGTGTTACAGCTGCCACCGGGTTCAGCACAGGCCTGCACGGCGTGGACAAGCAGCTTGGGAGCAACAGGCTGTGCCACGGCCCAGGCCTGCAGCCGGCTCCGCTATGGTGTCTAAGTACACCTTGTGATGGCCACACGACAACGGAATCTGGGAAGGACACATCTCTTGGAATGGATTATATTGTTAAGTGACGCGCACGACTGTATATAAAAAATCCGAAGGAACCCACAACAAAACCGTAAGAGTTAATAAACTAGTTCGGCAAACCTGCAGGGCACAAGGTCAGTACACAAAATCCCTTGCCTTTCATACACACAGAACATTCCCAAAAGAAAACAAAGCCGTTCCACTAAGTACAATGGCACCAAAAAGAATAAGACACTTTGGAATGAACTTTATAAAAAAGGGTAACATTTTTCTATGTTCTGGAAGTACGAGAAGGAAAAAATAAAAGAGGAAAAAAACTCAGCCCGAAAAATACAAAATATGGTTGAAACAAATTAAAGATGATTTAAATCAATAAAAAGACACCCTAAAGTCAGGGGCTGGACAACATAATATTGTTAAGATGACAATACTGCCCAGTGTTCATCAAACTCATGCAATACCTATCAAAATCTCAAATGGTTTTTATTTGTGAAGAAATTGACAAGTTGATCCTAAAACTAATAAGGAATTGCAAGAGATCCTGGGTCTTGAAACAGAACCAAGTTGAGGGACCCACACTTCTCAATTCAAAATTTAACATAAAGCTACAGCAATCAAAACAGGAAGGTGGATGGTACAGACATGCGAAGGACGTGGATCAATGGAATAGAATTCAGAGTCCAGAAACAAACCCAACATCTGTAGCCAAGTGATTATTTTTTTTGGAGACGGAGTCTTGCTCTGTTGCCCAGCCTAGAGTGCAGTGGTATGATGTCAGCTCATTGCAACCTCCATCTCCTGGGTTCAGTAATTCTCCTGCCTCAGCCTCCCAAGTAGCTGGAACTACAGGTGCCTGACTAATTTTTGTATTTTTAGTAGAGATGGGGTTTCACCATGTTGGCCAGGCTGGTCTCAACTCCGATGTCAAGTGATCTGCCTGAATCGGCCTCCCAAAGTGCTGGGATTACAGGGATGAGCCACCACACCCAGCTGCCAACTGATTTTTAGAGTGCTAAGTCCACTTGGTAGGGAAATTATCTCTTCCACAAATGGTGTTATGAAAATTGGATATCCACATGCAAAGGAATGAGGTTGTAGCCCAACCTCACACCATATACAAACAGCTCAAAATGGATGAAAGACCTAGACATAAGTGCTAAAACTATAAAACTCTTAGAAGAAAACTTAGGCATAAATCTTTGACCTTTGATTAGGCAATGATATCTTAAATATGATATAAAATACACAGGCAACAAAAGAAAAATGGGTAAATTGGACTTTATCAAAATTAAAACCTTTGGGACTTTAAAGGATACCATTATGAAGACGGAAAGATAACTCATGGTATGGAAGAAAATATTTGCAAGTCAGGTATCTGATGAGGACTCAGAATGGAGAATATACAACCAAGTCCTACAACTCAGTAACAGAAGACAATGCAATCAGGCAAAGGACTTAAACAGATATTTCTCTAAAGAAGATACACAAATGGACAACACACAGGAAAAGGTGCTCAATATCCGCAGTCATCCGAAAAATGCAAAACCACAGTAAGACACCACCTCACACCTACTGGGGTGGCTATTACCTATAAAAATAAAAAAAGAAAGAAAATAAGTGAAGGTTAGCACGCAGAGAAACTGGAACCTTTGTACAAGGCTGGACAGAATGTAAAATGGTTCAGCTGCTGTGGCAAAGAATCTAGCAGTTTCTGAAAAGTTAAACATGGAGTTACTATTTGACCCTGCATTTCCACTCCTAATTATAAACTCAAGGGAATCACAAATATACATCTACACCAGACCACACAGGAACATGTACATGGATTCTCAGAGCAACGTTACTGACAACAGCTAAAAAGTAGAAACAACCAATGTTCATCAGCTTATGAATGGAGAAACAAAATGTGGTCTATACATACAAAGGAGTATTATTCCGCCTTAAAACACAAAGTTCTGACCCACACTACAACAAAACGAACCTTTAAAAAAAACTCAGACACAAAATGCCATACGTCACATGATTCCATTTCTACGACATGTCCAGAACAGACAAATCTACAGAGGAAGAAAACAGATTAGTGGTTTCCAGAGGCCGGAGGGAATGGGGAATGGGGCCGAGGGGCAAAGGGATAAGGAGTTTTTCTTTCTTTCTTTCTTTCTTTCTTTCTTTCTTTCTTTCTTTCTTTCTTTCTTTCTTTCTTTCTTTCTTTCTTTCTTTCTTTCTTTCTTTCTTTCTTTCTTTTTTTTTTGAGACAGGGTCTTACTGTATTGCCCAGGCTGGAGTACAGTGGCACAATTTTGGCTCACTGCAGCCTTGATCTCCCAGGCCTCCAACTCCTAGCCTCAAGTGATCCACCCACCTCAGCCTCCCAAAGTGCTGGGATTACAGGGATGAGCCACCACACCCAGCTGCCAACTGATTTTAGAGTGCTAAGTCCACTTGGTAGGAAATTATCTCTTCCACAAATGGTGTTATGAAAATTGGATATCCACATGCAAAGGAATGAGGTTGTAGCCCAACCTCACACCATATACAAACAGCTCAAAATGGATGAAAGACCTAGACATAAGTGCTAAAACTATAAAACTCTTAGAAGAAAACTTAGGCATAAATCTTTGACCTTTGATTAGGCAATGATATCTTAAATATGATATAAAATACACAGGCAACAAAAGAAAAATGGGTAAATTGGACTTTATCAAAAGGGTAACATTTTTCTATGTTCTGGAAGTACGAGAAGGAAAAAATAAAAGAGGAAAAAAACTCAGCCCGAAAAATACAAAATATGGTTGAAACAAATTAAAGATGATTTAAATCAATAAAAAGACACCCTAAAGTCAGGGGCTGGACAACATAATATTGTTAAGATGACAATACTGCCCAGTGTTCATCAAACTCATGCAATACCTATCAAAATCTCAAATGGTTTTTATTTGTGAAGAAATTGACAAGTTGATCCTAAAACTAATAAGGAATTGCAAGAGATCCTGGGTCTTGAAACAGAACCAAGTTGAGGGACCCACACTTCTCAATTCAAAATTTAACATAAAGCTACAGCAATCAAAACAGGAAGGTGGATGGTACAGACATGCGAAGGACGTGGATCAATGGAATAGAATTCAGAGTCCAGAAACAAACCCAACATCTGTAGCCAACTGATTATTTTTTTTGGAGACGGAGTCTTGCTCTGTTGCCCAGCCTAGAGTGCAGTGGTATGATGTCAGCTCATTGCAACCTCCATCTCCTGGGTTCAGTAATTCTCCTGCCTCAGCCTCCCAAGTAGCTGGAACTACAGGTGCCTGACTAATTTTTGTATTTTTAGTAGAGATGGGGTTTCACCATGTTGGCCAGGCTGGTCTCAACTCCCGATGTCAAGTGATCTGCCTGAATCGGCCTCCCAAAGTGCTGGGATTACAGGGATGAGCCACCACACCCAGCTGCCAACTGATTTTTAGAGTGCTAAGTCCACTTGGTAGGGAAATTATCTCTTCCACAAATGGTGTTATGAAAATTGGATATCCACATGCAAAGGAATGAGGTTGTAGCCCAACCTCACACCATATACAAACAGCTCAAAATGGATGAAAGACCTAGACATAAGTGCTAAAACTATAAAACTCTTAGAAGAAAACTTAGGCATAAATCTTTGACCTTTGATTAGGCAATGATATCTTAAATATGATATAAAATACACAGGCAACAAAAGAAAAATGGGTAAATTGGACTTTATCAAAATTAAAACCTTTGGGACTTTAAAGGATACCATTATGAAGACGGAAAGATAACTCATGGTATGGAAGAAAATATTTGCAAGTCAGGTATCTGATGAGGACTCAGAATGGAGAATATACAACCAAGTCCTACAACTCAGTAACAGAAGACAATGCAATCAGGCAAAGGACTTAAACAGATATTTCTCTAAAGAAGATACACAAATGGACAACACACAGGAAAAGGTGCTCAATATCCGCAGTCATCCGAAAAATGCAAAACCACAGTAAGACACCACCTCACACCTACTGGGGTGGCTGTACCTATAAAAATAAAAAGAAAGAAAATAAGTGAAGGTTAGCACGAGAAACTGGAACCTTTGTACAAGGCTGGACAGAATGTAAATGGTTCAGCTGCTGTGGCAAAGAATCTAGCAGTTTCTGAAAAGTTAAACATGGAGTTACTATTTGACCCTGCATTTCCACTCCTAATTATAAACTCAAGGGAACCACAAATATACATCTACACCAGACCACACAGGAACATGTACATGGATTCTCAGAGCAACGTTACTGACAACAGCTAAAAAGTAGAAACAACCAATGTTCATCAGCTTATGAATGGAGAAACAAAATGTGGTCTATACATACAAAGGAGTATTATTCCGCCTTAAAACACAAAGTTCTGACCCACACTACAACAAAACGAACCTTTAAAAAAAACTCAGACACAAAATGCCATACGTCACATGATTCCATTTCTACGACATGTCCAGAACAGACAAATCTACAGAGGAAGAAAACAGATTAGTGGTTTCCAGAGGCCGGAGGGAATGGGGAATGGGGGCCGAGGGGTAAAGGGATAAGGAGTTTTTCTTTCTTTCTTTCTTTTTTTTTTTGAGACAGGGTCTTACTGTATTGCCCAGGCTGGAGTACAGTGGCACAATTTTGGCTCACTGCAGCCTTGATCTCCCAGGCCTCCAACTCCTAGCCTCAAGTGATCCACCCACCTCAGCCTCCCAAAGTGCTGGGATAACAGGGTGAGCCACTGTGCCTGGCCAAGGTGTTTCTTTTTGGTATGGTGAGAATATTCTGGAATTAGATGGTGGTAATGGAATGGTTGTACAACAGTGTCAATATACTGAAAAGCACTAAATTGTATACTTTGAAATGGTTAAGCTGAAATGGTAAATTTCAAGTTACCTTTCTGGGACGCAGACTTACCTATGTCTGCCCTTGTGACACTGCCTTATCATCACAAATTCCCATTTAAGCCGGGGCCAAGTGGTTTTGGTTGCCTTTAATTTAAGGGTCTAAACTGTCAAGACAACTGACCCAAGGACATCAGACTTGCTAGAGCAGAGTCTGAACCCTCCGACATCACACACGTGAGACGACCAAGTCACTGAGGGAATCCAAGCAGGGGCAGTGCCTGCACCCTCGCCCTGGTGGGGTCACCCCTCACTGGCTACAGCTTGTTTCTCTGGGGTGTGCCCACCCCTTACGACTTTGCACTGGAACCTCCACCCGGACACGGCTTCTAATGTTCAGAAAAAGGTTCGCGCACCCAACCTTCTCATTCGCTCCCTGAAAAAATCATCTTTTAACCTTTGAGACTAGGTCAACTCACATCAGTATTTTGACTTTTAATTCAACATCTTCATATTAAACAGTACCTTACAAATGCCACTGAAATGAAGTAGCTGAATGCTGAAGCTTTGTGAAAAGACATCACCCAAAGGATCACCAACAACTTCAAAGGCCAAGTGCTTTGTCAGAATCGCAAAGCACCCAGCCACTTAAAATAAGAAGTCTTTCAACACCAACCTGAAATAATCATCCTGACATAAAGCTTCCCATATGCCAATGCTGTATGAGTGCATAACTCAGTAAAATAAAACATGAACAGCAACGCACAGAATTGTCTCCTGACAATTTCAGAGAGAAAAAGAGGGCTCGAAGTGTTTATTTTTAAACAGTGATTTTCAAAGTACAAAGTCAATCACTTTAGGCAAGAAAATACGTATCTTCTGGAATGAAACTGGCCTGGAATTTACAGATATATTTTCTCACTTAGAAATGATCCTTCACCCATCTATGCATAAAGCTTCAACTGCTTCCACTTAATTTCATCTTCTGACCACCGGATATGTTACTGGTGAACAATCACCATTAAAACTTTTGTTAGGTTAGACCAAAGAAAAAGCAAAAATAAAATAAAGACAGAATTTTAAAAAAGATTAAAAATGTTGGTTCAGTAAAATTCAGAGAAAAACAGGAAATACTAGGGGCGGACTGCCTCTTATAAAGCATAACGGCGTCATGCATCCTCCCCATTATCATCCCCGTCAGAGCCGTACAGTGTTACAATCAACAAGCCTACGCGACACACTGTTACCACCCAATCTGCAGTTCACACTGGAGTCCGCTCCTGTACATCCTATTAGTTGGAGCCAATGTGGAATGAGCTGCGCCCACCATCACAGCATCATCACGCAGGGTGGTTTCACTGTGCTACAGAAGTCAACGGTGACCTAGAGAAGTCAACAGTGTCCTAGAGAACTCAACGGTGACCTAGAGAAGTCAACAGTGTCCTAGAGATCTCAACGGTGTCCTACAGAAGTCAACAGTGTCCTACAGAAGTCAACAGTGACCCACAGAAGTCAACAGTGTCCTACAGAAGTCACCGGTGACCTACAGAAGTCAACAGTGTCCTACAGAAGTCAACAGTGTCCTAGAGATCTCAACGGTGACCCACAGAAGTCAACAGTGTCCTACAGAAGTCACCAGTGACCTACAGAAGTCAACAGTGTCCTAGAGATCTCAACGGTGTCCTAGAGAAGTCAACAGTGTCCTAGAGAAGTCAACAGTGTCCTAGAGATCTCAATGGTGACCCACAGAAGTCAACAGTGTCCTACAGAAGTCACCAGTGACCTACAGAAGTCAACAGTGTCCCAGAGATCTCAACGGTGTCCTACAGAAGTCAACAGTGTCCTAGAGAAGTCAACAGTGTCCTAGAGATCTCAACAGTGACCCACAGAAGTCAACAGTGTCCTACAGAAGTCAATAGTGTCCTACAGAAGTCAACAGTGTCCTACAGAAGTCACCGGTGACCCACAGAAGTCAACAGTGTCCTAGAGAAGTCAACAGTGTCCTACAGAAGTCAACAGTGTCCTACAGAAGTCACCGGTGACCTACAGAAGTCAACAGTGTCCTAGAGAAGTCAACAGTGTCCTAGAGATCTCAACGGTGACCCACAGAAGTCAACAGTGTCCTACAGAAGTCAACAGTGTCCTACAGAAGTCACCAGTGACCTACAGAAGTCAACAGTGTCCTAGAGATCTCAACAGTGTCCTACAGAAGTCAACAGTGTCCTAGAGAAGTCAACAGTGTCCTAGAGATCTCAACAGTGTCCTACAGAAGTCAACAGTGTCCTAGAGAAGTCAACTGTCAGACAGTGAAACCACCTGTCTGGCCCCACCTAATCCTCCCAGGCCCGCCAATCACTCATCTTTTTAGGGCCTCCTCAGTTCTGCTTTCCCACTGTGTTACAGAGTTGGAATCACAGTGTGTAGCCTTTCCAGAGTGGCTTCTTTCACTTGGTAATAAGCGTTTATGGTTCCTTCATGTTTTTTCATGGCTTGATAGTTCATTTCTCTTTGGGTCTGAATACTTCCCTGTTGTCTGGATGTGCCACCATTTCTTGATGCATTCACTTGCTCAAGGACGTCTTCATTGCTTCCAAGTGCTGGCAGTTGCGAATAAAGCTGCTGTAAACAGCCACATGCAGGTTTACTGACGTTTTCCATTTATTTGGACAAATGTCAAGGCGCATAACTGCTGGATCATACAGGTAAAGAGTATGTTCAGCTGTGGACGAAATGCAGCGATGAGAGTTCCTGGTCCTCCAGCAGCAGGTGCTGTCAGTGTGCTATATTTTGTCCACTCTAGCAGGTGTGTGGTGGTGTCTCACTCTCTTAATTTGCATTTCCCTGATGACATATGATGTGAAACATCTTTTCACATGATTATTTGCCATCTACATATTTTCCTTGGTGAGGTCCACATCTTTGGCCCATTTTCCTATTAAGTTTTAAGAATTCTTTGAACATTTTGAATAATAGTCGGTTGTCAAATACGTCTTTTGAAAATATTTTCCCTAAGTCTGTGGCTTGTCTTTTCCTTCTCTTGACAAGTGTCTTTCACAGAGCAGAAGGTTTTACTGTTAATGGTGTCCAAGTTATCGACTGGACATCTGCTGCTGAAACCCTTCTCTGATTGATCAAGCCTTTGGTGTTGCATCTAAAAAGTCACTGCCGAGCCCAAGGCCACCTAGACTGCCTCCCTTGTCATCTTCTAGGAGTTTTACAGTTTTGCATTTAACACTTAGGTCTAAGATCCATCTTTAATAAGATATTTTTTTGACAGGTTTAAGGTCTGTGTCTCTATTTTTATGCATGTGGATGTCCAGTTGGTCCAAGCACTATTGTGCTGGGTGTTTTAAACTGCAAATTCCCCTTGTTCTTTCCTGATATATAGGAAAGCAGTCTTATACACAGACTTCTGTGTATTGACCTTGCAAAGCACAACCTATTATAAACCTTTATTAGTTCCGGAAGTCTTTTTTATTGTTTCTTTCAGATTTTCATAACTGCTTTTCTTTAAAAACTTTGTTAATTGATTGAAAAAGCAGGACAATTTTTAAAAGGCATAATGGGTAGTGCATTAGCTTTCTAGGGCTGCCACTACAGACCGGGTGAATTAGACAACAGACATTTGTTCTCTTACTGTCCTGAAGGCTGGAAGTCCAAGGTCATGGTCTCAGCAGGGCTGGCTTCTGTCCATGGCTTGCAGATGTTGCTTCCTCTGCTGTCACAGGGTCAGGCCTCTGCATGTACGTGTGTCCTGATCTCTTCTTCGAACGTGGACACCAGTGACACCGGATTAGGGCACCCGGATGGCTTCATTTATCCTTAATCACCTTTAGGAGCCGATCTCCAAACACAGTCACATTCGGAAGTGCTGGGGGTTAGTTAGGGCTTCAACAAGAATTTGCTGGTGGCAGCTGTGGTGGCGGCAACCCAGCCTGTAACAGGTACATTCTTTAAAAGGTAAAACTACGCTCGAAAGCAGGCATTTACTCCTTCATCAGAACTTATCCTACTATACCAGGAGCTTGTTCCATTTGAAAACATTAAGCCATCTGGGAAAAAATGCAGAAAAGGAACACGGAAAACAAGGATTTGTCCCATAGGAAGAGTGTGCCTGGCATAACCCCGTATCTAGAAGATGTGAAGGAAACTTTCCTTCTCACTTGTCTTCTATCCTGGACCAGAATGGGGTCCATGGCACCCATCACATCACAGGTCAGACAGGCTTCTGAGCTGTCCTGGAAATGGAATCGCCATGTGGAACATGACGTCTGAGGCAAAATGAGTTCACAGTGAACGGAGATCTGAGCTGCGGGGCTGGAAGCTGATCTGTGGTCATGTGCACCCAGGTGGTCTATTCCTATCTCTCTGTGGGGCCTCTCTCAGTCTCACAGGAGGCGGAGCTGCACTGGGGAGCGGACTCGAGGGACTCTCGTGGTGGATGATCCTGTCGAGAGGTTATCTACGGAGCAGACCATTTACTCCTTCATCAGAACTTATCCTACTATACCAGGAGCTTGTTCCATTTGAAAACATTAAGCCATCTGGGAAAAAATGCAGAAAAGGAACACGGAAAACAAGGATTTGTCCCATAGGAAGAGTGTGCCTGGCATAACCCCGTATCTAGAAGATGTGAAGGAAACTTTCCTTCTCACTTGTCTTCTATCCTGGACCAGAATGGGGTCCATGGCACCCATCACATCACAGGTCAGACAGGCTTCTGAGCTGTCCTGGAAATGGAATCGCCATGTGGAACATGACGTCTGAGGCAAAATGAGTTCACAGTGAACGGAGATCTGAGCTGCGGGGCTGGAAGCTGATCTGTGGGATGATGGGGGCTGCCTGCTGAGATCCCACTGGGGCTGTTGTAAGGTACGTGAAAACTGGAGACCGTGCCACGCTCAGTAACTCAACTGCCCAGTGAGAGACCACTGCTGAAGAGAGACAAGAGAGACCCCAGAAACGGCACTCAGGACCCCACGTCTGGCTTTATGGACTTAGGTGTTTCCTGGGAAGCTAATGGACCCGCCCTCATGTGCTGCACCCAGGTGGTCTATTCCTATCTCTCTGTGGGGCCTCTCTCAGTCTCACAGGAGAGCGGAGCTGCACTGGGGGAGCCGGACTCGAGGGGACTCTCGTGGTGGATGATCCTGTGGCCACGAGAGGTTATGTGGGCTGTCACGGGACAGACCATGGGCCAAGATATTAGAACCCTGTCCCTGAGTGAACACAAGGTAACGCGCCGAGGAGGCCGTGTGGGGCCGCTACAGGGACTGGGGTCACGTGTCATTGTGAGGGAGGTACCTGCTTTCCTCAGAGGACAGGAAAGCTGGGCTGAGCCCCGGTCACAGGCCAATTGCCATCTTCAGAGCATGTGAGTCAGTGACCCCCCAAAAGCAGCACCCTGACCTGGCCTTCTGGGGAGTCCACGGGGGCTTTGGCGGAGCTTGTGTGAGGAGTGGCGCCTGCCCTGCCCTCCTGCTGCAGACCCTCTGCAGACAGATGCCCGAGGCCCAGAGGACACACTCTCCAGGGCGAGTGAGGGTGACGATGGGTGACCCACAGAAGTCAACAGTGTCCTAGAGAAGTCAACAGTGTCCTACAGAAGTCAACAGTGTCCTAGAAGTCACCGGTGACCTACAGAAGTCAACAGTGTCCTAGAAGTCAACAGTGTCCTAGAGATCTCAACGGTGACCCACAGAAGTCAACAGTGTCCTACAGAAGTCAACAGTGTCCTACAGAAGTCACCAGTGACCTACAGAAGTCAACAGTGTCCTAGAGATCTCAACAGTGTCCTACAGAAGTCAACAGTGTCTAGAGAAGTCAACAGTGTCCTAGAGATCTCAACAGTGTCCTACAGAAGTCAACAGTGTCCTAGAGAAGTCAACTGTCAGACAGTGAAACCACCTGTCTGGCCCCACCTAATCCTCCCAGGCCCGCCAATCACTCATCTTTTAGGGCCTCCTCAGTTCTGCTTTCCCACTGTGTTACAGAGTTGGAATCACAGTGTGTAGCCTTTCCAGAGTGGCTTCTTTCACTTGGTAATAAGCGTTTATGGTTCCTTCATGTTTTTTCATGGCTTGATAGTTCATTTCTCTTTGGGTCTGAATACTTCCCTGTTGTCTGGATGTGCCACCATTTCTTGATGCATTCACTTGCTCAAGGGCGTCTTCATTGCTTCCAAGTGCTGGCAGTTGCGAATAAAGCTGCTGTAAACAGCCACATGCAGGTTTACTGACGTTTTCCATTTATTTGGACAAATGTCAAGGCGCATAACTGCTGGATCATACAGGTAAAGTATGTTCAGCTGTGACCTAAATGCAGCGATGAGAGTTCCTGGTCCTCCAGCAGCAGGTGCTGTCAGTGTGCTATATTTTGTCCACTCTAGCAGGTGTGTGGTGGTGTCTCACTCTCTTAATTTGCATTTCCCTGATGACATATGATGTGAAACATCTTTTCACATGATTATTTGCCATCTACATATTTTCCTTGGTGAGGTCCACATCTTTGGCCCATTTTCCTATTAAGTTTTAAGAATTCTTTGAACATTTTGAATAATAGTCGGTTGTCAAATACGTCTTTTGAAAATATTTTCCTAAGTCTGTGGCTTGTCTTTTCCTTCTCTTGACAAGTGTCTTTCACAGAGCAGAAGGTTTTACTGTTAATGGTGTCCAAGTTATCGACTGGACATCTGCTGCTGAAACCCTTCTCTGATTGATCAAGCCTTTGGTGTTGCATCTAAAAGTCACTGCCGAGCCCAAGGCCACCTAGACTGCCTCCCTTGTCATCTTCTAGGAGTTTTACAGTTTTGCATTTAACACTTAGGTCTAAGATCCATCTTTAATAAGATATTTTTGACAGGTTTAAGGTCTGTGTCTCTATTTTTATGCATGTGGATGTCCAGTTGGTCCAAGCACTATTGTGCTGGGTGTTTTAAACTGCAAATTCTTGTTCTTTCCTGATATATAGGAAAGCAGTCTTATACACAGACTTCTGTGTATTGACCTTGCAAAGCACAACCTATTATAAACCTTTATTAGTTCCGAAGTCTTTTTATTGTTTCTTTCAGATTTTCATAACTGCTTTTCTTTAAAACTTTGTTAATTGATTGAAAAAGCAGGACAATTTTTAAAAGGCATAATGGGTAGTGCATTAGCTTTCTAGGGCTGCCACTACAGACCGGGTGAATTAGACAACAGACATTTGTTCTCTTACTGGCCCTCTGCAGACAGATGCCCGAGGCCCAGAGGACACACTCTCCAGGGCGAGTGAGGGTGACGATGGGTGACCCACTTCCGTCCCTGAGACCCGTCCACAGCTGCAAACACCCTCACCTGTCAAAGGCTGAACAGGCTTCTGTCTCGCTTTCTCAGAGGTCACTTTCTTGGGCGGTGTTTGGATGGCCAGCATCCGGGGTTCCTTCTTTTCTTGGCCGCTTGGAACGTTGGGAAAAAGTCTCTGCAGCACCTTCTCAACAAACACTGTACGGACAACCGATTATAAGAAAAAGAAGAAAATGAACCAGTTATGGGAGTTTATCTGGATCACACATGCCTTTTACTCCACACAAAACAAACACGTGCTGAAAGCACTAACGCAGATCCCAGCTGCTGGTCCTCCCACGCTGGGTGCTGCACTCTAGAATGCCCCGAATGCTGGCCCTCGAGGACCCCCACCATCCTGCCATCAGTGACCCTCTCCCCAGTGTGTCACCCTGCATCCAGGATGCCCCTGATATTGGCCGTGAGGACCCCATTCCACCATCAGTGACCCTCTCCCCAGTGTGTCACCCTGCATCCAGGATGCCCCCACACTGGCCCTAGAGGACCCCATTCCACCATCAGTGACCCTCTCCCCAGTGTGTCACCCTGCATCCAGGATGCCCCCACACTGGTCCTAGAGGACCCCATTCCACCATCAGTGACCCTCTCCCCAGTGTGTCACCCTGCATCCAGGATGCCCCTGATATTGGCCGTAGAGGACCCCCCATTCCACCATCAGTGACCCTCTCCCCAGTGTGTCACCCTGCGTCCAGGATGCCCCTGATATTGGCCGTGGGGACCCCCCATTCCACCATCAGTGACCCTCTCCCCAGTGTGTCACCCTGCGTCCAGGATGCCCCCACACTGGCCCTAGAGGACCCCCACCATCCTGCCATCAGTGACCCTCTCCCCAGTGTGTCACCTGCATCCAGGATGCCCCTGATATTGGCCGAGGACCCCATTCCACCATCAGTGACCCTCTCCCCAGTGTGTCACCCTGCATCCAGGATGCCCCCACACTGGCCCTAGAGGACCCCCACCATCCTGCCATCAGTGACCCTCTCCCCAGTGTGTCACCTGCATCCAGGATGCCCCTGATATTGGCCGTGGGGACCCCATTCCACCATCAGTGACCCTCTCCCCAGTGTGTCACCCTGCGCCCAGGATGCCCCCACACTGGCCCTAGAGGACCCCATTCCACCATCAGTGACCCTCTCCCCAGTGTGTCACCCTGCGTCCAGGATGCCCCTGATATTGGCCGTAGAGGACCCCCCATTCCACCATCAGTGACCCTCTCCCCAGTGTGTCACCCTGCGTCCAGGATGCCCCTGATATTGGCCGTAGAGGACCCCCCATTCCACCATCAGTGACCCTCTCCCCAGTGTGTCACCCTGCGTCCAGGATGCCCCTGATATTGGCCTAGAGGACCCCATTCCACCATCAGTGACCCTCTCCCCAGTGTGTCACCCTGCATCCAGGATGCCCCTGATATTGGCCGAGGACCCCATTCCACCATCAGTGACCCTCTCCCCAGTGTGTCACCCTGCATCCAGGATGCCCCCACACTGGCCCTCGAATCAGTGACCCTCTCCCCAGTGTGTCACCCTGCATCCAGGATGCCCCTGATATTGGCCGTGGGGACCCCCATTCCACCATCAGTGACCCTCTCCCCAGTGTGTTACCCTGCATCCAGGATGCCCCCACACTGGCCCTAGAGGACCCCCACCATCCTGCCATCAGTGACCCTCTCCCCAGTGTGTCACCCTGCATCCAGGATGCCCCTGATATTGGCCGTAGAGGACCCCCCATTCCACCATCAGTGACCCTCTCCCCAGTGTGTCACCCTGCGTCCAGGATGCCCCCCACACTGGCCCTAGAGGACCCCCATTCCACCATCAGTGACCCTCTCCCCAGTGTGTTACCCTGCATCCAGGATGCCCCCACACTGGCCCTAGAGGACCCCCATTCCACCATCAGTGACCCTCTCCCCAGTGTGTCACCCTGCGCCCAGGATGCCCCCACACTGGCCCTAGAGGACCCCCATTCCACCATCCGTGACCGTCTCCCCAGTGCATCACCCTGCATCCAGGATGCCCCCACACTGGCCCTAGAGGACCCCCATTCCACCATCAGTGACCCTCTCCCCAGTGTGTCACCCTCGTCCAGGATGCCCCCACACTGGCCCTAGAGGACCCCCACCATCCTGCCATCAGTGACCCTCTCCCCAGTGTGTCACCCTGCATCCAGGATGCCCCTGATATTGGCCGTAGAGGACCCCCATTCCACCATCAGTGACCATCTCCCCAGTGCATCACCCTGCATCCAGGATGCCCCCACACTGGCCCTAGAGGACCCCCATTCCACCATCAGTGACCCTCTCCCCAGTGTGTCACCCTGCATCCAGGATGCCCCCACACTGGCCCTAGAGGACCCCCATTCCACCATCAGTGACCCTCTCCCCAGTGTGTCACCCTGCGTCCAGGATGCCCCCCACACTGGCCCTAGAGGACCCCCCATTCCACCATCCGTGACCGTCTCCCCAGTGCATCACCCTGCATCCAGGATGCCCCCCACACTGGTCCTAGAGGACCCCACCATCCCACCATCAGTGACCCTCTCCCCAGTGTGTTACCCTGCATCCAGGATGCCCCCCACACTGGCCCTGGAGGACCCCCCATTCCACCATCCGTGACCGTCTCCCCAGTGCATCACCCTGCATCCAGGATGCCCCCCACACTGGTCCTAGAGGACCCCCACCATCCCACCATCAGTGACTCTCTCCCCAACATGTCCTGCTGCGTCCAGGATGCCCCCCACACTGGCCCTAGAGGACCCCCACCATCCCACCATCAGTGACTCTCTCCCCAGCATGTCCCGCTGCATCCAGGATGCCCCCCACACTGGCCCTAGAGGACCCCCCATTCCACCATCAGTGACCATCTCCCCAGTGCATCATCCTGCATCGGGGGCTGTGCACTGCCAGCAGGTGCTGCCTCTGGCTCCAGGTCGCTCTGCTCCTCCCTGTGAGGTTCAGGTACATGCAGACTGTGACCTGTCAGTGGGGGCTGTGGTCCTGGGTGCCAGCAGAAATCAGAACCCCTGACACACGTGCCTGATGCCTCCAGGAGTAGGGAGATGGGGATCTGGCCTGATGGGGGTGTGTGTGTAGGGATCTGTCATGGATCCCCTGAGGGAGACGCTGGGGGTGGCTTCCAGGTGGGTGGGAGGCTCCGTGGCCCTACATGGCAACACTGTAGTTGAAGGCACACGCATTCCTACTTCTGGGCTCTCAGACTCACACCTGTTGGAAATCACCCTGGGAAGGCCCTGCTGTGAAGAACTACAAGGGTTTCCACCCAGTGCTCATCAGAATTCCTGTGTCCTCCGTGGATGGACCAGGAAAGCCCGCACAGAGCTCAGTAGGAGCAGGACACGGCACGACCACGACCACGAACACAGCAGGACACGGCACGACCACGAACACAGCGGGACACGGCACGACCACGGGACACAGCGGGACATGGCATGACCACGAACACGGGACACAGCGGGACACGGCACGACCACGAACACGGGACACAGCGGGACACGGCACGACCACGAACACGGGACACAGCGGGACACAGCACGACCACGAACACGGGACACAGCGGGACACGGCACGACCACGAACACGGGACACAGCAGGACACGGCACGACCACGAACACGGAGCTGCCCATCCAAGTCTCTGCACCCCCAGCGGGACACAGCATGATCACGAACACAGGGCTGGTCTCCCGAGTCTCTGCTCCCCCGCAGCTCCCAGAGACTCCCAGCTAAGTGGAAAATGTGAACTGAAACGGTGCGATCACTGAGACCCCGGGGGCTTTACGAGTCCTGGCTATGAGAGGGTCCCACAGGCTATTTTCTGAATATGGTGTAAAAGCACTACCAGCACAGGACACCTCGAAAGCCCGTCTCCTGCACAGCTGGCCGTGGTGAGCGGGTCCCACTCCTGCAGAAAGGCCTCGCCTCAAGCAGCACCCACTTAGAGGGGACACCTCGGCTCTCAGGGAGCAACAGGCAGCCAGTGAAATGCTTTAAAAACACACTGCAGTGCTCCCAGGTACGTTCAAAACAAGGTTCCAAGACTTCAGATAAAAATCAAACGGTCACATTTCCTTTAAATGTCAAAGAAGAAAATGTCCTATGCCAGATGACAAAGCCGGTGACAAGCAGAGGAGACAGCAGGCAGAGAAGATGCACTTTTCCCACAAATCATTGATGAGCCAACATCTTCACAAACCAGGACAGATTCTAAGATAGAACCGTAACCACCCACCTGGTTCTGCACACAGGGACAGGGCGCTCGGAGCTGAAGCCTTGCTGGGCCCTGGGCAGCCGACGGCTACACACGGCTGAAGTCCCCTCCCCAGGCCTGGCTCTTTGCGAGTGTCTGGAGCAAAGAAAACGCTCTGGAGAAACCTTCCCACACCCCTGCTCCCGCAATGGTCAGAGCCCGGCAATGCTGCGGAGCGCTGAGGCTGAGCAGGAACAAGACAGTCCCGGGGGCAGCCAGGGCAGGCCCTGAGGAAACGGCTGCACCCAGCCAAGCAGCAGAAGACAGAGATCGCTGAAGGAAGGCGGCTGATCCCAAGGAACACTGCGCACGCCCGGGTACACACGGGAATGCACTGAGCCTGGCCCAGGTCACGGCCTTTGAAGGCTTCCTGAGGCGGATTTCCAAGCTAGAAGCAACGTAAGAAGAATGTGCGTATGAAAAGAAAGTTAGGGGCATTTTCACTGAGTTCCATCCAGTGCCTGAAATAAGTGACATTTACAGCCTAATTAACGGTGGCTCTCCACCAACACTATTAAATTTCGTGTCTGAAATGAACATCTCTGATACAGCGGTATGGCCTCTGTCATAAACATTCTAAAATGGAAGTGGAGGCCAGGAACAGTCTAAAGACAGCTGGCTGTAAAATCAGAGTGACGGCTGGCGGGGGGGTTCTCAGGGGCAAGTGACATGGCAGAGGCCACCCTGGGAGTCACAGGCTCCACCTTCTCAACAAGGCACTCTTCTTGGAAGAGATTTACGTGATCCCAGCCTCATGACCTGAATGCCAGCAATCACCCTGTTAGCTCAGAGTGCAGGGCCCACAGAGACCCAAGGCCTCTAGGTCTGCAGCCTCTGGGATTTCTGCAATCCCCCTGCATGCCTGCTCAGGCGCCGCAGTGACCTGCAGCCTCAGGAGGGGCGGTTCCCGGGGCCATGCAGACCTGGGGGGGTCCAGACCACCTGCCGAGGTGCTGACACCCTCCTAAGGAGCCTCCCTGAAGACTACCTAGGCAGGTCCTGGACTTGCCTCCCACCGGGAGCCCAGGGCCTGGGGCTACGGCCTGGGCAGACCCTCATGGAAGCCCCAGGCCCAACGAGGCTCAGGGAGGCTGTTTCAACAGTGAGAACTTGGGTTTCTGCCCCACCTAGCCCTGGCTGTGTGAACCCTCATCCGGCGGGCTCCGATCCGGCCCCATCCGCCCTCAGCGCCTCGCTTTCCTCCCTAGCCCTGGCTGTGTGAACCCTCATCCGGCGGGCTCCGATCCGGCCCCACCCGCCCTCAGCGCCTCGCTTTCCTCCCTAGCCCTGGCTGTGTGAACCCTCATCCGGCAGGCTCCGATCCGGCCCCATCCGCCCTCAGTGCCTCGCTTTCCTCCCATTTTCCTCGTCCTCCACGGTGGTCACATTTCTTGGGGCAGTCACTCTGGAATTGCTGTCACTTGCAGCCAGTGTTCTCCGGGTGACGCTGAGGTCATTCACCTCTGCAGGGCTGCAGATGGGTGCTGGCACTCACACCCTGCTGGGATGCCTCCTTCCACTGACGCCACCCCGATCGCCTGCAGGTGCTGTGAGGTCTCCCGGGTTTCAACCCGCCAAGCGACTCTCTTCCCTTCATAACAAACACACACTGGAGGAGATGCTGAGGATGAGATGCTTTTCCTCCTCAATCTCACCCGCTAATGTGGCATCTGCCTGGGGTCCTGGCGGCAGCAGACGCAGCTGTGGGGTCCTTGGCGGCTTTCTTTCCTCGTGCCTGGCTTGTTTATCGCGTGGAATTCTGTAGGAAGAACTCCCCATGCTTGCACATTTATTCAATTGTTATCTTTGTTACCAACACTTTAAGGACCGTAGATTTATTTATTTATTCCAGGGACCACCACCCTGTACTGCCCACATGTACTGTGTTGCTCAGAGTCCTGGCCCTGGCCACAGAGCCCTCCAGGCTGGAACTGGTGCCCTCCGGCCCACCCACCGCAATGTGGACCCAGCGCCCTCCAGCGTGGACCCGGCGCCCTTTGGCCTGCATGTGCAATGTGGACTCAACACCCTCCAGTGTGGACTCAGCACCCTCCAGCGTGGACTCAGCACCCTCCAGCGTGGACTCAGCACCCTCCAGCGTGGACTCAGCACTTTCCAGCGTGGACTCAGCACCCTCCAGCGTGGACTCAGCACCCTCCAGCGTGGACTCAGCACCCTCCAGCGTGGATTCAGCACCCTTCAGCGTGGACTCAGCACCCTCCAGCGTGGACTCAGCACCCTCCAGCGTGGATTCAGCACCTCCAGCGTGGACTCAGCACCCTCCAGTGTGGACTCAGCACCCTCCAGCGTGGACTCAGCACTTTCCAGCGTGGACTCAGCACCCTCCAGCGTGGACTCAGCACTTTCCAGCGTGGACTCAGCACCCTCCAGCGTGGACTCAGCACCCTCCAGCGTGGACTCAGCACTTTCCAGCGTGGACTCAGCACCCTCAGCGTGGACTCAGCACCCTCCAGCGTGGATTCAGCACCCTCCAGCGTGGATTCAGCACCCTCCAGCGTGGATTCAGCACCCTTCAGCGTGGACTCAGCACTTTCCAGCGTGGACTCAGCACCCTCCAGCGTGGATTCAGCACCCTCCAGCGTGGACTCAGCACCCTCCAGCGTGGACTCAGCACCCTCCAGCGTGGACTCAGCACCCTCCAGCGTGGACTCAGCACTTTCCAGCGTGGACTCAGCACCCTCCAGCGTGGACTCAGCACCCTCCAGCGTGGACTCAGCACCCTTCAGCGTGGACTCAGCACCTCCAGCGTGGACTCAGCACCCTCCAGCGTGGATTCAGCACCCTCCAGCGTGGACTCAGCACCCTCCAGCGTGGACTCAGTACTCTTTGGCCCACCTGCCGCAATGTGGACCCAGCGCCCTCTGGCTGCCCAGCCCTCCCATGAGCACAAAAGGCCCCACGAGGGACCTCAGGCTCACCTTGTATTTCCTCCGCCGGGGCCTGGAACCAGCCCCTTCTCCGAGGAGCCCGACACTTAGGAAGTAGGACCAGGCCCGGGTGGCGCCTGCTCCTCCTGTCTTCTGAACACGAAATTGAATCATGCCAGTCCTTGAACATCACCAACTACTCTGCACAAATGAGGCTCTGGAGGGAGAGGAACGTCCTGGGCACCCTCAGAGACAAGTGAAACAACCGAGAGGTAAATGCAGGCCACACAGACACAACGGTCGGCAGGACGCTGAGGTGCCTGCAAGGAAGGACAGGGACGGGCACCTGCACCTGTGCCAGCATCACCCCAGGAGGAAGGACAGGGACGCGCACCTGCACCCGCGACAGCATCACCCCAGGAGGAAGGACAGGGCGCACACCTGCACCTCGACAGCATCATCCCAGGAGGAAGGACAGGGCGCACACCTGCACCCTCGACAGCATCACCCCAGGAGGAAGGACAGGGGCGGGCACCTGCACCCTCGACAGCATCACCCCAGGAGGAAGGACAGGGGCGCACACCTGCATCCTCGACAGCATCACCCCAGGAGGAAGGACAGGGACGCACACCTGAACCCAGCGACAGCATCACCCCAGGAGGAAGGACAGGGGCGGCACACCTGCACCCTCGACAGCATCACCCCAGGAGGAAGGACAGGGCGCACACCTGAACCCGCGACAGCATCACCCCAGGAGGAAGGACAGGGACGCACACCTGCACCCTCGACAGCATCACCCCAGGAGGAAGGACAGGGGCGCACACCTGCACCAGCGACAGCATCACCCCAGGAGGAAGGACAGGACGGGCACCTGCACCTGTGCCAGCATCACCCCAGGAGGAAGGACAGGGGCGCACACCTGAACCCAGCGACAGCATCACCCCAGGAGGAAGGACAGGGACGCACACCTGCACCTGTGCCAGCATCACCCCAGGAGGAAGGACAGGACGCACACCTGCACCTGTGCCAGCATCACCCCAGGAGGAAGGACAGGGGCGCACACCTGCACCAGCGACAGCATCACCCCAGGAGGAAGGACAGGGACGCACACCTGAACCCGCGACAGCATCACCCCAGGAGGAAGGACAGGGACGCACACCTGCACCCTCGACAGCATCACCCCAGGAGGAAGGACAGGCGGGCACCTGCACCCTCGACAGCGTCACCCCAGGAGGAAGGACAGGACGGGCACCTGCACCTCGACAGCATCATCCCAGGAGGAAGGACAGGACGGGCACCTGCACCCTCGACAGCATCACCCCAGGAGGAAGGACAGGGGCGGCACACCTGCACCTCGACAGCATCACCCCAGGAGGAAGGACAGGGGCGCACACCTGCACCTCGACAGCATCATCCCAGGAGGAAGGACAGGGGCGGGCACCTGCACCTGACAGCATCACCCCAGGAGGAAGGACAGGGGCGCACACCTGCACCCTCGACAGCATCATCCCAGGAGGAAGGACAGGGGCACACCTGCACCCTCGACAGCATCACCCCAGGAGGAAGGACAGGGACGCACACCTGCACCCTCGACAGCATCATCCCAGGAGGAAGGACAGGACGGGCACCTGCACCCTCGACAGCATCACCCCAGGAGGAAGGACAGGGACGGGCACCTGCACCCGCGACAGCATCACCCCAGGAGGAAGGACAGGGACGGGCACCTGCACCCTCGACAGCATCACCCCAGGAGGAAGGACAGGGACGCACACCTGCACCCGCGACAGCATCACCCCAGGAGGAAGGACAGGGACGCACACCTGCACCCTCGACAGCGTCACCCCAGGAGGAAGGACAGGGACGGGCACCTGAACCCTCGACAGCATCACCCCCGCGACGAGGGACAGGTACTTGCACTCACACCCGCGCCAGCTTCACGCCCGGGACACCCAGGACCACACAGCTGAATCTGGGATAATAGATCAGGGTGCCAGGAATAGCTGCAACTACTTAAGAATGCAGGAAAACAGGGTGCTTAAAAATCTTTAGTAAATAACTTCGGTTAGAATTAGTCCTTAAAGGTCCTCAGTTAAGGTATAGAAATTCAGTCCTTAAAGTTTTCACATGGATATGCTATTCACGACCTCAACACACAGTCCTACAGTTGACATTCCATCCATGGGAAAGACGATGCTCCTTTTCAAATTCAAACCTGAGCACAGTCATCAAAAAAAAAAAAAAAAACTAAAGCAAGAAGAAAACCTCTCAGTATTCTAAACTGGTTTAAACGTTTCCTGAACCCCGGTGGCCGTGAGGATGCCATCCTGCATGGTATTCTAAAATCTCAGGAAGGAAAACGTCTTTCCTGGCGGCCCACACACTCCCGGAGCCACCATGGCTGCTCCATCGCTGGAATGAGCCCGAAGCCACTGCGACCCCTGCTACTTCTTGCAAACCTTGTTAAAGAAAAGATGAGCCCGCCCCACACAGGGCTTCGCTGACAGGAGTTACAGCATGAGTTTGATATTAAATATCAGCAAAGCCTGGTTCTGTGTCATATTATCCAGGACCCAAGAATTATTCACAGAGCATCCTGTAAACAGGCACACAAACAGATGATCTCATTATAAAGCAGGAGTTTTTGTCTTCAACAAGAATTTTAATAAATCTTAACCCAGTTAAATACAAATATCCAGGCGTTTAAAAATAACTTTGCTGACAAATATATACCACTAAAGACTTACAGCTGCTAAAATATAAATCATAAAGTACTTTTAAAAACTATAATTTTAACTTTTAAAAATCATTTTAAAAGAGCAAAGTTTAAAAAGCAAAATTAAATATTAATAATTACTTTCCACCAATTAAATATTAATAATCACTTTCTACCAACTAATCTATGGCAGATTCATAGACGAGTTTTACTTCCTCCCAGCTCTGGAGAAGGCTGGGTGGAGGTGGGGCCTGGGAGAGACCCCACGTTTATCGTGGCCACGGCACCACTCATGCTTAGCGTGGCCATGGCACCACTCGGGTTTAGTGTGGCCACGGTGCCACTCGGTTTTAGTGTCTGAGCTAACAAGCGCCACGTGTGTGGACCCCACGGCCCCCAAACACCTGGCCAGGCACTCAGGGCTTCGCCACCCTGAGTGGTTTATCACACAGAAATAATTGGCTGTTTTAGACCAAAACCACGTTGCGTGGCACTGACGCCCTTGCTGGGTCTCAGAACCATCAGAGAAATGACACGAGAACCCCACGAAGTGCTGGTGGCTTCCTGCAGACGTGTACACAATCCTGCAAACACAGTCTTCCAACGGGCCGGCTCTGCTTGGTGACTGATTCTAAAAGCCGAACATAAATGAAGCGTTTTTTCCTTCCTGAATAACCACAGGGAAGCACTTAATCAGTTTTGCTTTGTTGAAACGCTCCTTTTTGACCTGATGTATTTTTACCTAAGTGTGTATACGTTTATGTGTTGCAGATGGAGGCTGAAAAAAAAATCGTAAATTAGGTAAATTTGGGGTTAAAAGCCTCCTTTCTGTTCAATTAGTAATGTGTTGAAAACGAAAGAACCCAGAAAAACAGCTGGACGAGTGGGGGCAGCAGGAGCTCCCGGGCCCTGGGTGCCGTGGGGCCTAAATCAAACTGCTTTGTGGTCACGAGTCCACATCTGTCCGAGCCCGAGGCTGGCTCCGTTCTCCTTCCCACACCTCATCAACGGGCTCCGCTTCCAGCAGCAAGAGCAACTTTTAACTTGAAACTCTAGTGCCCATCAAAAAGCAATCACCGGAAAATAAAAAGGCAGAGGACTGTTTAATGCCAATCCAAAAAACAACCTGCAGGAAAGCAAGCAGATTACCAAGCGGGCCAAGGCCACGGAAATTAACATGTAGCAACAACCAGCAGAAGTGAGTCTCTCACGGGAATGCAGTCACTCAATTTAACTCTCAGAAAGGACCGCGCCTGCACTAGATATTTCACGTTAACGACGTAGCCAGATCGCGATGAAATCTTTCAGTAAAGTGTTCTTTGGAAATTAGATACTTAGGAAAAACTGTAATAAACGTACCTCAAAAAGAAACAAAGTCTGACGGCTGGAAGGGAACCAATTCAATTCTAAACTCTTCCTAAAGGCAGTTGCTGATTTTAAAATCTAATAGTTGGATATAAAACTCCTGGTGCTGGAAAAGATTAGAAATAATGATTATTGGTGATTCTCTAAAATTTAAAACTTTTGCTATGATCCATATAAGCTGGTGTCTCTTGGAAAAGTGTAACTTTCAGAGAATACGTACGTGTACAGCTTATTTGGGGATATGAGGAATCAGATCAGTTCAAAACGACCTATCTCAAAATATGGATGCTCAGGAGAACCCGTAAAACTGACAGGACCAAATGTTTAAAGGAATTCAATAAAACAGAAGAGACCACAAATATTCCCGCGTGACTTTTAAAATGTGACGTTTTCACATTCCAGTGCAGGAGAAAAACCATACTGACGTGGTCTGGACGTGTTCCCTGCGAATCCATGGCGACAGGTGAGCTCCAGCACCGAAGGTGGGGCCTGCTGGCAGGTGTCCGGGGTGGGGGCAGATCCCGTGGATGGCTCGGTGCCCTCCTCGTGGTGATGAGCTCTTGGAGATCTGGCTGCTTGAAGAGGCCAGGACTTCCACCTTCTCCCGCTCTCCCTCCCTTGCCATGGGACGCTGGCTCGGCTCCGCCTTCCCCAGGACTGTAAGCTTCCAGAGGAGGCCTCACCAGAAGCAGGTGCTGGCGCCGTGCTCCCTGAACAGCTGGCAGAACCGTGAGCCAAGTAAACTCTTTTCTTTATAAATTACCCAGCCTCAGGCATTCCTTGACAGCAGTGCACAACAGAGTAGCACTCATACAGAACAAAATTGGTTTATAACATCCCTTTTTAGTTTCCACTTAATAGACTTACAAACAGAAAAGTGAATTAGACTTTGAAACAAGAGTTGGCAGGCTTTTAACGTCATATTTAAATGAAAAACTTCTACTGAAAACAAGACTGGAATTCATTAGTAGAAATTTCCACCCTGGCCGGCTTCGAGGTGCTTGCTTGCTGCCTCCTTCACCTGTCATGTTACAGAAATCGCCCAAAACACTTCCACTAAAACCACAAAACACACACACACCACATTATTTCATCAGCTTAGAGAAATACCGAAATTCCGCTCTCAGTGAACAGTAGCTCTAGCTGGTCTCTTCTTCCTCCTACATCTGCCTATCTTGTTCTAACAGGCGTTTGAAATTTAACATTTCTTAGGGTTACTGTATGTCTTGAAAATCTGATAGTCTGAACTTTCTTTTTCAGTAAAAACTATGCTTAAATACCTTATGAAAATATGCAGACCCAGCCACGGCTTTCTTTAAAATGAAAATCACTGTGGGATTTTTGTTTTTTCATTTTTATCCCTATAATGAGGCAAGATACATAGCCTCGGACCGTAATCTAGAAATAAAGGAATAAGCTGGTAATAGTATTATATGACTTCACAAGAAAGGAACGTTCAGCATGTGAACCTGAAGAGGGAGACCCAGGCTTGTCCCCATTGACTATCATGCTGCATTTCTTTTTTCTTTTTTTAGAATGACTGTAATTTTATTATTTTTTTCTTCCTTTTTCTTTTTTTAAAAAATTTTTATTGCATGTTAGGTTTTGCTGTACATGTGCAGAACGTGCAAGATAGTTCATAGGTCCACACATGGCAGTGTGTTTTGCTGCCTTCCTCCCCTTCACCCTCATTTGGCATTTCTCCCCAGGCTATCCCTCCCCAGCTCCCTCCCCCCACTGTCCCTCCCCTATTCCCCCCAATAGACCCCAGTGTGTAGTACCCCCTTCCCTGTGTCCATGTGTTCTCATAATTCTCACCCGCCTATGAGTGAGTATATGTGGTATTTCATTTTCTGTTCTTGTGTCAGTTTGCTGAGAATGGTGTTCTCCAGATTCATCCATGTCCTTACAAAGGACACAAACTTATCATTTTTGATGGCTGCATAATATTCCATGGTGTATATGTGCCACATTTTCCCAGTCCAGTCTATCATCAATGGGCATTTGGGTTGGTTCCAGGTCTTTGCTATTGTAAACAGTGCTGCAGTGAACATTCGTGTGCATGTGTCCTTATAGTAGAACGATTTATAGTCCTTTGGATAGATACCCAGTAATGGGATTGCTGGGTCAAATGGAATTTCTTGCATTTCAATAGAAGAAAAGGTTGACCGACTGGCTCCTCCGGTTTTACCTTCCTACAGGTGACAGGCTAGGCCTTGGGGAAACTCTCCAGAAGGCTCTATTTACTTAAAACAAGATCAAACCAGAAACCTTTTCACATGTGAGTCCTAAAACTGAAAACCGAACCTTTCATATGTGATTCTTGAAACTGTAAATCAAAACCTTTTCACATGTGAGTCCTAAACTATGAACCTAAGATTCTTTCACCTGTAACATCTAAAGTATAAGCCTATATAAAGGCTGAACCTCCCTTTGTTAGACGAGCTGGGTTTTGGACAAATTATCGCCCAGTCTCCTGGCTGTAATAAACCCCTCTTCCTCCTGCATTCGGTGTTTGAGAGATCCGTTTCCCGTGGCTGCTCCTGCTACAAATTCAGTGAGTGGCAGGTTATTCAGGAGCTTCATAGCAGAATGGCAAATGGAAAAATAATTGGCTAATATTGAAGCAGAAGTGGGCGAGCTTTCTGAAATATCAACCGAAAACAAGTGCTCAACATCAAACCAGAAACGACTCTCTAGGGACATCACTAGAACCTCACCCCATGACCGATCTGACGTGGGATCCTCACAAAGGAGGGGAAAATACACCAAATAATCATTAGATGAACACAGCTCGCTTCTCCTACAGGGCAGCGATGATCCCTGTCCAGCTCTGCGAAGAGCCCCATACAAGTGGCCAGAACGAAAGTCGGCCCAACAGAGTCAGCGGGTACCCAACCAGGCCGACACCACACTGTAAGAAGGAAAAGTGGCGTCTTTCCAATGGAAACAAATCCAAACCTGCACCTTCAGCTCAGAGACTCCAAGGGAGATGCGGGCATCACAGGTAAGTTGTAAGGTGTGGCTGGGAGATGCACACACCACACAGGCAAACACCCAGACATGCATGTACATACATGCCGCACACAGACACATGTACGCAGGCATGGCACACACACACAACACACAGGCACACAGGCACACAACCAGACATGCCCCATGCAGACACATTTATGCAGGCACGGCACACCCATGTATGCACACACAGGCACACAGGCAAATACCCAGACATGTATTTACACACATGCTGCATGCAGACATGTGTACACAGATATGGTACACACAGGCGCACACACACAGGGACACAGGCAAACATACACACAGAGACACAGGCAAACACCCAGACATGTACACAGACACCGCACAAAGACACGGGTACACAGGCACAGTACACACAGACGCAAACACAGGAACACAGGCAAACACCCAGATACACATATACACATACGTCCCACGCAGACACATGTATGCAGGCACAGCACACACAGGCACACACATACACACAGACACACAAACACCCAGATATGCATGTACACACACACCACACAGACACATGTATGCAGGCACAGCACACACAGGCACATGCACATACACAAAGACACACAGGTAAACACACAGGTGCATGCACATACAGACACACAGGCAGACACACAGGCAAACACCCAGAAACACATGTACACACATGCCCGTGCAGACACGTGTACATAGGCACAGCACACGCAGGCACATGCACATACGCACACAATGGCACATGTGTATGCACACATGTAAACACCCAGATACGCATGTACACACATGCCACATGCAGACACATATAAATAGGCACAGCACACACAGGTGCACACAAATATACAGACACACACACAGGCACACAGGTGAACACCCAGACACACAGGTACACACATACCACATGCAGACACGTGTATGCAGCTACAGCTCACTCAGGTGCACACATGCACACATATATAGGCACACACAGGTAAATACCCACACATGTATGCAAAGACACAGGCACAGCACACACACATGCACAACATGCACACACATATATGCACACACAGGTGAACACCCTGACACACATATACACACATGCCACACACAGACACGTTTATACAGATACATCATACAGAGGAGTACACACAAAGGCAATCAGATGCCCACGTACACACACACATGCAAAACATCATACACACCATGCAGGCACATACACACACTACACAGAGACATACACACACACACACACAGGCACACAGGCACACAACCAGACATGCCCCATGCAGACACATTTATGCAGGCACGGCACACACATGTATGCACACACAGGCACACAGGCAAATACCCAGACATGTATTTACACACATGCTGCATGCAGACATGTGTACACAGATATGGTACACACAGGCGCACACACACAGGGACACAGGCAAACATACACACAGAGACACAGGCAAACACCCAGACATGTACACAGACACCGCACAAAGACACGGGTACACAGGCACAGTACACACAGACGCAAACACAGGAACACAGGCAAACACCCAGATACACATATACACATACGTCCCACGCAGACACATGTATGCAGGCACAGCACACACAGGCACACACACATACACACAGACACACAAACACCCAGATATGCATGTACACACACACCACACAGACACATGTATGCAGGCACAGCACACACAGGCACATGCACATACACAAAGACACACAGGTAAACACACAGGTGCATGCACATACAGACACACAGGCAGACACACAGGCAAACACCCAGAAACACATGTACACACATGCCCCGTGCAGACACGTGTACATAGGCACAGCACACGCAGGCACATGCACATACGCACACAATGGCACATGTGTATGCACACATGTAAACACCCAGATACGCATGTACACACATGCCACATGCAGACACATATAAATAGGCACAGCACACACAGGTGCACACAAATATACAGACACACACACAGGCACACAGGTGAACACCCAGACACACAGGTACACACATACCACATGCAGACACGTGTATGCAGCTACAGCTCACTCAGGTGCACACACATGCACACATATATAGGCACACACAGGTAAATACCCACACATGTATGCAAAGACACAGGCACAGCACACACACATGCACAACATGCACACACATATATGCACACACAGGTGAACACCCTGACACACATATACACACATGCCACACACAGACACGTTTATACAGACACATCATACAGAGGAGTACACACAAAGGCAATCAGATGCCCACGTACACACACACCACATGCAAAACATCATACACACCATGCAGGCACATACACACACTACACAGAGACATACACACCACACACAGGCACACACACAGGCAAACAGATACCCATGTACACACACACACAGACACATGTATGCAGGCACAGCACACACAGGCACATGCACATACACAAAGACACACAGGTAAACACACAGGTGCATGCACATACAGACACACAGGCAGACACACAGGCAAACACCCAGAAACACATGTACACACATGCCCGTGCAGACACGTGTACATAGGCACAGCACACGCAGGCACATGCACATACGCACACAATGGCACATGTGTATGCACACATGTAAACACCCAGATACGCATGTACACACATGCCACATGCAGACACATATAAATAGGCACAGCACACACAGGTGCACACAAATATACAGACACACACACAGGCACACAGGTGAACACCCAGACACACAGGTACACACATACCACATGCAGACACGTGTATGCAGCTACAGCTCACTCAGGTGCACACATGCACACATATATAGGCACACACAGGTAAATACCCACACATGTATGCAAAGACACAGGCACAGCACACACACATGCACAACATGCACACACATATATGCACACACAGGTGAACACCCTGACACACATATACACACATGCCACACACAGACACGTTTATACAGACACATCATACAGAGGAGTACACACAAAGGCAATCAGATGCCCACGTACACACACACATGCAAAACATCATACACACCATGCAGGCACATACACACACTACACAGAGACATACACACACACACACAGACACATGTATGCAGGCACAGCACACACAGGCACATGCACATACACAAAGACACACAGGTAAACACACAGGTGCATGCACATACAGACACACAGGCAGACACACAGGCAAACACCCAGAAACACATGTACACACATGCCCGTGCAGACACGTGTACATAGGCACAGCACACGCAGGCACATGCACATACGCACACAATGGCACATGTGTATGCACACATGTAAACACCCAGATACGCATGTACACACATGCCACATGCAGACACATATAAATAGGCACAGCACACACAGGTGCACACAAATATACAGACACACACACAGGCACACAGGTGAACACCCAGACACACAGGTACACATACCACATGCAGACACGTGTATGCAGCTACAGCTCACTCAGGTGCACACACATGCACACATATATAGGCACACACAGGTAAATACCCACACATGTATGCAAAGACACAGGCACAGCACACACACATGCACAACATGCACACCGCACACAATGGCACATGTGTATGCACACATGTAAACACCCAGATACGCATGTACACACATGCCACATGCAGACACATATAATAGGCACAGCACACACAGGTGCACACAAATATACAGACACACACACAGGCACACAGGTGAACACCCAGACACACAGGTACACACATACCACATGCAGACACGTGTATGCAGCTACAGCTCACTCAGGTGCACACACATGAACATTGACAATATGCACACACAGGCAAACATACACACAGACACATGTATGCAAAGACACAGGCACAGCACACACAGGCACACAGGCACACACACAGGCACACAGGCACACAGGTGAACACCCAGACACACAGGTAAACACACAGGTGCATGCACATACAGACACACAGGCAAACATACACACAGAGACACAGGCAAACATACACACAG
This sequence comes from Saguinus midas, assembly GCA_021498475.1. Taxonomy (NCBI): domain Eukaryota; kingdom Metazoa; phylum Chordata; class Mammalia; order Primates; family Cebidae; genus Saguinus; species Saguinus midas. Next base: position 17,123,979 of record CM038405.1, on the reverse strand, counting down.
AGACACAGGCAAACAGATACCCATGTACACACACACCACATGCAAAACATCATACACACCATGCAGGCACATACACACACTACACAGAGACATACACACCACACACAGGCACACACACAGGCAAACAGATACCCATGTACACACACACCACATGCAAAACAACATGTACACACACTAGGCAGGCACCCACACACAGCACACAGAGACATACACACCACACACATGCATTCACTCACACACACATACACTACACAGGCATATACATACGTCAGACATGCGCACACCACAAAGGCACACACATGCCTGCACAGATGCACACACCCAGGCATGCACACAGATATGCATGGACACATCAGGCATGCACATGAACAGTGGCACACACATGAACATTGACAATATGCACACACAAGCTCAGAGACCCACACATACATGCAGACACATGCAGAAATCCCTCCCTGACTACCAGAGCTGCAGGACTTCGGGCACCAGCGCCAGCACCCTGGACAGCGCCACAGATTCCTGGTGTGTGAAGTTGGGGCAGGAGAAACTAGAAGAGGACAGGGAGGTGGCAAACAGGAAGTGTGACTGCTCACAGCAAGGCGCTGGCAGCTCCAACTTCATCTGAGGAGTCTCAGGAAGACAGAGCCCACCCACCTGCTGCAGACCCCCTGGCCCTGGAGGACGCACCTGCAAGGGCAAGTGAGGCTGTCCTGTGGGCAGAAGTCACAGCAAGAATGAATTCTTATTAAAAAGCAAACAAGCATCCTGTGCTCCAGCACACGTCCCCTCAGGCTGACACCAGGCTGGGTGCCTCCAGGGAGGAGGCCTTTGGGACGGGGCACTGTGGCCTTCTCCACAGAAGGCCTAGCCAGGCCAGCAAGGCCATGCCAACAGCATGGAGCCCTTGGAGCTCTCTCCTAGACCTGAGCGGCTGGCACCGCTGAACCACCTACACGGGAAGCTGCAGGACAAGGAGTCAAAGGACTGGCACTGGGGTGCAGTGAGCCAAATGGAGGGGGCACCTCGGGGTAGGGACTGCTTCAATCCCCTGGCACAGCCCCTCACCACACACACGGCAGCAGGCGGTGAGGACGGGAGAGAGGGAGCAGCAGGACCGCCTGGCACTCCTCTGCCTGCTCAGGGCCCAGGACAGGCTCCTGCCTCCACAAGGCTGTGGTCCTCACCCCAGCAGCCAAGGATCGCCTCCACCCAGTAAGTCCCACACAAGCTTTGCCTCCTCTAGAAACGTCCCCGAAGCACATATGGAGTTGGGGAGAGGACCAGAGCCACACCCCACACAATGACCAATGACCAGGGAGGAGGCTCCGCAAGCCCAACACCACCACCACACCCAGGGAGCAGTGATACAGTCAGCGTCTCAGAAGGGAGCAAGGTCCCGCATGGCTCTGCTCACCAACACAAGAGGCCCAACAGGCACCGGGAGCCGTCCAGGGAGGAGGAAGCAGCAAGGCTCAATCTGCCGACGCCGGGTGCAGTCACTCCTTGTGGGAGTTACCCGGGCAGCTCCTAGGGCCCTCACCCATCGCAGCAGGCCCCTTCCTCGAGGAGCACGCTGCCCCTGGGGGATCTGTGACTCTGGGGACCTCCCTAGTCCACTGCAACCCCACTCCAGGCTCCCTGACCACTGGCTCCCCTGCAGGCCAAAAACAGTCCAACCGGAGCTAGCACTTCATGACATGTCAGATATCACCAGGCAGAATGGTGGCTGTGGCACCCTTCCCCTTCCTGGGACCCTCGTTAATGAGGAGAGCCATTCACGGTCGGGGCTGCACAGGATCCTTCAGGGGCTTGCAAAGCTAGTGCTGTATGCACACTAGCATAACACAGAGCACGTCTGACAAAGTTTCACTCAAGCAGTGCTGCTTCAAAGGCAACATTCTTCCTATTAATCCTGAAGAGTTCTGCTACACGTGGTTACAGGGAAACTTGCATTAGCAGGTTACATTGCCTAGCAGAAACATCTAATTCCAGGAAAAAAAAAATGCTTAGAATCACTGCTTCAGCCTGATGCCACCCTTCCCACCTCATGTCTCCTGGTCTGTGCCAGAGCCAGGCAGGGGAAAGCACGGGCCCCTGGACACGTCCTCTCAGCAACCACTGTCCTGACCCCAGGCACAGCCTCAAAGCAAAGCAGAGCCTCACTTTGCTCACGGAGGGAGGGATGCCGTGCCTGATTCCCTGCTGCAGCCAGGGCTTGAGGGGCTCTGCCATGCTCAGCAGACACTCAGCCAACACCCGGTGGTGAATAAACGATGCCAAGTCAGAGTTCTGTGTGGGGTCTGCTCCAGGAGAGGCACACCTGCACCTTGTAGCACCTGCTTCCTCTCCCACCATAAACAATGGTGCCCAACCCCCAACTGCAACTACCCCATGACCGTGAGCTGAACCATGGTAAAAGAAACATCTCCGAAGACCGACACACCAAGCCCCATCCCCTCCTCCTGACACGCATTCCCCTAACTTCACTCGGGAGGAGCCGAACAGAAGGGAAATGGCTCTAATTAAGACACACCCATTTCCTGCTCCATCAGGTCACAAATGCTGGGAAGTTTTATTCCAGCAAAATCCTCCCTTCGGCGCTTCTCAGAGCCTAAGTGCCTCTCAGCAGATGGGCTCTTCAAGCGATCTTTAGGAAGACACACTAGAAAACTAGTATTTTGTTTTCCACCTACGTTTTATACTTCTGGGATTTACTGACCCATCCTTTCAACCACAATGTCCTTAAACAACCCAAATGTACTTGACCATTCTGTCACATATCCAACAGGAAAAGAAAGCTGTTTCGAGGGAAGATGATTAGAGAATGACTAAAACAATTAACAACTCTCATTCACTTTAATTTAGTGAGTGGAGAAAGTTTTTTTTTTTAAGTTGATTAGGTACATTACAGATGATATAATAATTTCTTGCAATAAAGAAGAACATTTATTTCAGGCTTGGAAGAGTTACAAACACTTGAAGGAATGTAAGAGAAGACTGTGCTACCGTTTAAAACGAGGGGAAAGCCCGCAGTAGCAAGAAGCCCCCCACCACGAAGGCAGGGACAGCTTTGCAGGCAGCTAGCTGTCCTGTCTGCTCCTAAGAACCTCGACACTCAATTAACACCCTACCAGCCCTACTTGCAGGAGAGGTTTGGGAACAGGGTAGTCCTGGTACTCATTAACCCACGTGAATGTCCATTCTGGAGCCTACCGTCTGATTGCTCAAAAACTGGTAAGTCATTTTAACCTGTGAGCTGAGCAGGTGACAACCCGCGGGTCCTAAAGGACAAGGGGGGTCCAACTGCACCGCTTCCTACAACGAGTTGAGACTGTGCTTTTCTCCATGTTCTGCCTCACTGAGAAATTCTTTTTAATGCAATTGTTTTATAACTATAGTTGCCACTGTCTTTTCATTTCAAAGGAAAAACGTGATTATCAATTTTAAACACAGGGAAGGGAAAATTCATCAGGCCCGAATTAATCCAAGTAGCACGAGATTCACGTCAAAAACTGCCACTCTTTTCATTATAATGATATTACAGGGTGAAGGTAATGAGCTGGGGTTGACAGGACGCAGACGCACGCGGTGTTTTCTACTTCAGCTGAGGCCAGGCCAGGTTAACCAGTTCCACTTATTCTGCTCCCGTCTTTGTGATTAACACTGTCACAGAAGTTAAGTCTTTGTCATTAACACTGTCACAGAAGTTAAGTCTTTGTGATTAACACTGTCACAGAAGTTAACAAGCGCTAGGATGCGCCCCCACAGCTCGGGCCCACGGAAGGTAAACATCGTGACCTCCGTCTCAGATGACAACACCGAGGGTCAGGGAGGTACCGCTACACTTTCTGGTGAGGCTGCCGGAGCCAGCTGCAGCCCCACCCCGGGGCCCTGGGCTGGGACCCCTCTCAAGAGCTGAGCGCCCCCCACTCACTCACTGACACGCCCCCTGCTGAGAACACCAAGCCCCAGCTGGGCTCGCCCCCGCCCAGGTCCGCAGACACCAGGTGCGGCCTGGCAGGGTGAGCCTGTCCCCACTCCCGGCCCGGCCAGCAGCCCCGCAACAACACGGGCGAGGGGCGGGCCGCGGGCCGTGGTCGGGGTCTGGGTAGGCACTGGGGTGGAGGTGGGGAGTCGGTCGGGGTCCGGGGTGGGGCCTGGAGACAGGCCGGGGTCGGGGTCCCGAGTTAATACCGCGGCCTGCGCCGAGAGCTGGGTCTGCGGTCTGGGCAGAAGGCCTCCGCGCCGCCCCGCACCTACCGTGCTTCCTGTGCGCCGCCATGCGGGACCGTGGCCGCCGACCTCCGCCAACAGTGCCCGGGCCTGACCCGAGCGACGTGCGCTTCCGGGTTCGGCCCTCCTGGCCCGCCCACAACAGCAGGAATGCCCAATCCGGATACGGGACCCTGCCACGGGCTGTCAATCAACACGCCACGACCGCGGATTGGCTGATATCGAGTCCATGGGCGTGTCTCGAGGCTCCAGTCCCGCCTCTGGGAGCCTCGCTGCGGAGCGTGCGCGGAGGGAGAGCTGAGGGGGCGACCGCGCCGGCTCTCTGGGGCCTGAGGACACGGTGGCAGAACTCTGGGGGCGAACGTTAGGAAGGACGCGGTGGAGAAGAGGGCAACGGAGGGCTCCAGAAAAGACGCGCCCAGCCCCAGCCCCACGCGTGCACTCGCGGGTCTCCAGTCCCCGCATCGCCCCCGGGCACCTGCCGGACACAGGGAGGGGTCAGGGCCGTGCCCCCAGCCCCCGGGCACCTGCCGGACACGGAGTGGTCAGGGCCGTGCCCCCGGTCCCCGGGCACCTGCCGGACACAGGGAGTGGTCAGGGCGGGGCCCCCGGGCACCTGCCGGACGCAGGGAGTGGTCAGCGCGGTGCCCCCGGTCCCCGGGCACCTGCCGGACACAGGGAGTGGCCAGGGCAGTGGCCCCACTTCATCCCTGGCCTGCCGGACCCCTTCTTGGCTCCCTCTTCCAGCTTCCAGGGCCTCTGCCCTCCCGCTCCACCCCCTCAAGACTGTCCTCCTTGAATTCATTTCTTCCAAAACATTTCCCAAGAGTGTACCAGGCGCTGTTCCTCATGTGTGAAATCTCAGGAGGGGACTCCAGAGAGATGGATGTTTTGGAGGAAAATGAAGCAGGCAGGGCCTAACCTGGAGAGTGGTGGGCACAGGCGTCAGGTAGGCGGGAGAGCAAGACCCGGGTACCCAGGGAAAGAGAGCCTGCAGGAGGGAGGCAATGTCCCAGGAGAATGGCCGCCCTGTTTGTATTTGGGGACCAGAGGCAAGACCAGGATAAGGGGAGCTCAGATCAGAAGGAAAGGAGACCCCAGGCCCTGGCAGGGTCTGTAGGCAGCCTGATACCTTTGCATGTTCCAAGAAGCAGGTGGAAATTGTTACAGGATGTATAGCACAGGGTGAAATGATCTGATGAACTTTCTTCGTTTTGGGGGTAGACAGGGTCTCACTCTGGCCCCGGCTGGGGTGCAGTGGTGCCATCACAGCTCACTACAGCCTCCAGCTCCTGGCCTCCAGCAATCCTCCCACCTCAGCCTCCCGATGTGCAGGGATGACGCATGTGAGCTACTGTGTGCGGCCTGATGTACACCATGAAGAAGTCATTTAGCCTTGCTGTAGGAATAGAGTTGTGTGGGAGGCAGCCTCAGACCAGTTTTCCTCTGCTGCAATAAGAGATGCTGACAGCTCGCATACAAGTGGTGGCATTGGAGGCTAATTGGATTGTGGATGTGTTTTAAGGTAAAGACAGAGAGATTTTCTGATTGATCAAATCAGGCTGTGATAGAACAGAAGAAAGGCAGAATGTCTCTACGTGTTTCATTTGTAAACTGGAAGGCTGGAGGGGCACTGAGCAGGTGGAGAGCCTTCTGGGGGCTCTTCGTTGGGTGGTAGTATGCAGTTTTACACGGGTCAAGATTGAGGAGCTCATAAGCATAAGAGATCATGAAGGGAGCAGGTGTGAACAGTGGTCCCACAAATGAGCCCCGAGAGGCTCTGGCCTTTGAGAGGTGGGGAGATGAGGGAGCTGCAGCTGTCACACGTGAAGGGTGGCCAGGGAGGAAAGGAAGGTCCTCAAGCCAAGTCAAAGGACAGACAAACCGTTCATCTCCAATGATGTGCGCAGGGCAAGAGGAGGATCGGTGATAGAAGGTCGGATCTGTTAAGGGCTGGGGCCGTCAGCAATCTTGGTTACAGGAATTTTGTTGGTGTGGTAGAAGCAGAAGCTTGGTGGAGATTTATAGGATTTCGAGGAAAAGTTAAAGACGTCGACTGTACACCATTCTCTGGTGGGACCATGCAAATGGGGCAATAGCTGGAGGGTTTTCAAAGACAGAACATACACACACACACACACACACACACACACACACAGAGAGAGAGAGAGAGAGAGAGAATGTGACCTGATCAAATTGCTATTGAAGATGAGTGATACAGGAGGGGAAGCCATGCCTGTAATGAGGCTGTCTTGAGCCTGTTCTCCACCATTCTCACCAGCATTCAAGCCCACCGTGGACTCCCCCATAACAGAATCCTCCCAGAAAATATGTATTTTTCTCCAGCCCTGTTACTTCTATCTCTTCCACACCCAAATTGGTTGAAAGAGTTGACTACAAAGCCAGTCTCCAGTTTGATGTCTTCCATGGACTCTGACCTCGTCCATCTTTTCTCTCTACCCCTCCACTGTAGCTGCTCCTGCCAAAGTCCCCAAGGGCATCCACGTCCCCAGCCCCAGCACACAGTTCTCAGTAACCATGTAACACGCTAAGGCCTCCCGGAAGTGTCAACCAAGTGCTGAGCCAAACTTGGGAGTCACTGGTGACTCTCCTCTTCCTCTCTTCCTGAATAATCCATCCAGAAAAATCACATCAAGCACATTCTACTTGCAACGTGTCTTACTTCCACTGATGAGTTTGTGTGTTCATTGTCTGTCACTAGGATTTCTTCAGGCATTTTTAAGTGGATTTCCCCAATCCTACTCTTGTTTCCTCACTCCCACCCTATTGCCATCTCTTCTCATAGCAGCCCAAACTGTCATTTTAAAACCTCACTGCCACCCAAAAATCACTGAATGTGGACCATCACAGCAACAGGACCGTGAAGAAAAACCGCACAAAAACCACACGTTCACATCAATAGATGCAGACAAAATCCAGCACCCATTTGTGATTTAAAACTCAAAAACCCTCAGCAAACTATGATTAGAGGATAGTTTTTCAGTTTGATAAGAGACACCTACAAAACCCTTCAGCTAACATCATACTTAACAGCGAGAAATTAGAAGCTCTCCCAGTATGATCAGGAAGAGGGCAAGGCTCCCCTCTCACCAGTGCTTCTCACTGTCACATGGAAGTCCTGGCCAATGCAATAAGACAAGAAAAGGAAATACAAGGTATACAGATTAGGAAGGGAGAAATAAAAGTCTTTGTCTACTAATGACATGATTGTCTTATGAAGGAAATCTCTGTCCTGCTCAAAATCCTACATCATAATTCATTGTATAGCGGATGTAAATCAAAGCCCTTACAATGTCCCGAAAGACCCCTGAGTTTTTCTCCAGTCACAATCATGCTGTCCTTTTTCTCTCCCTCAATTTCAGTTATTCTGACTGTTCAGTTGAAGAAAATCAGGCCAGGCATGGTGGCTCGTGCCTGTTATCCTAGCACTTTGGGAGGTGGAGGCAGGAGGATCACTTGAGCCTGGGAGTTGAAGACCAGCCTGGGCAGTTTAACAAGACCCCGTCTCCACCAAAAATACAAAAAATGAGCAGAACCCTGAAGTGGGAGAATCACCTGGGCCAGGGAAGTTGAGGCTGCAGTGAGCTTTGACAGCATCACTGTACTCATCTGGACAACAGAAGTGAGACCCTGCCTCAAAAAAAAAAAAAAAAAAAAAAAGGCAGCAAGTCCTTCTATCTCCCCAGGTCTTCAGGCCTGCTCTTATTTCCCTAAATCCTGTTCCCAGGGCCATGGCAGAGGCGCCTTCTGACTCCACCCTCACAGTGCATTCCCCTGCTGATTGGCCTCTGGACTCTGTTTGAAGCTTTGGGAGGTGCTCAGCTCGGGGACTGGGGTGTGTGGGCAGAAGAAGCCCTCAGTCACTGGGCCCTCAAAGCTGAAAAGCTGTCCAGCGTCCCCATGCCGAGGTGTACTCCAAGCTGCTTCCTTAGAGCACCTCCAGTAGGATGGGGCCCAGTGCCCATAGGAACAGTCGGGTGTCACCACGGCCTCCGGAATGTCCCCTCCTGCCCGGCCTCTCTCTCCCGACTTCCTGTGTCTAGTTTCCTGGGATCAATCTCCCAAATGAACCACCTGCACCCAAATCCACATCTCAAAACCTGCTTGTGGGAGAACCCAGGGGAAGATTTAATGACGCTGTCCTAAGAAAGTTCTTTCCTGATGTCACAAACCATGTCGGTTGCCCTGTTCACATTCACCAATAACACCCCATATGTTTCCTTCAGAGAAGTAACTATAACCTGTAATTGTCTGTTCTTTGGGTAACTTCTGGGTAGACCCTTCTCCAGAATGAAGGCTTCATGTGGTCATGACCGGGGCGTTCTGTGCTGCTCATACACTGAGAACACATGAGAGGCCGTCAGCACATTTGTGTGATTTTGTTATTCCTGTTGCATGAAAGAATAAACAGATTTTTTTTTTTTAAGGTGAAGGGATATGGACGAAATGAGGGGAGGAAAGGAAATGGAAAGTAAACTGTGAAATGAAAATAAACTGGGCTGGAATCTCTTCCCGGTTGAGGTTTGGGCGTTGAGTCCACCGGTGTTTGACAATGGAGACCAAACACTCAGGAGAAATGGACAGGGCCGGACTTCTCCCATCCACCTTTCTACCCCCTCCTCATTTAGCACTCCGCTTTGAAAATAACTGCAACTGTTGAATATTTGAGTGATCAATTACATGGGAAATTCTTAGAGCCTGTTTTCTGTTTAAAGATCTCGGAATTTCTGGAAAGGATCGGTTTGTCCTATTCAAAATATTTGGATGACCTGATTCCATTCTAACTCCCATCCATCTTGCTATACGGTTTGTTTTCGCATCTTTTAGCGCATTTAAATGCCATCACCATGCAGTTGGAGATGCTGAAAAGTACATTTCTGCCTTTGCGTTAAACCGGGGCTGAGAGACTGGCTGGGGGTCGGTGCCCACCCGGGATGGACCCTGCCTCGCCCGCCAGCGCGCGTCTCGCTCCCGCCGTCTGCTCCTGGACGCGCAGGTGAAAACGTGGCCAGTGTGGCCGATCTTCCCGGCTGTGAGATGGTCAATCTGCTTCTCCCGGGTGGATTCTTCCTCTTCCTCCGCTGTGCGGTCCCCAGGCCGCTCGCAGCAAACCGAGACGGCGGGTGCCGTCTGAAGGCGCTCCCTGTGCCCGCACCCGGTCAGCCACGAAAGGGGACGCTCTGGGGTCTGGGGCCGCCGCCGGCACGTCCACCAAAGGGAGCGCGCCGTGGAAATCGGGGAAGGTTCCGCCTCCGGCACCCGCGCGGCGGCCGCGCCTCGCAGTCAGACCCGTCGCCGGCGCCCCGCGCCTCCCTCGCCGGCGTCCTCCCCGCCACACAAGCCCCCTGGGAGCCTAGCCGACCCTCCCCCGAGCGCGAGTCCCTCGCTCCAGGACCCCCGCGCGTCCCCAATCGCGGCCTCGAAAGGCGGACCCTCCCCGGGGCGGCCGGAGTCACCACGGCCTCCCGGCCCCTCCTGCCCGGCTGCTAACTTTGGGGCGCGGGGAGTGTGGCCCGCGCGCGCCGCGGTGGAGACCGCGGGTTTCCCGATAGGAGCCCCGCGAGCGGGCTGTCCCCGGGTGACCCGCGCAACAGTTGGGGCCGGCGCTGCCGGGCGGTCCGCGCGCTCCCCGAGCCCGGCCCTTCCCCAGCGGGAGCCGCGCGCCGGCCGCCCCCCAGTGCGCCGGTGCCTCCCCGGGCTCCGAGTGCGCAGGCGCCGGCCGTGAGGACCGACCGTGCGCCGGGCTCGAGCGCGGTCTGAGCGCGCGGCGGCGGTAGCGGCTGACGGACGGACGGACGGACCGCGGACGGACGCACGCACGGACCCCGACCCGCGAGCCCTAGGAGCCGGCGGCCTGAGGAGGGGCCGCGTCGCCATGTCGCCCCGCACCTGCTGAACCGGGAGCTCCCGAGGATGTCCGCGCTGAGGAAGGTGCGAGCCGCCGGGGCCGCGGGGCGCGGGGAGCCGGGCGCGGAGCGGCAGAACCGTCGAGGCGGGGAGGGCGAGGGCGTCAGGGCGGGGGGCGGGGGCGGGTGGGGTCGTGCCCTCCGCCGGGACCGGAGCGCGGGGACCCCAGGGGCAGCCTGTGCTCGGGGGTCGGGCGTTGCGCTCCTCTCCGAGCTTCGCGCAACACCCGCCGTGCTCGTGGGTGCTGGGACCCCAGGCTCCCGGGCGCGGGAGCGGACGGGCCGCGGAGGTGTGAAATGCTCCGCTTCCGCGCCCCGAGCGGAGGGGGCAAGGCCTGGGGGGCGCCGGCGGGCCACGGGCTACGCGCCCAGCTCCGGTGAGTCGTGGGGGCGGCGGGCAGCTAATGGCACCCCTCCCCAGCGCAGGTGGACAAGCCGACGGGGACCGGGAATGAATGGAGAGTGCCGGAGAGCCCGGGCTGCGCGTGCGGGGGCTCGCGGGGGCGGCCGCGGCCGCGGCTGCCGGGCCGGGCGCGGTGGAGGGTGCGCGCGAGGGAGGGGGTGGCCGCCGCCCGGCTCTCCAAGTGCGAGCGAGGAGCACGGGGGCTTTTTTCGGGTGGTTGCTAAGCGAGGCGCTACCCAGCGCAGGGTTTTGTAACTAAGCCTCCCCCGGCAGCGGCTGTTGCTGTTCTCCGGCTCCTTTGCTAACGATGGCAAGAGAAATAATGAGGATGTAATTATTACCGCCCTGCGCTGGGGGCTGGGGGCGGCGGGGCTGGGGGGCGGCGGGCGCGGGCTCCTCAGCAGGTGGGGCTGTGCTGGGCTGTGCTGGGCGCTCTCCTGGCGGCCTCCCTGGGTGCGCGGCGTGCGCGGTGCCCGAGGCTCAGGGGCTGGACTGGGCACCGGGAGGGGTCTCGGGTAGACGGAGTTCGCAGAGGCGGCGCCGGCTGGGAAGGAGGCGGAGGTTCGCAGGTGCGGAGCGGGCGCGGGGGCGAGGGCGCGCGGCAGGGCTGCGAAGCGCGTCGGAAACTCGCGGCCCCGGGTCCAGCCCTCGCGCGCTTCGGAACCCAGGTCCTGCAGCCCCTGCGCGATGCCGCCGCCGCCGCCGCCGCCGCCGCCGGGGAATGGCGATCCCGGACAAGGCTGGGAATTCGAAATTTGTGACATATCGGCGGCGCCTGTTTGTATCGATTAATGATAAAGCGATCCACGGCAAATTCGTCCTTGGTTCCCTGGTGGGGATGGACTCTGCCAGCCGGCCTGTCGGGGTCTGGAGCCGGGAATATCCTACAAAGCGCCACCGCCGGTTCTCCCATCCTCCCGGACCCGAGGCTGGACTCCTGCGGGCGAAGGCGGGGACCTCCCGGCGGGGTCCGGGTCGAGGGTGCCACGGACAGAGACCCGGTCCCAGCGCCTGGTGGGACTCGCGGAGCCCGGCGATCTGCGAGGCCAGGAGGACTCCTGTTCACAGCCGGTGAATTAATTCTGCTGCAGTTAGGGTACCACCCGGCACCTTGCGTTGCCCCAGGAGTCCAGGCAGCTCTCCAAGGACCCTTCCCAGGTCCGGAGGCTGTGCCAAACCCCGGCCACAGAGCACTTTGGAAGGAACATCTTGGCCTGAGGCGAACGCACCTTACCCCGTGTTCATTTTACTCCCTTCATTTTATCCGAGAAAGGTAGTAGATAACTGAGGCAAAAATGGCGAAGTGATGAAAAAATGGTAATTCTTGGCAGGTCAAGTTGTTACTCTGGGTTTAAAAAAATATCATTAATCAGGATTTTCCAGTAGCCAAATTGTCTTGTGCCGGCAGCTGGGTGACTCACAGATTTGGCTCCACTAGTAATTGTAGAGTGTGCGTACCATTTCCTTCTGGATGGTGTGACTTTTTCATTGCTTGAGAGAGAACACATTAGAATATTTTATCCCTCGCATCTGGCAGCATGGTGAGCAGGCTGCAGGGAATGCTCTGTCCAAGCACATCTGGACGGGGAGGTGTGGAGGGAACCAGGGAACACAGAGCCGGCACTGTCCTGGGTTCTGTCTTGGGTCTTCGCCAGCGGTGCAGCTCACGGGTGTGGGATCTGCTCTCAGAGATGACCAGGGACCTGAGATCTTCTCTCAGTGATGACCTGGTACGCGGTCCTGCCTCTGTGGCCGTTCCTGCCCCTTCGCTGTCACTCCTTGGTGGTAGCGAACCTAGGTAGGTGGAACATTATTCTCTGTTCCTGGGTCCTCTGTTGCTTTACCGCGTCAGATCTGTATAATTTCAGGTTAAAGGGTAAGGTTAGGAAGCAAAATGAGTACTATGTCAAGTAATCCAAAGGGACGAAGTAATTAAAGTTTTCTCACCACAAAGATGTTTTCTCAGATAAGCATTCCAAGCCAACTTTTCAGAGGATTCAATGTTTGTTATCCTTCAGAAGAACTCTGCGCTTAAGACTGTCCAAAGTGGTACAGCTTGAAACAGAAATAAACATGTATTTATTTACCAACTTTTTGTATGCCTTTTGTTACTTGTGATTTAAATGCGTTAGTACAATTTTTGTTTTTACAGAATTCAGATCACCTTGCATTATTTCTCCCCAGTGACATCCATGCTCTTCTGTGGCAATCTATTTCTTCTCCAATTTTTGCCTACTTCATTTTTGAAATTGATAGAAATTCCAAATTAAATATTAAAAGCAAAAATAGGCTTCTTGGAATCTAAATTACGTTGGATTCTGTGTACCCGCAACCCAACTGATTCTGAAACTAAAGTGCTCTAATATTTTTTTAAGGGTGAGAGGATTTTTTGTTTGTTTGTTTTGAACACATTATCTTCCACAATGTTGAAACTGAAGAAAGTGCTGTAATATTTTATTATACAACCGTATTTGAGGAAAAGCTTCATGACTCCTCAGTTGTCCAAAGAGTTGAATGCTGTATACTTTGACTATAGATTTTGAAGTGAAGTTAATTAAATATTCTATTTATTGACCCTCAGGACGGATGCTCCATGGCCATTCATTGGATATAATAAAAATAACCATGATTCATCATTTTGGCCAGATGGGAGTCATATTTAGAGCATTGCCAGCATGTTGGTTATAAAAGAATTATAGGCTGCCATACAGGAAGTTAGTGGGCACACATTCCATGCAGTTAAAAATTATTCTTAATCAACCGTAGTTTTACCAAGTATTTTTCATCATACGAGGCTCCCTAGTGCCACCAACAACTTAAACATGTTTTGTTGTTTCCTAGGTACTTGTTTGTACAAAAACTGAGCATGGTGATTTCATGTGTGTTCATTCACTTTAATTTCTGGGGAAGTTAAGCATGTGCGCATTGGCACTGACCAGGCGTGGGGTTGTGGGGTGTGCAAACTCCAGCTTAAATCCTGCATTTGCTGGTAGCCACCTTTCCCTTCTGGGGCTTAACAGCAGTGACAAATTAATCTCCTCAGCAAAGGCAGTAGGATTTCGTCTGTAAACCTCTGTTTTCTTTTTTCATGTCATTCTGTGCAGTGACTTCGTGTGACTAGGAAAATCCTCCCCCAATCCTCCGATCATGGGCTTCACCATGCAGTCCTTTGCCTATAGCTCCATGAGAGGTGCCTGGCTGCTGTGGCATCCCCGTGTCACATGGGTGTCTGCTGTAGGTGCTCTAAGGCACACACGTCTCATGACTTACTGGCAGTGTCTTCATGTGGGATGTCCAGTTACCTTAGTTCTGGAACTGTCCTGTCTGTGTTCATTGGTGGACCTTCAGGAGCTGAGCTTACCAGACCCATTACTGCAGACTTCTGGTGTATTTGCAATTTGTTGTGAGCTTGCCCTTCTGGGCAGCAGCTAGCTCCCCTTGGGAACACTTGCCCTTCATGGGGTTGGCTTGGTGGACCCCACTTCCCATCAGTGGTGGCTCCTGACTGGACGGAGCCCCACCTCCCTCTCAAGAATAATTAGATCAGTGAAGAGGGGAAACTTTCAACAAGAGGAAAGCTTTGGGGAAAATGGCAGGAAAGGTGTAAGGCCTGGAGCTGTTGGGTCAGTGCATAGCCTTGTGGGGATGGCCTGTCTGGAAATGACACCCTCATCCTCTGTCTGTGGAGGAGAAGGGTGGCTGTTATACAGAGAGTTTCATCCTGAAGATGCTGTTGGAAGCTTTGAACCAAGTTATACCTGAACCATTGTGATTTTCAGTTATTTAAACAAGGATTCTTTGAATTGAGTTTCCTGCACCTGACAACCAAATGAGATCTATGAGGTTTTTTTTTAATTGCATTTTAGGTTTTGGGGTTCATGTGCAGAACATGCAAGATAGTTGCATAGGTACACACGTGGCAGTGTGATTTGCTGCCTTCCTCCCCTTCACCCACATCGGGCATTTCTCCCCAGGCTATCCCTCCTCAACCCCCCCCACCGATGTCCCTCCCCTCTTCCCCCCAATAGACCCCAGGGTGTAGTGTTTTTAGTTTCTCCAAACATTTCCACGTTAAACCCCTTGTTGCAGAGAAACACTTGTTCATCTTCAGGTACTGTGTGTTTTTTATCTGGTAGGTTTCTTTTGTGTATCAGCAGGAAAAAAGGAAAAAATTTAAATCAACCATTTTAAACAATGAATAAACATTTGGAACCAGCCCATCTGTAAAACTGTGTTAAAAATTTTAAAGGTAACCTTGTGAATCTCACCGATTCAGGAAAAGCTTCATGACTCCTCACTTGTCCCAAGAGTTGAATGCTGTACACTTTGATTATAGATTTTGAAATGAAGTTAATTAAATATTCTATTTATTGACCCTCAGGATGGATGCTCCATGGCCATTCATTGGATACATTGCCTTTAAAATGATGTTTCATGCTCTGCACAAAAAGATCCCCAGGGGCCCACAGAGTGTATCTTTTAAGTTAGGCTGTGTTAAGAAACATCCTCTTGTGTGTAACAAATGTTTGTGCTGTGACCATTGCACCGTATCACAAGTGGCTTTTGAGAGACAGGGTCTCCCTCTGTCACCCAGGCTGGAGTGCAGTGGCATGATCATAGCTAACTGCAGCCCTATCCTCCTGGGCACAAGTGATCCTCCCACCTTGGCCTCTCTGCTAGTTGGGACTGCAGGTGTATGCCACTGCACCCAGCTAATTTTTACCTTTTTTTTTTTTTTGTAGAGCTGGAAGTCTTGAAGTGTTGCCCAGGCTGGTCCTAGACTCCTGGCCTTAAACAGTTCTCCTGCCCTGGCCTCCCAGGTGCCAGGATTACAGGAGTGAGCCACTGTTCCCAGCTGCATTAACCCTTTATTTGACTTCACCATATTTTAGTTTTCCATCAGTAACAGCGGGGTCAATGCAGCATTAACTTGACAGGGTTAAGGAGGATTAAATGAACTGGTGACTATAGAGAGAGAGGAATGGTGCACATAGTAAATGCTCGATTAGTCTTGACTATTTCTATCATGAAAAGATACAGTCGAGGCCCACTCTGAGCCAGTCCACAATGGAACTCATCAAGCTGCTCTCTGAATTCTCCCTCAACTGTTTTACTGATCATTTCTGGTCCTCTTTTACTTTATTGTATATCTCTTTTACCACTTTCCAAAAAGTTTTGACACAACTTAACCTCAAAAGGACAAGGGCAAAAATGTTAATTAGAAAATAGAAATAGACAATTAGAAGAAGCAAATGTGGGCCGGGCGCGGTGGCTCAAGTCTGTAATCCTAGCACTTTGGGAGGCCGAGGCGGGTGGATCACGAGGTCAAGAGATCGAGACCATCCTGGTCAACATGGTGAAACCCGTCTCTACTAAAAATACAAAAAAAATTAGCTGGGCAAGGTGGCGCGTGCCTGTAATCCCAGCCACTCAGGAGGCTGAGGCAGGAGAATTGCCTGAACCCAGGAGGCGGAGCTTGCGGTGAGCCGAGATCGCGCCATTGCACTCCAGCCTGGGTAAGAGTGAAACTCCATCTCAAAAAAGAAAGAAGAAGAAGAAGAAGAGGAGGAGGAGGAGGAGGAGGAAGAGGAGGAAGAGGAGGAGGAAGAGGAGGAAGAGGAAGAGGAAGAGGAAGAGGAAGAAGAAGAAAAAGAAAATGTGGTGGCCACGAGGATTAATGTGATTCTCTGGGCATCACATTGGACACTGAGCTTCCAGGGAGTCAAGTCAACAAAAACTCTAACCCCCAAAACCGTGATCACCCTCACTTGCTCATGCTATCAGGGTGGACACGGCATGGTAAAAACAAATTTTCTCTAGCAGCAACTCAGATGTTCTGAGAGAAGATCTTATATTCAGGGGCTGGGGTCGTGTCACCTATAACAGGTAAAAACACAGAAGTATTTTTTAACGATTGTGTCTTGATTTGGTTTCTTTGAAATAAACTGAAAGTGAAACGTACATGCACAGCCTACAGTCAACACTGATGATCTCTTCCTGGTGTTTATTTGTGTATTTAGAGATGGTCTCACTCCTGGCTGCCATGCTGGAATGCAGTGGCATAATCACAGCTCACTGCAGCCTCGACCTTCTGGACTCAAGTGATCCTCCCACTTCAGCCTCCTGAGTACCTGGGACTACAGGCGTGCCCCACCACACCCAGCTCATTCTTTGTGTTTTTAGTAGAGCTGGGGTTTCACCATGTTGCCCAGGGTAGACCCAGACTCCTGGGCTGTAGCCATCAGCCTCCCTCAGCCTCCCAAAGTGCTGTGATTATGGCATGAGCCACTGTGCCAGGACTTTTGCTGGTATTTGCATGTGATCTCTGTTGCCAGGTCTTCAGGCGTGCATCGCTCACTAAGCCACTGTGGTTTCGGGCTGAAGACGTGGATTCATGCTGCGTGTCTTGCAGACAACAGCGATTTTTTTGAGTTTTATGTGCCTTCACATTTCCTAGGAGGTTCTGCACGTAAATGCGCAGAAACCTGTTTTAGCGGAAGGTAAGTGACTGCTGTTTGGGTGGCAGTGGCAGTCTGTGGACGGAGCCGTCACAGTGCTTCTCGCAGACCCATCACCACTTCCCTCTTCTCTCTCGCCTTGTGCTTTGGGAAGAAGTGCTCGGTCGCTCAGCAGGCTTAGAGGCAGCGTCTCCTCTCCACGCATCCTCCCTGACCCAGGAGATTGAACAGGCGGGTTTTCTGTGCCCTGGCCGTTAGGGTGACCCTTCTCACCACCTCGTAATGCCCAGTCTCGTCTTTGATGCCTTCGAACAACCACTCAGGAAGGGTCTTGATCGCTCTCGAACCCTGGCCTCGGTTCCCATCGAACCATCTGAATGGGTAGGGGTGCAGAAGAGGGCTGAGGTCTCCTCGGGGTGCAGATTCCCCAGCACGACCTGTGTCCCTGATTCTTCTGCAGCCACGTCGCCCTCCCGTGCTGCTGGCTGTCTTCTGCCTACAGTCACACCCTGCTCCCTGGCTGGATTGTGCCCCAACAAGACTCTGGCTTCACCCACACTTTACAGTGCTTTTTGTTCCATGTTTTCCTCATGTTTTTTCTCTCAAATCTACTTCGAAAGCTGCCTCCCCGGCCCCTGATGCCTGAGCGACATCATGCTCCCAGCCTCTGAGTTCCTCACTGGGGCTGGGTCCTGCCTGTCCCCCTGCTGTTGTCGGTGTAGCAGAGATGGCAGGAAGGGGTGCTTGCCCCACACCTGCCGCAGGGTTTCAGTCCCCGTCGCTGGACAGAAGGTTGCGCGAACTCATAAACACACACGGTCGCTCCTCACGAGGCTTCTGTTCCCGCCTCCACGGGTCACCCACTGCTTCCGAGTTGCGTGTGCTCGAGACAGGACACCCAGCAATCACAGACCTTTTTTCTTGGTCTTTAAAATGAAACCTTGGCTCTTTAAAAAACAATTTCCATTTTGTGACATTCCTGGTAGTGTTTTGACCGTTTCTGAACACACTTCCAAACATCTGCTTTCCAACTCGGTTAAATACGGAGCATAGAATCTACGCTATATATAATTTAGAAATTTGCATAAACAATTGAGAGTTGTAGTTTCAACCTTTTATTGTGGCCGTTTTTGTATGTAACACTTCTGGGTCTGAAACAAAATGTTCTAGGTTATCACCATAATTAGATTCAAAGTTTTATTTTTGTTGGTGAAAGTTGAGTTCTGTATTCTTTAAAGCAACCAAGCAGTATTTCTCAGTCTTCAATGTATCCAGCAACCTGCTTCCCTAATGATACATTCTCAAGCATCACAGTCCTGTTTTAAAAATCCCTTCTTTGCATGTAACTATCTCAGCAATTTCGCTTCTGGAAACTGTTTCTAAGGAAATAATCATGAATTTACAGCAAGTTAGGTAAGTGGATGTTCACTCCAGTTTTTTTTTTCATAGTATAATATTGGAAAACAGCCGTAATAGGATTGGGTAAATTCATGGTGATACAGCAATGTTATAAAAAATACACATCCCTGAAAACGACGGAAGTTAAGTACTTAATGCTATAAAAATGTGTTCATACTGTCTTAAGTAAAGAGAACGGATCATAAGAAAGTGTGAATATTTTCCTCCCATTTCCCTAAAGCTACTGAATGTGGAGTGTGAAGACGGGACTGGGAGGATACCGGCTCCAGATTGAGGGATCCTCGAGGCCCAGTCACATCTCCGTCTCAGTGCCAGGCCAGCTGCCTACGGGTTCCAACCCGGCCGGCCACGTTCATCCCTTCCATAGTGTGTCCCCATCACCCAGCTCTCCTTGCTGGTCCCTGAACTTCAGCGATGTCTTGGGTCAGGGCCTCTGTGGCCTGAAGGAAGAATGGGGGTGCACCTCTCCCTTTCTCCAAGGCCTCCCACACGTGGGGCTCCCCAGAGAGGCCAGGTGAAAGCCAGCGCCATCCCTCGGTGTTGCCGTCTTCCTTGCCTTCTCACGCCCCATGTGACTTACTTATCTTTGATATTTGCTGATCTGGCATCTGTTGAGAGCTTGCTGTGTGCCAGGCGTGCTGGGAGAGTTACTTATATTAACTTGTATAATTCTTGGGCCAGCCCATGAGGCTGGCATTATCTGCAGGCTGTGGATGAGGAACCTGGGGAAGAGGGTCAGATGGCACATCGGGTGCTGTGTGGGGTCACACAGAGCCTCGAGCCACATCAGCAGGGGGTCTTCAGAGCCGGGGGCGCAGCCACCACCATCCAGTACTGCGGGCTGGGAGAGGAGCTCTGTGGGGTAGAGGGCTGCCCACTGTGGCCACAGCGGTGTCCCCGCACCTGATACCTTGCTGGGCATGAGCCCTTCATTTGCTGAGTGAACGTGGATTGCAATGCCAGCTGCACGCCTGCAGGCGCTGAGGTGGATGGTGGTTCTGATTTTTGTTTCTGTTGTATCAGAATGCTTTGGCTGCATATAACAGCAAGCCCCACGCAGAACAACTGGAACTAAGGATTTGTGAGCTCTTACCACAAAGCACAACAGCGGGGTGCCCTCAGCAACCAGGTTCCCATCATCTGCTCTGTGGCCTTCACCATCCTGCCAGCCCCTGCGGGCTGCAGATGCCCGCCCCGAAGGCTTGATATGGGAATGGTGCCTGTTAGGGTGACGTCAGTGTGATGCGGGTTGGGTGCCTGTTAGGGTGATGTTGGTGAAGGTGTGATGTGGGTTGGGTGCCATGTTAGGGTGATGTTGGTGAAGGTGTGATGTGGGTTGGGTGCCTGTTAGGGTGATGTTGGTAAAAGTGTGATGTGGGTTGGGTGCCATGTTAGGGTGATGTTGGTGAAGGTGTGATGTGCGTTGGGTGCCTGTTAGGGTGATGTTGGTGAAGGTGTGATGTGGGTTGGGTGCCTGTAAGGGTGATGTTGGTGAAGGTGTGATGCGGGTTGGGTGCCATGTTAGGGTGATGTTGGTGAAGGTGTGATGTGGGTTGGGTGCCTGTTAGGGTGATGTTGGTGAAGGTGTGATGCGGGTTGGGTGCATGTTAGGGTGATGTTGGTGAAAGTGTGATGTGGATTGGGTGCCTGTTAGGGTGATGTTGGTGAAGGTGTGATGTGGGTTGGGTGCCTGTTAGGGTGATGTTGGTAAAAGTGTGATGTGGGTTGGCTGACTGTTAGGGTGATGTTGGTGAAGGTGTGATGTGGATTGGGTGCCTGTTAGGGTGATGTTGGTGAAGGTGTGATGTGGGTTGGGCGCCCCGTTAGGGTGATGTTGGTGAAGGTGTGATGTGGATTGGGTGCCTGTTAGGGTGATGTTGGTGAAGGTGTGATGTGGGTTGGGTGCCATGTTAGGGTGCTGTTGGTGAAGGTGTGATGTGGGTTGGGTGCCATGTTAGGGTGATGTTGGTGAAGGTGTGATGTGGGTTGGGTGCCTGTTAGGGTGATGTTGGTGAAGGTGTGATGTGCATTGGGTGCCATGTTAGGGTGATGTTGGTGAAGGTGTGATGTGGGTTGGGTGCCATGTTAGGGTGATGTTGGTGAAGGTGTGATGTGGGTTGGGTGCCATGTTAGGGTGATGTTGGTGAAGGTGTGATGTGGGTTGGGTGCCTGTTAGGGTGATGTTGGTGAAGGTGTGATGTGCATTGGGTGCCATGTTAGGGTGATGTTGGTGAAGGTGTGATGTGCATTGGGTGCCATGTTAGGGTGATGTTGGTGAAGGTGTGATGTGGGTTGGGTGCCTGTTAGGGTGATGTTGGTAAAAGTGTGATGTGGGTTGGTTGCCCCGTTAGGGTGATGTTGGTGAAGGTGTGATGTGCGTTGGGTGCCATGTTAGGGTGATGTTGGTGAAGGTGTGATGTGCATTGGGTGCCATGTTAGGGTGATGTTGGTGAAGGTGTGATGTGGGTTGGGTGCCTGTTAGGGTGATGTTGGTAAAAGTGTGATGCGGGTTGGTTGCCATGTTAGGGTGACGGTGGTGAAGGTGTGACGCAGGTCCTGGAGGTGTGACAGGGACACCATTGCGGTAAAGAAAGCTTCCTGTGGGTTCTCGGGAAGACCCCTTTCCTTCCCCTGGTGTCCGAGCCATGACTCGGAAGGGCAGTGGGCCCCGGTCCTGGGCCTGGGATGGCCATGTGTGTCCTTCCGGGCTGAGCTGTCCTGGTTCTCCTGGGCTGGGGACGGGAAGCTCGGGAAGCTGGCCTGTCCTGGAGACCGGGGGGCTCTAGAGGGTGAGGGGCTGCTGGACGCCGCCCGCCTCTCACTGCTCTGCTGAATTTGTGAATGACCCACAGCTGTCATACTTCTGAGTCTCATGGGACTTCTTGACATTTTCATTCAGTAAAAAGACTGCAGGATATTGTCAGGCAGACAGGAAGGAGAAACCACCTGTGAAAGCCACCGAACCATCCTGAGGATGCACTATTTACTGCGCTCTGCCCCAGGCACGTGATGGAGTCACCCCGGGCCTTGTTTAGGCTTCTTTCATCCTGAGTTCCAGAAACAAGCTCTGGCAAAAAGCAAAAGCCAGCTGGGGAGCACGGGAGGGCAGGCCACAGGCCACGTTCCGGCCAAGGGGAATGCTGAGGACACAGGTGGCGGGAGGATGAGCTTGAGGTGGGATGTGTGTGGGCGCTCCATGATGGGACGGTGTGGTGAGCTCTGCAGAGGGATGGGGGGATCCATGACGGGAGGGGTGGGCTCTGTGGCACGATGGGGGCACTCTGTGGTAGGCTCTGCAGTGGAATGGGGGGCTCCACGATGGGACAGGTGGGCCCTGTGGTGGGATGAATGGCTCTGTGGTGGGCTCTATGTGGGATGGGTGGGCTCTGGTGCTCTCTTTCTCTGCCTCAGTTCTCCAAGACTGACATCCACAGAGCCAGCTCAGTTTGGCCACATGCTTCACTTAGCAGGGGTGCAGGGCCCCTGGGTGGGGACTGAGTGGGTCACGTGGCCTCAGTGGGTCAGCATATCCCACACCGTGACCCGCGGAAGCTCTTACCTGGTGTTTGTTTTCTCCCAGAAAAGCACTGGAGGGGCAGAGATAGAATATCTCGTATCATTTATGAGACACTTTAGCTTTTTTAAAGGTGCTTAGGTATGCTGGGTGACATCCAGCCCTGCGGTGCTGTGCATTTGCGAACGGCCTGGCTGGGAGCTTGTGGGGGCACACAGGTGCTCTCTGCACTGCCCGCCAGCACCTGCCCGCCTTAGAGCTCGTCTCTACGGTTGGCTGGGATGCCCTTGGAATGCAGCCTGGGGTTTCCCAGTGGACAAGGACGGGCGAAGCCCTGCGGTTACTGGCCTGTTGTGCAGGTGGAGACCTGTCCTTGGCTGCCGATCTCTGCTTTCTGAAAACATTTATCGTATTCGTTACGTCTCTTGAAATTCTTCTCACCTACAGTATGTTTTTCTCTCTGTACCTGGCAGTAAAATGGGAGGCTAGTTAGGCTGCTTTTGTACATTTTCTTTTTCTGAGACAGGGTCTTGCTTGTCGCTTAGGCTGGAGTGCAGCGTCGTGATCGCGGCTCACGGCAGCCTTACCTTTCTGGGCTCAGGTGGTCCTCCTGCCTCAGCCTCTGAGTAGCTGGGACTACAGGGGCACGTCACCACCCCCAGCTAACTTTTTAAAAATTTTTAAAATTTTTATTGCATTATAGGTTTTGGGGTACATGTGCAGAGTGTGTAAGATAGTTGCATAGGTACACACATGTCAGTGTGCTTTGCTGCCTTCCTCCCCTTCACCCACTCTTGGCATTTATCCCCAGGCTATCCCTCCCCAGCCTCCCCCGCTGTCCCTCCCCCCTTCCCCCCAACAGACCCCAGTGTGTAGTAGACCCCCTCCCTGTGTCCATGTGTTCTCGTTTTTCTCACCCGCCTGTGAGTGAGAATATGCGGTATTTGTTTTTCTGTTCTTGTGTCAGTTTGCTGAGAATGATGTTCTCCAAATTCATCCATGTCCTTACAAAGGACACAAACTCATCATTTTTGATTGCTGCATAATATTCCATGGTGTATATGTGCCACATTTTCCCAGTCCAGTCTATCATCGATGGGCATTTGGGTTGGTTCCAGGTCTTTGCTAACTTTTTATATTTTCAGCAGAGATGCGGTTTGGCTAATTGCCCAGGCTGGTTTCAAACTCCTGGGTTCAAGCAATCCTTCTGCCTTGGCCTCCCACAGCGCCATGATTACAGGTGTGAGCCAGTGCACCTGGCCTTCATTTTTATCTGCTAAGTATTGAGAAGTTAATTAATATATTACAAGTCGGCAATAATTCCCTGACCTAGAAATGATTAGAGTTTGTTGGTGTGTTTTGTCCAGCCTTCGAATTATTTTAAAAATCAGAATTGGAAATTATCTTCTTTTTTTTTCACTTTATATTCTCTTGTAAGAATTTACCCATATATTCAAAAATCCCCTTTTATAATTTAATTGACGGATAACGTTCCTGTATGGAATATGATTAAAACATTCCCTATTGTTCGATGTGTAAGTTACATACAAAGATGTTTGGCCATTGTTCTGTGGTTAACATTTTTTTGGAATATTTTCTGAAAATCTAGATTTTTTTTTCTGCAGTCAATTCCTAGAAACAGAATTATTGATTAAAGGGTGGCTTTACTTCCCTAGGGGTGGCTGTAACAACTTACTGCAGATGGGGTGCTCGAACCGGCAAATGCACTCTCGGTGCTGGAGGCTGGAAGCCTGGAGCCAAGGTGTCCTGGGCCCTGCTCCCTCCAGAGGTGCAGGGAGGGTCTCTGACTCTCCCGACTTCTGATGGCTCCAGGTGTCTGAGCATGTGGCTTTTGCCCCAGCCTGCTTCTCTGTCTCCACGTGGCTTCCTTCTCTTCTCCCGAGGTCTCCTCTTCATCCATCTCAGATGTCTCCCCAGGACACATGTGAGTGAATTCATGTCCCACTCAGAAAGCCCAGGGTTACCCCTCATCGAAGAGCCCTTCTTCCACACAAGCTCACATTCCCGAGAGCACTCTGCAGACTCCCGCGTCCATACTGGCTCACGTGTGCACATGGGCACCACACGTGGGTACTGCCCCGCCACGTCCTCGCCCCATGAGGGAGGTGAAGGCGACTGCACAGGGTGGATTCAGGGAGGACGTCATAGGAAAAGTAACAAAAGAAACTAAAACAAAAAATAACAGAGAAAAGGATGGATGGAGCTGACAAAAACGTCCCGAATCTTTCCTGTGTCTACGGGAATAAAACCAAGTGCATAGTGAGGTTGGAGGCACCTTCATTCTTATCCTTAGAAGCAGGTTAATGCCCTAAATATGACGGTTTTCTTGAGTGCATAAAATGGACAAAGAATATAAACAGAAAATTAATAACGGAGCCACTATTTCCGTTCATAAACATTCGAAAATGGTCCAAACTGCCCGTGAGTGGTAACAGAAAACATGACTCTTAAAAACTGCAAGTGAACTATAATTTTACAGATGATTAACAGCCGTGCATGTTGGTGTCTCAGTTCCAGGGCACCTGGCCCATGCCCGTCTGTGCTCCCCTTCCCCTGCGAGGGTCCATCTACCCTGTGGTCCCTCAGGGCTTGCTGTCTGCAGCATTTCAGGCCAATCGGAGAACACTGTGTCCCATCTTTATAAAGAGATGTAGATTCCCTATTTCAAAAGGCTTAATGGGATAGCACTTTTTAAAAAGAGTTCAACCTGGCTAAATTTAGTTTCCGAAAAATGTCCAGTCCAATAATAGACCTATTCCAACATATTCATCACTGGCCCGTGCTCGTTATGTCTGAGAAGGTGAGTCGGCCGAGTTGTGGATGGTCGGAAGTTTCTTCCTTCATCAGCAAACAGGTGTCCTCAGGCACACTGGTCGCAGGCCACCCCTCCCATGGGAAGGAACATTTTCCTGGCGTGGCTGCTGCGATGTTTCTTACGGTCTCCTGGGAGGGGCTGAGCCCTCTATCCCTCTCATTCGGCCGTCCCAGGCCTCCTATTTTCCTCGGAGACGTTACAGAAGTTGGATCATGAGGTTAGAAAGCCCTCTCTCTGGGTCTCCTGTCTCTTTCTGGTTCTTACAGTAAGCTTTACATTTTGCTTCATCTGCCACTTTTTCAGACCTGTTTTTTCTCCTTGAAGAAGTGGTCCTTTGCTGCTGGCTGAGAAGAGGGTCTTCTTCAGGGCTCTGGTGTAGCCGGGGTTCTTCCCGGGTGGTCTGGCTCGCGTCCTGGAGGCAGGGTGCTGGGGTGCCTGAGTCCTTCTCCCTTCCCTTAGATTATCTCCTTAAGCCCCCTTCTCCCTTCAGTTATCACCGAAATTGTTGGTTAGTCACTTCTTCCTCGCTGTGGTCAGTATGGGCTGAATCGTTCTGTCCAGTTGTCCTGCCGTGAAGCTGGGAGGGAGCGGAGAGGGTCAGATAGTCTCCAGGCCACTGGTGGGCAGAGAAGGTGACGGTGCATTGCTCACACTCATCCCTCGCCTTTCTCTGGCCTGGTGTGTCCAGGTGGGTCTCACACCCGCGGATTAAAGGGCAGAGGAGCCTGGTCTTACCCTTTGGGAGTTCACAGGGAGGAGCACAGATGTGCCAATGTCAGCAGCGCCACCAGGCAGGCAGAGGTGCAGCAGTGCTGGGCTGGACGCCCCTGCTGATGGCAGAGCCTGTGCTCAGTGTGGGGTCAGAAGGAGGGGATGGGGCAGGAGGTTCTCCAGACAGCCAGGCAGCTCTGTCCTTGCTGTGCACCATGGGGGCTGCCCAAAAGGTAAAGGATTAAATTCCCTCCTGAAATTTATAAATGGGGAGATGCCATGGCAGACGGGAGGTGCTGGAGAGATGCAGCCAGGGGTCGCTGGAGAGAGAGAGGCTGCGGTGGAGGGGGGCGGCCCTGGAGACAGAGAGGCCTCCAGGGGGGTGCTGGAGAGAGAGAGGCAGCTGGGAGGTGCTGGAGAGAGAGAGGCCACTGGGGGGGCGCTGGAGAGAGAGAGAGGGGCAGCCGGGGGCGCTGGAGACAGAGAGAGGCAGCCGGGGGCGCTGGGGAGAGAGAGGGGCAGACAGGGACACTGGAGACAGAGAGAGGCAGCCAGGGGGCACTGGAGAGAGAGAGAGGGGCAGCCGGGGGTCATGGAGACAGAGAGGCAGCCAGGGGGCGCTGGAGAGAGAGGGGGGCAGCCGGGGGCGCTGGAGACAGAGAGAGGCCGCAGGGGGGTGCCGGAGAGGGACGCTTGTGACTGGACGTGGTGCCCTCGCGTGGGTATGGGAGGCTCTCTCGGTACTATTGCCTGGGCCAGGGCACTGCATGTCTGGCTCTGAGCCTCCCACTCTTGCCCCTTCAAGAAGGTGACCTCTGGGTTCCTCGGGGCGGCCTTCCGTAGGGATGTCTCCCTCAGCTGTTCCCCATTATTATCACGTGAAAAGCGGCGGAGACTGCGGTCACCGCGGCATCCCCATGTGTCCTCCACCTCTTCCTTGAGAGAACGGATCAATGCTGAAAGAGCCTTCTCACTCGGTGTACCTGGGTCGGGTGTTACCATGTGTCTTCTGCAAACATGAAAACGGGTGCTGAGAAGTCAGGAGGGCTTTACGGTGGGAGCCAACGTGGCCGTGTAGGGCGGGTGGGTGCTGCTGCAGACACCACTTGGGCAGAGGAGGGTGGCGCGGATGAGGAGTTGCTTCTCTGTCTCTCGGAACAGACTTCAGCAGCAGGTCTCTGGAGGCCCATCAGCGCCGGGAGGTCGGGCCGTCCCCTGCTCTTTCTCACGTTTCCAGCCCACACGGCCCTGATGCGTTTGTTCTGAAGCTTCCTCTCTGGGGAAATGGGGCCATTCAGTCCCTAGGAAGCACCGGGGCCCTGGAAATCATGATTACGCCAGCGAACGTTTACTTCTGGGAAAGAATTGCTGGGAGGCCGTGAGGTGGGAGGCGTGAGGGTCTGTTGAAGTTGTGGACAGTCCTGCAGGAGCGTGAACTTCTTGGCAAGGCGCTGAGAGAGGCACAGATGCCCGGCTGAATGAAGGGGGCCACAGACGTAGATGGAGCGGGAGGAAGTAGTCAGTGGAGCGGCCAGCAGGGCCCGCCAGGAGCTCCGAGTTCTTTATTCATCCTTCGAATGCTGTGGGTATAGAAACGTGCCGGCTCACCAGATGGAGCCTCATCCGGTCCTCAGACATACTCGCGTGTCCTCCAAGATGATCCAAGATAATGAAATAGATACATACTTGTTATTTTCCTTGAGGTCTTTAAAAATCCTGCACAGAGAAGGCTGGGTTTGTTGACCGGCCTGCCCTGGGGTGGGCTGTGCCCGTCTGCTTGGTACCCGCGGTGTGTGACTGCAGCAGAAGGGCCTTCGTGGCACCAGCATGCGCAGACCCTGGGCCCAGTGTCAGGTGCGCTTGAATTCCCTACGTAGCAGCTGTGCCTTCTTGCCTACATTGCCTGGACCCCTCCCTCTGAGGGTGGGAAGCTTCGGCTGCCTGGCGGATCTGAGTGAGGACAGAGCAGGACTGCCCCGTTTGGGGAGTGAGTGGCGCGGTGTGGGAGGCGTCAGAGCAGGTGTGTTTCTGAGTCCTCACGGCAGCCTCTGCAGCAGGCGTCCCAGACACACTTCACAGCCTTTCCTGGGGCTCAGTTTGCAAGACCCTCCCTGATGCACTCCGTCCACGGGCGCTGCCACATCCTGTCCCAACTCTGTGGGAGACTCCCAGATCTCACAGACACATGGTTCCATTCCACATTGACACGGACAGATTTCATTGAACCTTAAAACAGTGGGATAACTGTCTCCCTAAAAAGTCAGGGACTGTCGTGCATGGGTCGGGCGGGAATCCAGGAGCCAAGATGCTTTCAGCCTGGGTGCCACATCCTTTACCTGCTTCCTCCTGTTCGCATGCCTTTCCTGAAAGGTGCAGTAAGCTTGGTTAGAAACACTGGTTGCAATGTCAGCATCAGGTATTCCTGAAGATAGGAGTAATTATTACTTAGATGTCCAAGGCCAGAGCAGGCATTGAAAAGCAGTATGCCTAGCCAGGTGTGGGGCTCACACCTGCAATCCCAGTGCTCTGGGAGGCCAAGGAGGGAAGATTGTTTCAGGTCAGGAGTTTGAGACCAGCATGGGCAACCTAGTGTGACCCCACCTCTAAAAAAAAGACCAACATTAGCCAGGTGTGGTGGTGTGCACCTGGAGTCCCAGTCACTCAGGAGGCTGAGACGGGAGGATCGCTCGAGCCCGGGAGTCCAAGGCTGCCATGAGCCACACATGCCACTGCACTGCAGCCTGGTGACAGAGTGAGACCCTGTCTCTAAAAAAGAAAGAAAAAAAGCAAGCCAGGAAGCCAGCAGTGTGCCATTGTAACCAGGAGACATATTTTTAGTCCATCTGGTAAATCATCCTAGCAATTTGTGATGATCTGGATGACTTTGGCTGAGTTTCTGGAAGCTTGCTGACAATACGATCTTCTAGAAGAGGCTTTTTGGAGTGTCTGGTGGAGACGAAACAGGACGTGAGGGTTTATTACTGATGAGTCATTCATTCATTTGATGTATTTACCGATAACCCCCAGTGTGCCCGTCACCACGTTTGGCCTTGAGTGTGCTTTTGTAAATACAGAGGACATTGTGTTCTGGATTTAGAGTCTGTGGAGGGAGGGAGGTAAATCAATATTAAGCATCCTGTAATCCCAGCACTGTGGGAGGCCACGGTGGGCGGATTGCTTCAGCTCAGGAGTTTGAGCTCAACTCAGGAGAGTGTGGGATAATGGTGCGTGTGCCCACAGGTGGTCGGGGTGCCAGGGGCATCCTAGTGCTGACGCAGGGTTTGAAGCTGCTGGGGTCCTGTTTAGCTTATCACCAGTGTTTGGTGGACAAGGCTGGGAGGGGCTTTGAGACCATGTTAGAGGCTTTTTTTGTGCTAAGTCATAAGAACTCACTTGGGCAACATTGCAAAACCTCATCTCTACAAAAAATACTTGAATTATTAATAACTGGGCACGGTGGCTGGTGCGTGAGGTCTCAGCTCAGCTACTCGGGAGCGAGGAGGAGCACTCAGCCGGGAGGCAGATGTTTCCAGGAGCTGTGATTGCCACTGGATTCCAGCCTGGGCAACAGAGAAGACACTGTCTCAAAAAGGAAAAAAAAAAGTGTCAAGCAAGTGAATTGCTAAACATGTTTTTAATAATCTGAATTACAACTGAGCTCTGACTGGGAGCAGCTGGCAGGCTAGCAGAGAAGTGGTATTTGAGGTGAGGTCTGGAGCATGAGTAGGAACAAGGGACAGGTTGGATGAATGTATTCCAGGCTGGAGGAGGGAGGGGGCATGAGCACAGGCCAGGCCATGCTGACTCTTGGTGAATCTCAGGACTGTGGGTCGACCAGAGCCTGGCAGGGCTGGCATGGCTGGCATGGATCTGGGGGGTGCCCCATGCTTCTCGGATCTCCAGCTGGGCTTCCGGGCTGCTGTCCACCGGGTGATGCCACCAAGTGTGGTTTTGAAGGAGCAAAGTGCTAGGAGTTGGCTGGAAAGCCAGGGCTCTGAATTTGTCAATTGACAGGGCTGTGTGGCCCACACACCAGAGCCCACGGCAGGCAAGGAGGTGGGTGGAGAGTGTGGGATAGTGCTGGGCGTGCCCACAGGTGGTCGGAGCATCCAGGGGCATCCTGGCGCTTACACGGGGCTTGGAGCCCTGGGCTGCTGGGGTCCTGTCTTAGGTGACCCGTATTTAGCTGACAAGACAGTGAGGGGCTGGGCTATGAGGGCCTTTTAGGTCATGACAGTGGATTTTTTGTGCTAGTGTTCATGAGAACACACTGAGGGTATGGCTGCAATACCTTGCCGGGGGCTGTGTAGTGATGAGTGGGTTGGGGCCAGAGGTGGCTGGGTGGAGCTGAAAGCTGTGGGGGAAGCCGCTGGTGGCATGGGAGGCGGGAGAAGGTGCTGCACTCTCACTGTGTAGCAAGTGGACCAGGCATGGTCACAGCCAGAGAGGGAGCAGGTGTGGGCAGGTGGAGGCTGACAGCAGAGATGATGCTGTTGTGGGACTGCCTTTGAGGGCCTGGTTGGGTTAGAAACTATGGAACTGATATTGAGAATGTTCTCTAATCTGTTTTTAATTAGCACAGATGCAATCTTCTATATTAGAGAAAATTTTAAGACACAATAAAAAATGCATGAAGTTTAGTTTGCCAAACCAGGCCCTGTTTTTAGGCGTGAAAGTTGGGATTTACTTTCTTTCGTCTCCCTGATTTCACATTCATATCCAGCCGACCCTGAGATCATGCTGAGATCTCAGGATAGGAGTCTGTTGAGTCAAGAACTGTGCAAGCCAAAAGATCGTCTGGTTAGGCCTCACCTTTTAGAGATGGGGAAACCGAGGCTGGGCCTGGAATCCCCCTACCCTGAGCCCTGTCTCCCCCTAGGCTCGGGCCAGCCACGCCCTCCTCACCCTGCGCCTGAGTCAGGAGAACGTTCTTTTAGCACATCTCCCGCCTCCGGTCTCTCTGAAACCATCCTACACACAGCTGCCGGATCATCTTTTTGGAGCCATTTTTATCATGTCACTTCCCTGCACGCCGTTTTCTGTTGCCTTTTGGCAGACCCAGATTTCTCCTTTCTGGCTTTGAAGGTTTCTGCAAAATGTCGTCTTTCCTTGGGTGCCCACAAGGGGTCTTCCGGAATGTTGGCCACAGGGAGCTCTTTCCGTGCTCCTCCCTGTTCCCGCTGCGGGGCCTTTGCACGTGCCCCACCCCGCCTGGAATACCTGCCCTCACCCCTTCTGGAGCTGTTCTTCCTCATCGCTCTCTGTCCCCTTCCCTTTCCCGTCGGACACTTTCCTCCCCTGAGCTCTGTCCATTTCTTCACTAGCAGGTCTCTTTTAGCAGTGAGTATCCAGTTTACATTTACAGAATATGTCAAACATCGTTCTCCAGCCAGCCTGCCCTCGTCTCGTGATTAAGTCCATCTGTGAAAACACACCAGGAAAGCCCCCAGGAGATTCATTGGAAACACGGTCTCCGTCGGTGTCAGCTGTGGTGCAGTGGCATGAGACTCGATTTATTTCGCCTGTTTCGAGAACTGTTGCTCTGAAAGTTGACTGACACCCGTAGGCACTGGGCTGATGGCTGCTCCCACGGGTTCCTGAGCGGAGCCTTTGCCTCGTTTGGGTCTTCTCCTTGGACCCAGCTGTATCCTCCCTCCGTGTCCCGTGTTGCTCACAGCAGGCGGCTGACAGACGTGCTGAGTCACAGGCTGCCTGGTCCACAGGCCGGCCGAGGGTTAGGACGGTACGGGGCTGTATCTGAGATCAGATGTCTTTGAATTAAAGATTGTATGTCTTTGATTTTCCTTTTTTAGATTCATGTTTTTAGCAGAATTTAGAGGGTGTTGAAGTTGTTCAGAAGCTGCATCCAGTTCCCTGGTGCTCTGCATCAAAGTCACTATGTAATACAAGACTGAGTCTCCTGGTGTGTGTTTTAAAGAGGAACCGGGGCACATGCACCAGGCATTCCTGAAGGTGTCTTGCCTTCTTCTCATCTCTGCACTCATTAGTGACTGCTGAGCGTGGGGCTGTGTGGGGCTGAGTCCTGGGGCTGCCCCTTAGAGCAGTGAGGGCGTGGCTTTGCCCTTTACCGTCCCGCACTGTTATTTAATCTGCAAAATGGAGGTGATGGAGATTCTACCACCTACCACACATGGCTGTTAGAAAGATCAGGACGAAAGTGAGCTCCCAGAGAGGTCACTGAGGCCTGAAGAGAAGGAGCCACCATCCCGAGGTCCCCTCATGGCCTGCTGGATAGTAGGTCCAGGATGACGGAGGACCCCTGTATTGTGAGCACTATTTATTATTTTTGTTACCAAAAATATTTTTCTTCCCGTGAAAACTCCGGTAGCGCCACATCTATACTTTCTGAATAAACCTTGAAACAATCATGAAGGCCTTTCTGTAGCTGGAACGTTACCTCATTTTCTGGTTACTGCTTTTTAGGTTATATATAAAAACTTAAAAATGATTTAATATTCATATATTTATGGATTTTTAAAATAAAAGTAACATTTGCATATAGTTTAGAAATCAAATAGTTCAGAAGGAATGACAATGAAGAGCAAGAGTGTCTGGCTCTACCTCTGCACATCCCAGCATGCCCAGGAGAGTCACCGGTCACTCACTGTCACACACAAAGGCTTCTTCTGAAACTTTGAGACGCTGTCTCATTCTGTCGCCCAGGCCAGATTGCAGTGGTGTGATGATAGCTCACTGCAGCTGCAGCCTCCCGGACTCAGGTGACTTTCCCACCTGAGCCTCCTGAGTAGCTAGGAGTACAGGTGTGCGCCACCACACCTGGCTAAGTTCTACATTTTTTTGTAGAAATGTGGTCTTGCTATATTGTCCAGGCTGGTCTTGAACACCTGGGCTCAAGTGATCTGCCAGCCTTGGCCTCCCGAAGTGCAGAGGTTACAGCTGTGAGCACCATGCCTGGCCAAGACTTTCTTTTCTAAAGAGTTTCAAGTACACAGCAAGATTGAGCAGAAAGCACAGAGTTCCCATCTACTCACTACCTTCCCCAGCGGCCTTCCTGTTATTAACACCCCCAGCCTTCCCTTATCAATACCCGCAGCCTTCCCTTATCAATACCCCGCAGCCTCCCTTCATCAATACCCGCAGCCTTCCCTTATCAGTACCCGCAGCCTCCCGTCATCAATACCCCAGCCTTCCGTCATCAATACCCCAGCCTTCCCTTATCAGTACCCGCAGCCTCCCGTCATCAATACCCCAGCCTTCCGTCATCAATACCCCAGCCTTCCGTCATCAATACCCCGCAGCCTCCCTTCATCAATACCCGCAGCCTCCGTCATCAATACCCGCAGCTCCCGTCATCAATACCCGCAGCCTCCCTTCATCAATACCCCAGCCTTCCCTTATCAATACCCGCAGCTCCCGTCATCAATACCCCAGCCTTCCCTTATCAATACCCGCAGCCTCCGTCATCAATACCCCACAGCCTTCCCTTATCAGTACCCGCAGCCTTCCCTTATCAGTACCCGCAGCCTTCCCTTATCAGTACCCGCAGCCTCCCTTCATCAATACCCGCCTCCCGTCATCAATACCCGCAGCCTCCGTCATCAATACCCCACAGCCTCCCGTCATCAATACCCCACAGCCTCCCGTCATCAATACCGCAGCCTCCCGTCATCAATACCCGCAGCTCCCGTCATCAATACCCCAGCCTTCCGTCATCAATACCCCAGCCTTCCCTTATCAATACCCGCAGCCTTCCCTTATCAGTACCCGCAGCCTCCGTCATCAATACCCCAGCCTTCCGTCATCAATACCCGCAGCTCCCGTCATCAATACCCGCAGCTCCCGTCATCAATACCCCAGCCTTCCGTCATCAATACCGCAGCCTTCCCTTATCAGTACCCGCAGCCTTCCCTTATCAGTACCCGCAGCCTCCGTCATCAATACCCCAGCCTTCCGTCATCAATACCCGCAGCCTTCCCTTATCAATACCCCAGCCTTCCGTCATCAATACCCGCAGCTCCCGTCATCAATACCGCAGCCTTCCCTTATCAGTACCCGCAGCCTTCCCTTATCAGTACCCGCAGCCTTCCCTTATCAATACCCCGCAGCCTCCCTTATCAATACCCGCAGCCTCCCCATCAATACCCGCAGCTCCCGTCATCAATACCCGCAGCCTTCCCTTATCAATACCCCACAGCCTCCCGTCATCAATACCCCAGCCTCCCGTCATCAATACCCGCAGCTCCCGTCATCAATACCCGCAGCCTTCCCTTATCAGTACCCGCAGCCTCCCCATCAATACCCGCAGCTCCCGTCATCAATACCCGCAGCCTTCCCTTATCAGTACCCGCAGCCTCCGTCATCAATACCCGCAGCCTTCCCTTATCAGTACCCGCAGCCTTCCCTTATCAATACCCGCAGCCTTCCCTTATCAATACCCCACAGCCTTCCCTTATCAATACCCCAGCCTTCCCGTCATCAATACCCCGCAGCCTCCCCATCAATACCCGCAGCCTGCCCTCGTCTCGTGATTAAGTCCATCTGTGAAAACACACCAGGAAAGCCCCAAGAGATTCATTGGAAACACGGTCTCCGTCGGTGTCAGCTGTGGTGCAGTGGCATGAGACTCGATTTATTTCGCCTGTTTCGAGAACTGTTGCTCTGAAAGTTGACTGACACCCGTAGGCACTGGGCTGATGGCTGCTCCCACGGGTTCCTGAGCGGAGCCTTTGCCTCGTTTGGGTCTTCTCCTTGGACCCAGCTGTATCCTCCCTCCGTGTCCCGTGTTGCTCACAGCAGGCGGCTGACAGACGTGCTGAGTCACAGGCTGCCTGGTCCACAGGCCGGCCGAGGGTTAGGACGGTACGGGGCCGTATCTGAGATCAGATGTCTTTGAATTAAAGATTGTATGTCTTTGATTTTCCTTTTTTAGATTCATGTTTTTAGCAGAATTTAGAGGGTGTTGAAGTTGTTCAGAAGCTGCATCCAGTTCCCTGGTGCTCTGCATCAAAGTCACTATGTAATACAAGACTGAGTCTCCTGGTGTGTGTTTTAAAGAGGAACCGGGGCACATGCACCAGGCATTCCTGAAGGTGTCTTGCCTTCTTCTCATCTCTGCACTCATTAGTGACTGCTGAGCGTGGGGCTGTGTGGGGCTGAGTCCTGGGGCTGCCCCTTAGAGCAGTGAGGGCGTGGCTTTGCCCTTTACCGTCCCGCACTGTTATTTAATCTGCAAAATGGAGGTGATGGAGATTCTACCACCTACCACACATGGCTGTTAGAAAGATCAGGATGAAAGTGAGCTCCCAGAGAGGTCACTGAGGCCTGAAGAGAAGGAGCCACCGTCCCGAGGTCCCCTCATGGCCTGCTGGATAGTAGGTCCAGGATGACGGAGGACCCCTGTATTGTGAGCACTATTTATTATTTTTGTTACCCAAAGTATTTTTCTTCCCGTGAAAACTCCGGTAGCGCCACATCTATACTTTCTGAATAAACCTTGAAACAATCATGAAGGCCTTTCTGTAGCTGGAACGTTACCTCATTTTCTGGTTACTGCTTTTTAGGTTATATTTAAAAACTTAAAAATGATTTAATATTCATATATTTATGGATTTTTAAAATAAAAGTAACATTTGCATATAGTTTAGAAATCAAATAGTTCAGAAGGAATCACAATGAAGAGCAAGAGTGTCTGGCTCTACCTCTGCACATCCCAGCATGCCCAGGAGAGTCACTGGTCACTCATGGTTACACACAAAGGCTTCTTCTGAAACTTTGAGACGCTGTCTCATTCTGTCGCCCAGGCCAGATTGCAGTGGTGTGATGATAGCTCACTGCAGCTGCAGCCTCCTGGACTCAGGTGACTTTCCCACCTGAGCCTCCTGAGTAGCTAGGAGTACAGGTGTGCGCCACCACACCTGGCTAAGTTCTACATTTTTTGTAGAAATGTGGTCTTGCTATATTGTCCAGGCTGGTCTTGAACACCCGGGCTCAAGTGATCTGCCAGCCTTGGCCTCCCGAAGTGCAGAGGTTACAGCTGTGAGCACCATGCCTGGCCAAGACTTTCTTTTCTAAAGAGTTTCAAGTACACAGCAAGATTGAGCAGAAAGCACAGAGTTCCCATCTACTCACTACCTTCCCCAGCGGCCTTCCTGTTATTAACACCCCCCAGCCTTCCCGTCATCAATACCCCGCAGCCTCCCCGTCATCAATACCCCGCAGCCTCCCCGTCATCAATACCCCGCAGCCTCCCCGTCATCAATACCCCGCAGCCTCCCCGTCATCAATACCCGCAGCCTCCCGTCATCAATACCGCAGCCTCCCGTCATCAATACCCGCAGCCTCCGTCATCAATACCCGCCTCCCGTCATCAATACCCCGCAGCCTCCCCGTCATCAATACCCCGCAGCCTTCCCCTTATCAATACCCCGCAGCCTTCCGTCATCAATACCCGCAGCCTCCCGTCATCAATACCCGCAGCCTCCCGTCATCAATACCCGCAGCCTCCCGTCATCAATACCCGCAGCCTCCCGTCATCAATACCCCGCAGCCTCCCGTCATCAATACCCGCAGCCTCCGTCATCAATACCCCACAGCCTCCCGTCATCAATACCCGCAGCCTCCCGTCATCAATACCCCAGCCTCCCGTCATCAATACCCCAGCCTCCCGTCATCAATACCCCAGCCTTCCCGTCATCAATACCCCAGCCTTCCCGTCATCAATACCCCAGCCTTCCCGTCATCAATACCCGCAGCCTCCCGTCATCAATACCCGCAGCCTCCCGTCATCAATACCCGCAGCCTCCCGTCATCAATACCCGCAGCCTCCCGTCATCAATACCCGCAGCCTCCCATCATCAATACCCCGCAGCCTCCCGTCATCAATACCCGCAGCCTCCCGTCATCAATACCCCAGCCTCCCGTCATCAATACCCCAGCCTTCCCGTCATCAATACCCCAGCCTTCCGTCATCAATACCCCAGCCTTCCCGTCATCAATACCCCAGCCTCCCGTCATCAATACCCCGCAGCCTCCCGTCATCAATACCCGCAGCCTCCCGTCATCAATACCCGCAGCCTCCCGTCATCAATACCCGCAGCCTCCCGTCATCAATACCCGCAGCCTTCCCTTATCAATACCCGCAGCCTCCCATCATCAATACCCGCAGCCTCCCGTCATCAATACCCGCAGCCTCCCGTCATCAATACCCGCAGCCTCCCGTCATCAATACCCCGCAGCCTCCCGTCATCAATACCCGCAGCCTCCCGTCATCAATACCCGCAGCCTCCCGTCATCAATACCCCGCAGCCTCCCCGTCATCAATACCCCGCAGCCTCCCGTCATCAATACCCGCAGCCTCCCGCCATCAATACCCGCAGCCTTCCCTTATCAATACCCGCAGCCTCCCATCATCAATACCCGCAGCCTCCGTCATCAATACCCCGCAGCCTCCCGTCATCAATACCCGCAGCCTCCGTCATCAATACCCCGCAGCCTCCCGTCATCAATACCCGCAGCCTCCCGTCATCAATACCCCGCAGCCTCCCGTCATCAATACCCGCAGCCTTCCCTTATCAATACCCGCAGCCTCCCGTCATCAATACCCGCAGCCTCCCGTCATCAATACCCGCAGCCTCCCGTCATCAATACCCGCAGCCTCCCGTCATCAATACCCCGCAGCCTCCCGTCATCAATACCCGCAGCCTCCCGTCATCAATACCCGCAGCCTCCCGTCATCAATACCCGCAGCCTCCCGTCATCAATACCCCAGCCTCCCGTCATCAATACCCGCAGCCTCCCGTCATCAATACCCGCAGCCTCCCGTCATCAATACCCCGCAGCCTCCCATCATCAATACCCGCAGCCTTCCGTCATCAATACCCGCAGCCTTCCCGTCATCAATACCCGCAGCCTTCCGTCATCAATACCCCAGCCTCCCGTCATCAATACCCCAGCCTCCCGTCATCAATACCCGCAGCCTCCCGTCATCAATACCCCAGCCTTCCCTTATCAATACCCGCAGCCTTCCCTTATCAATACCCGCAGCCTCCCGTCATCAATACCCGCAGCCTTCCCTTATCAATACCCGCAGCCTTCCCTTATCAATACCCGCAGCCTTCCCGTCATCAATACCCGCAGCCTTCCCTTATCAATACCCGCAGCCTTCCCGTCATCAATACCCGCAGCCTCCCGTCATCAATACCCGCAGCCTCCCGTCATCAATACCCGCAGCCTCCCGTCATCAATACCCCAGCCTCCCGTCATCAATACCCGCAGCCTCCCGTCATCAATACCCGCAGCCTCCCGTCATCAATACCCCAGCCTCCCGTCATCAATACCCGCAGCCTCCCGTCATCAATACCCGCAGCCTCCCGTCATCAATACCCGCAGCCTCCCGTCATCAATACCCGCAGCCTCCCGTCATCAATACCCGCAGCCTCCCGTCATCAATACCCCACAGCCTTCCCTTATCAATACCCGCAGCCTCCCGTCATCAATACCCGCAGCCTTCCCTTATCAATACCCGCAGCCTTCCCTTATCAATACCCGCAGCCTTCCCTTATCAATACCCGCAGCCTTCCCTTATCAATACCCCAGCCTTCCCGTCATCAATACCCCAGCCTTCCCGTCATCAATACCCGCAGCCTCCCGTCATCAATACCCGCAGCCTCCCGTCATCAATACCCGCAGCCTCCCGTCATCAATACCCGCAGCCTCCCGTCATCAATACCCGCAGCCTCCCGTCATCAATACCCGCAGCCTCCCGTCATCAATACCCGCAGCCTCCCGTCATCAATACCCGCAGCCTCCCGTCATCAATACCCGCAGCTCCCGTCATCAATACCCGCAGCCTCCCGTCATCAATACCCGCAGCCTCCCGTCATCAATACCCGCAGCCTTCCCTTATCAATACCCGCAGCCTCCCGTCATCAATACCCGCAGCCTTCCCTTATCAGTACCCGCAGCCTCCCGTCATCAGTACCCGCAGCCTTCCCTTATCAGTACCCGCAGCCTTCCGTCATCAATACCCCTCAGCCTTCCCGTCATCAATACCCGCAGCCTCCCGTCATCAATACCCGCAGCCTTCCCTTATCAATACCCGCAGCCTTCCCGTCATCAATACCCGCAGCCTTCCCTTATCAATACCCCACAGCCTTCCCTTATCAATACCCCACAGCCTTCCCTTATCAGTACCCGCAGCCTTCCCGTCATCAGTACCCGCAGCCTCCCGTCATCAATACCCGCAGCCTCCCGTCATCAATACCCGCAGCCTCCCGTCATCAATACCCGCAGCCTCCCGTCATCAATACCCCCAGCCTTCCCGTCATCAATACCCGCAGCCTCCCGTCATCAATACCCGCAGCCTCCCGTCATCAATACCCGCAGCCTCCCGTCATCAATACCCGCAGCCTCCCGTCATCAATACCCGCAGCCTTCCCTTATCAATACCCGCAGCCTTCCCTTATCAATACCCGCAGCCTCCCGTCATCAATACCCGCAGCCTCCCGTCATCAATACCCGCAGCTCCCGTCATCAATACCCGCAGCCTTCCCTTATCAATACCCGCAGCCTCCCGTCATCAATACCCCGCAGCCTCCCCGTCATCAATACCCCGCAGCCTTCCCTTATCAATACCCCCAGCCTTCCCTTATCAATACCCGCAGCCTTCCCTTATCAATACCCGCAGCCTTCCGTCATCAATACCCGCAGCCTCCCGTCATCAATACCCGCAGCCTCCCGTCATCAATACCCCGCAGCCTCCCCGTCATCAATACCCGCAGCCTCCCGTCATCAATACCCCGCAGCCTCCCCGTCATCAATACCCCGCAGCCTCCCCGTCATCAATACCCCGCAGCCTCCCCGTCATCAATACCCCGCAGCCTTCCCCTTATCAATACCCCGCAGCCTCCCGTCATC
This sequence comes from Saguinus midas, assembly GCA_021498475.1. Lineage (NCBI taxonomy): Eukaryota > Metazoa > Chordata > Mammalia > Primates > Cebidae > Saguinus > Saguinus midas. The sequence continues at coordinate 17,084,582 of CM038405.1, read as the reverse complement.
AATACCCGCAGCCTCCCGTCATCAATACCCGCAGCCTTCCCTTATCAGTACCCGCAGCCTCCCGTCATCAATACCCGCAGCCTTCCCTTATCAGTACCCGCAGCCTTCCCGTCATCAATACCCCGCAGCCTTCCCGTCATCAATACCCCGCAGCCTCCCCGTCATCAATACCCCGCAGCCTTCCCCTTATCAATACCCCGCAGCCTCCCGTCATCAATACCCCGCAGCCTCCCGTCATCAATACCCCGCAGCCTTCCCGTCATCAATACCCCACAGCCTTCCCGTCATCAATACCCCACAGCCTTCCCTTATCAATACCCGCAGCCTCCCGTCATCAATACCCGCAGCCTCCCGTCATCAATACCCGCAGCCTCCCGTCATCAATACCCGCAGCCTCCCGTCATCAATACCCGCAGCCTCCCGTCATCAATACCCGCAGCCTCCCGTCATCAATACCCGCAGCCTCCCGTCATCAATACCCGCAGCCTCCCGTCATCAATACCCGCAGCCTCCCGTCATCAATACCCGCAGCCTCCCGTCATCAATACCCGCAGCCTCCCGTCATCAATACCCCACAGCCTCCCGTCATCAATACCCGCAGCCTCCCGTCATCAATACCCGCAGCCTTCCCTTATCAATACCCGCAGCCTTCCCTTATCAGTACCCGCAGCCTTCCCGTCATCAATACCCGCAGCCTCCCGTCATCAATACCCCACAGCCTTCCGTCATCAATACCCCACAGCCTTCCCTTATCAGTACCCGCAGCCTCCCGTCATCAATACCCCGCAGCCTTCCCCTTATCAGTACCCCGCAGCCTTCCCGTCATCAATACCCCTCAGCCTTCCCGTCATCAATACCCGCAGCCTCCCGTCATCAATACCCGCAGCCTTCCCTTATCAATACCCCACAGCCTTCCCGTCATCAATACCCCGCAGCCTTCCCGTCATCAATACCCCACAGCCTTCCCCTTATCAATACCCCACAGCCTTCCCCTTATCAATACCCCACAGCCTTCCCCTTATCAGTACCCCGCAGCCTTCCCGTCATCAATACCCCACAGCCTTCCCCTTATCAGTACCCCGCAGCCTTCCCTTATCAATACCCCACAGCCTTCCCGTCATCAATACCCCACAGCCTCCCCGTCATCAATACCCCACAGCCTTCCCATCATCAATACCCCACAGCCTTCCCCTTATCAATATCTCACAGCCTTCCCGTCATCAATACCCCACAGACTTTCCGTTATCAAAACTGGGGTGCGTCTGCCACGGTGGATGGACTCACACTGACATGTCATTGGTGTGTGGAGTCCATGGTTTCCGTGGGGCTCCCTGGGCTGGATGTTCCCGGGGTTGGGACACGTTCCTGGGGTTGGGACACATTCCCGGGGTTGGGACACGTTCCCGGGGTTGGGTCGGGTGTGCACAGGTGTGTGTCCAGCACTCAGGTGTCCCTCAGGGCGGTGTCCCCGTGCGACTCCCTGTGACTGGCTCCTTGTGTAGCCCTGTGGGGGTGACTTACGCGTCCCCTGATGTATCTACTGTAGACGTTAAGTATTTACCACCTTTTCCCCTCTCAGTAGAATTGAACTGTGGGTTTTAGTTCTGCCTTTGCTAACTCATTAACTTGAAATAATAAATCGCACCTTAATTTCTTGCTCTGTCAACTCCAGGCAGTGGAGTCCAGGGTTCGTCAGGGTCGAGAGCATTCCAGGTCTGTTTACTAATCAGAGTTAATTTTGGTGCTTTTCTGTCTAAGCCAAACACTGAAAATAAATGTGTGTGTCTGCCTGACGCGGACGTTCTTCCCTGCAGAGCTGACTGCTGCACCCTGATGGGTTTCTTTCTCGTCCTTCCTGGAATTTGTGTGGCGGCTTCTTTTTTTTTTTTTTTTTTTGAGACGGAGTTTCGCTCTTGTTACCCAGGCTGGAGTGCAATGGCGCGATCTCGGCTCACCGCAGCCTCTTCCTCCTGGGTTCAGGCAATTCTCCCGCCTCAGCCTCCTGAGTAGCTGGGATTACAGGCACGCGCCACCCAGCCCAGCTACTTTTTTGTATTTTTAGTAGAGACGGGGTTTCACCATGTTGACCAGGATGGTCTCGATCTCTTGACCTCGTGATCCACCCGCCTCGGCCTCCCAAAGTGCTGGGATTACAGGCTTGAGCCACCGCGCCCGGCCTGGCGGCTTCTTTTCTTGCATTTTCTTTTTTATTTCTCTTAAAGTTGCTCCAGACGTCCCAGGGATGGCACAGGTTTCTCCAGTGTGACGCCTCGGCGCCTCCCAGCTCCTCCCTCGCTGTCTCATCTGTGGGGGTTTCTTTCCTGGCGTCTTCACTGTGATTCTCAGCACCAGCTTCTCTCCAGGCCTGTCCTTCCAACCCTTTCAGCTCTCTCTGGGTTAGACCTATTGTTTCTTAAATTTCGGATGTTTTTCTGTCTTTATTTCCAGCCTCATTTTGTTGAAGTCCATCTTCAAATAATTTCCTAAAGTTTCTCATCTTGCCTATCTGAAATTCTGCCCTCATATAACTGAAAGTTTGGTTGGGTACAGAATTCTAACGCCCAAATAATTTTGCCTAAGAATTTTGAGGACGTTTTCCTTTGTTGTTTCAGCTCGGTGTTGTGGCTGGGAAGCCTGATTTCTGTTTCTTTGTTGAAACTAACTGCTGCTCTCCCGAAACTCTGTGTCTTCTCTCTATCCTTGTGTTCCAGAAACTCACAAAGGTGTGCATGGGCTTTTCCTCTGTGGACACGTGTGGCTTCGCAGGAGCTTCCGATTTGGAATCGCACCCATGCACCCGTTGCTTCCACTAGTGCTCGCCCCGGCGGCGTCCCCTCGGCCCCTCCTGCCCCTCTCCAGGTGCTGTTCCCACCCCTCTCCGGTTGGGGTTCCCGCCCCTCTCCGGTTGGGGTTCCCGCCCTCTCCAGTTGGGGTTCCCGCCCCTATCTTGCCGGGGTTCCCGCCCCTCTCCTCTCAGGATTCCCGCTCCTCTCCTTTTGGGGTTCCCGCCCCTCTCTTGTCAGGGTTCCCGCCCCTCTCCTCTCAGGATTCCCGCCCCTCTCCTGTCGGGGTTCCCTCCCGTCTCCTCTCAGATTCCCGCTCCTCTCCTTTTGGGGTTCCCGCCCCTGTCTTGTTGGGGTTCCCGCCCCTCTCCTGTCGAGGTTCCCTCCCGTCTCCTCTCAGGATTCCGCCCCTCTCCTGTCGGGGTTCCCTCCCGTCTCCTCTCAGGATTCCCGCTCCTCTCCTTTTGGGGTTCCCGCCCCTGTCTTGTTGGGGTTCCCGCCCCTGTATTGAGCTCCTGCTGTTTGTGTGCAGCGCTCATCCCACGTCAGCACTCAGGGCCACGCGTCTTCTCCGTGGCGCACTCTGGATCTCTTGTACATTCTGATCTACTTTCTGGCAACCTTGTCAATACTGCCTTCAGTACTTCTGTTGGAATTTTAATTTCAACAGTTATATTTTTACTTTCCAAGGCCTCCTTTTTATTCTCTGTTCCTTCTCTTGTAGCCACATCTCTTTAAAATGGCGCAGGGTTTCCTTGTTTTTTCTGTGGAGATTGGCTCTTTGTGTGTTGTCGGGATCTGTTGTCCTGGAGAGGCTGTGGGCTCTGGGGTCACCCGCTCTGCACATTCTGGGCCTGGGTCTGCTGCGGCTTCTCCTCACACCGAGAGCTGCCATGCTGTGGGAGACCCTCACTCCCAGAGCTTAGGTCTTTATGTAGAGCAAATCAGTGTTTGAGAGGAAGAATATCCAATTTCGTGAGTGGATGGTGGTTTCCAGGCTGATGGGCATTTCGTGTGGGGCGTATGAAGACTGGTGGCTGACACGGTCGGTCCTGGCCTGCGTGGAGTGTTTGCCCATGTCAGGTGGTGTCCTGAACCGTCCGTGTTAACTCTCTTAACGTGGTCTCTCCGCGTTGCCCGTGTCTCGTCTCTGCCTGGAGTGAGTGTGGCGGGTGGGTCCCTTCTGCGTTTCCTACACTTTACTTTCTCCTCTTCTTCATTGGTCCTGGCTTCTCCCTTCCCCTCCATTTCCCAGCAAACTGGTGGAACCTGCTGGAACCTGCTGGCCTTCTGCCTCAGCATTTCATCTCTGCAGAGTTCCTTCCTTCTGAACTGCTTTGCTGCCAGCCACTGGGGTTTCAAGGGAAGAGGAGGTAAATACCTGGGGTTCCTCAACCACCTTGGCTAGGGAGCAGACCACGGTTCTAGTGTAGCACGGATTTTGGCTTGAAATGGAATATAATTCTCTAATGTTATCCAAGAATAACGGCCAGGCCTTCTGTAAGATTGCAGTTTTTCTGTCTACATGGCATTGCTTTTATTTATAAAATCTGTGGATTTTACTGTTTCACAAATGGATGTGTGACTGCAAGGCCAATGTGCAGGATCCTGGCCGGGATGGACACTGCGTCCTCTCCGGGGTCCTGGTTGGGATGGACACTGCGTCTTCTCAAGGGTCCTGGCCGGGATGGACACTGCGTCTTCTCAAGGGTCCTGGCCGGGATGGACACTGCGTCCTCTCTGGGGTCCTGGCCGGGATGGACACTGCGTCCTCTCCGGGGTCCTGGCCGGGATGGACACTGCGTCCTCTCTGGGGTCCTGGCCGGGATGGGCTCTGCCCTCTCCAGGGTCCTGGCCGGGATGGACACTCGTCCTCTCCGGGGTCCTGGCCGGAATGGACACTGCGTCTCTCCGGGTCCTGGTCGGGATGGACACTGCGTCCTCTCAAGGGTCCTGGCCGATGGACACTGCGTCCTCTCAAGGGTCCTGGCTGGGATGGACACTGCGTCCTCTCTGGGGTCCTGGCCGGGATGGGCTCTGTGTCCTCTCCAGGGTCCTGGCCGGGATGGACACTGCGTCCTCTCCAGGGTCCTGGCCAGGATGGACACTGCGTCCTCTCTGGGGTCCTGGCCAGGATGGGCTCTGTGTCCTCTCCGGGGTCCTGGCCGGGATGGACACTGCGTCCTCTCCGGGGTCCTGGCCGGGATGGGCTCTGTGTCTTCTCCGGGGTCCTGGCCGGGATGGACACTGCGTCCTCTCCGGGTCCTGGCCGGGATGGACACTGCGTCCTCTCCGGGGTCCTGGCCGGGATGGACACTGTGTCCTCTCCGGGTCCTGGCCGGGATGGGCTCTGTGTCCTCTCCGGGTCCTGGCCGGGATGGACAGTGCGTCCTCTCCGGGGTCCTGGCCGGATGGACACTGTGTCCTCTCCGGGTCCTGGCCGGGATGGACACTGTGTCCTCTCCGGGGTCCTGGCCGGGATGGGCTCTGTGTCTCTCCGGGGTCCTGGCCGGGATGGACAGTGCGTCCTCTCCGGGGTCCTGGCCGATGGACACTGCGTCTCTCCGGGTCCTGGCCGGGATGGACACTGCGTCTCTCCGGGGTCCTGGCCGGGATGGGCTCTGCCCTCTCCGGGGTCCTGGCCGGGATGGACACTGCGTCCTCTCCGGGTCCTGGCCGGATGGACACTCGTCCTCTCCGGGTCCTGGCGGGATGGACACTGCGTCCTCTCCGGGGTCCTGGCCGGGATGGACACTGCGTCTCTCCGGGGTCCTGGCCGGGATGGACACTGCGTCCTCTCCGGGGTCCTGGCCGGGATGGACACTGCGTCCTCTCCGGGGTCCTGGCCGGGATGGGCTCTGTGTCCTCTCCGGGGTCCTGGCCGGGATGGACAGTGCGTCCTCTCCGGGGTCCTGGCCGGGATGGACACTGCGTCCTCTCCGGGGTCCTGGCCGGGATGGACACTGCGTCCTCTCCGGGGTCCTGGCCGGGATGGGCTCTGCGTCTCCGGGGTCCTGGCCGGGATGGACACTGCGTCCTCTCCGGGTCCTGGCCGGGATGGACACTCGTCCTCTCCGGGTCCTGGCCGGGATGGACACTCGTCCTCTCCGGGGTCCTGGCCGGGATGGACACTGCGTCCTCTCCGGGGTCCTGGCCGGGATGGACACTGCGTCCTCTCCGGGGTCCTGGCCGGGATGGACACTGCGTCCTCTCCGGGGTCCTGGCCGGGATGGACACTGCGTCCTCTCCGGGGTCCTGGCCGGGATGGACACTGCGTCCTCTCCGGGTCCTGGCTGGATGGACACTGCGTCCTCTCCGGGTCCTGGCTGGATGGACACTGCGTCCTCTCCGGGGTCCTGGCCGGGATGGACACTCGTCCTCTCCGGGGTCCTGGCCGGGATGGGCTCTGTGTCCTCTCCGGGGTCCTGGCGGGATGGACACTGCGTCCTCTCCGGGGTCCTGGCCGGGATGGACACTGCGTCCTCTCCGGGGTCCTGGCCGGGATGGACACTGTGTCCTCTCCGGGGTCCTGGCCGGGATGGGCTCTGTGTCCTCTCCGGGGTCCTGGCCGGGATGGACACTGCGTCCTCTCCGGGTCCTGGCTGGATGGACACTGCGTCCTCTCCGGGTCCTGGCTGGATGGACACTGCGTCCTCTCCGGGGTCCTGGCCGGGATGGACACTCGTCCTCTCCGGGGTCCTGGCCGGGATGGGCTCTGTGTCCTCTCCGGGGTCCTGGCGGGATGGACACTGCGTCCTCTCCGGGGTCCTGGCCGGATGGACACTGCGTCCTCTCCGGGGTCCTGGCCGGGATGGACACTGTGTCCTCTCCGGGGTCCTGGCCGGGATGGGCTCTGTGTCCTCTCCGGGGTCCTGGCCGGGATGGACAGTGCGTCCTCTCCGGGTCCTGGCCGGGATGGACACTGTGTCCTCTCCGGGTCCTGGCCGATGGACACTGTGTCCTCTCCGGGTCCTGGCCGGGATGGACACTGTGTCCTCTCCGGGGTCCTGGCCGATGGGCTCTGTGTCCTCTCCGGGGTCCTGGCCGGGATGGACAGTGCGTCCTCTCCGGGGTCCTGGCCGGGATGGACACTCGTCCTCTCCGGGTCCTGGCCGGGATGGACACTGCGTCTCTCCGGGGTCCTGGCGGGATGGGCTCTGTGTCCTCTCCGGGTCCTGGCTGGATGGACACTGCGTCCTCTCCGGGTCCTGGCCGGGATGGACACTGCGTCTCTCCGGGTCCTGGCCGGGATGGACACTGCGTCCTCTCCGGGTCCTGGCCGGGATGGACACTGCGTCCTCTCCGGGTCCTGGCTGATGGACACTGCGTCCTCTCCGGGGTCCTGGCCGGGATGGACACTGCGTCCTCTCCGGGTCCTGGCCGGGATGGACACTGCGTCCTCTCCGGGTCCTGGCCGATGGACACTGCGTCCTCTCCGGGGTCCTGGCCGGGATGGACACTCGTCCTCTCCGGGTCCTGGCCGGATGGACACTGCGTCTCTCCGGGGTCCTGGCCGGGATGGACACGTCCTGGCCGGGATGGACACTGCATCCTTTCTGGGGTCCTGGCCGGGATGGACACTGCATCCTTTCTGGGGTCCTGGCCGGGATGGACACTGAGTCCTCTCCATGTGCCCTCAGGGAACATTTTCCTTCATGTTTGAAAGCAAAGACACCAGCAACCATGGAGTGAGAATCATCCCTGTGTGTCAGGTACTCCTGGATTCCTTTCTAGGAGACAGTGTGGGCAAAATCCCTCTGTCCCTGCATGAGATCCTGAGGGGGAGCCTGAGGCCACTCTGCTCCGACCTCTCCATCCTGGGCCACGCTCTTGCCCCATGCTGTCCAGCCCCACCTTTGAGACCCTGGGGAGAGACATGGAAATGTTGGCCTTGAGACAGAGAAAGCGAATGCCCCTGGGGACTGCATGAGGATCCTCCTGAGGCTGGCAATTTTCACTTCTTTGTTTTGAAGAAAACCCAAGGAGGAACTGTCATGGATGGCGCACTGGAAATATTTATGATGCCAGGTCACGGTGAGTTCTGCATGTGACTTTCATGGGAACAAAACGCCTGTGTAGCTCTTTGTGAATAGGGTTTTCTCATGCTCATGTCCAGAAAAACAAAACATGATCCTGGAAGTGATGTTTGGCCCAATTTCAGTCCAAAAGAAAGTAGTATTTATCCATGGGAGAAAGGCCCTTTCTTACCATGAAGTAGGAGAAGTTCACTCTTTATGTGCAACTTATTATAAGGGTGTGGAGTGTCTTCATCAAACACTTGGGACCTCATGGTCACAGGGTGTTTTAAAATGTAAATTTTATTCACATATACATCTTTGTTGCAGAGAGGTGTAACATGATGCATGACAAGTTAGTTCAAGCATGTAATATGTTACTTTGGGATGAAATGCTTTGGCTCAAATGGAGTGGAATTCAGAGGTGAAAGAGAGTAAAATGAACAGTGACACATTTGCTCGTGTATTCAGGAGAAACCGTTCAGAGTTGCTGCTTTGCCAACTCCCAGGGGTCACCGACTACTCTGCAGCTCCTCTGCAAACCACGTGGACAGTGCCACGGCAGCAGCCACCCAGTGGATATGACCCTGTGGGGTCCGCTGAATACATTTAAAGGAACAAGCCAACAGCTTGACTGACTGATTGACGGAGGCAGAGTCTCACTGTATAGGCCAGGCTAGAGTGTGGTGACACGATTGCAGCCGTCATAGCTCACTGCAGCCTCGACCTCTTGGGCTCCAGTGATCCTCCCGCCTCAGCCTCCGGAGTAACTGGGACCACAGGTGCATGCCACCGCACCAGGCTAGCTTTTGTATTTTTTGTAGATGCAGGAGTTCAACATATTGCCCAGGCTGGTCTCCAACTCCTGGCCTCAAGCAATCCACCCACCTTAGCCTCCCAAAGTACTGGGATTACAGACGTGAACGACTGCACCTGGCTGACAGTTTTATTTAGATGTCAGTAATGACAGTCTAGTAGGAATCAAGTCACTTGCAATACTTTACTACCTATTCAAGAGGCATTGGAGCAAAAAAATAGGGAATACCACTAGTTTAGGGAATCGGGAATCCAGAAATCTGGTGGGTTTAGGAGCGTGAGGAGGAAGCCAAGCCCAGGCTGACTGTGCCCTGGAAGGAGCATGGTGTTGGGAGACATGGAGGGTCAGCAGGCGGCCAGGATGAGGACGGGGCTAGCCCACACTTCCCTCACGGTGTTGGGAGATGTGGAGGGTCAGCAGAGTGGCCAGGATGAGGACGGGCTAGCCCACACTTCCTTACTGTGTTGGGAGATGTGGAGGGTCAGCAGAGTGGCCGGGATGAGGACGGGCTAGCCCACACTTCCCTCACGGTGTTGGGAGATGTGGAGGGTCAGCAGGCGGCCGGGATGAGGACGGGCTAGCCCACACTTCCCTCACGGTGTTGGGAGATGTGGAGGGTCAGCAGAGTGGCTGGGATGAGGACGGGCTAGCCCACACTTCCTCACGGTGTTGGGAGACTTGGAGGGTCAGCAGAGTGGCCGGATGAGGACGGGCTAGCCCACACTTCCCTCACGGTGTTGGGAGACGTGGAGGGTCAGCAGAGTGGCCGGGATGAGGACGGGCTAGCCCACACTTCCCTCACGGTGTTGGGAGACGTGGAGGGTCAGCAGAGTGGCCGGGATGAGGACGGGGCTAGCCCACACTTCCTTACTGTGTTGGGAGATGTGGAGGGTCAGCAGAGTGGCCGGATGAGGACGGGCTAGCCCACACTTCCTCACAGTGTTGGGAGACTTGGAGGGTCAGCAGAGTGGCGGGATGAGGACGGGGCTAGCCCACACTTCCCTCACGGTGTTGGGAGACGTGGAGGGTCAGCAGAGTGGCCGGATGAGGACGGGCTAGCCCACACTTCCTTACTGTGTTGGGAGATGTGGAGGGTCAGCAGAGTGGCCGGGATGAGGACGGGGCTAGCCCACACTTCCCTCACGGTGTTGGGAGACGTGGAGGGTCAGCAGAGTGGCCGGGATGAGGACGGGGCTAGCCCACACTTCCCTCACGGTGTTGGGAGACGTGGAGGGTCAGCAGAGTGGCCGGATGAGGACGGGCTAGCCCACACTTCCTTACTGTGTTGGGAGACTTGGAGGGTCAGCAGAGTGGCCGGATGAGGACGGGCTAGCCCACACTTCCTCACGGTGTTGGGAGACGTGGAGGGTCAGCAGAGTGGCCGGGATGAGGACGGGGCTAGCCCACACTTCCCTCACGGTGTTGGGAGACGTGGAGGGTCAGCAGAGTGGCCGGATGAGGACGGGCTAGCCCACACTTCCCTCACGGTGTTGGGAGACGTGGAGGGTCAGCAGAGTGGCCGGGATGAGGACGGGGCTAGCCCACACTTCCCTCACGGTGTTGGGAGACGTGGAGGGTCAGCAGAGTGGCCGGGATGAGGACGGGGCTAGCCCACACTTCCTTACTGTGTTGGGAGATGTGGAGGGTCAGCAGAGTGGCCGGGATGAGGACGGGGCTAGCCCACACTTCCTCACAGTGTTGGGAGACTTGGAGGGTCAGCAGAGTGGCCGGGATGAGGACGGGCTAGCCCACACTTCCCTCACGGTGTTGGGAGACGGAGGTCAGCAGAGTGGCCGGGATGAGGACGGGCTAGCCCACACTTCCTTACTGTGTTGGGAGATGTGGAGGGTCAGCAGAGTGGCCGGGATGAGGACGGGCTAGCCCACACTTCCTCACGGTGTTGGGAGACGTGGAGGGTCAGCAGAGTGGCCGGATGAGGACGGGCTAGCCCACACTTCCCTCACGGTGTTGGGAGACGTGGAGGATCAGCAGAGTGGCCGGATGAGGACGGGCTAGCCCACACTTCCTTACTGTGTTGGGAGACGTGGAGGGTCAGCAGAGTGGCCGGATGAGGACGGGCTAGCCCACACTTCCTCACGGTGTTGGGAGACGTGGAGGGTCAGCAGAGTGGCCGGGATGAGGACGGGCTAGCCCACACTTCCCTCACGGTGTTGGGAGGCGTGGAGGGTCAGCAGAGTGGCCGGGATGAGGACGGGCTAGCCACACTTCCTCACGGTGTTGGGAGATGTGGAGGGTCAGCAGAGTGGCCGGGATGAGGACGGGCTAGCCCACACTTCCTCACGGTGTTGGGAGACGTGGAGGGTCAGCAGAGTGGCCGGATGAGGACGGGCTAGCCCACACTTCCCTCACGGTGTTGGGAGACGTGGAGGGTCAGCAGAGTGGCCGGGATGAGGACGGGCTAGCCCACACTTCCTCACGGTGTTGGGAGACGTGGAGGATCAGCAGAGTGGCCGGGATGAGGACGGGGCTAGCCCACACTTCCTCACGGTGTTGGGAGATGTGGAGGGTCAGCAGAGTGGCCGGGATGAGGACGGGGCTAGCCCACACTTCCTTACGGTGTGGGGAGATGTGGAGGGTCAGCAGAGTGGCCGGGATGAGGACGGGGCTAGCCCACACTTCCTCACGGTGTTGGGAGACGTGGAGGGTCAGCAGAGTGGCTGGGATGAGGACGGGCTAGCCACACTTCCTCACGGTGTTGGGAGACGTGGAGGGTCAGCAGAGTGGCCGGGATGAGGACGGGCTAGCCCACACTTCCTTACTGTGTTGGGAGATGTGGAGGGTCAGCAGAGTGGCCGGGATGAGGACGGGCTAGCCCACACTTCCTCACGGTGTTGGGAGACGTGGAGGGTCAGCAGAGTGGCCGGATGAGGACGGGCTAGCCCACACTTCCTCACGGTGTTGGGAGACGTGGAGGGTCAGCAGAGTGGCCGGATGAGGACGGGCTAGCCCACACTTCCTTACTGTGTTGGGAGACTTGGAGGGTCAGCAGAGTGGCCGGATGAGGACGGGCTAGCCCACACTTCCTCACGGTGTTGGGAGACGTGGAGGGTCAGCAGAGTGGCCGGGATGAGGATGGGGCTAGCCCACACTTCCTCACGGTGTTGGGAGACGTGGAGGGTCAGCAGAGTGGCCGGGATGAGGACGGGCTAGCCACACTTCCTCACGGTGTGGGAGATGTGGAGGGTCAGCAGAGTGGCCGGGATGAGGACGGGCTAGCCCACACTTCCTCACGGTGTTGGGAGACGTGGAGGGTCAGCAGAGTGGCCGGATGAGGACGGGCTAGCCACACTTCCTCACGGTGTTGGGAGGCGTGGAGGGTCAGCAGAGTGGCCGGGATGAGGACGGGCTAGCCACACTTCCTCACGGTGTTGGGAGACGTGGAGGGTCAGCAGAGTGGCCGGGATGAGGACGGGCTAGCCACACTTCCTCACGGTGTGGGAGATGTGGAGGGTCAGCAGAGTGGCCGGGATGAGGACGGGCTAGCCACACTTCCTTACGGTGTTGGGAGATGTGGAGGGTCAGCAGGCGGCCGGGATGAGGACGGGGCTAGCCCACACTTCCTTACGGTGTTGGGAGATGTGGAGGGTCAGCAGAGTGGCCGGGATGAGGACGGGGCTAGCCCACACTTCCCTCACGGTGTTGGGAGATGTGGAGGATCAGCAGAGTGGCCGGATGAGGACGGGCTAGCCCACACTTCCTCACGGTGTTGGGAGACGTGGAGGGTCAGCAGAGTGGCTGGGATGAGGACGGGCTAGCCCACACTTCCTCACGGTGTTGGGAGACGTGGAGGGTCAGCAGAGTGGCCGGGATGAGGACGGGCTGGTGTTGAGGACGGGCTAGCCCACACTTCCTTACGGTGTTGGGAGATGTGGAGGATCAGCAGAGTGGCCGGGATGAGGACGGGCTAGCCCACACTTCCTCACGGTGTTGGGAGACGTGGAGGGTCAGCAGAGTGGCTGGGATGAGGACGGGGCTAGCCCACACTTCCTTACTGTGTTGGGAGATGTGGAGGGTCAGCAGAGTGGCCGGGATGAGGACGGGGCTAGCCCACACTTCCTTACGGTGTTGGGAGACGTGGAGGGTCAGCAGAGTGGCCGGGATGAGGACGGGGCTAGCCCACACTTCCTCACGGTGTTGGGAGACGTGGAGGGTCAGCAGAGTGGCCGGGATGAGGACGGGCTAGCCCACACTTCCTCACGGTGTTGGGAGACGTGGAGGGTCAGCAGAGTGGCCGGGATGAGGACGGGCTAGCCCACACTTCCTCACGGTGTTGGGAGACGTGGAGGGTCAGCAGAGTGGCCGGGATGAGGACGGGCTAGCCCACACTTCCTCACGGTGTTGGGAGACGTGGAGGGTCAGCAGAGTGGCCGGGATGAGGACGGGCTAGCCCACACTTCCTCACGGTGTTGGGAGACGTGGAGGGTCAGCAGAGTGGCCGGGATGAGGACGGGGCTAGCCCACACTTCCCTCACGGTGTTGGGAGACGTGGAGGGTCAGCAGAGTGGCCGGGATGAGGACGGGGCTAGCCCACACTTCCTCACGGTGTTGGGAGACGTGGAGGGTCAGCAGCACGTCCAGGGTGGGGACAGATCATCCCGCACTTCCCTCTGCTTGCCACTGCTGTATTGATTGAGAATTTTGCTTGTAAAGGACTCACATCGCATTTCAGTGAATGTTTTCACTCATCTTCTTGCGTATCAAGAAAAAGAGTCCTCCATGGTTATCAGAAAAACCGCTTCAATCCGAAGGGGAGCTTCACTGCCGTCACCACACTCCTGTCCCGTTAGAAGTTGTTAAAGGAGGAGAACTCGTAAATGGCATCCTGAATGGAATTTTATTACATAATTCCCACTTGCAAGACCCTTCCTCGTAGAATTTGCTGCAAAGGGTCTATTGAGAATAAGAGACGGAGTGACAGTTTATGATGGAGACACATAACGAACAGCAGACGTCAGGCAGCGGAGCAGATGGCGGCTGGTGGTGGCCACCCACGGAGGCGGTGCCAGCTAAGGAGAGACCAGCGCAGCTTACCAGGGACTCGGTGTGTCATTATTCTCAAAGACAGTAAATGTATCCTGAGTGCCAGTCCGCGTACACATGTGAAGCATGGAAAACCCGTACCCAGTGATTGAATTTAAAAAAAAAGGAAAGAATGAGGCAAATGATGAAATAGAAAACCCTTCTGACTGTGGTCTGACTCAGAGCTGATGATTTCCTTATTTAAAACAGTATTAGACTGGACTGGGAAAATGTGGCACATATACACCATGGAATATTATGCAGCAATAAAAAATGATGAGTTTGTGTCCTTTGTAAGGACATGAATGAATCTGGAGAACATCATTCTCAGCAAACTGACACAAGAACAGAAAATCAAACACTGCATCTTCTCACTCATAGGTGGGTGAGAAAATGAGAACACATGGACACAGGAAGGGAGCATCACACACTGGAGTCTGTAGGGTGGAAATAGGGGAGGGACAGCGGGGGGCTGGGGAGGATAGCCTGGGAGAAAAGCCAAGTGTGGGTGAAGGGGAGGAAGGCAGCAAAACACACTGCCATGTGTGTACCTATGCAACTATCTTGGACGTTCTGCACATGTACCCCAAAACCTATAATGCAATAAAATTAAAAAAAAAAAAGAAAAAAAAAAAAAAAAAGATAAAATAAAAAAGAGAAATAAAAAAGAATGAAAACAAGAACGTCACTAATGACTTTATAGAAATAAAAGCCCAGGACTAAAAAAAAAAAACAAAACCTATCAGGAGCTACAGATTTTCAACGGCTGTTCTAGGACTAGAATGATCTGATAACGTGTCAATGTTAAATACTGTATTTGGTAAAATCCTTTTTGCTTTGGTATGCGTGTAGTTTATTAAGAATAGCCTCAAACCTTTACTGAATCTATTTTGGTTACTGAGGAATCACTCCTTTTTCTCCCTGAGTCTTCATTTTGCTTTGAGTAGATTAGATACGAAACACCTGGATTTATAGGTAAATTTTGCTACAATTTTTTTTTTAAGTTCTGTGGCTAGTATTTAGAACAGACTGCTTTTGCTCAGGTCACAGTCACACCCATGAGGGAGCCTCCAGGTTATGAGCTCCGTAAACAACAGCTTAAAAGACGGCGCTGTGGATAGAAAATGACAAATTCTTTTGTCAGAAGTCTAACAGTGTTAGTGCCACATGTTGCTGGAGACCATTTTCGTTGACTTGTGCTGGAGCCAAAATAACTATTTGCCAGATACATTTGACCTGACTCAAAGGATTCTGGAATACAGCAGCCCTGGGGGCAGGCAAATGTCAGCATAGATCATATTCTAACACAGCACCCCACAATAGTGTAAAACAACAGTGACCCTAGGGAAAGAAGATACTTTTTTATGATATAAACAAGGGCCGCGTTTGGGACCTCCAAGGCTCTGTGTAAGTTCCTCTGTCGTTCATGGCGCCTTCACTTTGTGGCTCTGCTGTCGTTGATGTATCTTTCATCTCATGGACCAAGAGAGACGCCAGCACATCTTCCCTGCCCTCTTGTTTGCTTCCTCGCCATGAGTGAGAAGAAAGGGCAGAGAAGGACACATTCCCCATTCTTACCAGTGTGTGTCAGGGCCACTCATGTATTTCTGCTAACCACTTACCATCCAAAACGTAGTCAAATGGCCGTTCTTCAGGTCAAGGTAGGCGAGGAGATACAGTCTTTATCTTAGGGCAAGCACATGGAAACTGTTTCTGAAAAGGGTCGGGCAATAAGTACTTTAGACATTGCAGGCCATACGGTCTCTGCTGCCATTATCTGTGTGTGCCATCGTAGTGTGGAAGTGGTCCAGATAGCACAGGGTGAGTGCATTGCCAACCAGCAGTAACGCTTTATGGATGCGAAATCTGGATTTCATGTAATTTTCAGGTCACAAAGTTTATTTTGATTTTTCAGTCATTTAACAATATAAAAACCATTTTTAGCTTGTGGATCATACAAAAACAGGTGGTGGTATTTCATTTTCTTCTAAAACCCATCAATGTGTCTTCTAACAGAGTAACAAGTAGGAAATACCTCTGGTGGAGCCCACAGACTCTGTGGCTGATTTTGTGGCTGAGCCTTATTACCTGAGTCCAAGCTGTTCTCACTGTTATCGTTAGGTAATGAGAATCGCCCATGTATTATTGATCAGTTATTTTTTAATTAGACACATCAGTAACCTGTACTATGAGTACCGTAAAACTGGCCTGTCAGACACCTTGCGATTGTAGTAGACGAATGCTTTGTGCCGTCTTTTAAGCTGTTGTTTACGGAGCTCATAACCTGGAGGCTCCCTCATGGGTGTGACTGTGACCTGAGCAAAAAGCAGTCTGTTCTAAAGGTGATATAGCTGGCCTAGAGTTAGAACCTGTACACTGCCATTTTATAAAGAACAAAACTGTTTCCCTTCTCCTCACAGTGACTGCTAACCCTGGTTTCTGTAAACTGCTAGATTATTTGCAGGATGCAAATTGAGGTAAAGCTGCATACCTTCTCTTATCTGTAAATGCCAGAGTCGCTGGCCTTTGTTTACCAGAGCAGGCACCCCCAGATAATCCCACCCTGGTGCCAAGTAAATAAAAATCTATGGATCCCACCCCCACCCAGACGATGTGTAAACGAATGTTAATCTCGGCATCTGTGAACCCCTTAAATAACAATCAGAATGTCAAATAGTCCCTGGCCTCGAAAATCCGGAACCCCTCACCCTCATCTCCACCCAGAAGGTGATTTGAATCCACTGGCCTCGGAATGTTTGAAGCCCTCACCCCAAGGTGATTTTACGGGTATAAAAGGTCTTGCCACCCTCTTTTACGGGGCCACGGGTTGGAGAGACGTGAGTCCTCCGTGGCCGCCGGCAATAAACCCTGCAATTTGGCATACTTCTGTCTTGGTGTTGATTTTCTGTGCTCGGTCAAATATAACATAAATACTAGTCACAGAACTTAAAACAAAATTTGTAGCAAAAATTACCTGTAAATCCAGGTGTTTCGTATCTAACCTACTCAAAGCAAAATGAGGACTCAGGGAGAAAAAGGAGGGATTCCTCAGTAACCAAAATAGATTCAGTAAAGCTTGTGGTTGTTATTAATATCAATTGACAGTGACTAGTGGTAGTGAGAAAATTTTATTGAAAAGTTTGAATTGGCATTTAGAAAGTATTTAGTAAAATTGGAGTATTTCAGAAAGGGACTTGGCCTGGGACAGCTACAGTGGGTGGGGTGCCAGTCTCCATGCCCAGGTTTCAGGATGAGTTTCTTTGCTCTTATCTGTTTTTATATTGGATTTTTTGTATATGAGTTTATTTGAAAGATAGTTTTATACACACACAAAAAAAAACAAAAACCTATCAGGAGCTACGAGATTTTCAACGGCTGTTCTAGGACTAGAATGATCTGATAACGTGTCAATGTTAAATACTGTATTTGGTAAAATCTTTTTTCACCCAATGATAGTAACCACACATTCTCATATCTGGTCTGTCCTGGAGAATGCTATTCAAACCATTCTCCAAACAGACCACATGGTTGGCCACAAAACAAAAATTTAATAAATCAAAAAATCTAATATAATGCAAATTATTCTTTCCGACCACAGTGAAATGAAAATAGAGATCAATAATAGAACGAAACTAGAAAGATCACAAGTATGTGGAAGGGCCGGGCGCAGCGGCTCACGCCTGTAATCCCAGCACTTTGGGAGGCTGAGGCGGGTGGATCACGAGGTCAAGAGATCGAGACCATCCTGGTCAACATGGTGAAACCCCATCTCTACTAAAAATACAAAAATCAGCTGGGCATGGTGGTTTGTGCCTGTAATCCCAGCTACTCAGGAGGCTGAGGCAGGAGAATTGCCTGAACCCAGGAGGCGGAGGTTGCGGTGAGCCAAGATGGCGCCATTGCACTCCAGCCTGGGTAACAAGAGTGATACTCTGTCTCAATTAAAAAAAAAAAGTATGTGGAAATTAAACAACACATTCTTAAATAACCAATGGATCAAAGAAGAAATGACAGGAAAACCTGGCAGACACTCAACAAGAAAAGAAAACTTCAGGCCAATATCCATGATGAACATAGATGCAAAAATCTTCAATAAAATATGGCAAACTGATTGCATCAGCACATCAAAAAGCTTATCCACCATGATCAAGTAGGCTTCATCCCGGGATGCAAGGCTGGTTCAACATACGCAAGTCTATAAACGTAATTCACCACATAAACAGAACCAAAGACAAAAACCACATGATTATCTCAATTGATGCAGAGAAGGCCTTTGAGAAGATTCAACAGCTCTTTGTGCTAAAACCTCTCAATAAACTAGGTACTGACAGAACATATCTCAAAATAATAAACCAACAGCCAATATCATACTGAACAGGCAAAAACTGGAAGCATTCCCTTTGAAATCTGGCATTAGACAAGGATGCCCTGTTTCACCACTCCCATTCAATATAGTATTGGAAGTTCTAGCCAGAGCAATCAGGCAAGAAAAAGAAATAAAGGGTATTCAAATAGGAAAGGAGGAAGTCAAATTGTCTCTATTTGCAGACCACATGATAGTATACCTAGAAGACCCCGTCATCTCAGCCCAAAATCTCCTGAAACTTCAGCAAAGTCTCAGCACACAAAATCAGTGTGCAAAAATCACAAGCATTCCTATATACCAATAACAGACTTAAAGAGAGCCACATCAAGAATGAACTGCCATTCACAATTGCTACAAAGAACACCTGGGAATACAACTAACAAAGGATATAAAGGACCTCTTCAAGGAGAACAACAAACCACTGTTTCATGAAATAAGAGAGGACACAAACAGATGGAGAAACATTCCATGTTCATGGTTAGGAAGAATCAGTATCATGAAAATGGCCATACTGCCCAAAGTAATTTACAGATTCAACACTATCCCCATCAAGCTACCAATGATCTTCTTCACAGAACTGGAAAAAACCACCTTAAATTTCATATGGAACCAAAAGAGAGCCCATAGCCAAGTCAATTCTAAGAAAAAAAAATTGGGAGGCATCATACTACTGGACTTCAAACTATGCTACAAGGCTATGCTAATCAAAACAACATGGTACTGGTACCAAAACAGAGATATAGACTAATGGAACAGAACAGAGACCTCAGAGGCAACACCACACATCTACAATCATCCGATCTTTGACAAACCTGATAAAAACAAGAAATGGGGAAAAGAGTTCCTGTTTAATAAATGGTATTGGGAAAACTGGCTAGCCATGTGCAGAAAGCAGAAACTGAACTACTTCCTGGCACCTTACACTAAAATGAACTCCAGATGGATTAAAGATTTAAACATAAGACGTAACACCATAAAAACCCTAGAAGAAAATCTAGGCAAAACCATTCAGGACATAGGAGTAGGCAAGGACTTCATGACCAAAACACCAAAAGCATTGGCAACAAAAGCCAAAATAGACAAATGGGACCTAATCAAACTCTACAGCTTCTGCACAGCAAAAGAAACAGTCATTAGGGTGAATCGGCAACCAACAGAATGGGAACAAATTTTTGCAATCTACCCATCTGACAAAGGGCTGATATCCAGAATCTACAAAGAACTAAAACAGATTTACAAGAAAAAACAAGCCCATTCAAAAGCGGGCAAAGGACATGAACAGACACTTTACAAAAGAAGACATACATGAGGCCAACAAACATATGAAAAAATGGTCATCATCACTGGTCATTAGAGAAATGCCAATCAAAACTACATTGAGATACCACCTCATGCCAGTTAGAATGGCGATCATTAAAAATCTGGAGACAACAGATGCTGGAGAGGATGTGGAAAAATTGGAACACTTTTACATGGTTGGTGGGAGTGTAAATTAGTTCAACATGTTGCTGGAGACCATTTTCGTTGACTTGTGCTGGAGCCAAAATAATTATTTGCCAGATACATTTGACCTGACTCAAAGGATTCTGGAATACAGCAGCCCTGGGGGCAGGCAAATGTCAGCATAGATCATATTCTAACACAGCACCCCACAATAGTGTAAAACAACAGTGACCCTAGGGAAAGAAGATACTTTTTTATGATATAAACAAGGGCCGCGTTTGGGACCTCCAAGGCTCTGTGTAAGTTCCTCTGTCGTTCATGGCGCCTTCACTTTGTGGCTCTGCTGTCGTTGATGTATCTTTCATCTCATGGACCAAGAGAGACGCCAGCACATCTTCCCTGCCCTCTTGTTTGCTTCCTCGCCATGAGTGAGAAGAAAGGGGCAGAGAAGGACACATTCCCCATTCTTACCAGTGTGTGTCAGGGCCACTCATGTATTTCTGCTAACCACTTACCATCCAAAACGTAGTCAAATGGCCGTTCTTCAGGTCAAGGTAGGCGAGGAGATACAGTCTTTATCTTAGGGCAAGCACATGGAAACTGTTTCTGAAAAGGGTCGGGCAATAAGTACTTTAGACATTGCAGGCCATACGGTCTCTGCTGCCATTATCTGTGTGTGCCATCGTAGTGTGGAAGTGGTCCAGATAGCACAGGGGTGAGTGCGCATTGCCAACCAGCAGTAACGCTTTATGGATGCCGAAATCTGGATTTCATGTAATTTTCAGGTCACAAAGTTTATTTTGATTTTTCAGTCATTTAACAATATAAAAACCATTTTTAGCTTGTGGATCATACAAAAACAGGTGGTGGTATTTCATTGACTGCTCTGAATTTGCCAATTCTCGTTCTGAAGTGCCCTAAGTCCAGGTAAACTCAGGCGTTCTAGAAACAAAGAAGGACATTTTTACACTGATAAAAGACTTAATATATCAGGAAGACATGATAATTGTAAACATGTGGGCACAGAATAGCAGAGTCCCCGAAACATATGAAGCAATAATTGACAGAATGGAAGACAGAAGTAAACAGCAGTAATAGTGACTTCAATAACCCAGTTTCAATGATAGAACAATCAGAAGATTGATAAGGAAATAGAGGATTTGAGTAACAATAGAAGCCAATTGGATCTAAGAGATAAATGTGTTAACTATTTGGTAAAATCTTTTTTTTCACCCAATGATAGTAACCACACATTCTCAAGTATCTGGTCTGTCCTGGAGAATGCTATTCAAACCATTCTCCAAACAGACCACATGGTTGGCCACAAAACAAAAATTTAATAAATCAAAAAATCTAATATAATGCAAATTATTCTTTCCGACCACAGTGAAATGAAAATAGAGATCAATAATAGAACGAAACTAGAAAGATCACAAGTATGTGGAAGGGCCGGGCGCAGCGGCTCACGCCTGTAATCCCAGCACTTTGGGAGGCTGAGGCGGGTGGATCACGAGGTCAAGAGATCGAGACCATCCTGGTCAACATGGTGAAACCCCATCTCTACTAAAAATACAAAAATCAGCTGGGCATGGTGGTTTGTGCCTGTAATCCCAGCTACTCAGGAGGCTGAGGCAGGAGAATTGCCTGAACCCAGGAGGCGGAGGTTGCGGTGAGCCAAGATGGCGCCATTGCACTCCAGCCTGGGTAACAAGAGTGATACTCTGTCTCAATTAAAAAAAAAGTATGTGGAAATTAAACAACACATTCTTAAATAACCAATGGATCAAAGAAGAAATGACAGGAAAACCTGGCAGACACTCAACAAGAAAAGAAAACTTCAGGCCAATATCCATGATGAACATAGATGCAAAAATCTTCAATAAAATATGGCAAACTGATTGCATCAGCACATCAAAAGCTTATCCACCATGATCAAGTAGGCTTCATCCCGGGATGCAAGGCTGGTTCAACATACGCAAGTATATAAACGTAATTCACCACATAAACAGAACCAAAGACAAAAACCACATGATTATCTCAATTGATGCAGAGAAGGCCTTTGAGAAGATTCAACAGCTCTTTGTGCTAAAACCTCTCAATAAACTAGGTACTGACAGAACATATCTCAAAATAATAAACCAACAGCCAATATCATACTGAACAGGCAAAACTGGAAGCATTCCCTTTGAAATCTGGCATTAGACAAGGATGCCCTGTTTCACCACTCCCATTCAATATAGTATTGGAAGTTCTAGCCAGAGCAATCAGGCAAGAAAAAGAAATAAAGGGTATTCAAATAGGAAAGGAGGAAGTCAAATTGTCTCTATTTGCAGACCACATGATAGTATACCTAGAAGACCCCGTCATCTCAGCCCAAAATCTCCTGAAACTTCAGCAAAGTCTCAGCACACAAAATCAGTGTGCAAAAATCACAAGCATTCCTATATACCAATAACAGACTTAAAGAGAGCCACATCAAGAATGAACTGCCATTCACAATTGCTACAAAGAACACCTGGGAATACAACTAACAAAGGATATAAAGGACCTCTTCAAGGAGAACAACAAACCACTGTTTCATGAAATAAGAGAGGACACAAACAGATGGAGAAACATTCCATGTTCATGGTTAGGAAGAATCAGTATCATGAAAATGGCCATACTGCCCAAAGTAATTTACAGATTCAACACTATCCCCATCAAGCTACCAATGATCTTCTTCACAGAACTGGAAAAAACCACCTTAAATTTCATATGGAACCAAAAGAGAGCCCGCATAGCCAAGTCAATTCTAAGAAAAAAAAAAATTGGGAGGCATCATACTACTGGACTTCAAACTATGCTACAAGGCTATGCTAATCAAAACAACATGGTACTGGTACCAAAACAGAGATATAGACTAATGGAACAGAACAGAGACCTCAGAGGCAACACCACACATCTACAATCATCCGATCTTTGACAAACCTGATAAAAACAAGAAATGGGGAAAAGAGTTCCTGTTTAATAAATGGTATTGGGAAAACTGGCTAGCCATGTGCAGAAAGCAGAAACTGAACTACTTCCTGGCACCTTACACTAAAATGAACTCCAGATGGATTAAAGATTTAAACATAAGACGTAACACCATAAAAACCCTAGAAGAAAATCTAGGCAAAACCATTCAGGACATAGGAGTAGGCAAGGACTTCATGACCAAAACACCAAAAGCATTGGCAACAAAAGCCAAAATAGACAAATGGGACCTAATCAAACTCTACAGCTTCTGCACAGCAAAAGAAACAGTCATTAGGGTGAATCGGCAACCAACAGAATGGGAACAAATTTTTGCAATCTACCCATCTGACAAAGGGCTGATATCCAGAATCTACAAAGAACTAAAACAGATTTACAAGAAAAAACAAGCCCATTCAAAAGCGGGCAAAGGACATGAACAGACACTTTACAAAAGAAGACATACATGAGGCCAACAAACATATGAAAAAATGGTCATCATCACTGGTCATTAGAGAAATGCCAATCAAAACTACATTGAGATACCACCTCATGCCAGTTAGAATGGCGATCATTAAAAAATCTGGAGACAACAGATGCTGGAGAGGATGTGGAAAAATTGGAACACTTTTACATGGTTGGTGGGAGTGTAAATTAGTTCAACCATTGTGGAAGACAGTGTGGCAATTCCTCAAGGACCTAGAAATAGAAATTCCATTTGACCCAGCAATCCCATTACTGGGTATCTATCCAAAGGACTATAAATCATTCTACTATAAGGACACATGCACATGAATGTTCATTGCCCCACTGTTTACAATAGCAAAGACCTGGAAGCAACCGAAATGCCCATTGATGATAGACTGGGCAGGGAAAATGCAGCACATATACACCATGGAATACTATGCAGCCATCAAAAACGATGAGTTCATGTCCTTTGTAGGGACATGGATGAACCTGGAAACCATCATTCTCAGTAAACTGACACAAGAACAGAAAATCAAACACTGCATCTTCTCACTCATAGGTGGGTGTTGAACAATGAGAACACATGG
Source organism: Saguinus midas (assembly GCA_021498475.1). Classification (NCBI taxonomy): domain Eukaryota; kingdom Metazoa; phylum Chordata; class Mammalia; order Primates; family Cebidae; genus Saguinus; species Saguinus midas. Next base: position 17,061,069 of record CM038405.1, on the reverse strand, counting down.
ACACAGGAAGGGGAGCATCACACACTGGAGTCTGTAGGGTGGAAATAGGGGAGGGACAGGTGGGTAAGGAGTTGGGGAGAGACAGCATGGGGAGAAATGCCAGATATAGGTGATAGGGAGGAAGGCAGCACATCACACTTGCATGTGTGTACCTATGCAACAATCTTACATGTTCTTCACACGTACCCCCAAACCTAAAATGCAATTAAAAAGAGTTGAAGAAAAAAAAAAAGAAAAGACCTACAGACAAATGAAAGCATACCAAGGCCTGTGGGTTGTAGTGAAAGCAGTACTCAGAGGGAAATTAATAGCTGTAGACAACACCTACACTAAAAATCCAGAAAGATCTCAAATCAATAACTTGATTGCACATCTTAAGAAATTAGAAAAAGAATAGCAAACTAAGCATAAAGTTAGCAGAAGGAAGAACATAAAGATTAGAGTGTGGATAAATAATACAGAAAATAAAGCCGAAATTTGTTTCTTCGAACAGGTCAAGAAAATTGGCAAACCCTGATTGAGATGAATTAAGTGGAAAAGAGGGAGGGCAGTCTCCAATTACTTAAGTCAGAAATGACAGAGGGGGCATTACTTTTTAACTTGAGAATACCGGGAACAACTGTATACCAACAAACTGGATGACTTAGATGAAGTGGATAAATTTCTAGAAACACACTACTGACAACACTGAACATTTAAAAATAGAAAACCTGGACAGACCTATGACTAGTGAGGAAACAGAATTGATCATCAAAAACCTCCCAACAGAGGAAAGCCCAGGACTTGATGGCTTCACTGCTGAGCTCTATCAAGCATCTAAAGACTTAACATCAATCTTCGCTGGTGCTTCAAAAATGGAAGGGAAAGGAATGTTCCTAACTCATTCTGTGAGGCCAGCATTACCTTGATACCAAAAACCAGGTAAAATCACTAGAAGAAAACTACAGATCAACATCCCGCATAAATATACATGCAAAATTCCTCAGCAGAACACTAGCAAAGCAAATCCAACAATGTTGTAAAAGGATTGTACATTGTGACCAAATGAGATTCACTCTAGGAATACAAGCCTGGTTCAACATATTAAAATCAATCAATGTAATGCATCACATTAATAGAATGAGGACCAAAAGCCCACATAATCATCTCAATTGATGCAGAGAAAGTATTTGACAAAATCCAGCCTTCTTTATGATAAAAATACTCATTAAACTAGGAAAGTGGACTTTCTCAACATCACAAAGACCATATAGGGAAAATCCATAACTGATATTATACTCAGTTGGGAAAGACTGAAACTTTTCTCCTAAGACAGGAACTAAGTAAGGATGCCCACTTTCTAACCTCTATTCACCATAGTTCTAGAAAGTTCTACAGAGAACAGTTAGGCAAAGAAAATAATCCAAATTGAATTGCAATAAGTTTAACTATTTCTGTTCACAGATCATACGACATTTTATGTAGAAAACCCTAAACAATCCACCAGAAAAAAAAAAAAAAAGCTGTATACAAATGGAAAGACATTCTACGTTCATGGATTGGTAAATTAAAGCTGTATACAAATGGAAAGACATTCTACGTTCATGGATTGGTAAATTAAAGCTGTATACAAATGGAAAGACATTCTACGTTCATGGATTGGTAAATTAAAGCTGTATACAAATGGAAAGACATTCTACGTTCATGGATTGGTAAATTAAAGCTGTATACAAATGGAAAGACATTCTACGTTCATGGATTGGTAAATTAAAGCTGTATACAAATGGAAAGACATTCTACGTTCATGGATTGGTAAATTAAAGCTGTATACAAATGGAAAGACATTCTACGTTCATGGATTGGTAAATTAAAGCTGTATACAAATGGAAAGACATTCTACGTTCATGGATTGGTAAATTAAAGCTGTATACAAATGGAAAGACATTCTACGTTCATGGATTGGTAAATTAAAGCTGTATACAAATGGAAAGACATTCTACGTTCATGGATTGGTAAATTAAAGCTGTATACAAATGGAAAGACATTCTACGTTCATGGATTGGTAAATTAAAGCTGTATACAAATGGAAAGACATTCTACGTTCATGGATTGGTAAATTAAAGCTGTATACAAATGGAAAGACATTCTACGTTCATGGATTGGTAAATTAAAGCTGTATACAAATGGAAAGACATTCTACGTTCATGGATTGGTAAATTAAAGCTGTATACAAATGGAAAGACATTCTACGTTCATGGATTGGTAAATTAAAGCTGTATACAAATGGAAAGACATTCTACGTTCATGGATTGGTAAATTAAAGCTGTATACAAATGGAAAGACATTCTACGTTCATGGATTGGTAAATTAAAGCTGTATACAAATGGAAAGACATTCTACGTTCATGGATTGGTAAATTAAAGCTGTATACAAATGGAAAGACATTCTACGTTCATGGATTGGTAAATTAAAGCTGTATACAAATGGAAAGACATTCTACGTTCATGGATTGGTAAATTAAAGCTGTATACAAATGGAAAGACATTCTACGTTCATGGATTGGTAAATTAAAGCTGTATACAAATGGAAAGACATTCTACGTTCATGGATTGGTAAATTAAAGCTGTATACAAATGGAAAGACATTCTACGTTCATGGATTGGTAAATTAAAGCTGTATACAAATGGAAAGACATTCTACGTTCATGGATTGGTAAATTAAAGCTGTATACAAATGGAAAGACATTCTACGTTCATGGATTGGTAAATTAAAGCTGTATACAAATGGAAAGACATTCTACGTTCATGGATTGGTAAATTAAAGCTGTATACAAATGGAAAGACATTCTACGTTCATGGATTGGTAAATTAAAGCTGTATACAAATGGAAAGACATTCTACGTTCATGGATTGGTAAATTAAAGCTGTATACAAATGGAAAGACATTCTACGTTCATGGATTGGTAAATTAAAGCTGTATACAAATGGAAAGACATTCTACGTTCATGGATTGGTAAATTAAAGCTGTATACAAATGGAAAGACATTCTACGTTCATGGATTGGTAAATTAAAGCTGTATACAAATGGAAAGACATTCTACGTTCATGGATTGGTAAATTAAAGCTGTATACAAATGGAAAGACATTCTACGTTCATGGATTGGTAAATTAAAGCTGTATACAAATGGAAAGACATTCTACGTTCATGGATTGGTAAATTAAAGCTGTATACAAATGGAAAGACATTCTACGTTCATGGATTGGTAAATTAAAGCTGTATACAAATGGAAAGACATTCTACGTTCATGGATTGGTAAATTAAAGCTGTATACAAATGGAAAGACATTCTACGTTCATGGATTGGTAAATTAAAGCTGTATACAAATGGAAAGACATTCTACGTTCATGGATTGGTAAATTAAAGCTGTATACAAATGGAAAGACATTCTACGTTCATGGATTGGTAAATTAAAGCTGTATACAAATGGAAAGACATTCTACGTTCATGGATTGGTAAATTAAAGCTGTATACAAATGGAAAGACATTCTACGTTCATGGATTGGTAAATTAAAGCTGTATACAAATGGAAAGACATTCTACGTTCATGGATTGGTAAATTAAAGCTGTATACAAATGGAAAGACATTCTACGTTCATGGATTGGTAAATTAAAGCTGTATACAAATGGAAAGACATTCTACGTTCATGGATTGGTAAATTAAAGCTGTATACAAATGGAAAGACATTCTACGTTCATGGATTGGTAAATTAAAGCTGTATACAAATGGAAAGACATTCTACGTTCATGGATTGGTAAATCCATAACTGATATTATACTCAGTTGGGAAAGACTGAAACTTTTCTCCTAAGACAGGAACTAAGTAAGGATGCCCACTTTCTAACCTCTATTCACCATAGTTCTAGAAAGTTCTACAGAGAACAGTTAGGCAAAGAAAATAATCCAAATTGAATTGCAATAAGTTTAACTATTTCTGTTCACAGATCATACGACATTTTATGTAGAAAACCCTAAACAATCCACCAGAAAAAAAAAAAAAAGTTTTAGAGCTAATCAACTCAGCAAAGTAAATTTGGCAAAGTTGCAAGATACACATTAGCCCACAAAAATTGGTTGTATGTTTATGCACCAGCAATCAAAAAAGGAAATGAAGGAAACAATCCCATTTATAGTAGCATTTAAGAGAATAAAATATTTAAATATAATTTTAACCAAGGAGGCAAAAGCCTTGTTCATAGAAAACTACAAAACACTGATAAAAGAAATTAAAGCTGTATACAAATGGAAAGACATTCTGTGTTCATGGATTGGTAAATTAAAGCTGTATACAAATGGAAAGACATTCTGTGTTCATGGATTGCTAAATTAAAGCTGTATACAAATGGAAAGACATTCTGTGTTCATGGATTGGTAAATTAAAGCTGTATACAAATGGAAAGACATTCTACGTTCATGGATTGGTAAATTAAAGCTGTATACAAATGGAAAGACATTCTACGTTCATGGATTGGTAAATTAAAGCTGTATACAAATGGAAAGACATTCTATGTTCATGGATTGGTAAATTAAAGCTGTATACAAATGGAAAGACATTCTACGTTCATGGATTGGTAAATTAAAGCTGTATACAAATGGAAAGACATTCTACGTTCATGGATTGGTAAATTAAAGCTGTATACAAATGGAAAGACATTCTATGTTCATGGATTGGTAAATTTAATATTTCCAAAATGATATTACCCAAAGTACTCTACAGATTTAATGCAATCGTGATCACAATTCCAACTACCTTTTGGGCAGAAATAGGAAATTCCATCTTAAAATTTATGTGGAATTTTAATGGAGCCCAAATATCCAAAATAATCTTGAAAAAGAACAAAGTTGGGGACATATACGTTGATTTTAAGACTTAATTCAAAGCTAATGTAATGAAAACAACATGACACTGGTGTAAGAATAGCCATACGGATCCATGGAATAGAATTTCAAGTTCATAAATAAACCTCACACCTCTAACAAATTTAATTACTTTTAAAGCTTTAATTTTTAGAGCAGTTTTAGGTTCGCAGCAAAATTAAGTGGATGGTTCAGAGATTTCACATGGACTCCCTGCTTCTCTCACATTATTACCTCACTCATTATTAACATCCTTCACCAGATGTGGTGCATTTGTCAAAATTGTGGAATCTAGGTTTACACATCATAATCACCCAAAGTCTGCCGTTTAAGGTTTGCACTTAGTGTTCTGTGGGTTTGGACGATTGTATATGGACATGTATTTATTATTATAGTGGCCAATTTATTTTTGACCAGGGTGCCAAGTCCACTGAATGGGGAAAGAATAATCTCTTAAATGGTGCTGTGAAAACTGTGTATAAACAAGCAAAAGTATGGAGTTGAACCCCTATCTCACACTATATGCAAAAATTAACTCAAAAGTGAACTAAGGCTAATTGTAAAAACCAAACTATAAAGTCTCTAAAAGGAAACAGGGCAAATCTTAGTGGCCTTGGTTTTAGCAATGATTTTTTGAATATAACACTAAAAGCACAGGTGGCAAAAGAAAAATAAATAGATGAATGGGGCCTTGTTTATATAAGAGAAAATCTTTTGTCTGTCGAGGACACTATGAATGGAAGAAAACATCTGTAAATCACATGTGTGATACGAGTTCGTTATTAAGAAAATATAAATAACTCCTGCAACTCAACAACAGAAGGACAAACAACCTGGCTAAAAGTGAGCAAAAGATATGAGCAGACATTTTTCCAAAGATGATATAGAAATGGCCAAAACACATCAGGAAACGTGCTCAGTGTCATTACCAATAAAGGAAATGTCAACCAAATCTACAAGATTCTATTTTACGCTGACTAGATGGCCGTTAAAACAACAACAAAGGACAAGAGCCGGTTTTGGCCATGACGTGGAGAAACTGGAACTCTCACACATTGTTGGTGGGAATGTAACACTTGGCTGCTGGGGCGAACGAGCTGGCACTCTGTGACCCTGCAATTCCGTGCCTCAGCCTCTGGCCAAAGGCAGCCATGACAGTGACTCCAACAGATGTTTGGGCTCCGGTGTTCCTAACAGCATTAGTCACAACAGCTGAAAGGTGGAAGCAACCCATGTGTCCATCAGGGATGGACAGATAAACACAATGTGGCTTCTATGTACAGTGGAATATTACTCAGCCATGAAAAGGAATGAAGTGCTGATACATGTCACAACATGGGTGAACCTTGAAAAGATACTAGGTGAAAAGTGCAAGACACAGAAATATAAATATTGAATGATTTCAGTTATACAAGCTACCTAGAATAGGCAAATTAAAAAAAAAAACACAGAATCTAAGAGATATTACAGGGGGCTGGGGGCGGAGGGAAGGGGAGCCACTGCCACATGGGCACAGAGTTACTACTTGTGGCATCAAAAAATTTTGGGAATAATGTAATGCCGATGGTTGTACAGTATTGTCAATCCAATAAATGCCACTGAACACACTTAAAAAACGCTTAAAATGGCAACATTTGTGATTTATATTTTACCACCACCACAACAAAAAGTTACTAAGGATTAAAAAGGGCTTGAGTCTTGGGGTGAGTTGAGTGTTCGTGCTGAGTGCTCCCTCCCTCCCTCAGCAACCTGTTGAGCGTGTCTGTCCCTCCAGTGTTCACCTGGGCTGAAACGGGTATTGGCCCTTCCAGAACAGCCTGTCATTTCAGTGTTAAAAACCATAGACCACTGAATAGTAACAGGTATATCCTAAGAGTATTCATTAACTGGAAAACTTAACTCTCCTATTAATTTGTAAATTCATTTAAGTGAGGGGTATTTTTTTGATATATCATCATTTATATACACTTTAGCAAAAGTAAACATTGTAATGATCTCTATTTCTACTTACCTGTCCACCTCCTCTGTGTGCCCCACCGTCCCTCTGGTCTCCTAGGCCTTCTTTGCCCACAGGTGGAGAATCTCTGGATAACACATTTCTTTTCCATTGGCACCTGCTGTGGTTTGGATATGGTTGTTTGTTCTCACCCAAACTCATGTTGAAAAAAAGTATGAAAAAACGCTTCACATCACTAATCATCAGAGAGATGCAAATCAAAACCACAGTGAGATACCACCTCACACCAATCAGAATGGCTGTTGTCAAAAAGTCAAAAAATAACAAATGCCAGAAAGGCTGAACACTTGTACAGTGTTGGTGAGAATGTAAATTAGTTGAGCCCCTGTGGAAGGCAGTTTGGAGGTTTGTCAAAGAACTAAAAATAGAATTACTATTCAACCCGGCAATCCCATTACTGGGTATGTACCCAAAGGGAAATAAATTATTCTATCAAAAAGACACATGTATGTTCACGTTCATTGCAGCGCTATTCACAATAGCAAAGACATGGAATCCACCTGCTGCTCATCAGTGGTGGACTAGTTAAAGAAAATGTATATATATACATCGTGATATACCAAGCAGCCGTAATAAAAAGGATGGAATCATGTCGTTTGCAGCAACATGGATGGAGCTGGAGGCTGTTATCCTGAGAGAATTAACGCAGGAACAGAAAACCACATACCACATGTTCTCACTAAGTGGGAGATAAGCTTTGAGGACACATGGACGTAGATGTGGGAACGTAGACACTGGGGATTCCAAAAGCGGGGAAGGAGAGGAACGGGGCAAAGGTGGGAAAACTGCCTGTGGGGTGCTGTGCTCACTGCTTGGCTGATAAGATCATTTGAAGCCCAGACTTCAATGTTGTACAATGTACCCATGTAACAAACCTACACGCGTCCTCCCTGGATCTAAAATAGAAAGTAGACTAAAAAACCAAAACAACTCACATTGAAATTTGCTCCCCAGTGTTGGAGATGAGGCCGATCAGAGGAGTTTGGGTCACTGGTGGATCCCTCAGGAACCTCTGGGTGCTGTTCTCTTGGTGGTGAGTGAGTTCTCACGTTTGCAAGACGGGACCAGTTCTCTTGGGAATGGATTAGCTCCCCTGAGAGTGGGTTGTCATGAAGCCAGGATGCTGCTTGGCCACTGTGTGTTTGCAGGTGTCTCCTTCACCTTTGACCTTCTCTGCCATGTTGTGACATAACATGAAGTTCCTGCCCGAGACCAGAGCCATGCCCTGAACTTCTCAGCCTACAGATGTGTGAGCTAGAGAAACCTCCTGTCTGTCTCAAGTGGCAGTCTCAGGTATTCTGTGATAGCAGCAAAAATTGACCGAGACACCCCCAATTAGTTATAAACATGGTAGAACTCATTACATGTGTGGAGTGGATTATATGATTTAAGAAGAATTTCTGAGCCCCTTGAGTAAAATGGTCTAGACATGGCAGCATGAAACCCCCCAGAGCAGACAGGAGAGGCGCACACCTCGGAATGATGCGAAGGCCCTGAAGAGCCCAGGGGGGTGAATGCGGGACTGCTTGGCTTTTAGCCTTGATTATTCCGTCCACCGAGCCATCGCTTCAAACTAGTAGACACACATGTAGCATGCGGAGAAGCAGAAGACCCCTGGAGTGGGCTGGAGTGGGTGGGCTGGGAGCTGGCATGAAAACACGGAAAGGTGACCTGGAGGTTGAGCGTCTGGGAGGCTCGGTGCCCGCCCCTCATGGCTTCTTAGAGCAGCTCTGAGACGCCGCCTCCTGGGGATTATTCAGGTTCAGGCAGGACACAGTCGGTCAGCTGTACTATGGGAGATCAGCTGGCTCACAAAAGGTCATCTGTGCTGTGGGAGGTCAGCTGTGCCACAAGAAGTGAGCTGTGCCACGGGAGGTGAGGTGTGTCACGGGAGGTCAGCCACACCACGTAGTGCATGCAACCCACAGTAATTCGTGGTGCACTTAAAAGTCGCAAGGGGACATTCTGTGTGAAGGGTTCTCATCACAATAGAATGCGAGCGTGGCCTCCACACACTCCATTCGGATTAAGCCGCCTTTCGAGGATAATTCACCTTTTCATTTCTAGCACACCATCCGTTCTTTTATTTACAAGTCAGCTCTTTCTTGAGATTGAGACTTAGTCACTTAGCCTCGGGATGCCCTTGGAGGTGGCGATGGAGGAGCGTGCCTTCGTGCTGCCAAGCTGCACTCAGGTGTGGGTGCTGGGGTCTCTGGGTGACTCGCTGTGTTAGAACTGGGGAAAGAGGCGCAGCCCAGAGCCTGGTCACATGAGGAGCAGGATGCTGGTGGTCTCTGCTGCCTCTGCTGTCACTGGGACGATCCTCCCTGTGCCACTCGAGCAGGGAAGAGGTTGTAAAGCTGCCGCCAGTGCCCGGCAATGGGGTTCGTCAAGTTTATCAGGATAAAAGAAATACAGTTCTTAATTCTTTCAGGAGAGCTGCCTTCTGTTGGTAAAAGGGACATAGGTTTCTTTTCAAATGATTTTCAATTTGTTTAGCAATCTGTGCCCAACATTTGATAAAAACAATTTAGAAAATGAGGAGAAAATTTATCATTTTTTCTAATTAAAATTTTAGTTCTTTTTCTCCTGAGTTTCATGTATTCTTAATGCATAACTGGGTGAAGCAGAATGTTTCAGAGATTTGCCCTACAGGAGGATTTACACCAGCGGGTATCTTTCATGCTTCTTTTTACCTGGATGTGTTACTCAGCTCAGGCCATCAGAGCAAAGTGGCCGGGATGGGGCAGCTCACACAAGAGGAGTCTGTCCCCTCCCAGCCCTGGACACTGGATATCTGAAGTCACGGCATCACCATGGCAGTTCCTCTTGAGGCCTCTCTCTGGAGGGTGAGTTTGTGGGCACCACCTTCTCCCTGTGTCCTCCCAGGGCTGACCCTCTGAGTCTGGGGGATGCCCATCAGGATGCGTCAGGGCCCCGCTCCTGTGACTTCATTTAACTCTAGTTACTCCCTTCTGCAAATCTGGCCACACTGGGGGTTCAGCCTTCCACAGATGAATGTTTGGAGCATGCATTTCAGCCCACAACACAGGTTAAATAAAACACGTATGTATATTTCTGTGTTTCCACAATTTAAAATGCTTCTTGAGTTCCGCTGTAGAAAAGCAGGTGCATCCATCAGTGTCACCTCTCTGGATTCTTGTGGCTTAGTGACATCATTCATAAGATCAGGGCACAAGTGACTATACCAGAGTTAAAACAGGAGCAGCTTTGCTTTAATTTTTTTTTTCTTTTTTTTGAGACGGAGTTTCGCTCTTGTTACCCAGGCTGGAGTGCAATGGCGCGATCTCGGCTCACCGCAACCTCTGCCTCCTGGGTTCAGGCAATTCTCCTGCCTCAGCCTCCTGAGTAGCTGGGATTACAGGCACGCGCCACCATGCCCAGCTAATTTTTTGTATTTTTTTTTTTTTTTTTAGTAGAGACAGGGTTTCACCATGTTGACCAGGATGGTCTCGATCTCTTGACCTCATGATCCACCCGCTTCGGCCTCCCAAAATGCTGGGATTACAGGTGTGAGCCACCGCACCCGGCCTGCTTTAATTTTTTAATCTGCAGGTGCTGTCTAGAGGAATTAGTCAAATTCTTTTTGAGTATCACACAGGTGATTATAAAAGCAGAGGTGCAGTTGCCAGAAAGGCTGGTTCATTTCCATGGGAAAATGTTGCAGAACCACAGAGCATCTCGGTTACCCATGGCAGGTGCTCTTTCTTTACCAATAAAAACAAGGAGGTGAAGTGTCCGCTAATGTTCCAGGCACCATAAGTAGGTCTGTGTGACGTTGGTCTATTTTCTTCCTTTTCCTTGTGCTCAAGATCACACAGTGGCCTCAGTATTTAACGTGGGTGATACGGTTTGGCTGTGTCCTCACCCAGATGTCTTCTTGCAGTTCCATAATCCCCATGTGTTGTGGGGATAATGGAATCATGAGGTGGTTTACCCCATGGTGTTCTCATGATAGCGAGTGAGTTCTCACAAGCTCTGATGATTTTGTAAGCATATGGCATTTCCCCTGCTTGTCCTTCTCCTCCTCGCTGCCGCATGTAGAAGGATGTGTTTGCTTCCGTTGACCCCGCGATTGTAAGTTTCCTGAGGCCTCCCCAGCCATGCTGAACTGTAGTTAATTAAACCTCTTTCCTTTATAAATTACCCAGTCTGGGAAAATATGGCACATATACACCATGGAATATTATGCAGCCATCAAAAATGATGAGTTTGTGTCCTTTGTAAGGACATGGATGAATCTGGAGAACATCATTCTCAGCAAACTGACACAAGAACAGAAAAGGAAATAACACATATACTCACTCATAGGCGGGTGAGAAAAATGAGAACACATGGACACAGGGAGGGGGTCTACTACACACTGGGGTCTATTGGGGAATAGGGAGGGACAGCGGGGGCTGGGGAGGATAGCCTGGGGATGAATGCCAAGTGTGGGTGAAGGGGAGGAAGGCAGCAAAACACACTGCCATGTGTGTACCTATGCAACTATCTTGCACATTCTGCACATGTACCCCAAAACCTATAATGCAATAAAAATTTTAAAAATTAAAAAATTAAATAAAATAAATTACCCAGTCTTGGGTGTGTCTTTATTAGCAGTGTGAGAATGTACTAAAACAGTGGGTCTGTTTTTAAATTTGTTGGCATAAGACCTAATTTGAGGAAACTCAGGTTAGCGGCAGGAATACCGTGATCTAGTACACCCTTTTTAATGGTGATGCAACCATCCTTTGTGACCTGCCCCTTCTCGTTCTTCTTTATATGGGTCAGTTCTGTCTGCATCTCTGTCCTGGGTACCAAGCACAGATGAATGGCAGAAGTTAAGGTTGTGGAAGCCGTGGGTTTCCAAGGAGACCAGGTGTGATAACACGGGTGGCTCTGATTACTTTGTAGTGTTCCTAGAAAACGCTGAAATGGCACATGCTGCTGAAAGGTTAGACACAGCGATATTCTGTGCACAGGACAGTGCATCATTGTTTTAAGGCAGTAATCCGGGAATGTTTGTTTATTCAATTCTTGTTAAAAATAGATTTGTGAATTCAAAGGTGATCTCTCAACAACATCCAATTCTCAGCACATCTTACGTTAAACATGGAGCATAGGAAACTGCTACAATTCTGCAGTGTCAGTGTTGAGTGTGCCTCTAGCAGTGGCGAGGCAGCAGGTGCAGCCTGAGGTCATCCTGGGCCTCTGTCTCAGTTCCGAGGTGGGTACAGGCTGCCTCCTGCTTCTCTTCTTGTGGGATTCTCTCCCTGCTCCTTGCTGACACCCACCTATTCTGCTTTGACAGACTTGGTGTTCACATGGGGAGCAGCTGTCAGTGGCTGAAGGTTCCGTGGATTCATATTTTCATTTGCCACTTGGGTTTACTTCTGGGTTTTCTGTTTTCTCTGTTGGTCTGTGGATTTACACAAGTGTTAACTCGGGGTCTCTGCTGGGGTCTGTCTCAGGAGGCTGAGGGCAGGAGGGCGGCCATCACACTGGTTTTCATGCCTCTGACATGGGGGGCTTTGTCTACAGGAGCCTGACAGGAAAATCTCAACCACCCCCAGGGCAAATGGGGACAGTTGGGTGAGGGGCTGGTCCTGGGTCAGGAGGCCCAGAGAACCGAGGGCAACTGACCCTGGGATCCAAATCAATTATGAGCCATGGAGCCGTTGGAAGGAGCCGCTGCTTATTCAGGGTTCGGCCCAGGGAACACCCAGGCTGAAGGGTTCCTTAAATTAACATTCCAAAGGACCCCTTCCTGACACCTTACACTAAAATTAACTCCAGATGGATTAAAGACTTAAACATAAGACCTGACACCATAAAAACCCTAGAAGAAAATCTAGGCAAAACCGTTCAGGACATAGGAGTAGGCAAGGACTTCATGAACAAAACACCAAAAGCATTGGCAACAAAAGCCAAAATAGACAAATGGGACCTAATCAAACTCCACAGCTTCTGCACGGCAAAAGAAACAGTCACTAGAGTGAATCGGCAACCATCAGAATGGGAAAAAATCTTTGCAGTTTACACATCTGACAAAGGGCTGATATCCAGAATTAACAAAGAACTCAAACAGATTTACAGGAAAAAAACAAGCCCATTCAAAAATGGGCAAAGGATATGAACAGACACTTTACAAAAGAAGACATACTTGAGGCCAACAAACACATGAAAAAATGCTCGTCATCACTGGTCATTAGAGAGATGCAAATCAAAACCACATTGAGATACCATCTCACGCCAGTTAGAATGGCGATCATTAAAAAATCTGGAGACAGCAGATGCTGGAGAGGATGTGGAGAAATAGGAACACTCTTACACTGTTGGTGGGAGTGTAAATTAGTTCAACCATTGTGGAAGACAGTGTGGCGATTCCTCAAGGACCTAGAAATAGAAATTCCATTTGACCCAGCAATCCCATTACTGGGTATCTATCCAAAGGACTATAAATCGTTCTACTATAAGGACACATGCACACAAATGTTCATTGCAGCACTGTTTACAATAGCAAAGACCTGGAACCAACCCAAATGCCCATCGATGATAGACTGGACTGGGAAAATGTGGCACATATACACCATGGAATATTATGCAGCAATCAAAAATGATGAGTTTTTGTCCTTCTTAAGGATATGGATGAATCTGGAGAACATCATTCTCAGCAAACTGACACAAGAACAGAAAAAGAAATACCACATATTCTCACTCATAGGTGGGTGAGAAAAATAAGAACACATGGACACAGGGAGGGTTCTACTACACACTGGGGTCTATTGGGGGGAAGGGGGGAGGGACAGTGGGGGAGCTGGGGAGGGATAGCCTGGGGATAAATGCCAAGTGTGGGTGAAGGGGAGGATGGCAGCAAAGCACACTGACATGTGTGTACCTATGCAACTATCTTGCATGCTCTGCACATGTACCCCAAAACCTATAATGCAATAAAAATTAAAAAAATTAAAAAAAAAATACTGATGCTCAGAGCTCTCAGGTCCTGATTTAATTAGTCTGTGTTGTGATATCAGCTAACTGAAGTATAATTTATGTACAATAAAAATTCATCCATTAAAAAAAAAAAAAAAAGAATGTCAACACCCTCTGCTGTAACCACAGAGGCTCTGGAGCCCAGGCCAGCCATGCCCTGCGAAGGTCGAAGCCTGGATAACAAGGATGAGGCTGTGGGGCTTAGTAATCGAGAGTCACTCGGGCACAGGAGGGCCCGTTTCTCATGCCAGGGAAGAACTGATCATACAAGCGGTAATTTTAGATTTCAGGAGGCTGCCCTGAAGGCAGGCGCTGAGGTGGCTGGCGGGTCCGAAGGTGAGAAAGCCACCAGGTGGGTGCAGGGTAGGAAGCCTGAGAAACCAAGTGAGCTTTCGTTTCCTGCATTAGAAATGCCATTATTTTGGTGAAATAGTTTGGGAATCTTCTACACAGGTTTCCGAACTCTCCCTTTCAATTTGAAAATATGCCTGGAATTCTGGCAGGTGCCGGAAGGCACAGCAAGCGCCTCCTATGTGTCTTTCTAAGCGTAAGAGGCTTTTGTGTTCCTACAGCAAGCAACAGGTATTGATTAGGCACTGTTGGTTCATACAATTTGATTTTTTTTTTTTTTTTTTTGAGAAGAAGTCTCACTCTGTTGCCAGGCTGAAGTGCAGTGGCTCATGGCAACCTCTGCCTCCTAGGTTCAAGTGCTTCTCCTGCCTCAGTTTCCCAAGTAGCTGGGACTACAGGCACATGCTACCATGCCCAGCTAATTTTTGTATTTTTAGTAGAGACTGTGTTTTACCATGTTGGCCAGGTTGGTCTCGATCTCCTGACCCTGTGATCCATCCATGGCCTCCCAAGGTGCTGGGATTACAGGCGTGAGCCACTGCTCCCGGACCATACAATTATATTTTAATGTTATAGGAAATGGGAATATATAAATAAAATATATGCTTAAATATACATAAATAAACATACACTCTTAGAAGAAACACAATTTTGTATCATACCTTAAAACCAGCTGTTACAATGTATCATAGACCTCTGTGTATTTCAAACTGGAATTCAAGAACCACATACACAGCCATGTCCTGGGAGCAAGTAACTCCCAGGATAAATTCAGCACACCATTTCTTTTTCTTTCTTTTTTTTTTTTTAAATAATAGCTTTATTGAGGTAGAACTCACAAACCATGCAGATCACTCATGTAAACCCTATGGTTCTCTGACGTACTCACAGAGCTGTATGAAGGAATCGCTCATGTACAGAGTGGGGTTCTGTGACATCTGTGTATCCACAGGGCTGTCTGAAGGAATCATTCATGTAAAGCATACAGCTCTGACATCCACGACTCACCCAGTTCTACAAGGAAATTGCTCATGTAAAGCATAGGGTTCTGTGACATCCATGTACCCACAGAACAGTACAAGGAAATCATTCACGTAAAGCATATGGTTCTGATGTCCGCGTGCTCACAGAGCTGTACAAAGGAATCACTCATGTAAAGTGTATGGTTCTGATGTCCGCGTGCTCACAGAGCTGTACAAAGGAATCACTCATGTAAAGCGTATGGTTCTGATGTCCGCGTGCTCACAGAGCTGTACAAAGGAATCACTCATGTAAAGTGTATGGTTCTGATGTCCGCGTGCTCACAGAGCTGTACAAAGGAATCACTCATGTAAAGCGTATGGTTCTGATGTCCGCGTGCTCACAGAGCTGTACAAAGGAATCACTCATGTAAAGTGTATGGTTCTGATGTCCACGTGCTCACAGAGCTGTACAAGGAAACCACTGATTTAAAGTGTATGGTTCTGCTATAAGGACACATGCACATGAATGTTCATTGCCCCACTGTTTACAATAGCAAAGACCTGAAGCAACCGAAATGCCCATTGATGATAGACTGGACTGGGAAAATGTGGCACATATACACCATGGAATATTATGCAGCAATCAAAAATGATGAGTTTTTGTCCTTCTTAAGGATATGGATGAATCTGGAGAACATCATTCTCAGCAAACTGACACAAGAACAGAAAAAGAAATACCACATATTCTCACTCATAGGTGGGTGAGAAAATAAGAACACATGGACACAGGAGGGTTCTACTACACACTGGGGTCTATTGGGGGAAGGGGAGGGACAGTGGGGAGCTGGGGAGGGATAGCCTGGGGATAAATGCCAAGTGTGGGTGAAGGGAGGATGGCAGCAAAGCACACTTGCATGTGTGTACCTATGCAACTATCTTGCATGCTCTGCACATGTACCCCAAAACCTATAATGCAATAAAAATTAAAAAATTAAAAAAATACTGATGCTCAGAGCTCTCAGGTCCTGATTTAATTAGTCTGTGTTGTGATATCAGCTAACTGAAGTATAATTTATGTACAATAAAAATTCATCCATTAAAAAAAAAAAAAAAAAGAATGTCAACACCCTTTGCTGTAACCACAGAGGCTCTGGAGCCCAGGCCAGCCATGCCCTGCGAAGGTTGAAGCCTGGATAACAAGGATGAGGCTGTGGGGCTTAGTAATCGAGAGTCACTCGGGCACAGGAGGGCCCGTTTCTCATGCCAGGGAAGAACTGATCATACAAGTGGTAATTTTAGATTTCAGGAGGCTGCCCTGAAGGCAGGCGCTGAGGTGGCTGGCGGGTCCGAAGGTGAGAAAGCCTCCAGGTGGGTGCAGGGTAGGAAGCCTGAGAAACCAAGTGAGCTTTCGTTTCCTGCATTAGAAATGCCATTATTTTGGTGAAATAGTTTGGGAATCTTCTACACAGGTTTCCAAACTCTCCCTTTCAATTTGAAAATATGCCTGGAATTCTGGCAGGTGCCGGAAGGCACAGCAAGGGCCTCCTATGTGTCTTTCTAAGCGTAAGAGGCTTTTGTGTTCCTACAGCAAGCAACAGGTATTGATTAGGCACTGTTGGTTCATACAATTTGATTTTTTTTTTTTTTTTTTTTGAGAAGAAGTCTCACTCTGTTGCCAGGCTGAAGTGCAGTGGCTCATGGCAACCTCTGCCTCCTAGGTTCAAGTGCTTCTCCTGCCTCAGTTTCCCAAGTAGCTGGGACTACAGGCACATGCTACCATGCCCAGCTAATTTTTGTATTTTTAGTAGAGACTGTGTTTTACCATGTTGGCCAGGTTGGTCTCGATCTCCTGACCCTGTGATCCATCCATGGCCTCCCAAGGTGCTGGGATTACAGGCATGAGCCACTGCTCCCGGACCATACAATTATATTTTAATGTTATAGGAAATGGGAATATATAAATAAAATATATGCTTAAATATACATAAATAAACATACACTCTTAGAAGAAACACAATTTTGTATCATACCTTAAAACCAGCTGTTACAATGTATCATAGACCTCTGTGTATTTCAAACTGGAATTCAAGAACCAGGTACACAGCCATGTCCTGGGAGCAAGTAACTCCCAGGATAAATTCAGCACACCATTTCTTTTTCTTTCTTTCTTTTTTTTTTTAAATAATAGCTTTATTGAGGTAGAACTCACAAACCATGCAGATCACTCATGTAAACCCTATGGTTCTCTGACGTACTCACAGAGCTGTATGAAGGAATCGCTCATGTACAGAGTGGGGTTCTGTGACATCTGTGTATCCACAGGGCTGTACGAAGGAATCATTCATGTAAAGCATACAGCTCTGACATCCACGACTCACCCAGTTCTACAAGGAAATTGCTCATGTAAAGCATAGGGTTCTGTGACATCCATGTACCCACAGAACAGTACAAGGAAATCATTCACGTAAAGCATATGGTTCTGATGTCCGCGTGCTCACAGAGCTGTACAAAGGAATCACTCATGTAAAGTGTATGGTTCTGATGTCCGCGTGCTCACAGAGCTGTACAAAGGAATCACTCATGTAAAGCGTATGGTTCTGATGTCCGCGTGCTCACAGAGCTGTACAAAGGAATCACTCATGTAAAGTGTATGGTTCTGATGTCCGTGCTCACAGAGCTGTACAAAGGAATCACTCATGTAAAGCGTATGGTTCTGATGTCCGCGTGCTCACAGAGCTGTACAAAGGAATCACTCATGTAAAGTGTATGGTTCTGATGTCCACGTGCTCACAGAGCTGTACAAGGAAACCACTGATTTAAAGTGTATGGTTCTGCCGTTCATGCACTCACAGAGTCATTAAGGGAACTTAGCCAGTGGAGAAACACAGTGCTCTGGAAGTCTCATTTCAAATATCAGCTGTGATTTTACACCTGTCGTATTCACGAAAATTTTTATTTTTTTATTTTTTAAAATTTTTATTGCATTTTAGGTTTTGGGGTACATGTGCAGAACGTGCAAGATAGTTGCAGAGATACACACATGGCAATGTGTTTTGCTGCCTTCTCCCTTCACCCACATTTGGCATTTCTCCCCAGGCTATTTCTCCCCATCTCCCCCACTGTCCCTCCCTATTCCCCAATAGACCCCAGTGTGTAGTACCCCCTTCCCTGTGCCCATGTGTTCTCATTTTTCCTCACCCGCCTATGAGTGAGAATATGTGGTATTTCATTTTCTGTTCTTGTGTCAGTTTGCTGAGAATGATGTTCTCCAGATTCATCCATGTCCTTACAAAGGACACAAACTCATCATTTTTGATTGCTGCATAATATTCCATGGTGTATATGTGCCACATTTTCCCAGTCCAGTCTATCATCATTGGGCATTTGGGTTGGTTCCAGGTCTTTGCTATTGTAAACAAATTTAAAAAGCAAATTATACCCAGTATTGGCAAGGACATGGGGAAGTAGGAACTCGCATTGCATGTTGGAGTGTACATTCATGCAGAGTTCAGTGTGTGACCTGCCTACAAGTGGAAACCATGGGTGGAACTTAGCGGTGTCTAATAAAGTCAAAAATGTGTTACCCTGGAACCTTGCAAAAGCCCCTGCTTTATGCACCCTAGAGAAATTCCTACCCATGTGCCTGAGGACTTGCTGATGTGTATTTCAGCCTCATCAGTGATCTGTAGCTAGCACTTGGAAACACTCTTGAGTAAAAAATGTGAATATGTGTGAAAGGACTGTATCATAGGCAGTAATTGATGTAAATTAAACACCTGGGCAGCTTACTTCTTTCTGGGTAAAGATGAAAACTCATCATCTGGGACTGGATGAGCACAAAATTCCTCTGACCGCGGTCTCTGGGGAAGAGGACTGCCAGGAGGCTTATCATGAGCTTTCATCTGAATGTTTCATTTCTTAAGAAAATACAGGTGATGCTTTTCATTGCTTAAGAAAATACATTGTGCTGCTTGGGCAACAGAGTCTGTCTCAAAAAGGAAAAGGAAAATCAGCTAGAAAATGATAAATAAAAGATTTTCCCAACAGACACAACAATGAAAATACCCAAGAATAACTTTAACAAGAAATGTAGGCTATATCTGAAGACTACAACTTTCCAAAGGAATATAAATAAAAACAAATAGGAACACTACCCTTTTGTTGGCTAGAAAGACTGAATGTTATAAAACTGTGTATTTAAAAATTAATTTTAGCTTAACTTTAATTGCAATTCAAATTTCATTGTTTTCTAATCTGTCTAAATGATTCTTGATTTCACTGGGAAAAGGCAAACAAGTGAAGACAGCCATGAAAATCTGAAACAGAGGACTATGAGGTAGAAATTTCATACGAGGTAATAACAACTGTGTGGTTCTGAGGTGAGAATCAGCAGCCTAATCAATGGTCCAGATAACACAAGGGTAAATACGGAGTAAAAACTGGCTAGATTTCCCTTAATCTGAATATTGTATATTCAGTAATATTCAGATTAATCACTTAATCTGAAAATAAAAACACATCATTCTTGAAAACAAATTAAGAAGCTGAAAAGTAAGAAATTTATCATGTGTTGGACAGAACAAAGGCTAATATATTAACGTAAAAATACCTCATTAAAGTGAGTTAGCAGAAACATCAAAACATTAAAAGGAAAGAGAATGTGGGAAAAGGCTACAGACAAGATCACTAGAAGATGTTCATAGGAAAGTTAAAAAAAAAAAAAAGAAAAAGAGGAGAAAATACAGGTGATGCTTTTCATTGCTTAAGAAAATACAGGTGATGCTTTTCATTGCTTAAGAAAATACAGGTGATGCTTTTCATTGCTTAAGAAAATACAGGTGATGCTTTTCATTGCTTAAGAAAATACAGGTGATGCTTTTCATTGCTTAAGAAAATACAGGTGATGCTTTTCATTGCTTAAGAAAATACAGGTGATGCTTTTCATTGCTTAAGAAAATACAGGTGATGCTTTTCATTGCTTAAGAAAATACAGGTGATGCTTTTCATTGCTTAAGAAAATACATTGTGCTGCTTGGGCAACAGAGTCTGTCTCAAAAGGAAAAGGAAAATCAGCTAGAAAATGATAAATAAAAGATTTTCCCAACAGACACAACAATGAAAATACCCAAGAATAACTTTAACAAGAAATGTAGGCTATATCTGAAGACTACAACTTTCCAAAGGAATATAAATAAAAACAAATAGGAACACTACCCTTTTGTTGGCTAGAAAGACTGAATGTTATAAAACTGTGTATTTAAAAATTAATTTTAGCTTAACTTTAATTGCAATTCAAATTTCATTGTTTTCTAATCTGTCTAAATGATTCTTGATTTCACTGGGAAAAGGCAAACAAGTGAAGACAGCCATGAAAATCTGAAACAGAGGACTATGAGGTAGAAATTTCATACGAGGTAATAACAACTGTGTGGTTCTGAGGTGAGAATCAGCAGCCTAATCAATGGTCCAGATAACACAAGGGTAAATACGGAGTAAAACTGGCTAGATTTCCCTTAATCTGAATATTGTATATTCAGTAATATTCAGATTAATCACTTAATCTGAAAATAAAACACATCATTCTTGAAAACAAATTAAGAAGCTGAAAAGTAAGAAATTTATCATGTGTTGGACAGAACAAGGCTAATATATTAACGTAAAAATACCTCATTAAAGTGAGTTAGCAGAAACATCAAAACATTAAAAGGAAAGAGAATGTGGGAAAAGGCTACAGACAAGATCACTAGAAGATGTTCATAGGAAAGTTAAAAAAAAAAAAAGAAAAGAGGAGAAAATACAGGTGATGCTTTTCATTGCTTAAGAAAATACAGGTGATGCTTTTCATTGCTTAAGAAAATACAGGTGATGCTTTTCATTGCTTAAGAAAATACAGGTGATGCTTTTCATTGCTTAAGAAAATACAGGTGATGCTTTTCATTGCTTAAGAAAATACAGGTGATGCTTTTCATTGCTTAAGAAAATACATTGTGCTGCTTGGGCAACAGAGTCTGTCTCAAAAGGAAAAGGAAAATCAGCTAGAAAATGATAAATAAAAGATTTTCCCAACAGACACAACAATGAAAATACCCAAGAATAACTTTAACAAGAAATGTAGGCTATATCTGAAGACTACAACTTTCCAAAGGAATATAAATAAAACAAATAGGAACACTACCCTTTTGTTGGCTAGAAAGACTGAATGTTATAAAACTGTGTATTTAAAATTAATTTTAGCTTAACTTTAATTGCAATTCAAATTTCATTGTTTTCTAATCTGTCTAAATGATTCTTGATTTCACTGGGAAAAGGCAAACAAGTGAAGACAGCCATGAAAATCTGAAACAGAGGACTATGAGGTAGAAATTTCATACGAGGTAATAACAACTGTGTGGTTCTGAGGTGAGAATCAGCAGCCTAATCAATGGTCCAGATAACACAAGGGTAAATACGGAGTAAAAACTGGCTAGATTTCCCTTAATCTGAATATTGTATATTCAGTAATATTCAGATTAATCACTTAATCTGAAAATAAAAACACATCATTCTTGAAAACAAATTAAGAAGCTGAAAAGTAAGAAATTTATCATGTGTTGGACAGAACAAGGCTAATATATTAACGTAAAAATACCTCATTAAAGTGAGTTAGCAGAAACATCAAAACATTAAAAGGGAAAGAGAATGTGGGAAAAGGCTACAGACAAGATCACTAGAAGATGTTCATAGGAAAGTTAAAAAAAAAAAAAAAAGAAAAAGAGGAGAAAATACAGGTGATGTTTACACAGTTTCGTTATATGGTCCTTTGCATCATCGTTCATTAAAAATTCAGATTAAGAAAGGAAATACCACATATTCTCACTCATAGGCGGGTGATGAACAATGAGAACACATGGACACAGGGAAGGGAGTACTACACACTGGGGTCTATTGGGGGGAATAGGGGAGGGACAATGTGGGGGGAGCAGGGGAGGCATAGCCTGGGGAGAAATGCCAAATGAGGGTGAAGGGGAGGAAGGCAGCAAAACACACTGCCATGTGTGTACCTATGAACTATCTTGCATGTTCTGCACATGTACTCCAAAACCTAAAATGCAATTAAAAAAAAGAAAGAAATAGGTACACAACATAAAGATTTTTTTTCCCCAAGATGGAGTCTTGCTCTGTCACCCAGAGCTGCAGTGCAATGGCATGATCTCAGTTCACTGCAACTTCTGCCTCCTGGGTTCAAGTGATTCTCTTGCCTCAGCCTCCCGAGTAGCTGGGATTATAGGCACGCACCACCATGCCCAGCTAATATTTATATTTTTAGTACAGAAAGGGTTTCACCATGTTGGCCAGGATGGTCTCAAACTCCTGACCTTATGATTTGCCTGCCTTGGCCTCCCAAAGTGCTGGGATTGCAGGCATGAGCCACCTAAAGATTTTAATCAGGGAGACATTCAAATACTTGGAGTGAAAGGCAAAATTCACATGAATATTTAAGACAGACACGGCCCTTTAAATAGAATTCATGCTGTGGGGTTTCTTGTGGCTCTTGCCGCATCCCTGCCTGGGCTGTTGCAGTTTGAACAAGCTCCAGGGAGGACTGTTCAGCTCTGCTCTCTGCTCCCTGCCTGGCTATTGGGTCCCAGCACCAGGGGTGAGTCCTGATGCTGTATTCGGAGCTGCCTTCCTTGAATCCGGTGTTTCCACAGCCATCGGCTCAGGAGAACCATGGAGTTTCTGAAGCAAATCCTGGCAAGCCCCCCAAGCCCCAACTGCGTGTAGCTGCTGTCCTGCACACACTTGTGAGCTCTGAGGTCCAGGCTGCCTCTTTAGCAGCACCTTTCCCGGGCTCCTGGGCCCTGCTGCGTCTCCCTGTGTCTGCTCCCGGATGCCTGCCAGGCTGGGTGTCTGCAGACACTGCCTGTGCTCCTCTCCTGCCCACTCGATGTGTGGGCTGTGGCTTCTCATTCTCCTGTGTTGATTGCCCCTACGTGAAAGGGTGCATCACGAAGCCATGAGGTCCCCAAACAAAATTGGTTCTGCACTGGTCCTGCTCCAATTGTAGAGGTACAGCTTGATGTGCAGTTTGCTTCTGGGTACCTGAGATTCTGAATGTTCCTTCTCGCTCACTTGGATTTTACACAGTTTGGTAGAGAGTAGTGAAATCATTTTAAGCGGTGGCTTTATACAAACCTTAAATCAGACTTATTTCCAAGCAGAAAACCCCACATTCCTGCCACGGTGGTTTATTATTGCGCTTTCCTGGGAAGGTGCAAGTGTTGGGTGTTACCTTTTCTTTAATGAAATGTGTGTGTGTCTGTGTGCGTATTTTTTTCCCCCCAAGACAGGGTCTTGCTCTGTCACCCAGGCTGGAGTGAAGTGGCATGATCTTGGTTCACTGCAACCTCTGCCTCTCAGACTCAAGCAATTCTCCCACCTCAGCCTCCTGAGTAGATGGAAATTTGGGCATCTGCCACAACACCTGGCTAATTTTTCATATTTTTATGTAGAGGCAGGTCTTGCCATGTTGCCCAGGCTGGTCTTGAACTACTGGGCTCAAGAGAACTGCCTGCATCCTGGGCTTACATGTATGATGCCCTGTGCCCTGTGAACATATGCTGCATGTATCAGAGAAGACTTGAAGCAAGTCCTCTAAACCAGCTGCTGTTTCTCCCTGACTTTTGTCAAATGCTGGAAGCTAATTTCCTGGTGCATGTGAAGGAGTTCGGTGCCAGAATATGGGACTGTACTGCTCACCCGGCTCCATTTGGGGCACCTGTGGGTGACAGATTGGCCTTTCCCCCTTGCTTCCTCCTCTCCTTCCCTCGTTCCCTTTGGGGCTGGCCCAGGTTTGCCTCTGGCATTCAGGATTTTGTTCTTCTCACATCTTCTCTGTTTGGTTACATTTAATTTGGGAACGGTGGTTGGCACTATTATGAAGGAGTACACAGTTAGAGAGGGCCAGAGGAGACTGCTCCATGCCCTTTGAAAACTGAGCACTGGAGGCTGCAGAAAGCAACTGCTGCTACCCAGCTGTGCCACATGACTGCCAGAGCAGCACTCCTGCACCCCAGGGCCTCACTCGCTCCTCAAAGCCGTGTGGTCAGAACTGCTGTCTCCACTTCACAGGGAGGCTGAGGATCACGCTGATCACACGATGTTTCCGGGACTCATGGTGAACCACTGGCACCAGAATGCACTGAATGTTTTCCTGGTTTAAAAGCACATTTGTGGGAATTTTCTATTTTACAGCATATACTGGCATCCAATTTAAAAATAATATAATGCTAAATATCTGGATTAAATAAAATTTAGCAATAATCTATATTAAGTGCTGCTCTGTGGGCACTGTGACCTGGAACCCGGCACAGCTCCTGTTCCTGATTTGTCTTCCGTGGGGAGATGGGCTGCACTATCAGGGAGTCACAGGGGCGGCAGGAAGGGAGGGTGACAGTGCAGGGCTGCTCTTGTGAGAAGTTCAGGAGAGCCTTCGATTGTCCTCTCAAAGGCGACTTGCCTTTTAACTTGTTTGATGTGCATGCGCCATGTTGATTTGGGGTCTGGGGTGGTATGTTGTCATCAGTCAGTACTTCTGTGGCTGAAGATGTGAGTGCTCATATGAGGGAGGGTGAAGACAGACGGTTTGGTATCAGTTCAGGTCCTACGCTGCCTCTAGGAGGGTGAAGGAGCCAGGCTTTCTGCCAGCACACTTATGATTCTCAGAACTTCCTGAATTTTGAATTTTTGGATGAAGGGATTCAAAAATGCAATGTATTGGCCTGTGTTTGTTAGAGTGGAGGAGGCTGAGGAACTGAGATGGGAGATGCACAGGGAGGAAAACACAGGTCAGGCGTTTCCCCTGCCATTCTTTCCACAGGCATGTACACAGTGACACACGATCATGCACACACAAATCAACAAAACCCACATATATGGAATCACACACAGGTGCACACAAACACCCACATACATGCAACCACATACAGGTGTACACACACACACAACCACACACATGTGCATACAAACACATGTAGTCACACACAGGTGCACAAACACCCACACAGGTGCACACAAACACCCACATACATGCAATCACATGCATGTGCACACACACATATGCAACCATACATAGGTGCACACAAACACACCCACATACATGCAATCACACACAGTTACACACAAACACACCCACATACATGCAGTCACACACAGGTGCACAAACACCCACACACCTGCAACCACACACAGGTGCACACAAACACCCACATACATGCAATCACACATGTGCACACACACATGCAACCACACATAGGTGCACACAAACACACCCACATACATGCAATCACACACAGTTACACACAAACACACCCACATACATGCAGTCACACACAGGTGCACAAACCCACATACCTGCAACCACACAGGTGCACACACACATACATGCAACCACACATAGGTACACACAAACACACCCACATACATGCAACCACACACAGTTACACACAAACACACCCACATACATGCAGTCACACACAGGTGCACAAACACACCCACATACATGCAACCACATACAGGTGCCCCCACAAACACACCTCCACACATGTGACCACACAGATGCACACAAACATACCCACATACATGCAGTCACACACAGGTGCACAAACACACCCACATACATGCAGCCACACAGGTGCACAAACACACGCACATACATGCAATCACACACAGGTGCACAAACACACCCACATACATGCAATCACACACAGCTGCACACAAACACTCCCACACATGCAGTCACACACAAATACACAAACACATCCACATACATGCAGTCACACAGGTACACATGCAAACACACATACATGCAACCACATGCAGTTGCACACACATGCCCACAGATGCACATACATGCAATCACATGTGCACACACATGTGCACATATGCACATGCAACCTGGAGGTGGGGAACAGAGCATCTACCCCAGACCCTTTTCCAGTCAGCTCGTCACCCTGTGGCGTGGGTGCACCCCCCTTGTCGGTCAACCCCCGTGGGCATTCAAGTCACACTTACGTTGGAGGCCATCCTTCCTCTATGTGAGCTGTAGCATTCTTTGAAATCAGTTGCATAAATCTTTCTCATGTTCTCCAGAATTGAACTCTGGGTGACCCAAATTACTGCAGCAAATATATTGTGATAATAGATGAATTATGCCCGGCGCCTCAGCCTTTATCAATGTGTCTGGGGTGATTGGCTGTAGGGGTGGGAGGCAGAGCTTAGTCCACTGGTGTTTCTCTCTGGGCGACCATGCACATGTGTGATGTCTGTTTTCTGGTGGGCACCTTTTCACTGGCGTTTCTCTCTGGGCGAGCACGCATATGCATGATACTTGGAGCGGTCATGAGTGGTCATGTCCGCTGACTGGTGGGCACCTTTTCAGCAGCGTTTCTCTCTGGGCGAGCACACACATGCATGCTACTTGGAGCAGTTAGGTCCACTGACTGTTGGGGACCCTGCAGCCTAGAGAGGATGGAATTCATTCTTTGAAAAAGCAGCTTTTAACCTGTCAGAGTCAAGCACCAAAGAGCTAAGTGGTCCTGTAAACACTGCCAGCGGCAGACAGCCTCGATGTATTCTGGACGGACACCGTGTCCATCTTGGTGCTCAGCTGAGAGTGCTCTGAGAGCTGCTGATTCCGGGGCATGTCTTCCAGTTCCTTGGGTGGATGGATGGCCTAGAACCGTGACATGTGAAGACCTGGGTGGGCAGCGATGAGGGGACATGCAAGGCTGTGACTTGGCGGGAGCACAGCTGCCTCCTCCTGGGGCTGCACTGGCATCAGGCGCCAAGGATATGGGAAAGCCAGGCTCTGAGATTCTGGGTGACAAAGATCCTCAAGCACTGTAACTTCTAGGAAGGGGAGTTAGATCCAGGATGCCTGGTCGGGCAGCATCTCCTCTTTTTAGATTGGTGTTCGGGTTATGAGCCATGTGTTTCTGCTGGGGCCACATCCATGGCCCAGCTCCTTCCTGGCCCCTTGTGGTGCTGCGTGGTGGACCTTCCACTGTTGCTGGCAAGGAATGAAAGCACAGGAACACCAGCCCCATGAGGCGCAGTCCTGGAGGAAGTCCAGGCAGCCTAAAGATGCCCAGAAGCACAGGTGTTGACGGCTTAATTGTTTAAGATGCAAGGAGTTTGTGCATCAATCCTTAGGGTTAAGAGAGACATTACAAGGTATTTCTGCAGAGATACTGAGAGTTTTTGAGACACAGGCTGCTGTTGCAGCTGCAGCAGAACTCTGGCTGAGCACTCTTGATAAGTGGTTTAGAATTAGCAGCCGGTAGCAAGGTTTATGCCAATTCAGTAGGCTCGGCCCTCAGGGAGAAGTTTCTTGCAGTAGAAGGCTTCATTTGTGCCAGCGATGACACAATCATCTGTTTAGATGGATATTTAAGCTGGTTTTTTTACAACATAAGAAATAATCAAAGACATTGACCCAGAAAAACAACAACTTCTCTGATTTATAATTTAAAGGGATGTGATGGTCTGGAGGAACACGTGTTCTCTTTCTGCTCTCCCGTGCTTTTCCACTTCCCTGGGCTTTCGGGGTGTAATCAGAGGACAGGAAGCTACAGGTCCCCTCCCTGACTGGCCGGTTTGGTTTGAGATAAAGAGCAAGCAAGCTGGAGCCCATTCACCGCAGGTCTGAGGGAGGCGGGGAGACGCTGCCAGGTCCCTGTCTGGCAGGCTTTAGCGTCTCCTCCTTACTCCCGGACCATCTCTTCTAAGAGTAGCATTGTGGTTACTTTCTATACAGTCACTCAGACAAATTACTCAATAAGTGTTATTTCAGTGAAGCTTTTCTCCGTGGGCTTGTCAGGATTTCGGAGTGAACAGGAGGGAAGGCGTTGGGGTCATCACTCTGATTGAACCCACACCTCCTCACACACTCCAGCATCATGAAACACTTAACGGGTGCGTTTCCATCTGGAAACCCGATATTTAAAATTGACATGCTTTAAAAATATGAAATTCATTAGCTCGTGTGTCTGGGGTCGGGAGAAACCGGTTTGCATGGAGCTGAGGACGCTGGCCTCATGGGGGGCCAGCTCGGATCTGAACCTCAGGCGTCCCCAGCCCTTACTCCTCGCGGCTACAGTTTCCCAGAGAAGGGTGACGCCGAGGGGTTGTTTGAGAACTGGGT
This sequence comes from Saguinus midas, assembly GCA_021498475.1. NCBI lineage: Eukaryota > Metazoa > Chordata > Mammalia > Primates > Cebidae > Saguinus > Saguinus midas. The sequence goes on along the minus strand of CM038405.1, from coordinate 17,032,667 downwards.
GAGACGGTGCGTGCCTGGTCAGGGATGGCGCCTGGCACACGTAGGTTGTCGTGTGTGAGCAGCTTGGATTGCCAGAGAAAGAAAATCAGCTCAGAAACCTTTTAAGGTTTATAAATAATGATAAATAGAAACATTTCACCCTGAGGGGCACCTTGAAAGTTAGACTAAGAAGCGAAGGCGTGTGGAGTGCTTGTGGTGTTGGGTTTCCTAGGAAAGAAGGGTTGTTTTCTTGGACTTCCAGTCAGACATGCAGCAGAGAAACGGGAGCAAGAACTTGTTTGAAGAGGATTGTCGGTGTGGTCGGTCGTGAAGTGGGACGCCCTGTAGCAAGCGGAACGGCAGCCGGCATGAAGCACAGCTGTTGACCCCCAGTGCAAGGAAAAGGGACAAGCTGTTTAGAAAAAGGAAACAATAGATAATCCCCGTATCATTTTACCTTTTAGTGTTGCTCCTTTTTAAAACATGAGAAATCTTTCAGGACGTTTGGGAAGGAATGGAGAAGTGAATTGGCTAATACTGAATCAAAGTTTTCATGAATTACAGACAACTGTGGGGAAGTGTTGGGATTTCAGAGGCTGAGGTGAAGCTCATGTCTGCACACACTATAGGGGGCTTGGACTGGACTCATTTCCACCCCACTTCCTCCCAGGGGCACAAGCCTCTTGCCTTCCCTGGGATTCTTCTCATTAAAAAAGACAACTCAGTGGGACCAGAAGCCACGCTGAACGCATCCACAGGTCCCCAGAGCAGCCTCCATTAACGCGTTGCAGAATACGTGAAAGACGGAGTCAGAGGCCACGAAAATGGACCACGGCCGACCTGACGGGCGTCAGCAGCTGTGGGTGTCATGCTGACGCGGAGTCACTGGCCAAGCTCCACGTGGGAGGGTTTTCGTCCTGTTCAGAATCATGAAACATTGAGGGAGAGAGAGTTTTAAGTACGAATAACGGGGTCTTATATGCAGGCATCATTTTTCTACCATGCCTTCAAGGCCTTTTCTAGATGATCTTATCACAGGCTTTGTACGTTTTTATAAAGAAGAAACAGACATTGTTCCTCTTCATTCAGATTCACGTGCTACAGCTTGCCTCTCGTTGTGGAGGGGCTGTGGAGCATTTGTCTCTTGACGGGTGAGGGCGAGCGCATTCCTGGCTTAGAGGGAAGACTGGGATGTGAGGGAGGCCTTGCTCCTCCTCCGTGTCCTCCGCCTCCCACCTAGGGGAGCACAGCACACTTCTGGGTTGTTTAATCACAGGCCTCCACTTTGTCAATTTTTCTGTGACTTAAGACCTTCTGACTGATGACCAAAGCCTTTTTCTCTTACAAAAATGGAATTTTGAGACTCAAGATATGTGTTGGTCACGCAGAAAGCCGCATGTTCCTCAGCTCTGCAGGGCTGCCAAGCCCCACCTCCCCTCAGCTGCTATCTGTAATTCACTTGGTGTCTCCCTGGCAGTTTCTGGGGGCTCTGAACTGTTTCTGCGCGTGCCCCTCTGTCCCATTTGGCCGAGGAAGACTCTGTGGCGTCCCTCCTTCGTGCTGACCTCCTTCTGGCTGTGGGGTGTGATGGCCATGCCAGCTGTGGAGCAGGTTTGGTGGGTTATGTTTGCGCTGCGAACCTCTGAGCTGTAAAATCCTGGGTTCGGGCATCACACAGTTACATAATGACCTGTATTGCTCTTGTCCATAATAAGACATGAATGACGTTTAACATATAAACTTAATTTTGGTTTAGAAATTATGCTTTTCTTTTTAAGTACACGTGCTCTTGCAGATGGAAAACTTTTTCAGTTTTCTGTGGGGCGTGTTGATGTGGTCTTAGTGTCAGCGGCGGTCCTTAAACAATATTGCCACTCGATGTTTTTACTATGATTTTGGAAGCGTGAGTATCCTGTTCTCTAGACTGGCGCCTTCCAGCTCCGTTTCTCCGTTTCGTGGAGTTGTGATGGGTCCCTTCATCCTCCTGTGCTGGGGTCGAGTAGTGATTGCAAAATTACCTAATGTATGTCAGTGATTGCTGACGTTTACATAAACTCTAAACTTTCAGTCATGCCCAGTTCTGCTTTTCTGGCCACATCTACTTGTAAATGTCCTTAAGAATTTTATGCAAATTCTCAAAATGAAGATGTATGAGTTTAATGCAAATGTGCTGTACAGATCCATTTTGTAAAAGAATTGAAGGGCCTCTGTGAACGCTTGGATTTAAATATATTTCATAGAATTATTAGGTAGGAATCCCTTATTAAGTAGAGAAGTAACACCTTTGGAAACACATTTAGATTTTGCTAAAAGGGTGTTATCCTCTTTATCCAAAATCCTGGGCCTGCACTAGCTGGGTGTAAGGCAGGCCTGCTAGCTCTGTCACTAAGCACTTGCCACTTAATTGTTTTATACCCAGAACTTGTGGATTTCCGGAGCAACTTTCAATTCCAAACTAAAAGGCTGTCAAGACTAGTCCAACCCAGGTGGTTTAGATAAGAGTAACGGTCTTGATGGTGGCAACACCTGCCCTGCTACCCAGAGACACATTAATACCACGTGGCCTCTCTGTGGCTCTGCCCCAGTGTTAGGCGAAAATATTTCTCCTAAGAAGCTCCTTTTTTTTTTAAACGACTTTTTTTAAAAAAATGATAGAAGTAATTTACACTAACCATAAAAATCGAAGCAGCTCATAAAGAATGAACAATGCAACCAGCAGTGTGGAACATGTCCTTCCAAACTGATTGTGTCCAGTGGGGTCAGAATTCTAGGCTCATCTGCAATTTTATTCATTTTATTTTTTTAGAGAAAAGTTATCTTTCTGTCACCCAGGCTGGAGTGCAGTGGCACCATTGTAGCTCACTGTAGCCTGCAACTCCTGGGTTCAAGCAATCTTCCTGCCTTAGCCTCTCCGGTAGTTGGGACTACAGGCATGCTCCTCCATGCCTGGCTAATTTCCTGTTTTTTGTAGAGACAAGGTCTTGTTCTGTTGCCCAGGTTGGTCTTGAACTCCTGGGCTGAAGTGATCCTCCTGCCTCAGCCTCCCTAAGTGCAGGGATTACAGGCATCAGACACTGGCCCAGCCTCATCTGTAATTGCAAGTTTTCTTGTAGCCACATTAAAAAAAGCAAAAACAGGTCAAATCATGTTTAATAATATAGTTTATTTAAACTATTATGTTTAAAATGTCATCTCATAATCATTATATCAATATTAATAAAGTTTTTTTTTGAGGTAGAGTCTTGCTCTGTCACCCAGGCTGGAGTGCAATGGCGCTATCTCAGCTCACTGCAAGGTCCACCTGCATTCAAGTGATTCTCCAGCCTTATCCTCCTGAGTTGCTGGGACTACAGGCATGCACCGCTGTGTGCAGCTAATTTTTGTATTTTTAGTAGGGAGGGGTTTCACATGTTGGCCATGGTGGTCTCAAACACCTGACCTCAGGTAATCCACCCACCTCAGCCTCCCAAATTGCTGGGATTACAGGCATGAGCCACTGTGCCCCGCCTTTATAAAGCATTTTACTTTCTTTTTTTTTTGGTATTAAGTCTGAAGAGTGACACACACATCTCATCTGGACAGGCCACGTTCCAGGTGTTCTAGAGGGAGGTGGGGTCAGTGCCTCCTTGCTCCAGCACAGTACCACACACGTGGCTTCTTGTAGCTTATGGAATTACGTGCTTTGCAAATCACTTGTTTCACTGAACGGTGACATCAGATGGCTTTGTGTGTATGTGTAGGCAGAGCTTCCTAATTGTTCTGGTTGGCTGTGTTAGTGCTAGAGTACTTGGAATGCACCCCAGATGCATTGAGCCATCAGCACACGCATTCCATGAAGGGCCTTCCGGATCGTTCCTGGGACAGCAGGATGGTGTGGACACGCTTTTTTTGAGACAGAGTTTCACTCTTGTGTCACCGAGGCTGGAGTGCAATGGCGCTATCTCAGCTCACTGCAAGGTCCACCTGCATTCAAGTGATTCTCCAGCCTTATCCTCCTGAGTTGCTGGGACTACAGGCATGCACCGCTGTGTGCAGCTAATTTTTGTATTTTTAGTAGGGAGGGGTTTCACATGTTGGCCATGCTGGTCTCAAACACCTGACCTCAGGTAATCCACCCACCTCAGCCTCCCAAATTGCTGGGATTACAGGCATGAGCCACTGTGCCCCGCCTTTATAAAGCATTTTACTTTCTTTTTTTTTTTGGTATTAAGTCTGAAGAGTGACACACACATCTCATCTGGACAGGCCACATTCCAGGTGTTCTAGAGGGAGGTGGGGTCAGTGCCTCCTTGCTCCAGCACAGTACCACACACGTGGCTTCTTGTAGCTTGCGTGGAATTACGTGCTTTGCAAATCACTTGTTTCACTGAACGGTGACATCAGATGGCTTTGTGTGTATGTGTAGGCAGAGCTTCCTAATTGTTCTGGTTGGCTGTGTTAGTGCTAGAGTACTTGGAATGCACCCCAGATGCATTGAGCCATCAGCACACGCATTCCATGAAGGGCCTTCCGGATCGTTCCCTGGGACAGCAGGATGGTGTGGACACGCTTTTTTTTTTGAGACAGAGTTTCACTCTTGTGTCACCGAGGCTGGAGTGCAAGGGGCAATCTCAGCTTACTGCAACCTCCACCTCTGAGGTTCAAGCAATTCTCCTGCCTCAGCCTCCTGAGTAGCTGGGATTGCAGGCGCGCACCATCACGCCCAGCTAATTTTGTATTTTTAGTGGAGAGAGTAGCTTTCTCCATGTTGGTCAGGCTGGCCTCAGACTCCTGACGTCAAGTGATCTGCCCACTTATGCCTCTCAAGGTGCTGGGATTACAGGCGTGAGCCACCACACCCCGCCTGCCGGCCTTGCTTGTTTATGCTGGGTCAGGAAGCACTTAGGCCATCACTGACAGATCTGCTGCTGAGCTTCTAGGCTGCAGTAACCAAGTCCCAGAGCCTGGGAGGTCTGAACAGCAGGAACTCATTTTCTCACCGCTCCAGAGGCTGTGAACCCACAGTCCAGGTGTCAGCAGAGCTGGTTTCCCTAAAGGCCTCTCTCTTTGGCGGAAAGACAGCTGCTTTCTCACTGTGTTCTCACATGGTCTCCAGTGTCTTTACAAGGGCACTAATCCTATCGGATCAGGGCCTCACCCTCATAACCTCATTTTACCTGAATCACTATTTTATTCCAAACACATCTGCACTGGGAGCTCAGCATGTGAATGTGGGAGGCACAGATCAGTCCGGAGGGTTCTTTTCCTTTTTGATTTCCAGCAGGGTGTTGCTCTGTCGCCCAGGCTGGAGTGCAGTGCTGCCATCACTGAACTCACTGAAGCCTCTGCCTCCTGGGCTCAAGTCATCCTCCCACCTCACTCTCCCAAAGTGTGGGATTACAGGCATGTGCCACTGTGCCCAGCCTAATAGCATCACTTCCTGAGAAGGTGGTAGTGACTTAGTTTTCTGGTTTCCAGAACCTTCCTTCTACCACTGTTAGCCACCCAAACCTCTGCCTTGTTTCAAGCAGACACTAAAGCAAGTATTTGCATCCAGGTCACATTTCTCTCTCTGTGTCTTTTGCAGAGTTTATTGCGTATCTTCCAGTCCTGCCTGCATTCCTTCTTTATATCTTATTTTTAAAATTTAATTATCGATTTAAATTTTATTTTAAATTGACAAGTAACACTTTGTATTTAGGGAGTACCATGTGATGTTTTGATCTATGTATACACTGGGGAAAGAGTCGAGCAAGCTAAGTGACATACCAATCACCTCACCAACTTACCTTTTTTTGTGTGTGGAGACAGCATTAAAAATCTATTCTAGAAATTTTGAAATGTTTGAATTGTTATTAACTGTTCACCATGCAGTGCGGTGATTACTAAGCCTTAGATGTCTGAATTGTTATTAACTGTTCACCATGCAGTGCAGTGATTACTAAGCCTTAGATGTCTGAATTGTTATTAACTGTTCACCATGCAGTGCGTGATTACTAAGCCTTAGATGTCTGAATTGTTATTAACTGTTCACCATGCAGTGCGGTGATTACTAAGCCTTAGATGTCTGAATTGTTATTAACTGTTCACCATGCAGTGCGGTGATTACTAAGCCTTAGATGTTTGAATTGTTATTAACTGTTCACCATGCAGTGCGGTGATTACTAAGCCTTAGATGTCTGAATTGTTATTAACTGTTCACCATGCAGTGCAGTGATTACTAAGCCTTAGATGTCTGAATTGTTATCAACTGTTCACCATGCAGTGCAGTGATTACTAAGCCTTAGATGTCTGAATTGTTATTAACTGTGTTCACCATGCAGTGCGGTGATTACTAAGCCTTAGATGTCTGAATTGTTATTAACTGTTCACCATGCAGTGCGGTGATTACTAAGCCTTAGATGTCTGAATTGTTATTAACTGTTCACCATGCAGTGTGGTGATTACTAAGCCTTAGATGTCTGAATTGTTATTAACTGTTCACCATGCAGTGTGGTGATTACTGAGCCTTAGATGTCTGAATTGTTATTAACTGTTCACCATGCAGTGTGGTGATTACTAAGCCTTAGATGTCTGAATTGTTATTAACTGTTCACCATGCAGTGCAGTGATTACTAAGCCTTAGATGTCTGAATTGTTATTAACTGTTCACCATGCAGTGCAGTGATTACTAAGCCTTAGATGTCTGAATTGTTATTAACTGTTCACCATGCAGTGCGGTGATTACTAAGCCTTAGATGTCTGAATTGTTATCAACTGTTCACCATGCAGTGCAGTGATTACTAAGCCTTAGATGTCTGAATTGTTATTAACTGTTCACCATGCAGTGCAGTGATTACTAAGCCTTAGATGTCTGAATTGTTATTAACTGTTCACCATGCAGTGCAGTGATTACTAAGCCTTAGATGTCTGAATTGTTATTAACTGTTCACCATGCAGTGCGGTGATTACTAAGCCTTAGATGTCTGAATTGTTATTAACTGTTCACCATGCAGTGCGGTGATTACTGAGCCTTAGATGTCTGAATTGTTATTGACTGTTCACCAGGCAGTGCAGTGATTACTAAGCCTTAGATGTCTGAATTGTTATTAACTGTTCACCATGCAGTGCAGTGATTACTAAGCCTTAGATGTCTGAATTGTTATTAACTGTTCACCATGCAGTGCGGTGATTACTAAGCCTTAGATGTCTGAATTGTTATTAACTGTTCACCATGCAGTGCGGTGATTACTAAGCCTTAGATGTCTGAATTGTTATTAACTGTTCACCATGCAGTGCGGTGATTACTAAGCCTTAGATGTCTGAATTGTTATTAACTGTTCACCATGCAGTGCGGTGATTACTAAGCCTTAGATGTCTGAATTGTTATTAACTGTTCACCATGCAGTGCGGTGATTACTAAGCCTTAGATGTCTGAATTGTTATTAACTGTTCACCATGCAGTGCGGTGATTACTGAGCCTTAGATGTCTGAATTGTTATTGACTGTTCACCAGGCAGTGCAGTGATTACTAAGCCTTAGATGTCTGAATTGTTATTAACTGTTCACCATGCAGTGCGATTACTAAGCCTTAGATGTCTGAATTGTTATTAACTGTTCACCATGCAGTGCGGTGATTACTAAGCCTTAGATGTCTGAATTGTTATTAACTGTTCACCATGCAGTGCGGTGATTACTAAGCCTTAGATGTCTGAATTGTTATTAACTGTTCACCATGCAGTGCGGTGATTACTAAGCCTTAGATGTCTGAATTGTTATTAACTGTTCACCATGCAGTGCGGTGATTACTAAGCCTTAGATGTCTGAATTGTTATTAACTGTTCACCATGCAGTGCGGTGATTACTAAGCCTTAGATGTCTGAATTGTTATTAACTGTTCACCATGCAGTGCGGTGATTACTAAGCCTTAGATGTCTGAATTGTTATTAACTGTTCACCATGCAGTGCGGTGATTACTAAGCCTTAGATGTCTGAATTGTTATTAACTGTTCACCATGCAGTGCGGTGATTACTGAGCCTTAGATGTCTGAATTGTTATTAACTGTGTTCACCATGCAGTGCGGTGATTACTGAGCCTTAGATGTCTGAATTGTTATCAACTGTTCACCATGCAGTGCGGTGATTACTAAGCCTTAGATGTCTGAATTGTTATTAACTGTTCACCATGCAGTGCGGTGATTACTAAGCCTTAGATGTCTGAATTGTTATTAACTGTGTTCACCATGCAGTGCGGTGATTACTAAGCCTTAGATGTCTGAATTGTTATCAACTGTTCACCATGCAGTGCGGTGATTACTGAGCCTTAGATGTCTGAATTGTTATTAACTGTGTTCACCATGCAGTGCGGTGATTACTGAGCCTTAGATGTCTGAATTGTTATTAACTGTGTTCACCATGCAGTGCGGTGATTACTGAGCCTTAGATGTCTGAATTGTTATTAACTGTTCACCATGCAGTGCGTGATTACTAAGCCTTAGATGTCTGAATTGTTATTAACTGTTCACCATGCAGTGCGGTGATTACTGAGCCTTAGATGTCTGAATTGTTATTAACTGTTCACCATGCAGTGCGGTGATTACTGAGCCTTAGATGTCTGAATTGTTATTAACTGTGTTCACCATGCAGTGCGGTGATTACTGAGCCTTAGATGTCTGAATTGTTATTAACTGTGTTCACCATGCAGTGCGGTGATCACTAAGCCTTAGATGTCTGAATTGTTATCAACTGTTCACCATGCAGTGCGGTGATTACTGAGCCTTAGATGTCTGAATTGTTATTAACTGTGTTCACCAGGCAGTGCGGTGATTACTAAGCCTTAGATGTCTGAATTGTTATTAACTGTTCACCATGCAGTGCGGTGATTACTAAGCCTTAGATGTCTGAATTGTTATTAACTGTTCACCATGCAGTGCGGTGATTACTAAGCCTTAGATGTCTGAATTGTTATTAACTGTGTTCACCATGCAGTGCGTGATTACTAAGCCTTAGATGTCTGAATTGTTATTAACTGTTCACCATGCAGCGGTGATTACTGAGCCTTAGATGTCTGAATTGTTATTAACTGTTCACCATGCAGTGTGGTGATTACTAAGCCTTAGATGTCTGAATTGTTATTAACTGTTCACCATGCAGTGTGGTGATTACTAAGCCTTAGATGTCTGAATTGTTATTAACTGTTCACCATGCAGTGTGGTGATTACTGAGCCTTAGATGTCTGAATTGTTATTAACTGTTCACCATGCAGTCGGTGATTACTGAGCCTTAGATGTCTGAATTGTTATTAACTGTGTTCACCATGCAGTGCGGTGATTACTAAGCCTTAGATGTCTGAATTGTTATCAACTGTTCACCATGCAGTGCGGTGATTACTGAGCCTTAGATGTCTGAATTGTAATTAACTGTTCACCATGCAGTGCGTGATTACTAAGCCTTAGATGTCTGAATTGTTATTAACTGTTCACCATGCAGTGCGGTGATTACTAAGCCTTAGATGTCTGAATTGTTATTAACTGTTCACCATGCAGTGTGGTGATTACTAAGCCTTAGATGTCTGAATTGTAATTAACTGTTCACCATGCAGTGCGTGATTACTAAGCCTTAGATGTCTGAATTGTAATTAACTGTTCACCATGCAGTGCGGTGATTACTGAGCCTTAGATGTCTGAATTGTTATCAACTGTTCACCATGCAGTGCGTGATTACTAAGCCTTAGATGTCTGAATTGTAATTAACTGTTCACCATGCAGTGTGGTGATTACTGAGCCTTAGATGTCTGAATTGTTATTAACTGTTCACCATGCAGTGTGGTGATTACTGAGCCTTAGATGTCTGAATTGTTATTAACTGTTCACCATGCAGTGCGGTGATTACTAGCCTTAGATGTCTGAATTGTAATTAACTGTTCACCATGCAGTGCGGTGATTACTAGCCTTAGATGTCTGAATTGTTATTAACTGTTCACCATGCAGTGCGGTGATTACTAGCCTTAGATGTCTGAATTGTTATTAACTGTTCACCATGCAGTGCGGTGATTACTGAGCCTTAGATGTCTGAATTGTTATTAACTGTTCACCATGCAGTGCGGTGATTACTGAGCCTTAGATGTCTGAATTGTTATTAACTGTTCACCATGCAGTCGGTGATTACTAAGCCTTAGATGTCTGAATTGTTATTAACTGTTCACCATGCAGTGCTTATTATTTCTTGAACTTCTCAATAATGAGGTTCGATTCCTAAAGCTACTCATGGACGTGTTGGGAACATCACAGAAGATAATTGATATGACCTGAATTATTTATTAACTGTTCACCATGCAGTGCGTGATTACTAAGCCTTAGATGTCTGAATTGTTATTAACTGTTCACCATGCAGTGCGGTGATTACTGAGCCTTAGATGTCTGAATTGTAATTAACTGTTCACCATGCAGTGCGGTGATTACTAAGCCTTAGATGTCTGAATTGTTATTAACTGTTCACCATGCAGTGCGGTGATTACTAAGCCTTAGATGTCTGAATTGTTATTAACTGTTCACCATGCAGTGCGGTGATTACTAAGCCTTGATCTAAAGTCTGTGTTCTTTGACCAACAGCTGCCCTTTCCTCTTCCCTGCCAGCCCACCTGCCAGCCTCTGGTCCTCACTGTTCTACTCCCTGTGTCTATGGGGTTAACTTTTTCAGATTCTATATGCAGTGAGATCATGAAAAATTTGTCTAAGGAAAATTTGTCACATGAAAACGTGTCATTGTTGCTATGGGAACCACAACTTCGTTTCCTGACATAGGTTTGTTAGAATTTTTTGCAACAACAATTATTTAACCCAATGTTTGTGCTACAATTTTTGTATTTGTTTAAAAAGGAGCAGATTTAAGAGCTAGGATAATACCACTGCTATTCAAAATGGGGACTGAGGGGTGGAGAGAGGCTGACTAATGGGTAGAAATGTACGGTTAGAAGGAGGGAGAAGACGTGGTGTTTGATAGACCAGCAAGGTGAATACAGTTAACATTAATTGATTGTACATTTCAAAATACCCAGAAGAGAAAAATAGAATATTCTAGAATAAAGAAAAGATAAGGTGACAGATATCCCAATTATCCTGATTTTATTATATGAATGTATCAGATTATTGCATTAACCCCCAAGTATGCACGTTTATTATGTTTCAATACAAAATGTGTAAAGTTAAATTTTTTTTTTTTGAGACGGAGTTTCGCTCTTGTTACCCAGGCTGGAGTGCAATGGCATGATCTCGGCTCACCGCCACCTCCGCCTCCTGGGTTCAGGCAATTCTCCCGCCTCAGCCTCCTGAGTAGCTGGGATTACAGGCACGCGCCACCATGCCCAGCTAATTTTTGTATCTTTAGTAGAGATGAGGTTTCACCATGTTGTCATTAACCAGAATTGCCACGCCCGGCACATCTCCAAACGAATTCCTGCTGCCTCACCAAAACCTGGTGCCCCTGGGGCCAGGTTGGGTCCTTCCCTCTTCCCCACATCCCTTTTTATTCCACTTCCAACGATCCAAAGAAATCCCCCCATACCAGAATAGAATAGAAATTATTGAGGACATCAAAAAGTGTACCAAGATGTATTTGCTTGTGCTAGGATTTTGTGCAAGGGAACTGGCATCTGAAAGCGAATCACATTTCTCTCCATGAGGCTGTATAGTACCTTATGATTTTCAAAGCATGTTGTAGCTTTATTTCAGCCCAGGCATGGAAATATATAGAGATAACCCATTTTTTTGGTCTCCGTTATTCAGTGATCTTTATTCCCTTAAAGTTGTGTATGTGTTAAGAATTTCTGTGTTTTTTTTTTTGTATGAACCCTTCATATCTATTGTTAGTAAGGACTATATTGCTTGGTATAGATTATCGATAGTACCAAATTTATAAGTATCATCAGATGTTAAAATTTTGTGTTGAAAATTTTTGCTTATGTTCTCTATTATTTAAATGACATTACCATTTTTCTTATTATTTCTTGAACTTCTCAATAATGAGGTTCGATTCCTAAAGCTACTCATGGACGTGTTGGGAACATCACAGAAGATAATTGATATGACCTCAGGGAATTATTTTTTGTATTTTAATTGCTTAAAAATGCAAACCTGAATGCAAATACGAAAGCATTTTGAGACCTGCTATGACTGTGATTAACCGCCGTGATTAATTTGTAGGGTTACAGTCCTCTCAAAAGTGAGGAACCGCACTACACCTATGAATGAATGCAGGTTCCGGTGGGGGTGGGGAGCGCCGAGCCCATTCACACAGGAGGACACAGAAGTTCACTGTGACTCGGTGTTTTGGCTGAATATTTAAGCAACTTGTTAAGGAACAAACTTACCTCTTAGAGTCACACAAAGCACATGAAAAATTTGTCTAAGGAAAATTTGTCACATGAAAACGTGTCATTGTTGCTATGGGAACCACAACTTCGTTTCCTGACATAGGTTTGTTAGAATTTTTTTTGCAACAACAATTATTTAACCCAATGTTTGTGCTACAATTTTTGTATTTGTTTAAAAAGGAGCAGATTTAAGAGCTAGGATAATACCACTGCTATTCAAAATGGGGGACTGAGGGGGTGGAGAGAGGCTGACTAATGGGTAGAAATGTACGGTTAGAAGGAGGGAGAAGACGTGGTGTTTGATAGACCAGCAAGGTGAATACAGTTAACATTAATTGATTGTACATTTCAAAATACCCAGAAGAGAAAAAATAGAATATTCCTAGAATAAAGAAAAGATAAGGTGACAGATATCCCAATTATCCTGATTTTATTATATGAATGTATCAGATTATTGCATCAACCCCCCAAGTATGCACGTTTATTATGTTTCAATACAAAATGTGTAAAAGTTAAATTTTTTTTTTTTTTTGAGACGGAGTTTCGCTCTTGTTACCCAGGCTGGAGTGCAATGGCATGATCTCGGCTCACCGCCACCTCCGCCTCCTGGGTTCAGGCAATTCTCCCGCCTCAGCCTCCTGAGTAGCTGGGATTACAGGCACGCGCCACCATGCCCAGCTAATTTTTTGTATCTTTAGTAGAGATGAGGTTTCACCATGTTGACCAGGATGGTCTCGATCTCTTGACCTCGTGATCCACCTGCCTCGGCCTCCCAAAGTGCTGGGATGACAGGCTTGAGCCACCGCGCCTGGCAAAAGTTAAATCTTAAAACAAATTTTTAAAAACCCAGAAGAGAGGGGAATGTCATACTTATTAGAATTCCAAACATAGTGTCTAACAACTGGTGGTATCATGATAGAATTCTAGCTTGAAATTTTTACAAAATCATGTAAGACTTCAGAATGTCTCTGGAATTGATGACATATTATATTAGTAAACACTCTCTCACTAGGCTATCAGTTATGAATACCTAAATATTAACATGTTAGAGGCTCCATGTCATTTCACATGGATCAGTATTTTAAGTTTATCCTCAATTATTTGTCAGTGTCTACATGCCAATATTTGATGAACTATGTTAATTATTGATGAAATAGTGAAACCGAAAAACAAATGTGGGTTAAATGATTGCTATGGCAGATTCAAATCAATGTGAACAGACCTGAAGGCAAAGGTGGTGTGTCAAGGCAGTTGAGGGCTCCCGCCCGAGCTCGGATTTTATCCGTTTTCCTCTATGCATCGCTTTTGCACTCTTTATGCTCTTCGCCATGAGTTAATTCATGAGAATTTGTCGTCTGCTAATCCCATTCTTGCCTCAGAACACTTTGAGGTGCAGAAATATCACTGAGACCTTATCTCCCTTTCGGCCCTCTTCTGTATCCCCCGTTTCCTCAGCTGTCAGATGACAGAGGAGGAACCTACCCCCAAATCACAATGCTCCATTAGGGCTCAGAAACTGGGTGGCCGCGCTGCCTGACCCGGAAAAGCAGGATTAGGATGGACGACACTGTGTCTGTAGCACTCGGTAAGATGAACCAGTGACCACGTGATGATGTAAAGTTACCTGATGCAATTCACTAAAGTGACCACGAAGATCCTGCCTTTTCCAGGACATCGTCTCACAGTGAAGGACAATGTGACCAACACGAGGCCTGTAACCTCTCCTACTGAAAAACTTTCTTACCTCAAGAAATATCCCATTTTCCCAGTCCAGTCTATCATCGATGGGCATTTGGGTTGGTTCCAGGTCTTTGCTATTGTAAACAGTGCTGCAATGAACATTTGTGTGCATGTGTCCTTATAGTAGAATGATTTATAGTCCTTTGGATATATACCCAGTAATGGGATTGCTGGGTCAAATGGAATTTCTATTTCTAGGTCCTTGAGGAATCGCCACACTGTCTTCCACAAAGGTTGAACTGGGGTCTATTGGGGGGAATAGGGGAGGGACAGCGGTGGGGGGGGAGCTGGGGAGGGATAACATGGGGAGAAATGCCAAATGTGGGTTAAGGGGAGGAAGGCAGCAAAACACACTGCCATGTGTGTACCTATGCAACTATCTTGCACGTTCTGTACATGTACCCCAAAACCTAAAATGCAATAAAAATTAAAAAAAAGAAAAAGAAATATCCCAGAGATTAATACCTGGGTCTTTGTGTGCTGCTGAGGAGGAATGTAAGATTCAAACACACTTCGTTGCTCAGAAATACTACAGGGATGGTTTGCCGGCATTCTGTTCCCTTGGAGACTTGTTCAAGGGAGAGAAGGAGGCTGAGGAAATTAACATGCAGCTAACATGTCTTTCTTCTGTCTTGGTTTGGTCTTTTTTTGTTTCTTCTTTTTTTAAAATTTTACTTTAAGTTCTGGGGTACATGTGTGGATCTTTCAGGATTGTTACACAGGAACACACGTGCCTTGGTGTGGTCTTTTGTTTTTAAAGTAATCTCTTGATATCACATATACGGGAAAGCATCGCTTGTGACTGTTTTCTAAACTGGGTACAAAAGGCAGAGACCGTTTTCTGGCCATTTGGGTTTGAAGAGGATGCTGTTTTGTGACTGCACCTTAGCACAGCAGTCTTTAGAGTAAGGTGCTCGGCGTTCAGTGGCATGTCGGATTTCTTATAGAGGTTATGAGATCAGATCATTTTAAAGAAGTTGATTTCTTTCTTTTTTTTTTGCCAATCAATGAGAGTTTGTAAGGTTGCTGAGGTTGGCCTTGAACTCTTGGCCTCGCTTTCGCAAGCGCCACGACATCCGGCCGGAGCCACTTTGGGCCCCGTAAAGAAGTTGATTTCTTACCTTAGGGTTCACGGGTTTCTTTCCCCACAGTCTGCTAATCTGAGAAAGTGTCTGAGTGATGCTTCTGCATCTTTGCCTGCTGTGTACTCGGCTCACCCTTCCCCCTCTTACAAAGGAGGGAAAACGTGTACCTTCCCGTCCCATCCGGAATCTTGTACGGAGCGTTGCCCTCAGGTGTCAGAACCCTGGACAGTCTGGGGTATCTCTCTTGCTGCTGGTGAAATTAAGGACTCTAATCAACGGGTGAAACTTATTTTTGCTTTCCTGTTTCTTGCTTTCAACGTAAGTAAAAGATGTCTTAGGGTTATCAGCTAATTATTCAGAGTAATTGTTAATGATAGGTACTCACTGATTTCTGAAGGAGTTCTAAGGCTTGAGGGCCATCAGCGGAATAAGACACTTAGGTTCCATCCATGTGTTAATGCAATCTAAGGTTCACATCTTACAGCTATTAAAAAAGTCATTTACACTGAACCCAGCTCTCTTTCGCTAAAGAGTAATCTTTATCCAGGAATATATTAATGAATTGGGAAAAACGTCATTATGAGATGCATTTCCAATTTAGTTTTAATGGCAATATTTAATGTTCATCAACATTTATAATTATATTTTAAGGTCATCTCTAAAACTAACAATAGCTTAGTCAAGAAGACAGTTTTATCAACTAGAATTTAAAAATGCATTTTTACTTTTATAGGCATGCACGTGAAGTGTGTGTTCACGTGGGTATAGACAGATAAAGAAAAGAATCTTTTAGGCTTAAATATATGTTACAGTAGGACATGGTTCTGTAGGAGGAGATGGAATGGAAAGAAGAATTTAAGGACAAGCGTGAATACTGTTTAATACTATCATGTTCGTATGTGTTTTGAATGGATGATGGCCGGTATGAAATTGACATGGTGGATGTGGCATTTAGATCCCAGCTGATATGTTTAAAAGGGCGATTTAACCATTTTATCTCAAAATGTCAAATGTATCCTATCAAGATCTTTTCCATGGGAGGAATTTAAGATGTGGACCTGACCGTGTGACAGTGGACTTTATACAGTGTCCCTGACTCCTGCAAAGACCACGTGGGGTGATGCCTGCAGAGACCAGTGCCATTCTAAACCTTTTGATAAAGATACTACTGTGCGATAATGAACATGGGAAAGTCCAACAAACTGCATTTTTATAGTGTTCTTTTTCTAGTCTGGAAACCTGACCTCAGAAGGTGTGAGAAGAAAGTTTCTTATCTTGCAGCCACTGAAAACTGGGCACGTCCTGACCCTTTAGATGCAGCTGGACCTTGCTGTGCTTGCACCAAAGCTCTGGGCAATTCCCAGGTTGCTCAGGCTGAAAGTGGAGCTCTGGGGCCTCTGCACCTCATGCCCCTCTGAGACCAGCTCTCTTCTCCCTCGCCTGCGGCACAGGCTCCTGCTGGGCCCCTCCTGGTGCTTCAGAGACAGAATGAAGGATGGAACCAGAGCACGGGTGACAGCGTGTTCTTTGTGGAGATGTGACACATTACGATCACCAGGGCTGTGGGCCTTCTCTGCAGAGAGCGTCATCAGGAATGGCCCAGACCAGAGCTCACTGCCCCACTCCTTCACCAGGGCCAAAGCCACTTTGTGAAATGCACCCATGCCTTAGCTTGCTCAGCTGGGCCAGTGCAGGGGCAAGAAGAGCCATCCTGGCAGGCATCCTTGCCCCCCTTCAGTCTCTGCCTCTGCTCATCAGTTTCCTCAGTAGCTCATGGGGCCCAGTGGGTGTGGGGTGCCTCTGAAAGCCTCTAGAGAGGGGTGCAGTTGGTCCATGGAGCTGGCTACCGGGGTCACCAGGAGCCACAGTCTGGGCTCCCACTTCTCAGGGCTGAGTCACTGGTGTGGTGCTTCCCATGCCTGCATCTTCCAGGGACAGCCACTGTTTTAATCAGTTCTCTGAAGAATGCCCTAGAGGGTGAACTCCATGTTTGGGTCCCTTCCACGAACACTCCCTTTGTGGAAGCTGTTTGTTTTCTCTGTTCTGGATTTCCCCTCTGGAGTCTCCTTCCACACACTCTCGTGGAAGCCTGTCTTCCCCTCCGAAACTCCATCTCTCCCTAGTCCCTTCCACTCAGTGTGGAAGCTGCTTTCCTCTCCTGGATTCCGTCTTTGTGGATTCTCTCGCTCAGTGTAACAGTTAGCTGTTTCCTTCTCCTGTTTATCTCCCTAAATAAATGACTTTCTACGAAAAAAAAAAAAAAAAAAAGAATGCCCGAGAGGGAAGGGCTAGCAGAGGACATAAAATGGCAGCATGTCTGAAAGCATTTCCTTCCCACCCCCACGTATGTGTAAAGAGTGTCAGGCAGCCTTGCTGTACACAAAGGCACTGAGTGGCCACAGAGAGGTGAGCGGCCTTAATGAGTGCACCACGCACGCCTCCCTCAGAGACCCGGGAACCAGCAGCCCCTTGGGAGACATGGGCACTGCCTCACTGGTGCCTGCAGAGGAGCCTCGCTGCTGGCTGGGAGGGGCTGGGTGGCTGAGAAGGGAGAGTTTCCCTGTTAGCAGTTTCCTGCAAGTGATGACTGCACCATTTAAACTCTTACAAATGGCATGAGCTTGAAGCATCTGGAACTGTGTCTTTCTCTTCTTTAACAGCGTCTCATTGAGGCCTGTGAAGGAGGCTTCTTGGAGGGTTACCTGGTGATTTGAAAGAGCCTTGAGCTCACCTAAAACCTCAAAGATGAGATGCTGCCCTTTGAGGCACTTTGGTCTCCGTGAGATTCTAACCAGGAACAGGAGCTTTCTCTTCCCTTTTCTTTTGGCTTTTCTTTCTTCTTCTTCTGCTTTTTTTTTTTTTTTGGTTATTAAAGAAGCCACAGAACTTGGAATATTATTCTGGGTAAACTGATGACCCTTTAATTGATTTTCCTTCACTTAGCAAACCTCCGTTCCCTTCTCTGGTTCATCCCACCTGATGAATCTTCTCCAGCCTCAGCTGCTCCTTCCTTTGAAGAGTCCCGTGTGTCTTTTCTTTCTACATTGCCTGTGTCCCGATATTAGTAACTGCAGAGCCTGAGGGGTCCGTTCTGTCGTTTCCTGTCGCAGGCGATCCTAACGTTCTGTGATGCTGAGGACTCTCCTTCCCGTGTAGCAATCCCACACCCCTGGTTGGCCATGCTTGTTGCAAACTGAGGAAGGCTGGCCTCTAAAAAATGTCTTCTAACTCATTTCTCTCCCCTTCTCCAAAGACAGCACCCTCTCCATATCTGTGCTTGTTTTGAAGGAAGAATGGTCCCATGACGCAGTCATTCGTGGACCACTCATGATGTGCAGGGGGCGTTGACCCATGCTGCTCTGTCTCTTCACCGGCTGCCCCACTTGGTGAGGTCAGCAGGGTTGGGTGGAAGCTGGGAGTGCCCAGAGCCAGGTCCCACCAGTCTGCGACATCTGTCCCCCCACCTCTGACCTCTGTCCCCCCACCCCTGACCTCTGACCCCACCTCTGACCTCTGTCCCCCCACCCTGACCTCTGTCCTCCCACCTCTGACCTCTGTCCCCCCACCTCTGACCTCTGTCCCCCACCCCTGACCTCTGTCCTCCCACCTCTGACCTCTGTCCCTCCACCCCTGACCTCTGTCCTCCCACCCCTGACCTCTGTCCCCCCATCCCTGACCTCTGTCACCCACCCCTGACCTCTGTCCTCCACCTCTGACCTCTGTCCCCCACCTCTGACCTCTGTCCCCAACCCCTGACCTCTGACCCCACCTCTGACCTCTGTCCCCCACCTCTGACCTCTGTCTCCCACCCCTGACCTCTGTCCTCCCACCTCTGACCTCTGTCCCCCACCCCTGACCTCTGTCCCCCACCCCTGACCTCTGTCCTCCCACCTCTGACCTATGTCCCCCCACCCCTGACCTCTGTCCTCCCACCTCTGACCTCTGTCCCACCAGCCTGTGACTTCCATCCCCTCCCCTCGCCTTGCTCCAGGGCCCCTTGTCAGATGGTGTTCTCAGCATCCCAGATCACCCTGGGGACTGTCTCAGCCTACGTCAGGATGATCACACACAAAAGTTAATCCTCCTGGAGTGTATTTGCTCGGTGCCCTGACGCTAGTGGTGCTGGTGGGTCTTGAGGCCTGGGTTTGGGCTTGCTCAGCATCTGGGGCTGCTGTGAGGTGAGGGATAGGGTGACGGGAGGCTGGGACTCTGTCTGCTTTTCACCAAATTAATTAAAACCACCTTGCTTTCATATGGTGGCATTCCAGCTCTGGCATCCCTGTCCACCTCCAAGCCAGCATGCTCCATGGCTCAGGATTCAGTGGGACAGCAGCGGTGTACACAGGATCTGCCCGCCCCTGCAGAGGCACAGCGATAACACCGGCTGCCTCCCACGGCATCTCTGCTGGGTCTCCCCCTCCTCTATGAGATCCTGTGTCATGAAAAGCATGCTGTTTGGTGATGAAGTAAGGTAGAAGATGGGTGAAGGATGAAGCTGGTACATCGCCCCCGGCTTGTGAATCTGATCCTGTATCTTCTCACATAGCTTCCTGTGGTTATTCTGTAGCCAAATAGCTGTTCTCGGGCATTGGCATCCATGCCCATGTGGTCTGGTCAAGATGTCAGTGTTCTGTGTCCACGTGGTCTGGTCGAGGCCTCAGCATCTGTGTCCACGTGGTCTGGTTGAGGCCTCAGCATCTGTGTCCACATGGTCTGGTTGAAGCCTCAGCATCCATGTCCACGTGGCCTGGTGAGGCCTCAGCATCCATGTCCATGTGGTCTGGTTGAGGTCTTGACATCTGTGTCCACGTGGTCTGGTTGAGGCCTCAGCATCCGTGTCCACATGGTCTGGTTGAAGCCTCAGCATCCATGTCCACAAGGCCTGGTGAGGCCTCAGCATCCGTGTCCATGTGGTCTGGTTGAGGTCTTGACATCTGTGTCCACAAGGCCTGGTGAGGCCTCAGCATCCATGTCCACATGGTCTGGTTGAGCCTCAGCATCCATGTCCACAAGGCCTGGTGAGGCCTCAGCATCTGTGTCCACATGGTCTGGTTGAGCCTCAGCATCCATGTCCACATGGCCTGGTGAGGCCTCAGCATCTGTGTCCACATGGTCTGGTTGAGGCCTTGGCATCCGTGTCCACAAGGCCTGGTGAGGCCTCAGCATCTGTGTCCACATGGTCTGGTTGAGGTCTTGACATCTGTGTCCACATGGTCTGGTTGAAGCCTCAGCATCCATGTCCATGTGGCCTGGTGAGGCCTCAGCATCCGTGTCCATGTGGTCTGGTTGAGGTCTTGACATCTGTGTCCACGTGATCTGGTTGAGGCCTCAGCATCCATGTCCACATGGTCTGGTTGAAGCCTCAGCATCCATGTCCACAAGGCCTGGTGAGGCCTCAGCATCCGTGTCCATGTGGTCTGGTTGAGTTCTTGACATCTGTGTCCACAAGGCCTGGTGAGGCCTCAGCATCCGTGTCCACATGGTCTGGTTGAGGCCTCAGCTTCCGTGTCCACATGGTCTGGTTGAGGACTTGGTACCGGTGTCCATGTAGTCTGTTCAAGGCCTCGGCATCCGTGTCCACATGGTCTGGTTGAAGCCTCAGCATCCATGTCCACAAGGCCTGGTGAGGCCTCAGCATCTGTGTCCATGTGGTCTGGTTGAGGCTTTGGCATCTGTGTCCACGTGGCCTGGTGAGGCTTTGGCATCTGTGTCCACGTGGTCTGGTTGAGGCCTTGACATCTGTGTCCACGTGGTCTGGTTGAGGCCTCAGCATCCGTGTCCACATGGTCTGGTTGAGGACTTGGTACCGGTGTCCATGTAGTCTGTTCAAGGCCTCAGCATCCGTGTCCACATGGTCTGGTTGAGGCCTCAGCTTCCGTGTCCACATGGTCTGGTTGAGGACTTGGCATCCGTGTCCATGGTCTGGTTGAGGCCTCAGCATCCGTGTCCACATGGTCTGGTTGAGGCCTCAGCATCCATGTCCACGTGGTCTGGTTGAGGACTTGGTACCGTGTCCATGTAGTCTGTTCAAGGCCTTGGCATCCGTGTCCACATGGTCTGGTTGAGGCCTCAGCATCCATGTCCACATGGTCTGGTTGAAGCCTCAGCATCCATGTCCACAAGGCCTGGTGAGGCCTCAGCATCTGTGTCCATGTGGTCTGGTTGAGGCTTTGGCATCTGTGTCCACGTGGTCTGGTTGAGGCCTTGACATCTTGTCCACGTGGTCTGGTTGAGGCCTCAGCATCCGTGTCCACATGGTCTGGTTGAAGCCTCAGCATCCATGTCCATGTGGCCTGGTGAGGCCTCAGCATCTGTGTCCACATGGTCTGGTTGAAGCCTCAGCATCCATGTCCACGTGGCCTGGTGAGGCCTCAGCATCTGTGTCCACATGGTCTGGTTGAGGCCTTGGCATCCGTGTCCACAAGGCCTGGTGAGGCCTCAGCATTTGTGTCCATGTGGTCTGGTTGAGGCCTTGACATCTGTGTCCACGTGGTCTGGTTGAGGCCTCAGCATCCGTGTCCACATGGTCTGGTTGAGGACTTGGTACCGTGTCCATGTAGTCTGTTCAAGGCCTCGCATCCGTGTCCACATGGTCTGGTGAGGCCTCAGCATCCGTGTCCACATGGTCTGGTTGAGTCTCAGCATCCATGTCCACAAGGCCTGGTGAGGCCTCAGCATCTGTGTCCATGTGGTCTGGTTGAGGCTTTGGCATCTGTGTCCATGTGGCCTGGTGAGGTTTTGGCATCTGTGTCCACGTGGTCTGGTTGAGGCTTTGGCATCTGTGTCCACGTGGCCTGGTGAGGCTTTGGCATCTGTGTCCACGTGGTCTGGCGAGGCCTTAGCATCTGTGTCCACGTGGCCTGGTGAGGCTTTGGCATCTGTGTCCATGTGGCCTGGTGAGGCTTTGGCATCTGTGCCCACGTGGTCTGGTTGAGGCCTCAGCTTCCGTGTCCACATGGTCTGGTTGAGGACTTGGTACCGGTGTCCATGTAGTCTGTTCAAGGCCTCAGCATCCGTGTCCACATGGTCTGGTTGAGGCCTTGACATCTGTGTCCACGTGGTCTGGTGAGGCCTTAGCATCTGTGTCCACGTGGTCTGGTGAGGCTTTGGCATCTGTGTCCACGTGGCCTGGTGAGGCTTTGGCATCTGTGTCCACATGGTCTGGTTGAGGCCTCAGCTTCCGTGTCCACATGGTCTGGTTGAGGACTTGGTACCGTGTCCATGTAGTCTGTTCAAGGCCTCGGCATCTGTGTCCACATGGTCTGGTTGAGGCCTCAGCATCCGTGTCCACATGGTCTGGTTGAAGTCTCAGCATCCATGTCCACAAGGCCTGGTGAGGCCTCAGCATCTGTGTCCATGTGGTCTGGTTGAGGCTTTGGCATCTGTGTCCATGTGGCCTGGTGAGGCTTTGGCATCTGTGTCCACGTGGTCTGGTGAGGCTTTGGCATCTGTGTCCACGTGGTCTGGTTGAGGCCTCAGCTTCCGTGTCCACATGGTCTGGTTGAGGACTTGGTACCGGTGTCCATGTAGTCTGTTCAAGGCCTCGGCATCCGTATCCACATGGTCTGGTTGAGGACTTGGTACCGGTGTCCATGTAGTCTGTTCAAGGCCTCAGCATCCGTGTCCACATGGTCTGGTTGAGGCCTCAGCATCCGTGTCCACATGGTCTGGTTGAGGCCTTGACATCTGTGTCCACGTGGTCTGATGAGGCCTTAGCATCTGTGTCCACGTGGTCTGGTGAGGCTTTGGCATCTGTGTCCACGTGGCCTGGTGAGGCTTTGGCATCTGTGTCCACGTGGTCTGGTGAGGCCTTAGCATCTGTGTCCACGTGGTCTGGTGAGGCTTTGGCATCTGTGTCCACGTGGCCTGGTGAGGCTTTGGCATCTGTGTCCACGTGGTCTGGTGAGGCTTGGCATCTGTGTCCATGAGGTCTGGTTGAGGCCTCAGCATGTGTTCACATGGTCTGGTTGAGGGCTCAATGTTCAGAGTCCATTTGGTTTGGTCAAGACCTCGGGGGTCTGTGTCCATGTGGTCTGGTGAGGCCTTAGCATCTGTGTCCACATGGTCTGATCGTAGCCTTGGCATCTGTGTCCATGTGGTCTGGTGAGGCCTTAGCATCTGTGTCCATGGCCTGGTGAGGCCTTGGCATCTGTGTCCACATGGTCTGATTGTAGCCTTGGCGTCTGTGTCCATGTGGCCTGGTGAGGCTTTGGCATCTGTGTCCACATGGTCTGATGAGGCCTTGGCATCTGTGTCCATGTGGTCTGGTGAGGCCTTAGCATCTGTGTCCATGTGGCCTGGTGAGGCCTTGGCATCTGTGTCCATGGTCTGATCGTAGCCTTGGCATCTGTGTCCATGTGGTCTGGTTGAGGCCTTGGTGTCTGTGTCCATGTGGTCTGATCGTAGGCCTTGGCATCTGTGTCCACGTGGTCTGGTTGAGGCCTTGGTGTCTGTGTCCATGGTCTGATCGTAGCCTTGGTGTCTGTGTCCACATGGTCTGATGAGGCCTTGGTGTCTGTGTCCACATGGTCTGATCGTAGGCCTTGGCATCTGTGTCCACATGGTCTGGTTGAGGCCTTGGTGTCTGTGTCCACATGGTCTGATGAGGCCTTAGCATCTGTGTCCATGGTCTGGTTGAGGCCTTGACATCTGTGTCCACGTGGTCTGGTGAGGCCTTAGCATCTGTGTCCACGTGGTCTGGTGAGGCTTTGGCATCTGTGTCCACGTGGCCTGGTGAGGCTTTGGCATCTGTGTCCACATGGTCTGGTGAGGCCTTAGCATCTGTGTCCACGTGGTCTGGTGAGGCTTTGGCATCTGTGTCCACATGGCCTGGTGAGGCTTTGGCATCTGTGTCCACGTGGTCTGGTGAGGCCTTAGCATCTGTGTCCACGTGGTCTGGTGAGGCTTGGCATCTGTGTCCATGGTCTGGTTGAGGCCTTGGCATCCGTGTCCACATGGTCTGATCGTAGCCTTGGCATCTGTGTCCATGTGGTCTGATGAGGCCTTGGCATCTGTGTCCACGTGGTCTGGTGAGGCTTTGGCATCTGTGTCCACGTGGCCTGGTGAGGCTTTGGCATCTGTGTCCACGTGGTCTGGTGAGGCCTTAGCATCTGTGTCCACGTGGTCTGGTGAGGCTTTGGCATCTGTGTCCACGTGGCCTGGTGAGGCTTTGGCATCTGTGTCCACGTGGTCTGGTGAGGCCTTGGCATCTGTGTCCATGTGGTCTGGTTGAGGCCTCAGCATCTGTGTCCACATGGTCTGGTTGAGGCTCAATGTTCAGAGTCCATTTGGTTTGGTCAAGACCTCGGGGTCTGTGTCCATGTGGTCTGGTTGAGGCCTCAGCATCTGTGTCCACATGGTCTGATCGTAGCCTTGGCATCTGTGTCCATGTGGTCTGGTGAGGCTTGGCATCTGTGTCCACGTGGCCTGGTGAGGCCTTGGCATCTGTGTCCACATGGTCTGATTGTAGCCTTGGCGTCTGTGTCCATGTGGTCTGGTGAGGCCTTGGTGTCTGTGTCCACATGGTCTGATCGTAGGCCTTGGCATCTGTGTCCATGTGGTCTGGTGAGGCCTTAGCATCTGTGTCCATGTGGCCTGGTGAGGCCTTGGCATCTGTGTCCACATGGTCTGATCGTAGCCTTGGCATCTGTGTCCATGTGGTCTGGTGAGGCCTTGGTGTCTGTGTCCACATGGTCTGATCGTAGCCTTGGCATCTGTGTCCACGTGGTCTGGTTGAGGCCTTGGTGTCTGTGTCCACATGGTCTGATCGTAGGCCTTGGTGTCTGTGTCCACATGGTCTGGTGAGGCCTTGGTGTCTGTGTCCACATGGTCTGGTGAGGCTTGGCATCTGTGTCCACATGGTCTGGTTGAGGCCTTGGTGTCTGTGTCCACATGGTCTGATCGTAGCCTTGACATCTGTGTCCATGTGGTCTGGTGAGGCCTTAGCATCTGTGTCCACATGGTCTGATCGTAGCCTTGGCATCTGTGTCCACATGGTCTGGTTGAGGCCTTGGTGTCTGTGTCCACATGGTCTGATCGTAGCCTTGGTGTCTGTGTCCACATGGTCTGATCGTAGCCTTGGCGTCTGTGTCCACATGGTCTGGTTGAGGCCTTGGTGTCTGTGTCCACATGGTCTGATTGTAGCCTTGGCGTCTGTGTCCACATGGTCTGGTTGAGGCCTTGGTGTCTGTGTCCACGTGGTCTGGTTGAGGCCTTGGCATCCGTGTCCATGTGGTCTGGTCAGCAGCAGCCTAAGCCTTCAGAGACTTCCCTTGCAAGTTTGCCACCATTCCAAGTAGTATCCGTGGAGCTTGTGATCATATTTTATCCTTAGATGAGATAGTAGCCGTTTACAGATAACCCACACCTTTGATAAAATAAACTTTCTTTCTTAGGAAAAATACCTCAGCTTGGAAAAAAGTGAAGTTTGATTTTGCGAGAAGAAGCCTAGGTGGGGAGAAGTCAGTGCTGTTCAGCCCTCCTTCGGGGAGGCAGTATTTTAATCAGACGTCTTTTAAGAAGTGGAGCGATCCTGATAGTAAAAAGACACAGCAGAAGTCGCTTGTTTTCGCTGGGCCGTGATGGGTTCTGTTCCACTTTTTGGAAAGGTTAATTCGTCTTTGTGACTTTTTCCTGTTGGTTTTTGTTATGCTTTCACTGCGGGTGATGCAGCGTTTTCCTGATGAGATGCCTTTGGCCTCGGGTGGGAAACACAGATGGTCCCTGTGTCCTCACAAGCATTGACACCAACCCAGCGAGAGCCCTATTTGCCACCCACCACTCTTCTGTGGGGAAGTGACTGTTCAACGTTTTGCCCATTTTAAAAAACGTTTTTCTTCCTGTTGAGTTTTGAGAGTTCTCTATCTACTCTGGACACAAAACACAGTCAGATGTATGATTTGCGAATATTTTCTGCCTTTCTGAAGCTCGTCTTTTTGTTCTCTTTACTACGTTGTATTACTCTTTTCTCACACTGCTGCTATGAAGAAATACCCAAAACTGGGTAATTTATGAAGAAAATAGGTTTAATTGACTCACAGTTTCGCAGGCGGTACGGGAAGCATGGCTGGAAGGCCTCAGGAAACTTGTAGTGACTGCGGAAGGCGGAGGGGAGGCAGTCACCTCCTGCTTGGCTGGAGCAGGAGGAAGAGGGTGGGTGTGGGAGGTGCTACACACTTTTAAACAATCAGACCTTGTGAGAACTCACTCACTGTCACAAGAACAGCAAGGGGGGAATCTGCCCGCATGATCCAGTCACCTCCCACCAAGCCCCTCCTCCACACTGGGGATCACAATTAGAGTGAGATTTGGGTGGGGATGCAGAGCCAGACCATATCACTTGTCTTTTGCAGAAAACTGACTCTAGATGGTGGATGCTTAAATTTTCAGTTAGATTGGCCGGGCGCGGTGGCTCACGCCTGTAATCCCAGCACTTTGGGAGGCCGAGGAGGGTGGATCATGAGGTCAAGAGATCGAGACCATCCTGGTCAACATGGTGAAACCCCGTCTCTACTAAAAATATAAAAAATTAGCTGGGCACGGTGGCGCGTACCTGTAATCCCAGCTACTCGGGAGGCTGAGGCAGGAGAATTGCCTGAACCCAGGAGGCGGAGGTTGCGGTGAGCCGAGATCGCGCCATTGCACTCCAGCCTGGGTAACAAGAGCGAAACTCCGCCTCAAAAAAAGAATTTTTTTTCAGTTAGATCATTCTTATTCTTTTTTGGGTAGCATAGTAGTAAATATTCTAGATAGCCCCCAAAGTGGAAGGTGTCACACTGTCAGCAGACACTATAGGTCCAATGCGTCTGCTGTACCCAACGTGGAATCAAACACAGGTCCAGCTTGGCAAAGCTGGCAGTGCAGTTTAGAGAGCTGGCCTGTGCAGGAGGATTGTTTCTCTCTCTCAGGTGAGTGTGGACCTGGACGAGCGGTACTACCCTGTCATGATCACAGTGGCTGGAGACACGAATCTGTGAAGTCGGAATCTGATCTGCACCCCTGACCCACTGTGCTTAAGGTCCCTGAGCTCTGTCTTGTCCCGTGGGAAGTAGAGAGATGATGTCGCCACCCAGGACTGCAGTGATGATCCAGTCACAGGACAGATGGTATCAGTGCAGTGTGTGTGAAATATGTCCTGGCTTGTGTTCTACACTCCCCAGAGCCAGAGCACGTGGAGAAAGTAGGAATTTGAAGAAGGCCACCTTAGAAGCTCGCAGGGGAGGAGGAGTTTGCATCAAATCAGAGCCTTGGAGAATGAGGAGGATTTTGACAGGGACAGAAAAGGGGGAAAGGAGGCTCGAGGCAGGGGGTGTTGTAGAGGCCGGGAAAGCGCCGTGTATTTCAAGGGAAATAATAGAAGGGTTTGCTAGGACTGTGCAGGGCGCAGAGATGGATGAATCTGTAAGTGATGCTTGGAGATGATATGACCAAAATGAAGAGTTACTTGTTGAGTCTGCGTATCTTGAGTTTGTTTCTGTTTTCTGGCCCACGAGTGTCAGGAGATGTATTTTTCATACTTTGATGTGGTTTTCAACTATGGAAAATACTTTATAAATGCTTAGCATGGAGATCAGAATGTAGCATGACCAGCATGGGGAGTGAAACTGGGAGGTAGCTGTGAGTTGTCGGCTTAGCTGGTAGATATTTTCTGCTCTCAGTGTAAAATCTGAACGGACTTTGTATTTCAGTAAAATAATATTTAATAACATTTGGTCTGTGCTGACAGGAACTTTGTATTCCATTTTCTGGTTTCTCTCTTTCATTTTTGGGGAGAAAAACCCATCGGCTATTTCTCATTTTTAGCCCTCATTTGAAAAGATTTTTTTTTTTTAGATGTTTTTGAGACAGGGTTTCTCTCTGGTCCCCAGGGTGGAGTACAGTGGTGTCATCATAGCTCACTGCAGCCTCAAATTCCTGGGTTCAAGTGCTCCTCCTGCCTCAGTCTCCTAGGTGCACACCATCATACCTGACTAATTTTTATACTTTTTTTGTAGAGATGAGGTTTCACCATGTTGCCCAGGGTGGTCTGGAACTTTTGACCTCAAATGATCTGCCTGCCTTGGCCTCCCAAATTGCAGGGATTGCAGGCATGAGCCTTGGCACCCCTGACATGCATTTTTGAATCATTTTTTGTCATTGTGAAACTGGATTTATAGTTGTTTTCTTACGTGCTTAATTTTTCACCCAATATAAAAAGTAATGCAAGCATACTCAGGAAACTTAGAAGGTTTTAGAAAAAAGGAAGAAATTAATAATCAGCCCTAATCCTGCCACAGAGATTTGATTACTGTCTGTGGTTCTGCCATGTTTTCTGAGTGAATGAACCTCGCCTCCCATTTCTGGGAATTGTGTGACTGATAGTGGCTTCCTCCACAGAGAAGCCCAGGCTGTTCCCGGTTCTTATCTTCCCTCCTCCCTGTGCCAGTGTTATCAGGAGAAAAATTTCAACAAGGATACGTTTTTAAAAGATTTAAAAAATATTCTAGATATTCAGGGTTGAGTGTTGAATTTCTTTTCACCCTTTAAATTCCTATCCTCCCCATCTGTAACTGTATAAAAGACTCTGTCATCTGAATAGATTTGTATGAAAAAAATTATTGTATAATATGAATAATTAAATGGCCACATTTAAATTTCTAATATAAATAATCATGATATGCAGTGTGCTGAGTTTTTTCAGTTTAATATGTCAAATCTTTGTTTGGATATATGTATATAAAATTAATTAAATTATTTGGGAAATTCCTTTATAAAACCTTTTTTATTTGGGAGTAATTTCAAACTTTAGAAAGACTTCAAGAGAAGCATAGCAGAGAGAACCTGTGAGGGCTCGGCCTTACTCACTTGTTGCCTGTTTTTTCATGGCTGGAGCGCACCTGTGCTCACTCCCCAGTTTTCTCTCCACACACACGCTCATTGTTTGCTGAGCCATACGAGAGTAAGTTGCAGGCCCCGTTGGAGTTTACCTGCGTGCGTGTTTCCTAAGAATGGGAATGTCTGTTACATAATCACAGTGTATCTGTCACTTCGTTAAGCTAGTAGTTGGATTTGCTGAATCACTGGATGTACATGTACGATGTTGATAGACACTGCGTTTACCAATGTGAATTTTGTCAAGCTTTTGTGTTTTCTATTTTGATGAAGAGTGATTATAATATGGCTTTAATTAAATTCTAAGATTTCTAGAGAGGCTGAACAAGCTTACATAATTTTATTAGATATTAATATTTATGTAATCACCAGCTATTTCATAAATCACCTTCTCATATTCTTTGCCTACTTTTTAAATTGTGGCATTGTATTAGTTTTCTTATTGAAGGATTTCTAATTGATTGTCAACTGACACCTCAGGATTTCCTAAGTGGATAACTTATGAGTAATCTTACTTTTCCCTTCCTAACATTTATATTTCTATTTTTTTGTCTTATTTCACATTTTAGGACTTATAGCACAGTGCTCAATACTAAAATTAATCCTGGGTGTCTTTTTATGTTTCACTGTAATGAAAACTGTTCTGATGTTTCATCATAGTGTGAATATTTAACAGAGTTGAGGTGAATCACCTTTTATCAAATTAGTTTCCCCTTAATCGTAGTTGACAGGAATGTGGAGTCGATGGTTCATTCACTTAGAAAATGCAACAAAATACCCACATTGCTTGTATATCTGTGTCAGGATAAAAATGGATTCATCTTAGTTAGAGAGTTATTTCTAAAATTAGGAATGGTCTTGGATTTTATCACATGCTTATTTGGTGTCTGATAGGAATTCCCCCCATTTTGTAAGTTTTGAATGACATAATAACTGGTTTAATGTGGAACCATCTTTTCATTGTGTAGTTTTGTTTTATTTTAATAGTGTTGGATTCTACTTGCTTATATTTATTGAAGATTTTGGTTTTTGTTTATGGGGTGGGGTGTGTTTTTACATCCTACACAGTTTGCGCTTTTCTGTCTGTTTAACAAGGAGCTTATCCTGCTGTCTTCCCCCGCTGTTCCTGTCTGAGAGGGTGTGAGCTTTACTTTCAGATGATTATTAGTTCGCTTTCTTATGCATCAGCAGTGGTTTCCCTTAGCTGTATTTTACTATCCTCCCTCCTTTCTCTTTCTGCTGGCTCTTCTCCATGTCTTTCTTGTTAATTTTTATTCACTTTTCATTTGGCTGATGTCTGTCTTCTAGAGAGTCTCTTTGTTCACATCTGTGGGCGGGGAAGCTCTTAGAATCCTTGGATGTCTAAAAATATGTTTATTCCCACATAAAATCTAATTTTACTGAGCATTGGAATCTCAATTCAATATGATTTTCCTTTAAAACCACTGCCTCCTATCAGTCAGTATGGTTGATGGAAGTCTAATTCTCATCCATTGTCTCTCTGTCGATAAATCTCTTTCCTCCTCTCCCTGCCCTGATGATTTTACCCATTTCACTGGGGGATTTCACAGAGCTGTGCTCACCTGGGGCTGCCACGGTCTGGGCTGTTTTGATTGCCTCTCTTCCCTCCACACTGCTGGGTGTTCGTGGCTCTTTCAAGATCCAGTGGCTTCTGTTCCTTCCGTTTTGGGAATTTTTCTTCTATTATTTTCTCTTACTCTGTCTCTTCTGCAACTTATTAGATGGGACTTGAGACTTCCTGGATTTGTTATTCACATATCAGAACTCGTGTATTTGTCTAATCTTTGCATTTTGTGCAGTTTCCTTATGGATTTCCCTGATGGGGTCCACAGCTCACAGACCTCCTCTTCTGTGTTCTTCTGTGTGCCCAGGCTGTTTTCTGCTTCATCGTGATGGATGTATTTTTGATTCCCAACACCTCTGTTATTTCTGTTTACAGAACCAAGGACATCATCTTCCTGGCAGTTCCTGGGGCCATGCGGGTTTAACCTGTGACCAGCTTCTCGGCTTTGTTTCCTGCAGCTGCACCCCCACGTTTCAGCCTCCTGGGACCGTCTTCCTTTCCTTTACTGCTGCCCTCCTAACCCAACCCTTTTTTCTCAGCAAACACCTAGCGTTCAAAACACAAGTCAAGGGTCACTTTGCATAGGATGGAACTGAAAGCCTTTTCCAACTCCCAAACTTTAACCCTGTTTACAGATAGTATATTGTACTTAAAATGTGTTTCCGTTGGAAGATACAATATGACTTTCTTGTTTTTTAAACTTTTATTAAGGAATAATTTTTATGCAATAAAATGAAAGCTATTAAGTGAGTCCATGAGTTTTGGCAATTGAACATGACCCCGTAGGCACCACCCAGGAGGAAGATGTCCCATCACCTCTGGAAGTCCTCTGTGCCCATTCCTGGAAGATCTTCCAGCCACAGTCCCCAGGGGCTGTCACTTTCTCTTATATCACCATAGAATATTTTTCCTATTCTTAAAAAATGGATTCATACAGCATGTATTTTTTTGTTTGCTTATTTCGCTCAGTGTATGTTTTTGAGATTTAGCTGCACTGTCGCCTGTCAGAAGTTTCTTTCCTGTTGTTCATCAATCTTCTGGTGAAAAGTGTACCACAATTTCCCTTTCCATTCTCTGGATGGACTCCTGGCTGTCACGAATTTGAGGCTGTTGTAAATGAGGATCTGTGAATATTTCTGTTCAAGTCTTTCCATAGACATATGTTTTCATTTCTCTTGGGTAAATGCTAGGAGAGGAATTGCTGGCCATAGATTAGATGTGAGAGGTTGTACCTTTTGGAGAACTTGGCACAGTCCTCAGTGATGGATGCACTTCCTCATATACCCACCAGCAAGGGCTGAGAGCTCCTGGTGTTCTGGGTCCTCATCAGCACTTGCTGGTGTCAATCTTTTGTATTTTATTTTGTTTTACTTATTTTTTTTTTGAGATGGAATCTTCCTCTTGTTGCCCAGGCTGGAGTGCAGTGGTGCAATCTCGGCTCAGTGTAATCTCCCCCTCCTGGGTTCAAGCAATTCTCTTGCCTCAGTCTCCTGAGTAGCTGGGATCACAAGTGCCAACCACCACACCTGGCTAATTTATATATTTTTGGTAGAGATGGGGTTTCACCATGTTGGTCAGGCTGATCTCGAACTCTTGACCTCAGGTGATCTGCCTGCCTTGGCCTCCCAAGTGCTGAGATTACAGGTGTGAGCCACTGTGCCCAGCCAGTGTTTTGTATTTTAACTCTTCCAGAGGCCTCCATCACATCCTCACCAGGTCGTTTGTGTCAGTCTGTCATCTGTCAGCTGAAAGACCCTCCAAAGGGGCTGGTTCTCTGTCCTGGCCTTCCCATCCCCTGTGGTGCTCAGGACCTGCAGCCCTGTGCCCCAGCAATGGCCAGGTGCCCGGTGTCTGCTTCCATTGGCACTGAAAGTAAATGCTTGTCGAGAGCCTTCCCACTTGAGGTTTTCCTTAGAATCCTGGAGTGGTTTTGTGTGTGTGTGCATGCCCTGCACTTGGATTTCAAGTTGCTGGAGATAATGTGACACGTGTTGGGATTGAGAGACTCTGGCGGTCTCGTGCCCTCCCTCACTGCCTCTCACTCCGCACGCTCACACTAGCTGTGCCTTCTTTTGGATGAAGCTGGTTTTCTCCCTAAGAATCCGCCTGTCTTTGGGAGGCTGACCTGCAGGCCTTCTCTCAGGGTTTCAGCTCAGCCTGGGCATCTTTCCTGGGCCCTTCCCTGGTCAGCACCCCATGGCTCTGTGTTCTGAGTGCTTCTGCACAGGCACTTACGGTTTCAGTGTGCAGAGGCTCTGTTCACAGTGGTGCTTGTCTTGTGGGCAGAGGGGGGAGTGTGGTGGGAGGAGGTTGAATAATTAGGAGCAGCAGGATCCTGGGTGTCTGGGTGGGAGGTGGCCGCACCCGAGAATTAGACGCGTCTGACGTATGCTCTGCTGGGAGTTGAAAAAGAGGACGGAAGTTGGCAAATTCAGCTTACTTCACATTTTGTTTTAGGCTGTGTACCCGACACAGTCTACACTATGACGACGCATTCTGCAAAAATGCATTTTGCAAATGATGCCCATCAAACAGCTGATATCAACTGTAGCTCACTTTAGATTTTTTTTGTTTGTTTTTTAGGACAGGATCTCTGTCACTCAGGCTGGAGTGCAGTGGTACAAACATGGCTCACTGCAGCATCAAGCTCCTGGGCCCAAGTCACCCTCCCACCTCAGCCTCTTGAGTAGCTGGGACCATGGGTGCAGGCCCCCATGTCAGCTAATTTTTAATTTATTTGAGGAATTGGGGTCTTGCTATGTTGCCCAGGCTGGTTGCGAGCTCCTGGACTCAGGTGATCTCCCCATCTTGGCCGCTTAGATTGCTGGGATGACAGGAGAGAGCCACAGCACCCGGCCCCTCACTTTGAACTGTCAAAGGGCTTACGCCTCATGAATTGATGCGGTAATTGCAGTGATTGGACCAGCATTTCTGTCCCTTTAATGAAAGCTGTGGTCTTGGCCATGCAGAAGCAGCACAGGGAGAAAACCACGTCTCTGGATGTCCTTGTAAAACTTTCAGCACAGACCCACATTCTGAAGAACGCCACACCCGCCGGTCTGGGGGTCTGCTGACTCTCCTCTGGTCTATGCCGCGTGCCAAGTAGCGCTCCTGAGGACGTAGAGATGCTGTGTCCGGGCTGCTGGCCCTGCTGGGCTCCAGGCCTGTGTGAGGACCTTGTGGGGCAGAATCGTTAGCATTCCTGGGCGGTTCGAGAGGGTTTTAAAGATGTTCAGAGATTGTGTTTTCTTTAAAGATCAGAGAGCAAACAGAGGCCTAGTGAGGCAGTTCTGTGATGTTTGTTTGGTGTTGCCTGTGAAGAGGAATCAGCTAGATGTGGGCTGTTTGCACGATGAGTTTAAAGGATTGTACACAACCATGTCATCAACACCAGGGGCCCAGCCCTGGCTATCACGGCGGAGCATCCTCCGTCTGCTGGGCACGGAGACTTAACGCACAGCTGGGTCAGCACCTGTGTCCTGCTGCCTTGAGAGTTGAGACTGACATGATGAGATGCCTGCATTGACATCACAATGGAGAACCGTGTGCACCTGCATGTGTGTGTAAATGTGTGTGCATGTGTCTGTGAATGTGTGTGTGCCTGTGTGCTTGGGTGTGTGTGCATGTGTACATGTGCATGTGCATCTGTGGGCATCTATGTATATGTCCATGTGTGTGCATATGTGCATATATGCATGTGTGTGTGCATGTGTGTGTCTGTGTGTGCACATCTGTTTTCTGAGCATGAGGTTGTGCAGGTGAGGCTGTGACATTTGCTGAGACGAGGCTGCCATTGGTGGCCCCCACTTTCTGAGGTTGAGTCTGTCCTTTCTCCCCAACCCCCTGGCTGTGCTGCATCCTCACCCCCCAAACGCTGCTTCTCTCCTTGACCTGGTCGTTGTGCTCCTGCCCTTCCTGAGTCCCCATCCACCTGCCGCCTGTCCACAGGCTGATAGGCTTTAAAAGGCTGGTCCAGGATTTACGGCTCTCATGAATCCTGTTGATACTAACCTCTCTCCAGATCCGTGGTCTTCACTTACTGCACGCACGTTCACAGATCCCGCCGCACGATAGGCTGATTAGACTGAAGCCAGCGCTCCTGAGCATATTCCTGTCACGTCACGAGTGCTGGGTGCACCTTCGCTTGTTAACACGTACGGTGGCAAGCAGCCGCAGAGCGGTAATTGTTATCCGTACACCTTTGTTGCATTAATGAAGCAGTTTAAGGAAACAAGAGAGCGTCTCCGTAAGGAGACAGTCTGAGCAGTGCAGCGGTGGACCTTAGGGTCTTGGTCTCAGATGCAGGGAACCTCCTTGGTAAAGAGAGACGGAGGAAGGTTGGGTTTGCATAAGACCCCGAGGGTCCCACTCGTATGCTCAAGTGTTCAGGCTGGAAGTGTTACCTTCGCTAGGATGGAGCACACGTACTTTTAGAGAGTGTGTGTTCATGAAATTAAGGAAAGTGAGTGGTGAGATCATGGAGTGCTGAAAGGCTGTGCTGCCAGGTTCCACCTGGACCCTGGGTCTTCCCTGAGCAGCTGTGTGGCTGGCGGACTGCAAGGGTCTCTGGGATGGGTTGGAAACACGTGCTTCTCCTGCGCAGCAGTTTTCTCATGATGAGTGGCTGTCCTCAGCCCACCCTGCCTTTCACTCTCCAGCATTGTGACTTTCAGCTAATTTTGATTAAAAATAACGTTCACAATAGGCCAGTTATGTCCTGGGAGTTTGCACAGATGGTCCCTGCCTGGGGACTCCTCACTGCCCTTGGTCACCACCAGGCGGCCATGCCTTTCACACCAGAGCTGCCTGCTCAGAAAACACGCTGGCCCCATTGTCTTCAGCCCAGCTCACCATCACAGTGTATCAAGAGGCCACAGGTGAGCACTGGGCCCTCCGCCCTCACGGCCTGGGGAGGAGTCTGCATTCCTCCTGGGTCCCGTTCTCAGGCCACAGCTTCCCTTGTCCAGCCCAGTCCTCCTGACTGACTGAAGTCAGTGCTCTGAGCCCCGGCCAACACTTCTGCCTGGGGTGGCCTTGGCGGGCCCCGCACTGGGGTCGTGTTGTCCTTGCTGCTGCTTTTCTGCTTGCTGGGGGGTGGTAGCTGAAGTCCCAGACTGGCCCCTTCAGTCCTCACCATGCATCCAGCTCTGTGCCAGGCCCACAGAGGCTGCATGGCGGGTGGGACCCAGCCACTGTTAGAACCCACAGTCCCCGAGCGGTTGCGTCTAGCCCTCTACGGGGTGTTTTAGACAGGTTTTCTCCACGATCACTGCCCTCCATGGAATTTTACTTGCAGGGATGGGCTGCATCTTTTTACAGGCTGGGCTCTTGGACGTTCACACACCAGGATAACATCTCAGATCTCTTCAGTTCCCAAGTACCCATTTTCACCCCTGGGGGCTGGTGAGGTCCCTCTAAGAAAGTGAATGGGGACAAACTTGTTTGTGGCAGTGAGCAGACTCCGAGGGAAGTGGATGGTGCTGTGTCCAGGGTTGGGGGTGTGATTTTACACACAGTCCAAATAAAGGAAAGGTGAGTGGGGTCAAAAGAGGTAGAGAATGATTACAGAAATGGCAGGCATTTGTTGGGACCTTAAATCCTTTCTGGGGTTTGCGTGAGGAGAGAAGAGGCTGCAGGAGACCCAGGAAAAAGCGCCCATGATGGCCTTGGGTTCTGGTGGTGGCTTCCGGGCTCCATGGCTCCCACGGCTCCTGGCTTTGTGGCTGGGGTGCATTTGTGCATCTAGACTTGGGGGCAGTGCAGGGGCCGGGCCCTGAGCTGTGTGACTGTGACTGGGGTGGGCAGCAGCACAGGACCCCTTGGCTGGGGGTGGCCGTGGGCTTCCCACCCCAGCACCTGGGTGCCCAGTAGGTGCGTGGTGAGTGCTGGAGATTGATCTTACCAATGCTGCCCCTTCTGCCCATCTGGCAGCTCGCTGAGCATTTCCTCTCGCATCTGAGTCCCATTGGACACTGGCCTGGCCATGACCTCCTCTCAAACCTGCACCTCCTCTTCTTTGCTGTCCATTCTACCTAGATCAGGCCTCTGCTGTTCTGCTGCAGTCCATGTGTTCTGAGCTACACAGGGCCTCCATTCTCTCCTCAGTGCAGCTTGGATCTGCCTGTGTCACTGCTCAGGACGTCACGGACCGGCTGCCCCGTAAGTGAGGTCTGAGGCTGCCACCGGGCATCTATGTGCTTCTGGCCACATCCAGCCTCTCTTCCCGCTGTTTCTGGCTCATTTCAGGCCACGTGCCGCAGGCGGGTATAATCACCTGCTTCTAGACACCCCTGATACCTAATCACCTGCCCCTGCACATGCCTCTGGCTCTTATGATGCTCCTGAGCTCATCCCCAGGCCCCGTCAGGGTCAGTTTGGGTGCCGCTTCCTCCCCAGAAACCTCTGTGTGTTTCTCCAGTGTGGAACTGCTGCTCCACGCCTAGAGCTCACACCTGACTTTATCTCTGCCTTTCCTCCTAGAATTGTGCTGTGTTTCTTCTGTCACGGTTACTTTCACTTGTGGTTTAGTCCTTCTTGTACAGGCTGTAAACCCTTTACAAATTACATCAACAGCTGTATGTTTCGTCGTTTTCCTAACGTTTATTGATCTAGAGGGAAGCGGTTCCTTGAGGCCATCTCCACTCAGCTGCTCCTGTCCCTGGGAAAATGGGGGCCCAGGAGAGCTTGGAGATAAGTCCCAGTAGGAGCTGCCCCTGACGTTACCCTGAGGTGCCCACCAGAGATGGGTCACACATCTACACGCCCAGAACTCTGCCTTTCAGTTAGTTGTGAGTTCATTTTTTAATAAAACTCGAATCACAAGATACAGTTAGAACCAGGGCTGCTCAGTCCTCTGGCCTTCCATGGTTAATAGGCCTTGTTGGGTCAACGGGATATTTTTCTGTTGTAGCCAGAGAAACATACTGTATTTTGAATTTTATATTCCCGTTTTGTGATACTTATGCTAACATTATGAGCATAATGAATGAGCACATTAGGTTTGCA
Source organism: Saguinus midas (assembly GCA_021498475.1). Lineage (NCBI taxonomy): Eukaryota > Metazoa > Chordata > Mammalia > Primates > Cebidae > Saguinus > Saguinus midas. The sequence continues at coordinate 16,995,076 of CM038405.1, read as the reverse complement.
CGGCACTATTGATGAGAAATTAACATTTTGCTAATTTCCAGGAAGGAAATATAATTCATGCGCTTAGGGCTTTCAAAAGAAATTTGGAGTCCAATTATGGATAGAAAGGTATATCCCTGAAATACATTTAAGCATAGCTCCAATGTGAATTTTAAGCTGCTGTCTTCTTGCTGGGTCGGTGGGGAGTGTGGATTTTGGATTTAAATTGTGCAAGAGTGATGTTGGTTCAAAACAGGAAAAGGCCTCTCTGTTGTAGGTGATTAAGCACTGGGATATCTTATTCACGGCCTTATAGAATTCTTACTGTAGAGATCTTAAAAACCGGAGGGAGAATTATATATTTGTTTAATAATAGATTATTATGCTCCCTGGAGTCAGAGCTATTCTAGATTTTTCCTTGAAGTCTATTTTAGTCCAGTGATTCTAGGGTTTTTAAGGAGACTGTTTCCCTCTGTATCTTCTTAGATGTTACGGATCTGGTGCTTAGACTGTTATGTAAGTTCAAAGAGAGGCAGGCGGCGACGGTCTCTGTGTTTGGAGTCCACACACATCCTGGCCCTCCTGACTGTGTGGTCGTGGTGGAGGCTGCTGCTGCATCAGGTACGTCTTCCTGTTTCAGGGAGATCGGGGTGACCGATCCTCTGGCATTGCTGCTGTCTCCATGTGCCGTCAGGTGACGAGGCACACGGCTGACATGCTGCAGCCTGCTCTGTGTTCTCCAGTTCACAATGTAAACCCTTTACAAATTACATCAACAGCTGTATGTTTCGTCGTTTTCCTAACGTTTATTGATCTAGAGGGAAGCGGTTCCTTGAGGCCATCTCCACTCAGCTGCTCCTGTCCCTGGGAAAATGGGGGCCCAGGAGAGCTTGGAGATAAGTCCCAGTAGGAGCTGCCCCTGACGTTACCCTGAGGTGCCCACCAGAGATGGGTCACACATCTACACGCCCAGAACTCTGCCTTTCAGTTAGTTGTGAGTTCATTTTTAATAAAACTCGAATCACAAGATACAGTTAGAACCAGGGCTGCTCAGTCCTCTGGCCTTCCATGGTTAATAGGCCTTGTTGGGTCAACGGGATATTTTTCTGTTGTAGCCAGAGAAACATACTGTATTTTGAATTTTATATTCCGTTTTGTGATACTTATGCTAACATTATGAGCATAATGAATGAGCACATTAGGTTTGCACGGCACTATTGATGAGAAATTAACATTTTGCTAATTTCCAGGAAGGAAATATAATTCATGCGCTTAGGGCTTTCAAAAGAAATTTGGAGTCCAATTATGGATAGAAAGGTATATCCCTGAAATACATTTAAGCATAGCTCCAATGTGAATTTTAAGCCGCTGTCTTCTTGCTGGGTCGGTGGGGAGTGTGGATTTTGATTTAAATTGTGCAAGAGTGATGTTGGTTCAAAACAGGAAAAGGCCTCTCTGTTGTAGGTGATTAAGCACTGGGATATCTTATTCACGGCCTTATAGAATTCTTACTGTAGAGATCTTAAAAACCGGAGGGAGAATTATATATTTGTTTAATAATAGATTATTATGCTCCCTGGAGTCAGAGCTATTCTAGATTTTTCCTTGAAGTCTATTTTAGTCCAGTGATTCTGGGGTTTTTAAGGAGACTGTTTCCCTCTGTATCTTCTTAGATGTTATGGATCTGGTGCTTAGACTGTTATGTAAGTTCAAAGAGAGGCAGGCGGCGACTGTCTCTGTGTTTGGAGTCCGCACACATCCTGGCCCTCCTGACTGTGTGGTCGTGGTGGAGGCTGCTGCTGCATCAGGTATGTCTTCCTGTTTCAGGGAGATCGGGGTGACCGATCCTCTGGCATTGCTGCTGTCTCCATGTGCCGTCAGGTGACGAGGCACACGGCTGACATGCTGCAGCCTGCTCTGTGTTCTCCAGTTCACAATGTGTGCTCATCTGAAGAAATGATCGCTGGCTAAGCTGCCTGTACTTTGCCAGGAAAATTCTAACATAAGAAAATTTGAAGAATCAAAGCTCATTATTTTCTCTGTTTTCCCCCAAGATATTTGAAACTTTTAATAATCTTTTCATTTTGATTTAGCTTAAGTCATCCACAAAGGGCATTGATTGTCCTACACAAAATAATATCAATTCCTTTTTCTTTTCCTTTTTTTGAGACAGGGTCTCACTCTGTCATCCAGGCTGCAGTGCAATGGTGCAGTCACAGCTCACTGCAGCCTCAGCCTCCGGGGCTCGAGTGATCCTCCCGCCTCAACTATGTGAGTAGCTGGGGCTACAGGTGTGTGCCATTACACCTGGTTAATTTTTTGTTTTCTGTAGGGATGGGATCTCCTTATGTTGTCCAAGCTGGTCTTGGATTCCCAGGCTCAAGTGATCTGCCTACCTTGGACTCCCAAAGTGTTGGGATTACAGGCATGAGCCACTGCTCCTGCTCTGTTCCTTCTTCTAAAAGCTGCAGATACTCACTCACCTGAATGATACATAATGGGAGCAGTTTGCCCCTGAACAAACTATTACTGTACAAAGGTAGAGTTTTTCTTTTCTCATTTATAATGCTCAGACTAATGAAGGGTTTTCATAAAGCTTATCAGTGGTAGAGATTAGGATAAGGATGACTTCATTCTGTCTCCAACCTTGCTAACATATATCCTTCCTAAATTATTTCACCTCTTCTGGGTGGTTTCGTAGTCTGGGGAAGCCCTTCTGATCACCAACAATCCTTCCTAAATTATTTCACTTCTTCTGGGCAGTTTCTTCATCTAGGGAAGCCCTTCTGATCACCAACAATCCTTCCGAATTATTTCACCTCTTCTGGGTGGTTTCGTAGTCTGGGGAAGCCCTTCTGATCACCAACAATCCTCCCTAAATTATTTCACTTCTTCTGGGTGGTTTCGTAGTCTGGGGAAGCCCTTCTGATCACCAACAATCCTCCCTAAATTATTTCACTTCTTCTGGGTGGTTTCGTAGTCTGGGGAAGCCCTTCTGATCACCAACAATCCTCCCTAAATTATTTCACTTCTTCTGGGTGGTTTCGTAGTCTGGGAAGCCCTTCTGATCACCAACAATCCTCCTAAATTATTTCACTTCTTCTGGGCAGTTTCTTCATCTAGGAAGCCCTTCTGATCACCAACAATCCTTCCTAAATTATTTCACCTCTTCTGGGTGGTTTCGTAGTCTGGGGAAGCCCTTCTGATCACCAACAATCCTCCCTAAATTATTTCACTTCTTCTGGGTGGTTTCGTAGTCTGGGGAAGCCCTTCTGATCACCAACAATCCTTCCTAAATTATTTCACTTCTGGGTGGTTTCGTAGTCTGGGAAGCCCTTCTGATCACCAACAATCCTCCTAAATTATTTCACTTCTTCTGGGTGGTTTCGTAGTCTGGGAAGCCCTTCTGATCACCAACAATCCTCCTAAATTATTTCACTTCTTCTGGGTGGTTTCAGTCTGGGAAGCCCTTCTGATCACCAACAATCCTCCTAAATTATTTCACTTCTTCTGGGCAGTTTCTTCATCTAGGAAGCCCTTCTGATCACCAACAATCCTTCCTAATTATTTCACCTCTTCTGGGTGGTTTCGTAGTCTGGGAAGCCCTTCTGATCACCAACAATCCTCCCTAAATTATTTCACTTCTTCTGGGTGGTTTCGTAGTCTGGGGAAGCCCTTCTGATCACCAACAATCCTTCCTAAATTATTTCACTTCTTCTGGGCAGTTTCTTCATCTAGGGAAGCCCTTCTGATCACCAACAATCCTTCCTAAATTATTTCACTTCTTCTGGGCAGTTTCTTCATCTAGGAAGCCCTTCTGATCACCAACAATCCTTCCTAAATTATTTCACTTCTTCTGGGCAGTTTCTTCATCTAGGGAAGCCCTTCTGATCACCAACAATCCTTCCTAAATTATTTCACTTCTTCTGGGCAGTTTCTTCATCTAGGGAAGCCCTTCTGATCACCAACAATCCTTCCTAAATTATTTCACTTCTTCTGGGCAGTTTCTTCATCTAGGGAAGCCCTTCTGATCACCAACAATCCTTCCTAAATTATTTCACTTCTTCTGGGCAGTTTCTTCATCTAGGAAGCCCTTCTGATCACCAACAATCCTTCCTAAATTATTTCACTTCTTCTGGGCAGTTTCTTCATCTAGGGAAGCCCTTCTGATCACCAACAATCCTTCCTAAATTATTTCACTTCTGGGTGGTTTCATAGTCTGGGGAAGCCCTTCTGATCACCAACAATCCTTCCCGAATTATTTAACTTCTTCTGGGCAGTTTCTTCATCTAGGGAAGCCCTTCTGATCACCAACAATCCTCCCTAAATTATTTCACTTCTTCTGGGTGGTTTCTTCATCTAGGGAAGCCCTTCTGATCACCAACAATCCTCCTAAATTATTTCACTTCTTCTGGGTGGTTTCTTCATCTAGGAAGGCCTTCTGATCACCAACAATCCTCCTAAATTATTTCACTTCTTCTGGGCAGTTTCTTCATCTAGGAAGGCCTTCTGATCACCAACAATCCTTCCTAAATTATTTCACTTCTTCTGGGTGGTTTCTTCATCTGGGAAGCCCTTCTGATCACCAACAATCCTCCTAAATTATTTCACTTCTTCTGGGTGGTTTCGTAGTCTGGGAAGCCCTTCTGATCACCAACAATCCTCCTAAATTATTTCACTTCTTCTGGGTGGTTTCGTAGTCTGGGAAGCCCTTCTGATCACCAACAATCCTCCTAAATTATTTCACTTCTTCTGGGCAGTTTCTTCATCTAGGAAGCCCTTCTGATCACCAACAATCCTTCCCGAATTATTTCACCTCTTCTGGGTGGTTTAGTAGTCTGGGAAGCCCTTCTGATCACCAACAATCCTCCTAAATTATTTCACTTCTTCTGGGTGGTTTAGTAGTCTGGGAAGCCCTTCTGATCACCAACAATCCTTCCTAAATTATTTCACTTCTTCTGGGCAGTTTCTTCATCTAGGGAAGCCCTTCTGATCACCAACAATCCTCCTAAATTATTTCACTTCTTCTGGGCAGTTTCTTCATCTAGGGAAGCCCTTCTGATCACCAACAATCCTTCCTAAATTATTTCACTTCTTCTGGGCAGTTTCTTCATCTAGGAAGCCCTTCTGATCACCAACAATCCTTCCTAAATTATTTCACTTCTTCTGGGCAGTTTCTTCATCTAGGAAGCCCTTCTGATCACCAACAATCCTTCCTAAATTATTTCACTTCTTCTGGGCAGTTTCTTCATCTAGGAAGCCCTTCTGATCACCAACAATCCTTCCTAAATTATTTCACTTCTTCTGGGCAGTTTCTTCATCTAGGGAAGCCCTTCTGATCACCAACAATCCTTCCTAAATTATTTCACTTCTTCTGGGCAGTTTCTTCATCTAGGAAGCCCTTCTGATCACCAACAATCCTTCCTAAATTATTTCACTTCTTCTGGGTGGTTTCTTAGTCTGGGAAGCCCTTCTGATCACCAACAATCCTTCCTAAATTATTTCACCTCTTCTGGGTGGTTTCTTCATCTAGGGAAGCCCTTCTGATCACCAACAATCCTCCTAAATTATTTCACTTCTTCTGGGTGGTTTCTTCATCTAGGGAAGCCCTTCTGATCACCAACAATCCTTCCTAAATTATTTCACCTCTTCTGGGTGGTTTCGTAGTCTGGGAAGCCCTTCTGATCACCAACAATCCTCCTAAATTATTTCACTTCTTCTGGGTGGTTTCGTAGTCTGGGAAGCCCTTCTGATCACCAACAATCCTCCCTAAATTATTTCACTTCTTCTGGGTGGTTTCGTAGTCTGGGAAGCCCTTCTGATCACCAACAATCCTCCTAAATTATTTCACTTCTTCTGGGTGGTTTCTTAGTCCAGGGAAGCCCTTCTGATCACCAACAATCCTTCCTAAATTATTTCACTTCTTCTGGGTGGTTTCTTCATCTAGGGAAGCCCTTCTGATCACCAACAATCCTTCCTAAATTATTTCACTTCTTCTGGGTGGTTTCTTCATCTAGGAAGCCTTCTGATCACCAACAATCCTCCTAAATTATTTCACTTCTTCTGGTGGTTTCTTCATCTAGGGAAGCCTTCTGATCACCAACAATCCTCCCTAAATTATTTCACTTCTTCTGGGTGGTTTCTTCATCTAGGGAAGGCCTTCTGATCACCAACAATCCTCCCTAAATTATTTCACTTCTTCTGGGCAGTTTCTTCATCTAGGGAAGGCCTTCTGATCGCCAGCACAGTGGCCCAGAGTCTGCTGAAGGAGTGTTTTTGGGGCCAGGGCTTTCTCTTCGCCTCCCTAAAGATCTTCTTCACATGGCCCCCAGCTTACGATCCGGTTGTGTTTCCGATGCCTGTGGTGTCAGTTGTTTTGAACTCCCAAACCACCTGTAGTTTCTAATGTTCTAAAAGTATCTGTACTATGATTTTTGTTTTTATTTTTTTGAGACAGGATCTCTTTCTGTCACCTAGACTGGAGGGCTCTGGGCTCACTGCCACTTCCGCCTCCCATGCAGAAGTGATCCTCCCTTCTCAGCCCCCTGAGTAGTAGCTGGGATATTCCTGATCCCAAGCAGTCCGCCAGCCTTGGCCTCCCAAAGTGCTGGGATTACAGGCGTGAGCCGCTGCACCCGGCCTGCACTAGGATGGATTTTAGATGGTAGTTTCTCATGTCCTGTACACTGCTGTGGGCTGATCTTGTTTGGAAGTGATCCAGACTGGGAACATAGTCAGTACCCACAAGCATATTTTAGGGGAAACCACATTCTGAATTTCAGCTTGGTCTGTTAGTTCCTCCTCGGTTTCCCATCTAGCCCTTCCATTTTGGGGGAAGAAAAAGATAGAATGATGCGTTTTGCCAATTCCTTTTACATAGGCTGTTTGCCAAGACTGGAAACCACATGGAAAGTTGGGTGTCACTTAACAGCTTAAGACTCGAAGAAGATGCTGGGTGACACGTGACTTGCATAGAATTGCAGCTGACTTGATGAGTTGGATTCACTTGGTCCCAAGTGACAGGTACTCAGCTCATTCTGGTTAATGAAGGCAGAAACTTTGAGGGTCGTGTCATTGAAAGCAGGGTCTGAGTCCTCAGTGGTGTCCCGGGGCTGGGTCTGAGGTGCTGTGGCTCCTCTCTCCGCAGGGCAGCCCTTGTCCATTGCTCTGCGGCAGCCGTGCCGCCAGCCATTCCTGGATCTGTGAGTGGCATGCACATCTCTGGACTGGTCACTGCAGCCAGGGCATGCAGTGTGCACCTGGAGAATCGGCAAAAGCCTGGGAAATATGGAGAGGGAGGGCTCCCCAAAGGGAGACTGAGGCAAGACCAATAGGTGCAGTAGACAGGTGCACTGGAAACAGGCTTCCCCGGAACAGGAGCCCCCGGAACAGGCACCCCCTCAAATGGGCTTTCTTGGAACCCACTTTTCAGCTCCGCTGCTCCTCTGGTCCATGCTGACGCCTTGGGGACCAGAGCTCCATTTCCCTTCTCCGAGGAACTTTTTGATGCATTTCAGAGGAGTCACGATTAATTAAACAGCGTTTGCTTCACATAACCATTGTTGAGTGACACAGCAGACCCTCTTGCTCAATTACAATGTAAGATATGATGTAACTCTTCTTATTGAAGAGGTTATATAAATTGGAGAACAATATATAAAGGAAGGATTAAATTATCATTGATACAAGTGACTGGGACTCCTAAGAGCCAGACTGGAAGGGAAGCTGAGATCCTTGATAACTGCACTGTATGGTTGGGGCTGTGGACACTGCAATTTCCCCCTGGAATGGGGCATCTAATGCCCGGAGCCTCCTACCTGGGACCGCAAACCTCAAATCATTCTTGACTCAAAGACTTTCAGCCGCTGCTGCAGAGGTCGGATTCTGCAATGCACTTCTGTATTGAGCGTTTTAACTGGCTCTGTGTGGATTTTTCCCTGTGAGCTGGTGGCACCAAGTATTCAACTTCTCTTCCTAAATTCCAAGTTCTTCTCTGGTCTGATGCAAAGAAACATACTCGTTCTCATGTTCTCTCTTCTCTTCTTCATTTTATTCTTGACAGAAACCCAAGGAATGGGGCTGTATATACGATACATGTCTCTGTACCTTTTCCCATAACCAGAAGGCAATTTCTGAGCTGCTTAGCTGTCTCTTTTTTACCCATTTTCCCTTTGAACTTAAAGCTACTTTCAAAATGATGGGGATGCTGGCATGCAGGAATATTGATACAAGTGACTGGGACTCCTAAGAGCCAGACTGGAAGGGAAGCTGAGATCCTTGATAACTGCACTGTATGGTTGGGGCTGTGGACACTGCAATTTCTGAATGGGGCATCTAATGCCCGGAGCCTCCTACCTGGGACCGCAAACCTCAAATCATTCTTGACTCAAAGACTTTCAGCCGCTGCTGCAGAGGTCGGATTCTGCAATGCACTTCTGTATTGAGCGTTTTAACTGGCTCTGTCTGGATTTTTCCCTGTGAGCTGGTGGCACCAAGTATTCAACTTCTCTTCCTAAATTCCAAGTTCTTCTCTGGTCTGATGCAAAGAAACATACTCGTTCTCATGTTCTCTCTTCTCTTCTTCATTTTATTCTTGACAGAAACCCAAGGAATGGGGCTGTATATACGATACATGTCTCTGTACCTTTTCCCATAACCAGAAGGCAATTTCTGAGCTGCTTAGCTGTCTCTTTTTTACCCATTTTCCCTTTGAACTTAAAGCTACTTTCAAAATGATGGGGATGCTGGCATGCAGGAATAAGGAAGGGAGGATGAGGAGGAGTAAATCGCAGTGGCCGGGGGAAGATAAAGTGGGGAGGTTGGTGGGGAGATAAGAACTGGGCCTTGTGATTAAAAGAGGTAGCAGTGAGGCCACTTTCTAAGCAATTTACGCTGCTAAGCAGTTACTACGTGCAGTTCCAAGGCAGATGGTCTAAGGTGCAGTCTGGGCTTTGCTTCTGATTAAATGGGATTATTTGATGCTCACCGGTGTCGGCTTTGACTGTCCTGTGGTGGATGCGGCACCTGCCTCACAGGGTCATGGGCACGTGGGTCCTGTGCTTTCTGTGTCACGGGGTGATTCAGCATCACCCGGGTTTGGCATGTCTGGCCTCTGGCCCAGTGATGTGTGTTGTCAATGCACTTAGGTGTGTTTAACGGCATCTGGTTCAGATCCATCTCTGTGCCTGTGCACCAGGCCAGGTGTGTGATGGTGCGTTTCACTGAGAAAGAGGCCCGAAGTTTGTGGTATGGGGCACTTACTTCCTCTGATGATTGGAGTCTGTTCCTGGGTCTGCTGAGATCCAAGAAGGTCGGATTCAGTCCTAGGAGAGAGAATGGCCCCAAAAGGGCATTCTGGGAACAGGGAGGACCAGCAGTGGGGTTCCTTCCTTGTCCTAACGGAACCACAGAGATTGAAGGGTCATCTCAGTGAGGCTGGGACTAGGGATGTGTGAGCACCACCCAGGGAAGAGCCTGTGTGAGGAGGGCAGCCACCACCCCAGCTGCTGCCCACCCAGGGTGGACGGTAGTGCTGAGGGGCAGTGCCCAGGGTGGACGGTAGTGCTGAGGGGCAGTGCCCAGGGTGGACGGTAGTGCTGAGGGGCAGTGCCCAGGGTGGACATCTGTGCTGAGTGGCAGTGCCCGGGGTGGACATCTGTGCTGAGGGGCAGTGCCCAGGGTGGATGGTAGTGCTGAGTGGCAGTGCCCGGGGTGGACAGCTGTGCTGAGGGGCTGTGCCCCGGGTGGACATCTGTGCTGAGGGGCAGTGCCCAGGGTGGATGGTAGTGCTGAGGCAGTACCCAGGGTGGATGGTAGTGCTGAGGGGCAGTACCCAGGGTGGACGGTAGTGCTGAGGGAAGTGCCCAGGGTGGACATCTGTGCTGAGTGGCAGTGCCCGGGTGGACAGCTGTGCTGAGGGGCTGTGCCCGGGTGGACATCTGTGCTGAGGGGCAGTGCCCAGGGTGGACGGTAGTGCTGAGGGGCAGTGCCCAGGGTGGATAGTAGTGCTGAGGGGCAGTGCCCAGGGTTGACATCTGTGCTGAGTGGCAGTGCCCGGGGTGGACAGCTGTGCTGAGGGGCTGTGCCCCGGGTGGACATCTGTGCTGAGGGGCAGTGCCCAGGGTGGATGGTAGTGCTGAGGGGCAGTACCCAGGGTGGATGGTAGTGCTGAGGGGCAGTGCCCAGGGTGGACGGTAGTGCTGAGGGGCAGTGCCCAGGGTGGACATCTGTGCTGAGTGGCAGTGCCCGGGTGGACAGCTGTGCTGAGGGGCTGTGCCCGGGTGGACATCTGTGCTGAGGGGCAGTGCCCAGGGTGGACAGTAGTGCTGAGGGGCAGTGCCCAGGGTGGATAGTAGTGCTGAGGGGCAGTGCCCAGGGTTGACATCTGTGCTGAGTGGCAGTGCCCGGGGTGGACAGCTGTGCTGAGGGGCTGTGCCCCGGGTGGACATCTGTGCTGAGGGGCAGTGCCCAGGGTGGATGGTAGTGCTGAGGGGCAGTACCCAGGGTGGATGGTAGTGCTGAGGGGCAGTGCCCAGGGTGGACATCTGTGCTGAGTGGCAGTGCCCGGGTGGACAGCTGTGCTGAGGGGCTGTGCCCGGGTGGACATCTGTGCTGAGGGCAGTGCCCAGGGTGGATGGTAGTGCTGAGGGGCAGTACCCAGGGTGGATGGTAGTGCTGAGGGCAGTGCCCAGGGTGGACGTAGTGCTGAGGGCAGTGCCCAGGGTGGACATCTGTGCTGAGGGGCAGTACCCAGGGTGGATGGTAGTGCTGAGGGGCAGTGCCCAGGGTGGACGGTAGTGCTGAGGGGCAGTGCCCAGGGTGGACATCTGTGCTGAGGGGCAGTACCCAGGGTGGATGGTAGTGCTGAGGGGCAGTGCCCAGGGTGGATGGTAGAGCTGAGGGGCAGTACCCAGGGTGGACATCTGTGCTGAGGAGCAGTACCCAGGGTGGATGGTTGTGCTGAGGGGCAGTGCCCAGTGTGGACGGTAGTGATGAGGGGCAGTGCCCAGTGTGGACGGTAGTGCTGAGGGGCAGTGCCCAGGGTGGATGGTAGAGCTGAAGGGCTAGATGATAGTGCTGAGGGGCACAGGTGTGTGGGTCACCTCAGGGCAGCCTGCCAGCCAGCCCACCTCAGGCTTGCAGGAGACACCCACCCTAGGTTTTTAAACAGTGTGCTAACACTCTGAAAGAAATACTTGTTGAGCCAGTAGTAACCTTGTATGTAACCCTAGGTACTTACTACCTTTCACAGTCATTGATAATTGCTTCCTCTTCCTTTTTATTTTCCTGAGATGGAGTCTTACTCTGTCACCCAGGCTGGAGTGCAGTAATACGATCTTGGCTCACTGCAACCTCTGCTTCTTGGGTTCGAGAGATTCTCTTGCCTCAGCCTCTCAGGTAGCTGAGATTACAGGTGCATATCACCATGCCTGGCTAATTTTTGTATTTTTAGTAGAGACTGGGTTTCCTCATGTTGGCCAGGCCGGTCTCGAACTCCTGACCTCAAGTGATCTGCCTGCCTCGGCCTCCCAAAGTGCTAAGATTATAGGTGTGAGCCACCGTGCCTGGGCCACCGTGCCTGGCCAGTGATTGCTTTTTCAGATGTTATTTGCACCCTCTCTATTAGCACGTGGGCACATTTTAGTGATTTACCATTGAAGCACCTGTAATGTCCAAATTGGTTCGTAGACAATTATTTTCATTTAGGGTCCTTTCTCATTTTAAATTTTGCCTAGTAATCTTTTGACTTTTACCTCGGCCATTTATTTTGTTTTGAATTTTGACTGCTAAGGAAATACCTCATCGGTAATGTGTTTAGGGTACGTACTCTCTCTGACAGTTTTTTTTGTGGCTAATTTCATGCAGCCCAGATATCTTAGGCACTTTCAGCTTCCCATTTACACAGCATGAGTCTGTCTCATTTGAAGTGGTTACTTGACAGTATGGCATTGGGAAAAACATAAAATTACAGATGAAATGTCTTCTTTTTGCACAAGTTAGAATCTGTCTACCAATATGAGTCAACCTGACTGGACTTGGTAAGGAACGGAGATGATGTCTCCATGTGAACTTACCTCCTTTGTGTGAGATGACTGTTTGGCTGAAGATTTCACTGTTTGGCCTTGGAAAGAGGGTGTGGCCACAGGAAAGGGAAGTGCTGCCATTCTCCTGGTGTCCCGGGAGGGACAAGTTTTCTCTGCTTCTTTGTCACTGTTCTCTGGGATTTGTCATGGGACGCACCTTTGTGCTCTCCGTCTGGCTCTGACTCACCCAGAAGCATGGTGTGCCCCTGTGCAGATTTCTCTTTGGTTCGTGATGTCTTAGCCACGGCCTGGACTGCGTTCGGGGCCCTCAGCTCAGGACTCACTTCGTACCTGACGACCTGCTCTAGGTACCTGCTTCGTACCTGAGCTCCTCCTCTCGGTGAGGCTCAGCCCACCAGCACAATTGCAGGTGTGAACTCGCCTCCCTCTCAGTCCCTGTCTAATGACTGCTCGTGGCCTGTGGTCTTCAAGCCCCAGCTCCTCCTCACCGTTCTTTCTCTGAAACATGGACTTTCCACTGTGACGCTCATGCTGTTCCCTGTCTCCACTTCTAATCTTTGCAGCTCTCCTCTGTCTTTTAATTTCCCCAGTTTTACTGATTCTTGCAATACTTGACGATTTAATGTTGCTCGAAATGCATTTTGTACTGAAATGCTGTTTCATATCATTGTGGTTATTAAAATATTAAGGAAAACATGGAGTAGTTTATCTGGTACACATCATTACACATTTTATGCTCGTGGCAGTAGAGTGATTTTAAAACAATTGCAGATATGAAGTTGTAAGTGCCTAATGCTCTGATAATGGGATTTCACACAAAGCTTGTTGCCACCTCCTGTTTCTGAAGTACATTCTATAAATGAAACTTCATTACACAGTAAATTATTTTTCTGTAATCCTTATTTATGAGATATGCCATGTTGCAATTTTTTCTAACCATTGTTTACTAAATTCTGTTGCCCTTTTAACGTGATAATGAACTCTAAAAAGGTGTAATTGAGGTTTCTTGCCCCAGTTGTTTATCAGTGGGTTCTTCAGCTGAGAACAGAGGAGGAAGAGAAATAGCTGGCGGTGATTTATGAATCAGTTCCTTCGTCTCCGTGGCTGTGTTCCCGCTCTGCCAGCACGTGCCGGAGCTCCATTTCTGCCTGACGCACTTCTTGTCTTCAGTAATGCAGTTCTGTTCCTTACGGACACGTGTTTATATGGAATTGTAAACTTTCATTGGGCCGTCCTTTGCCAGTGTTGACATCTGGAGGTAGCTGCGGTTGGTTGTCCGGCTGCGATGCCCGTTGGGAAAGGAAGAACGTGTGGAGACGGTGAACTTGAGGCTGTGAGCTTGGACGGCCGCCGTGTTGAAGGCGTCGCTGTTTTCTCCCAGACTTCCCTCTTCGCTTTCTCGGTCGTGATCCCGATTTCTGTTTGTCTGTCCACGGTGCCTCCACCACCTGTCCCCTTGCAGCCTGGGTGTGCTGGAGAAGCTCACTCCCTTATCCTGCCTGTGGTTGTGGCAAGTAACCTGATTCAAGTCCGTGAAACTGGAAAAGGGCTTTTGGGAAAGAGGTTTCCTCCCTTCTCTGAGACAGCTTCTGGGAGTGCAGAGCGCTCCCTTCCTTGGAATGAGCAGGAACTATCTGGGGGCTCTGCCAGCCCTCCTGCCATCCTGAGAGGCCACTAGCTTCTGGATGAAGTTCCCATCACAGGATACAGGGAGAAGAGGTGAAAATCAACCATGGCTTCACTGAGCCCTGGACCCAAACTGACTCTGAGTTTCTGCGCTTTGCCTTCCCGTGAGCCACTGAGTTGCCTTTACTGTCGGGCAAGTGTGAATTGGCTTTTCCTTTACTCTCCGTCAAACACGATGTGACCAGCCCCGGGCGGAGGTTTGGAAGGACATGGGGTGGCGGTGCTTCCGGACTTCAGCCCAAGTCTGTACTGGCTGAGGTTCCCCAGAGAAATGGGATGATCGGTAGGATGTGTGTGCTCTGCCACCTCTCCAAGAGGGAGGGAAGGAGAGGGGGACTTTTTGCAAGGAATTAACTTGCACAGTTTGGGGGCTGGTGAGTCTGAAATCTGTGAGCTGGGCCAGCAGGCAGGAGACACAGGGAAGGGTTGGTGCTGCAGCTGGGGGCTTTGAAGGCCACCTGGAGGTGAAGTCCCCACGACCTTCTGTATGACCTTGTACCTATGGCAGTGGGTATGCTTGTCCCGTGGTATGTCCTGACTGCCATGAGAGGTGGTGAGGAAAGTGGAGTTAGCTTTGGTGTTCGTGGGAAGTCACGGCCTTCCAGCCTCTTGTGCCTGGCTTTTCCTCCTGCCTCGCCCTCTGCCAGGGTCTCAGCAATCGACTCAGGGGTTCTTTTCAAGAGGAATGGGGAATTGAAGAAAAGGTGGCTGTGTTGAGCTTGGGAGAAGTCAGGTGTGGCATTTTGTGGCAAAGACAGTGTCATTAGAGAAGGTAGTTTCGAGAATGATTTCTTTTGCTGATAATGAGATGCCTGTGACATTTCAATTAAATCTATAATTATAGAGTGATATATTATAAACTAATCAGATAGATGAAATTATCAGCTACAGATCCTTGCATTTGGCATGCTGAGATTTAATCAAAGCTTTGATAAGGACGGGGATAACATGAGCAATCAGACGGCCTACGGGAACTGAGTGTTTAAATGGAGTTGAGAGATGACATCAAGAATACAGTGTTCAGCCTCGGAGAACTGGAGCAGTTGAACTCCAGGCACAAGAGCAGTTATGCTCATACACCTGTAGTGAAATTCCTCTTTAAGTATTTAGGTATTAATTAGATTAGTAGTGCTTTTGAATACATTTATGAATTTAAAACCATTGGTAGAGAATCTCTGATTCTCAAATGAGAACTGGTCGATGGCCGTGTGTCACGTAAGTGGCAAAACGTGGCAATAGAACACGTGTAATTTTTCATAATACCCTGGTATGTTTTCCCATAGCTGCTACTTAGCTGTAATGGAAGACATCCTAAATTTTATGTTATTTTCAATCAAGAATACCTTTCAGCCAACAAAATGGAACATGCAGTTGCTATATTTTCTCACCTTATTATATGGCCAAGACAAAAGCATATTGTGATCGATAGTTGCTGTTATCTCTTGGATATCCTAATGGTTTATATTTCCTTTTTAAGAGGAAAAAGAACCCAAAAAGCCGAGACATTGTGGATTGTTAGATACAATATATATGGATATAAATTAGATGGGGCATATTTGGTAAAGTGTCTATATTCATATAAACACTTGTATTTTTTATTACACTTATATTTTTTTATTACAGAAAATATTATGTTGTAATTTGGAAGGTTGATTCTATGTCATCTTGTTTCTTTTTATTAGAAAAAGATGCCCCATGTGAAATAAACATGAATCCTGTTCTTTCTGGCACCCTTGAAGTGTGTGTGTGTGTGTGTGTGTGTTAGATTTCTTAAAACCTATTATTTTATTTTCAAAACTGAGGAATAAGCAGGAAGGTAAACTGATACGGAAGTTGTACGGCGTGTTTTATGGGAGGTGAGGGCCTAGACACTCGCCGATGCTGCTGGCTGAACTTCCTCCAGGGGCTGCTCTGCTGAGCTTTTTACCTCTAGCACAAAAGTGGGGGCAGTTCCCCCTTTCCCCAGCTCTGCATTCCCAGAAGAGCCGAAGAATCTGGGGTTCCTTCTCCCTCCAGTGACTGAGGCTCCACATTTCCCTAGCAGATAATCAGCGAGGTGCCTTTTATCCTGCATGACAGCGATCTGCCTGTCAGTGTTCCCCTGTCACGTGCTCTGGGACGGCACCAGCAGGACTCCTGTCTGCCCCGTGTGTAGTGATGAGGGTAACAGCCGAAAGGTATAACAGACAAAGCGAATCATCCCCTTAAAGGAGAAAACACACTGAATCTTTAATGGTGACCTATTAAAATGAGCTTAACGGAGGGACTGGAAAGAACTCAGAAAAAGGTCTAATGTGTCTTAAAAGGAGGTTTCGGATTTCTTCTGTAAAGTAAGAGCAAGATGCCGTTAAAAAAGGAAGGATTTTAGAATCAGAGTTTATTTTTCCCTCGTAAGTAGCAGAGGCAGTGAGAAGTGGAATAGATGTTACAACACCTGAGTTTTGTAACTGAGTTAAGTGACTGGCCCAGGTTGTGTCGTACATAAGATGGAAGCACACACTGGGCTCCATATGCCATGGTTGCAACACTAGTCGAGCTCTTGGAACATTTCTGTTCATGTTTTGAGGACGTTGCCTGAATAATTCATTTAATCCTTACCAATAGCACATGAGGCGAACCTTACTATTTTCGTGTGCACATTAGGAAGCAGGAATGGAGACTTTCTGTAACTGCGTTCAGAGGATGTTACTAGTAAGGGCTGGGTGCTGGATTCAAACCCTGATTCAGATCCGGTGTTTTAAACCAGTGTGCTGTGTGGGGCACCTGTAAAACAGGAAGGGTAGCTTCATAAAGTGACCCACTAGAAATGCTATGAACATCGTAGCCCTTGAAATGAAAACTCAGTAGATACTTAGAGATCAGATATAGTTGAAGAAAAATTAATGAACTATAAGATTATGCTAAAGAAGTTTCCTAGTGGTAAGCATAGAAAGAGCGAGAGAACTGAGGAACCACAGTTAACAGAGCAGATATATCTGAAGAGCAAAAAATAGATCCATTAGAAGGTAAAGCAGGAGGTAATAGAAAGGTGAGTGTCTTCGTCCCTGTGTACTGCTGAAATACATACTTGAGACTGGTTTATTTATCAGCAGTAGGAGTTTATTTCTCACACTTCTGGAGGCTGGGAGTCCGTAGTCACGGTGCAGCAGGCTTGGGGCACCTCTGCTGCAAGGTGGGTGCCTTTCGGCTATGCCCTCTGAAGGGAGGAGTGAGTGCTGTGTCCTCCCTTGGCGGCGGAGCAGAACACCCTAGTCCCTCAAACCCTTTTATGAGGCCCTTAATCCCATCAGCGTGGCTTTGCCCTCAGGAGTTAGTATCTCCCAGAGGCCCTGCCTCCTGATGCCGTCATGTTGGCTAAGTTTTAGCAGGTGCATTGTGGAGGCACTTTCAGACCATCACAGTGCTCAATCAACATTTGAGATAAAAACGGCAGATAATCTCCCCAAATCGAGGAAAAATCTTTTCAGATAGATACATTGTGTCACCTACTAGGCAGAAATAAAGACAAATTCCATATCCTGATACATCATTGTAAAATTTCACTGTGTCAAGAGCAAAATGCTAAACAACTTGGTAAAGAAAACAGAAATTGTTTATAGATTGGTAAATAATACTTTAGTAATAGTAATAGATTCGGCCGGGCGTGGTGGCTCAAGCCTGTAATCCCAGCACTTTGGGAGGCCGAGGCGGGTGGATCACGAGGTCAAGAGATCGACACCATCCTGGTCATCATGGTGAAACCCCGTCTCTACTAAAGATACAAAAAATTAGCTGGGCATGGTGGCGCGTGCCTGTAGTCCCAGCTACTCAGGAGGCTGAGGCAGGAGAATTGCCTGAACCCAGGAGGCGGAGGTTGCGTTGAGCCGAGATCACACCATTGCCTCCAGCCTGGGTAACAAGAGTGAAACTCCGTCTCAAAAAAAAAAAAAAAAAGTAATAGATTCTTGAAGATATCTGTTGAATGTCTTGAATTCTGTTCCTAACATACCCATCCTTTGATATTGAGGGCAAATAAAGACATTTTCAGACTTGGCAAATTCACAGAGGCTATATTGAAAGAAAGACAAGAAAATACAAAAGAATACTTTTGAGCACGAGGAAAATGAACACAGAAGGATGTTAGCAAAGAGATCAAAGAAACATAAGGAATTCAGCTATTAATTAATATGTAGATATTAAATTTACAGTTGGTGATACACTATGTCTTTGTTTCACACAAAACTGTCCCTGATATTATACGTAACAATATCAGAGCAGGGTGAGAGTGAGGGAGGTGTGAGCCTGGCGGGAAGGAACATGTGCTGAAGTTCTTTTGTTCAAGAGGCTGCTAGAAATACTGATTGTTAGTGACTTTATTAGGAAAATGTACATATATAATTGCATATGCTAACATTTTAAAGGTAGAAGTAAAATGTATGGCACTGAAAAAGTAGAAAGTAAAATTCCTGTCTGTGTAAGGCAGGAAAACAGAAAAAAAGCACAAAGGAAAGCATAAATTAACAAACATGAAACATTGCATCAAAATAAGTTCCAATTTATTATTGATCACAATGAATGTGAATGGGTGAAACTTAAACATTAAAAACCAAGATTCTCAGATTAGAATAAATACAACATTGAGTTGTCTGCTGTTTATTATTGTTCAATGTTTTACTTTAATAGGTTTTTCTGGGCACAGGTGGTGGATGATTACATGAATACGTTCTTCGTGTCTGAGATTTCTGAGATTTTGGTGCACCAGTCACCTGAGAGCAGTGGGCACTGTACCCAGTGCGTAGCCTTTTATCCTTCAGCACTCCCGTCCTTTCCCTTGAACTCCTAGACTCCAGCGTATCATTCTTACGCCTCCGTGTCCTCATAGCTTAGCTCCCACATGTGAGTGAGAACATACGATGTTTAGTTTTCCATTCCTGAGTGACTGCACTTAGAATAGCAGTCTCCAGTTCCATCCAGGTTGCTGCAAATGCTGTTAATTCATTCCTTTTCATGGCTGAGTAGTATTCCATGGTCTATATATACTACGTTTTCTTAATCCACTTTATCTTTTTTATATAATGACTTCTTTTCGTCTGGGTAGATACCTAGGAGTGGGATTGCTGCGTCAAACAGATCTACTTTTAGTTCCTTCAGGGGTCTCCACACTGTTTTTCATAGTGGTTGTACTGGTTTACATTCCCACCAACAGCGAAAAAATATTTCCTTTTCACCGTACGCGTACCAACATTTATTACTTTTGATTTTTTTTGTTTATGCCCATTCTTGTAGGAGTGAGGCGGTATTGCATTGTGTTTTAACTTGCATTTCCCTGATAATCAGTGATGAGCATTTTTTTCATATGCTTGTTGGCCAGTTGTGCATCTTCTTTTGAGAATTTTCTATTTGTACCCTTAGCTCACTTTCTGATGGGATTTTTTTTCTGATTTGTTTGAATTCTTTGTAGATTCTGGATATTAGTCCTTTGTTGAATGTATAGGTTGTCAAGATTTTCTCCCCCTCTGTGGGTTGGCTGTTAAGTCTGCTGATTATTTCTCTTGTTGTGCAGAAGCTTTATAGTTTAATTAAGTCTCATCTTTGTTTTTGCTGCATTTTCTTTTGGGTTCTTGGACATGAAGTCTTTGTCTAAGCCAATGTCTAGAAGGGTTTTACAATGTTCTAGAATTTTTATAGTTTCTAGTCTTATATTTAATGATCCATCTTGAGTTGATTTTTGTATAAGGCAAGAGATGAAGATCCAGTTCATTCTTCTGTATGTCGCTTGCCTATTATTTGTTGAACAGGCTGTCCTTTCCCTACTTTGCTTTGTCGACGATCAGCTGGCTGTATTTGGGTTTATTTCTGGGTTCTCTATTCTGTTTCATTGGTCTATGTGCATATTTTTATACAAGTACCTTGCTGTTTTGGTGACTGTGGCCTTATAGTATAGTTTGAAATCAGGTAGTGTGATGCCTCCAGATTTGTTATTTTTGCTTAGTCATGCTATGGCTATGTGGGCTCTTTTTGTTCCATATGCATTTCAGAATTGTTTTTTCTAATTCTGGGAAGAATGATGGTGGTATTTTGATGGGAATTGCGTATAATTTGTAGATTGCTTATGGCAATATAGTCAATTTCACAATATTGATTCTACCCATCCATGAGCATGACATGTGTTTCTGTTTGTTAGTGTCATCTATGATTTCTTTCAGCAGTGTTTTGCAGTTTTCCTTGTAGAGGCCTCTCACCTTTTTGGTTAGGTATATTCCTAAGTGTTTTATTTTATTTTATTTTTTTTGAAGCTGTTGTGAAAGGGGTTTAGTTCTTAATTTGATTCTCAGCTTGGTCACTGTTGGTGTATAGCAGGGCTACTGATATGTGTGCATTAATTTTGTATCCTGAAACTTTGCTGAATTCATGTACCAGTTCTAAGAGCTTTCGGGATGAGTCTTTAGGGGTTTCTAGGTATATGATCATATCGTCAACAAACAGTGACAGTTTGACGTCCTCTTTACCGATTTGGATGCCCTTTACATTGCTCTGGCTAGGACTTTCAGTACTACGTTGAGCAGAAGTGGTGACTGTGGGCATTCTTGTCGCGTTCTTGTTCTCAGGAGTAATGCTTTCAACTTTCCCCATTCTGTATAATGTTAGCTGTGGGTTGGTCATAGATGGCTTTTGTTACCTTAAGGAATGTCCCTTCTATGTCAATTTTGATGGGGGTTTTAAAGATAAAGCAATGCTAGATTTTGTCAAATGCTTTTTCTGCATCTATTGAGATGATCATGGGATTTTTGTTGTTAATTCTGTTTGTGTGATATATCACATTTATTGACTTATGTGTATTAAACCATCCCTGCATACCTGGTCTGAAATCCACTTGATCATGGTGGATTATCTTTTTGATATGCTGTGGGATTTGGTTCGCTAGTATTTCGTTGAGGATTTTTGCGTCTATGTTCATCAGGGAGAATGGTCTGTGCTTGTTCTCGTTCTTATGTCCTTCCATGGTTTTGGTATTAGTGTGATACTGGCTTCACAGAATGATTTAGGAAGGATTCCCTCTTTCTCTGTGTTTTGGAATAGTGTCAAAATTATTGGTACAATTCTTCTTTGAATGTCTAACAGAATTCAGCTGTGAATCTGTCCGGTCCTGGACCTTTTTTTGTTGGCAATTATTTTGTTACCATTTCAATCTTGGGGCTTGTTGTTGGTCTGTTCAGAGATTCTGTGTCCTCCTGGTTTAATCTAGGAGGCTTGTTTATTTCCAGCAATTTATCCGTCTCCTCTAGGTTTTCTAGTTTATGTGCATAAAGGTGTTCATAGTAGCCTTGAATGATCTTTTGAAATTCTGTGGTGTCTGTTATGATATCTTCCATTTTGTTTCTAATTGAGCTTATTTGGATCCTTTCCTGGTTAATCTCACTTATGGTCTATCAGTTTTATCTTTTCAAAGAACCAGCTTTTTGTCTTATTGTGGTTTTTGTTTGTTTCAATTTTATTTAGTTCTGCTCTGTTCTTATTTCTTTACTTCTGCTGGGTTTGGGTTTGGGTTTGGGTTTGGATTATTCTTGTTTCTCTAGTTCCATGAGGCATGATCTTAGATTGTTTATTTGTGCTCTTTCAGACTTTTGATGCAACTATTTAATGCTATGCATTTTCCTCTTAGCACTGCTTTTGCTGCGTCCTAGAGGTTTTGATAGGTTATGTCACTATTATCAGTTAGTCACAGAATTTTGTTAATTTCCATCTTGATTTCGTTGTTAATTTCCATCTTGATTTCCAACAGTCATTCAGGAGCAGGATATTTAATTTCCATATATTTGAATGGCTTTGAGGTTTCCAATTTTATGGCACTGTTTTCTGAGAGAGTACTTGATATGATTTCAAGTTTCTTCAATTTACTGAGACTTGTTTTGTGGCCTATCATGTGGTCTGTCTTGGAGAATGTTACATATGCTGATGAACTGAATGCATATTCCGCAGTTATTGGGTGGAATGTTTTGTAAATATCTTTTAAGTCTGTTTGTTGTAAGGTAGTTTCAGTCCATTGTGTCTTCGTTGACTTTCTGTCTTGATGAACTGTCTAGTACTGTCAGTGAAGTATTAAAGTCCCCCACTATTATTGTGCTTTCATCTATCTCTTTTCTTAGATATAGTAGTAATTACTTTATACATTTTGGAGCTTCAGTATTAAGTACATATACATTTAGAATTTTGATATTTTCCTGTTGGACTACTCCTTTTATGAGTATACAATACCCATCTTTGTTTTTTAAACTGCTGTTGCTGTAAAGTTTGTTTTGTCTGATATAAGAATTGTTACTCCAGCTAGCTTTTGATGTCCATTTGCATGGATTTTTTTTTTCCTATTTTAAGTTTATGTGTGCCCTTATGTGTTAGGTGAGTCTCCTGAAGACAGCAGAAACTTGGTTGGTGAATTCTTATCCATTCTGCCGTTCTGTATCTTTTAAGTGGAGCATTTAGGCCACTTACATTCAATGTTAGTATTTTGATATGAGGTACTATTCCATTCATCTTGGTATTTGTTGCCTGAATACCTTGTTTATTTTTTTTATTGTGTTATTGTTGTATGTAACAGGTCCTGTGAGATTTATGCTTTAAGGAATTCTATTTTGGTGTATTTCAATGATTTGTTTCAAGATTTAGAGCTCCTTGTAGCAGTTCTTATAGTGCTGGCTTGGTAGTGGGGAATTCTCTCAGCATTTTTTTAATCTGGAAAAGAGTATATCTTTCCTTCATTTATGAAGCTAGTTTCACTGGATACAAAATTCTTGGCTGATAATTGTTTTGTTTAGGAGGCTAAAAATAGGAACCCCATTTCTTTTTCTTTTCTTTTTTTTTTTTTAAATAGCATATATTTCTTTTCTTTTCTTTTTTTCCATTTATTTATTTATTTATTATTTATTATTTTTAAATTTTTATTGCATTTTAGGTTTTGGGGTACATGTGCAGAACGTGCAAGATAGTTGCATAGGTACACACATGGCAGTGTGTTTTGCTGCCTTCCTCCCCTTAACCCACATTTGGTGAGAAAAATGAGAACACATGGACACAGGGAGGTGGGTACTACACACTAGGGTCTATTGGGGGGAATAGGGGAGGAACCCCGTTTCTTATAGCTTCCAGGGTTTCTGCTTAGAAATCTGCTGTTAACCTGATAGGTTTTCCTTTATAGATTACCTAATGCTTTTGCCTCTCAGCTCTTAAAATGGTTTCCTTTGTCTTGATCTTGGATAACCTGATGACTATATGCCTCGGCGATGATCTTTTGCGATGAATTTCCCAGGTATTCTTTGAGCTTCTTGTATTTGGATGTCTGATCTCTAGCAAAGCCAGGAGCTTTTCCTCGATTATTCCCTCAAATATGTTTTCCAAACTGTTAGATTTCTCTTCTTCCTTGGAAACCCCAATTATTCTTAGGTTTGGACATTTAACATAGTCCCAAACTTCTTAAAGACTTTGTTCATATTTAAAATTCTTTTTTTTTTTGTCTTGGATGGATTGGGTTAATTTGAAAGCCTTATCTTTAAGCTCTGAAGTTCTTTCTTCAGCTTATTTGATTCTACTGCTGAGACTTTCCAATGCATTTTGCATTTCTTTAAGTTTGTATTTGATTTCCAGAAGTTACGATTGTTTTTTATTTATGCTATTTCACTGAATAAATTTTCTTTCATATCCTATATCATGTGTTTCTTTTATTTAAGTTGGAGTTCACCTTTCTCTGGTGCCTCCTTGATTAGCTTAATAATCAACCTGAATTCTTTTTCTGGCAATTCAGAGATTTTGTCTTGGTTTGGATCCATCACTGGTGAGCTAAAAGATCTTTTGGGGGTGTTAAAGAAACTTATTTTGTCCTGTTACGAGAATTGTTTTTCTGATTCCTTCTCACTAGGGTAGGCTATGTCAGAGGGAAGATCTGGGATTCAAGGGCTGCTGTTCAGAGTCTTTTCTCCCACAGGGTGCTCCCTTGATGTGGTGTTCTCCTTCCCCTAGGTATGTGGCTTCCTGAGAACTGAACTGTAGTGATTGTTTTTGCTCTCCTGGGTCCAACCACTTAGTGGAGCTACCAGGCTCCAGGCTGCTACTGGGGAGTGTCTGCAAAGAGTCCTGTGATGTGATTTGTCTTCAAGTCTTCCAGATGTGGTTACCAGCACCTGCTCTGGCAGAGGGAGCAGGGCAATGAAGTGGACTCTTTGAGTGTCCTTGGTTGTGTTTTTCAGGGGGATGGTTTTGTGATGGTTGGCCTCCATCCAGAGGGTGGTGCTTTTAAGAGTGTATCAGCTGTGGTCCCACAGTGGGGACAGGTTTCTCAGGTGGTGGGCACGGCCACAGAGCTCCCAAGATATTATGACCTTTGTCTTCAGCTACCAGAGTGGGTAGAGAAAGACCACCAGGTCGGGGACAGGGATAGGTATGTCTGAGCTCAGTCTCTCCTTGGCAGGGCTGACTGCAGCTACTGTGAGGGATGGGGGGATGATTCCCAGGCCAATGGAGTTATGTTCTCAGGGGGACTATGGCTGCCTCTGCTGAGTCATCGCTGGCAGTGACAGACTTCACCTCACTTGTACACAGCCCGCCATCCTAAAGGTTGGTCTCACTCCCGCCATGCCCTACCAATAGCACCGAGTCTATCTCCAGGCAGCTAGTAACCCCCTGAGAACTTTCCCTGGACCACGAGCCTCCCCACTGAGAAAGCGCTGACTCAGTGTTTTGGCATCTCAAGGAGCCTGCAGCGGTAATCCACCTCCTTCAAAGGGTCTGAGGATTCTTTCGGCTTTCCTAGTACGTTCCTGCCGTAGTTCTTGGGGCAAAAGTTCATGACGTGAGTCTCCACATGCTGCTCTGTCTATCCGAGAGGGAGCTGCAAGGTAGTTCTGCCTCCCATTTGCTGTCTTAATTCTCGCTGCTGTTTAAACAAACATGTGCAAACTGTACTGATAATAGGAAACTTACGGCAAGATTTATAAAGAAAATAAAGAGAAATTCAAGAAAATAGTGAAAAATGTGATAGAATCATAAAGTTAGAAGAAACAGAAGATCATCTGTAAAAATCTTTGCTGAGAAATTTGAAAATCTAGATGAAATGATTGGTTTTCTTGGTGACTATAAATGACATAAATTGATTCAACAAAAGTTAGAAAAAGTTAACGGAGTAGTAACCATGAAAAAATTAAAAACTTTTATAGACCTCTCTTTATAAGAAGAATTGACTCAGATATTTTGTAGGTAAATTCTATACAACATTTTAGGAACTGACCATTTTACGTTATCTCAGACTAATAAGCATCACTTTCATTTAATGACTGAATCCAGAATTTGATAACTATCTCAGGAAACGGCTGAGCTTTTTAAGAATATATAAATTTCCTACCCCACATATTAGCCAATTGAATCTAGTTAGAGGTTAAGTATGAGCATAAGCTTTGCCTCACAAGTGCAATATTATTTTAATGATAGTATCTCTATGTAGTAATGCATAAGATAAACATATTAAAAACCAGAAAGCCTTGTGATTATATTCGTAGATATTATAAGACTTTTAAACAATATAGCAGCCACCTATGATAAAATTCTAAGTGAAATAGAAATGGCAAGAAACTTTCTTGAAACGGGTAAAGGTATAATCAGAAATGTAACAACAATCACAGTAGTATGTGGAGAAATGCTAAAATACCAAGCAAAATGGCAATGCCACAGTTATTACTATTATTTCATTTCTTTTGAAGCCTCTATTATCTTGGGAAAATGTATAAGAAAAGACACTAGGAAGGCAGAGAGTTAATTTCATTGGAAAATGATAGAGACGATACAAAACCTGTAAGATAATTAGTAATGCTGAGCTTGGAGAACAAATACTAGGGGAGTAATGAGAATTGTTAACCATACTGAGTATGATAAAGGAGCGCTAGTGTGCTTCTCTTAGCAGACAGGAACTGTCCCAGTTCAGATTTTTCTCTAACATCCTTTATTGAACAATCCTGTGAATTTGTTCTTACAGGTTAACTTCATTACCACTTAATCAACTTTCTTATTCTTGCCTTTGATACCAATCCAAACAGGAAAGGTTCCCATGGAAAAAATAGGCCCGTTCTCAGAACGAATAAATCTCACAAAATATCTTGGAATGAAACAGGAATGTGTACGATTTATGGGAAAAAAACAATAAAACACTTGGGAGGGACGTAAAACATCACCAGGTACTTGGGATGGAGCGGTACTGGTGTGGCTGACTTGGCATGGAAATGCGGCACTTCCTGGAAGTGGGGTGGGGTGTGACTTACGTAATTTCCATGGGCACCCTTTCCTGTTTGGACTGGTATTGAGGGTGGGAATAGGCGAGTTGATTAAGTGGTAATGATGTTAACCTATAAGAACAAATTCAGAAAATTATTTAGTAAAGGGTGTTAAAGAAAAATCTAAACGTGAGAGTTCTTATCTACTAAGAGAAACACACCAGAGCTGTGGAGGTAAATCAGTCTGTAGAACAATCTCTTTTATGTGGGTGACATTTTCAAGTTAGTCTGGAAAATATGGATTAGGCAGTAAATTTGTTGGGATAATTGGTTATCCATTGGAGAAAAATTCATTTCCACCTCACAACTCAAAATTAAGTTTCAAACACATTAAATGTGTAATCATTAAAGATAGTTACAGAAAGTCTAACAGAAAATTTAGTACTATATATATATATATATATATTTTGAGACAGAGTTTCGCTCGTTACCCAGGCTGAAGTGCAATGGCGCGATCTCGGCTCACCGCAACCTCTGCCTCCTGGGTTCAAGCAATTCTCCTGCCTCAACCTCCTGAGTAGCTGGGACTACAGGCGCGCACCACCACGCCCAGCTAATTTTTGTATTTTTAGTAGAGACAGGGTTTCGCCATGTTGACCAGGATGGTCTCGATCTCTTGACCTCATGATCCACCTGCCTCAGCCTCCCAAAGTGCTGGGATTACATGCGTGAGCCACCATGCCCGGCCAGTACAATATGTTTTTAAATTGTAGAACTGGGGTCAGGCACGGTGGCTCACACCTGTAATCCCAGCACTTTGGGAGGCAAGCGGTGGATCACCTGAGGTCAGGAGTTTGAGACCAGCCTGCCCAATCTGGTGAAATGCCATCTCTATTAAAAATACAGAAATTACTGGGTGTGGTGATGGGCACCTGTAATCCCAGCTACTCGGGAGGCTGAGGCAGGAGAATTGCATGAACCTGGGAGGTGGAGGTTGCAGTGAGCCGAGATTGTGCTATTGCACTCCAGCCTGGGCAACAGAGACAGACTCTGTCTCAAAAAAAAAAAAAAAAAAAAAAAAATTTGTAGAATTGGGAAGATCTTTTAAATCACAGAAACCATGAAGGAAGGAACTGACAGATTTGGATACCTGCGTATGAAACCCTTCTAAACTGTTGAAAGATATCATTAATGAAGCTAACAGGCGAATGACAAGCAGAAAAAATATTTGGAATGGATAGAATAGATAAGCATCTGACATATATAAAGAGTTTCTTGAAAGTAATGAAAAATGTATCCCCAAAAAGAAAAAACCAAGGAACAGTTTACACAGAAATTTGTTTGCTCAGTAACCGCATTAAAAGATCCCCAGAGTCTAGAAAAACAGCAATAAACTGTATTTTTCCATCAGTGGTAAAAGCAAGAAGATTGTCAATATGTGGCAGTGTAAGTGTAAATGGAAATCAATGTTTTGGTAGTGTTTTGGGTTAATGATGTGCGTATCTTTTGACTCACTAATTCTGTCTAGAAACTTATTCTGCATAAACTCACATAATGAGAAGCATTAAAAAATGTATGCAGAATTCTTAGGAAATGGGAAAAGTGGAAATAACCCAAATGTCCAACAGTTAAAGATTTGTGGGGCTAATTGCGATTCTTCAATGCAGGGAAAGATTTAGTTCTGTCTCTACTGATACGGAGAAATGTTGATATATTAGTGGCAAGTGGATAAGGCTCCTTGAAGAACAGAATGTAAATTCTAGCAAGGTAGAGAGTTTGACAGTAAGTGCCTGGAAATGAATATGCAATTTAGACTGACAATCACATAAAGTATATATTAACTGATTTCAAGAAACCAACGGTTGATTTTCAGGTTGTGTATTATTTTATAATGAACATTTCCCAAATGTGCTTTCTACAATGAAAGTCAGCTAATTTAGTACTATATATATATATATATATATTTTGAGACAGAGTTTGCTCGTTACCCAGGCTGAAGTGCAATGGCGCGATCTCGGCTCACCGCAACCTCTGCCTCCTGGGTTCAAGCAATTCTCCTGCCTCAACCTCCTGAGTAGCTGGGACTACAGGCGCGCACCACCATGCCCAGCTAATTTTTGTATTTTTAGTAGAGACAGGGTTTCGCCATGTTGACCAGGATGGTCTCGATCTCTTGACCTCATGATCCACCTGCCTCAGCCTCCCAAAGTGCTGGGATTACATGCGTGAGCCACCATGCCCGGCCAGTACAATATGTTTTTTAAATTGTAGAACTGGGGTCAGGCACGGTGGCTCACACCTGTAATCCCAGCACTTTGGGAGGCCCAGGCGGGTGGATCACCTGAGGTCAGGAGTTTGAGACCAGCCTGCCCAATCTGGTGAAATGCCATCTCTATTAAAAATACAGAAATTACTGGGTGTGGTGATGGGCACCTGTAATCCCAGCTACTCGGGAGGCTGAGGCAGGAGAATTGCATGAACCTGGGAGGTGGAGGTTGCAGTGAGCCGAGATTGTGCTATTGCACTCCAGCCTGGGCAACAGAGACAGACTCTGTCTCAAAAAAAAAAAAAAAAAAAATTTGTAGAATTGGGAAGATCTTTTAAATCACAGAAACCATGAAGGAAGGAACTGACAGATTTGGATACCTGCGTATGAAACCCTTCTAAACTGTTGAAAGATATCATTAATGAAGCTAACAGGCGAATGACAAGCAGAAAAAATATTTGGAATGGATAGAATAGATAAGCATCTGACATATATAAAGAGTTTCTGAAAGTAATGAAAATGTATCCCCAAAAGAAAAACCAAGGAACAGTTTACACAGAAATTTGTTTGCTCAGTAACCGCATTAAAAGATCCCCAGAGTCTAGAAAAACAGCAATAAACTGTATTTTTCCATCAGTGGTAAAAGCAAGAAGATTGTCAATATGTGGCAGTGTAAGTGTAAATGGAAATCAATGTTTTGGTAGTGTTTTGGGTTAATGATGTGCGTATCTTTTGACTCACTAATTCTGTCTAGAAACTTATTCTGCATAAACTCACATAATGAGAAGCATTAAAAAATGTATGCAGAATTCTTAGGAAATGGGAAAAGTGGAAATAACCCAAATGTCCAACAGTTAAAGATTTGTGGGGCTAATTGCGATTCTTCAATGCAGGGAAAGATTTAGTTCTGTCTCTACTGATACGGAGAAATGTTGATATATTAGTGGCAAGTGGATAAGGCTCCTTGAAGAACAGAATGTAAATTCTAGCAAGGTAGAGAGTTTGACAGTAAGTGCCTGGAAATGAATATGCAATTTAGACTGACAATCACATAAAGTATATATTAACTGATTTCAAGAAACCAACGGTTGATTTTCAGGTTGTGTATTATTTTATAATGAACATTTCCCAAATGTGCTTTCTACAATGAAAGTCAGCTAATTTTCTTACCTTATTAGAATTTTACATTTGAAAGTAATTACATGGCATTAGGTAACTGATCATCAGATTGATGCTTGGTCAGAGATTTTGGTAATAACCAGTTTTCAGGGGATAGCAGGCAATGCTCAGCAGCCCTGACCTTCAGGACAATTTGTATAATGTGATCATAGTTTTTAAGGTATAAAAAGTGTATGTAGGAGAGTGTTTTTGCGAGCACACCAGCTCAGCGAGAGGAAAAGAGTGGAGTAAGTTTCCAGTGTAACTTTATAAACCTAGTGTCTCCTTAAAAAAAAACCACACACCTTGTTCGATTATTTCTGGCGGGTAATAATAATTTCATGCATGCATATGCAATGGAGAAAATGAGCAGGGAATTTTGTCATTTATGAAAATGTATGTATTAGCACCTTCTTTTAAAAAACATGCTATGCGGATTTTTATCTGGGTATACAGCACTTTTGTCTCCTGGAAAGAAAATGATCAATTATTAATATTCTCTGGTACTGTTTTTTTGTTTTTTGGAAGCTGCTTGGTTCTTTTATTTTTAATTTTTAATTTTTTATTGCATTTTAGGTTTTGGGGTACATGTGCAGAACATGCAAGATAGTTCATAGGTCCACACATGGCAGTGTGTTTTGCTGCCTTCCGCCCCTTCACCCACATTTGGCATTTCTCCCCAGGCTATCCCTCCCCTGCTCCCCGCCCCGCTGTCCCTCCTATTCCCCCCAATAGACCCCAGTGTGTAGTACCCCCTTCCCTGTGTCCATGTGTTCTCATTGTTCTTTACAGAACTGGACTGAGTTCATAAATACCATTTTTATCATCAAATTATCTAAGGCATCATCATAACTCCTAATTTAAAGTATGATATTACTATTTCTCTTTGGTTCAGTATTTCAAAATGGTTAAACCTATTTTACTATCATTTTAAATCCTGCTTTAGAATGGAAATAAGTTTCCACGGTCATACATCCTGGATCCACTTACACAGCATGCCATTCCGTGATCCGATGTACGAACGCCTGGTGGTGATTTATACAGTTTCTGTGCCAACTTATTCTTGTCATATCGCTATTCTCAGCTGATTAATTATTGCTTGGTCTCACTTTTTAATATACATTCCATGTTTTCTTTTCCCCACGGGGAAGGTTATTTGCCCTTTTTATCACATTTTCCCCATTTCTATCCATTCCTCACCTAGGCTTTCTCGCCATCCGAGGCTTGGCCCTAGCCCTGTGCGGCATCCCTGGCAGCTGCGAACCTTCTGCCTGCGCCCAGCCCAGCCACAATGGGGACTGCTCAGGTACAGTGTGATCTTGCCCTGGCTTCCTGTGTGTGTCCGTCCTGCGGTCCTTACCTAGGATTTGCTTACTGCCTGCTGTGATGGGCGCTCTGCCCGGGGAGGGGGTGCAGGGATGATGGGCCTGGCTGGGAGCCGGCTGCCCAGAAAGAGCCAGGGAGCGGGTGTGGTAAGGCCGGGTGGGGGTGAGTGTTCCTGGGGCAGAAGCCGTAGAGGCTGCAAGCGCTGCTCGCAGTTTTCCTGTTCAAACAGAGCCATGTTTACAAACTTCTCATGTGTGCAGCGTTGGTTGCTCTGTTGCCATCGGCAGTGGTGAGAGAACCTTGAGACGCCTGGGAGGCCTGATAGGGTAGGAGCAGGGCCACGTCACCGCATGTGCTCCGAATGAATCCGTGCATTCACCCAGCGCACGTGTGACTGCGAATTGTCCCCAGATACCACCAGAACGGAGTTTTTCCGACGGCAATCTGAATTATTTTCCAGAGTCTTTCAAAGAGCTTTCCTGTGGAATCCGGTGGTGTGTGGGGCTTTGTGTGTGTGGGGAAATAGGAGTGCACATCCAGAGGCCTGGGTGTAGTGACACGGGACACAGCCTACGGACAGCAGCATCCAGGGCTGTGGATGCCACAGTGACCACTGCCGGGGTGCTGCAGGGACTGTCCAGCGGCTGTGCCCGCCTCTGCAGCCCCCAGACCCACAAAGAGCAGATTTGAGAGGAGGGTTCTGTCAGTTTACCTGCCCCAGTGCCAGTGGGTGAAGCATGGTCATGGAGATGGCATTTTGTGTCGTTTGTGGAAGAGAAGAGAGGATTAAGTATGGTACAATCTTATTTCTTATTCCAGAAGAGCTTTGCACTGATGGAAAGTTCTGAATTTCGGGTGGGCCCTGCTGCTGCCACTGCCCTGTCACCTCCTTCTGTTTCTTTCCCTCTTTTCCATCTCACTTGGTGGCAGCTTCGCGCACCCTGGCTCAGGGTTCCAACCCTTGTTCTACCTGCTTGGTAGCCTCAGAAGGTGGTGTTGACTTCGAGCCGCCAGACCAAGTTGCCCCTCGTCCCACTTCGGGCTGCCAGACCAAGTTGCCTGTCGCCCCAGGACCAGGCAGCTCTTGTGCTGGGGTTTCGGGAGCTCTGCGAACAGCTTCTGAAGAGTTGTAAGCCAAGCTTGCATTTATTATTATTTTTTTTGATATCTGCCTTCCCCTCTGATTGGAAAGACCGTCCATAGTACACTCATCAGCCCTCCATTGAAACTCCCTGTAACCAGCAAGGGGCAAATGCTATTTGTCCTGTGAATTAGTTAGGGTGCTGAATTGCAAAGTAAGACTCACTGTGGTGTGTTTACACAGAAAATAACTTGTTGAAAAGGGTATCAGGCATCCCACAGACCCTTGACCAGGCTGGGTAAAGAGGTTGCAGCCTCCACCAGCTCCAGCAGCATGGGACTCAGCAGGACACCTTCCAGAGATCCCCACAGAGCCCTTCCTGGGACACGCACCCCAGCAGGGATGTTTGGGTGTCAGGATGCAGCTAGGCGCCTGCCTCCAGCTGCCAGAGATGTTGATCAGATCCTTTTTGTTGTTGATGTTTGTTTTTGTTTTGTCTTGCACTTTGGGAAGGGTCATTCGGAGCTGTCAGAAGTGCAGGGAGGCCATTCGTGAGGCCTGGAGTCTGTGGCCTGGGTCCATCCACCCGGCTGTCCTTTCATTCTTTTGTGTCACAACAATGCTGGCTCCCATGAGGCACAGATATCCCTTATGGGATGGACTCCACGTGGCTTTATACCAGAGGGGATGTTGCAGTGTCATTCGTCTTGTCCTGTAATTCCTAAAGGATCCTGGGACGAGGTTCCTTCTTCTTTCCTCCTCCTCTTTCTTCTTTCTTTCTTTTTGAGATGGAGTTTCGCTCTTGTTGCCCAGGCTGGAGTGCAATGGCGCGATCTCGGCTCACCGCAACCTCCGCCTCCTGGGTTCAGGCAATTCTCCTGCCTCAGCCTCCCGAGTAGCTGGGATTACAGGCACGCGCTACCATGCCCAGCTAATTTTTTGTATTTTTAGTAGAGATGGGGTTTCACCATGTTGACCAGGATGGTCTCGACCTCTTGACCTCGTGATCCACCCGCCTCGGCCTCCCAAAGTGCTGGGATTACAGGCGTGAGCCAACGTGCCTGGCCCTCTTTCTTGTTTCTTCATCCTTTCTTATTCTTTTGTCTGTCTGTCACTCAGGCTGGAGTGCAGTGTGCTGTCGTGGCTCACTGCAGCCTCAACCTCCTGGGCTCAGGTGATCCTCCCACCTCAGCCCCCTGAATAGCTGGGCCTACAAGTGTTTTCCACCACGCCCCGCTAATATTTGTAGTTTTTGTAGAGATGGGGTTTTGCCATGTTGCCCAGGCTGGTCTTGAACTCCTGGGTTCGGGCGATCTCTTCACCTCAGCTCCCACATGTGCTGGGCACATTCCTTCTTTCTCTGGTTCAGCACGGCCCATCTTGATTGAGAGGCTGCCAAGTTTCCCCGTAGGAATGGCGGTGCACGTTGGCTTAGTTCAAATATCTACACGACACAGCAGTGCTACAGGCAGCTTTTGTGGGTTGAGGACCCAGTGTTCATGACTCCTGCCCCCACCCCCATGGGAGTTCCCCTTGTCCTGGCTCCCAGCCTTTCCCTCTGGTGAAGATGAGTGTCGACGTCCTGTGGTTCTGCCTGTGTGTGGTCACTGGTCCCTGCCATCTGCTGCAGGCTTTGTCTGGTAGGTGTGGTAGTGCTAGCTATCCAGGGACCCTGGGGCTAGACACGCCGGCCTCATCAGCAGCTGAGGCTCTCCTGCACCTGGGGATGCGGGCACACCTGCTTCCTTTCTGCTCACTGGTCTAGTGGCACAGGCAGCTCAGCATCCAGCCGCAACTCACCGGAGCACCCTGCGTGTCCCCTGGCACCTCACTCCCAGAGGGCAATGGAAGGCGCAGGGCATCAGGGACAGGAGACAGATATTTTGAGAGGGAACTCCCCACCTCCATGGTGGTCTCTGGAGCGTGCAGGTCAGATACCAACTATATCCTGCGGGAGCTGGCTTGAGAAAACCCCCCTAAACCCACTGCAAACCCAGCCAGCAGAGGGCTCTTCCCCTGCCCTCACAGTCCCCAAAATGAGCCCACAGAACCATCTGCAGGGTCTCTGCTGCTGCATGGCCATCAGGACAGACACGTGCCCTGGATGCCTGAGACCCACGTGCCTGTGGTTCAGCCACACAGCTGCTGAATGAGGTTTTTCTGTTATATTCTCCCTGGGGAGGGTGGAGTTTTCCATGGGAAACTGTATACCTTTAGGAGAATCGGCACCACAGTTGGCATTTGGGATTAGAGAGGTCTCTGTTGTGGGTTTTCCTGGGCATGGAGGCCATTCCACAGCAGCTGGCCTCTGCTCAGAGACAGCCACACCTCCCTCAAGCAGTGAATGCCAGGCAGGCTTCAGCACCGCCAAGTCCTGTGGGCAAAGCATCCCCCACTCACTGAGAAATGGTAAGTCTCAACGTCGTTAGCACAAAGTTCATAATTTTCCCTTATTATCTGTGATGACATCATCTCCCTCATTCCAGATGTTGCTAATTTGCTTTTCTTCCTCTTCAGTCTCAGGTTTATCCATTTTATCAATGAACCAGGTTTTGGTTTCCTTGTTTTTCTTTTTAATATTTAATTATTGTGGGTACATAGTTGGTGTATGTATTTGTGGGGTACTTGGGATATTTTGATACTGGAGTGCAATTCATAATAATCACATCAGGATAAAAAAAGGTATCTGTCATCTCAAGCACTTATCTTGTGTTATAAACAATCTAGTTATCCTCTTTGAGTTATTTTAAAATGTACAAGAAATTATTGTTGACTGTAGTCGCCCTGTTGTGCTATCAGACACTGTGTTTTATTCATTCTATGTTTTGTACACGTTAACCAGCCCCTCTTCACCCCCACTACCCTGGTAACTATCCTTCTGTTCTCTGTCTCCATGAGTTCAGTGTTTTAATTTTTACTCCCACAAATAATGGAGAACATGCTGTGTTCATTTCTGTGCCCAGCTTATTCCACTTAACATAATGAGCTCCAGTTCCATCCGTGTTGTTCAAATGACAGGATCTCATTCTTTTTCATGGCTGCATAGTACTCCACTGTGTATGCACCACATTTTCTTTATCCATTTGTCTGTGGATGGACACTTAGGTTGATTCCAGATCTTGGCTGTTGGAAGCAGAGCTGCAGGAAACATGGGCATGCAGACACCTCTTGGTGTCCTGGTTTCCTTCCTTTTGGCTTTATTGATTTTCATTGTTGTGTTTATATTCCCGGCTTTGCTCATGTCTGTCCTGGTCTTTATGATTTTCTTTCTTTCATTCAGTTTGATTTTAATTTGCTCTTCTTTTTCAGGTTTTTTAAAGGTTAAAGCTGAAGTCAGGGATGTGAGACTTTTCTCCTACAGGCATTTAGTGTTATGGAATTTCCCTGTGAATTTTCACCTTTTTGGGTGCTGCATATTTTTGTGTTTTTGTAACATTCTTGGGAAGTAGTTAAGTTTTGATGGGCAGAATTAGCCAGGAGCCCTGCCGTCTGCCTGTGCCCACTGTCTGGTGGCTTGAGGGGTTCGCGCCCCCTCTCGCAGCCCTCTCTACCCTTCCAGGCTTCACTCAGTCATGCTGACTAATCTCTTCTGCTGCTCAAGGGACCTCAGTGCTGTGTTTCATCAGTGGCCTTCATGCTCCTGTTTCCCAGCTATGTTTGGGATTTCTTCTTAGGCCTCTGTCATTTATGTGGATTTGAGGAAGGAGAGAGAAGCTTATGGGTGTCCTCACTTCCCATCCTAACTCCAGTCTTTCTCATGAATGTTTTGTAGAAACATCCAGTCTTTCCATTCTCTCTCACTAGGGGAGGTGTTTCCGAACCAGGGAGGGTTTGCCCCGGGGACGTTTGGTCATGTGGGGAGACATTTTTGTTCACACAGCTGGAGGGTGTTTACTTTGGCATGCGATGGCTCATGGTTGGGGATGCCACTGAGCTGCCTACGGTGCCTGGGTGGCCTCATAGCCAAGACCAAAATGTTGAGAAGGACTTCATTTTTATTACCTAGCCTGTAAAACTTAGGTGTCTTCTGGAGTGTGAATAAGAAGGATAAGGAGATAATATAACCTTAGGATAGAACTGTTTGTCTTCAATGTCAGGATTTTTCATGGGTGTTCTTAGGGCATTGACTGGTAGCAGATTTGCCTGAAAATTCATTTAGATGGAGTATTTTTAAAATACATATTTGCACTTTCAGGAATAACGTATGGAACGTATGCAAATGGCTATTTCAATGATATGATCGTTCAGTATAAGTAATTGCTTATATAACCCTTACTTTGGTAATTATTGAAATTGCAGTCTTCATGCAGAACTTAGAAGAGTATTTACATTTCTTTCTTTTAGTTTAATATATATATTTTTTGTTCTACTTTAAGTTCTGGAGTACATGTGCAAAACTTGCAGGATTGTTGCATAGGTACACACATGCCATGGTGGTTTGCTGCCTCCATCCCCCCATCACCGACATCAGGCATTTCTCCCAATGTTATCCCTCCCCAACCTCCCACCCCTGCTATCTCTCCCCTAGCCACCCACCTCCCAACAGACCCCAGTGTGTGATATTCCCCTCCTTCTATTAGTGTGTTCTTATTGTTCAACACCCACCTATGAGTGAGAACATGCAGTGTTTGGTTTTCTGTTCTTATGTCAGTTTGCTGAGAATGATGGTTTCCAGCTTCATCCATGTCCCTGCAAAGGACATGAACTCATCCTTTTTTATGGCTGCATAGTATTCCATGGTGTATATGTGCCACATTTTCTTTATCCAGTCTATCATTGATGGGCATTTGGGTTGGTTCCAGGTCTTTGCTATTGTGAACAGTGCTGCAATGAACATACGTGTGCATGTGTCTTTATAATAGAATGATTTATAATCCTTTGGGTATATACCCAGTAATGGGATTGCTGGGTCAAATGGTATTTCTATTTCTAGATCCTTGAGGAATCACCACACTGTCTTCCACAATGGTTGAACTAATTTACACTCCCACCAACAGTGTAAAAGTGTTCCTATTTCTCCACATCCTCTCCAGCATCTGTTGTCTCCAGATTTTTTAATGATCACCATTCTAACTGGTGTGAGATGGTATCTCAATGTGGTTTTGATTTGCATTTCTCTAATGACCAGTGATGATGAGCATTTTTTCATATGTTTGTTGGCCGCATAAATGTCTTCTTTTGAAAAGTGTCTGTTCATATACTTTGCCCACTTTTTGATGGGGCTGTTTGTTTTTTCTTGTAAATCTACTTTAGTTCTTTGTAGATTCTGGATATTAGCCCTTTGTCAGATGGGTAGCTTATAGAAATTTTTTTCCATTCTGTTGGTTGCTGGTTCACTCTAATGATAGTTTCTTTTGCGGTGCAGAAGCTCTTAAGTTTAATTAGATCCTATTTGTTTATTTTGGCTTTTGTTGCCAATGCTTTTGGTGTTTTAGTTATGAAGTCCTTGCATATACCTATGTCCTGAATGGTGTTGCCTAAGTTTTCTTCCAGAGTTTTTATGGTGTTAAGTCTTCTTATGCTAAATCTTTAACCCATCTGGAGTTAATTTTAGTGTAAGGTACAAGGAAGGGGTCCAGTTTCAGCTTTCTGCACATGGCTAGCCAGTTTTCCCAACATCATTTATTAAACGGAATCCTTTCTCCATTGCTTGTTTTTGTCAGGTTTGTCAAAGATCAGATGGTTGTAGGCATGTGGCATTACTTCTGAGGCCTCTGTTCTGTTCCATTGGTCTATATCTCTGTTTTGGTACCAGTACCATGCTGTTTTGATTACTGTAGCCTTGTAGTATAGTTTGAAATCAGATAGCATGATGCCTCCAGCTTTGTTCTTTTTGCTTAGGATTGCCTTGGCCATGTGGGCTTTTTTTTGTTGTTTCATATGAAGTTTAAGGTGTTTTTTTTCAGTCTGTGAAGAAGGTCAATGGTAGCTTGATGGGATAGCATTGAATCTATAAATTACTTTGGGCAGTATGGCCATTTTCATGATACTGATTATTCCTAACCATCAGCATGGAATGTTTTTCCATCTATTTGTGTCCTCTCTTATTTCCTTGAGCAGTGGTTTGTAGTTCTCCTTGAAGGGGTCCTTCATGTCTTCTGTTAGTTGTATTCCTAGGCATTTTATTCTCTTTGTAGCAATTGTGAATGGGAATTCACTCATGATTTAGCTCTCTGCTTGTCTGTTATTGGTGTATAGGAATGCTTGTGATTTTTGCACATTGATTTTGTATCTTGAGACTGCCGAAGTTGCTTATTATCTTAAGGAGATTTTGGGCTGAGATGATGGGGTATTTAAATATACAGTCATGTCATCTGCAAATAGAGACAGTTTTACTTCCTTCTTTCCTAATTGAATACCCTTTATTTCTTTTCTTGCCTGATTGCTCTGGCTAGAACTTCCAATACTATGTTGAATAGGAGTGGTGAGAGGGCATCCTTGTCTAGTGCCAGATTTCAAAGGAATGCTTCCAGTTTTGCCCATTCAGTATGATATTGGCTGTGGGTTTGTCATAAATAGCTTTTATCATTTTATGATATGTTCTGTCAATACTTAGTTTATTGAGAGTTTTTAGCATGAAGCGCTGTTGAATTTTGTCAAAGGCCTTCTCTGCATCTATTGAGATGATCATGTGGTTTTTGTCTTTGGTTCTGTTTATGTGGTGGATTACGTTTATAGATTTGCGTGTGTTGAACCAGCCTTGCATTCCCAGAATGAAGCCTATGTGATCATGTTGGATAATCTTCTTGATGTGCTATTGCATTCAGTTTGCCAGTATTTTAGTGAAGATTTTTGTGTCCATGTTCATCATGGATATTGGCCTGAAGTCTTCTTTTTTAGTTGTGTCTCTGCCAGGTTTTGGTATCAGGATGATGTTGGTCTCATAAAATGAGTTAGGGAGGATTCTCTCTTTTGTGTTGTTTGGAATAGTTTCATTAGAAATGGTATCAACTCCTCTTTGTGCATCTGGTAGAATTTGGTTGTGAACCCATGTGGTCCTGTAATTTTTTCGGTTGGTAGGCTATTAATTGCTGCCTCAATTTCAGACTTTGTTATTGGTCTATTCAGGGATTCAACTTCTTCTGGGTTTAGTCTTGGGAAGGTGGAAATGTCCAATAATTTATCCATTTCTTCTAGACTTACTGGTCTATGTGCATAGAGTCATTTGTAGTAATCTCTGATGGTAGTTTGTATTTCTTTAGAATTGGTGGTAATATCCCCGTTATCATTTTTTATTGCATCTATTCAATTCTTCTCTCTTTTCTTTTTAATGAGTCTGGCTAGTGGTCTGTTTTGTTGATCTTTTCAAAAAACCAGCTCTTTGATTCATTGATTTTTTGAAGGGTTTTTTGTGTCTCTATCTCCTTCAGTTCTGCTCTGATCTTAGTTATTTCTTGTCTTCTGCTAGCTTTTGAATTTGTTTGATCTTGCTCCTCTAGCTCTTTCAATTTTGATGATAGGGTGTCAATTTTAGATCTTTCCTCACTTCTCATGTGGGCATTTAGTGCTATAAATTTCCTCTAGACACTGCTTTAAATGTGTCCCAGAGATTCTGGTACATTGTGTCTTCATTCTCATTGGTTTGAAGAACATCTTTATTTCTGCCTTCATTTCATTGTTTATCCAGTCATCATTCAGGAGCAGGTTGTTCAGTTTCCATGTAGTTGTGTGGTTTTGAGTGAGTTTCTTAATCCTGAGTTCTAATTTGATTGCACTGTGGTCTGAGAGACTGGTTGTTATGATTTCTGTTCTTTTGCATTTGCTGAGGGTGATTTACTTCCAATTATGTGGTCAATTTTAGAGTAAGTGCAATGTGGTGCTGAGAAGAATGTATATTCTGTGGATTTGGTGGTAATATCCCTTTATCATTTTTATTGCATCTATTCAATTCTTCTCTCTTTTCTTTTTAATGAGTCTGGCTAGTGGTCTGTTTTGTTGATCTTTTCAAAAAACCAGCTCTTTGATTCATTGATTTTTTGAAGGGTTTTTTTTGTGTTTCTATTTTCTTCAGTTTTACTCTGATCATAGTTATTTCTTGTCTTCTGTAACATTTAAATTTGTTTGATCTTGCTCCTCTAGCTCTTTCAATTTTGATGATAGGGTGTCAATTTTAGATCTTTCCTCACTCCTCCTACAGTCATTTAGTGCTGTAAATTTCCCTCTAGACACTGCTTTAAATGTGTTCCAGAGATTCTGGTACATTGTGTCTTTGTTATCATTGGCTTTGAAGAACATCTTTATTTCTGCCTTCATTTCATTGTTTATCCAGTTGTCATTGAGGAGCAGGTTGGTACGTTTCTATGCAGTTGCGCGGTTTTGAGTGACTTTCTTAATCCTGAGTTCTAACTTGATTGCACTGTTGTCTGAGAGACTGGTTGTTATGATTTCTGTTCTTTTGCATGTGATGAGGAGTGATTTACTTCCAATTATGTGATCAATTTTAGAGTAAGTGCAATGTGGTGCTGCAAAGAACGTGTGTTCTGTGGTTTGGGATGGAGAGTTTTGTAGATGTCTATTTGGTCCACCTGGTCTGGATCTGTGTTGAAGTCCTGGATATCCTTGTTAATTTTCTATCTTGTTGATGTGTTTAATATTGACAGCAGAGTGTTAAGGTCTTCCATTATTATTGTGTGGGAGTCTAAATCTCTGTAGGTTGTTAAGAACTTGCTTTATGTATCTAGGTACTCCTGTATTGGGTGCATATATAGGATAGTTATCTCTTTTTGTTGCATTGATCCTTTTACCATTATGTAATGCCCTTCTTTGTCCATTTTGATCTTTGTTGTTTAAAGTTCATTTTATCAGACTAGGATTGCAACTCCTGCTTCTTTTTGCTCTCCATTTGCTTGATAAATCTTCTTCTATTCCTTTATATCGAGTCTATGTGTGTCTTTGCACATGAGATGGGTCTCCTAAATACAGCAGGAGACCAGTGGGTCTTGACTTTCTATCCAGTTTGCCAGTCTGTGTTTTTTGATTGGACATTTAGGCCGTTTACATTTAAGGTTAATATTGTTAGGTGTGAATTTGGTCCTGCCATTTTGATACTAGCTGGTTTTTGCCTGTTAGTTGATGCTGTTTTTTTCATTGTGTGGATGGTCTTTACCATTTGGTATTTTTGCAGTGGCTGGTACTGGTTGTTCCTTTCCATGTTTAGTGCTTCCTTCAGGAGCTCTTGTAAGGCAGGCCTGGTGGTGATGAAATCTCTCAGCAATTGCTTGTCTGTAAAGGATTTTATTTCTCCTTCACTTATGAAGCTTAGTTTGGCTGGAAATGAAATTCTGGGTTGAAAGTTCTTTTCTTTAAGGATGTTGAATATTGGCCCCACTCTCTTCTGGCTTGTAGGGTTTCTGCTGAGAGATCCACTGTGAGTCTGATGGGCTTCCTTTGTGGGTAACCTGACCTTTCTCTCTGGCTGCCCTTAGCATTTTTCCTTCATTTCAACCCTAGTGAATCTGACTATTATGTGCCTTGGTGTTGCCCTTCTTGAGGAATATTTTTGTGGTGTTCTCTGTATTTCCTGGATTTAAATGTTTTTTCTCTGGTAGCTTCATATCAGAAGGGTACCCACTAGATGCCAGCCAGAGCTCTCCTGTATAGGTGCAGGGAGCTGCTTGATGAGGCAGTCTGTCCCTTATTGGAGCTCAAGTGCTGTGTTGGGAGCTCTGTTGCTCCTTTGGAGCTGCTGGGCAGGTAGAACTCACCACTGCCCCTTTTCCCAGGTGCCCTGTCCCAGCATGGGAGGGTTTCATTTTACGTCCCTGATATGCTGCTTTTTTTCAAATATGCCCTGCCCAGCAAGGAGGGAGTCTAGTCACAGCCTGCCTGCAGGGGCACTGCTGAGCTGCCATGGGCTCATTCCAGCTGCTGTGTAATCTTCTGCTGGCTTTTTTTTTTTTTAACACATGTAGGCTTAGAACTGCCTCAGCAATGGTGGACACCCTTCCCCCAGCCAAGCTCGGTCATCCCGGGTTAAGCACAAACTGATGAAACTCTCAAGACTGAGTGTTTCAGTTTGCTGGTCTCTGTAGCGGGTGGGACCCACCAGGCTGTATCACTTGGCTCCCCGCCTTCAGCTCTGCCTCTTTCTGGGAGGCGGGAAGCTCTGTCTTGCAGGCACTCCAGGCACCAGCCAACACGGCCACCTAGATTTGCACTGACAACCCACGGGCACTGGCGGAATGGCCGCTCAGATCTGTGCTGGTAACTCACGGTGCTTGTGGGCCCAGCGGGGATCTCCTGGTCCGTGAGTTGTAAAGATCAGGGGAGGAGCACAGTATCTGAACCGGTGTGTTGGAGGGGAAACATTCCCTATGGCCTCTGCTGGGTAGGAAGGGAGTCCTCTGGCCAGTTGCACTTCCTGGGTGAGGCAGCACCCTGCCCTGGCTTGGTTTGCTCTCCTGGGCTACACACATTGTCCAACCAGTACCAATGAGATGAACCTGTTACCTCAGTTGCAAATGCAGAGATCGCTCACCTGCATTGCCTTTTCTGGGAACTGTGCTGGGGAACTGTTCCTATTCGGCCAGCTTGGCGGAAGTCAGTATTTACA
Organism: Saguinus midas; assembly: GCA_021498475.1. Taxonomy (NCBI): domain Eukaryota; kingdom Metazoa; phylum Chordata; class Mammalia; order Primates; family Cebidae; genus Saguinus; species Saguinus midas. Next base: position 16,952,754 of record CM038405.1, on the reverse strand, counting down.
TTTTATTGTGCTTAGACAAGCATAAGAACAACTGCATTTTGATACTAGCTGGTTTTTGCCTGTTAGTTGATGCTGTTTTTTTCATTGTGTGGATGGTCTTTACCATTTGGTAGGTTTTTGCAGTGGTGGGTACTGGTTGTTTCTTTCCACATTTAGTGCTTCCTTCAGGAGCTCTTGTAAGGCAGGCCTGGTGGTGATGAAATCTCTCAGCAGTTGCTTGTCTGTAAAGGATTTTATTTCTCCTTCACTTATGAAGCTTAGTTTGGCTGGAAATGAAATTCTGGGTTGAAAGTTCTTTTCTTTAAGGATGTTGAATGTTGGCCCCCACTCCCTTCTGGCTTGTACGGTTTCTGCTGAGAGATCCACTCTGAGTCTGATGGGCTTCCTTTTGTGGATAACCTGATTTTCCCTCTGGCTGCCCTTAGCATTTCTTCCTTCATTTCAACCCTAGTGAATCTGACTATTATGTGCCTTGGTGTTGCTCTTCTTGAGGAATATTTTTGTGGTGTTCTCTGTATTTCCTGGATTTAAATGTTTTTTCTCTGGTAGCTTCATATCAGAAGGGTACCCACTAGATGCCAGCCAGAGCTCTCCTGTATAGGTGCAGGGAGCTGCTTGATGAGGCAGTCTGTCCCTTATTGGAGCTCAAGTGCTGTGTTGGGAGCTCTGTTGCTCCCTTTGGAGCTGCTGGGCAGGTACGTTTACGTCTGCTGCAGCAGAACTCACCACTGCCCCTTTTCCCAGGTGCCCTGTCCCAGCATGGGAGGGTTTCATTTATACGTCCCTGATATGCTGCTTTTTTTCAAATATGCCCTGCCCAGCAAGGAGGGAGTCTAGTCACAGCCTGCCTGCAGGGGCACTGCTGAGCTGCCATGGGCTCATTCCAGCTGCTGTGTAATCTTCCGCTGGCTTTTTTTTTTAACACATGTAGGCTTAGAACTGCCTCAGCAATGGTGGACACCCTTCCCCCAGCCAAGCTCGGTCATCCTGGGTTAAGCACATCCCGGGTTAAGCACAAACTGATGAAACTCTCAAGACTGAGTGTTTCAGTTTGCTGGTCTCTGTAGGGGGTGGGACCCACCAGGCTGTATCACTTGGCTCCCCGCCTTCAGCTCTGCCTCTTTCTGGGGAGCGGGAAGCTCTGTCTTGCAGGCACTCCAGGCACCAGCCAACACGGCCACCTAGATTTGCACTGACAACCCACGGGCACTGGCCGGAATGGCCGCTCAGATCTGTGCTGGTAACTCACGGTGCTTGTGGGTCCAGCGGGGATCTCCTGGTCCGTGAGTTGTAAAGATCAGGGGAGGAGCACAGTATCTGAACCGGTGTGTTGGAGGGGAAACATTCCCTATGGCCTCTGCTGGGTAGGAAGGGAGTCCTCTGGCCAGTTGCACTTCCTGGGTGAGGCAGCGCCCTGCCCTGGCTTGGTTTGCTCTCCTGGGCTACACACATTGTCCAACCAGTACCAATGAGATGAACCTGTTACCTCAGTTGCAAATGCAGAGATCGCTCACCTGCATTGCCTTTTCTGGGAACTGTGCTGGGGAACTGTTCCTATTCGGCCAGCTTGGCGGAAGTCAGTATTTACATTTTTATTGTGCTTAGACAAGCATAAGAACAACTGCATTTTGATACTTTGTCTCATTTGAAATAAGATAAAAATCATAGCATGAATTCTTAGCATTAGTTCTGGGTCAACCCACAATAATTATGAATGTAGAAATCTAATTTATTTTGCAAAAGAAAATTCTTTCCTCAAGGTAACTGAATAGAAATGTGATGCTCAGAGACAAAGACTGTGGAAAAAGGAACTGAGTAGGACACATTTATTTTCTAAGTTTCTGTATGTAATGGATTTGTGTGCCAAGAAGCAGCTCTGTATTAAAACATGATATTTTTCATTTCTACTGGATAAGGTATCATTGGCTTTTAGTTAGAGTTTGGGAATGACTTCTAATTTTTTTGAGTGTGTTTAGCTTTGATAAGCCTACTTTTTAAAAAAAATTAAACCCTTGAGTCTAACTTCAATTTCATTGTTTTTGAGGCTAGATCAGGAGACATCATAGTACTTTCTTCCATTTCTCTCTTAACTGGCAAGAACACCATGAGATTACTGACATTGCCTGTTATATTGGCGAAGAATCCAGTTTCTAACATTACAGAATAAAGTGGAGGCAGACAGAATGTGTAAAAATAATCAATATTTGCCTGGCTGTTGGAAACTGGGTTCTAGTTCAGGTTCATCGGTATCTCTTTTTTGAGCCTGATGAAGTTTGTTCCACCTGTCCCATTTCATCACCCATGAAGGTGACAGGCTTTGACCAAATGCCCCAAAGTCTCTTTTCTTCTCGAGGAAAGAGAACACTTGTCTTATTAAAAGGCCTTCTGGGTATGGGATGATGAATACCCATCATGTTTTTTATAAGTAAAGAATTCTAAGTCTTTTATTTTAACAAGTTAGGAAATAAATTATTATTTAAAAATAAGTAGACATATTAATTATAAAAGGACCTTCTATCTAGTTCAGAGATTTACTTGTAGAAATTGTGAAAATTATAATTATAAATTGTTTTAAGCTATTTCTTTTTTCAAACTATATAAGCAGTATGTCTGGCCATAGAAAAATTAACATAAACAAAATGGAGAGAGGTTGAAAGATTCAGAAATGGTTGTTATTGACATTTTAGTTTACTTTCCATATTTTCTATATTCTTATTCACATATAAGTTCACAGTTTATATTGATAAAAATAGATACATTGTGCCTATCATAATAACTGCAATATATTATGGTACTTTCCTTATCAAGCAAATATTCAAAATGTGTTCATAGCTCTGAGGTCCCCCATTACATGGGCACACCTCAGTTTATGTGGCAGTCTCTCATTATTGACAGCAATGTTCAATTCTGCAGTGATATAAATAATTCTTGGGTAAATTACCTCTGTTTGGGTACTTAATTATTTCCTTAGAATAGCTCTTTGGACTTAAAATATTTAAAAGAGATTCATTCTATGTGTTAATATAGTTTCCAGGCAATTGTACCTATTTGCCCTCTCACCAATATTGTACACTTAAGATTTGCTTTTTATTTAATTTTTAAGTTATAATTTTTGTGGGTACATAGTAGGTATATATGTTTATGGGGTACATGAGATATTTGGATGCAGGCATGTAATGTGTAAGAATCACATCAGGGTCACTTGGGGTTTCCATCCCCTCAAGTATTTATCCTTTGTGTTACAAACCATCCAATTATACTCTTAGATATTTTTAAATGTACAATGAAATTATTAAACTATAGTCACTCCTGTTGTCTTATCAAATATTGGACCTTATTCATTCTTTCTACTTTTTTGGATGCATAAACTATCCCCACTTTCCCCCAACCCTCATGACTCTTCCCAGCCTCGGGAGTCATCATTCTCCTCTCTATCTCCATAAGTTCAACTGTTTTAATTTTGAACATTTGCTTTTTAAATTTTTGGTCTAGTTCCTGGTTTGGCCGATGATACATAATTTGTGCTGTTATTAAGTTACTCGTGCTGTTGAGTATGTTTCTTCCTTGTTTTCCATATATTTTTTGGGTGCATGCATTGCATGGTCTATTTTCTCATTTCAGTATTATAAGGATGTTTATTTTATTCTTTTGAAATCAAAACAAGGTATTAAACCTTTTTCATATATTTACAATTCAAGTATTTTTGTTTCTTAGATTGCCATTTGAGTTACTTTGTTTTACATGTAAGAAGTAAAATTTCTGACTTTGGTGCCTTACTTTTCCAACAAACCTATTTACACATTCAGCTGTCACATTTTTTTTTTTGAGATGAAGTCTTATTCCATCACTCAGGCTGAAGTGCTGTAGTGCAGTCTCAGCTCACTGCAACTTCCGCCTCCTGGGTTCAAGCGATTCTCCTGCCTCAGCCTCCTGAGTAGCCAGGATTACATGTGTGAACCACCACATCTGGCTATTTTTTTGGTGTGTGTATTTTTAGTAAAGATGGGGTTTTACCATGTTTACCAGGCTGGTCTTGAACTCGTGACTCAGGTGATCCACCTGCCTTGGCCTCTTAAAGTGCTAGGATTCCAGGCATGAGTCACTGCACCTGGTCCAGCTGTCACAGTTTAATTTTATTTACAGTCATCGCCTGCATTCTTCTGGATTTATTTAGGTATATCTGTAAGTCAAGGCTCTGTTTGTCTGTGTCTCTGATTGGTGAACCCATTGTTGTGTTTAGTGAGAAATGATACTATTAAAGTTTTCTAATGTCAGATAATCTTTGTATTTTGGGAAAATGCTAATCCTGGTCATGGGATAGTCACGTGTCACTTTTTTTTTTAATATTTTTATTGCATTATAGGTTTTGGGGTACATATGCAGAACATGCAAGGTAGTTGCATAGGTACATACATGGCAGTGTGTTTTGCTGCCTTCCTCCCCTTCACCCACACTTGGCATTTATCCCCAGGCTATCCCTCCCCAGCCCCCCCACTGTCCCTCCCCCATTCTCCCCAATAGACCCCAGTGTGTAGTACCCCCTCTCTGTGTGCATGTGTTCTCATTTTTCTCACCCGCCTATGAGTGAGAATATGCGGTATTTCTTTTTCTGTTCTTGTGTCAGTTTGCTGAGAATGATGTTCTCCAGATTCATCCATGTCCTTACAAAGGACACAAACTCATCATTTTTGATTGCTGCATAATATTCCATGGTGTATATGTGCCGCGTTTTCCCAGTCCAGTCTACCATCGATGGGCTTTTGCGTTGATTTTTTTGATAAACACTTATGCACTTGTGTTAAAGCATTATTCCCCTTTTCAGAGTGGAGGAAGTGAGGACAACTATGCTTGTGTAAGAATCTCAGCTACAGTAGGCAGCACATGCAGAGCCTCTGCTGGTTCATGACAGAAGACTGTCCTCAGCTTTGGGTGAGAGCTGAGCAGCGAAGACACTGGGAGACCAATAGGAGGAGAGAGACGGCATGGGGTGTGTGGTTGTGGGGTGGGCTCTTTCTCCTGGGAGTCAGTTCTTTGTAATGGGATGATGGCTACAGGGCCCCTCATTCACTGTGGTTTCTCACACAGCATGCTGATTTGGATTTCAGGTTTATGTAGATGAAGGTGCAATACCAGTAAGCATCTCTGACAAGTCTCTGACAAGTGCCATGTCCTCTCATCATCTCAGCGAGCAGCACTGGGGTTGCCACAGGGCTTACCTATCTTCATGTTGTGTTCACAGTGTTTCTAAAAAAATGGCACACATGTGATTAATGCTGGTGTCTGAGAGCTCCTTCAGTGTAGCCATGACATCACCCATTTATCCCTAAGACTCTGGGAAGGTGCAGTGGGGGAGTCAGCACTCCAGTACCTATATCCTGAGAAAATTCAGGCTTTCTGCTGTGACAAATTACCATACACTGCTTGGCTTAAACCATACACATTTATCATCTTAGAGTTCTGGAGGTTGGAAGTCCAACAGGGGTCTTGCTGGGCTAAAATCCAGGTGTCAGCCAGGCCAGCTCCTCTTGAGTTCTGTGGTGACCTGTTTCTTAGCCCTTCCCAGCTTTGGAGGGTCCTGCCTGCCTTGGCTTGTGGCCCAACCTTCGTCTGCAAAGCTAGCAGCAGTCGGTGGGGTGGGAGTGTCTTTGATGCTGCATATCTGGCTCCAGGTTCTGTGGTTTAAGGACTCTTGTAATAAGAGTGGGCCATGGCTAGTCCAGGACCACCCTGTCCCATCCCAGGACCTTCAGCTTCTCTCCTCTGCTGTGTAAAGTCACCAATTCTCAGGTTCTGGAGATCACAGTGTAGACCTCTTTTGGGGTCATTATTCTTCGCCAGAGGACTTATTTTTCATTTAAATTTATGCATACTTTTCATCTTTTAGAGGTTTTATTTTTATCATGGATTTAGACAAAATTTCTATATTTCCTGGAAAAATAGCTGCAAAGGAAGTTTTTCATCTTTTATCTCAGAACTTGACAGGTTGGATTAGTCTCTTTGCCATTATCAAAGTGGTAAAAAAGAAAAAATTATTTATGGAGCTGGTGGCTCCTCAGTGGGATGATAATTCATGCCTTTTCATTGGTGCAGTGGGCTCACCCTTGTGTGGGACGCACAGAGGCATGGAGACGTTGCCCAATTCAGAGTCAGTCAGTAACCAAGGAGTGGGATTCATTAGGGGAAATGGAAACCAGGGCTGAATCACGTTCCCAGGCAACTCAGCGTTGCCAAGTATACCAGGCTTGTCTCAGGATGCGATCCTATTCAGTCATTTTATGAATCCACTCGTAGAAGAAGCGGAGGACTAGATCACATGCTGACCAGTCCCAGCAGAGCAGCACTGGCTTTCACGACCCCACACGCAGCTGCCCCTCTCTTGGGGTAGAGCCAGCCCTGTGTGCCAGTGTGTGGCTGTTTTAATTTGTGGGTTTTAACATGCAAAATATGAGCCAGGCATAATGATGGGATGAGAAGTTTAAGCCATTATAGTTCCATGAGGTTGGGAATAGGCTGTGAGCAAATTCAGGCCAACATATGTGTCTGCCTTCCTCAGTGCCATGAACATGTCAGTCAGGACATTTTTGGTGGACAGAATGAATGCTTTTCAGCTTAAATATTAAGTGCAAATCTCATTGCTGTGTTCCACCTACCTGTACTTTTGTTTTTAGACTTGTTAGATCTTTCTGCCTTTAAAATACTCTGTCTTCCTTGATCAAATCAGTGCAAAAAAAAAAAAAGGAAACCTTCTTGTTCCTATGAAGGAGGTGTTTGAGTGGGTGCTATGCCCTATTGGGTACTACCCTCAGTACCTGGGTGACAGGATCCTATTGGGTATTATGCTTAGTACCTGGATGTCAGGATCATTCGTACCCCAAACCTCAGCCTCATGCAGTATATCCATGTAACAAACCTGCACACGTACCCCTGAACCTAAAATAAAGGTTGAAATAGTAAAACAAAACTTTCTAGAATCAGACTTCATGCATGGCTGTCACACTGTATAATGTGTGCCTGTGTGTGCATGTATGTTAGTGAACACACATGTGCATGTATGTTGGGCTGCATGGGTGTTTGTGAAGCAGGGGCTGCCCTCATCTGGATGGAGTTAATTCTCCTTCTCTGACACCATACACTGAATTGAATTCACTGAACAACTGAGTAGTAAAGAATAAAACTTTATTTGCAGTATTGCCTACCATTTAAAGCATTTACCTTTAAATATTTTAGTTTCTCTTTATCTACTTAAGATATTACCCACTTCTATTCAAATATTATCTGTTTCCCAAATCTAGTAAGCCAACATTTGGGGTTTGAAGTGGCTTTCTTCTGAGACACTGGGAGAAATGAGGTGAAAAATCAAAGCATGGTTATGACGTTGCTTCTAGGCCAGGCCTTATTTTAGAATCCGCCGGGTGCTTCAGGCCGCCCCTTGAATGGTCCCTGCCCCACCCCTCTCTGCATCTTCTATCTTGATATGGCGGTTTTGGGTAGTGGCTTTGTGGTCGTAATCTCCATGCTCCTGTGTCTGGGGGTTCATCCGTGGCCGGCCCTGCGGGCAGTGCAGCTTCTGAGGCACTCTTAGAATGGATTCTCTTCCTGAACTTGGAATGAAATGCCTTTCTCCGTGCTAGGCTGGTCACCGGACTCCTGAAACACTTAGAGATTACAGAGTATTTATGGCTGTTGTTTTACAATTAGTTCAGGCCTTCCCGAGTCTGGAGCTAACGCTGTCTCCCTTCAGCAGCCGCTCTCTGACGGTGTCACTGTCGCAGTGAGAACTGCTTTCCCGTGACGCAGCGACCCCGCACTGTGTGCGCGTTCGTCCTTCATGTGCCAGAGGCGGCCACTGTCGCACAGTTGGCCATTGTTGGTCACGCGCTCCTTCCTCTGATGACTCTGTGAGGGTCAATGGCTCCGCACTCACACAGAACACACGCCCAGACGTCAGGGGCACCTGCAGCAACGGGCACAGGGCGGCGCAACCGCCGTGCTGTTGGGAGGCTTTTCCTGGTTTTAGATGTAGACACCCGAACCCCACAGACGTGGGAAAAGCCGGAGAACCTGGGCCACCTCCTGTTTCCAGTGCGAGGCAAGGCCCAGGCAGGAGGTGACTGTCCCGAGGAGCTTCTTTCCTGTGGAGCAGCCGCCAGGCGGCCGTCCGGTGAGAAGATGGCGGCGCAGGCCTGGCCCCGCCTTGCGGGCGTCTGTGAGATGGTGGGTCTCGGGCGCTGTGGCCTCGTCCTGGAAGAGGCTCTGGATGGGGCGATTCTCTGGTCCTGCAGGCGTCCTGGCAGGGATGTGGCCCCGGGGTTCCTGTGGGCCGGGCACCTGCGATCTCCTGGGCGAGCGTCTGGGGCCTGGCATGTGGGGGTACAGGAGGCCGAGGCTCTTCCGGAATGGCGTCTCGTCACTGGGGAACGCGCCCTGTGGAGGGTGGTGGTGGGCTGGGGTGGCGCCGCCGGCTTCCGGTGCAGGCTTTCGCGGCAAGCACTGCCCTTTGACCCCGGAAGGGCTCTGGAGACAGCGGGCTGTGTTGCTAAGGAGACGGAGTTTCCTGCGAACACCACATTAACAAGCTGTTTGTTTAAAGATGGTACCAAACGGAGATCGGTTGTTTCATCAGTTTACCAAAGGATGATACCAGAGTCTGTGCTCGTTTCATTTCATGTTTTTCCTCCTTGCTGCCTCTGTCCCCGCGCTTCTCGCAGCGCACATGCGCACACCTGCTGCTGTGCTCATTAGACTATCCCACCCCTAATATCCCAAGGGAGAAAAACAGTGTTCTTCTCTTACTTGGCAAGCCAATGGCACGGTAAAAAACACAGATTCTGGAGCCAGATCCCCAGGGTTCAAGTCGTGTCTCGACCCCGTCCCGTCGCCCCTGCATCTCCATGTTCGCATCTGTAACACGCAGGTGGCGGCCCCTTCCTCCTGGCAGGGAGTCGGGAGCAGATACGCTCAGGCCTCGGGAGCTCGCGGGCTGCCTGCCCGGTGCTGCTGGCGGTTCCTCCAGCCTGTGCATCCTGCAGAGGAAGGGGCTGCCCCTTGAGGATAAGGGTGTTTTCTTCATCTCTGTGTTCCTGGCACTTTTTGTGGTGCCTGACTCGTAATAAATGTTGTTCACTGAATTTATTAAACACCGGTTTCGACCAGGACTCCAAACTGTGGCACAAAGAGAATGCTAGAGAATGTAATATTACAAAATTATTTCCTTCTTTTCAACATTTTCATAGTGTGTTCGTCACCATCCCTGCTTTAGTAAGTAGCGGTGCATATGTGTTTTTATTTACCTGCCTGACCTAAGGCTGTGTTCAGGCCACAGGCAGCGGATCTCTGGTCCATCCTGGCTTCCCAGGCTGGCCGCTCTGTCGGGTGCGTTGTAGAAGTGTGTGTGTGTGTGTGTGTGTTTTTTTTTTTTACAGAGTCTAACTGTGTCACCCAGGCTGGAATGCGATAGTACAATCTCTGCTCACTGCAACCTCTGTCTCCCAGGTTCAAGAGATTCTCATGCCTCAGCCTCTGGAGTAGCTGGGATTATAGGATGCCCACCAACACGCCTGGCTAATTTTTTGTATTTTTAGTAGAGATGGGGTTTTGCCATGTTGGGTAGGCTGGTCTTGAATTCTTGACCTCAGGTGATTCGCCCACCTCGGCCTCCCAAAGTGCTGGGACTACAGGCACCTGTGAGCCACTGTGCATGGCCTGAAATTCGTATACATTAATATTTGCTAAACAAAAGTTAAATGAGCGACTCTGTGTGGATCCTGCATGTGGGCAATGATAGAAATTGAATTAAATATGTGCAGACTCCTGATGATGTCCTAGACATACTTCAAAGTAATTGAAGGGATGCTGGCATCATACTTCCTGTCTTTTCCATCCCTTTGTTCCTTTCTTCCTCTCCCCTTCTTCCTTCTTACTTCCTATTTGTCCCTTCCTAAGTAAAGTTTAGATACCCTAAAACTGTCCCAGTAAGTAAAACTTACTGTAAATGATGGTTATTATTTTATTAAGTTCTTGATGTTTTTAAAATAAAAAATAGTTTGAACCTATTTCTCTTTCAGCTTAATGAGCTCATTGTGTTTAGGAATCTTGTGGTTAAGACCTAAGAGAAGTCAGTTACTCCACTCACACAAATCCTGATTCACTTATTCTGGGGTGTGGTCCTGGCACCAGGTTTTTTCTTTTTCTTTTTTTTTTAAGTGCTTCCTGAAATATTTCATCGTACAGCCAGGGTTGTGAATCACTGCTGTACATGGATAATATACAAGTCTTTAGGAATTTCATTTCATCCATAATGTACATTGTTTGATAAGCTCTAGTGCATTTTCCTTTTTAACTTAGACAAGTGCTCAGCGACACCAAAAAAGGGAAAAGCTCTTGTTGTAAATTTTTTTTATTCTTAACTATATTGTCATGTTAATGCAATTAAACTTCTTTTACTGCAACAGGGATCCCTTAAGATTTGAAAGAACAAGTGATGAAGAACTTTATCTAGTGAGAGGAGAAGAACCTTCTTGCTTGCATGTCATGGCTGACAGCAGACAGGAGTAAAGACAATTAATTAAAGCAGGACTGTGATTCTTCTGCTGGTGACTTCCTGGGAGTGAGAGCCTATCTGTGGTTATTACAAACAGCATCTGAAATGGCGAGCTGCTGCTTTTACCTGTGAGGTCACCTGTTATTTTATTAAATCAGAAAAAGCTTACATTTGACCACAGTAAGCTATCACCTCACCCCTGTTAGGATGGCTGTTACTAAAAACCAAAAGACAAGTGTTGGTGAGGAGGCAGAGAAAAGGGGACCCTAGTGCTCTGTTGGTGGGAATGTAAATTATAGTAGCCATTATGAAAACAGTATGGAGGTTCCTAAAAAAAATAAAAATGGAACTACCATATGATCCAGCAGTCCCACTTCTTGGCACAGATGCGAAGGAAATGAACTCAGTGTGTTGAGATGTCTGCGTTCCTATGTTCACTGCAGCATTATTTATAACAGCCAAGATATGGACTCATTCTAGGTGTCCAGCAGCAGGTGAATAGATAGAGTAAATGTGCTGATATAAATGCACAATGGAATACCATTCAGCCTTTAAAAAGGAGGAGGAAATTCTGTCATTTGGATGAATGGAGGACTTTATGTTGAGTGAAATAAGCCAGGCACAGAAAGACAAATTCTGCCTATCCTCATACATGGAATCTAAAATGTTGAGCTCCCAGAAGCGAAGAGTAGCATGGTGGTTCTTAAGCCTGGGCTTAGGATGGGTGGGAAAAGTCTGCTCAAAGGTGCAGAAGTTTGGTTGTGAGATGAATCACCACCTCTGTGAAAACCAGGATGGTGCCTCCTGTCGCTCTGTGCACCTTGTTCTGGCCCTAAGGGCCCTGTCTTGACACTCATGGTCATCATTTCTTCATGTTCATTCATGGTTTTATCACCCACATGAGCATTCCCAGCCTCTGTGGCTCAGCCTTAGGATCTGTCTCCACTGAGATGCCTTTTAGGTCTCTTCTGATCCACAGTGCCTTCTCCTGCTTCTCTTTCTCTGGGCCATTCGGCCGGCACGTTTCCTCACACTCTGGATTCTGCTGAACGCGTCTGTGTGGTGTACATCATGCATTCCTGTGTGTTTTCATCCTTGGCAGCTGGATCTAGGGACTCGCATATTCTGGTGGCAGGAGTCAGCAGTGGCTGTGCCCTTTCATCCAGGGACGTCATGTCTAGCTCTCGCTCTCTGTGATGTCGGAAAGTACTGATTGATGGTCACAGCATAGACCCATTAATTCACTGGGAGTTGAGGAGTGGTAGTATTTTAATCTTACCTTTTATTTCTCATATATAAATTGAACTTATTTCTATAAAACAACAGCCCTTCATCTATTTTGTTTTAAAATGGAGAAGTTCATATGGGGAAGGGAAGACAAATGCTCAGTTCTTCCCCTGAATTTAAAAATTACCAAGTAATGAATTGGTTTCTCTCCCCCTCCAGAGAGGACCAGCTAATTAAAACTATTATTATGAATTCATGGATGGCACATGTTTGGCACGTCTCAGCACGTTGTGACGGTCGTTCATACTGACGCTCACACTTGTTCAGCTTTGGCCAGTGGGGGCCTCTTCATTTGGCTTCCGAGTCCTTGGGACACAACCCTGGCAGCCTTTGATAGATGTCATGTTGCCCATGTTCTGTCCCAAGCTTGGAATTACCTGTTATCTATGGAGCTCTGCTTTGTTTAGAGAAACTGGCATTTCAAGAACAAGACCTGGTTGCTAGGCGTGTACATTGCTACATGAAGGTCATTGTTTCTAGTCCCTTGTAAGGCAAAGCTAGAAATACATGTGATTTTTTTTTCGGATATGGGTTCTTGCTGTATTGCCCAGGTTAGAGTGCAGTGGCCATTCACAGCTGTGATCGTGGGTCACCGCATCCTTGACCTACTGGGCTCAAGCGATCCTCCTGCCTCAGCCTCTGAGTACATGGGGCCTCAGGTGCTGCCAACACAGCCGGCAACATGTGAGTTTTTGACGGCTCTCACATGAATTAATGCTGATACCTCCAATTTGAACTTAGGAATTTGGAATTTTTACTAGAGCTATTTCATATCACATTTGTGTCTCTTGTTTTCCATGCAGGGTATACTGATTCTCAAGAGCACAAGGTATAATAGACGTTTCCTCTATCCCATGTCGTGCATCTAGCAGTCTTTTTTTTTTATTTCTTTTGAGACGGAGTTTCACTCTTGTTACCCAGGCTGGAGTGCAATGGTGCGATCTCGGCTCACTGCAACCTCCACCTCCTGGGTTCAGGCAATTCCCCTGCCTCAGCCTCCTGAGTAGCTGGGATTACAGGCACGCCACCGTGTCCGGCTAATTTTTTGTATTTTTGGTAGAGACGGGTTTCACCATGTTGACCAGGATGGTCTTAATCTCTTGACCTCGTGATCCACCCGCCTCGGCCTCCCAAAGTGCTGGGATTACAGGCGTGAGCCACCGCGCCTGGCCCGCATCTAGCAGTCTTAACGTAACGATATGGACACTTTCACCAATGTGACTACGGAAGACCACCAAGTACCTTTCTTACATGCTCCCCCGTGCTCTGCGTTTTTAGTGCCAGATTATACTGGCATTGTCAGAGCAGATCCATTAAATTCTGCACTCTTTCCCTTCTGGTCAGCATTTATGGTTTGTTCTGTGAGTAGCCCCATGTTTATTTCTACCCACTGGTTCATAGGTCACCATTGCTCTAGTCATTGTGTGCCCTGGAGTTTGTTGTCTAGAAGTTTCTTCAAAACATCCTCATGGGAACAACACTCCCTGAGTAATTATATGTTGCAGTCAGTGTTTCTGTGTCCTGTATACCTGAAGGCCGGGTTTGTTACATATGCAATGAGCGGCTGACATTTATTTTCCTGACATATCTTGAATATGTTATTCTGTTTTCCTCTAACGTAACATGATGCTGTTGAAAAGGCAGCTGACAACTACTTGACTCTGTTTCCCTTAAAAGCCACTTGTCTCTCTGTTTTGACACCAAAGGACTTTTCCTCTCTTTAGGGCTCAATAACCATAGTATGATATGCCTTGGTGTTCATTGTTCTGAGTTAATTTCTCTGGTACACAGTCGTTCTTCCAACGTGTAGTCAAACTTTTAAAGCAGATTTTCAGGGAACATTTGTGAATTACAGCTTTTAACATTTGTTCTCTTCTACTGCTTTGAGTTTCAGGTTTAGAGGTTCCTATTGTCTGTTCCGTTTTCTTTGCTGTCTAATACGTGCCACTCCATTTCTTTCCGGGTTTCCTTCTTTTTAAGACCTTATATTTCTCTTAATGCATCATGTGTTATTCATTCTTGTTTCCTCAGTTTTATGCTTAATTTCCAAAATGAGCTATCATGCAGTTCTAGAAGTTTTCCCCTCGGTTCTGTCACTTTCGTTTTAAGTCTCTGTAGTTCTGATTGACATTCTTCTTTTCCGCTTTATGTACCTTCTTAGTGTCTCCCAGCTTGTTTTACGGTGGCCGGTGGTAGTTTTGACTGACTTTGTGGATGTGCGTCTCCGGCGGGCTTTCGTTGTGTACAGGCCGGGGTGTTGTCTGGCTTCTTTGTGTTCTGTAATAACTTTTATTGGATTGATTCGACTCTGATACTTTCTGTTGCTTGTATTTATGCGACCTTAATGTAGCTGGACTTTAGGAAGGAAGCAGAATCCAAGAGAGCTTTTCTGACTTCCTTCTGTCGTTTTCCTGTGGAGCTAAGAATGCGTCAGTGTGATTTCTGAGATCTCCTGGCTCTGTTCCCCTCCCATGGTTTTATGAAGGTGTTTTACCCCTCAGTTCTGTTATCATCTCAGGGTGAGACTCTTTCTGGGAGGGCCATGTGGCTGATCAGCGTCAGGAGCTCACGGGGATTGCCTTTGCCGAGGGTTGTGTTTCCCCTCTGCTCACTGACTGTCGGTGGGCAAAACCCCTTCCAGCTTTGGGGCCTGGCCCAGGCTGACATGAGACAGTTTGGAGTGGTTGCCATGCCGTGGACGCCAGGCACTGCCCTTTTCTCCTTGCACACAGATGCCACGCAGATCCTGGGACAGTTGGTGTCTGCATACTTCCCTATGTTTTGCACTCCCTGGGCTGTCTAGTCGACTACTTTTGCTGTAAATGGTGTTCACAAGTTTTTGGGTTTTGCTATCTTGTTACTTTGTGATATGATTGATCTAGGAGGATTAAAAGCTGTGTGGCTGCATCCACCACATTCCTCAAACACAGCAGTTGTAAAGACGCATTTAGAAAACAAAGTATTAGACTTTCTGTCACGGTGTCCTCGCTACGTGATATCTTTACATTTCTTCATGTGTATTCCTTTAAGCTCTCAGCAGGTATACCTGTATGGAAAAGGTATGTTTGAGTCATTGATGTTTATCTGGCTTGTTTTAGACACATTTTAATGGATTATTTAGGGGATTAAATATTTTAAAACATTGGTAATATGTTTCAATGTGTCAGATGTAAATTATTTTGTAAATGATTTTTGACGTTTAGTAGTACCTGTTGCTGGCCAGGCGCGGTGGCTCAAGCCTGTAATCCCAGCACTTTGGGAGGCCGAGGTGGGTGGATCATGAGGTCAAGAGATCGAGACCATCCTGGTCAACATGGTGAAACCCCGTCTCTACTAAAAATGCAAAAAATTAGCTGGGCATGGTGGTGCGTGCCTGTAATCCCAGCTACTCAGGAGGTTGAGGGAGGAGAATTGCCTGAACCCAGGAGGCGGAGGTTGCGGTGAGCTGAGATCGCGCCATTGCACTCCAGCCTGGGTAACAAGAGCGAAACTTCATCTCAAAAAAAAAAAAGTACCTGTTGCCAAAAATGTTTTTGAGATGGAGTGCTATACTAATTCTCTCAGTTGTTTAACATATTTTTGTTTACTTTATGGTTCACCATGAATAGTAGCACTTCTTCAGCTTTGCCTTTGCAGTGAATGAGTTAGGAATTATGTTTGCCAAAGTGAGGAATTAGTAATTTCTCTATTAGGAAGTGAAGCTGAATCAAAATAGTAGGGTTCGTTCATGTATACAGCCATTTACTTTTTTTTAAAAGACATTTTTATTGAACTATGACATACCTGCAAAAAGTCGTAAAGTTTACGGCCACTGAATTTTCATGAAGGGAGCACATAGCCTTCTGCTCAGCAGCCCATCAACTAGGAAATATTGGTAGACTAGAGTCTCACTTGACCCCCTTTCCAGCCATGCCGTCCCTTCTCTCCCCTCAAAGATCAATAAGGAAGCATTGGTAGACCAGTCTCACTTAACCCCCATCCTTCCTTGCCCAGCAAGGATCAGTGAGAAGGTGTTGGTAGACCCGTCTCACTTGACCCCCTTTCCAGCTATGCCATCCTTCCTTGCCCCGCAAGGACCAGTGAGGAAGTATTGGCAGACCACAGTCTCACTCAACCTGCTTCCCAGCCATGCCTTCTCTCCTCACCCATCAAGAATCCCCACTGTGGGGACTCCAAACCACACGGATTAGTTTGCTTATATTTCAACTTTATGTACATGAAATCGTACAGTAAATATTGTCCTTTATTAATAAATTTAGTTACATGTAAATCATATGCTGTGCAGTTTGACCTGTTTAAAGTACACAATTCAATGCCTTTAGCATCTCCAAAAGAAGCCGTGCCTGCCTTAGCTGTCCTCACTTCCCCCTGCCCCCTACCCAGGCCAGGCCTGGCCACCACGATTCCACTTCTGTCTCGGTTGATTTCCCTGCTCTGGACATTTCTTGTGAACAGAATCATACCATATATGGACTTTTGTGACTGAGTTCTTTCAGTTAACATAATGTGTTAAGGTTCATCCATGTTACAGTAGGTATTTTCTTTTCATTGCTGGGTAACATTCATTTGTACAGATATACCACATTTTATTTATCTAGTCAGTAGTTGAAAAGCTTTTGGGTTGTCTACAATGTTTGGCTGTTATGAATAATTCTACTGTGCATATTCACGCACAACTTCTCACATGTATATATGTCTTTATTTCTCTTGGGTATACACCTAGGACTGGAATGGTTTGAACATAACTCTATGTTTAACGTTTTTAGGAAATTCCAGACTCTATTTCCAGAAATGTGTTTCTGCCAGCTGTGTAGGAGGGTTCTGATTTCTTCACATCCTCACCAGCACTTGTTATTTAGCTTTTTGATTCTATCCATCCTAGTTGGTGTGAAGGCTAGGGTGTTGTGGTTATGACTTGCATTTCTCCGATGGCTACTGGTGTTGAACATCTTTCCATGTGCTTTTGGCTATCTGTACATCTTCTGTGGGGGAAGTATCTATTGAGATCCTTTGACCATTTTTAAACTAGCTTATTTGTCTATTATTGGATAGTGAGGATTTCGTTATGTATTCTGGATACACATCCTTATCAGATGTATGACCTGTAAATATTTCTTCGCATTCTGTGGGCTTTTTCACCTTCACTTTTCTTTTCTTGATGGTGTTCTTTGAAGCATAGCTATTTAAAATTTTGATGATACCCAGTTTATTTCTTCTTTTGTTGTTTTGTGCTTTTGATTTCGTATTTAAGATACCGTTGCCTAATCAAGGCCATGAAGATTTGTGCTGTTTTCTTTTACGAGCTTTACATACCTTTTGCTCTTACATTTGGGTCTTTGATCCATTTTGTATTGATGTTTGCATATGGTGTAAGGAAGGGTTCCACTTCATTCTTTGGCATTTGGCTGTCCAGCTGTCCTGGCACCATCTGTGGAAAAGACTGTTCTTTCATGATTGAATTCTCTTGGCACCCTTGTCAAAAATCAGTTTGGCCATAGATGTGTGAGTTTCTTCGTAAAAATTTGTCATTTATGTTTGAAAATAGTGCTTATATATACTTATAGAGTACAATGTGATGTTTCAATATGTGTATAAATTACGTAATGGGTAAATAAGGGTTATTAGCATATCTGTTATCTCAGATATTGATCATTTGTGGTGAGTATATGCAAAAACCTCTAATTTAGTTATTTTGAAATACACAATACATTATTGTTAACTCCAGTCATCTAATTATGCAACAGACCACCAGGACTTCGTCTTCCTTTTGCCATCCTCCCCTTCCACACCCTCCCCCAGCCTCTGGTAACCCCTATTCTACTCTCTGCTCTATGAGATCAGCTTTCGAAGATTCTGCACATGAGTGTGATCATGTGGTGTTTGCCTTTCTGTGTCTGGCTCACTTCACTTAACATAATGTCTTCCATATTTATCCATGTTGTCCAAAGTGAAAGGATTCCGCTTTCGATGGCTGAATGGTGTTTCACTGCATGTAAGTCCAACGTTTTCTTTATCCATTCATCTTTTGGTGGACAGTTGGGTTGGTTCTATACCTTGTATATGGCGACTAGTGCTGCAGTGAACATGACAGTGCAGAGATCTCTTTGACGCTGATTTTATTTCCCTCTGATAATACCCAGTGGTGGGATTGCTGGATCGTATGGTAGTTGTATTGTCATTATTATTATTATGATTATTATTTTACTGTTATTAATCTCTTGTTAAAGATTTTCAACAATGTTTTATATCCTAGTAGCTGAGTGATTAATATCTCTGACAATCAAATTGCTCCTTGTATTTGTTGACTTGTAAATATCAAAACATGGCATTTACCCATCCATTTTTATTTATTGATTGATTTCATTTTAGGTGCATACTGTATCTGGCACTTGTCCCCATGTTATCCCTCCCCACCCTCCCCTCCCTCCCCACCCCTCTACTGCCCCCAGTGTGTGACGCTCCTCTCCCTGAGTCCACATGTTCTCAGTGTTAAACACCCACCTGTGAGTGAGAACATGTGGTGTTTGATTTTCTGTTCTTGTGTCAGTTTGCTGAGAATGATGGTTTCAGATCCATCCAAGTCCCTACAAAGGACATGAACCCATCATTTTTTATGGCTGCGTAGTATTCCATGGTGTATATATACCACATTTTCTTTTCCAGTCTATCATTGATGGGCAATTTGGATTGGTTCCAGGTCTTTGCTATTGTAGCCAGAATCTACAAAGAACTAAAACAGATATACAAGAAAAAAACAACCCCATTCAAAAGGATTTGTATTTTTAATTTTTAAAGGAATCTTGGTACTGTTTTCCATTCCCACAAGCAGCATCAGTATTTTCTTTTTCCACTTATTCCTGAGATGTTTGTCATTTTGGTAATAGCCATTCTAATTGGGATGAGGTGATATCTCATTGTTGTTCTGATCTGCATTTTCCCAGTGATTAGTGATGTTGAGCACATGTCCATGTCTGGCTTGCTCTTGCTTTGTTTGGGGTTATTCTGTCTTCACACATGATGCTAGCCTGTAATTTTTGCTTCTCCTGTTTTTCTTGTTATGGTTTACTTTTGAGCTTATATATCCTTAGGAAATGAGTTTTGAAATGGTACTTCTGATTACTATGGAATGGTTTTGTACAGTTGGAATTCTTTTACTTTAAATATCTGGTGGAACTTGCCATTAAAACCACATGGGCCATGGGCCAGGGTGTTTTCTTTGTGGAAAGATTTAAAACCACTGATTGAATAACTGTTAGGGTTTTAGGAATATTCAGGTTTTTTGCTTCTTCTTGACACAATT
This sequence comes from Saguinus midas, assembly GCA_021498475.1. Classification (NCBI taxonomy): domain Eukaryota; kingdom Metazoa; phylum Chordata; class Mammalia; order Primates; family Cebidae; genus Saguinus; species Saguinus midas. The sequence continues at coordinate 16,933,627 of CM038405.1, read as the reverse complement.
CAGGAAAATATTGTTTTTCTGAACTTTTCCATATTATCATCATTTTCAGATGTATTGGCCAAAGTTCACAGTGTTTCTTTTGATCTATTTAATCTTCGCATTGTTCTTATTTATGTTGCTTTTCATTGATACTGGTTATTAGTATTAGTATTTTATTTTTTAACTAAAATTAAAAACAAGTTCAATATCAGCTTAATTGAGATACAGTTTACACTTTTCTTCCCTTCTTTTTTATGTATATCTGACTAGAATTAAAAAATTTATTTTGGTTGGAACATCTCAATTGTGTACTCTATTCTTTTAACTTTTTTTTTTTTTTTTGAGATAAAGTCTGGCTCTGTTACCCAGGCTGGAGTGCAAGTGGTGTGATCTCAGCTCACTGTAGCCTCCGCCTCCTGAGTTTAAGCTATTTTCCTGCCTCAGCCTCCACAGTATCTGGGACTACAGGCACACACAACCATGCCTTGCTAATTTTTGTAATTTTAGTAGAGATGGTGTTACACCATGTTGGGCAGGCTGGTCTCAAAGTCTCAGCCTCAAGTGATTCACCTACCTCTGCCTCCCAAAGCACTGGCATTACAGGCTTGAGCCACTATGCTTGGCCTTCGATTGTGGACTTTTGAAAATTTAGTTTCTATGAATTTCTGCTTCTATCTTTACTATTTACTTCCCTTTACTTTGTTCTATTTCGGGGTTCTTATTTTGACTTTTTAGCTTGGATGATTGCTTGCTTGCTTGTTTACACTTCGATTTCGACTTAATGTGAATAACAAAGTTGTAAACACTTCTGCTAGGATGTTGTTGAGTGGCACCTACAAGTGTGGGCCTGTGGCTCTTCAGTTCTGTTTCCTTTGCCCTGCTCCCAGCCACAGGCACCTGCCCACCTGTTCTCTGTCTGGCATGTTTTCTTTTCCAGAATGTGACATAGATGGAGTTACCAGAGGCAACCTTGAGATACTGGTTTCTACCAGTTAGCATAATGTATTGCAGACTCATCTATGTTGCTGTGTGAATTAATAGTCAATTTTTAAAAAATTGCTGAGTAGCATTCCAGTATAGGAACGTGCCGGTGTTGCTATGGACTCCGTTGCTGAAAGCATGGAGCTGTTTCCAGATTCCGACAATGATGAATCAAACTGCCGTAAATACTCCCTTCAGCTTTTTTTTTGTGGAAATTGGTCTTCATTTCACTTGAACATTTCGTTTGTTGCCTAGGATAGGAATGGTTGTGCAAATGGCAGTGCATGTTTAACTTTATGAGAAGCCACCAAGCTGCTTTCCAAATTGACTGTTCCCTTTTGGGTTCCTAGCAGCCTTACCGGCAGTTCCAGCTGCACCACATCCCTCCAGCACCCCTGTAGCCTGGGCTAATGGTCTCCCAGCTGTCCTCTCAGTGGAGACTTATATCTCTTCTGAGGTTTTACTGCACTTCCCCTAATAACTGATGACAGAGGACCCCTTTTCATCCGCCTGCATTCCATCTTTACTCTTCAGTGAAGTGTCTCTTCGAATATTTTTCTTACTTAGAAAGCTAGGTTGCCGGGCACAGTGGCTCATGCCTATTAATTTCAGCACTTTTTGGGAAGCTGAAGTGAGTGGATCACCTCAAGTTAGGAGTTTGAGACCAACCTGGCCAACATGGTGAAACCCCATCTCTACTAAAAATACAAAAATTAGCCAGGTGTGATGTAGTGGGTCCATAATTCCAGCTACTTGGGAGGCTGGGCAGGAGAATTGCTTGAATGCAGGAGGCAGAGGTTGCAACAGAGTGAGACTCTGTCTCAGAAAAAAAGAAAACAAGCTAGGTTGTTTGTATTTTTATATTTGGTTTTGAGACTTCCTCCTGTATTCTGTGTCTGAGTGCCCTGTCAGCTGTGACATTTGCAAAAAATACATCTCCCTCACATTTGTATTGTCTTTTCATTTTCTTAACAGTATATCAAAACAGTTTTGAACAACAGTATTTTAATTTTAATAATGTGCAGTTTATCACATTTTTAAATGCATTGTGCTTTTGGAGTTGTATCTAAAAGCAGTTTTTTGAAATTCCCACCTGCTGCTAGAAGTTAGAAGTTACACTGCCTCTTGAAAGAATCACTTTGTGCAGAAATTTTGTTTCCAATGTACAATATGTTTTAAGAAAAAAGACCACATTTTGCTTTTAAGTGTTTTTGTTGTTCCACAGAAAGCTTCACATTAATTCTTGATAAGAATATTTTGGAACAGGGCAGCTTATATTTTCACAATTTGACAGAATATGTATCTGTTTATGTGTATTTGTGTGTCTGTTTGTGTACGAAATGAGGCTGTTGCTTAAATAGTCCAGCTAAATGTTTATTTTAACTGAGAAGTAAAATCAGACCCCAGAGAGCAAGCAATCTATGCATTACTGGCCTTTATGCATTTTATAATTATTTTATGATAGCATGAAATTTTAGATGCCATGAAACTATGTGGCTATTAGGCTGATATTGAAAGTATGCCACAGTGTTGTGATAAGCTATGATATTCTCAATTTTCCTGAAATAATATGAAAATAATTTTTTTTACTTAAAAAAATTCAGAGATAAGTTAGTAAAGTTTGGTAACAAATTTTTCTCACATAATACTGTCTTTACTGTCTCTGTTTTCATTTTGAAATAAACCAAGATTCCACCATTAAAAATTTTATAGAGGCCATGTATAGAGCTGTGTGGTAAATAATGAGAGTTACAGCAAAGATGAGAGACCCGCTGTCCAGATGGAGTTCTGCACATCAAATACATCAAACCAACATGTTTTTAATATTCGATTTTCTTGTTTCTTTGTGCAACAGATGTTTGCTTTTGAGAGAAGACTTACTTCCCTGTGCTTAGATGCACAAGTGTCCTGTGTTACAGCTGCCTTCAGTGTTGAGTACAGACACACACACTGCAGGTGTGCAGCCCGGAGCCGTGGCTGTGCCAAACAGTGCAGGGATATGTGGACTGCACCTTCCAGGTGTGTGTGTGAGTGCTCTGTGATGTTTGCATCCTGACAGAATCACCTGATGAATCACGTCAAGGGACATGCCCCACTGTTAAGCGACACGCGACTGTATTTTCTTATCACATCCGTGTTGTGTTACCTGTGAACGACGTGTATGCTCATCATTACTTTGGAATTGGTGTTGCTATTTCTCTGCCACTAGGTAATTTAAAATAATATGTGAATAGGAAGCACTTGTATTATTAGATTATGATGAAGACTGTTTGATGACTCTATTACAATATAATTGTTTTGTGTGTATTTTATTGTGTAAATTTACAGACACAGTTCTGAAATGAGTTCTTGGGATTCATGGACTGGTCAGTTCAGCCTCTATTCGAATAGCTTGTCACATTTATTTATCCAGCTGCCAAATTACTCAGATAAACTGTCAGAAAGCATGCAGTTTTGTGTTATTTAGACTACGGATGGCAGACATGGATTTCTGCCCTCATCTAACAAGATTTATGAAGCCCACACCACGTGCCCCACAGCCTGCTAGATGCCAGGAACTCAGAGATGGGAAGCAGCGACTGCTCCATGACTGCTGGGTGGCCCGCTGTTTCCTTCTCATCTTCACTAACAGCTGCAGCTGTCTTTATGATTACCCTCTTATTGGCAAGGACACTGCTCTTGGAAGGTGCAGTGACTTGGTAAGGGCACTTAGCTAGCAGGTGTGGACCTGGGACTCAGCCCCTAAATCCAAGCTCCCGCCTGCCCTATGGACGACACAGGCCTGCAGCCTCCTGTCTGAAATGTGACATTGGCTTTTCACGTGGTCTTCCGTTTTCCAGATGGAAGAAAGACCACTAATGACCAATCCAGTGAAACCGTCATGATTCTTTTGGTCTGTCTTTCATGTGCTCATCAGCTGTAAATTGTAATGATTTATCAGCCTGATTTTACTCAGATTCTGTGGGTCATTTTCCTCTTTTTCTTGCCAGCTTAATCGACTGTCTGATTGTGGTAAATGAGCAGATCAACATCTCTCAGCATCTTGGGCTTTTGTATAAAGTGTGGACAGAGTGTTATGTTCCCAGCAGACGGGATTAGTTCTGATCGTGTTCCCAAATGTCATGCTAACACCTTGGCTACTGCAACGTTTCTGTAAACGGTCAGATATCCACAAAACCCAGCAATGCTGTGTTCTCTGGTGAGTGTTTCCTTGGGAAACCCAATTGCACAGTTTCATTCTGAACGACAATTTCGTTAACGTAGAATTACTGTTGCTTCACAAAAGGACCTCATTTACCTTTATAGATTCCCTGGCTGATTCCATTATTTCTGCAAGAGATTTTGGTAAAATTGGCTGTTCTTAGTGCAGCGTGATGCCCGATCTTCGCAGATGGGTCAGACTGGCTGCTTTGGGGCGAAGGGCTTTGCAGTGACACATTAAATAGTTACAGATACTTTAGGAGCAAAAGAGGAAATTCAGTGCTTAGTTTATAAGAGCTGGGTGCTCGAGTTTGAGTCTAACTTTGTAGTTAGTTGCGTGTTGGGGTCCCCAGGAGGACCTGTAGCCCTGTGATTTGCTGGGAGCACTCACGGGGCTCGGTGCAGCTGCAGGACAGGATGGATGAGTTGTTACAGGACTGCTGTGAGTTGGAGCACGGTGGAGCACGGTCAGCAGAGGGAGAGGCAGAGGAGGGGGTCCAGGAAATCAGGCGGAGGCTTCCAGAGCCGCTTCCATGGAGTCCCAGGAGGTCTTGGTTACTCCAGCAGCAGGCTGTGACCACATGTGTCATCCAACAGGAAGCTTATGAGAGACATGGTGCCCAGGGTTGTGCTGTGGTCTGCCCACATAGACACCCCTGCCAGTGGAGAGCAGGTGTGTGGTGTAAACGTCGTCTGCACAAACGGTTGGGACAGGATGCCCCTCATCAGTTAGGGGTGGTGGGGACTCCCACGACATCCAAGTTCTCAGAGGTGGCCCAGGGCCAGCCTGCAAGCAGCTGTGCTAGGGGAACAGCCTCAGGCCGGCAACTGCACTGCCCCAACTCTTCCCCATGTCAGCAGCCTCAGGCCAGCAGCTCTACCACACTATGTGGCTATTAGGCTGATATTGAAAGTATGCCACAGTGTTGTGATAAGCTATGATATTCTCAATTTTCCTGAAATAATATGAAAAAATTTTTTACTTAAAAAATTCAGAGATAAGTTAGTAAAGTTTGGTAACAAATTTTTCTCACATAATACTGTCTTTTACTGTCTCTGTTTTCATTTTTGAAATAAACCAAGATTCCACCATTAAAAAATTTTATAGAGGCCATGTATAGAGCTGTGTGGTAAATAATGAGAGTTACAGCAAAAGATGAGAGACCCGCTGTCCAGATGGAGTTCTGCACATCAAATACATCAAACCAACATGTTTTTAATATTCGATTTTCTTGTTTCTTTGTGCAACAGATGTTTGCTTTTGAGAGAAGACTTACTTCCCTGTGCTTAGATGCACAAGTGTCCTGTGTTACAGCTGCCTTCAGTGTTGAGTACAGACACACACACTGCAGGTGTGCAGCCCGGAGCCGTGGCTGTGCCAAACAGTGCAGGGATATGTGGACTGCACCTTCCAGGTGTGTGTGTGAGTGCTCTGTGATGTTTGCATCCTGACAGAATCACCTGATGAATCACGTCAAGGGACATGCCCCACTGTTAAGCGACACGCGACTGTATTTTCTTATCACATCCGTGTTGTGTTACCTGTGAGCATGTATGCTCATCATTACTTTGGAATTGGTGTTGCTATTTCTCTGCCACTAGGTAATTTAAAATAATATGTGAATAGGAAGCACTTGTATTATTAGATTATGATGAAGACTGTTTGATGACTCTATTACAATATAATTGTTTTGTGTGTATTTTATTGTGTAAATTTACAGACACAGTTCTGAGATGAGTTCCTGGGATTCATGGACTGGTCAGTTCAGCCTCTATTCGAATAGCTTGTCACATTTATTTATCCAGCTGCCAAATTACTCAGATAAACTGTCAGAAAGCATGCGGTTTTGTGTTATTTGTGACTACGGATGGCAGACATGGATTTCTGCCCTCATCTAACAAGATTTATGAAGCCCACACCACGTGCCCCACAGCCTGCTAGATGCCAGGAACTCAGAGATGGGAAGCAGCGACTGCTCCGTGACTGCTGGGTGGCCCCGCTGTTTCCTTCTCATCTTCACTAACAGCTGCAGCTGTCTTTATGATTACCCTCTTATTGGCAAGGACACTGCTCTTGGAAGGTGCAGTGACTTGGTAAGGCACTTAGCTAGCAGGTGTGGACCTGGGACTCAGCCCCTAAATCCAAGCTCCCGCCTGCCCTATGGACGACACAGGCCTGCAGCCTCCTGTCAGCCATGGGCATTGGCTTTTGTAAATTTCGATTTCCTCTCGTGCGTGCGGAGATTCTGAGAAGCGACACGTTGCCTTGCCCTGTCTTGGTGGATGACACTGTGTTTCATGTCCCCTCTGTCTGCAGCTGGATTTGGAGGCCACAGGCCTGGCTCTGCCTCCTGACTCCAGTGAGCTGTTGTAAAACCACGGCAGCCTCCTGTCTGAAATGTGACATTGGCTTTTCACACGTGGTCTTCCGTTTTCCAGATGGAAGAAAGACCACTAATGACCAATCCAGTGAAACCGTCATGATTCTTTTGGTCTGTCTTTCATGTGCTCATCAGCTGTAAATTGTAATGATTTATCAGCCTGATTTTACTTGGGAAGCTGAAGTGAGTGGATCACCTCAAGTTAGGAGTTTGAGACCAACCTGGCCAACATGGTGAAACCCCATCTCTACTAAAAATACAAAAATTAGCCAGGTGTGATGTAGTGGGTCCATAATTCCAGCTACTTGGGAGGCTGGGCAGGAGAATTGCTTGAATGCAGGAGGCAGAGGTTGCAACAGAGTGAGACTCTGTCTCAGAAAAAAAGAAAACAAGCTAGGTTGTTTGTATTTTTATATTTGGTTTTGAGACTTCCTCCTGTATTCTGTGTCTGAGTGCCCTGTCAGCTGTGACATTTGCAAAAATACATCTCCTCACATTTGTATTGTCTTTTCATTTTCTTAACAGTATATCAAAACAGTTTTGAACAACAGTATTTTAATTTTAATAATGTGCAGTTTATCACATTTTTAAATGCATTGTGCTTTTGGAGTTGTATCTAAAAGCAGTTTTTGAAATTCCACCTGCTGCTAGAAGTTAGAAGTTACACTGCCTCTTGAAAGAATCACTTTGTGCAGAAATTTTGTTTCCAATGTACAATATGTTTTAAGAAAAAGACCACATTTTGCTTTTAAGTGTTTTTGTTGTTCCACAGAAAGCTTCACATTAATTCTTGATAAGAATATTTTGGAACAGGGCAGCTTATATTTTCACAATTTGACAGAATATGTATCTGTTTATGTGTATTTGTGTGTCTGTTTGTGTACGAAATGAGGCTGTTGCTTAAATAGTCCAGCTAAATGTTTATTTTAACTGAGAAGTAAAATCAGACCCCAGAGAGCAAGCAATCTATGCATTACTGGCCTTTATGCATTTTATAATTATTTTATGATAGCATGAAATTTTAGATGCCATGAAACTATGTGGCTATTAGGCTGATATTGAAAGTATGCCACAGTGTTGTGATAAGCTATGATATTCTCAATTTTCCTGAAATAATATGAAAAAAATTTTTTTCACTTAAAAAAATTCAGAGATAAGTTAGTAAAGTTTGGTAACAAATTTTTCTCACATAATACTGTCTTTTACTGTCTCTGTTTTCATTTTTGAAATAAACCAAGATTCCACCATTAAAAAATTTTATAGAGGCCATGTATAGAGCTGTGTGGTAAATAATGAGAGTTACAGCAAAAGATGAGAGACCCGCTGTCCAGATGGAGTTCTGCACATCAAATACATCAAACCAACATGTTTTTAATATTCGATTTTCTTGTTTCTTTGTGCAACAGATGTTTGCTTTTGAGAGAAGACTTACTTCCCTGTGCTTAGATGCACAAGTGTCCTGTGTTACAGCTGCCTTCAGTGTTGAGTACAGACACACACACTGCAGGTGTGCAGCCCGGAGCCGTGGCTGTGCCAAACAGTGCAGGGATATGTGGACTGCACCTTCCAGGTGTGTGTGTGAGTGCTCTGTGATGTTTGCATCCTGACAGAATCACCTGATGAATCACGTCAAGGGACATGCCCCACTGTTAAGCGACACGCGACTGTATTTTCTTATCACATCCGTGTTGTGTTACCTGTGAACGACGTGTATGCTCATCATTACTTTGGAATTGGTGTTGCTATTTCTCTGCCACTAGGTAATTTAAAATAATATGTGAATAGGAAGCACTTGTATTATTAGATTATGATGAAGACTGTTTGATGACTCTATTACAATATAATTGTTTTGTGTGTATTTTATTGTGTAAATTTACAGACACAGTTCTGAGATGAGTTCCTGGGATTCATGGACTGGTCAGTTCAGCCTCTATTCGAATAGCTTGTCACATTTATTTATCCAGCTGCCAAATTACTCAGATAAACTGTCAGAAAGCATGCGGTTTTGTGTTATTTGTGACTACGGATGGCAGACATGGATTTCTGCCCTCATCTAACAAGATTTATGAAGCCCACACCACGTGCCCCACAGCCTGCTAGATGCCAGGAACTCAGAGATGGGAAGCAGCGACTGCTCCGTGACTGCTGGGTGGCCCCGCTGTTTCCTTCTCATCTTCACTAACAGCTGCAGCTGTCTTTATGATTACCCCTCTTATTGGCAAGGACACTGCTCTTGGAAGGTGCAGTGACTTGGTAAGGGCACTTAGCTAGCAGGTGTGGACCTGGGACTCAGCCCCTAAATCCAAGCTCCCGCCTGCCCTATGGACGACACAGGCCTGCAGCCTCCTGTCAGCCATGGGCATTGGCTTTGGCGTAAATTTCGATTTCCTCTCGTGCGTGCGGAGATTCTGAGAAGCGACACGTTGCCTTGCCCTGTCTTGGTGGATGACACTGTGTTTCATGTCCCCTCTGTCTGCAGCTGGATTTGGAGGCCACAGGCCTGGCGCTCTGCCTCCTGACTCCAGTGAGCTGTTGTAAAACCACGGCAGCCTCCTGTCTGAAATGTGACATTGGCTTTTCACACGTGGTCTTCCGTTTTCCAGATGGAAGAAAGACCACTAATGACCAATCCAGTGAAACCGTCATGATTCTTTTGGTCTGTCTTTCATGTGCTCATCAGCTGTAAATTGTAATGATTTATCAGCCTGATTTTACTCGAGATTCTGTGGGTCATTTTCCTCTTTTTCTTGCCAGCTTAATCGACTGTCTGATTGTGGTAAATGAGCAGATCAACATCTCTCAGCATCTTGGGCTTTTGTATAAAGTGTGGACAGAGTGTTATGTTCCCAGCAGACGGGATTAGTTCTGATCGTGTTCCCAAATGTCATGCTAACACCTTGGCTACTGCAACGTTTCTGTAAACGGTCAGATATCCACAAAACCCAGCAATGCTGTGTTCTCTGGTGAGTGTTTCCTTGGGAAACCCAATTGCACAGTTTCATTCTGAACGACAATTTCGTTAACGTAGAATTACTGTTGCTTCACAAAAGGACCTCATTTACCTTTATAGATTCCTGGCTGATTCCATTATTTCTGCAAGAGATTTTGGTAAAATTGGCTGTTCTTAGTGCAGCGTGATGCCCGATCTTCGCAGATGGGTCAGACTGGCTGCTTTGGGGCGAAGGGCTTTGCAGTGACACATTAAATAGTTACAGATACTTTAGGAGCAAAAGAGGAAATTCAGTGCTTAGTTTATAAGAGCTGGGTGCTCGAGTTTGAGTCTAACTTTGTAGTTAGTTGCGTGTTGGGGTCCCCAGGAGGACCTGTAGCCCTGTGATTTGCTGGGAGCACTCACGGGGCTCGGTGCAGCTGCAGGACAGGATGGATGAGTTGTTACAGGACTGCTGTGAGTTGGAGCACGGTGGAGCACGGTCAGCAGAGGGAGAGGGCAGAGGAGGGGGGTCCAGGGAAATCAGGCGGAGGCTTCCAGAGCCGCTTCCCATGGAGTCCCAGGAGGTCTTGGTTACTCCAGCAGCAGGCTGTGACCACATGTGTCATCCAACAGGAAGCTTATGAGAGACATGGTGCCCAGGGTTGTGCTGTGGTCTGCCCACATAGACACCCCTGCCAGCGGAGAGCAGGTGTGTGGTGTAAACGTCGTCTGCACAAACGGTTAGGACAGGATGCCCCTCATCAGTTAGGGGGTGGTGGGGACTCCCACGACATCCAAGTTCTCAGAGGTGGCCCAGGGCCAGCCTCGCAAGCAGCTGTGCTAGGGGAACAGCCTCAGGCCGGCAGCTGCACTGCCCCCAACTCTTCCCCCATGTCAGCAGCCTCAGGCCAGGCTGGTAGCCCCTCTGTCACCAGCCCCCCGCCCCAGGGAGCAGCCTCAGGCCAGCAGCTCTACCACACCCTCCCCTCCTCGCACAAGCTTAACTACTTTAAATCACTGGAGGCTGTGTTCATCATTGAATGTAATAAGAATTCAGTATCCATGCCCTAATTTCTAGGGACTGAACCAGGGCATTACAGAAACAAGACAGTTTTCTCTCTATGCTGATTCTCTCTGCAGTGGACGGAACGTTTGTCCACCAGTTTCATACACTCACCCCCAGTGTCATGCTGTCAGGAAGAGGGGCCATTGGGAGATGACGAGGCTGTCACAAGTGGGACAAGTGCCCTTTTAAAAGGACCTGACAGAGCTCCCCCCACCTCCCCACTGCACGAGGACACGGTGAGGTGGTGTGGTCTGTGAACCAGGACGTGGGCCCTCCGCAGAGACTGGAATGTTCTGTGCCTTGATGGTGGACTCCAGTCTCCACCACTGTGGGTGGTACATTCCATTGTGTGTATGCCACCTGGGGGTCTGTGGTACCTTGTTCCAGCAGCCCACGTGGACTAAGACCCTGTCGGAGGACCCTGCCACAGAGGGGACTTGGGCTGGCTGCAGTGAGGGGGACGGCGCTTTGTGGGGTCGGTGGGCCTTGTGTAGGGGATCTTAGGAAAAGGTCCAGCAAGCAGGAGCTGCTGAGTGGGGGCCTTGAGTGGGTGTCCTTATCCTTTTATTCAGGAGGCAGAAAGGACACAGTGGGCTCGGCCATGGTCCATTTGTGTAGCTATAACTCAGCAATTGAGACCCTCACAGTCAGAGGCCGCAGTCTGGGTCTGGGGAGGGCCTTGCTGTGTTGTTCTATGGCAGCAGCAGGAGGTGGGTGAGAGCAAGAGAGTGGGTGAGGGGGGCCTGGACCAACGTGTGTTCATGCATTCATGTTTCTGTGTGTACATGTTACATGTGCATGCATGTGTGTGCATGTTCCTGTGTGTGCAAGTGCCTGTTTTTGTGTGCATGTGTCTGTGCATGCATGCGTGTGCATGTTCACATGTGTGTGCATGCATGTGTGTGTGTCTGTGCATGTTCCTGTGTGTGCAAGTGCCTGTTTTTGTGTGCGTGTGTCTGTGCATGTGTGTGTGCATGTTCACATGTGTATGTGTCTGTGCATGCATGTGTGTGCATGTTCCTGTGTGTGCAAGTGCCTGTTTTTGTGTGCTTGTGTCTGTGCATGCATGTGTGTGCATGTTCACACATGTGTGTCTGTGTGCATGCATGTGTGTGTGCGTGCATGTCCCTGTGTGCATGTCTGTTTTGTGTGCATGTGTCTGCATGCATATCTGTGTGTGCACACATGAATGTGTATGTGCGTGTTCACATGCGTGTGCATATGCTTTCATGCGGGAGTGAGGGGACATGGAGGGCCAGGGCTGTCTGCAGTCTGCAATTGCAGGTTGGATTCAGGTGGTGTAGGGCCTGCCTCAGTGGGAGGAAGGTGGTTCTGTAAATGCTGAGCTTCAGGATGAGGTCCCTCAGGTGCAATCAGGCTCTAGAGAAAAGCTTCCCATCTGGGAAATGCTCCCACAGGTGTCAGGAAGCAGTGAGTGATGAACAGAACCCCCAGATTTTCTTTGTGGAAAGATGGTACTGGCAGCAACCCAGAATGGGCTTTGGCAAAGTACAGGTGAAAAAGAGGCCGACACAGAGGCAGTAATGGGCACAGGCGGGAGGACTTGGAGGGACTTGGGCTGGCTGCAGTGAGGGGACGGCGCTTTGTGGGGTCGGTGGGCCTTGTGTGGGGATCTTAGGAAAAGGTCCAGCAAGCAGGAGCTGCTGAGTGGGGGCCTTGGTGGGTGTCCTTATCCTTTTATTCAGGAGGCAGAAAGGACACAGTGGGCTCGGCCATGGTCCATTTGTAGCTATAACTCAGCAATTGAGACCCTCACAGTCAGAGGTCGCAGTCTGGGTCTGGGGAGGGCCTTGCTGTGTTGTTCTATGGCAGCAGCAGGAGGTGGGTGAGAGCAAGAGAGTGGGTGAGGGGGGCCTGGACCAACGTGTGTTCATGCATTCATGTTTCTGTGTGTACATGTTACATGTGCATGCATGTGTGTGCATGTTCCTGTGTGTGCAAGTGCCTGTTTTTGTGTGCATGTGTCTGTGCATGCATGCGTGTGCATGTTCACATGTGTGTGCATGCATGTGTGTGTCTGTGCATGTTCCTGTGTGCAAGTGCCTGTTTTGTGTGCTTGTGTCTGTGCATGTGTGTGTGCATGTTCACATGTGTATGTGTCTGTGCATGCATGTGTGTGCATGTTCCTGTGTGTGCAAGTGCCTGTTTTTGTGTGCTTGTGTCTGTGCATGCATGTGTGTGCATGTTCACACATGTGTGTCTGTGTGCATGCATGTGTGTGTGCGTGCATGTCCCTGTGTGCATGTCTGTTTTGTGTGCATGTGTCTGCATGCATATCTGTGTGTGCACACATGAATGTGTATGTGCGTGTTCACATGCGTGTGCATATGCTTTCATGCGGGAGTGAGGGGACATGGAGGGCCAGGGCTGTCTGCAGTCTGCAATTGCAGGTTGGATTCAGGTGGTGTAGGGCCTGCCTCAGTGGGAGGAAGGTGGTTCTGTAAATGCTGAGCTTCAGGATGAGGTCCCTCAGGTGCAATCAGGCTCTAGAGAAAAGCTTCCCATCTGGGAAATGCTCCCACAGGTGTCAGGAAGCAGTGAGTGATGAACAGAACCCCCAGATTTTCTTTGTGGAAAGATGGTACTGGCAGCAACCCAGAATGGGCTTTGGCAAAGTACAGGTGAAAAAAGAGGCCGACACAGAGGCAGTAATGGGCACAGGCGGGAGGACTTGGAGGGACTTGCTGGGTGGTGCGGAGGAGACAGGGCCGTCGAGGAGTCTGGGATGTGGACGTGGTTGCTGTGTGCAGTGTCTTTATGCGGTGGCGGCTGAAGCTGTGGGCGTGAAGGTTTTTAGGAGGAGACACCTGGAGGCGTCTATGTGGGATCGTTGACTCCAGCCGTGTTATGCTTTCCATTTTCTTTTCTCAGAACCATGTATTCATATGGGCACTTTCAGCACGAATGCCTCTGTTTTCCACTGAGTCATGTGCTCCCAGCTGGTGTGTATGGTCAGGAGGGTTCTCTGTGCCTCACACTCAACACTGGGACCAAGGCTGAGTGTGAGCTGCAGCAATGTTTGTTGAATGAATGAATGAGTGACTAAAGAGGAGTGGCCAGAGAGAGGACCAGAGCTGCCATATTGAGAGGCCAAGAGAAAACAATTTTAAGAAGGACGGGCGTTTGACAGCACCACATGTCACACAGACATGTCGGGAAGAGTGAGGGGGATGGGTCTGTAAAATGCCACACACGGATGTTGGGAAGAAGAAGAGGGGGATGGGTCTGTAAAACTGGAGCCATAAGTTCCCACGTAAGCTTCAGGTGCCTGAGAGTGAAGCCAGGTGGTATTTGGTTGAGGAAAGAATGGAAGTGAGGGAGTGGGTCATCAGTTACTGATGCCCTACAAAGCAGGTTGAAGCTTTACTGTAGCTATGCAAGGCTGGTTTTACATTTAAAAATCAGTTGATGTAGTCATCACATCAGCAGGGAAAAGAAGTCATATGGTCATATCATAGATGCAGAAAGGGCATTTGAAAAAATTCAATGTCATTAATGATAAAAACTTTCAGTGAGCTCAGGATAGAGGGGGACTTCCTGAACTCAATAAAGAAAATCTACAAAACCCCACATCTAACTTCTTATTAAATGATCAAAAACTTGGAGCTTCCCACAGTGATCACAGAGAGGAAACATGCCCCTCTCATTTCTGTTTTCAACAGTGTACTGGAAGTCCCAGCTAATGCAGTAAGACAGGAAAAGGACATAAAAGATACACATATTGGGATATAATAAATGAAAATGCAATTGTCAGCAGATGACGTGATTATTTATGTAGCACATCCCAAAGAATCAGTGGGAACATTTTCTGAAACTAATAAACAATTTTAGCAGAGTTTTAGAATACAGGGCTAATAGGCAAAAATCAGTCACTTCATTGTATACCAGCAGTGAATGAGGGGAATTTGAGATTAAAAACAGTGAACCATTTACATTGGTACCAAAAAAAATGCTTAACTAAAAGTTGAACAAAATAGTGTAAGATCTATGTGAGGAACACTATAAAACTCTGCTGAAAGAAATGAAAGAGATCTAAGTAACGGAGAGATCTCCGTAGCCTTGGGTAGGAAGAATCCGTGATCTAAGTAACGGAGAGAGCTCCGTAGCCTTGGGTAGGAAGAATCCGTGATCTAAGTAACGGAGAGAGCTCCGTAGCCTTGGATAGGAAGAATCCGTGATCTAAGTAACGGAGAGAGCTCCGTAGCCTTGGGTAGGAAGAATCCGTGATCTAAGTAACGGAGAGCTCCGTAGCCTTGGGTAGGAAGAATCGGTGATCTAAGTAACGGAGAGAGCTCCGTAGCCTTGGGTAGGAAGAATCCGTGATCTAAGTAACGGAGAGAGCTCTGTAGCCTTGGGTAGGAAGAATCGGTGATCTAAGTAACGGAGAGCTCCGTAGCCTTGGGTAGGAAGAATCCGTGATCTAAGTAACAGAGAGCTCCGTAGCCTTGGGTAGGAAGAATCGGTGATCTAAGTAACGGAGAGAGCTCCGTAGCCTTGGGTAGGAAGAATCCGTGATCTAAGTAACGGAGAGAGCTCCGTAGCCTTGGGTAGGAAGAATCCGTGTTGTTGAGACATCTGTTCTTGGCGGTGTGTTCTATGTGCCTCACACTCAACACTGGGACCAAGGCTGAGTGTGAGCTGCAGCAATGTTTGTTGAATGAATGAATGAGTGACTAAAGAGGAGTGGCCAGAGAGGACCAGAGCTGCCATATTGAGAGGCCAAGAGAAAACAATTTTAAGAAGGACGGGCGTTTGACAGCACCACATGTCACACAGACATGTCGGGAAGAGTGAGGGGGATGGGTCTGTAAAATGCCACACACGGATGTTGGGAAGAAGAAGAGGGGGATGGGTCTGTAAAACTGGAGCCATAAGTTCCCACGTAAGCTTCAGGTGCCTGAGAGTGAAGCCAGGTGGTATTTGGTTGAGGAAAGAATGGAAGTGAGGGAGTGGGTCATCAGTTACTGATGCCCTACAAAGCAGGTTGAAGCTTTACTGTAGCTGTGCAAGGCTGGTTTTACATTTAAAAATCAGTTGATGTAGTCATCACATCAGCAGGGAAAAGAAGTCCTATGGTCATATCATAGATGCAGAAAGGGCATTTGAAAAAATTCAATGTCATTAATGATAAAAACTTTCAGTGAGCTCGGGATAGAGGGGGACTTCCTGAACTCAATAAAGAAAATCTACAA
Source organism: Saguinus midas (assembly GCA_021498475.1). Classification (NCBI taxonomy): domain Eukaryota; kingdom Metazoa; phylum Chordata; class Mammalia; order Primates; family Cebidae; genus Saguinus; species Saguinus midas. Next base: position 16,917,874 of record CM038405.1, on the reverse strand, counting down.
AACCCCACATCTAACTTCTTATTAAATGATCAAAAACTTGGAGCTTCCCACAGTGATCACAGAGAGGAAACATGCCCCTCTCATTTCTGTTTTCAACAGTGTACTGGAAGTCCCAGCTAATGCAGTAAGACAGGAAAAGGACATAAAAGATACACATATTGGGATATAATAAATGAAAATGCAATTGTCAGCAGATGACGTGATTATTTATGTAGCACATCCCAAAGAATCAGTGGGAACATTTTCTGAAACTAATAAACAATTTTAGCAGAGTTTTAGAATACAGGGCTAATAGGCAAAAATCAGTCACTTCATTGTATACCAGCAGTGAATGAGGGGAATTTGAGATTAAAAACAGTGAACCATTTACATTGGTACCAAAAAAAATGCTTAACTAAAAGTTGAACAAAATAGTGTAAGATCTATGTGAGGAACACTATAAAACTCTGCTGAAAGAAATGAAAGAGATCTAAGTAACGGAGAGATCTCCGTAGCCTTGGGTAGGAAGAATCCGTGATCTAAGTAACGGAGAGAGCTCCGTAGCCTTGGGTAGGAAGAATCCGTGATCTAAGTAACGGAGAGAGCTCCGTAGCCTTGGGTAGGAAGAATCCGTGATCTAAGTAACGGAGAGAGCTCCGTAGCCTTGGGTAGGAAGAATCCGTGATCTAAGTAACGGAGAGAGCTCCGTAGCCTTGGGTAGGAAGAATCGTGATCTAAGTAACGGAGAGAGCTCCGTAGCCTTGGGTAGGAAGAATCCGTGATCTAAGTAACGGAGAGAGCTCTGTAGCCTTGGGTAGGAAGAATCGTGATCTAAGTAACGGAGAGAGCTCCGTAGCCTTGGGTAGGAAGAATCCGTGATCTAAGTAACAGAGAGAGCTCCGTAGCCTTGGGTAGGAAGAATCGGTGATCTAAGTAACGGAGAGAGCTCCGTAGCCTTGGGTAGGAAGAATCCGTGATCTAAGTAACGGAGAGAGCTCCGTAGCCTTGGGTAGGAAGAATCCGTGTTGTTGAGACATCTGTTCTTCGCGGTGTGTTCTATAGATACAATGCAGTTCCCATCAAAGTCCCAGCATGTTATTTTGTGGATATCAACAAATTGATTCTGAAGTTACATGAAGAGGCAGAAGACCCAGATAAGCCCACACAGTATTTAAGGAGGAGAACTGACAGTTCAACTCAACACTTACTAGAAAGCTACAGTAATCAAGACAGCATGGCACTGGTAAACAAATAGACACATAGATCAATGGAACAGATTAGAGGGTCCAGAGAGAGATCCACGTAAATACAGCCAGCTGATCTCTGATGAAGGAACAAAGGCCATTCAACAAATGGTGCTGGAGCAACGGGACATCCATGTGCCACAAAATGAACCTAGAACCAGACCTTACTGCCTTCACAAAATTAACTCAAAATTGATTATAGGCCTAAGTGTAAAATGTAAAACTGCGCAACTCCTAGGAGATAATATGGGAGAAACCCTGGGTAACCCTTGATTTGACTTTTTAGATATAACACCAAATGCTTAATGCATGAGAAAAATAGAAAAGCTTGTGCTCTGCAAAGACATCCTTCAGAGGATGAAATAACAAAACCCAGACTGGGAGAAGATATTCACAAAGCACACGTCTGTGGAGGGCGAGTGTGCAAAGAGTTTTTAAACTTCAGTAGTGAGAAAACCTGATTTTTAAAACGTGTAAAAGATCTTAGACACCGCCAAGGAAGACACACGGATGACAAGCATCAGAAAAGATGCCCCATGTCATTTGTCGTCAAGGAAATGAAAAGTAAGACAAGGAGACGCTGCCACAGCCCTGCTAGAATGGCCAAGATCCAGGCACTGGCAACGCCACCAAGTGCCGGCGAGGACGTGGAGCAACGGGAACGCTCATCCTCACTGCAGGGAGTGCAGAGCGGTGCAGCCACACTGGAAAACCATCAGGCAGTTTCTTTCCAAACTGCACATTCACCGTGCAGTCCAGCGGCCAGACTCCTAGGTATTCACCCAAATGCCTGAAAACTTCTCTTTACACAAAAACTTATACATGAATTTTTTTTTTTTTTGAATCAGAGTCTCACTCTTCTTGCCCAGGCTGGAGTACAGTAGTGTGATCTTGGCTCACTGCAATCTCTGCCTCCTGGGTTGAAGCAATTCTTGTTCCTCAGCCTCCCGAATAGCTGGGATTTACCAGCATGTACCACCACACCTGGCTAATTTTGTATTTTTAGTAGAGACAGGGCTTCAATGTGTTGGCCATGCTGGTCTTGAACACCTGACCTCAGGGATCTGCCATCTTCAGCCACTCAAAGTGCCGAGATTACAGGCGTGAGCTACCACGCCCAGCGCACATGAATGTTTATAGCAGCTTGGAAACAAACCAACGTGTCTTTAAAAGATGAATGAATAAACCTATCGGCCTACCTGGACAAGGAGTGCTGAGAAGGAATGGTCAACCAGGCTGTGAAGGGAGGTGGAGGAGCCTCAGATGCATGTGAATACTTGAAAGAAGCCCGTCTCATAAGCCTGGGAACTGTAGGATTCCGGCCCCATGACGTTCTGGAGAAGACAGAACTGTGCAGACAGGAAAGGCTTAGTGGCTGCCATGGCTGTGGGGAGGGAGGGATGAATGGGCGGAGCACAGAGGAATTTTAAGGCAGGGAAGCACCTCTGTGTGATGCTGTTATCATGGGCACGTGCATTCATCCAAACCCACAGAATGGACAACACCAAGAGCGAGCCGTCAGGTAATCCATGGACTTAATAATGGTCAGTATTTGCTCATTACAGCAAATGCCTCACACCCACCCAGGATGTTAATGGTGGGGAAACTGGGGTGTGGAGGCAGGGTTCTGTGTGAACTCTGTGAACTTCGTCCTCAACTTTTCTGTAAGCCTATACAAAACAAAGCCTTTTAACTCAAAAAAAGGTTGACATTCTTATTTGTCACTAAAAATATGAGAGGTAGACCAGCCCCACCTCAGTCTTCTTTTTTTTTTTTTTGTTTCGCTCTGTTGCCCAGGCTGGAGTGCAGTGGCGAGATCTCAGCTCATTGCAACCTTCACCTCCTGGATTCAAGTGACTCTCCTGCCTCAGCCTCCCTGGTAGCTGGGATCACAGGTGCCCACCACCAGACCCAGCTAAATTCTGTACTTTTAGTAGACATGGGGTTTTGCCATGTTGGCCAGGCTGGTCTCAAACTCCTGACCTCAGCTGATCCACTTGTCTTGGCTTCCCAAAGTGCTGGGATTACAGGTGCGAGCCACCACCCCTGGTCCCATTTGAGTCTTCTAATTGGAGTTGAGGTGACTCGAATTTGGGGAAGAAACGGTGCCTCGCCTGAGAGTTGGTTAGCAGCACACTTAAGCTGACCTCCCGTCTTCCAACTCCATGGCTTAGTTTATTTCTACAACATGGACACTAAATGGCCCATCGCCCCTGCCCCTGCCTGTGGCGGGAGGCTGGCTGGTAAACGTGGGAGTCTGGGGGTGAAGTCGGCTCTCTTCAGAGAGCTCCAGTGAGAAGCCAGGACAAAACAGAATGAAAAGTTCTTAGGATTCTGGATTTGCTGCGTTCGCTCTGGCAGGTGATTTTTCTCCAGGGCCTTCGTTATTCAAGTAGCAGGAGTGAAGGGGTTAAAGTTAGCTGGAACCCTCATTAGAGTGAAGTGTGGTATCCGGCTGCCTCATAGGCAGCTGGGACGGAAGACAGGGCTGGGTTATAAACGCACAGAGACACGTGGGCTTATGTGGGCTTCCCGTAATGTCCCGAAGAAAAAGTAGATAAAAGTTACCGCTAACCAAGATGATTTCTTTATATACTAAATTTGGTTTTAGGTTTAGATTGTTGTTTCCAAGTTAAATAAATGTAGAAAGATTAATATTTCTGATTTTTGGCCCGTTTGGTGTTTTGCTGTAGGTTCCGTAATGGCTCTGGGAGTTTTCCATAGTTCTTGTGGTAACCTTAGACACAGCATTTCAGGTGGCCTTCATTATGTAAATTTCTTTTTTTTTTTTTTTTGAGATGGAGTTTTGCTCTCAAGACGCTGCTGCGTCTCCATCACCAAGAAGCATGCCTGGCACATGCACGTGATTAAATATTTATGGAATAAATTAAAAAGTGAATAAAAGGATATTCATTATCTTTTTATCTTTTGCCGGTAAATAAAGTTAAAATTGGTTCAAGTCCAGGGTGACAGGTCAGAGACCGGAAAAGGAAGCAAGACTGTGTCAGTTCCCACAGTAAGGACTGAGTCACCGCCGTGTCACACAAACGCAGGCGTCTGCTGAGAGAGGCCCACCCGGCCCCTGCTCTACGCCCCGGTGAAGCCGCTCGGTCCGTGACAATTAAATTTATTCCATTAGGGCAGAAAAGCCACAGCGATCAGCAAGCGGAGAGCCTCGAAGGTGTTCCTGAAGCCCAGGGCTGTTTCCGTTTTGGCCACAGCCAACAGGCCAGGTTTGCTCCTCAATGGTATTGGCAGAGCTGGCTACAGTGAGTCGTTGGTAGCAGTGACTTCTCTGCAAAACCTGGGGTGTCATCCCAAAACTCCATTCTAATTTCTAGCTAGTAGATTTAGAAATTTACATAATGGCGGGCGTGGTGGCTCAAGCCTGTAATCCCAGCACTTTGGGAGGCCGAGGCGGGTGGATCACGAGGTCAAGAGATCGAGACCATCCTGGTCAACATGGTGAAACCCGTCTCTACTAAAAATACAAAAAATTAGCTGGGCATGGTGGCGTGCCTGTAGTCCCAGCTACTCAGGAGGCTGAGGCAGGAGAATTGCCTGAACCCAGGAGGCGGAGGTTGCGGTGAGCCAGATCGCGCCACTGCACTCCAGCCTGGGTAACAAGCAGCCAGGAACAACTCCGTCTCAAAAAAAAAAAAAGGGCCGTGTGTATCTAACTGGCAGGCCCAATCCAGAAACTCTAATGATCATCTCTGATCACCCGTGACAGCTAGCATGTCGGACTGTCAATAGATGTTATACTGTAACATTTGGGGACAATGTCCAAGAAGTCTGCACATTCAGAACAGATATGATCATTTATTTTCCCGGATTAGCCTGCACCACCCAGTCCTGGCTGCCTCCCCCTCACGGCCCTGCTCCTCTCCTTCTGCCCCTCCCCTATGTTCTGGCTGCTTTAATACACATCAACCTCAGGGCCTGCACATGTGGCCCTCACGTGTGGAATATTTGTTCCGAGGGAACAGGCACAGCCCTTGCCCTCTGGTCATGAGCGGCCTTCCTACCTGAGAGGCGCCCACTGCTCCTACACCCTAGTCTTACTATATTTCTTCACAGGGTCGTTATTTGGTGTGATATTATATCATGATTCTGCTTATTCTCTGTCTTTCTCACTGACAGGGTGCACACACCAAAAACATTTCATGTATCCATAGCTCCTAGCATAGTTCTTACTACTCAGCAGGTCTGGTCGAACGGTAGAATGAATTAATAAATAGATTCAGGTAGCTTATCTGCTTCTATTTCAACAGTGCTTTTGAAACGTTGCTGCCTTTAATATGAAATCAAATTTGGAATTCTGAATAACCTGGGATAATTCAGGAAATGACAAGATTAATATTTCTGATTTTTGGCCGTTTGGTGTTTTGCTGTAGGTTCCGTAATGGCTCTGGGAGTTTTCCATAGTTCTTGTGGTAACCTTAGACACAGCATTTCAGGTGGCCTTCATTATGTAAATTTCTTTTTTTTTTTTTTGAGATGGAGTTTTGCTTTTTGTTACCCAGGCTGGAGTGCAGTGGCGCGATCTCGGCTCACCACAATCTCTGCCTCCCGGGTTCAGGCAATTCTCCTGCCTCAGCCTCCTGAGTAGCTGGGACTACAGGCACGCGCCACCATGCCCAGCTAATTTTTTATATTTTTAGTAGAGACGAGGTTTCACCATGTTGACCAGGATGGTCTCGATCTCTTGACCTTGTGATCCACCCGCCTCGGCCTCCCCAAGTGCTGGGATTACAGGCTTGAGCCACCGCGCCCGGCCATTATGTAAATTTCTAAATCTACTAGCTAGAAATTAGAATGGAGTTTTGGGATGACACCCCAGGTTTTGCAGAGAAGTCACTTTCGTTACCAACGACTCACCGCTGTAGCCAGCTCTGCCGATACCATTGAGGAGCAAACCTGGCCTGTTGGCTGTGGCCAAAAAACGGAAACAGCCCTGGGCTTCAGGAACACCTTCGAGGCTCTCCGCTTGCTGATCGCTGTGGCTTTTCTGCCCTAATGGAATAAATTTAATTGTCACGGACCGAGCGGCTTCACCGGGGTGTAGAGCAGGGGCCGGGTGGGCCTCTCTCAGCAGACGCCTGCGTTTGTGTGACACGGCGGTGACTCAGTCCTTACTGTGGGAACTGACACAGTCTTGCTTCCTTTTCCGGTCTCTGACCTGTCACCCTGGACTTGAACCAATTTTAACTTTATTTACCGGCAAAAGATAAAAAGATAATGAATATCCTTTTATTCACTTTTTAATTTATTCCATAAATATTTAATCACGTGCATGTGCCAGGCATGCTTCTTGGTGATGGAGACGCAGCAGGTGGTGTGTGCACCCTGGGAGTAGGGCGGTCAGTGAGAAAGACAGAGAATAAGCAGACGAATCATGATATAATATCACACCAAATAACGACCCTGTGAAGAAACGGTATAGTAAGACTAGGGTGTAGGAGCAGTGGGCGTTCTCTCAGGTAGGAAGGCCGCTCATGACCAGAGGGCAAGGGCTGTGCCTGTTCCCTGCGGAACAAATATTCCACATGTGAGGGCCACATGTGCAAAGGCCCTGAGGTTGATGTGTATTAAAGCAGCCAGGGAACATAGGGAGCAGAGGGGGCAGAAGGAGAGGGAGCAGGGCCGTGTGAGGGGGAGGCAGCCAGGACTGGGTGGTGCAGGCCCAATCCGGGAAAATAAATGATCATGTCTGTTCTGAATGTGCAGACTTCTTTTGGACATTGTCCCCTAAATGTTACAGTATAACATCTATTGACAGCATTTCCGACATGCTAGCTGTCACGGGTGATCAAGAGATGACTTAGAGTCTCTGGGAGCTGCCTCGGTTAGATACAGACACCCCCTTTTTTTTTTTTTTTTTTTTTTTGAGACGGAGTTTCGCTCTTGTTACCCAGGCTGGAGTGCAATGGCGCGATCTCGGCTCACCACAATCTCTGCCTCCCGGGTTCAGGCAATTCTCCTGCCTCAGCCTCCCGAGTAGCTGGGACTACAGGCACGCGCCACCATGCCCAGCTAATTTTTGTATTTTAGTAGAGACGGGGTTTCACCATGTTGACCAGGATGGTCTGGATCTCTTGACCTCGTGATCCACCCGCCTCGGCCTCCCAAAGTGCCGGGATTACAGGCTTGAGCCACCACGCCCGGCCTAGACACCCCCTTTTTATACAAGGGACTTGAGCATTTGTGAGTTTGGTGTCTGCAGGGGTCATGGAACCCCTCCCAATGCATACTGGGGATGACTGCATTTCTCGCTGATGCCTGAACTAGAATTCCTAAATACCATTTAACAGAAACCAAACATTTCATGTATCCATAGCTCCTAGCATAGTTCTTACTACTCAGCAGGTCTGGTCGACGGTAGAATGAATTAATAAATAGATTCAGGTAGCTTATCTGCTTCTATTTCAACAGTGCTTTTGAAACGTTGCTGCCTTTAATATGAAATCAAATTTGGAATTCTGAATAACCTGGGATAATTCAGGCCCGGTGAAGCCGCTCGGTCCGTGACAATTAAATTTATTCCATTAGGGCAGAAAAGCCACAGCGATCAGCAAGCGGAGAGCCTCGAAGGTGTTCCTGAAGCCCAGGGCTGTTTCCGTTTTTGGCCACAGCCAACAGGCCAGGTTTGCTCCTCAATGGTATTGGCAGAGCTGGCTACAGTGAGTCGTTGGTAGCAGTGACTTCTCTGCAAAACCTGGGGTGTCATCCCAAAACTCCATTCTAATTTCTAGCTAGTAGATTTAGAAATTTACATAATGGCCGGGCGTGGTGGCTCAAGCCTGTAATCCCAGCACTTTGGGAGGCCGAGGCGGGTGGATCACGAGGTCAAGAGATCGAGACCATCCTGGTCAACATGGTGAAACCCGTCTCTACTAAAAATACAAAAAATTAGCTGGGCATGGTGGCGTGCCTGTAGTCCCAGCTACTCAGGAGGCTGAGGCAGGAGAATTGCCTGAACCCAGGAGGCGGAGGTTGCGGTGAGCGAGATCGCGCCACTGCACTCCAGCCTGGGTAACAAGCAGCCAGGAACATCCGTCTCAAAAAAAAAAAAAAGGGGTGTCTGTATCTAACCGAGGCAGCTCCCAGAAACTCTAAGTCATCTCTTGATCACCCGTGACAGCTAGCATGTCGGAAATGCTGTCAATAGATGTTATACTGTAACATTTAGGGACAATGTCCAGAAGTCTGCACATTCAGAACAGATATGATCATTTATTTTCCCGGATTGGGCCTGCACCACCAGTCCTGGCTGCCTCACACGGCCCTGCTCCTCTCCTTCTGCCCCTCCCCTATGTTCTGGCTGCTTTAATACACATCAACCTCAGGGCCTGCACATGTGGCCCTCACGTGTGGAATATTTGTTCCAGGGAACAGGCACAGCCCTTGCCCTCTGGTCATGAGCGGCCTTCCTACCTGAGAGGCGCCCACTGCTCCTACACCCTAGTCTTACTATATTTCTTCACAGGGTCGTTATTTGGTGTGATATTATATCATGATTCGTCTGCTTATTCTCTGTCTTTCTACTGAGACATTTCCCAGGGTGCACACACCAAGTGTGCACCAAGAAACCAAACATTTCATGTATCCATAGCTCCTAGCATAGTTCTTACTACTCAGCAGGTCTGGTCGAACGGTAGAATGAATTAATAAATAGATTCAGGTAGCTTATCTGCTTCTATTTCAACAGTGCTTTTGAAACGTTGCTGCCTTTAATATGAAATCAAATTTGGAATTCTGAATAACCTGGGATAATTCAGGAAATGACAAGAAACGTATCTGACAGCATTAGCTATGGCAGTGGCAAAGCTGACAAGGCCTCCGTTCCTCCTCATGGGAGAGCAGCGTTGACTCTCAGCGTGGACCATTTTGAAAACAGATCACACCTAACCTCCCAGGGGAAATGTGTTTGCTGCTGGGTGCTCGGCTGTTTTTGTCAAGGCGTTATTCTTTGTTGGTGATTCATATGTTGTTTCATCCTTTAGATAATGCTGTATGGCTCAGTATAAATAAATGGAAATTGTCCTCTTTGAAATCATTAGGAAATTATTTTAAAAGAATTATGCATAAAGTCTCACCCTACCAACTGTTTAAATTTCTTTGGAAAGAAATTTCAGCCTTCTGCATCAGCCTTGACACAGTTTTCTGTAATTATTCTGAACTATATGTAGAAACAATCATCTCATGGTCTCATGAACCTGTGATGGTGTCTCTTCTAGCACAGCCAAATAAAATTGAACTGGAAATAAATTAAAATCTCCCTTGTGAGCTCTGTGTGAGCTGTGGAGATGCGTGATACACTGATGCTGATGGGCAGAGCCGCTTAGAAGTCAGACAGCGAGTTTCCGCCACACTCGGAGTAAGCGCCTGCGGACTGGAGTGCCATGTCATGGCCGGGAGAAGACTCTGGGCCACGTTCAGAACAAAAATAATCCACAGGCTGAGTCCCACCCAAATTCTGACATGTCCTGTGGCAGATGGGAGCTTTTCTTCAGGTGTCTTGGAATGAGTCCTGGACAGTCAGGAGGATTGAACTCGTTTTACTCCTGGAAATAACCGTGTGGTCCTGGGAAATCTTCTTGACTCTCCCCGGCCTCAGTTTCCTCGCCTGTGACATCAGCAAGTGAGAAGAGATCTTGTCCACTGTTGTCTGGAGCCCCAGATGTTTGAGGTTTAAGTTGGATGTGGTTGAACTGGAAGCCTCAGCTTCAAAATGGCTTCCCCGAGACCCCAAAGTCTGGTGTTGACTGAGGACGCACTGCTGACGTAGGACTGTAGGGAGGTCTCAGATCATGATGTTATTTTTTATTTTACTTATTAGCATACATAATTGATCCACAAAATCAGGAGGATAAGCCATAGTACTTTTCCACGGCCACAGAGAATATGGGTTATTTGAATATCTGAGTCAGTTTGTGTCTCTCTCCAGAAATACAGATATGAATATGGCAGTGAAATGGATTTCAGAGACACGCTGTGAAATCTTGTACTTTGCTATTTGTGAGTTGTCTGTGCATGCACGATTCCACTGAAAGGTGTGAATCCTCTGAGGTTTATCCGGTGCACATGATTCCTATTGCTCATGGCCGAGGAGGTTCAGACACAGAGCGGTTAAGGGACCAGCCCAATTTACGGAGGGGCAGTGGCAGGACTGGGGTAGAAGTCGGGTTCTGGACATGCGCTCCCTCTGCCAGCTGCACCAGGGTCATCTAAGGATGTGTTTCATACCCTGAAGTCACTGATGGAGTGCTAGATTGCATCACACAACAAATACTGATGAAATCCCAAATATTTAAGACTGGCTGTGCTTAGGCTCACGGTGAAGAATAATAATTTTTGTTCTCATTTCCGTGTAAACAGAATATGTTTCAGCACTCCACTGTGCCCACACCACTTGGAATTTCAGGACGCTGGATGTTAACCACTCAGATGCAAGTATTTCTTCCATCTGTGGGTTGTCACTTCACTCCGTTGTTTCCTTTGCTGTGCAGAAGCTCCAGTTTGATAGAATCCTCAGCACCACGGTTCATGAGGGAGATGCAAATCAAAACCACAATGAGCTGCCCCTGGCCCTTGTTCCAGTGGCTTTCACCAGAAAGACAAAGACAGCAGATGCCGGTGCGGATGTGGAGGAAAGGGAGCTCTTACATGCTGCTAGTGGGAATGTAAATCAGTACAGCCGCTATGGAAAACAGTGTGGAGGTTTCTCGAAATGCTGTGATCCAGCAATCCCACTACTGGCTACAACCCCAAGGAAATGTGTTTGCTGCTGGGTGCTCGGCTGTTTTGTCAAGGCGTTATTCTTTGTTGGTGATTCATATGTTGTTTCATCCTTTAGATAATGCTGTATGGCTCAGTATAAATAAATGGAAATTGTCCTCTTTGAAATCATTAGGAAATTATTTTAAAAGAATTATGCATAAAGTCTCACCCTACCAACTGTTTAAATTTCTTTGGAAAGAAATTTCAGCCTTCTGCATCAGCCTTGACACAGTTTTCTGTAATTATTCTGAACTATATGTAGAAACAATCATCTCATGGTCTCATGAACCTGTGATGGTGTCTCTTCTAGCACAGCCAAATAAAATTGAACTGGAAATAAATTAAAATCTCCTTGTGAGCTCTGTGAGCTGTGGAGATGCGTGATACACTGATGCTGATGGGCAGAGCCGCTTAGAAGTCAGACAGCGGTTTCCGCCACACTCGAGTAAGCGCCTGCGGACTGGAGTGCCATGTCATGGCCGGGAGAAGACTCTGGGCCACGTTCAGAACAAAAATAATCCACAGGCTGAGTCCCACCCAAATTCTGACATGTCCTGTGGCAGATGGGAGCTTTTCTTCAGGTGTCTTGGAATGAGTCCTGGACAGTCAGGAGGATTGAACTCGTTTTACTCCTGGAAATAACCGTGTGGTCCTGAAATCTTCTTGACTCTCCCGGCCTCAGTTTCCTCGCCTGTGACATCAGCAAGTGAGAAGAGATCTTGTCCACTGTTGTCTGGAGCCCCAGATGTTTGAGGTTTAAGTTGGATGTGGTTGAACTGGAAGCCTCAGCTTCAAAATGGCTTCCCGAGACCCCAAAGTCTGGTGTTGACTGAGGACGACTGCTGACGTGGGACTGTAGGGAGGTCTCAGATCATGATGTTATTTTTATTTTACTTATTAGCATACATAATTGATCCACAAAATCAGGAAGATAAGCCATAGTACTTTTCCACGGCCACAGAGAATATGGGTTATTTGAATATCTGAGTCAGTTTGTGTCTCTCTCCAGAAATACAGATATGAATATGGCAGTGAAATGGATTTCAGAGACACGCTGTGAAATCTTGTACTTTGCTATTTGTGAGTTGTCTGTGCATGCACGATTCCACTGAAAGGTGTGAATCCTCTGAGGTTTATCCGTGCACATGATTCCTATTGCTCATGGCCGAGGAGGTTCAGACACAGAGCGGTTAAGGGACCAGCCCAATTTACGGAGGGGCAGTGGCAGGACTGGGGTAGAAGTCGGGTTCTGGACATGCGCTCCCTCTGCCAGCTGCACCAGGGTCATCTAAGGATGTGTTTCATACCCTGAAGTCACTGATGGAGTGCTAGATTGCATCACACAACAAATACTGATGAAATCCCAAATATTTAAGACTGGCTGTGCTTAGGCTCACGGTGAAGAATAATAATTTTTGTTCTCATTTCCGTGTAAACAGAATATGTTTCAGCACTCCACTGTGCCCACACCACTTGGAATTTCAGGACGCTGGATGTTAACCACTGTCAGATGCAAGTATTTCTTCCATCTGTGGGTTGTCACTTCACTCCGTTGTTTCCTTTGCTGTGCAGAAGCTCCAGTTTGATAGAATCCTCAGCACCACGGTTCATGAGGAGATGCAAATCAAAACCACAATGAGCTGCCCCTGGCCCTTGTTCCAGTGGCTTTCACCAGAAAGACAAAGACAGCAGATGCCGGTGCGGATGTGGAGGAAAGGGAGCTCTTACATGCTGCTAGTGGGAATGTAAATCAGTACAGCCGCTATGGAAAACAGTGTGGAGGTTTCTCGAAATGCTGTGATCCAGCAATCCCACTACTGGCTACAACCCCAAGGAAATGAGGTTGGTGTGTGGAAGAGAGTCTGCACCATGCCCATTGCAGCACTGTTCCCAATACCCCAGATATGGAATCAGCCTGCTTGTCCATCAACACGTGAATGGATAAAGAAAACACGGCACACAGTGGATATGACTCAGCCATCAAAGGATGAAATCCTGTCATTCACAGCAACGTGGATAAACCCAGAGGTGAGTTAGCAGCGCAGGGTCTCAGGGAGGGTAGAGGGAGTTCGCAGGTGGAGGTTCTCAGGAGGGTGGAGGTGAGTTAGCAGCACAGGGTCTCAGGGAGGGTAGAGGGAGTTCGCAGGTGGAGGTTCTCAGGAGGGTGGAGGTGAGTTAGCAGCGCAGGGTCTCAGGGAGGGTAGAGGGAGTTCGCAGGTGGAGGTTCTCAGGAGGGTGGAGGTGAGTTAGCAGCACAGGGTCTCAGGGAGGGTAGAGGGAGTTCGCAGGTGGAGGTTCTCAGGAGGGTGGAGGTGAGTTAGCAGCACAGGGTCTCAGGTAGGGTAGAGATGAGTTAGTAGACACAGGGTCTCAGGTAGGACAGAGATGAGTTAGTAGGCACAGGGTCTCAGGTAGGACAGAGATGAGTTAGTAGGCACAGGGTCTCAGGTAGGGTAGAGATGAGTTAGTAGGCACAGGGTCTCAGGTAGGACAGAGATGAGTTAGTAGGCACAGGGTCTCAGGTAGGACAGAGATGAGTTAGTAGACACAGGGTCTCAGGTAGGACAGAGATGAGTTAGTAGGCACAGGGTCTCAGGTAGGACAGAGATGAGTTAGTAGACACAGGGTCTCAGGTAGGACAGAGATGAGTTAGTAGGCACAGGGTCTCAGGTAGGACAGAGATGAGTTAGTAGACACAGGGTCTCAGGTAGGACAGAGATGAGTTAGTAGGCACAGGGTCTCAGGTAGGACAGAGATGAGTTAGTAGGCACAGGGTCTCAGGTAGGGTAGAGATGAGTTAGTAGGCACAGGGTCTCAGGTAGGACAGAGATGAGTTAGTAGGCACAGGGTCTCAGGTGGGACAGAGATGAGTTAGTAGGCACAGGGTCTCAGGTAGGACAGAGATGAGTTAGTAGACACAGGGTCTCAGGTAGGGTAGAGATGAGTTAGTAGGCACAGGGTCTCAGGGAGGGTAGAGGTGAGTTAGCAGGTGCACATGATTCCTATTGCTCATGGCCGAGGAGGTTCAGACACAGAGCGGTTAAGGGACCAGCCCAATTTACGGAGGGGCAGTGGCAGGACTGGGGTAGAAGTCGGGTTCTGGACATGCGCTCCTCTGCCAGCTGCACCAGGGTCATCTAAGGATGTGTTTCATACCCTCAAGTCACTGATGGAGTGCTAGATTGCATCACACAACAAATACTGATGAAATCCCAAATATTTAAGACTGGCTGTGCTTAGGCTCACGGTGAAGAATAATAATTTTTTGTTCTCATTTCCGTGTAAACAGAATATGTTTCAGCACTCCACTGTGCCCACACCACTTGGAATTTCAGGACGCTGGATGTTAACCACTGTCAGATGCAAGTATTTCTTCCATCTGTGGGTTGTCACTTCACTCCGTTGTTTCCTTTGCTGTGCAGAAGCTCCAGTTTGATAGAATCCTCAGCACCACGGTTCATGAGGGAGATGCAAATCAAAACCACAATGAGCTGCCCCCTGGCCCTTGTTCCAGTGGCTTTCACCAGAAAGACAAAGACAGCAGATGCCGGTGCGGATGTGGAGGAAAGGGAGCTCTTACATGCTGCTAGTGGGAATGTAAATCAGTACAGCCGCTATGGAAAACAGTGTGGAGGTTTCTCGAAATGCTGTGATCCAGCAATCCCACTACTGGCTACAACCCCAAGGAAATGAGGTTGGTGTGTGGAAGAGAGTCTGCACCATGCCCATTGCAGCACTGTTCCCAATACCCCAGATATGGAATCAGCCTGCTTGTCCATCAACACGTGAATGGATAAAGAAAACACGGCACACAGTGGATATGACTCAGCCATCAAAAGGATGAAATCCTGTCATTCACAGCAACGTGGATAAACCCAGAGGACAGTTTGTTAAGTGAAGTGAGCCAGGCATAAGAAGACAAACACTGCATGATCTCACTCATGTGCAGAATCTCAGAGGATCTCATAGGAGCAGAGCATAGAATGGTGGTTACCGGGAACTGGGGGAGGTGAGAGGAGAGGGATGAGGGGAGATGAGTTAGCAGGTGCGGGCTCTCAGGGAGGGTAGAGGGGAGTTCGCAGGTGGAGGTTCTCAGGGAGGGTGGAGGTGAGTTAGCAGCGCAGGGTCTCAGGGAGGGTAGAGGGGAGTTCGCAGGTGGAGGTTCTCAGGGAGGGTGGAGGTGAGTTAGCAGCGCAGGGTCTCAGGGAGGGTAGAGGGGAGTTCGCAGGTGGAGGTTCTCAGGGAGGGTGGAGGTGAGTTAGCAGCACAGGGTCTCTGGTAGGGTAGAGGGAGTTAGCAGGTGGAGGTTCTCAGGGAGGGTGGAGGTGAGTTAGCAGCACAGGGTCTCAGGGAGGGTAGAGGGAGTTAGCAGGTGGAGGTTCTCAGGAGGGTGGAGGTGAGTTAGCAGCACAGGGTCTCAGGGAGGGTAGAGGGGAGTTCGCAGGTGGAGGTTCTCAGGAGGGTAGAGGTGAGTTAGTAGGCACAGGGTCTCAGGTAGGACAGAGATGAGTTAGTAGACAGGGTCCCAGGTAGGACAGAGATGAGTTAGTAGGCACAGGGTCTCAGGTAGGGTAGAGATGAGTTAGTAGGCACAGGGTCTCAGGTAGGACAGAGATGAGTTAGTAGACACAGGGTCTCAGGTAGGACAGAGATGAGTTAGTAGGCACAGGGTCTCAGGTAGGACAGAGATGAGTTAGTGACACAGGGTCCCAGGTAGGACAGAGATGAGTTAGTAGACACAGGGTCTCAGGTAGGACAGAGATGAGTTAGTAGGCACAGGGTCTCAGGTAGGACAGAGATGAGTTAGTAGACACAGGGTCCCAGGTAGGACAGAGATGAGTTAGTAGGCACAGGGTCCCAGGTAGGATAGAGATGAGTTAGTAGGCACAGGGTCTCAGGTAGGGTAGAGATGAGTTAGTACGCACAGGGTCCCAGGTAGGACAGAGATGAGTTAGTAGGCACAGGGTCTCAGGTGGGACAGAGATGAGTTAGTAGACACAGGGTCCCAGGTGGGACAGAGATGAGTTAGTAGACACAGGGTCTCAGGTAGGTAGAGATGAGTTAGTAGGCACAGGGTCTCAGGTAGGACAGAGATGAGTTAGTAGGCACAGGGTCTCAGGTAGGGCAGAGATGAGTTAGTAGACACAGGGTCCCAGGTAGGACAGAGATGAGTTAGTAGGCACAGGGTCTCAGGTAGGACAGAGATGAGTTAGTAGGCACAGGGTCTCAGGTAGGACAGAGATGAGTTAGTAGGCACAGGGTCTCAGGTAGGACAGAGATGAGTTAGTAGGCACAGGGTCTCAGGTAGGACAGAGATGAGTTAGTAGACACAGGGTCCCAGGTAGGACAGAGATGAGTTAGTAGGCACAGGGTCCCAGGTAGGATAGAGATGAGTTAGTAGGCACAGGGTCCCAGGTAGGGTAGAGATGAGTTAGTACACAGGGTCCCAGGTAGGACAGAGATGAGTTAGTAGACACAGGGTCCCAGGTAGGACAGAGATGAGTTAGTAGGCACAGGGTCCCAGGTAGGACAGAGATGAGTTAGTAGACACAGGGTCCCAGGTAGGACAGAGATGAGTTAGTAGGCACAGGGTCCCAGGTAGGACAGAGATGAGTTAGTAGGCACAGGGTCTCAGGTAGGACAGAGATGAGTTAGTAGGCACAGGGTCCCAGGTAGGACAGAGATGAGTTAGTAGGCACAGGGTCTCAGGTGGGACAGAGATGAGTTAGTAGACACAGGGTCCCAGGTAGGACAGAGATGAGTTAGTAGACACAGGGTCTCAGGTAGGGTAGAGATGAGTTAGTAGGCACAGGGTCTCAGGTAGGACAGAGATGAGTTAGTAGGCACAGGGTCTCAGGTAGGGTGAGATGAGTTAGTAGGCACAGGGTCCCAGGTAGAGATGAGTTAGTAGCACAGGGTCTCAGGTAGGGTAGAGATGAGTTAGTACACAGGGTCCCAGGTGGGACAGAGATGAGTTAGTAGGCACAGGGTCCCAGGTGGGGTAGAGATGAGTTAGTAGGCACAGGGTCTCAGGTAGGACAGAGATGAGTTAGTAGACACAGGGTCCCAGGTAGGACAGAGATGAGTTAGTAGACACAGGGTCCCAGGTAGGGTAGAGATGAGTTAGTAGACACAGGGTCCCAGGTAGGACAGAGATGAGTTAGTAGGCACAGGGTCCCAGGTAGGACAGAGATGAGTTAGTAGACACAGGGTCTCAGGTAGGACAGAGATGAGTTAGTAGGCACAGGGTCCCAGGTAGGACAGAGATGAGTTAGTAGGCACAGGGTCTCAGGTAGGACAGAGATGAGTTAGTAGACACAGGGTCCCAGGTAGGACAGAGATGAGTTAGTAGACACAGGGTCCCAGGTAGGGTAGAGATGAGTTAGTAGGCACAGGGTCTCAGGTAGGGAAGAAGTTCTTCTGTGCTGCTGTGCACAGGGGTGACTACAGGTGACTATATTTTTGGTATATTCAAAATAGAAGAGAAGAGTTTGAATGTTTCACTGTAAAGAAACGATGAGAGTAGGAGATGCTGAAAACGTAGACACCCTGACTGGGCCGTTCCACAGGGTCCCTGTGGATTGGAACATCTCGCTGTCCTCAGAAATATGTACGATTATTATGAGGCAACTAGAAAATTTTAGAAACCTCCATATTCTGGGACATCTTTTGGCCAGAAAATACATATGGTAGACAGAGAGAGGAGAGGCACAGTCCCAGCAGGGGAACAGATGAGTTAGTAGACACAGGGTCTCAGGTAGGACAGAGATGAGTTAGTAGACACAGGGTCTCAGGTAGGACAGAGATGAGTTAGTAGCACAGGGTCCCAGGTAGGACAGAGATGAGTTAGTAGGCACAGGGTCCCAGGTAGGACAGAGATGAGTTAGTAGGCACAGGGTCCCAGGTGGGGTAGAGATGAGGTAGCAGGTGTGGGCTCTCAGGTAGGGGGAAGAAGTTCTTCTGTGCTGCTGTGCACAGGGGTGACTACAGGTGACTATATTTTTGGTATATTCAAAATAGAAGAGAAGAGTTTGAATGTTTCACTGTAAAGAAACGATGAGAGTAGGAGATGCTGAAAACGTAGACACCCTGACTGGGCGTTCCACAGGGTCCCTGTGGATTGGAACATCTCGCTGTCCTCAGAAATATGTACGATTATTATGAGGCAACTAGATTTGCAGCATCAGAGCTACCTGCAGCCTCCTTTCAAAGCCTCGGGCCATTCTCAGTGCTGATCAGATTCTATGACGGCCTGGGGCTGAGTTTGTTTTGAGCCATTACGTGACTTCCAGAATGTATCACTCTCCATCTGCCTTCTCATCCTTTGCCTCCCAAACTGCAGTATATGCATTTCCATGGTGTTTACTGATAGAAAAGCTAAATATGGTTTAAGGTTGTGGGAATGGCGACTCAGCTTAACAACGTGCCCTTGTTTTTATAAGGCCGTGAGCTGCTTGGACATCTGTCACAGGGCCCTTTTCCCTCGTGGCAGCACGTTCACTGGTCCACCCAGCTGCGTGGTCCTGAGCTTGCTTCTGCAGGGACAGGAGCAGTCTGTGTGCTCACGGCAGGCGGAGGGAATCACCGCCTGATGTGGTCACTTGAAATGAGAACATCTTTCTCTGGCCTTCCCTGTTCAGCCTATATTAAAAATAGGGTGAGGGCAATTTTTAGTTGAGTACAGTATTCCAATCCAGTTACTTTTAAATATCTGTAGAGAAGAAACGGTGTGCTCTTAGGACAGGATGGAGTTTGTTTACCAGACCCAGTGGCAGGCGGAGTCCTCTGCTCTGTGTGTCATGGCTGGCCGGGGTCCTCAGTGCCTCTAACACTCATTCAGCACCCAGATGCCCCATGCCTGGCCAGGCTCCTCACCCCAGGCGCCACGGGTCTTCCAGACCATGTCCAGATCTCTCTGGAATCTCTTCTACTACGGGCCTGATTCCACCCAGGATCCAGGTGTCTTATCCAGGACACACGCTGGGGCACCTGCTCTGTGGCAGGGCCGGTGCCAGGCGAGTGCAGGTGACCACGAGTCCAGGGCCCGGGAACCGTCTCTCAGGGTCCAGGGCAGCATCTCATCAGGCCCATCTTCGAGCTTCCTTTCAGTTCCTGTCACGGAAGGAAGCTGCTCAGCCCCACCTTCGTGGTCTCATGGCCGCTGTTCCTGTGGCACCCCCATGGAAACGGGGCCCTTCCAGATCTCCACGGGCTGACCTGGCCCACCAGGATGACAGGTGCCCTCGCTGGATGCACTGCCTGTAACGTCTTCGCTGCAGCAAGATGGATGGATGGAAATTTCCTTTAGGGATCTTCTAGCTGTTCCTGTTGAAGTCCAGTTAATACAGAATGACAGAGAGGAGAGTTATGGCTTCTAAACACTGAGCTCATGCTACAGGCTCACGCTTTTATGTTAGCTTCTGGCGGAGAAGTTGGATTTAAGATTGTGCTTTAGAGTTAGACCTTCTGGGCCGTATCTGGATTTGCAGCATCAGAGCTACCTGCAGCCTCCTTTCAAAGCCTCGGGCCATTCTCAGTGCTGATCAGATTCTATGACGGGCCTGGGGCTGAGTTTGTTTTTGAGCCATTACGTGACTTCCAGAATGTATCACTCTCCATCTGCCTTCTCATCCTTTGCCTCCCAAACTGCAGTATATGCATTTCCATGGTGTTTACTGATAGAAAAGCTAAATATGGTTTAAGGTTGTGGGAATGGCGACTCAGCTTAACAACGTGCCCTTGTTTTTATAAGGCCGCCGTGAGCTGCTTGGACATCTGTCACAGGGCCCTTTTCCCTCGTGGCAGCACGTTCACTGGTCCACCCAGCTGCGTGGTCCTGAGCTTGCTTCTGCAGGGACAGGAGCAGTCTGTGTGCTCACGGCAGGGCGGAGGGAATCACCGCCTGATGTGGTCACTTGAAATGAGAACATCTTTCTCTGGCCTTCCCTGTTCAGCCTATATTAAAAATAGGGTGAGGGCAATTTTTAGTTGAGTACAGTATTCCAATCCAGTTACTTTTAAATATCTGTAGAGAAGAAACGGTGTGCTCTTAGGACAGGATGGAGTTTGTTTACCAGACCCAGTGGCAGGCGGAGTCCTCTGCTCTGTGTGTCATGGCTGGCCGGGGTCCTCAGTGCCTCTAACACTCATTCAGCACCCAGATGCCCCATGCCTGGCCAGGCTCCTCACCCCAGGCGCTACGGGTCTTCCAGACCATGTCCAGATCTCTCTGGAATCTCTTCTACTACGGGGCCTGATTCCACTCCAGGATCCAGGTGTCTTATCCAGGACACACGCGTGGGGCACCTGCTCTGTGGCAGGGCCGGTGCCAGGCGAGTGCAGGTGACCACGAGAGTCCAGGGCCCGGGAACCGTCTCTCAGGGTCCAGGGCAGCATCTCATCAGGCCCATCTTCGAGCTTCCCTTTCAGTTCCTGTCACGGAAGGGAAGCTGCTCAGCCCCACCTTCTGGTAAACTCACTTCTCAAGGGCCTGGCCTGTCAGCTGATTCTGAAAAGACGGGTCTGGAGGACGAGAGTGCCAGGCTCTATCTCTGTGGGACGGGAACATCAGCCTTGGCTGAGACGGCCCTCAGGAAGGGCTTGGCGCCAGCTGTGACGACTCTCGGGAACGGCGCAGCTTCTGGCCACCGAGCCAGGGCCTTCTCAATATTTTCCCAGATGCTGTTAACTGTGAGCATCGAAATACTAAGTGTTCCTTTCCAGAACCAACGTTTCTCCCTTTCTGTGACTCAGGCTAGGATCTGCTGTCCATTCCAGGTCCTCTGGACTTGCCCCGCTCCGTGTGACTTGTTGGGAGAAGCTGCTCAGAGCCATGTCCTGTGGCCCCGGCATGTGGAAGCCACGCTCCCAGGGGCTGGAGACAGCGTCTTGTCCTCAGTCTCCCCACTCGTGCTGGGGTTTCCCTCGGCGATGCAGGCGTTGTTTCCTCCCCTCCCCAGCTCAAGGGGGTCAGACCCCCTTGAGAGGCCCCCCTCCACTCTCCCCACGTACTATATCACAGTGTCTGCTCACACTGTGTGTCTAAGCCTCATACTTCATTTTTCAGTCACCAAACCCCTCTTTCCATGTCCTTTCTCCCTATACCCTCCCTGGCCCATGCCAGGGAGGTCTCTCTGGAATCTCTTTCCAGAGATTCCCTTGACCATTCTCAAAGGGCTCTGACTCCTTCCCCAGGAGTCAGACGCAGAGCAGGAGTCACGCTTCCGCTGTTCTCTCGGGCCCACCTGTCAGCTGTCTGACCCCGTACAGCTAATTCGTGGGCTGCCTACCAGCCATCACCATGGGCAAAGGGACCATGGAGTGCTCAGTTCAGATGCGGAGTCCGTAAATGAAATGTTACTTTTATTGATCGGGGATCTGTTTGCTTTATGCAGGAAAAACGCTGAGTTTCCCTTGCGTCTTTCCCGTATGCAGCCAGCTCTTTGCTTTCTGCCGTTTTACGTTGGAATACGTTGAACCCAGATATGTATAATTATCTAAACACCTCCTAGCTTTGATGAGCAAAAATAAACCCTTTAAGTTGTGATTATCCTAATTTGCTGGAGTCAGTAGGAAGCCGGGTGGGAGGAGGAAGACAGAGGGTCATTGAGAGGGTTCTAACGGGTGTGGATCCTGAGGTGTGGCCTTCTTTTGGTGTCCATACTATTTGAGAACAAGGGGAGCAACGTTGCCATTATGTGATTATGTGGCTTTCTCTAGGCTGCATTCAGCCTGGACCTGGTGACAGCAGACTCTAGGGACAGGCACGCATCTTGGAAGGCTGTGGATTTGGGCATTACTGATGGTGAATAAGTCACTGACACTGGCTTGGGTTGAGTCTCATGATCTCAGGGAAGACATCACTGTCACTTGCTCACCTCTGCTTTCCGCTGTGGTGGTGGATGCGGCTTTCTCAGTGTGTAATTCTTGTTCATACTGTTTTTATTTTATGGGAAAAATGAAGCTTTTAATGATTCTGTTCTGAATAAACCTCGGAATTATGAGATGTGACCCAGCATTATTTAAGAGGCGTCTTTAGCATTCCTCTTATGCATTTATAGTAACCGTATTTGCTTCACTGTGTTGTGGCAGTTGTGCTAATTTTATAGTCATTGTGAAAAGGTTTTTAACATCCAAGATGGTAGTTTAATACTATTGTGTTATTTAAAATATTCAGCAACAGCTTCATCCGTCATGCATCCATCGCTTCGACTGTAGATACTTACAAATTATTTGTAGGTGTCAGTTTTCGAAAGGGTTATATACATTAAGACATTTTAAAAAATGGTTTTGCATTTTTTCTTTATTATTTATATTTAAGGAGTATAACCTTATGGATACAGTAAGTAAAGGGCTTATGAGAGGACAAAGATTGCTTTTTATTCTGAGGACTTACTTTTGTGTGTCCTGCAGTGCCACATGTTCTGGAATAGCTGTGGCTCTCGTGTGTCGGTGGCTGATGAATTGTGTCTCATTGTCAGTGTTGCTGTTGCTCCTGTTCACGACGGGGCTGTGCATCATTGCACGTGTTGTTAAACCATCCACATGCACGTGTGTGAACTTACAAGATCACCTCGCATCTGTTCATCCTGAAGAGGTTTATCTACAGAAAAGCAAGCCACTTGGTCATCCTACAAGGCACTCACAGAAATGTCTTACTGTGGGAAGGTCCCTGGTTGGTAAACAGTGAGCCACGCGCTGTCCACGGCCCCACAGCCACACTGCGCAGAGTCAGCCTCAAGTTACTGGAGGCGATGGAGATGTGTCTCTAATCCAGGAAAAGCGTCCACAGTCTCTGACGTGATTTAAAGACCTCCACGCGGACCTTAGTGTCAGCCTCGCTGGCGTGTTCACGTGTTCCTCCAAGGGTGTGCGACCTTGAGGCAGGCGTTCGTGTGGGCTTAGGTGTGTGTGATGCGTGTGTGGCCCTGTTGCCTGGAGCCTGTCACACAAACAGTGTTCCCGGCTCAGGTGGATCGCGTGTTCGTCGGAAGCCACCGCAGAGAGCGCGGTAACTGGAGTTTAGAAACGCCGGGCAGCCCAGGGGGAGGCTGAAGTGCGGGTCGCACCTCTCCAGTCATTGTTCCCCTGGCATTTTGGGTTCTCCGTCAGGAAGTGAATACAGGACAGTTTAAAAACTGAAATGGCTGTCTCAGAAAAGCTTTGATGACCATTTGGTCTAACTCTGATAAACGGAAAAGGATGCCTGGTCTCTCCGCAGATGTCCTGAGTACAGGTCAGAAAGCAAGTTTCCGGGCCGGCCCCCCTGGGCCCTCCCTTCCCCTCCTTTCCAAGACCCCCGCTTCTCCCCTCACCTCTTTCCCTTTATTTACATATACAGCTTAGTGTAATTTTGAGTCAGTTCATTTGTCTTCCCTGCCGTTACCGACTAGCTACCCCCAGAGAGTTCCTCTGTGGCTGGAAGCCGCAGCTTGGACCTTCTGTCACTGTGAAGCCATCTTTCGTGTCCTTACAGCACCGCTTTCGATGAAGTGAGTGGCAGGCGCTTGCTTCCGTCACGAGAGTCAGCCGTCCCCGTCAAATCCTGAATTTCAGAGATTTATTTGCAGTTCTGTTTCTCTAGCTGAAAGGAGGCTGCGTGTTTTCTCTTTCAGCAAAAGAAAATGTGGTTTACATTTGTACTCTGACAGCTCGGATGTACAGTAATTAAAATAGATATTTCTTAATTTTGCTCTGTGGAAAGTGATAGCATGTCACAGTTAATCACTTTAAGAACCCTCAAACCTGGACTTTTTAATAACCCTGACACCTCCCCGTCTCTTCCAAGGCTGGCAGCTGGATAAAGTGAATTTAATAAACATAATAAGAAAAGTGAAAGCTTCTCGGTCTTAACGCATACGTTGTTTTGAATCGTACTTGAAATATTTAGGGATCAGGAACTGCCTGGGAGAGAACCCATGATATTTTGGCAATGCTGTTTCCCCAAATCTGGGTCACAGGAGCTGGATGCGGAGGTTTGTGGTAACGAGTGAGCAGGCCTCTGACGGGCACCCCAGCAACGGGACGCGTTCTCCACAGCGGGACTCTGCTCCGGGAGGCAGCTAATCGGAGTGCAGAATGAGGCTGTGGGTGGTTTCTTCAGGAAAGCAGGGCCGTTTAGATGCCAGCCGAGAAAGATGCCTGCCTAATTTACAGAAGAAAAAAAGATGACGGTGCTCAGAGCCAAATTCTGGGTCGTCTTTTCATTTGCTGTTGAATGTTTAACCACTTTATGTCTGCAAAACTATTGCTTACTTAAGATTTTCTCTCTGGCTTCTGTAACGTTCCATTATCTTCATTTTATTTCTTCTATGGCTATTTCTTTTCTCCAGAATGTGGCTATTTTCCTGTTTTCTAGCCTGTGTTTCTTCTCTGACAGGATTCCTGAGCCGTCACCATGTCACAGCTGCAGTTATTATGTCCATGCAGATGATGCCTGTAAATCTGTCTTCCATGCTGACCTCTCTTCCCATTTCAGACAGCTTCACTGAGAGGGTCTGACGGCTCCTAAAACCGGCGTTCACGGTCCTTCCCAGGGACCTGAAAACACAGCTGCCCTTTAAGGCTCACTGCTTGTGTTAGAGGGTCCATCTCCTTGGCACTCCAACTTGAAAACCTGGAGAATTCAAGTTTCTTGCACGTTCTCACCCGTTTGCTCGCTGTCTCCGCTCACTTCCTGCTCTAAGTTTTCTGGACTCCTCGATCACAACACAGCTTCATTTTTTATTTTTCCTTCCTGTGGTCATTGCCCTAATCCAGACCATCATCCAGCTTTTACATCTGCTGCTTCTTGGTGAGAGATTATCGGAAACCTCCATAGCACCTAGCACATGCCCCAGGCCACTGGAGTGGGTGTCTCTGCATGTCTTCCTACCCTGGTGACGTCCGTGAGTGACGGGAGGAGGTCGGCAGGGCAGGGCCTAGAGTCTTGGCTCCCTTTCCCTCACAACTGATCAGGAGAGAACTCAGGAATCCGAGAACCACGTCTTGGGGGTCCAGTGGGTCCCTGTGAACACCTGTGGTTATTTCTCCAATTCCCAAATGCGTAACTGTGGTAGAGACACCTGGCACCTGAACTCATCATTTTTCTTCCCCTAGTTCTTCGGAATAAACAGAAGGGACCCAGCGGCCCCATTAACTTTCCTTAGATGTTCAGTGGCAGCACACACTCTCTGACATAAGTCAGAGCCTGACCACCTCTCTGCACCAGCAGGCAGGTGTCTGCCCTCGAGGATTTACCCCACTGTCGGGTGCCAGGCGCTGCCCAGCTCTCACCCCTTGTGCTGAGAGGGCCCGTTGCAGACCCGTTCTGGGGCCCCCTGTGCATTTCTTCAGATGGTCATCCGGTGTCCACACCTGAATTAATTGGCTACACTATCTTTTGTCCAAACCGTTCGTTGAGTTTTGGATGGAACCTTCATCACCTTCTAAATTTCCATTTGTACCTTCGTTTACTTTTGGCGTTTGCTTCCAGTTCTACAACAACGTCATGCTGCTTTAAGAATGAGTTTTGTAGAATCTGACAGGTGATCCTGCTTCTAGTCCACCTTTTCTCATTTTCCTACATGGTTTTCATCCAGACAAACTTTAAAATCAGTTTTCAAGTTTCCAAAGAATTATGTTTGACATTTTGATTGGGATTATCCAGGTTCAGCATCCCAAATCTTAAAATTTGAAATCCAACGTGTTCCAACTTCCAAAACCTTTAGAGAGCTGACATGATGCTCAAAGGAAACTTCCTTCATTGGAGCACTTCAGAATTTAAACATTTGGATTTGAGACATTCAACCAGGTAAGTATAGTGCATATCTTCCAAAATCTGAAAAAATAAACCATCTGGAGTACTTCTGGTTCCACAGCGGACTCTGCTCCGGGAGGCAGCTAATCGGAGTGCAGAATGAGGCTGTGGGTGGTTTCTTCAGGAAAGCAGGGCCGTTTAGATGCCAGCCGAGAAAGATGCCTGCCTAATTTACAGAAGAAAAAAAGATGACGGTGCTCAGAGCCAAATTCTGGGTCGTCTTTTCATTTGCTGTTGAATGTTTAACCACTTTATGTCTGCAAAACTATTGCTTACTTAAGATTTTCTCTCTGGCTTCTGTAACGTTCCATTATCTTCATTTTATTTCTTCTATGGCTATTTCTTTTCTCCAGAATGTGGCTATTTTCCTGTTTTCTAGCCTGTGTTTCTTCTCTGACAGGATTCTGAGCCGTCACCATGTCACAGCTGCAGTTATTATGTCCATGCAGATGATGCCTGTAAATCTGTCTTCCATGCTGACCTCTCTTCCCATTTCAGACAGCTTCACTGAGAGGGTCTGATGGCTCCTAAAACCGGCGTTCACGGTCCTTCCCAGGGACCTGAAAACACAGCTGCCCTTTAAGGCTCGCTGCTTGTGTTAGAGGGTCCATCTCCTGGCACTCCAACTTGAAAACCTGGAGAATTCAAGTTTCTTGCACGTTCTCACCCGTTTGCTCGCTGTCTCGCTCACTTCCTGCTCTAAGTTTTCTGGACTCCTCGATCACAACACAGCTTCATTTTTATTTTTCCTTCCTGTGGTCATTGCCTAATCCAGACCATCATCCAGCTTTTACATCTGCTGCTTCTTGGTGAGAGATTATCGGAAACCTCCATAGCACCTAGCACATGCCCCAGGCCACTGGAGTGGGTGTCTCTGCATGTCTTCCTACCCTGGTGACGTCCGTGAGTGACGGGAGGAGGTCGGCAGGGCAGGGCCTAGAGTCTTGGCTCCCTTTCCCTCACAACTGATCAGGAGAGACTCAGGAATCCGAGAACCACGTCTTGGGGTCCAGTGGGTCCCTGTGAACACCTGTGGTTATTTCTCCAATTCCCAAATGCGTAACTGTGGTAGAGACACCTGGCACCTGAACTCATCATTTTTCTTCCCCTAGTTCTTGAATAAACAGAAGGGACCCAGCGGCCCCATTAACTTTCCTTAGATGTTCAGTGGCAGCACACTCTCTGACATAAGTCAGAGCCTGACCACCTCTCTGCACCAGCAGGCAGGTGTCTGCCCTCGGTTACCCCACTGTCGGGTGCCAGGCGCTGCCCAGCTCTCACCCCTTGTGCTGAGAGGGCCCGTTGCAGACCCGTTCTGGGGCCCCTGTGCATTTCTTCAGATGGTCATCCGGTGTCCACACCTGAATTAATTGGCTACACTATCTTTTGTCCAAACCGTTCGTTGAGTTTTGGATGGAACCTTCATCACCTTCTAAATTTCCATTTGTACCTTCGTTTACTTTTGGCGTTTGCTTCCAGTTCTACAACAACGTCATGCTGCTTTAAGAATGAGTTTTGTAGAATCTGACAGGTGATCCTGCTTCTAGTCCACCTTTTCTCATTTTCCTACATGGTTTTCATCCAGACAAACTTTAAAATCAGTTTTCAAGTTTCCAAAGAATTATGTTTGACATTTTGATTGGGATTATCCAGGTTCAGCATCCCAAATCTTAAAATTTGAAATCCAACGTGTTCCAACTTCCAAAACCTTTAGAGAGCTGACATGATGCTCAAAGGAAACTTCCTTCATTGAGCACTTCAGAATTTAAACATTTGATTTGAGACATTCAACCAGGTAAGTAGAGTGCATATCTTCCAAAATCTGAAAAAATAAACCATCTGGAGTACTTCTGGTTCCAAGCATTTTGGGTCAGGGACACTCAGCCTGGGCTGGATTTACAGATCAGTGGGAGAAACTGACCTCCATCCAGGGTCTGGGGTCTCACAGAGCGAGCTGGGCCCTCCTATTTGTTGGCATGTAGAATTCTTATTAATATTCCATTCAGAGTCTTCATCCCCTCATGCCTTTTTTTTTTGTCTACTTGGTATTATTTGGGCTGGGAGATGTTTTGTTGAATTTCTTCTTACATATTCTACAGTTTTGCCTTAGCCATTTCCACACATGTAACAGATTTTGTAATGTAATTATAACAGATATTTTTGTGCCATTCTTGTTTAGGTTTATGTCGTTATTTTCATTGCTTAGAAACTTAAAAAAATTATGTAGTTTTCTTGATGCTGTACGTGTATTTAGTGAGTTTTCTTTTCATTTTTCAATTTAGGAGGCATTTATTCTGTGTGCGGTTCATTTTCAATAATGTAATTAAATCCTATTTTTGACTATTCAACTTCAAAGCCAGAACTATTAGGACAGATGAAAAGATATCACACTGAATTGTTGACATTTAATGACAGCTAAACCTCCTTTCCACAGAGGAAGTTTTTCTCTCACTTCTTAAAAGCACTTTCGTTGAGGCGTGTGACTCATCAGAAACCCCATACAATTCACCCAAAATGTACAAACAACTGGTTTTATTATATTCAAAGACGTGTGTGCAACTATCACCACAGTGAATTTCAGAATACTTTCCTCACCCAAAACACAGCTGCCCTTAAGGCTCGCTGCTTGTGTTAGAGGGTCCATCTCCTTGGCACTCCAACTTGAAAACCTGGAGAATTCAAGTTTCTTGCACGTTCTCACCCGTTTGCTCGCTGTCTCCGCTCACTTCCTGCTCTAAGTTTTCTGGACTCCTCGATCACAACACAGCTTCATTTTTATTTTTCCTTCCTGTGGTCATTGCCTAATCCAGACCATCATCCAGCTTTTACATCTGCTGCTTCTTGGTGAGAGATTATCGGAAACCTCCATAGCACCTAGCACATGCCCCAGGCCACTGGAGTGGGTGTCTCTGCATGTCTTCCTACCCTGGTGACGTCCGTGAGTGACGGGAGGAGGTCGGCAGGGCAGGGCCTAGAGTCTTGGCTCCCTTTCCTCACAACTGATCAGGAGAGAACTCAGGAATCCGAGAACCACGTCTTGGGGTCCAGTGGGTCCCTGTGAACACCTGTGGTTATTTCTCCAATTCCCAAATGCGTAACTGTGGTAGAGACACCTGGCACCTGAACTCATCATTTTTCTTCCCCTAGTTCTTCGGAATAAACAGAAGGGACCCAGCGGCCCCATTAACTTTCCTTAGATGTTCAGTGGCAGCACACTCTCTGACATAAGTCAGAGCCTGACCACCTCTCTGCACCAGCAGGCAGGTGTCTGCCCTCGGTTACCCCACTGTCGGGTGCCAGGCGCTGCCCAGCTCTCACCCCTTCGTGCTGAGAGGGCCCGTTGCAGACCCGTTCTGGGGCCCCCTGTGCATTTCTTCAGATGGTCATCCGGTGTCCACACCTGAATTAATTGGCTACACTATCTTTTGTCCAAACCGTTCGTTGAGTTTTGGATGGAACCTTCATCACCTTCTAAATTTCCATTTGTACCTTCGTTTACTTTTGGCGTTTGCTTCCAGTTCTACAACAACGTCATGCTGCTTTAAGAATGAGTTTTGTAGAATCTGACAGGGTGATCCTGCTTCTAGTCCACCTTTTCTCATTTTCCTACATGGTTTTTCATCCAGACAAACTTTAAAATCAGTTTTCAAGTTTCCAAAGAATTATGTTTGACATTTTGATTGGGATTATCCAGGTTCAGCATCCCAAATCTTAAAATTTGAAATCCAACGTGTTCCAACTTCCAAAACCTTTAGAGAGCTGACATGATGCTCAAAGGAAACTTCCTTCATTGGAGCACTTCAGAATTTAAACATTTGGATTTGAGACATTCAACCAGGTAAGTATAGTGCATATCTTCCAAAATCTGAAAAAAATAAACCATCTGGAGTACTTCTGGTTCCAAGCATTTTGGGTCAGGGACACTCAGCCTGGGCTGGATTTACAGATCAGTGGGAGAAACTGACCTCCATCCAGGGTCTGGGGTCTCACAGAGCGAGCTGGGCCCTCCTATTTGTTGGCATGTAGGGAATTCTTATTAATATTCCATTCAGAGTCTTCATCCCCTCATGCCTTTTTTTTTTGTCTACTTGGTATTATTTGGGCTGGGAGATGTTTTTGTTGAATTTCTTCTTACATATTCTACAGTTTTTGCCTTAGCCATTTCCACACATGTAACAGATTTTGTAATGTAATTATAACAGATATTTTTGTGCCATTCTTGTTTAGGTTTATGTCGTTATTTTCATTGCTTAGAAACTTAAAAAAATTATGTAGTTTTCTTGATGCTGTACGTGTATTTAGTGAGTTTTCTTTTCATTTTTCAATTTAGGAGGCATTTATTCTGTGTACGGTTCATTTTCAATAATGTAATTAAATCCTATTTTTTGACTATTCAACTTCAAAGCCAGAACTATTAGGACAGATGAAAAGATATCACACTGAATTGTTGACATTTAATGACAGCTAAACCTCCTTTCCACAGAGGAAGTTTTTCTCTCACTTCTTAAAAGCACTTTCGTTGAGACGTGTGACTCATCAGAAACCCCCATACAATTCACCCAAAATGTACAAACAACTGGTTTTTATTATATTCAAAGACGTGTGTGCAACTATCACCACAGTGAATTTCAGAATACTTTCCTCACCCAAAATCCACCGCACCTGGCCGTCCCATTGGTTATTTAGGAGTACATTGTTTAATTTCCACAAACGGATGAGTTTCCAAAACATTTTTCTGTTGTTGATTTCTAATTTGATTCCATTGTGATTCAAGAACACAATTTATGTTATTTGTATGATTTTAAATTTGTTGAGGTTTTATGGCTTAACATACGGTATATTCTGGGGATGTTTTATATACACTTGAGAAGATTGTGCATGCTGGTGCAGCTGTTGGGAGGGATGTTCTGTAGGTGACTGTTAGGTCGAATTTGTTACACTGTTGTTCAAGCCTTCTCTCTCCTTGTTTATCGTTTATCTAGTGGTCTATCCATCATTAAGAGTATGGTATTCCATCTTCAACTATTGTCGAATTCATCTCTTCATTACAGTCAGGTTTTGCTTCACATATTTAGGTACTCTGTTATTAAGGTGTCTGTATATGCATACACACATGTATGTATATATTTACAATTATTATTGTTTCTGGTGGGTTGATTCTTTTATAGTTAGGCCCTCTTTAATAAGAGAGCACCAAAATATATGGGAGGTAATTGAATCATGGGGCAGTTCCCCCCATGCTATTCTCGTCATGGTGAGTAAGTTCTCATGAGATCTGATGGTTTCATAAGGGGCTTCTCCTTTCCCTCGGCTCTCAGTCTTCTCCTTCTGTGAAGAAGAACATATTTGCTTCCCCTT
Organism: Saguinus midas; assembly: GCA_021498475.1. NCBI lineage: Eukaryota > Metazoa > Chordata > Mammalia > Primates > Cebidae > Saguinus > Saguinus midas. The sequence goes on along the minus strand of CM038405.1, from coordinate 16,886,713 downwards.
CTGCCATGACTGTAAGTTTCCTGAGGCCTCCCTGGCCATCCTGAACTGTGAGTCAATTAAACCTCTTTTCATGATAAATTACCCAGTCTTGAGTATGTCTTTATAGCAGTGTGAGAATGGACTAATATAGTCTCATACCTTTCTTATTTCTTCACCCCTCCTTACTCATTTTTTGCATTAATTGAATATTTTCTAATGTAGTATTTTAAGTTACTTAAGGATTTTTTCACTATATTTTTAAGTCATTTCTTTTGTGTTTGCTCTAGGATTTGCCATAAATGTTTTAGCTTATTAAAATCCATTTCAGACTTATGCTGGCATAATTCTATTGATAAGCAGAAGCATTACTGTATGCATCTATACTATATTTCCCCTCTTCTGTAATATTATTGTACTTATTACATCTGTTAATGTTACAAACTCAACAGTACATTGTTAATTATTACTTTGCCACCTGTAATTGTGTTCTTAGGATAACATAGCTTTGCTTCAACCAACTGCCTTTGTGCTGTTATTGACAAATATATTACACATATTTTTACGTTGGATAGGTCCACCAATCTTTTTCATAAGTATTGTTTTATAAATTTTACTTTAAGTCAGTTAGGAGGACGAAGAATATATGTTAATACTGTCTTTTATAATTATGTAATTACCATTACTAATTATCTTAATTTTTCATGTGGATTTTAATATTATCAGGGGTCACTTGCTTTCAGCCTCAAGAACTTTCTTTAGAATTTCTTGTAAGGTTGATCTGCTAGCAAAAAATTCTGCAAATTTTGATTTTTCTAGAAATGTCTTCATTTTTGAAGGATAGGTTTTCTGGATATGGCATTCGTGGTAGACAGTTTTGTTTTTCTTTTGAGCACTTTCAGCATATTATACCGCTGCTTTCCTGGCCTCTACTGTTTCTGCTGGGAAGCCAGCTATTAATCTGATTGGCTTTTCTTTCTAAATAACAAGTCGTTTTTCTCTTACAGCTTCTAAGATTTTTACCTTTTCTTTGACCTGCAGCATTTGTACTGTGGCATATCTGTTTGTCTCTCTTTGCTTTTATCCTTCTTGGAGGTTGCTGAGCTTCTTGTAGGTTATCGGTTTTCAGTGTGTTTGGGAGGCTCTCGGCTATTATTTTTTGCATGTTTCTTTCTCTTACCTCCTCTGGTCCTCTCGTTGTGCTTGTGTCTGTGTGCTTGAGGCGGCCCGTACTTCTGAGCTCCTTCGGTTGTCCCTACTTGTTTCCTCTCCGCTTCAGCTCGCAGAACATCTATGGGTCTATTTTGCAGTTTGCTTATTCTTTCTCTTGATGTTCGAATCTACTGTTAAACCCCTGGAATGAGTTTTTATTTCAGTTATTTTACTTTTCCAACAGCAGAATTTCCTTGTGGTTATTATTGGTAATTTCTGCATTTTTACTGGTGTTTTTATTTCTTGCAACATTCTTATCTATCTTTACGTCTTCAGTCATAGTCCCCATTGGTTCTGTGAACATCTTTATAATGACGACTTCAAAGCCTTTTTCTGATAAACCTGACATCTGCTCACCTTCACAGGCAGTTTGTGTTGCCTGCCTTTTATTGTTGTTTTCAATGTATGGATCATACTTTGCTGTGTCTTTCCATGTCTCATAATTTATTGTCAGGGACGAGACATTTTGATCATAGAATGTTGGCTGGGCGCGGTGGCTCAAGCCTGTAATCCCAGCACTTTGGGAGGCCGAGGCGGGTGGATCACGAGGTCAAGAGATCGAGACCATCCTGGTCACCATGGTGAAACCCCGTCTCTACTAAAGATACAAAAAATTAGCTGGGCATGGTGGTGGCGCACGCCTGTAATCCCAGCTACACGGGAGGCTGAGGCAGGAGAATTGCCTGAACCCAGGAGGCGGAGGTTGCGGTGAGCCGAGATCGCGCCATTGCACTCCAGCCTGGGGAACAAGAGCGAAACTCCGTCTCAAAAAAAAAAAAAAAAAAAAGAATGTCGCAGCTCTGGCCAGTGACAGTGGTCCTTCTCCCACACCTGGTGATTGGCTGGATTTGTGTAGAGTCTACTCTCTGCCCTGTCCCCCATGATGTTTAGCCTCTGATGTGGCTCCTCAGTGGGGTGCAGCTTTGGGTGTGACCCCCTTACCTGTGATGACAGTGTTGTGGCCAGGCGTTCTTCCTCTGTCTCTGACCACACACAGCTGTTAAAGTTCACTAGTTTCTGCTGACTGTTCTATTGTGTCAAACAGTGTTGTTCTCTGAGCAGTGATTTGTGAAGATCATTGAGTTCACTGTGAGCTGCAGAGAAGCAGAGAAGCATTTGCTCTGTTTTTAGGACACTCACCGAAACGACGCTGTCTGCTCAGGGAGCACAGGGTCCACTTGAAGATAGAGGGCCTTTGGGTCTGGTGGTTCCCAAGGATAAGTTCGCATGGGTTTCTTCAGGTGCCACTTGCCCCAGGTGGGGGTGTTGTGTACTAGGCTCAGTTTGTCCTGTGAAGGCATCTTTCTGCCACCATCCCTGCCTTAGGTTAGAGTCACTGTCATTTTTGTTATTCTTTCTTTTTGAGACAGAGTCTTGTACTGTCACTCAGGCTGTGGTGTAGTGGTGTGATCTCAACTCACTGCAACCTCTCCCTCCTGGGTTCAAGTGCTTCTCCTGCGAGTAGCTGGGATTACAGGCAAGTGTCACCACACCCAGACGATTTTTGTATTTTTAGTAGAGACAGGGTTTCGCCATGTTGGCCAGGCTGGTCTCAAGTTCCTAACATCAGGTGATCCACCCACCTTGGCCTCCCAAAGTGCTGGGATTGCCGGCGTGTGCCTGGCCTTGAGTCACTACAGTCTGACCCATGATCTAGTCTCTGAATATCTCTGGTTCCTTCCTCCATCTCCCCATCTTGTCTTCACTACTTTCCTGGGAGCCAAGACCACACAAATTGGTTCTTTAGTGACTTGTGCCACGACTTCCCTTCTGACTCACTTCCCTCCTTAAACTATCATTTCGTTTCTTGGCAAAATTACAGTGTCGGATTTTTTTCATCATTGACCTTTTCCACTTTTTACCCCAAAGAGTTGATTGCTGCTAGGGAAAACCATGTATCTGTGCAGCGAATGCTGATAAAAATAGCCTCTACTTTGTGTGAGCTCTCCTTTTCCCTGGACTCTCTTCTGCACGCCACTGTCGAGCACTTCTCCACCCTCCCTCTCTGTCGCTCCTCCCTAATGGATTTTAGGTCCTAACCATATCCCTCCAGCCTGTAGCCTCCTCCTTCACTCGTTGGATCTCAGCAACCGATGCACTCCTTCCTTTGTGTTAACAAATGTGGAGGGCTTCAGGAAACTGTCCTGGCCTCTGGTCCTGCTGCTCCCAAACGCGTCAGAACTGGCCTTTTCTTTGAGAGGGGTGAGGGGAGGTTTTCTTCCACTTGTGGTGCTCATGTTCCCCTGTGTTCTCAGCTTCCCCTTCTCCCTCCACTGCACTTGCATCTTTTTCTCATAGGTCCATCTCTCTTACTGACCAGATCCTTCTAACTGACTTCTGTGCTTCTAATGTTCTTCTCACACACACTCTTTGTGCACCCTGGGCCAAGGCCATGCTTCTTTGAGGAGGCAGATGTGCTTCTGTCTCACATAAGACACCATGAATCCACGCTCACACACAGAGGGTCCTGTTGTCACCGTGAATCCACACTCACAGGAGAGTGTCCACGCCCACACAGAGGGTCCTGTCGTCACCATGAATCCACGCTCACAGGAGAGTGTCCACACCCACACACAGAGGGTCCTGTCATCACCGTGAATCCACACTCACGGGAGAGTGTCCACGCCCACCCACAGAGGGTCCTGTCATCACCATGAATCCACACTCACGGAGAGTGTCCACACCCGCACACAGAGGGTCCTGTCATCAGCGTGAATCCCCGCTCACAGGAGAGTGTCCACGCCCGCACACAGAGGGTCCTGTCATCACCGTGAATCCACACTCACGGGAGAGTGTCCATGCCCTCACACAGAGGTCCTGTCATCACCGTGAATCCACACTCACAGGAGAGTGTCCACGCCCACACAGAGGGTCCTGTCATCACCGTGAATCCACACTCACGGGAGAGTGTCCACGCCCACACACAGAGGGTCCTGTCGTCACCATGAATCCACACTCACAGGAGAGTGTCCACGCCCACACACAGAGGTCCTGTCGTCACCATGAATCCACACTCACAGGAGAGTGTCCATGCCTGCACACAGATGGTCCTGTCATCAGCGTGAATCCACACTCACAGGAGAGTGTCCACGCCCGCACACAGAGGGCCCTGTCATCACCATGAATCCACACTCACAGGAGAGTGTCACGCCCACACACAGAGGGTCCTGTCGTCACCATGAATCCACACTCACAGGAGAGTGTCCACACCCGCACACACAGAGGGTCCTGTTGTCACCATGAATCCCTGCTCACAGGAGAGTGTCCACACCCACACAGAGGGTCCTGTCATCACCGTGAATCCACACTCACGGGAGAGTGTCCACGCCCACACACAGAGGGTCCTGTCATCAGCGTGAATCCCCGCTCACAGGAGAGTGTCCATGCCTGCACACAGATGGTCCTGTCATCACCGTGAATCCCCGCTCACAGGAGAGTGTCCACGCCCACACACAGAGGGTCCTGTCATCACCGTGAATCCACACTCACGGGAGAGTGTCCACACCCACACAGAGGGTCCTGTCGTCACCATGAATCCACACTCACAGGAGAGTGTCCACGCCCACACACAGAGGGTCCTGTCGTCACCATGAATCCACACTCACAGGAGAGTGTCCATGCCTGCACACAGATGGTCCTGTCATCAGCGTGAATCCACACTCACAGGAGAGTGTCCACGCCCGCACACAGAGGGTCCTGTCGTCACCGTGAATCCACACTCACAGGAGAGTGTCCACGCCCACACACAGAGGGTCCTGTTGTCACCATGAATCCACACTCACAGGAGAGTGTCCACGCCCACACACAGAGGGTCCTGTCATCACCGTGAATCCACACTCACGGGAGAGTGTCCACGCCCACACACAGAGGGTCCTGTCGTCACCATGAATCCACACTCACAGGAGAGTGTCCACGCCCACACAGAGGTCCTGTCGTCACCATGAATCCACACTCACAGGAGAGTGTCCACGCCCACACAGAGGGTCCTTTCATCACCGTGAATCCACGCTCACAGGAGAGTGTCCACCCACACACAGAGGGTCCTGTCGTCACCATGAATCCACACTCACAGGAGAGTGTCCACGCCCACACACAGAGGGTCCTGTCGTCACCATGAATCCACACTCACAGGAGAGTGTCCATGCCTGCACACAGATGGTCCTGTCATCAGCGTGAATCCACACTCACAGGAGAGTGTCCACGCCCGCACACAGAGGGCCCTGTCGTCACCATGAATCCACACTCACAGGAGAGTGTCCACGCCCACACACAGAGGGTCCTGTCCTCACCGTGACTCCAAGCTCACAGGAGAGTGTCCACACCCGCACACAGAGGGTCCTGTTGTCACCGTGAATCCCTGCTCACAGGAGAGTGTCCACACCCACACACAGAGGGTCCTGTCATCACCGTGAATCCACACTCACGGGAGAGTGTCCACGCCCACACACAGAGGTCCTGTCATCAGCGTGAATCCACACTCAGGAGAGTGTCCATGCCCTCACACAGAGGGTCCTTTCATCACCGTGAATCCCCGCTCACAGGAGAGTGTCCACGCCCACACACAGAGGGTCCTGTCATCACCGTGAATCCACACTCACAGGAGAGTGTCCACGCCACACACAGAGGGTCCTGTCGTCACCATGAATCCACACTCACAGGAGAGTGTCCACGCCCACACACAGAGGGTCCTGTCGTCACCATGAATCCACACTCACAGGAGAGTGTCCATGCCTGCACACAGATGGTCCTGTCATCAGCGTGAATCCACACTCACAGGAGAGTGTCCACGCCACACACAGAGGGTCCTGTCATCACCGTGAATCCACACTCACAGGAGAGTGTCCACGCCCACACACAGAGGGTCCTGTCGTCACCATGAATCCACACTCACAGGAGAGTGTCCACGCCCACACACAGAGGGTCCTGTCATCACCGTGAATCCACACTCACGGGAGAGTGTCCACGCCACACACAGAGGGTCCTGTCGTCACCATGAATCCACACTCACGGGAGAGTGTCCACGCCCACACAGAGGGTCCTGTCGTCACCATGAATCCACACTCACAGGAGAGTGTCCACGCCCACACACAGAGGGTCCTTTCATCACCATGAATCCCCGCTCACAGGAGAGTGTCCACGCCCACACACAGAGGGTCCTGTCGTCACCATGAATCCACACTCACAGGAGAGTGTCCACGCCCACACACAGAGGGTCCTGTCGTCACCATGAATCCACACTCACAGGAGAGTGTCCACACACACTCACAGGAGAGTGTCCACACCCGCACACAGAGGGTCCTTCATCACCGTGAATCCCCGCTCACAGGAGAGTGTCCATGCCTGCACACAGATGGTCCTGTCATCACCGTGAATCCACACTCACAGGAGAGTGTCCACACCCGCACACAGAGGGTCCTTTCATCACCGTGAATCCCCGCTCACAGGAGAGTGTCCATGCCTGCACACAGATGGTCCTGTCATCACCGTGAATCCACACTCACAGGAGAGTGTCCATACCCGCACACAGAGGGTCCTTTCATCACCGTGAATCCACACTCACAGGAGAGTGTCCACGCCCGCACACAGAGGGTCCTGTCATCACCGTGAATCCACACTCACAGGAGAGTGTCCATGCCCACACACAGAGGGTCCTTTCACCACCGTGAATCCCCACTCACAGGAGAGTGTCCACGCCCACACACAGAGGGTCCTGTCATCACCGTGAATCCTCGCTCACAGGAGAGTGTCCACGCCCACACACAGAGGGTCCTGTCATCACCGTGAATCCTCGCTCACAGGAGAGTGTCCACGCCCACACACAGAGGGTCCTGTCATCAGGCTCCTGTCTGGGGTGGCCATCCAGTGTGTGTCTGCTCCCCTGCTCTTGTCTGTGATGTGGCAGCTGTGCTGGGGAGACTTTGTATGTGATCCTTCCTCTTCTGAGAATGTCCCCATCCCTTGCTGGGGTGACTGCTGCTCATTCATGGACTCAATGCTGATGTAATTTTTGCTAAGAAATTCCTCCCTCCTAAATTAGGGTGAGTGCCTCCTCTGTGCATAACCATCTGCCCTGATCTCCAGTCTATTAATTTATAACTAGTCATATCACTTAATCTCTAATTGCACAGCCAACTTTCCGTCCCCAGGACCTGCACAACAGCTCACTCTTGATGGGTGCTCGGTAAGTGGCTTATATATAAGTAAGGTCCACCTCCATTTTGCAAAGCTTAGGTGATATTCAGAAGAATTTGCAAAGATTACATAAAAATGACTTACCACAATATACTTAATTTTAGATATTACAAAGTAGAATCTTAATTTTTAAAACAATTCAAGAAAGTTATGCAACCGAGGATAGGGATTTTTACTTTTCAGAAAATTAATAGATGCTCTTCATTTGGTTGTGAAACTCTCTCGGAGTAGGAGTGGATCTACCTGGACTTAGCTTGGCTGGGAATCTCATGTATCCCCCAGTTTGATGGAGGACGTTTGCCCCGATGATTTGACTGGTTGAACCCCTATCTCTGTAGTTACCAGAGAATCTCGTTCCTCTCTCGTTCTTATTTCTTTGATTGCTATGTTTTGGAAACAAAATTACAATGGAAATACTTTAATGCATCAATAGAAATAAATGTAAAAGAACACGCAGTGTCTCATCCTCTCCTTACCATCTCATCTCTCTTTTTTTATTGGAAACATACACTCTGTCACTTTGTTCCCAGAAATAAACTGTTAAATATAACAGAGAAAATGTAAATTCTCCCACCCATCCCCAGTCTGGTTGAATTTATTCATTCCGAGATATTTGAGTCCCCTGCTGAGCAAACTCATAGCCTCATGTGGTATATTTTACCTTTCCAGGGGAGTAAGTACTCACCTGTGTCCGGCCCATTTTAGGCAGTGAATCCTGTGGTCATATGATAGCCCCCAGTCCAGAGAGTTCCCTGTAAATACTTGAAATGGCTCCTTAACAGGGAACTTGAGAGAGGCGGCCAGTGATATTCCAGGTGAGACGTGAGACCCAGCTGAGACCTGAGACATGAATGAGACCTGGTGGGGTATTATCTAATTCAGTTAGCATGTCATCAAAGGACTGTGGAGGCCTCCCCTGTGGGGACCCCTGCCTGGTCCAGTGTTGCCTTTCTATGCAGAGGCCTTCCCTGCAGGCACCCCTGCCTGGTCCAGCAGCACCTCTCTCTGAGGAGGCCTCCCCTGTGGGCACTCCAGCCTGGTCCGGCGTAGCCTTTCCCTGTGGAGGCCTCCCCTGTGGGCACTCCAGCCTGGTCCAGCAGCATCTCTCCCTGCGGAGTCCTCTCCTGTGGCACCCCTGCCTGGGCCAGCAGCAGCTCTCCCTGGTGTCGGAGGTTTTCCTGTTCGTTGGTCTCCACCCCTTGCTGTCGTGACTTCTTGGGTGCACACACTGGAATGCTGTTTGGTTGGTCTGCACGGGTCTGGGTGCGATTAACTACTCAGGATTCGTGCCACAGGTTGAGTTTTGTTCGTGACACTGACAAGCTCTGTTTCCTTCCCCTGCTCCACACAGACTCTAGTCCTTCCCGAGTCCCAGAGCTCTGAGGGCCAGGTCGGATGACATCGTGAGCAGCACGTCTCTCCCGTGTTGCTAGGATGGATTGAATTCTTCTGGCTCAGTAGGAAGAATGGCTTTCTCACTGTGATCTGAGTGGAAGTGAGGTGCTGTCCCCAGCTCTGGACAGACCTTGCTGGCTGTGCCCTCCACATGCAGTGACTGTCCTCATGGCAGCGTCTCAGGCTGTCTAAACTGGCTATCAGGGTCACTGTGGGTGAGTCACCAGAGAAACCGTGTGGCAGGTAAAAGGCTTCATTGCCTGGGATGTAAGCCTGAGCCTAGTTTGGCCTAGGGACAGCTGTGAAGGTTGTCTGGTTTTGATTCCCCGGCCACATAGAAATTTAGAACAATCATCCTTTTCTGAATTTTTTTAAACATAAAATAATGTCTTTATTACTTGGTATACAAATGTATATTCTTTTCCTTTTTTTCCCTTTTTTTCTTCTAAAAAAAGAAACCAGGATACATGTGAAGAACATGCAGGTTTGTTACATAGGTACATGTGTGGCATGGTGGTTTGCTGCACCTATTGACCCATCCTGTAAGTTTCCTCCCCTCCCCCATCCCCCAACAGGCCCCAGTGTGTGATGTTCCCCTCTCTGTGTCAATGTGTTCTCACCGTTCACCTCCCACTTATGAGTGAGAACATGCGGTATTTGGTTTTCTGCTTCCTGTGTTAGTTTGCTGAGGATGATGGTTTCCAGCTTTATCCATGTCCCTGCAAAGGACATGAACTCTTTCCTTTGTATGGCTGTATAGTATTCCATGGTGTATATGTGCCACATTTTCTTTATCCAGTCTGTCATTATTGGGCATTTGGTTTGGTTCCATCTCTTTGCTATTCTGAATAGTGCTGCAATAAACATATGTGTGCATGTGTCTTTATAGTAGAATGATTTATATTCCTTTGGATATATACCCAGTAGTGTGATTGCTGGGTCAAATGGTATTTCCAGTTCCAGATCCTTGAGGAATCACTACACTGTCTTCCAAAATAGTTGAACTAATGTACACTCCCACCAGCAGTGTAAAAGTGCCCGTATTTCTCTGTACTCTCGCCAGCATCTGGTGTTTCTTGACTTTTTAATAGTTGCCACTCTAACTGGCAGGAGATGGTATTGTGGTTTTGATTTGCATTTCTGTGGTTTTGATTTGCATTTCTCTGATGATCAGTGTTGTTGAGCTTTTTTTCATATGTTTGTTGGCTGCGTAAATGTCTTCTTTTGAGACTTGTCTGTTCATATCCTTTGCCCACTTTTTGATGTTGTTTTTTTTTTTTTTTTGTCCCTGTAAATATGTTTAAGTTCCTTGTAAATTCTGGATATTAGACCTTTGTCATATGAGTAGATTGCAAAATTCTGTAAGTTGCCTGTTCACTCTGATGATAGTTTCTTTTGCTGTGCAGAAGCTCTTTAGTTTAATTAGATCCCATTTGTCAATTTTGTCTTTTGTTACAATTGCTTTTGGCATCTTTGTGGTGAAGTCTGTGCATGCCCGTGTCCTGATGGCACTGCTCAGGTTTTCTTCTAGGTTTTCATGGTTTGGATTTTACATTTAAGTCTTTAATCCATCTTGAATTAATTTTTGTATAAGGTGTAAGAATGGGATCCAGTTTCAGTTTTACGCATATGGCTAGCCAGTTTTCCTAGCACCATTTACTGAATAGGAGATCCTTTCCCCATTAATTGTTTTTGTCAGGTTTATTGAAGATCAAATGGTTGTAGATGTATGGTGTTATTTCTGAGGTCTCTCTTCTGCCCCATTGGTCTATATATCTGTTTTGGTGCTAGTATCATGCTGTTTTGGTTACTGTAGCCTTGTACTATAGTTTGAAATCAGGTAGCGTGATGCCTCCAGCTTTGTTCTTTTTGCTTAGTATTGTCTTGGCTATTTGGGGTCTTCTTTGATTCCATATGAAATTTAAAATAGTTTTCTCCTAATTCTGTGAAGAATGTCAATGGTAGTTTGAATAGCATTGAATTTTAAATTGCTTTGGCCAGTATGGCCATTTTCACAATACTGATTCTTCCTATCCATGAGCATGGAATGTTTTTCCATCTGTTTGTGTCCTCTCATTTCCTTGAGCAGTGGTTTGTAGTTCTCCTTGAAGAGGTCCTTCACATCCCTTGTTAGTTGTGTTCCTAGGTGTTTAATTCTCTCTAGTGATTGTGAATTGGAGGTCACTCATGATTTGACTCTCTGTTTCTCTATTGTTGGTATATAGGAATGCTTGTGATTTTTGCACATTGATTTTGTATCCTGAGACTTTGCTGAAGTTGCTTATCAGTTCAAGAAGTTTTTGGGCTGAGATGATGGAGTTTTCTAAATGTAAAATCATGTCATCTGCAAACAGAGACAACTTGACTTCCTCGCTTCCTATTTTAATACCCTTTATTTCTTTCTCTTGCCTGATTGCACCGGCCAGAATTTCTAATACTATGTTTAATAGGAGTGGTGAGAGAGGGCATCCTTGTCTTGTGCTTGTTTTCAGATGTAATGATTTCAGCTTTGGCCCATTCAATATGCTATTGGCTGTGGGTTTGTCATAAATAGCTCATTATTTTGAGATATGTTCAGTCAATACCTAGTTTATTGAGAGTCCTTTTTAACAGTCAGTGTTCATCAGGGATATTAGCCTGAAGTTTTCTTTTTTGTTGTTGTTGTGTTTCTTCCTGATTTTGGTATCAGGAAGATGCTGGCTTAATAAAATGAGTTAGGGAGAAGTCTCTCCTTTTCAGTTGTTTGGAACAGCTTCAGAAGGAATGGTACCAGATCCTCTTTGTACTTATGGTAGAAATCAGCTGTGACTCGGGTCCTGGGCTTTTCTTGGTTCGTAGGCTGTTCATTACTACCTCAGTTTCAGTGCTTGTTTTTGGTGTATTCAGGGACTCACCTTCTTTCTGGTTTAGTCTTGGTAGGGTGTATGTGTTCAGGAATTTATCAATTTCTTCTACATTTTTAAGTGTATTTGCATAGACGTAGTTACAGTGTTCTCTGATGGTTGGTCAGTGGTGATATCCCCTTTTTCATTTTCTATTGTGTCTATCCGATTCTTCTCTGTCTTTTCCTTTATTAGTCTAGCTAGTGGTTTATCTATTTCATTACTTTTTGTCCAAAAAGAGCTCCTGGATTTGTTGATTTTTTGGAGGGTCTTTTTGTGTCTCTATCTCCTTCAGTTCTTCTCTGAGGTTAGTTATTTCTTGTCTTCTGCTAGCTTTTGAATTAGTTTGCTCTTACCTCTCTAGCTCTTTTAATTGTGATGTTAGGGTGTTGGTTTTTGATTTTTTCTGCTTTCTCTTGTGGGCATTTAGTGCTATAAATTTCCCTGTTAACACAGTACATTGTGTCTTTCTTCTCATCGATTTCGAAGAACCTCTTGATTTCTACCTTAATTTAATTATTTACCCAGGAGTCATTCTGGAGCAGGTTGTTCAAATTCCATGAGATTGTGTGGTTTTAAGTTAGTTTCTTTAATCCTGAGTTCTAATTTGATTGCACTGTGGTCTGAGAGACTCTCTGTTATGATTTCAGTTCTTTTGCACTTGCTGAGGAGTGTTTTACTTCTGATTATGTAGTTGATTTTAGAATAATTGCTGTGTGGCACTGACAAGAATGTGTATTCTGTTGATTTGGGGTAGACTTCTGTAGATGTCTGCTAGGTCCACTTGATCCAGAGTTGAGTTCAGGTCCTGAATATCCTTGTGAAATTTCTGTCTTGTTGATCTGTCTAATACTGACAGTGGGGTATTCAAATCTTCCAGTATTACTGTGTAAGAGTGTGAGCCTTGTAGGTCTCAGAGAACTTGTTTGTGAATCTGGGTGCTCCTGTATTGGCTGCATATATTTTCAGAATCGTCAGCTCTTCTTGTTGAATTGATCCATTTGCCATGATGGAACGCTCTTCTTTATCTTTTTTGATCTTTGTTGGTTTCAACCCTGTTTTATCAGAGACTAGGATAGCAACCCCTGCTTTTTTTTTTTTTTTGCTTTCCATTTGCTTGGTAAATTTTCCTTCATCCCTTTAATTTTGAGTCCACTTGTGTCTTTGCATGAGAGATGGGTCTCCTAATGGGTCTTGACTCCTCATCCAGTTTGTCAGTCTGTGTCACTTGGGGCATTTAGCCCATTTACACTTAAGGTTAGTATTGTTACGTACCAACTTGATCCTGTCATCACGACGCTCTTTGGCTGTTTTGTGCACTAGCTGATGCAGTTTCTTCATAGTGTCATTGGTATTTATATTTTGATATGTTTTTGCAGTGGCTGATTACAGGTTTTCCTTTCTATATTTAATGCTTCTTTTAGGAGCTTTTGCAGGGCAGGCCTGGTAGTAATGAAATCCTTCAGCGTTTGCTTGTCTGGAAAGGATTTTATTTCTCCTTCTGTTATGAAGCTTGGTTTGGTCGGATGTGAAATTCTAGGCTGAAAATTCTTTTCTTTAAGAATGTTGAATATTGGCCCCCAGTCTCTTCCGGCTTGTCGGGTTTCTGCCAGAGCTCTGCTGTGAGTCTGAGGGGCTTCGCTTTGTAGGTAACTTGGCCTTTCTCTCTGGTTGCCCTTAACCTTTTTTCCTTCATTTCAACCTTGGAGAATCTGGTGATTACGTCTTGGGGCCGATCTTCTCACGGAGTATCTTAATGTTGTTCTCTGTATTTCCCGAATTCCTAGAATGTTGCCTGTCTTGCCAGGCTGGGGAAGTTCTGGATAACATCCTGAAGCGTGGTTTCCGCCTTGTTTCCGTTCTCCCCGTCTCCTTCTGGTGCTCCAGTCAATTGTAGGTTTGGTCTTTTTGTGAAGTCCCGTATTTCTTAGAGGCTTTGTTCATTTCTTTCTGTTCTTTTTACTGTGTTGCATGCCTTATTTCAGTAAGCTGGTCTTCAAACTCTCATATTCTTCCTTCTGTGTGGTCAGCTCAGCTGTTGATACTCGTGTTTGCTTCACGAAGTTCTCATGCTGTGTTTTTCAGCTCCATCAGATCGTTTATATTTCTTTACAAACCGGTTATTGCAGTTAGCAATTCCTATAACCTTTTGTCAAGGTTCGTAGCTTCTTTGCATTGGACTAGAACACGCTCCTTTACATCAGCAGTTTTTATTACCCATCTTCTGAAGCTTCTGTCAGTTCAGCGTCGAGTCCTCCAGCGTTTGCTTGTCAGCATTTTTTCATTGGTTCTTTCTCATCTTTGTGGGTTTGTCTCATTTTGGTCTGAGGCTGCGGAAACTTGGACGGGCTTTTATGTCATTGCTGATGCTGTTGCTGTCCCTCTCTGCTTGTTTTTCTTTGAACAGTCAGGTCCCTCTTCTGTGGGGCTGCTGCCGTTCGCTGGGTTCACTTTAGGCCCTATCCATCTGACTCGCTCCTATGCCTGGAGATGTCACTCAAGGAGGCTGCAGAACAGCCAAGACAGGTGCCTACTCCTTCTTCTGGGACCTCTTACATTGAGGGGCACCAACCTGATGCCATTAGGGTGTCTCCTGTACAGGGCATCTGACAACCCTTGTTGGGGGAGTGTCACCCAGTTGGGTGGCACGGGGAACAGGACCCGTCTAAAGAAGCACTTTGTCCCTTGATGGAGAGGGTGTGTTTCACTGGGGGAAACCCATTCATCTGGGTTGCGTGGATTCCTCAGAACTACCAGGAGAGGCTAAGTCTGCTGGTCCACAGATTGCAACCACCCCTCCCACTAGGGGCTCAGGCCCAGGGAGACCTGGGTTCTGTCCCTGAGCCTCTGGCTGGAGCTATTGGAGACCCTGCAGGGCAGCCCTGCCCAGTGAGGAAGGATGGTCAGGGTCAGGCCTGAAGAGGTGCTCTGGCTGCCACCTCCCACATGGTGTGCTGTGCTGTGGGGACAGGTCTTGGAACCAAGCTGTCCAGCCTCTCTGGCTCCAGCAGGGGAAAAGCGCAGCCTGGAGCTGTAGAAATGGGCGCGGCCCTTCCCTGGCCAGGGAGCTTAGCAGGTTAGGCCATGGCGAGTCACAGTGCTGTTGCTGCCCTTCCCCCAGTGAGCTCAAGCTGCTTAGAGAGCAGGACACCACAGCCAGTGCTGGCCGCCCCTTCCCCCGGGAGTTCAGTAGGCGTAAGCAGGTTCCAGCTGAGAGGCTCTAAGAATCCCCCGCTCTGGCTCTGCCGCGTTCAGGGGTTGGGACCCTAGGCCCTGGCGGGGCGAGTTTGTAAGTGGGAGCTTCTGATGCACAGTTTCGTGGAAAATCAAGTTTCCGTGGCTGGGTAGCGGCTCCCTTACTGCCTCCCTCGGTTGGGGGGAGGCGGTTCCCCTTCCTGTGCGTCTCACAGGTGGGCCCCACACCACACTGCTCTTCCTCCTCTCGGTGGGTCACCCCAGCCTTCCAGTCAATTTTGATGAGACAGCCTAGATACCTTGGCTGCCAGTGAAGGATTCACATGCTTATTGTCGCTTTTTAGACGGAGCCTACAAATGGCACTGCTTCTCACCAAGTCGCCTGCACCGGAATCATGGTGCGTGGGCATTTAGTTTCTGATACAACATTTAAGAAAAGCCGTCTAGGGTTAACCATGCACACGCGTGGCAGAGTACGGTTTGCTGCAGGGTTTCTCCGGCCACGCGTTGTAAGCGCCTGCGTGAGTGAGTTCATTCGGTGACATTGACTTCTTTGACCATGGAACATTCTTTTCCCCTGTGGGAATATAGTTCAGGAATTGCCACTGCAGCCTGATAGAAGTTTGGAGACTTGAGCCATCTACTGTTCTCCTTCTTCTTCCTCTGCTCAGCTTGGCAGAAGGGCTTCTCTTCTGAGTCTTGAAGGGGCCTCCTTCTACCCTTCCATCCCAGACCCAGGTGCCACTCCCAGAGTCCCCCCTCCAGATCCAGGTTCCACTCCCAGAGTCCCCCCTCCAGACCCGGTTCCATTCCAGGGTCCCCGCTCCAGACACGGTTCCACTCCCAGGGTCCCCCCCCATTCCAGGGTCCCCCGCCCAGACAAGTTCAATGCCGTCCCATTACAGACCCCTGGGCAGAGTGTGGCTGGGATCTGCTCCCTGTGTGTCTCTGGCCTCAGCCCTGGCCTTTGCAAACCTCCCCTTTGCCCAAACTGCCCAGGGGCATCCCCCAGTGAACTGTAGTCTGCTGTTCCTGCTGTGTGGAATGTTTTGGCCCTCTGGATGGGCAGTCCTCACTCTGGGGCCTACTCACCCACCCAGAATGTCCCTCACCTTTTCCCCCTGTCCTCATTCCCCCAGGACCCGGGTCAGTGCTATTGAGTTTGCAGGGCTGGGACCCCTCTTCCCTCTCCTCTTCTCTTTGTGGTGCCTTCCTGGAGAGCAGGGTCTGGCGTCCTCTTCTGGCTCCCCCTCCCTCAGTGGGTGCTTTTCGGAGGCTCTTTGGAGCTGTGAGGAATTTGGGGTAAATAAGGCACCACCCCAGTTGCCAAGGCCGTGGATGTGGGCTTCCAGCCTGCAGATGTGATTCGGGGCCAGTGAAGGTGAAAATGACCCGTGTGGCACGTCGAGAAGGAGGCTTTATTTCATCTTGATTTTGAGGAATGCTCTAGATTTCAATAGCAAAACAGAAGAAAGTCCATGCATGGGGGCTGAGAAGCAGCAAACACCCAAAAGGTCAGGCTGTGTGGAGAATGTGAGCAGTGCAGCCCGGCTGAGATGCATGCGTGACAGACGAGGTGATGCGCTCTCCCCACTGTTGGAAGCCATTCTTGGGGGTTGGGTGATGCCAGGTGGCACCTTCCCTGCACCTGTGCATGAGCAGCTGCTGGGCAGCACGGTGGAAGCCTTGCCCAGGATGCGGATGGCAGGACTGCTCCGTCTAGAGCATGAGGCCGGCCTGGAGAGCCTTGTGGCCCCAAAAGGTGTCTGATTCTGGGAGCAGAGTGTGGGTTGTGTGGGCAGGAAGATCTAATGTAAAAGATAAATAGGGACTCCTGCGAAGGGAGAATCCCACGACAAAGAGAATGCTAAACGACACTGTGGAGTGCAAAGCACAGGATCCCAGTCAGTAGGGGACAGGGAGGACCTGGGAGAGCTTCCCACCTCTGGGGTAAAGCCGGGCTGGGAACACAAAGCCCCCGGACCCCGGTCAGCCGAGGATGAGGAGGGCCTGGGAGAGCTTCCCACTGCTCAGGTGAAGCAGGCTGGGGACCGGGGCCACATTCACAGGCGTTTGGGGGCTGCACCGCACACAGCATGTCGGGGGGAGCGTCTCTGTAATGGCGCACACGAATGTGCACGAGTCACTGCTGAGAAAGCCCCTCCTGCCTTAAGATGGCCACCGGCAAAACCACAGAGAGGGAGTGTTGGGGGGACCTGAGGAATTGGGAAGGGAAGATGAGGCAGGTGCTGTGGAAAACAGTGTAGGAGATTTGTCAGAAACTCGGAATGGAACCACCATGTGACCCAGCAGCTCCACTCCTGAGGTGATCCAGATGATGGACAGGGGGGTCTCGGGGCAGCCGCTCCACACCCAGGCTCATAGCAGCTTGTGCACGGCAGCCAGGGGTGTTGGTAGCCCACATGACGTGTCCGTCCACAGATGGGAGGACGCATGACAGCACCCCATCCATGCGGCGGACCATGAGTTGGCCTCAAAGGGTAAGGAGATCCCTGTGGAGCCTGCAGCGTGGATGAACCTTGAGGACGTTATGCAGGGTGGGAGAAGCCAGTCACAGAAAGACCCGTGCTGGGTGACTCCGCCATACGAGGCCCCTGGAGTTGCAGAAAGTGGAATGGGGGAGCCAGGGTCGGAGGGGCGTGGGAGGAGAAGACGGCTAGATGGAGAAACCAAATGTGATCAGAGAAATGGAGCGTTTAGCCACGTGGCCTCCCCGGCTGGGTCAGCGCCCATGAGTGTGTAGCATGTGGCCTCCCTGGCTGGGTCAGAGCCCTCGGTCAGTGCCCATGAGTGTGTAGCACGTGGCCTCCCTGGCTGGGTCAGAGCCCTCGGTCAGCGCCCATGAGTGTGTAGTATGTGGCCTCGCTGGCTGGGTCAGTGCCCATGAGTGTGTAGCATGTGGCCTCCCTGGCTGGGTCAGCGCCCATGAGTGTGTAGCACGTGGCCTCCCGGCTGGGTCAGCGCCCATGAGTGTGTAGCATGTGGCCTCTGGCTGGGTCAGAGCCTCGGTCAGCCCATGAGTGTGGCACGTGGCTTCCCGGCTGGGTGAGCACCCATGAGTGTAGCACGTGGCCTCCCGGCTGGGTCAGTGCCCATGAGTGTGTGTATGTGGCCTCCTGGCTGGGTCAGTGCCCATGAGTGTGCACGTGGCTTCCCGCTGGGTGAGCACCCATGAGTGTGTAGCGTGGCTTCCTCGGCTGGGTGAGCACCCATGAGTGTGTGCACGTGGCCTCCCGGCTGGGTCAGTGCCCATGAGTGTGTAGCACGTGGCTTCCCGGCTGGGTGAGCACCCATGAGTGTGTAGCACGTGGCCTCCTGGCTGGGTCAGTGCCCTCGGTCAGTGCCCATGAGTGTAGCACGTGGCCTCCTGGCTGGGTCAGAGCCCTCGGTCAGCGCCCATGAGTGTGTAGTATGTGGCCTCGCTGGCTGGGTCAGTGCCCATGAGTGTGTAGCATGTGGCCTCCTGGCTGGGTCAGCGCCCATGAGTGTAGCACGTGGCCTCCCGGCGCCGCCCATGAGTGTGTAGCATGTGGCTTCCTGGCTGGGTCAGTGCCCATGAGTGTGTAGCACGTGGCTTCCCCGGCTGGGTGAGCACCCATGAGTGTGTAGCACGTGGCCTCCCCGGCTGGGTCAGTGCCCATGAGTGTGTAGTATGTGGCCTCCTGGCTGGGTCAGTGCCCATGAGTGTGTAGCACGTGGCTTCCCCGGCTGGGTGAGCACCCATGAGTGTGTAGCACGTGGCTTCCCCGGCTGGGTGAGCACCCATGAGTGTGTAGCACGTGGCCTCCCGGCTGGGTCAGTGCCCATGAGTGTGTAGCACGTGGCTTCCCCGGCTGGGTGAGCACCCATGAGTGTGTAGCACGTGGCCTCCCCGGCTGGGTCAGTGCCCATGAGTGTGTAGCACGTGGCTTCCCAGCTGGGTGAGCACCCATGAGTGTGTACGTGGCCTCCCGGCTGGGTCAGTGCCCATGAGTGTGTAGCACGGGCTTCCCGGCTGGGTGAGCACCCATGAGTGTGTAGCACGGGCCTCCCGCTGGGTCAGTGCCCATGAGTGTGTAGCACGTGGCTTCCCGCTGGGTGAGCACCCATGAGTGTGTAGCACGTGGCTTCCTCGGCTGGGTGAGCACCCATGAGGTGTGTAGCACGTGGCTTGGCTGGGTGAGCACCCATGAGTGTGTAGCACGTGGCCTCCCGGCTGGGTCAGTGCCCATGAGTGTGTAGCGTGGCCTCCCGGCTGGGTCAGTGCTCATGAGTGTGTAGCACGTGGCCTCCTGGCTGGGTCAGCCATGAGTGTGGCATGTGGCCTCCTGGCTGGGTCAGAGCCCTCGGTCAGCGCCCATGAGTGTGTAGTATGTGGCCTCCTGGCTGGGTCAGTGCCCATGAGTGTGTAGCACGTGGCTTCCCCGGCTGGGTGAGCACCCATGAGTGTGTAGCACGTGGCCTCCCCGGCTGGGTCAGCGCCCATGAGTGTGTGTAGCATGTGGCCTGGCCTCCTGGCTGGGTCAGCGCCCATGAGTGTGTAGTGGCCTCCTGGCTGGGTCAGCGCCCATGAGTGTGTGTAGCATGTGGCCTCCCGGCTGGGTCAGCACCCATGAGTGTGTACGTGGCCTCCCGGCTGGGTCAGCGCCCATGAGTGTGTAGCATGTGGCCTCCCGGCTGGGTCAGCACCCATGAGTGTGTGTACGTGGCCTCCTGGCTGGGTCAGTGCCCATGAGTGTGTAGCATGTGGCCTCCCGGCTGGGTCAGCACCATGAGTGTGTAGCACGTGGCTTCCCGGCTGGGTCAGTGCCCATGAGTGTGCACGTGGCCTCCCGGCTGGGTGAGCACCCATGAGTGTGTAGCCGTGGCCTCCCGGCTGGGTGAGCACCCATGAGTGTGTAGCACGTGGCTTCCCGGCTGGGTGAGCACCCATGAGTGTGTAGCACGTGGCCTCCTGGCTGGGTCAGCGCCCATGAGTGTGTAGCACGTGGCTCCCTCGCTGGGTCAGTGCCCATGAGTGTGTAGCATGTGGCCTCCTGGCTGGGTCAGTGCCCATGAGTGTGTAGCCGTGGCCTCCTGGCTGGGTCAGTGCCCATGAGTGTGTAGCACATGGCCTCCTGGCTGGGTCAGAGCCCTCGGTCAGCACCCATGAGTGTGTAGCACGTGGCCTCCTGGCTGGGTCAGTGCCCATGAGTGTGTAGCACGTGGCCTCCCTCGCTGGGTCAGTGCCCATGAGTGTGTAGCATGTGGCCTCCTGGCTGGGTCAGTGCCCATGAGTGTGTAGTATGTGGCCTCCTGGCTGGGTCAGTGCCCATGAGTGTGTATGTGGCCTCCTGGCTGGGTCAGTGCCCATGAGTGTGTAGCACGTGGCCTCCCTCGCTGGGTCAGAGCCCATGAGTGTGTAGCATGGCCTCCCGGCTGGGTCAGAGCCCTCGGTCAGTGCCCATGAGTGTGTAGTATGTGGCCTCCTGGCTGGGTCAGTGCCCATGAGTGTAGCACATGGCCTCCTGGCTGGGTCAGTGCCCATGAGTGTGTAGCACGTGGCTTCCCGGCTGGGTCAGTGCCCATGAGTGTGTAACACGTGGCCTCCCGGCTGGGTCAGTGCTCATGAGTGTGTAGCACGTGGCCTCCTGGCTGGGTCAGCGCCCATGAGTGTGTAGCATGTGGCCTCCTGGCTGGGTCAGAGCCCTCGGTCAGCGCCCATGAGTGTGTAGTATGTGGCCTCCTGGCTGGGTCAGTGCCCATGAGTGTGCGTGGCTTCCGGCTGGGTGAGCACCCATGAGTGTGCACGTGGCCTCCCGGCTGGGTCAGCGCCCATGAGTGTGTGTAGCATGTGGCCTCCCGGCTGGGTCAGCACCCATGAGTGTGTAGCACGTGGCCTCCTGGCTGGGTCAGCGCCCATGAGTGTGTAGCATGTGGCCTCCTGGCTGGGTCCGGCGCCCATGAGTGTGTAGCATGTGGCCTCCCGGCTGGGTCAGCACCCATGAGTGTGTAGCACGTGGCCTCCCGGCTGGGTCAGCGCCCATGAGTGTGTAGCATGTGGCCTCCCGGCTGGGTCAGCACCCATGAGTGTGTAGCACGTGGCCTCCTGGCTGGGTCAGTGCCCATGAGTGTGTAGCATGTGGCCTCCCGGCTGGGTCAGCACCCATGAGTGTGTAGCGTGGCTTCCCGGCTGGGTCAGTGCCCATGAGTGTGTAGCACGTGGCCTCCCGGCTGGGTGAGCACCCATGAGTGTGTAGCACGTGGCTTCCCGGCTGGGTGAGCACCCATGAGTGTAGTGGCACGTGGCTTCCCGGCTGGGTGAGCACCCATGAGTGTGTAGCACGTGGCCTCCTGGCTGGGTCCGGCGCCCATGAGTGTGTACGTGGCCTCCCTCGCTGGGTCAGTGCCCATGAGTGTGTAGCATGTGGCCTCCTGGCTGGGTCAGTGCCCATGAGTGTGTAGCACGTGGCCTCCCTGGCTGGGTCAGTGCCCATGAGTGTGTAGCATGTGGCCTCCCTGGCTGGGTCAGAGCCCTCGGTCAGCACCCATGAGTGTGTAGCACGTGGCCTCCCTGGCTGGGTCAGTGCCCATGAGTGTGTAGCACGTGGCCTCCCCGCTGGGTCAGTGCCCATGAGTGTGTAGCATGTGGCCTCCTGGCTGGGTCAGTGCCCATGAGTGTGTGTAGTATGTGGCCTCCCTGGCTGGGTCAGTGCCCATGAGTGTGTAGTATGTGGCCTCCCTGGCTGGGTCAGTGCCCATGAGTGTGTAGCACGTGGCCTCCCTCGCTGGGTCAGAGCCCATGAGTGTGTAGCACATGGCCTCCCCGGCTGGGTCAGAGCCCTCGGTCAGTGCCCATGAGTGTGTAGTATGTGGCCTCCCTGGCTGGGTCAGTGCCCATGAGTGTGTAGCACATGGCCTCCCTGGCTGGGTCAGTGCCCATGAGTGTGCGTGGCTTCCCGGCTGGGTCAGTGCCCATGAGTGTGTAGCGTGGCCTCCCGGCTGGGTCAGTGCTCATGAGTGTGCACGTGGCCTCCTGGCTGGGTCAGCGCCCATGAGTGTGTAGCATGTGGCCTCCCTGGCTGGGTCAGAGCCCTCGGTCAGCGCCCATGAGTGTAGTATGTGGCCTCCTGGCTGGGTCAGTGCCCATGAGTGTAGCACGTGGCTTCCCGGCTGGGTGAGCACCCATGAGTGTAGCACGTGGCCTCCCGGCTGGGTCAGCGCCCATGAGTGTGTAGCATGTGGCCTCCCGGCTGGGTCAGCACCCATGAGTGTGTAGCACGTGGCCTCCTGGCTGGGTCAGCGCCCATGAGTGTGTAGCATGTGGCCTCCTGGCTGGGTCAGCGCCCATGAGTGTGTAGCATGTGGCCTCCCGGCTGGGTCAGCACCATGAGTGTGTAGCACGTGGCCTCCCGGCTGGGTCAGGCGCCCATGAGTGTGTAGCATGTGGCCTCCCAGCTGGGTCAGCACCCATGAGTGTGTACGTGGCCTCCCTGGCTGGGTCAGTGCCCATGAGTGTGTAGCATGTGGCCTCCCGGCTGGGTCAGCACCCATGAGTGTGTGCACGTGGCTTCCCGGCTGGGTCAGTGCCCATGAGTGTGTACGTGGCCTCCCGGCTGGGTGAGCACCCATGAGTGTGTAGCGTGGCTTCCCGGCTGGGTGAGCACCCATGAGTGTGTAGCGTGGCTTCCCGGCTGGGTGAGCACCCATGAGTGTAGCACGTGGCCTCCTGGCTGGGTCAGCGCCCATGAGTGTGTAGCACGTGGCCTCCCTCGCTGGGTCAGTGCCCATGAGTGTGTAGCATGTGGCCTCCCTGGCTGGGTCAGTGCCCATGAGTGTGTAGCACGTGGCCTCCCTGGCTGGGTCAGTGCCCATGAGTGTGTAGCATGTGGCCTCCTGGCTGGGTCAGAGCCCTCGGTCAGCACCCATGAGTGTAGCACGTGGCCTCCTGGCTGGGTCAGTGCCCATGAGTGTGTAGCACGTGGCCTCCTCGCTGGGTCAGTGCCCATGAGTGTGTAGCATGTGGCCTCCTGGCTGGGTCAGTGCCCATGAGTGTGTGTATGTGGCCTCCTGGCTGGGTCAGTGCCCATGAGTGTGTGTATGTGGCCTCCCTGGCTGGGTCAGTGCCCATGAGTGTGTAGCACGTGGCCTCCCTCGCTGGGTCAGAGCCCATGAGTGTAGCACATGGCCTCCCGGCTGGGTCAGAGCCTCGGTCAGTGCCCATGAGTGTGTAGTATGTGGCCTCCTGGCTGGGTCAGTGCCCATGAGTGTGTAGCACGTGGCCTCCCTCGCTGGGTCAGAGCCCATGAGTGTAGCACATGGCCTCCCCGGCTGGGTCAGAGCCCTTGGTCAGTGCCCATGAGTGTGTAGTATGTGGCCTCCCTGGCTGGGTCAGTGCCCATGAGTGTGTAGCACGTGGCTTCCCCGGCTGGGTCAGTGCCCATGAGTGTGTAGCACGTGGCCTCCCCGGCTGGGTCAGTGCTCATGAGTGTGTAGCACGTGGCCTCCCTGGCTGGGTCAGCGCCCATGAGTGTGTAGCATGTGGCCTCCCTGGCTGGGTCAGAGCCCTCGGTCAGCGCCCATGAGTGTGTAGTATGTGGCCTCCCTGGCTGGGTCAGTGCCCATGAGTGTGTAGCACGTGGCTTCCCGGCTGGGTGAGCACCCATGAGTGTGTACGTGGCCTCCCGGCTGGGTCAGCGCCCATGAGTGTGTAGCATGTGGCCTCCCTGGCTGGGTCAGCGCCCATGAGTGTGTAGCATGTGGCCTCCCTGGCTGGGTCAGCGCCCATGAGTGTGTAGCATGTGGCCTCCTGGCTGGGTCAGCGCCCATGAGTGTGTACGTGGCCTCCCGGCTGGGTCAGCACCCATGAGTGTGGCACGTGGCCTCCCGGCTGGGTCAGGCGCCCATGAGTGTGTAGCATGTGGCCTCCCGGCTGGGTCAGCACCCATGAGTGTGTACGTGGCCTCCCTGGCTGGGTCAGTGCCCATGAGTGTGTAGCATGTGGCCTCCCCGGCTGGGTCAGCACCCATGAGTGTGTAGCACGTGGCTTCCCCGGCTGGGTCAGTGCCCATGAGTGTGTAGCACGTGGCCTCCCGGCTGGGTGAGCACCCATGAGTGTGCACGTGGCTTCCCGGCTGGGTGAGCACCCATGAGTGTGTGCACGTGGCTTCCCCGGCTGGGTGAGCACCCATGAGTGTGTAGCACGTGGCCTCCCTGGCTGGGTCAGCGCCCATGAGTGTGTAGCACGTGGCCTCCCTCGCTGGGTCAGTGCCCATGAGTGTGTAGCATGTGGCCTCCCTGGCTGGGTCAGTGCCCATGAGTGTAGCACGTGGCCTCCTGGCTGGGTCAGTGCCCATGAGTGTGTAGCATGTGGCCTCCTGGCTGGGTCAGAGCCCTCGGTCAGCACCCATGAGTGTGTAGCACGTGGCCTCCCTGGCTGGGTCAGTGCCCATGAGTGTGTAGCACGTGGCCTCCCTCGCTGGGTCAGTGCCCATGAGTGTGTAGCATGTGGCCTCCCTGGCTGGGTCAGTGCCCATGAGTGTGTAGTATGTGGCCTCCTGGCTGGGTCAGTGCCCATGAGTGTAGTATGTGGCCTCCTGGCTGGGTCAGTGCCCATGAGTGTGTAGCACGTGGCCTCCCTCGCTGGGTCAGAGCCCATGAGTGTGTAGCACATGGCCTCCCCGGCTGGGTCAGAGCCCTCGGTCAGTGCCCATGAGTGTGTAGTATGTGGCCTCCTGGCTGGGTCAGTGCCCATGAGTGTAGCACATGGCCTCCTGGCTGGGTCAGTGCCCATGAGTGTGTAGCACGTGGCTTCCCGGCTGGGTCAGTGCCCATGAGTGTAGCACGTGGCCTCCCGGCTGGGTCAGTGCTCATGAGTGTAGCACGTGGCCTCCCTGGCTGGGTCAGCGCCCATGAGTGTGTAGCATGGCCTCCTGGCTGGGTCAGAGCCCTCGGTCAGCGCCCATGAGTGTGTAGTATGTGGCCTCCCTGGCTGGGTCAGTGCCCATGAGTGTGTAGCACGTGGCTTCCCCGGCTGGGTGAGCACCCATGAGTGTGTAGCACGTGGCCTCCCCGGCTGGGTCAGCGCCCATGAGTGTGTAGCATGTGGCCTCCCCGGCTGGGTCAGCACCCATGAGTGTGTAGCACGTGGCCTCCCTGGCTGGGTCAGCGCCCATGAGTGTGTAGCATGTGGCCTCCCTGGCTGGGTCAGCGCCCATGAGTGTGTAGCATGTGGCCTCCCCGGCTGGGTCAGCACCCATGAGTGTGTAGCACGTGGCCTCCCCGGCTGGGTCAGCGCCCATGAGTGTGTAGCATGTGGCCTCCCCGGCTGGGTCAGCACCCATGAGTGTGTAGCACGTGGCCTCCCTGGCTGGGTCAGTGCCCATGAGTGTGTAGCATGTGGCCTCCCCGGCTGGGTCAGCACCCATGAGTGTGTAGCACGTGGCTTCCCGGCTGGGTCAGTGCCCATGAGTGTGTAGCACGTGGCCTCCCCGGCTGGGTGAGCACCCATGAGTGTGTAGCACGTGGCTTCCCCGGCTGGGTGAGCACCCATGAGTGTGTAGCACGTGGCTTCCCGGCTGGGTGAGCACCCATGAGTGTGTAGTATGTGGCCTCCTGGCTGGGTCAGCGCCCATGAGTGTGTACGTGGCCTCCCTCGCTGGGTCAGTGCCCATGAGTGTGTAGCATGTGGCCTCCTGGCTGGGTCAGTGCCCATGAGTGTGTAGCACGTGGCCTCCTGGCTGGGTCAGTGCCCATGAGTGTGGCACGTGGCCTCCTGGCTGGGTCAGGAGCCCTCGGTCAGCACCCATGAGTGTGTAGCACGTGGCCTCCCTGGCTGGGTCAGTGCCCATGAGTGTGTAGCACGTGGCCTCCCTCGCTGGGTCAGTGCCCATGAGTGTGTAGCATGTGGCCTCCCTGGCTGGGTCAGTGCCCATGAGTGTGTAGTATGTGGCCTCCCTGGCTGGGTCAGTGCCCATGAGTGTGTAGTATGTGGCCTCCCTGGCTGGGTCAGTGCCCATGAGTGTGTAGCACGTGGCCTCCCTCGCTGGGTCAGAGCCCATGAGTGTGTAGCACATGGCCTCCCCGGCTGGGTCAGAGCCCTCGGTCAGTGCCCATGAGTGTGTAGTATGTGGCCTCCCTGGCTGGGTCAGTGCCCATGAGTGTGTAGCACGTGGCCTCCTCGCTGGGTCAGAGCCCATGAGTGTGTAGCACATGGCCTCCCCGGCTGGGTCAGAGCCCTCGGTCAGTGCCCATGAGTGTGTAGTATGTGGCCTCCCTGGCTGGGTCAGTGCCCATGAGTGTGTAGCACGTGGCTTCCCGGCTGGGTCAGTGCCCATGAGTGTGTAGCACGTGGCCTCCCCGGCTGGGTCAGTGCTCATGAGTGTGTAGCACGTGGCCTCCCTGGCTGGGTCAGCGCCCATGAGTGTGTAGCATGTGGCCTCCCTGGCTGGGTCAGAGCCCTCGGTCAGCGCCCATGAGTGTGTAGTATGTGGCCTCCCTGGCTGGGTCAGTGCCCATGAGTGTGTAGCACGTGGCTTCCCGGCTGGGTGAGCACCCATGAGTGTGTAGCACGTGGCCTCCCCGGCTGGGTCAGCGCCCATGAGTGTGTAGCATGTGGCCTCCCGGCTGGGTCAGCACCCATGAGTGTGTGCACGTGGCCTCCTGGCTGGGTCAGCGCCCATGAGTGTGTAGCATGTGGCCTCCTGGCTGGGTCAGCGCCCATGAGTGTGTAGCATGTGGCCTCCCGGCTGGGTCAGCGCCCATGAGTGTGTAGCACGTGGCCTCCCTGGCTGGGTCTGAGCCCTGGTCAGCGCCCATGAGTGTGTAGCATGTGGTCTCCCCGGCTGGGTGAGCACCCATGAGTGTGTAGCATGTGGTCTCCCTGGCTAGGTCAGCACCCTGGGTCAGTTCCCCAGGCTGGAAGCACAATACCATTTCTGCTGCAGAACAGAGAGGCTGGGGAGGCAGGGAGCCACTGGGTGGGTCAGAGTAGAGGGACGGGCGGGAGAGGCCGAGCGAGGTGAGCCCCTGCTGCAGCAGCATCTCAGTTTTAGGAGGGAATGTAGGGTTTTTCCTGCTGCAGCTTCCTAGTCCTACAGAAATGTTAGATGAAGGCACTTTCTAAGCAACGCTGGCCTGCAGGGTCACGCCCAGGCATCTCCGGCCCCATGGAACCCCCTGCCTCCTGCCTGCCTCCTGCGTTTTGAATTGGTTTGTGGTCCTGCAAACAATGGTTGGTTCCAGGTTCGAGCTCTGACTCACGGAAGAGCTTTGCACCTCCTGAGGAAAGCGGGGGGCTAAAGAGGCTCCCTTTGCCTTTTACAAGGTGACCGAAAGTGCCTGATGGTGCAGAAGTGGAACCGCAGGCAGGCCAGGTCCTGCTGAGCTGCGTGTGACTCGGGGTCCTGGGATACTCGCGCCCTCCAGACTCACTCTCCTGTGGGTACATGATGAGGTTTTGCAGAACACTCCTTCCGGGCTTTGAGGTTTCACATCTCTCTCCGCTCGATAGCGAGGAAGGCAAACACTGTTGAGACCCCTGAACTGTGGGGTGCCTTTGACCCTGCCAGGATGACGGATTTGATGACCTGCCCTGTGATTCATCTCACTTACGTGTCGCTTCTAATTTCTCACCCCGCGAATCAATGCAGTTCAATTTAATTAGGCAGATGGAGCGAATATGCAGCCGTGTCTGTAGCAGACAGGCCGGAAACCCTCTCATACAGCGGAGAATGTGGTCCACGTCCAGTCCGGCCGTCCGGTTTCACGACAGCGTCTGGCAGCCCTTCTGCCTACAGGTGTGTCTAGGACTCTGTGGACCCCTGTTCTCTTGGAAAACGTTTGCAGAGCAGCAGCCCCGCCAGGTGCTGGCCTTGGCTCTGGACATGGGAGTTTCCGAGGCGTGTGCTGGGGAGTGAGACCCCCTTCAGCTGGCAGCATGGGCCCTGAGCCCCTCCTCTTGCTGTGAGGACACAGACCTCGTCGTCTTGGAGTTCAGAGGTTCCCATGGTTACTGGTGAAGTGCTGGAAGATTCAGCGTCTCCGGGTAGCTCAGGTCCTTTCCTTGGCTGTCAGCCGAAGGCTTCGAGGTCACCCAGACCTCGTGGCTCAGGCATCAGGGCCCCTCTTGCTCATCCTTCCTGGCAGGTGGGGGCTTCTTTCCCTCTTGGGTGGGACATCCCTGTGGGAAGGACTCTCTGGAGGCAGCCTAGTCCCCTCATGGGTGGGACATTTCTGCAGGAGAGACCCTCTCGGGGCAGCCTGGATGGGATGTCCCTCTGGGAGAGACCCTCTGCAGGCAGTGAGTGTCTCCCTATCCGATGACCACTGCCATGTTTCTGATGTTGGAGACTGAGTCAGCTGGGCCCCTGGGTGGGAGACTTCCCAGAGCAGCCTCCCTGCAGCCTCAGGTAGACATGGAATGAGTGGTCTTTGTGGCTTCCAGCCCTTAGACCTGGAGGTTGTGACTCCAGCACTGTTAAGACATTTCAGTGTTACTCACGAGACCACGTGGCGGGGACAGGACTGCCCCTGTCCTGTGTGTTCACAGCAGCCGTGATGCTGCATCTGCCTGTGTGCCCAGGGGCGACGGTGCATGAAGAGAGTGTGGTGTAGACACAGTGGAATACTATTCAGCCTTAAAAAAGAATGAAATCCTGTCGTTTGTGGAAACATGGGTGGAGCTGGGGGACACCATGACGAACAAGCCAGGTGTGGAAAGACAAGACTGCTGATCTCACTCGTAGGAATCTGTGAAAAGGCATCGCATGGAGGCAGAGCAGGGGCGGGGTGAGGACAGCAGAGTGGCAGCGGGCAGGGGCGGGGTGTGGGGAGTGGGGTGGCGGCTGGCAGGGGTGGGGTGGGGAGTGACGTAGAGGCTGGCAGGGGTGGGGTGTGGGGAATGGAGTGGCGGCTGGCAGGGGTGGGGTGGGGAGTGGGGAGTTGGGTGGGCTGGGCCGGTGGACTCTGGAGATGGGCTGCACGGTGTGGTGACTGCAGTTCATAATAACACGGGGTTGCATATTTCAAAACAGCCTTAAGAGGGGACTTTAAATGCTTTCGCCACGAAGAAATGGTAAATCCTTGAGGTGATGGAGATGCTGAATAGCTCAATTTGGTCATTCCACAATGTATGCTGGATCAAAACATCATATTGGACCCCGTAAATATATACAGTCATTATTTGTAAACTAAAAATAAAACAGCTAAAATGTCTAATGTAACAGCTCTCACGGTTGCAGCATTGCTTTCTCTGCAGGCTCCTGCTTCCCCCCACAGCCTCTCCTCTGGCAGACCCGCCTCTGGGAACTTCTCTGAGGTGGGAATGGTAGGGGTCCCCTCGGAGTCCCGGGGTCCCTGCAGTTGTCTGGGGAGTGGGGCTCTCAGCCTCTTGACGCCTCCCCCCACTCCCGCCACCGACGTGCTGAGACAAAGCAGCTTTCTCCACTTGTTTCTGGGGAGGAGGGGGCTGTCGGCCTCTGGACATCAGACCACCCCCCATCCCCAGTGCTGAGACACAGCAGCTCTCTCCACCTCTGTTTCTGGGGACCAGGGGGCTGTTGGCCACTGGATGCTACCCCCGCAAACTTCTGAGACACAGCAGCTCTCCACCTCTGTTTCGCCTGCTGGGGTCCCTGTGCATCTGGACCGTATTTGAGCATCACAGGTGCGGGTGTTAATCCAGATGCTTATCCAGGGTCCACAGTGAACCCTCAACTCTGGATCCTCCCTTCAGAGCTTCTGCTCAGGTGGGGCACACGGAGAATAGACAGGAGTGAGTCACGGCATCGGGGTGTGAGGATTACGAGGAACGCAGAAAAGCAGCAGGAGAGAGACAGGGATGGGGTTTGCCGGTCACGGAAAGTCTGCCGAGGTGAACTTTGGGTCAGTCTGAAATGAGCCGTCTGCGAGCATGTCCTGGAGAAAGGTTTCTGGCAGAGAGTGGCGCCTTCCAAGGCCTGGACCACCCCCCACCCCGTGCTAAGACACAGCAGCTCTCTCCACCTCTGTTTCTGGGGAGCAGGGGGCTAGCAGCCTCTGGACGCCGCCCCTCCCTTCTGAGACCACACTCTTGATGCTGGCAAGGAGCAGGGAAGGGTTCTTGTAGCTGGAGCTTGGGAGGAGGCTGGGAGTTATAGCTCGAGCCACATTGCATGAGGCCTTCAGGCCCCTTAAGGACAAAGTATTCAGGGCCATGGTGGAGGGTTTGGAGCAGAATGACGCAGTGTGACTGGAGTCCATGAGAACCCTTTCGGTGGCTCTGTGAAGGAGGGTGATGGGGCAGGAGCCTGCTGGACTAGTCAGGGTATGACAGCGGTCGCTTGGCCAGGTAGGTGTGTTGCAGTGAGAGGTGTCAGTGTCCAGAGTTCAATGGATGGGGATGATGGACAGGATGCAGGTTTGGAGGAGAGGATGCAGGCTGGCATGGAGGACCTGGCCAGGGAGGGGAACAGTGGCACCATTGCCAGTTCTACCTGATGCCCTGAGCTGCCAGGATGGGGTAACACTGGGGCGGGGGTGCTGGTTGGTGGAGAGATCATGTATTTGGGGAAGTCACACTAATTTAAGACATCTAAGTGGCACCATGGTCTGAATTGTCCCCCCAAATTCCTTTGTTGAAGCCTTGGTCCCAGTGGGATGGTGGTTGGAGCTGGGGCCCTGGGGGGCTCTGAGGGCTAGCTGTGGTCACGAGGGTGAGGCCCCCATGATGGTGTTAGTGCCCTTGGAGGAAGAGGATGAGACTAAGTTCTGTCCTCCATGGGAAAGCAAGGTGGGAAGGCACCGTCTGAGCCAGGAAGCAGGTGCTGTCACCTCTGCCTTGGACTTGCAGCCTCCGGAACTGTGAGAAACGAATTCCGCTGTTCATTTATGAGCCCGCAGGCCTATGGACTTTCTTCTCAGCCCCACCTAAGACCAATGGTGTGTCTTGATGAAATTTGTGTGTTTTGAAGAGTGCTTCATGGATGGCACTTCAGCCTGAGGAGACGCCTGTGCTTTGTAGGAGATTTGGGGAGTGACGCCTCCCCAAGTTTGACCTCTGTAGCAGGCCATGAATGACTGTTCTTGTCTCAGTGCCACCGGAGTAGGTGGCATGGGGCGAAGCATCGGAGGAAGCTGCTGCGCTGGTGCCGAATCAGAGACCCCCTTCCTGCAGGTGGAGTGGGGGTTCGGCAGCAGGGTCTCTGTTCACTGTGACAAATGCTGCCGTTTCCTGGAGATGCTGGAATCTCGTGTAAAACAGGAGTGTGGACCTGTCCTCTCTCCCTGATTTCATAGGCGTTTGTCGTAGAGAGACCCTGGTCCCGCCAGGCTTTCTCTGAACCCTGTCTGCTCTTTTCTGGGTTCACTGGAGTCATGATTTAGATAAGAAGTGAAGAGCCTGAGTTTACAGATGTGTCTACGCTGTAATGGGAAGGCAGCAGACATGCCTAAGAGGACGTCAACTCCAGAGGAGTTTCACGGTCATTTTGCGTTTTTTCTTAAGTACGTTTCAGTACAGCTACCTCACAGTTATAAAAATTCATGTGTGGCTGGACGGTATTTTACGTGACTCCATGTTAATCTCATGTAACGTCCACCGCGCCCTGGGCAAAGCCAAGGAGTCATGGCGGCCTGTGTGAGGGCGAAGCTTTGCGTCTCCCCCACGTGACCCGGCGGGCGCTCCCAGGTCCGTGTTCTCTCTGTGGCCCCGGCGGCCGCTCCCCTGCAGCCCCTCCCCACCCCGCGAGCTCCCAGGAGTGCAGGCGGAGTTGTGGGTGAACCAGTAGTTAGCACGGCAGGTCCACGTGTAACGTTCTTCTGTTCTATGCTGTTTCCTTATAGGGAAACTGATCCCAGCTGGGGCGCTGCCCGTGAGGCAGGGTTGGCTCATTCCCCCAGGGCTGTGTGAGTTTCTCTGGGTAAATGGTCTCCTCCCACGTCCCAAAGCCATGCACTTGCATCAAGCTGGTGTGTCCACAGCAGCCGTCTCCGTGCCTGGGGCGGCCCCTGTCCAGGCCTGGTTCCTGCCTGGTAACCCACTGCTGCCAGGGCCGTGGCCTCCTGCTGGGGTGAAGCCTGGTGTGGCATCATCCCAGGAAGGCAGTCGTTGGCCAGGGTGGGACTTGGCACTCATTGTGATGCTCATCCTCAGGGCACATTTCCGGAGCCCACCAGGCATCTGGTTTCCTCTCACCCGTTTCTCAAGTCACAGAGACGAGGTTAGGGTGCTGAGTTGGGGTGTCGTGTGTTGGAAAGGGGTCTGGGGAAGCTGCAGGGATGGACGTGGATTCTCAGGTGCCTGCTTTTGGGACTCCATGTGCTTCCAGCCCCTGCAGCTCGAGGCTGGGGTCCTCACTCAGATGCCCCTGTGGGACCCTCTCATCCTGCATCCCCAGCTCTCAGCGGGCCCCTGTCTGCTTTTTATCTCACAGAGCAGGCCGAAGCTGTCACCCTACGTGCTTGCCGAGTTAGTTTTTCTGGTGCCTGTGAGTTTTTGCCTTGGTCACTCTCCCATGTAAAATCAGGTTTCAGCTGCAGCTTTGAAGGGCTTTACCAGAGTGGAGCTCTGTTCTCTTGAGGCTGAGCCCTGCACATCAGAGTGTTTCTTGCACCAGCAGCACCAACGCTCGTAAACTCCAGTCACACTGCATCATTCTGCTCAAAAACCTCCACGATGGCCCTGAACACTTTGTCCTTAAAGTGCCTGAGGGTCACATGCAATGTGGCTTGAGCTATGACTCCGAGCTGCCTCCCAAACTCTGGCCACACAAACCCTTCCCTGCCCCTGGTGTTCATTTTGGCCGTGCCTCGGAGGTGGTGGTTTTGCTGGCGTGTAATTACTGTTACTTCTCCCTTGCAGCGAATAAGCAGCATGTGGGGAATAGTTGTGAATCACATGATACCTTGTTCCCCATCAGGATTTGCTCCAGTTCAGCGCCCGTGGGTGGCTCATGCCTCATCCCATGTTTATGAAGCTACGGGTAACCTGGGAGGGGGAGCTGCCGCTGAGGCCATCACCAGGAGGTGGCCGCAGCCCGGAAGGAGCGTTCGTGGAAGGAAATGCCCGGGGAAGTGAATGGCAGGATGGCAGGAGCTGAGACGCCAACTGCAGGACGGGAAAATGAATCAAGAGGATCTTCCTGGAGGTAGAACAAAGACACAGAAAACAGAAAACAAGTGAGACGTTAAAAGAAAACAGGCTCCCTCGGTCCGACAGCTGAATACTAGAAGTTCCAGGAGAAGAGATAGAGAAGAAATGTTTTGAATTTCAAAAGTGGAAGGATATGAGATTTTATCGTCAAAACTACATGTCTACATAGTTTAAAAAGACAAGTAGGTGTAAGTTGGGTGTAGTGGCTCATGTCTGAAGTCCCAGCACTTTAGGAGGCTGAGGCAGGAGGATCACTTGAGGCCAGGAGTTTGAGACCAGCCTGGGCAACCTAGCAAGACCCCATCTCTTTAAGTTTATTTTTTCAATTAGCTGGGCATGGTGGTGTGTGCCTGCAGTCACAGCTCCTCCGGAGGCAGATGTGGGAGGACTGTGTGAACTGAGCCCAGGAGGCTGAGGCCGCAGTGAGCTGGGATCATACCATTGCTCTGGGCAACAGAGCAAGGCCCTGTATCAAACAAAAAGTAGGTCCAAAGGCCTAAACAGCAGTGCAGTCGTTCACTGCACAAACCCATCCATTTTTATATCATCTGAACTTCTTCCAAAGAAAGCGAACACGTGAATCTCTTTATTAATAAAAAGTAAAGTGTTTATCTCCTGAGAAACAGACACATCTGGGTTTGTAGAGAGGATGTCCCCGTGAATGTGGGTGCAGAGGCAGGGTGCAGGCGGGACATCCAGAGGGGAATGGAAAGTTAAATCATCACAGTGAGCCGTGCATTTCGAGGGCTCAGGAAATGCCGGGTGGGTGTTCGGGGGAGAGCAGTATGGAAGCATATGTTGAATGAAGTTGCACAGGAGGGTTTGGACCAGAATTTGGATCTGTTTGACCAGTGGAGAGGGAGATCCAGCAGGAACAGCCTCGATGACTGACAGCCCATGGCAATGACAGCACGTGGCGATGATGACAGCACCTGGTGACAACGTGGTGATGACAGTATGTGGCGATGACAGCCCGTGGTGGTGACAGCATGTGGTGTGACAGCCCATGGCGGTGACAGCATGTATCAATGACGACAGCACGTGGTGACGTGTGGCGATGACAGCATGTGGCAATGATGACGGCATGTGGCGGTGACAGCCCATGGCCAGGGAGGACGGCATGCCCTCCTGCCCACATCCCTGGCTGCACGTTTCACCAGACGTTATGGCTGAATCGTGTCTTCCAAAGTGTGTGATGGAGCCCAGCTCTCCGGACACCACCATATTTGGAAACAGAGTGTTGGGGGAAGCTGAGCTGGTGCATTTCTGTTGTTTTAAGTCGCCTGGCTCATGGTGCTCATCACCAGCCACAGGTGACCGATGCCTTCCACCGGGGCATTTCCCCAGCTCAGACGCCACACCTTCAGCGATCCTGTGTTCCCCTGGGGGATGGAGCCTCACAGAAGGAGTCAGGGAGGGTGAGGAAGATGCGTGGCTGGGCCTGGGCCTCTGAACTCAGGGGACAGATGTGGTCAAGGCCCTGAGCTGAGAGAGGGGATGCTGGTGGGGTGTCTGGATCCTGGCTGGGGTCGAGTTTCTTCATGTGAAAATTGGTTGAGTGCGTGACATCCACAATGTGTTACAAGGCCACCGGCACTGTGAGTGTATGGTGTGTGGACAGTGCAACCTGGCACCCGGCTTTCAGGTTTTAACTGATTTTCGTTATTTAAAATTATATCGCTGGCTGGGCTCGGTGGCTCACACCTGTAATCCCAGCACTTTGAGAGGCCGAGGCCAGTGGATTGCTTGAAGTCAGGAGATCGAGACCAGCCTAGCCAACATAGTGAAACCTGTCTCTACTAAAAATATAAAAATTAGCCAGTGTGGTGTCGGGCACCTGTAATGCCAGCTACGTGGGAGGCTGAAGCAGGGGAATCACTTGAACCCGGGAGGCAGAGGTTGCAGTGAGCTGAGATCGTGCCGTTGCACTCCAGCCTGGGCAACAGAGCAAGACTCTGACTTAAAAAGAAAAAATTCCATCATGCGCGTCCCCTGACTCAAGGGTGCCCCCTCTCCGCACCCTCTGATTCTGCTTTCCTCAGATGAGGAGGGCCCCGCTCAGGCTGGTGCCACAGTGTTTCAGGAATGCATGTCAGTGCTCACAGCTGGGCCAGTGTGGACAGACGCCTCAGGGTGAGTGCTGAGTATATTCTGTAACCCTGGCCCCGTGGCAGGCAGAGCTCACGCTTCCCGATCTTTCTCAGCTGCTAAATGCTGTCATAGAATAGGCAGGTTGTATGGAATTGAACTTTTAAAAGTGCCTTTGGACAAGAAGTGTAATTTCATCGTCCTCTGCGGCCCTCTAAATCCTTCAGGGAGGAATAAGTAACCCCATTAGGTTCCTGCCTCCCCGCCGCCTTCAGCCAGAGCCCGTGGGGGAAGCAGCCTGGGCTCAGCCTTGCAGAGGCCGCAGCTGGTCTGGATTTAACGCTGGGTCCGGCCCGTGGCTGCGGCGAGGAGGGCGTTGTCAGTGTTAGTACAAGCACCGTTTTCAAAGCTGCCCGGCTGCCCTTAGGGAGCTCCAAAGCAGTTCCCCCGGCTCGGATCCTCACAAAAAAGAGCTTCCTGGTGGGTTCAGAGACGGCTCCGTGGGAGCCGCAGGGTGGGGCGTTGTTTGTGGGCTCACCCGCCGGGTTCCACTGTGGACGTGCGTGGGGCCCACCTGCCGGGTTCCTCTGTGAACGTGCGTGGGGCTCACCTGCTGGGTTCCACTGTGGATGTGCATGGGGCCTACCCGCCAGGTTCTTCTGTGGACGTGCGTGGGGCCCACCCGCCGGGTTCTTCTGTGGACGTGCGTGGGGCCCACCCACTGGGTTCTTCTGTGGACGTGCGTGGGGCCCACCTGCCGGGTTCTTCTGTGGACGTGCGTAGGGGCTCACCCACCGGGTTCCGCTGTGGACGTGCGTGGGGCCAACCTGCCGGGTTCTTCTGTGGACGTGCGTGGGGCTCACCCGCTGGGTTCCGCTGTGGACGTGCGTGGGGCCCACCCGTGGACAGCCTCTCCTTAGGCGCAGCACTCCACAGCAGCAGCTCGTGATTTCAGCCAAGAGGAGGTTGTGCTGGGAGAGATCCCTTCAGTGGCATTTGCAGCTGACTAGGCAGCGTTTTCCCCCTGGCCGTCGATGGGGAGTCGGCACAGAAAAGTATTCTGTGGGCACCTGAGTTTAAGCAGGACGTGGCAGGGCATCCCTGTGGACACGTGTCTCCGATCTCCACGTGGGGTGTGGAGGGGTGGCCTTTTCAGACTTAGTGGGCCACTGAATGCCTCCCAAGGGGGCAGGTTCCGAGGCCTGGCCTTCATCCCTGAGGCCCTTTGGAAAGTGCTGGAAAAGGTGAGTAAGTGGCTGTGGCCGTGGAATGAGACAGAGGCAGATTTGCACAGAGCTCTTGAAGGCGTCCAACCCCGGGACTTCGAGTGTGTGTGTGTGTGTGTGTGTGTGTGTGTTCTTGCGTTGTTGGGCGTGGGGGCTGGGAGCTAATGAGGGAAGCAGAGTGTCAGAAATGACCCACAGCTTCAGACCCACTGATGAAAAACACTGTCAGCTCCACTGGCACGGGGCAGGCACCTGACCGGTGGCTGTCACAAGGGTTAGCACCTCAGCGCCCCGACGGCCTCACCAGGCTTTATTCTCTGCCTCAGCTACAGTCAGCTCTGGGTAAATGAGAAGCATGTTTCTGAACTTTGAGTTCCACATTTTGCACAGTATTTGCTAGGTACTAAAACTGATTATTGTTTTATTTTATTTTCTATCTCTGTTGATTTGCAGAGTTGAAAATTGGTAATTCTATCTTGTTTGCGAGTGATTCTATTTGAGAGACAATTGTTCTTTTTTCAACATAGAATTGTCAGGGGGATGGAGGAGAAGGGGGTGGTTTTCCTAGACCATCTCCTGTGCTTTAATCCGTTGCATTTTGTGAGAGCTTGCTGTATACTCAGCCAGACTGTAAGTCAGTCGAGGGCAGACATTAAGGTTGGTGCTTCTTTACGATACCATCTGTCCTCCCTCTCTCCTGAGTAACTTGCCCTGGAACAGGTAATAAGCAGAGGCTTGTGTGTGGATAGCCGTCTTCACGGAGGGCTTAGGAACGGCTGCAGCTTCATCATGTGGAGTATTTAGGATGAAAGTTCAGCTTCTCCTCTAATTGGATTTAGAAAGATAATCATACATTTCCTGTGGATGTCTCTTCGGCTGCACGTTAGTGAAGTCTGTGCTTTGCAATTTGCTTTATGTTGCTGAATGTTGGGAAGCCATTCTCTGTTATTTTCACCTCTCCACTTCCCAAATAAGGTATTTTCTTCACCTTTCCCTGCTGAAGTATGAATGTAAATACGGCTCTTACTTTCACATTTTCCTTTGTGACTCACCGTTGATGGAAGCTTGCGGGCTCAGATTCTAGAAGACCCAACATAATGTTCCAGCAGCCCTCCATTTCCAGGCTCTAATTGCGCCGAATATTTTAAAAGCCATCACAAAAATTGGTGGGCCCATTTGCCTTATTGTAGGAGTCCCCTGAGTGCGGCTTTCAGGATCCCCAGGGGGCCCATTAGGAGCGTACATTAAACCAGCCTGCATTAACATTCCAGCAGCAGCATCGGTGATCATCACACTCACCTGATCACCCTTTTCAATGAAAAATATATGTCATCAGAATTTCCCCGTACTGTTTAATTTGTTAGGCCTTTCTGGACACGCTGACTTCATGCAACATTGAATGACCTTATTAGAAAAACACTCGAAATGGTTAATCAGATGCCTTTCTCTATCTGAGTGATAACCAAATGTATTTTATTTATTTGTTTTAAAACAGGTTTTGCCTGGCATTCTGCAGAAGCATTGCTGTATCTTACCAGACAGGAATACAGGTAAATACATTTCGTTCTTCTGGTTTAATATTATAGGTTTCATATCAGTGGCAAAATTGAGAAATGTGGTTATTACCTGATTAAGACATTTTGTACATTTTTATTTTGTGGGTTGTTTTTAGTGCAAGATTGCATATTAACTAACTGTAAGACGTGAAAATAGGATATTTAGTTCTGTAGTGAGCTGTGAGCTGAGCCCAGAGATCTGTTTTTATTTGACAGTGAAAATCAATTTATTAATAGATGATTGTTGTCTTGGATTTTTAAGGGAAACAGGTTGTCTTATAAAGTTGAATTTGTTGGTTACAAATTTGTTTCTTTTGCTAATTATACTTATTTATTAAGGAAAAAACACCATTATTACTGGCTAGAGTAAAATGTATTTGGAGTCTCTTTGCAGTTAAGGCCTTTCTTTGTGGTCAAGGTAGGAACTGGCTAGACGTTATGTTCTTAAACCCTTTAAGGCCTCCGTGAATAAAACATGACGTGAGTATTCCGAAGTGGGAGATGCATCCCTGTGTAATTTCTCATGGCAGGACAGGCATGTGTGGCTGGTCGTTGTGAGGAAGTGTTTTGCAGGACTTTTACGGAAACATGACAGAGAAAAAGAAGGTCTAAAAACAACTCTGTTATCATACAATTAAGGGGAGAAAAGAATCAGTCAGGGCCTATTATTCTGTGGATATGGATCTGCATTTTTGTTACTGTTCTGCAAGATTTCTGATTTACGTTCTTTTTATCAGAGAAATTGCAAGTCCTGAGGAAAGTATAGAGAAGGGTCACGGGGCTCTGTTACAGTTTATTGATTTTTAAAAGCAATCGTGTGCTGTCAAGTATGTATTTGTATTACAGGATATTTTTGTTGGGTATGAAACAGAGGTTGCTGCCATTTTCTTGTTTCTTTTCTAGCTATAACAAGTTAATAACAAGATGCTTCTATAGTAACTAGAAGAATTTAATTTGTTGGGATTTACTGTTGACTCACCACTAAGAATGCTATCTCAGTAGCCAACATCTGCATTATACATTCCAGAGTAGAATACCAGGTGTTTCGAGAAAACTACAATCTTTATTTTTCACTTGTGCGCAGGGATGGATGACATTACTGATGGTACTGATGGAACTGTCCTGTTTCCTTTTACCCAGTCAAGTGTGTCTCAGCTATGAGTTTGAGCACATTCACTGCTTCCACGGAAGCCTGTTGAGTGTGTCAAATAGTTTTGAGCCTTTTAGTTTTCTGAAAGTCTTGGTTATGAGTGAAAATATATGAAAAAGTCACATGTGTAAAAACGAAGATTTCTGCAGTGATTTGTCCATCAGCATCAGCATCATAGAATTTCTAGGAAGGAATTAAGTCCCTGGATTCAGGTGAATCATTTCTCTGATTCTGAGAAACATCAGGAATAATGATAAAGTAAGTTAAAAGCTAACTACTGTACTGTGGGTATTCAGTTGCTATTAGGTATGGAAATGAATTTTTCACTTTTTTAATGATTTGTTCTATAAATGGTTTTAAGTTAATTTGGGAAACGTTGCCAACTGGAGACGTTCCATTCGCTTTTCATGAGGCTCTAAGTACTCCATCTGTGGAACCAAGAGAGCTGCCTTCCACTGGGGCCTCAATGTGGAGGCTGTTTGCTGGGCAATTTCCTCTAAACCGCTTTTATGTTACAGAATGTTTCACTGTCATGTCAGCTGTGGAAGACCCTGGGCTTTGACATTCGGTGTGGACAAGGAAAGGAATGTCTTCTCCATTCAGAATGGAAAGATTGGGAGAATTCCAGTTTCTATTATGTAATGGTCTCTAGTATGCCCAGTGCTCCTCCATTATTTAGGAGATCTTGTTTGGAAATGTCTTCAGATCTCAACACAGCGGAGGTTCTCACCGATTGCTTTTGCATTTCAGTGGCATGTAAAGGTCCTCTTGAGGGTGACTGTAGTTTTCTTGTACCTTAATGGTTTTGGGGAAGAGTTTACACAGTTTCTCATTAAGGAGATTGACTTTGCAGTGGGTACCAAGTTTCCATGGTGGAGATGAAATGAGTCTGCAGATGAAGGGTGGGCACGGCTGCCTGGCACCGAGAATGTGGCGAATGCCACTGAACCGGGCCTCGGGCATCATTGTCACGGCAGAGTCCATGATGGGAGTGCTTGACCGCAATAGAAAGAAGACTAACCTTGGGATGAATCATCACATTTTTCTTGTTTGGTCTTTACTTATTTTAGAAACGGTTTATACTCCATTAACTTTATGCCTCCCATGTTTCTGAATTAAACATGGCCATTCGTGAAAGATAAACTTACTATCATTTTCTCTTGCTATTTTGATTACTTGTGATGATTTTAGCCAGTGACACGAAGCATCAGAGTGAATTCCATGGATTAGTTTCCCATAAGGTCTTGGCTGTTTGTTCTCAGCAAGGGTGTGTATTGGGAGGAGAGCATGGCCAGAGACCGTCCTTTTCATGAAGGCACACACGTGAATGCATATGGAGCTTTTACGCCTTTAAAAAACACAAAACACATTTATGTCTGTCTTCACCTCTAAGCATTCTTCCCTTTTCCTGCTTCGGTGACCCCTGATTGGCCTTTCATAGGCTTTTGGTTTGAAACCTGCCTGGAGTGAGTTTTGAAGCTGAGATCCACAAGAAGGTGGAGCAACTCGGTGAAGAACGGTCATCTGGGGGAAGGGCGACGTCACGAGTGTCTGAGATTTTAGCAGCCGCCTCTGGCTTGAATCCAGCACCATCTTTTACTAGGATTGGTGTCCTCGGGGTGTCCCATCCTTAGCACCCTTTCTGGGTTAGCTGGCTATAAAAGGACCGACAAACAGAGCAGGCCTTGGGCGCGGCGTCCTGGACGTGCCACCGCAGAGCAGGCCTTGGGCGCGGCGTCCTGGACGTGCCACTGCAGAGCAGGCCTTGGGCGCGGCGTCCTGGACGTGCCACCACATTTCGGCTGAAGGCAGGCCCACTTGCCGCTGGATTCAGGCTGCTGAGTTTCTGGCGGAACTCAAGGACTTTGTGCAGTTAAAATAGTCCAAGGTGCCAGCCCATTCCTGGACGGAGTTGGGAACCTCATTAGAGCACTGACTTCTTCACAAACATCCTTTCATAATGATTTGCTGTTCTCTGGGTGAAAGGGAACATGTCTAAAGTTTTATAGGCAGGTTTTCCTCTTAGCAACAAAGAAGTCTTATAGTTGCTTTCGTATTTCCGACCCTTTAACTGGAGGGGTGGGAACTTTGGCTCCATGGTGAAGATATGGCTGGCCTAAGTGGTGTGTTTTCCTCCAGGGAAATGTTTCATAGGATATGTGTATAATGTCTGTTCCATAGGATGCATGTATAATGGGAGTTTGAAGAGTGGTGCATGTGCGTTTCATAGAATGTGTGTATAATGTGAGTTAGAAGAGCAGTGTTTTCCTCTGGGGAATCAGCGTTTCACAGGATGTGTGTGGAATGTGTGTTGGAAGGTGCTGGAGAACACAGCAGAGGCAACCTTCCATCAAGTCCACATTTCCCTGGCAGTGAGATCTAAGCAGGGAAAATGCTGGGAGCTGTTTATTTCCTAGAACATCTGACTCCTTTACCCTGGTTATTAATGATGTTCACTTCGGAATTGCCGTGACATTTGGGAAAATTGGGTTATACAGCTGTGAGCATCATAAATTCTTTTCTTTAGGCTGCACAGTTGGCTGGGGTTCTGACTTTGGACCTAGCTGCCTCACACAGCCTTTATCCTGAGTTCATCAGGAGACAGCCTATTCTGCTGCCAAGAATAATTAGAAGTTTCAAGAATGAATTGATTTTGCAAAATGGCAGCAGTAATTACCTGTGCAAACTTTGATAATAACAACTGAATAATGAAACCTCAAATAGATACAGCATGCAGGAGTACCATGTTTGATTTTTGAGATACATTATGTTTCTAACTGACAGTGAATGCAAAATGACTGTGAAACATATTATATATACAAGTTGGGTGGAAAGATTCCACGTGCTTCCCCTGTGTTTGTGGGACTAATGGTTGCTTATATGCAAGTACATCATGGAAACTACTGACTCTGCAGCAGGGTTCCTGCAGTGACGTGCTGGGTCAGCATTTGTCAGCTGACTTTCCTATGCTGGGAGAGAGGGAGGGTAGCAAGGCCCTGTTCTGGTGTTCGCCAATTCCTGTGGTCCATTTTCAAGTGCCGCTGTGAAGTTCCTGGACTCGAGTCGGGAGGGGTTCCAGCTGAGTGGAGCCGGCTCCCCGCACCGAAGTGGGTGCTGGCCCTTGCTGTGGTCCCACCACCCGGTAGCTGCAGCTGCTGTGTGCTCTCTGCAGGGCCACAAGTTTTCTAGTTATGTGTTGGCAAAAGGAAACCTTGGATTAAAAGGTGACCTTTGTCACAGAGTGTTTCCTTTTTTAAAGTCTACATAGGTTGAGCAGATATTTTCTGTGATTTATATTTGGATGCTGAGTACATGTGTATTACGAGGTAGGATTTTAGAAGCCTACAGGGTGGCAGAGCTAATTGTACTTTATTAACGTTTCAGCACGTAGAACTGTTGGCAAAGTGTCGCCGCCAGAGCAGTTTACAGGTTTAGTTCAAAACGGCAGAGGGACACCATTGTTGAAATGTTAGAAAAGGTTCTGTTTCGTAATTGTAATTCCCCTGGATTAGTTTTGAGCTAAAGGTTTTAAAGAGCTTTTAATTCCATGATGGACAAATAAAGGAAAATCAGTGGACACATTTGCCCTTTCTGCTACAAGCCTGCTAAAAGGACAAGGGTTGGAGCTGCCGGTGGTGAGAACTGGGGCGAGCGTGTGTGCATTCCTTATTTTCACACCTCCCTTGCATTGAGGCTTGACTTCATTAATTCACATCTCCCTTGCCTAAGATTCCTAAAGCCATGTACACAATGACATTGTTACTTTGTGTTTGAATTCCTACACTATTCATGGATGTTACCTGCCTCTACAGAGTGCTTTCCAGTTTATCACGGGTGCTTTCACCTTCATCTTGACTGGTCCTGTAACCATTGTGAGATACAAAATATGTCTCTATTTTGCAGAAGATAAAATAGATACAGAGGCACCTGTGACTCCCTTGTCCCACAGCTCCCAGATATTCTGCTGTGCCTCAGATACGGGTTTCCGCTAGGTCAGTGTGATAACCTTTGAGGTCCTCCCTGCTTAAGTACTGAATTATTCACATGTGACTTTCTGGTCACATATGATACAGAACAGCACGGTGTGGAATGGGAACCTGAATGCTGGAGCCGAAGTAAGAGGAGGCTGGGGGCACGGCCGCTGGAACCCTGGGACTGAGCAGGGCAGGCAGGTCAGACGGGTTTGCTGCTGAACGAGGCGGGAAGTCTCCACGTGTGGATTGCGCTTACCTGTTTTCAGGAGGTCAGGGAGTGGTATTTACACATACCAGATTAAAGATGAGATCTCATTTCTTTGAAAGACCAAATATGTCAAGTAAACTTCTTTTTACTCAGATACCAAAATTATTTGTAATATGTTTTCTCTTTCCAAAATGAACTGAGGTTGGGCAAATAGAATTCCATATGATGTGATTCACGCAGTAAGAACAGTGAAAGTGAAGCCAGGGCTGAGCTGGAGGAAGGAAGTGGAGGCAGTGGCCCAGAGCCTCCTCTCCTGACCGTCTCTAAGGACCCCATGCCCCCTCTCCTGACCGTCTCTAAGGGCCCCATGCCCCCTCTCCTGACCGTCTCTAAGGGCCCCATGCCCCCTCTCCTGACCGTCTCTAAGGGCCCCATGCCCCCTCTCCTGACCGTCTCTAAGGGCCCCATGCCCCCTCTCCTGACCGTCTCTAAGGACCCCATGCCCCCTCTCCTGACCGTCTCTAAGGACCCCATGCCCGCTCTCCTGACCGTCTCTAGGACCCCATGCCCCTCCTGACCGTCTCTAAGGGCCCCATGCCCCCTCTCCTGACCGTCTCTAAGGGCCCCATGCCCGCTCTCCTGACCGTCTCTAAGGACCCCATGCCCCCTCTCCTGACCGTCTCTAAGGGCCCCATGCCCCCTCTCCTGACCGTCTCTAAGGGCCCCATGCCCCCTC
Organism: Saguinus midas; assembly: GCA_021498475.1. Lineage (NCBI taxonomy): Eukaryota > Metazoa > Chordata > Mammalia > Primates > Cebidae > Saguinus > Saguinus midas. The sequence continues at coordinate 16,842,814 of CM038405.1, read as the reverse complement.
TCCTGACCGTCTCTAAGGACCCCATGCCCCCTCTCCTGACCGTCTCTAAGGGCCCCATGCCCCCTCTCCTGACCGTCTCTAACCCGCTTTCCTGACCGTCTCTAAGGACCCTATGCCCCCTCTCCTGACCGTCTCTAAGGACCCCATGCCCCCTCTCCTGACCGTCTCTAAGGGCCCCATGCCCCCTCTCAGCAAGCTGGGGCCTCTTTTCCTGCGTCTCTCCCTCCCCACCAACCAAAGAGAAAAAAAGCCACATTCCTCACATGCTTAAAAGGGCTTTATTTCATCATCTGGAAATGCTTTTATTGGAAAATTGGTTGTGCTGTTTAATTCCTGCCAGAACAAGGGGCATGCATGGATCAATAGTATCAGGACCACAGGTCTTTATTTCATGAGGCTTCCAGCATAGACACTGTCTTTGTGCTGAGTGGAAGGACGTGACCCCGTGCAGGAAATGCAACCCCTGAATGAAAACAGGGTCAGCCCATTCCTTCTGGGCCAGGCACTTCTGTGCAGAGCGGAGATTGCACAGTTATTGATGGCGGCCCTTTTAACCCCAGAGCAGGTTAATCTATGTATTTACCTAGGTTTGTGGTTTATGCACAGTTAAATGTGGAGACATAAAGAAATTTTATAGCTCAAGGCTGTGTGTTCTGTGGATGCTTCTGTGCTGAGAGGGTTCGTGACTAAACCTCGGGTCTGATACACCTGTTTTAATGACATACCAACGTAAATTCCCGGGACCTTTCTGTGTGGTGCAGGTCTGTGGGGCTGGAAGTGGACCTACAGTTACCTTTTGGGAGATTTTTAGTGTTGTCTCAGGGGTCATGCTTGGGGGTATCAGGAGGGTGGGTTTCTGTCAGGAGGGTGGCTTTCTCTCAGGAGGGTGGCTTTCTCTCAGGAGGGTGGGTTTCTGTCACATCTCCTGGTTCTCCACGCGTCACAACCTATAACTTTGTGTGTAACTGTCGGCCCAGGGCACACTGCCACAGGGTCTTGTGAGAGCGTCTGTCCCACATTCTTAAGGGAGTGTTCTTTGGGCAAGGCCTCCCATTGGGATACTCTGAAATCTCTTCCTGAATTGAGAGAGCGCTCTGTGGGCCGACTGCCGGGTCGTCTTGAAGATGTCCTCTGCACCTCACCCTGCACCTTCGTTGATGATGCCTTGGTGTTGTGGCGTCGCCCTCCCTTGGGAGCAGGGAACGTCTGAAACCATCGCTGGAATGAGAATGTTGTCGAGAGTCTTGGTGGCACCTGCCACAGTCCCTGCCCGCTGCCTGGAAATTCCTGAATCACAGGACTAGTCATGTGTTTGCCTTAGCTTTTGGGAAATGCAACAAATGTGTGGTCATTTGTTAAATCTTCACATCTGCCCATCTCTCTGTCCTTCCATCGGTTCACCCGTCCATCCATCTGTCCATCCCAGGGCATGGTTTCCATGTGTGTTAACCACGGGTCCTCTGCATTGTAGATGTTCCCCACTCTTTTTCTGTCCACCCCAAGTTTTCCGCCTACGTATTTGTAAGTTACCTTAAATTCCTTCCAGTGTAAGAGCACATGCCATCATACATACATGAAATTGATGACAAAACCAAAGATTGACTGTTGCTCATGAAACCCAGCCCAAGCTTCTCCAGTGCCGAAGCAAAGGGGCACCCAAGTAAGCCACTTGTGATGATTCCAAGGCAAAAGTCTGATTTGTTGGGAAGTGGAAGTGATCTTGCATCTTGGTTTGGGAATTTGGTCTGAAAGCCCGGAGCTGAGACCAAGGTGATCCTGGTGCTGAGGCCCAGGTGGGCATGCTCAGGGCTCAGCCTCCTGTGGGGACAGCCTGGGCTACAGACTTCCTTGGGACTGGGAGGGCCTCTTCTCTAGGGTTTGTCCCTTCCTGGGGATAGAGGAAGGTGTGAGAGGCAGGAAGCTCATGGAGTCACTGCTGCTTCATAGCTTGCCCTGCTTCGAAGTAAAACGTCAGTGAAGCACATGTCTGTACATTTTCAGAAGTGAAGGACCGGAGATAGTAAAGGGATTTTTAAGTCACCGTTTTGCCAATTTTCCAATAAGGTTTGGACATCCGTTTTGCTCTCTTTCCTTTCCTTTCCTCTTTTCTTGTCTTTCCTTTTCCCCTCTCCCTCCCTCCCTCCCTCCTGTCCCTCCCATCCCTCCCTCCAGTTACCTCCCTCCCTCCCTCCTGTCCCTCCCATCCCTCCTCCAGTTACCTCCCCTCCGTCCCCTCCCGTCCCCTCCGTCCCTCCTCCGGTTGCCTCCCCTTCCGTCCCCTCCGTCCCTCCTCCCTCCCTCCCGTCCCCTCCCATCCCTCCCCTCCTCCGTCCCTCCCTCCCTCCCTGCTGTTCCTCCTCCGATCGCCTCCCTCCCGTCCCTCCCTCCGTCCCCTCCGTCCCTCCCTCCCGTCCCCTCCCATCCCTCCCGTCCCTCCCTGCCATCCCTCCTCCGGTTGCCTCCCCCTCCCGTTCCCTCCCTCCCTCCCCTCCTCCCATCCCTCCCTTCCCTCCCTCCCTCCCTCCCGTTCCCTCCCTCCCTCCCTACCTGACCCTCCCCTCTCTCTGTCACCCAGGCAGGACTGCAGTGACAGTTTCAGCTCCCTACAACCTCCCCTTGCAGGTGCGAGCAATCCTCCCACCTCAGCTCCTCGAGTAGCTGAGGCTACAGGTGTGTGCCACCACACCTGGCTAAGTTTTGAACTTTTTATAGAGACGAGGTCTCCCTATATTTCGTAGGCTGCTCTAAAGCTCCTGGGCTCAAGCAGTCCTCCTGCCTCGGCCTCCCAAAGCGCTGGAATTACAGGCGTGAGGCATTGCACGCAGACCAGTTCTCTTTTGTTATTGTATTCAGGGTGTTGTTTTATGGGCTGTTATTGTTGTTACTAGACAATGTCTCCAGAGTTTAATTTTTATTTATTTATTTTTCTGAGACAGTCTTGCTCTGTCACCAGGTTGGAGTGCTGTGACGTGATCTTGGGTCACTGCAACCTCCGCCTCCTGGGTTGAAGCATTTCTCCTGCCTCAGCCTCCTGAGTAGCTGGGACTACAAGTGCGCCCACCACACCCAGCCAATTTTTGTATTTTTACTACGCATGGGGTTTCACCATGTTGGCCAGGAGGGTCTCTATTTCCTCACCTTGTAATCCACTGCATCGGCCTCCCGAGGTGCTGGGATTATTACAGGCATGAGCCATTGTGTCCAGCCTCCGGAGTATTCTTTTGTGAGGTCAAGTTGATCAAAATGAATAAATACAAGTTGAATGACAATGAGACTGTAACCTGACTTTCTTAGACATCTAGCGATTGATCTGGGGGGCACAGAGACAGATTCTTTGGAGAGCTGCATGCCTAGAGCCATGGATGATTGTGCAGCTGAAGTGGAGATGCTCGACACTGCCTTTTGTGAGCCACACATGTGACATCTAAGTGAATTTACCAAAGCTTTGTGCCGTCCCAGGATCTGGAGTCTCAACCTCCTCTGAATTCCAAAGGCATTCTTTCTGTTCTGTGTGGGTCTGTGTGCAGGGGACCGGGAGCATGGACATGCGTGTTTGTGCCTGTGCTTACTGGAAATTAAGAACATTTTAGATTTAAGCCTCCTGTTTTAAAATATGCCTCTCCCATTTGCTTGCAGCCAGTCAAGGTCCCTTAAAATGGTGAGTGTTGGTAACTTGTTTTTAAGCCACTCATAGAATTGGGGTTTACCAGTCATCTGACAACCTGTGTCACTCTAAGGGATTTTGTAACAATCCACATTTAGTTCCTGACTGTTTTCTGATTATGCATGTAGACATATAGGTGTGGGGTGAGACAAACTGATAGAGTTATGAGCTATTGGAAATATCAAAGCATATTATTTTTTGAGTTACTGGAAATATCAAAGCATATTATTTTTAAAAACATTCAAATCTGAAGACTGAGCTTTCAGTTCTGTAGTTTTTCTTTTTTTGAAACATGATCTCACTGTGTTGCCCAGGCTGGAGTGCAGTGGTGTGATCAGCGTTCACTGCAGCCTCAGACTCCTGGGCTCAAGTGATCCTCCCATTGCGGCCTCTGAAATGCAGGGATTATAGGCATCCGCTACCGCATCCAGCCACAAGCATTACTCGATTTTGAAAGTAAAAAGTACTTCACATCTAAAAATGCATTATTATTTGACCTGAAATGGAAGGACCTGACATTACAATAGAAACTGGTTTAATGTATCAGCAAGGAATTGTACACATAGTGTGGTAGAAATGGTGGGAAGGAATCCAGCCGTCCTGTCTAAGGCGCGCTGTCAATGCCGGGTACTTAGACAGAGCTGCTGATGTCTGCCCTGATGGGGAGGATGCTTCTGCTTTCTGATGTGTCTTGGTCTTTCCACTTTGCCTAAGGTACTAGGTTCTGGGCAGTGTGGGTGGGGAAGGGAAGCTGGGGACAGTTTGTGAGCCCCCCCCTGCTGATGAGCTCCCTCTTGCTGATGAGCTCCCAGGAAATGCACATCCTGCCTGGGCAGTGTTCACTTGCTGCCACCATCCACCTGTTTAGCATCAGGTTGACCTTGAGAACGGACTACACTGCTCACACCGGGATCTGAGAACAGGAGAGGCCACCAGTGCAGGGTGGGCCCTGGTGTTCCCAGGATCTGTCAGGCGCTGCGGGGACGGTCACCCTGCTGAGAAGCAGCAAGTCCCTGGACAAAACTGCACCAGGGGAGGTGGTCAGAAAGAGCAGAGCCCAGGTGAGGTGTGAGCTGCTGGGCCGTGCCTGCCGCCACCTGCCTCTCCTTCCTCGGCAGGACACAGAAGGCTCCACCACGTGGCTGTGCTCTCCATGGTGTCTGGAATATTTTCTTCCCTTTCCCCACTAAGAAGTGCCTTTAAAATGGGAATGTCTTTGAAACCTGGGTGGCAGTTTTAGTGACTCCCTTCCACCCCATGTCTATAACCAGCCCTAGGGTCCCCAGTAACAGCCCCCCTACTTGGCGATTCACTGGGAGCACTCTCAGGACTCATGCCCATCAGGATGACTGTGAGTTGTTGCAGAGAAATAATGTGAAACACGGCCAGCAGAGGGAGAGGGTGGAGGAGGGAGGTCCAGGGTACCCAGGCGGACACTTCCAGAGCTGCTCCCACAGAGTCCCAAGAGGGGCTCGGCTCCTCCAGCATCAGGCTGTGACCATGCATGTCATCCAACAGGAAGCTTATGAGAGACAGGTGCCCAGGGTGTGCTGGGGTCTGCCCACAGAGGCTCCCCTGCCTGGCACTTATGCAAATTCCAGGCTCCCAGCAGCACAGCAGGGCGGTTTATGTGTGGCATAAACCTCATGTTGGCACAGTTTAGGCACAGGAAGCCCCTGTTATCGGGGAATAACCCCCAAATTGACATTTCCAGGTGCCAGCCAAGGACTGACCTTAGAAGCTTCCCTTTCTAAGGAGCACAGTCTCAGGCCTGCTTTGTGAGTCCTGTGTGCATAATAACAATAAGCAAATATGAAAATAATTCGGCAGGTACGGTGGCTCATGTCTATAATCCCAGCACTTTGGGAGGCAAAGGCAAGTGGATTGCTGGAACTCAGGAGTTTGAGACCAGCCTGGGCAACATGGTGAGACCCCATCTCTACTAAGAACAATTAGCCACATGTGGTGGCGCACGCCAGTAGTCCTAGCTACTCAGGAGGCTGAGGTAGGAGGATCATTTGAGCCCAAGAGGCAGAGGCAGCAGTGAGCCATGGTCGTGCTTGGGTAATCTGCCCAGCCTGGGTGACAGAGCAGCACCCTGTCTAAATATATATATGTATATGTAGCTATAGATATACATACATGCACATATGATAAAAATAAATGCATAAATAATTGCCAAAATAATTTTCAGGATGCACTGTGCCAGGAAAACCCAGTGAGCTGACGAGGGCCCGACTCACTACGTGTTTGCTTCATGCTGAGCGCTTGGCAGGCCGAGACGAATGCTGGTCCTCACCCCCTCACATGTTCTCACCCGTGTGTGGACACGTTTATATGAGCACTTCTGTGGCCGCATGTCCACATCTTCGTGTGCTCTCACAGCACTCCCATGTGCGGACGTGTTTATATGAGCATTTCTGTGGCCACGTGTCCACATCTTCGTGTGCTCTCACAGCACTTCCATGTGAGGACGTGTTTATATGAGCACTTCTGTGGCGGCGTGTCCACATCTTCGTGTGCTCTCACAGGACTCCCGTGTGTGAACATGTTTATATGAGCACTTCTGTGGCCGCATGTCCACATCTTCCTGTGTTCTCACAGCACTCCCATGTGAGGACGCGTTTATATGAGCATTTCTGTGGCCGCATGTCCACATCTTCATGTGTTCTCACAGCACTCCCATGTGAGGACGCGTTTATATGAGCATTTCTGTGGCCGCCTGTCCACATCTTCATGTGTTCTCACAGCACTCCCATGTGAGGACGCGTTTATATGAGCATTTCTGTGGCCGCGTGTCCACATCTTCATGTGTTCTCACAGCACTCCCATGTGAGGACGCGTTTATATGAGCATTTCTGTGGCCGCGTGTCCACATCTTCATGTGTTCTCACAGCACTCCCATGTGAGGACGCGTTTATATGAGCACTTCTGTGGCCGCGTGTCCACATCTTCGTGTGTTCTCACAGCACTCCTCTGTGAGGACGCGTTTATATGAGCATTTCTGTGGCCGCATGTCCACATCTTGCTCTCACACGATTTCTGTTGCTCTGTTCTTATATCCTGGAATGGGAAGAGGTCTGTCTTTCACTGGCATTTCCCATAGCCAGCCTGTGGGATTGTCCTGGTCCCACGTCCCTTCTGCCTGGAAGACCCTGGGACTCCTCCCCAGCAGTGCAGCAGTTGCAGATGCTGTTCTGTGTGCCTGTCACGGCTACTGCTGCCCGCTGTCCTCCACCCAGGGGCTCTGCTGTTCAGAGCGGGCGGGCCTCCCACTGCCAGTCCTGTCAGGGCACCTCTCACTCAGCCAGTGGCCCGGCACCTGGCTCTTCTGGCCTTGGTCTTGGCTGCCCAAGGGAGCCAGGCCAGGGTCCTCACCCACCGCTGGTCTCTGCTCTACTCTGAGAAAGTGCATCTTCCAGTGGACAGTGAAGCCTTGGGCAGGAGAACTGTGCAGCTGCTTGTTGGGTGATGTGAGCCGAGGCTTATAGGTGGGAGCTGAGTGTAGGCTGCATGTCTGAAACAGGAAACATCTGTGTGGGACACGGGAGTGTGGCGGGCTGGCCGGGCATGGCACTGCCAGGCAGGTGCCATGTGCATGGTTGGCACCAGGTTCATGGGAGAAACGGGCTCCTTGCTTTTTTAGCAAATGATGATCTGCCCTCATTTGCAGAGGCGCGGAGTGCTCCTCTCATTTTTGGTATTTTCATACGTATTTCCTTGGAAGCTGGCAAGGCTGTGTCAGGGCTGTGAGCCAACTGGAAATCTTGTTTCTTCTCCAGCCCATTAGCTTCATCTGTTTGCGTGCACCCTGCTCACTTTATTCTGAGGGAGAGAGGTACCAGTCTCGGCAAAGGACAGTGAGCACCTCCCTGAAGCTGTTCAAGTCCTGCTGAATTTCTTTTTTCGAGGTTGAAGACAGTTTTAATATTTGCCCCCACAAATTTAAAAGTAATTCCAGGAAGGCATTTTATTGAAAAAGAATGCTCTGCACTAAATGGGAAAGGCTTCTAAAACTATGTGACTTACTTCAACTTTGATGAAAACTGTTGTCTGTTGGGTCTAAAATAAATTGAAGTATTTCCAGTCACCCCGTGAATATATGTTCTGCGATGGTTCTGTGGGTATAGTATTTCCAGTCACCCCGTTAATATATGTTCTGCGATGGTTCTGTGGGTATAGTATATCCAGTCACCCCATTAATATATGTTCTGCGATGGTTCTGTGGGTATAGTATTTCCAGCCACCCCATGAATATATGTTCTGCGATGGTTCTGTGGGTATAGTATATCCAGTCACCCCATTAATATATGTTCTGCGATGGTTCTGTGGGTATAGTATTTCCAGTCACCCGTTAATATATGTTCTCGATGGTTCTGTGGGTATAGTATTTCCAGTCACCCGTTAATATATGTTCTATGATGGTTCTGTGGGTATAGTATTTCCAGCCACCCGTGAATATATGTTCTGCGATGGTTCTGTGGGTATAGTATTTCCAGTCACCCGTTAATATATGTTCTCATGGTTCTGTGGGTATAATATTTCCAGCCACCCCGTGAATATATGTTCTGCGATGGTTCTGTGGGTATAGTATTTCCAGTCACCCCGTTAATATATGTTCTGCGATGGTTCTGTGGGTATAGTATTTCCAGCCACCCTGTGAATATATGTTCTGCGATGGTTTTGTGGGTATAGTATTTCCAGCCACCCCGTGAATATATGTTCTGCGATGGTTTTGTGGGTATAGTATTTCCAGCCACCCCGTGAATATATGTTCTGCAATGGTTTTGTGGGTATAGTATTTCCAGCCACCCTGTGAATATATGTTCTGCGATGGTTTTGTGGGTATAGTATTTCCAGCCACCCTGTGAATATATGTTCTGCAATGGTTTTGTGGGTATATGCATGTGTTCTGAGAAGCTCTGATTACTTTGAACCATGAACCGTATTTAACAGAAATAGTTTAGTATGTATTTTAATACCCTTCCTTTAAACAGAAGCATCAGATAATGACTGATTGATTTTTCCGGCAACGCTTTGCTTATTTAGCAGTGTCAGTTTTGTTGCTAAACAGGTATTCAGGTGGCACATAAATCAAACTGGAGGGACTTGATTTAGAGCTGCCATTCTCTTAGGTATGGGTTGGGGTTAATATGCAGGCAACTTAAGTACTGATGCACAAACAATGAAAGAAAAGAAAATGTTTCTTGAGGGAAAACGAGGCCAGGAATTTTGGAATATACAGGGAAGTGCCCAGGGCTGGGACTGCAGGCCCTCGGTTCTGATGAATGCTCTGTTACTGTGTATCACGTTACTGTATATCACACAGGTGTGTGTGTGTGTGTGTGTGTGTGTGTGTGTGTGTGTGTATTTTGCTGCCATGTTAGAGGCTGTGGTGTAGCATTACTGGGTGGTCTGTGGGTTTTGCTGCCATGTTAGAGGCCATGGTGTAGCATTACTGGGTGGTGTGTGTATTTTGCTGCCATGTTAGAGGCTGTGGTGTAGCATTACTGGGTGCTGTGTGGGTTTTGCTGCCATGTTAGAGGCTGCAGTGTAGCATTACTGGGTGCTGTGTGTATTTTGCTGCCATGTTAGAGGCTGTGGTGTAGCATTACTGGGTGGTCTGTGGATTTTGCTGCCATGTTAGAGGCTGCAGTGTTGCATTACTGGGTGGTGTGTGTATTTTCCTGTCATGTTGGAGGCTGTGGTGTAGCATTACTGGGTAGTGTGTGTGTTTTGCTGCCATGTTAAAACTGTGGTGTAGCATTACTGGGTGGTGTGTGTATTTTGCTGCCATGTTGGAGGCTGTGGTGTAGCATTACTGGGTAGTGTGTATGTTTTGCTGCCATGTTAAAAACTGTGGTGTAGCATTACTGGGTGGTGTGTGTATTTTGCTGCCATGTTAGAGGCTGTGGTGTAGCATCACTGGGTGCTGTGTGTGTTTTGCTTCCATGTTAAAAGCTGTGGTGTAGCATTACTGGGTGCTGGGTGGGTTTTGCTGCCATGTTAAAAGCTGTGGTGTAGCATTACTGGGTGCTGTGTGGGTTTTGCTGCCATGTTAGAGGCTGTGGTGTAGCATCACTGGGTGCTGTGTGGGTTTTGCTGCCATGTTAAAAGCTGTGGTGTAGCATTGCTGGGTGCTGTGTGGGTTTTGCTGTCATGTTAGAGGCTGTGGTGTAGCATTACTGGGTGGTCTGTGGGTTTTGCTGCCATGTTAGAGGCTGCGGTGTTGCATTACTGGGTGGTGTGTGTATTTTGCTGCCATGTTAGAGGCTGTGGTGTAGCATCACTGGGTGCTGTGTGGGTTCTGCTTCCATGTTAAAAGCTGTGGTGTAGCATTACTGGGTGGTCTGTGGGTTTTGCTGCCATGTTAGAGGCTGTGGTGTAGCATTACTGGGTGCTGTGTGGGTTTTGCTTCCATGTTAAAAGCTGTGGTGTAGCAAACCTGCGGTGGGTGTACCCTGATGGGCAGCAAGTCACTATGGACGAGTTATTAGGTAGCAAACCACACCTTATCTGGGATGTGTCATGATGCCTGCAACGAGCGGACTGGTCTGTGCCAGTCTCAGTGGACAGGCTTTCTTCTTGTGCCAGGTCCAGTGGGAGTGTCTTTCCATAGAGACGTGTGGAGGAAGACTCTGAGGGACCACTGCCATGATGGATTCGTGATGCCCACCAGGCCGTGGGTGTGAGTGCTGATGCCACCCTTATCTCTCCATTTTAATTACCCTACCCAGGAGCTGTAGCTGTCTATGTGCTTAACCCTGCATTCAGAATGAAAATGTTACAGTTCCTGAAGTTTATACTACCAGTTAGGATATTTGCTAAGAAGGAAACAGGTGGTGACATTTGAATGTATATCTTTCAGGTTATGGAATAGAATTTCCTGGGAATCAGGGTCACATTTTACCAGTGTAGAGACCCCTCTGTGCTTGGTGTATAGTGGACAGTCAGTGGAAGCGTTTTAGGTTGAACTGAATTGAACCTGTGGTTGTATCAGATGTCAGGGGCCCGTTCCTGAAGAAATAACATAGGCGAAAAGCATAACTAATTAAGGGAAAATGCCTCAGAGACTGGCTTTTAACATAATTAAACAATCAAAGACTGCCAAAGGTCTAAAGTTTATTAGATGCTCTCCCACGTAATTGAGTGGCTGTGGGGCTGGCAGAAGTGGCCTGAGTGAGTTCAGGGTCAGTTCAAAGAAAAATTACCTTCTGAAGAGAGGGATCCAGTTTAATGTTCTTGAGTGAAATCAGTGATGCTGTTAACATTGCTCTGAATTCTGTAGCTGCTGGTGTGTGTCACGTGACAGCATCCCTTGCACACTGGTGGCTGCGGAAGTGAGACGATAAACACAAGAATGTGCATGTCGGAGAGGCCTTCGTGAAAAGATGCCTCTAGTGTTCAGTTGATAGCGTTTCCATGCGGGACCAACACCAGCCATGGCCCTCCTCCGTCACCTCGAGGACGTGACGTTAGTTCAATCCCAGGTCACTGCCCTGGGCAGTGTGGGTAGAAGACAGCGAGGTCATCTCTGTCCTCAGGCTCATGTTTTGTGGGTGAGAGGGCAGTGCCAACAGCAGGTCAGTAGGTTTGGGGATGAGATCCTCTGGGAGCCCTGGGCTCGGACGTTGGTTGAGGGGGTGTGGGGAGGTATGGCAGGGTCATGGTGTGTGGTTACTGCTACGGCGGGACCGTGATCCCAGTGAAGTTTAGTGCTGGCCTTGCCGAGGTACAGAATGAATTTCCAGAGGCATGTTTCAGAAACTTCTGGAGGCTGGCACTGCATCCTTATCCGGGTTATTCTTACTAATTCCAGACTCGTAAAGGTCGGCTGGCTATTCGAGGAATTGATAATGATGTTGGCAATGGTTAAGATACACTAGCCTGTGGGTGATGGCCACTTGGGTGCTTTGGGTATGCATGTTTGTTTTTAGAGAAGAGATCTTACCTTGTCACCCAAGCTGGTGTGCAGTGGCCTTCTGGGCCCCAGCGATCCTCCCATCTCAGTCTCCCAAGTAGCTGGGACTAGAGGTGCACACTACCTTGCTCAGCTAGTTTTTATGTTATTTTTTTTGTAGAGGCGGAGTCTCCCTATGTTGCCCAGGCTGATCTTGAACTCCAGAGCTTAAGGGATCCTCCCAGCTCAGCCTGTTTCATAGACATAGATGAAATGTGAGTGGTTGTCTCTGGCTGAGGATACCTCATGGAAGGGTACTGCTCTGTGTGGAAGCTGGACAGAGCTGGCTTTGCGGTGGTCCAGGAATCCCTGACTTGGGGTACCACCTGGTGGGTGGGCGTGGACTTGGATGTCCACATGGTGGGCGGAGTAACCCAGTGGGCTTTGCATGTGTGTTCCGGTCCTACAGAGAAGTGGAAGCCGTCGAATGTACATGGGTGTGTGCGTGTGTGTGTGTGTTACACATACATCGACCGCATGCTCATATATCTAAATCTCATCATGTACGTCTGTGTATAGAGGGAGCTTGGTTTTAAGGAGTCGGCTCATGTGGTTATGAGGCTGATGAATCTGAGATCTGCTTAGTGAGCCGAAGGTGCAGAAAGAGCCGACGTGTCCATTTAGCACGAAGGCAGGAAGAAACATGGTGTTGCAGTCCAAAGGCAGGCAGGGGCATTGCATAATAAAATGTATTTTAATTAGTTAATTCTGGGTTTTCCTGCTCTGTTGAATGGGGTTGAGCTCACAGGAGGGATGGATATGTCATGGAGAATGAATGCATCACATTGCCATCACTCAGTGAGTAACTCACTTGGACTCCAGGCTGCTGGGGTCACAGGGCAGGTCTTAGCCGAGCTGTTCATTTTCCATGTTCTGCTGCTTTCCTGTCAGCCTTGCTGACCTGGGAGGGGTGGCTCTTTCTGAGCTGGCTGTTCCTGGGGACAATACGGACTCACCTGTGGTCATGCTTTATACAAAGCCGACATCCTGAGCACACGACCACCACTGCCTCCATGGGCTCTCATGCTCGTGACTGCTGACAGCCCAGAGCCCCGGGACTGTTCAGCCTGGCCAGGCCTAAGCTTGCGCGCCCTGCTTTCCCGCTCTTCCTTCTGAGGTCACAGTGAGGGCTTCCCATGTTGGCTGCCTCCTCTCTCACCTCTTGCCCCACCGGTCCACCTGTGTGGCCCTGGCCCCATGGCAGGCCCTGCGTCTGGGTCTGGGGTCCACTGCATTTCACTTTTCTGTTCATGGTGGTTATTTCTGTCTCTGTGTCTCAATAACACCTGAGCAAACAAATCCCAGGTACCCTGAAAAGAAGCAGAATCTGTACCTGCTGCTCTCCCAGCTCCCAGAGGGTCCAGTGGGCTCTGCTCCTACTGGAAGAGCAGGTGCTGGAGGGCAGCAGGTGGCATGGAGTGGCACAGGGACCTCCTCTCTGGAGCTGCCTGGGGGGCCACGGCCAGGGCATGAGCTGAAGGGGGTGTGCGGCAGCCGTGGGTGGCCACAGAGGGGCTGGCAGCAGCCGAGCCACGTGGAGCTAAACTGAGTGAGCCGGGAGGATGGATGAGGGTGCTGGCAGCAGAGCCGGCCGCACCCACGGGAACCGTCACACAGTGGAGCTGCCCTCCTCCGGCAAGGACGGCTCATTGTGTAATAATCCCGGAGGGGTTCACAGGCTGCGTGGCAGGCACTGAGCACGGCTTGCAGGAGTCCAGGTGTTCCTGAGCAGGATTAAATGCCTCTGCGCTGTGGGGCTGGGGACAGCGTGGGGGGAAGCCGGGAAGAGCCCGGGCCAGAGGACCCCCCGCCAAGGAAGAGAAAGAGCTCTGAGCCGGGGGCCGGAGGCCTGGAGGAGCCGATGTGGGAGAGATCCTCGTGGGAGGGCCCTGGTGGCCGCGATGGCAAAAGACTTCGGAGCAAACTGATCGACTGTAATTACATGAAGGTGAAGCTGGTGATGATGTGTCAGATGGGGAGTGCTCAGGAAAACTACAAAGGTAAGAATGCCATCGACAGAACGTGATTTGTGCCGGGAATTCCTGTTGATGGAGGACAGTGATGAGCCTGTGGGGATTTGCTTGAAGCTTCTGTGGTGACTGTTTTCTGACTTGAACACGTTGATTCAGTGATTAAAAATGACGGTGACTGTAGCACTCTTGGGGGTGTGTTTAAAGCGTTCTAGTCCCTGAGGCTCCTGGGTCTGTCTGCCTGAACACATGTGGCACACACCCAAGGTCTCGGGGGAGAATCAGTCACGTCGGGAGTGTGCTTTGAGCCAGTGGCTGATTTTGAGGTCCTTAAAGTTGAAAGTCCTACGTGAGTGTCCCCGTGAGAAAGGACACTTAGCCCCTCTGAGCCTCGGTTTCCTCATAGATTGAAAAGAATCATCACAATTCTGTTCTTAACAAGAGGATGGAGTGGGGCAGGGTGTGGGGATGTTGTCAGCTGTCACACAAATTCATCATGAGGGACGGAGGTCTTGGGACATGTGGAGCAGGAGGGAGATTTGGATTATGGGGTTTTGAGTTGAGAATTATTATCATTGCTCTTGGTAGTTTCTAGAAATATAAGAGAAAAATAAGACAGAGTTCAGAGAGCTAAATTGCAAAAACACCCCACAAAGGAGCAGAACACAGATGCACAAGGCCCCCGAAGGAGCGGAGTGGTTCCAGGCCCATCAGACACCATGGGACACATTCAGATTCTGTAGCACAGTGGAAGGAAGTGCGTGTGTGTAGTGGACGGGACACCGGCCAGCCACAGGGTCCCAGGAGAACAGGCCCAGAGTGCCCTGCCCTGCGCAGGGCTGAGGGTCTCATTTTCTTCACGGTAGGTCCCTTGACTGGGGAGGGCACCAGCCTGACGCCACCTCCGAGGAGAATTTCTGGTCATGTCATGGACACAGATTTATGAGGTGGAGTATGTGTTCAGCAGGCTCCTAGATACAGATTCACAAGAATGTATTCAGTAGGCGTCCTGGACATGGACTCACAAGATTGGGAATGTATTCAGTAGGCGTCCTGGACATGGACTCACAAGATTGGGAATGTATTCAGTAGGCGTCCTGGACATGGACTCTCAAGGTTGGGAATGTATTCAGTAGGCGTCCTGGACATGGACTCACAAGATTGGGAATGTATTCAGTAGGCGTCCTGGACACGGACTCACAAGATTGGGAATGTATTCAGTAGGCGTCCTGGACACGGACTCACAAGATTGGGAATGTATTCAGTAGGCGTCCTGGACACGGACTCTCGAGGTTGGGAATGTATTCAGTAGGTGTCCCGGACACGGACTCACAAGATTGGGAATGTATTCAGTAGGCGTCCTGGACACGGACTCTCGAGGTTGGGAATGTATTCAGTAGGTGTCCCGGACACGGACTCTCGAGGTTGGGAATGTATTCAGCAGGCGTCCCGGACACGGACTCTCGAGGTTGGGAATGTATTCAGCAGGCATCCCGGACACGGACTCTCGAGGTTGGGAATGTATTCAGTAGGCGTCCCGGACACGGACCCTCGAGGTTGGGAATGTATTCAGTAGGCGTCCCGGACACGGACCCGCGAGGTTGGGAATGTATTCAGTAGGCGTCCCGGACACGGACCCGCGAGGTCGGGAATGTGTTCAGCAGGCGTCCCGGACACGGACCCGCGAGGTTGGGAATGTATTCAGCAGGCGTCCCGGGCACGGATTCACGAGGTCGGGAATGTATTCAGCAGGCGTCCCGGACACAGATTCACGAGGCTGGGAATGTATTCAGTAGGCGTCCCGGACATGGACTCACGAGGCTGGGAATGTATTCAGTAGGCGTCCCGGACACGGACTCACGAGGCTGGGAATGTATTCAGTAGGCGTCCCGGACACGGACTCACGAGGTTGGGAATGTATTCAGTAGGTGTCCCGGACACGGACTCTCGAGGTCGGGAATGTATTCAGCAGGCGTCCCGGACACGGACTCACGAGGTCGGGAATGTATTCAGCAGGCGTCCCGGACACGGACTCACGAGGTTGGGAATGTATTCAGCAGGCGTCCCGGACACGGATTCATGAGGTCGGGAATGTATTCAGTAGGCGTCCTGGACACAGATTTATGAGGTCGAGAATGTATTCAGCAGGTGTCCTGGACACAGATTTATGAGGTCGAGAATGTATTCAGCAGGTGTCCTGGACACAGATTTAGAGAGGTCGAGAATGTATTCAGTAGGCGTCCTGGACACAGATTTATGAGGTTGAGAATGTATTCAGCAGGTGTCCTGGACACAGATTTAGAGAGGTCGAGAATGTATTCAGCAGGTGTCCTGGACATGGATTTACCGTGTCCTTAGCGTGTCCCAGGCTCTATGCCTGGAAGAGGAACGAGGATCAGCTCCCAAGCTTGGTGCTCAGTACCTGGTTGATTCTTGCAATGACAACACGGTGATGTTAGTGGGACTGCGTGCTTGACACCTTGCAAAGGCATCTGTGGATTGCGCTCAGAAAACAGCATGAGATTTTTGATTGAGAGGAGTAAGAAAAAATAACGCACAGGGGAAGACCTTGGTGATAAGGCTGGACAGGTCTTCACCGGCCTTTCCCTCATACCCGGGGCCAGGCTCAGGGTGTCCACATGGGAAAGGGATTAGACGGGAACTGCTGCCCTTGATGCAAGAAGATCTGGAAGATCACACAGCCTCAGAGTTGGGCGAGACTTGAGGATTATCTGCTGTGAAGCCTGATTGAACTGAGGAGGAAATAGGAGCACTTGGGCTCACATCAGGGTAGGGGCAGGGAGGGCCGGACGGCTCTGCAGGTGGTTTTGGTCAAAAAATGACCTCCCCGCCATTCCCACTCTAAACATCCCACCCTGTAGGACTCAAGCAGCATTTGCCTGGCTTTGTTGAGAGTATCCAGTACCAGGGAGGGCTGCAGTCTAATTATGCTTAGAAGGAAATATTGATCTTGGTTTCCATGATTTATACTACAAGTCACTTCCATTTTAATTTGAGTTACCAAGAATGGACACATTAGTGCAGGAGGAAATTGAAATGTATTGGACACTATAGAAATCACTTTGTGTCTCTGTGACTTTGTTTTTTCACCTCAGAAATGTGTATTTCTCCTTCTTGCTATTGCAGTTCTAATTTTCTGTGTTGTATCTCTAGGAGGAATGAGTTGATCCACGTGCTCATCCTGATTCATGATTTCCTTGTGCCTCTCCGTCTGAGACAGGCCACACTGATGTGTTTGCATGGGGTTGAAGGCTGAGAATTTGGAATCAGACCTGGGGACCCGGCCTCTTCTTTTTGCAGGCCTTAGAAACATGAGTAACTCACTGTAGAAGCAGAGCTATGCAGTCCTTGCCTTCCTGGAGGAAGCAACGGAGAGAAGTGTAATCCAGTTTGTTCTCCTCTTGGTGGGTCATGTGGTCACAGAGTCAGGGCACATTTTGCCGACTCTGCTGGCCACAAGGGTTTAACAGCAAATGCGATGTTATATCTGCTATGGGGAAAATTATCCTGTTCTAGGAAAGATGGTGATGTGAGCGAGTGGTTCCTGTGCTGGGTGCACACAGGGGCTGTACACACAGGGAGCATGATGTAGCCAACACTACATTGGAAGCCAGCGGGTGAGAGGATTCTCTGCAGAAAAGGCCCGAGGAGGGGACTTCAGTGCTGAGTCTTTTATAATAGATTTCCAGGGAGACAGAGGTATTCTAGGTGGTGGAAGAAGCCTGCAAAGACTACATGGAGATGCAGGGAGGGCCGGTGTGCCCTGGGCTTGCTGCCACATAGGATGTGGCCAGACAGTAAGAGTAGGTGCCATCTGCAGGTGTGCAGGATTGGGAGCCCCATGGAGACCCCACACTGCAGAGACTTCCTCCCACTGTCTTCCAGAGCTGTGGGAGCCACACCAGTATGCCAGGGCATGGCTCAGAGGCCGTCTTATTAACTGTAAAAAGCAGGGAACTCAGATTTACATTCTGTTTATATAATGTGAGGGAGGTGCTTTGCTCATGGAAATCCCTCTGGAACTGCACTAATTGAGAGGACTTTTTGGGTTGTTCTGAAGATTGGGGATCAAGGCAGGGGAAGGGTGGAGGTTTGGGGGCTCAGACCCTTTCTTCTGGGTCCTTAAGTCCCCAGTGAAGAAGACAGAATCACAGAAATTTGTCAAATGATTTCACGAGGCGGAGGCAGTAAAAGAGGAATTTTTTGCAGCCAAATAGGAATGTGTGTGTAGGTAGGAGGTACGTGTGAGGAAGTCGTCAGTTGAGTCCAGGCACTGGGGCCACCGCCTTGGGCTCCTGGATCTTGGTCCTGGGGCAGGCGCATCTCTGAGAGCGGAGGAGCTGTGTGTGCAGCTGACACAGTCCAGTTGTGTTTCTGAATAAGCGATTCCCAGTTATGTCCACACCCTGACGTCTGGGGGGCTCCCACGCTGAGGGAGCAGGGAATGGCAGGGGCGTTCCACATGAGGGTGAGAACAAGAGCTCTCTGCCTCTCCCGCCTCCTAGCTCTGGAAAAAGAATCAGAAACATGTTCCAGAAGAGGCTGCCTGCGATTCCTTCTTAAATTCCCTGGCTACGCAGGATCCTGAGATTCCTTCTTAAATTCCATGGCTACCCCAGGAATGGGATTCCTTCTTAAATTCCCTCACTATGCCTGGATCCTGGGATTCCTTAAATTCCCTGCCTACCCGAGGATCCTGGAATTTCTTCTTAAATGCCCTGGCTACCCCAGGATCCTGGGATTCCTTCTTACATTCCCTGGCTACCCCGAGATCTGGGATTCCTGGCACCTCTGTTGAGAATCCCAGGTATTTCGGCCATTATTTTTAGGCACTGCCACTTGTCATAATGTTCTTCCTGCAGTGAGAGCTGGGACATTTTGCTCCTGGCAAGCCTTGGCAGGTCACTTACTTCCATGTGAGTTTCATTTGTTCTCTGGAGCCCTTACCAGCCTGTTCTGAGTTTCTGAGTAAAGCCCTCCCCACCATCCTACTGGTCACCCCCGACCCCAGGCTCCCTCTTCACTGGGCTGCTGAAACATGGTGGTGGGTGTCGGCAGAGGAAGAAGGGCACCACTTGATTTTTCTTTTCTTTAAAAATCTTTGGAGTCTTGTTACATGCTTGATCTCCATTTTTTGGACTCTTCAATTAAATGACGTAATGCATGTAAACCAGCTGTTCTGAGTCCTATTGCTGGAATCCATTTGGCCTCCGTCTTCTTGAGGAGTAGCTAAGGGGATGTTTGGTACCCACGGCTGGAAGGAAACTGGGGAGTGTTTGCCTCACACAGGTTTTATTTCGCAATCTTTATTTGAAAAATGTTCTCTTATCAGAGGAAATATTCCCTTCTAGGAAATACTGAAGCACGAATATAGTCTTGGTGGTGTTCCTGTGAATTTGTGGGGATCTTGGAGGAAGGGCAAGGGCCTGATGTTTTCATCAACCAACCTTTTCCCTCTCACCTTTGGCCTCTAGTCACTGTCCTGACCAAACTCCATAAACACACATGCGGTCCAGCAGCCACGTGTGTCCTGAAATGGAAAAGGCTGACACATGTTCTCTAGGTTCATACCCTTTGGATTTTCATACACTTTGAGTAAGTTATAGGAGGGACCCTCATGATCTGGTTCTTTCCTTCTTACAATTTGCAAAGGGAAAGTCTCTCAGTAGAGATGGAGAAAGACTGAGCAATGGTTCCAGGTGAAATCCAATGAGAGATGTGACGGGTGCACCCTGTGGCCTTCCGCTCCGTTGTTTTTAATTTTCTGTAAAACACAGGAGTGGAACAATTGGCAAAATGTGAATAAGAGCTGCCAGTGAAATTCGCATTTCAAGATGCGGATCATCGTATTGTGATTATAACGAAATGCCCTTGGTTTTAGCAAACACACAGTGAATCACTGTGAAGGGCTGTCATGCCTGCAGTGTAGAGTCAAGTGGTTCTGAAAAAACATTATGGGAAAGAGAAAGAATAGTAAACATAAAATGTCAGCGTTCGGGAAATCAGGGTGAAGAGTGCATAGGAATTCCTGGTACTGCTTTTGCAACTTTTCTATGTGTCTGAAATTATTTCACAATGAAACGTTAAAAAACCTTTCTTAAGGTAAAGAAGTGTTGATAACCAGTTTGAAAAAGATCAGTCAGCATTTCGCATTCTTGATTCAAAACTCGTCTTTCCCCCCAATCTTTCTGTGGGATCTTAGACTGTTGGGCAAAGATAATATTGGAAATTTATGGTTAGGGTTTTTTCTTCCCTCCTGCAGGGATATGTGGGCAGGAAGTAATATTTCTAGAGTTCCTGTGGATTCATCTATAAAAGCACCTTCCAAGCCTGTCCCCTAATTCCTGCAGAGCCTGCACAGTGGAAGCCACTGTCTGTTTCCTTCAGAGAAGGAAGCTTTGCCTTATGAGGTGGTCAGGGTATGATGGGAATTCAGGTCTCTCCACGGTTAGCTTCTCTTTGCGACGGTCGCTGCTTCCTTAACCCCTTGTAATTCTGTGGGTTAGGGAGCCCTCTGTCCTGGAACGGCTGCCAGCCCTGGCCGTGGGCTCGGGGGTGAGGATGGAACCACGTACAGACACTGGCTGTTCTTTCTCATCCCACTTAGTGGGAATGGCGGCCTGTTGGAATTGATCTATTTCGAGCTTCATTGAGTGGGACCTGCTTGAAACAGGCCACCTCTTCAGTTTTTGCCTTGGTTTCTGCCTGTTGCTACTTGAGGCGGCTCTGAGTCAGCTGAGCATCCAGGGGCGGAGAGGAAGCAAGAGCTCACTCCTGCAAGGCGCGTGGCGTGGCTTTTCCCGGCTTGTGGTGGGGAAGGTGGAGGCAGAGCGGACACTGGGCACAGATGTGGAGACTCATCTTCGCATTCGCTCATCCTCAGGAGCTCAGCGAGGCCATGGCCCCAGCCCCGTGTCAGCTCTGGGGGAGATGGGACATTTGGGGAATCAGAGTACCCACCTTTTCTTCAGTTCAGGCTGTTTTGTCTGAAGATGAACAGATCAGATGCACACGTGTTCCCGGCTGTAAGAGCAACAGAAGGAAAGGGTGATTTGCTGTCTGAAGACAGAGGTTTCCCCAGCTTGCCTCTTTAGAGCCTAGAGAGCAGCCAGCGTTCCCATAGTCTCCTTCTTTGTCCCTTCAACATTTCCAAACCCCTTTGAGTGTGATTTGTAAGAATGTGTATCACTTGGCTTTTCACCAGGAAGGGCACAGCACCTCAGCCTGGCAGACCATGTGCCGCAAGCTGTGTCAGTGGGCATCAAACCCCACAGCTTGCAGAGGGTCTGCTGCCTTTCCCTGGGAGACGCAGAGGCAGCTGCCCCTCAGGAGTGCTAGAAACACCTTCTCTGAGTGGCTCCACCATGTGGGCATCTCTCTCCCTTCCCGTGAGGGTCCAGGACTCAGAGATGTGGTTTGCCTTGGACCCAAAGCCATGTGTGGGAGCTCTTGCTGTGCCATTGTGTGGCAGCTGCCAGCCACGTGCAGTCCTGAACCCACGACACGCTCCTGCTCTGAGTCCAGAGGGTCTGTCAGTGTCAAACATTATATGTGCCGGATTTTGAAGACTATGAAAAAAATGTGAAGTATGTTACTAATATTTTTCATGTTGATTGCATCCGGAAATGACATTTTGCATATGTTGGGTTAAGTAAAATGTATTAAAATGAATCTCATTTGTTTCTTACAGTTTTAATGTAGTTAGTAAAACAGTAAATTGCACATGTGCTCACACTGCATTTCTCCTGGACAGCGTGTCTCTGTCCCTTTTGCAGATTCTTCCACCGAATTCCACGTTTTGGGGATGGGTGTGCCCCTGTTGTGTTCTGTAATCCATCCTGTCTGACTGCATCCAGATCTGCTTCCCAAGAGCACAGGAGCTGTGCGTTCTGCTCGGTTTTCACAGCTCCCTCAGAGCAGTGTGGCTCCTGTTTGTTGGGCACAGGGTGGGATTTCACATAAACCTCTGGGTTGGCTTCTTGTGTTGTACTGGAGTATGAGCATTTATGTGCTTTTTCTGTGCTTATTATTAAAATGTCGATCAATTATTGTTCATATTTGCTTACTGAAAACTGGAGAGCTGCGTAAGAGTGGGGACGTTAAAACCTGATTGTTTCTAGGAAACCGGGAACGTTCTAAGAGTCAGGGTAGGAAGTTCATTAAAATGACCGAGGACCGAGGACCCTGCCCAGTGGGACCCATCTCCAGCCTGCCGGAAATGAGCTGGCAGAGCCTGTTGTGGGTTGAGCTGCCGGTTTGTTCTGACTGAATGGAGCAGAACACTGTGTACTGTGCGTCACTAAGTCACGGCTGGTCTAGGAAGAGGGTCTCTCAAGAATGAGCCTGTGTAGGATTCTGTGTGGCCCAGTCAGCAGAGCCCAGAGGCCAGAGCAAGCAGCGTAGACTGCTCCCATCAAGAAAGGGAACGGGACTCCAGGGGACTCTATGCTAAGGTGGCCACACGTGCTTCTACATTGGAAAAGGCAAAGTGCAGGAACCAAGTGATGTGTGGAACTCTGGGAAGATGTGTTTGCTGTCAAATAGGAACTCACGGCATTGCCTCCCCTGGGAGACGGGGACTTCAAGTCTAGGGAGGAAGGGAAGACCCTTCGCCTCTCCATGTGTCTGCAAGCTGGAGCCTGGTTGGGAGCTGAGGGCAGGGTTTTCTTTTTGTTTTGGTTTTTAGTTGCTGTTGGGTTTAGGGTACAGCCTGGAGGCGGCAGGGAGCTGTTTAAGGAATGCTCTGTGGATTCCTAGGAAATTAGGTGAGAGCATTTAGCCAACTTTTCATGACTTTTGAATAAAATAAAGGGCTGACCAGGAGAATGTGTCCAGCAGTGTAAGAGAAGCTTCTGGTCCATTGTTTCACCACCTTGGACCATTTTCGATAAGCACACTGCGTGACACAGATGGACAATCAATATTGCCCTTTCTAAAGGCCTGGACTTACATGTGAGCCTTCCTCAGATCTGAGAGCTCGTGGCGAGGCCTGTCCCTGTGTATGGAGGTCTGGGCATGATGGCCTCCTGTGTGAAGGCCACTAAATGGCCAGCATATCTACAGACATGCGGTGTCCTTGAGCTGTGGCACTCACCTTAAGACCTACTCAAGGACATTCCTCAAGCCCCCCTCGCTTGCCTGACATGCTGCTCCCTGTCATTTAGAAAGGATCCCTGGTGTGCCAGGTGGAGCAGCTGTCCACATCTAGACAAGGGAGCACTTGTTATTCATTTGCTCCGTCTTGCTGTGTGTGCTCAATGCAGGATGTACTTATAACGGGCCGGGAGGCAGCTGTGAGTCAGCCCCAGTCATTACCACAGTGATGGGCACGCTCTTTCTTATGGATTCTAAAACATGCCCATGTTTCCCCAAAGCCATATTAAGATCAAAACGAAAGTGATGTTTTAAGTTTTTCATCATTTCTGTTGCTTCAAAATCTGATCTAATTGTCATTGACCTTCTCCAAAAGATTGTTTCAAAAGCCTGTTTTTCTCCATGACTATGAGAGAGGTTTCTTTAAAGAGATATCAGTAACTGGAAGTTTTTAGAATGTCACATGATTTTCAAGGCCAAAAACAACACAGTGGAAAGGCCCTCGGCTCCGTGGATGGTGGGTGCATTTATCACAGAAAACAGCCCTTCTCCACCAAGAGCCCTGGAGAGCACACTCCTGGAGGGTGGGGTTCTCATCCTGCCCGCCTGCCTCGATGGGTCTCCCACAGTCTTCTGGTCTTCACTAACATCTCCCACAATCAAGGGAACCTGGTATTTCTGCTTCTACGCTCTGTGTCCTAAGCTGTGTGT
Organism: Saguinus midas; assembly: GCA_021498475.1. Classification (NCBI taxonomy): domain Eukaryota; kingdom Metazoa; phylum Chordata; class Mammalia; order Primates; family Cebidae; genus Saguinus; species Saguinus midas. The sequence goes on along the minus strand of CM038405.1, from coordinate 16,819,395 downwards.
TTCCTGTCTAGGCCTCGTTTTTCTCTTACTAAAGGTAAGGGAGCGTGAGCGACTCTACAGATGCCTCCAAATCCAGTATCCTGCCGTTCTGTGACTCTGTGATGAGATGACAGCTGCCTGGGGTTGGGGGGACAGGAGGTGTCTGTCCCGGCCTTTCTGCAGTGCTGATTCGGGGTGGAGCTGAGGGTAGTTCAGCAGTTCTTACTCTCGTCTCAGAACCTCTGGCCTCGTGCCCCAGGCAGCCATTCCTGCCACACATATCTGCAGGGCCCGCCATGAGCTCTGAAGGAGGAGAGGCACCGTGCCTTCTGACAGTGCATCAAACGCGCAGTGCGAGCCGTGGTTCCTGCGTGAGCCTGTGAATGCCACAAAGCTCAGTGCCAAGTTAGACTCAGGGTGCTTTCCTTTTGAATTGAGACAGGGTCTCTCTGTTGCCCAGGCTGGTGTATAATGGTGACAGAGAGAGACCCGTTGAAGTCTCGCTACAGCCTCCAACTCCCGAGCTCAAGTGATCCTCCTGCCTCTGTTTCCGAGTAGCTAGGACTGCATGTATGCTTCACCATGCCTAGTTTTTAAATTCTTTTGTAGAGAGAGGGTCTCATTATGCTGCTCATAGAGGGTCTGATGGTGGATCTGGGTTCTGGAGGGAACAGAGGTGGAGAGGGAAGGCCAGGCTGGACCCTGAGTAGTCTTTGGTTCTGTGGAGTACATGGTGGGTGTAGGGAAGGGATCTGGGCTGCACCCAGCCTAGAAGGGCCTCCCCTGTTCCCTGCAGAGGTGGCTCCTTATTCCTGGCTACAAGAAAGAGGCTTAGATGGCCATACTGGCCTCCTGCTCAGAAACCAGGGTGTGGTCTGGGGATGGCCAGTCTACAAGACAGCCCTGTAGCTCAGCTCGGAGGAGGCTGTGGCCTGGCTGTGAGGTTGTGTGGTCATGGATGGCCAATGTGGCAGCCCTGTGTGGCTCAACACAGGGGCCACGGGATCCGGGGGCCCAAGTCTGGGCTCACATTGCCTCAGAGGCGTTTTCCCTAGGCCCTGAGGAAGAGTGTTAGGATGAGACCGAGGTGAGAGGTGAAGGCACCTGTGCTAAGGAGGTAGAGCCTTCTTTCTCCTCTGCAGGCAAGCTCTGGAGACACAGCATAGCAGCCACTGGCAGGGCTGCAGAAAGCTGGATCAAGCTCCTGCCTGGGAGTGGGAGGTGCGGGTGCAGCCACAGATGGGGCTGGGGTGCCCCCTTGGAGGCTCCGGGCTGCGGCCCCCACTGAGGCCTTCCCAGGGTGAATACCCATGGGCTTCTGAGAGCACACACCAGGCCCCCAACTGCCTGAGAGAGAATCTGGGAGTAGAAGGGAGCCAGGGTCACCATCTTTATGGTGGAAAGAGTCTTTGGCTCCTGTGGAGTACAGTCAGGTGCTTGGAATTTAAACGAAGGCTGCAGGAGCCCTGGAAAGACCGTGGGGCCTGGAGCCTGAAGAAATGGCTTACGGTTTGAGCTTTACTTCCTATCTGATGACAGTTGTGACATTTACTTAGGTTCTCTGAGTTTCCATTTAACTTTAAAATTGGGAGAACAGTAATGGTGACGTTCTGAGGTTGTCAGGTGGCCAGGACAGGCAAATGCACAAAAGCCAGTGCCTGCGACATGAGGTGGTCTTGTGAGGTCAACTGAGCCAGGGACAGGGAAAGAGAGGGGACAGGGACACAGGGAGGGGGCAGGGACAGAGAGAGGGGCAAGAACACAGAGGGACAGGGACACAGGGGGGCAGGGTCAGAGAGAGGGAACAGGGACACAGAGAGGGAGGGGCAGGGTCAGAGAGAGGAACAGGGACACAGAGGGAGGGGCAGGGACAGAGAGAGGGACAGGGACACAGAGAGGGAGGGGCAGGGACAGAGAGGGAAAGGGACACAGAGAGGGAGGGGCAGGGACAGAGAGAGGGGACAGGGACACAGAGAGGGAGGGGGCAGGGACAGAGGGGACAGGGACACAGAGAGGGGCAGGGACAGAGAGAGAGGGGGCAGGAACACAGAGGGGAAAGAGACACAGAGAAGGGAGAGGGACAGAGGAGGCAGGGACACAGAGGGGACAGGGACACAGGAGGGCAAGGTCAGAGAGAGGGAACAGGGACAGAGAGGGGGCGGGTTCACAGGGAGGGGCAGGGACACAGAGAGAGGGGACAGGAACTGAGGGGGCAGGGACACAGAGGGTACAGGGACACAGAGAGGGGGCAGGGACACAGGGGACGGACAGAGGGGACAGAGACACAGGGGACAGGGACACAGAGGGGACAGGGACAGAGAAAGGGGACAAGGACAGAGAGAGGGGACAGGGACAGAGAGACGGGACAGGGTGCTCAGGCCCAGGAGGTCCCTGTGATTTCACCCTGGGAGGTCGTCCCTCTGGAGCCAGGATTTCTCATCTGAAATGTGGGTGTGGAACTGTCTGTGAGTGTCCTGTTTGGGACATGCCGGAGCTGACTGTGTTTGTGTCCAACACACAGTGCTGTCAGAGGGTCTGCGTAACTTTGAATTTGGGGCTCTGGCTGGCAGCAGCTGGGAAGGCAGCCTGGGGTGTTTTGGGGGAAGGGGAAGGGACGTCTTCGGGAGCAGTCTGGAAAGCCAGCGTCCGCTGATGCTCTTCCTCTGCTCCCCTGTCTCCAGATGCTGCGGTCTTGCTGCTACGAAAATTTAAAACACTTTTATGCAGCTGCTTTTGTTCTGATCATTATCCAGGGAGAAAAGATCACCCCCTTTCTGGGAGTGGCTGTTGATGGTCATCCATCCGCCTCACTGAGGGATCTGCTCCCGGAGGAGGGGAGGAGGCCGTCAGGCTGCCTGGGAGACTGAGGCAAGGAGTCACAGCCCTAAGATGTCCCCAGAGTGGGTGGAGGCTCCTGCCTGCCAGGAGAGGGCCACGGCAGGGTCACAGTTCAGTCACACCCCCACCCGCCTGCAGGTTTTGCAGGAATCGCTCAGTTAGGCTGCGTAGCAGAAGCATGGTGAAGAGCTCAGACAGCCCCATCAGAGAATAGGCCCTTTCCTGGGGCTTTCATGTGGGACCCTCGGGGGGTCCTGGGATGCCGCTGTCCCTGAGTCTGAGTCGTGTTTGTGGGGGGGCACCGGTCACCTGGTCTCAGCTGGGCACAGCTGTTGTCCAGACAAACACAGCAGACGCCGTCTGGCTGCAGCATGCACTGAGGCTTGGGCAGTTAGGCTCTGTGTGACTAGGGTTCTGGAAGAAGGCAGGGGGTTTTCTTGGGCAGTGGCAAGGTGAGACGTAGCAGGGTCATGTCCCAAGCCCAGTCCAAACAAGGCTTCCCCATGTCCTTTGCTTTGTCAGCCTGAGGGCCTGTGTTACTGGACATCCGGCTGGAAACCCATCAGCCTCTGGATTCCATGAGGGCTCATTAGCAAGTAGACAGTGCCTTTGAAAACCATGGAAGAGTGTCTTTGTCTGGAGATGGCCTCTCTTCCTGCTCCCCTTTCTCCACAGGCGCCACTGGAAAAGATAACGGCAAGTCTCATCCTTCTGGAGATCTAATCCTCAGGACGTGTATGTTTCGGATTGTCAGCCACAGCGAAACGCCATCATGTCCAGAGCAGCTGCGTCCTCTCGATGTTGTTATTCTTTGATCGGGATGCGCTCTCTAGCATATACGAAATGGCGAGCATATAATATTTTACATCAGCGTGGGTCCTGTATTCTGATTCAGTAGCCAGAAAATACATGTTTTCTAAATCCTCCCTTTCTTTTTTTCCTCTTTGGAAGTTCACTGAAAGCTCTGACATTAAAGTCAGCATTTACAGGGCTAGCATTACAGGTGCTTGGAGGTCCTGGCTGGGAGGCAGGTGGGACTGTTGCACCATCAGCAGGAATGTTTTCATTCTCTCTCTTAAGAAAAGTGGTCTTGTTTTTTTGGTAGAGATGGGCTCTCCCTGTGTTGCCCAGGCTGGTCTCAAATTCCTAGGCTCAAGTGATCCTCCTCCTTTGGCCTAGAGTGATTGGGACCACAGGTGCATGCCACTGTGTCCAGCTAATTTTTGTAGAGATGGGTTCTTTCAGTGTTTGTCCAGGCTGGTTCTGAAATCCTGGGCTTAAGTGATCCTCCTACCTTAGCGTTCCAAAGTGCTGGGATTACCGGCATGAGCCACTGTGCCAAGCTCTGAGCATTTCTGTTTATGTAAAGCTTTGCTGCAGCCTGTGTAACCTGACGTCACATTTATTCTTCCCACTTCAGGGAGAGAGCAACACATAGTCGTAGTGTTTCTGACACACTCGGAGCTCACCGTAGGAAGGCTGGGGTCTTTCTCCTCCCACCTTGAGGAGAGAACAGAAAACCACAGGCCTCACCTGGGATGTACTTTTCCCACTTACATCAGCCCGAACAGCCAGAATCAGTCCCCAGGTCCACCAACCCAGCTCTCCTGGGCTGGTATTATGATTCCTAAACTCCACAGATGACTGTTATTTGTCAAGGCAGATGGCAGCTCAGCTGCATTCCATGCTGTGGAAGACTCAGGGGCTAACCAGACATCACAGCCATCTCATCTTCACCTCTTCATCCTGCATTTTCCCAGAGAAGGCTCTCATCTTATTACGGTGAGGCAGGGTCATGCTAGGGAATCCCGCTTCTGGCACCAACTACATCGGGGTCCCTAAGACCAACCGCAGAGTTGGTGATTTGCTCAGCATGAGGTTTTATTCATAGGTAGGATTCATTACCGTGAAAAGACATAGAGCCAAACCAGCAAAGGGAACAGGTGGATAGGTCGGAGGCCGGAGGAGGATGGTGGAGGCTTCCATGAGTCCCTCCCAGCAGTCACACGGGACATGTTTGCTTCTCCAGCGATGGGTTGCCAGGGTGTGTGGAGTGTTGTCTGTCAGCTCTGCTCATCTGAGCCTGGGAGTCCAGGGTTGGATTGTGAGTTGGCTGCATGGGCTTTTCAAGCCTGCGTGACTGACCACAATCACAATTCCCAACTTTCAGAAGAAAATGTGGTGCTCAGCATGCATCACAGAGAGTCTGGGCACAGTGAGACGGTCTCATAACATGAAGGGCTACTTTCTATCAGATCATAGGGTAGAGAAATTTCACCAGTCCAGTGCTCAGACACAGGATGACTGCCTGGAAGGGTCCTTTCTAAGGATCACATTCTCAGGCTTGTTGATTGCTTTTCTGCAGTGTTATCAGTGGGAAAAAAGTTATAAGGTGAGATTTTACATTTTTAAATGAGAACTCCTTGAGATCTAGAGTGTATTTATATGCAGGGAACGTTCAGTTTGGACTGGCCACGTTTCATGTGTGGTACCCGCGTGGCTGGCAGCTGCTCTGTGGAAAAGCAGAGCTCTAATATGTGGGTGTTATGACACGGCCATCCCGCCACAGGCACAGTGAGAACCGCTGGTCTTCAGTGTTGAAGACCGATAGTGAAGACATCAAGATCTCCCTGCAGATGATTAATCTTGAGATTACAAACATAACACAGCTCTGTTTTCACAAATCTGCGATTTGTTTGGGCATAGAAACCATTTGGCATCTAGCTATATTATATAATTTGCCCTAATGAGGAAGGTAGTTTGACTGTTGCTCAGAAAATATTTTGTTGCGATCTGTTAGGTGGTAACTGATCCCTGCGGGTGATCTGGTGGGTGGTAACTGATCCCTGCCTGTGATCCAGTGGGTGGTAACTGATTTGTGCAGGTGATCCAGTCAGTGGCAAGCTCATGTTATCACTCTGAGTGTCAGGACTGAGTGCCACGGTGCTCTTGGGAGTTCTGTATGAACTCTGGACTGCAGAGCCATTCTCATTACAAAAGGACCCTCATTATGAGAAATACCAACAATGCAGTGGCTCCGCCGTCCTGCATGGTGGCTGGCAGCAGCTCCGGTAGCAGTCTGCATAAAGCAGGGGGGGAAAGCTGCGGCACGCCCTGTCCTGCTGCCAGGGTTGCGCATAGGGCGAGGGCTCTGGGACGTCAGGCGGCAGCGCCACCTGCTGGACGCCGCGGCCGCACTCGGCTGCTCCCGGCTGCGCCTGGGCCGGGGCGGCTTCAGGCTCTGGCACCGGGGAAGGCACCTCCCAAGAGAGACTCTGGCTCCCTCTGCAATCGCAGCCCTGAGTCCTGGTGCGCCTGCATCTGCCAGGAAGACTGTCTTTTCTTTTCTTTCTTTCTTTTTTTTTTTTTTTTATTGCGTTTTAGGTTTTGGGGTACATGTGCAGAACATGCAAGATAGTTCATAGGTACACACATGGCAGTGTGTTTTGCTGCCTTCCTCCCCTTCACCCACATTTGGCATTTCTCCCCAGGCTATCCCTCCCCAGCTCCCCCCCCCACTGTCCCTCCCCTATTCCCCCCAATAGACCCCCGTGTGTAGTACCCCCTTCCCTGTGTCCATGTGTTCTCATTGTTCATCACCTGCCTGTGAGTGAGAATATGCGGAAGACTGTCTTTTCTTTCTTTTTTTTTGAGACGGAGTTTCGCTCTTGTTACCCAGGCTGGAGTGCAATGGCGCGATCTCGGCTCACCGCAACCTCTGCCTCCTGGGTTCAGGCAATTCTCCTGCCTCAGCCTCCTGAGCAGCTGGGATTACAGGCACGCACCACCATGCCCAGCTAATTTTTTGTATCTTTAGTAGAGATGGGGTTTCACCATGTTGACCAGGATGGTCTCGATCTCTTGACCTCGTGATCCACCCGCCTCGGCCTCCCAAAGTGCTGGGATTACAGGCGTGAGCCACCGCGCCCGGCCGGGAAGGATTTTCATCTTGCATTGGCCCTGCATTTCCTGCGATGGGCCCTGTGCGTGCTCCTGGCTCAGGGCGTGGAGAAGCGCACGCCTGTGTTCCAGAAAGAGTGGCCTGTGGAGCCCGTGGTGGCTGCACGTTGCCGATCCCTGACCCAGAGGTTGCTGGGCCCCTCTGTGTTGTGTGACTGCCAGCCTCGCACCACCCGGCCCAGGCCCCGCTGACCTCAGCTAGGTGACCCCCTCCTCCGTGGCGCTGTCTGCGCTTGGCCCGGCCATCCTGTCCTGGCCCTCCCTGTCCGCAGCTCGGGTAAGGGCTCCGCCAAGTCTCCATTCCCACCTGTCACCTGTGAGGGCACGGCTCCCCAGTCCCTCCTGTGCCAGCCTGCGTGCGCCATGACCCCACTGACCCCATGCCAGCCGCGTACACCATGGCCCCCAACCCAGCCCGCGTCCGCCATGGCTCCCCTGACCCCCTGCCAGCCCGCGTGCGCCATGGGTCCCCCGACCCCGTGCCAGCCCGTGTGCGCCATGGTTCCCCAGACCCCATGCCAGCCGTGTACACCATGGCCCCCAACCTCATGCCAGCCCGCGTCCACCATGGCTCCCCTGACCCCCTGCCAGCCCGTGTGCGCCATGGTTCCCCCGACCCCATGCCAGCCGGCGTGCGCCATGGCCCCCAACCCCATGCCAGCCGCCAGACACCATGGCCCCCAACCCAGCCCGCGTCCGCCATGGCTCCCCTGACCCCCTGCCAGCCCGCGTGCGCCATGGGTCCCCCGACCCCGTGCCAGCCCGTGTGCGCCATGGTTCCCCAGACCCCATGCCAGCCGTGTACACCATGGCCCCCAACCTCATGCCAGCCCGCCCACCATGGCTCCTGACCCCTGCCAGCCTGCAGCGCCATGGTTCCCCAGACCCCATGCCAGCCGTACACCATGGCCCCCAACCTCATGCCAGCCCGCGTCCACCATGGCTCCCCTGACCCCCTGCCAGCCCGTGTGCGCCATGGTTCCCCCGACCCCATGCCAGCCGGCGTGCGCCATGGCCCCCCAACCCCATGCCAGCCCGCGTGCGCCATGGTTCCCCCGACCCCATGCCAGCCTGCGTGCGCCATGGCCCCCAACCCCATGCCAGCCCGCGTGCGCCATGGTTCCCCGACCCCATGCCAGCCTGCGTGCGCCATGGCCCCACTGACCCCGCGTCAGCCCGCATGTACCATGGCTCCACCGACAACGGGCACTGCAGGCTGAGCTGCTGCCCAGCGGTGGGCGGCTCAAACCCCAGGCCGTCGGGAGGGAAGATCTTTCACTTTGATTTGGGGCAGCGGCGGAGGCTCTCGCCACGCCCTGTGTGGAGGACCCTGTTTCTCGGGTGCTGTAATGGCGGCAGCCTTGGCCTCGGCTCCTTGTGTGCGGCGCCTGCGGGCGTGGGGCCCGTGCAGGGGAAGGGGAGGAGGAAGAAGGAAGACTCGAGCTCGGCCCACCCGGGCGCAGGAGGAGCGGGCGAGGCAGGCGACAGGGTCCGGTGTGAGCGCAGCCTCCCCGGCGGTGGAGGCCCCTTCCCCTTCCTCCCTCAGGGCGGCCTCCCTCCCTCCGTCCCGCCACACCAGGCGCCCGCGGGCCGTGGCAGGGGCTCCGCTCCCCGAGCCCCACCGGGCCTGAGTTCAGAGGACGGAGGTGAAGCGGGCGGTCACAGTGGCTTCCTGGAGGCGCCGTGGGAGGCGAGGCCGCGTCCTCAGAGCCGGGCCGGGCTTGCAGCGCTGCCGGCCCCGCGTCTCCCGGCTGCTCCCGCGCAGCACAGCCCGCCCTCCCCACTGGCCCTGGGGCTGAAGGGCACTGGGGATGCGGGTCAGGCCGCTGGAGCTGGCGGAGCCGGACCCTGCCCTCCGCCATGAGTGACCCGGAAAACAACTGAGGCTGCTGAGCAGAGGCTAGTCCCGGCATGAGCTACGCCTGAAGCCACTTGGGAGCCAGGGCTGGTGCCGGGGTGGGAGCAGGGCCCGTGGGCGGCGTGACTGCCGCCATCTTGGTGAGGGGATGCCGGGGTGGGAGCAGGGCCCGTGGGTGGCGTGACTGCCGCCATCTTGGTGAGGGGATGCTGGGTGGGAGCAGGGCCCGTGGGCGGCGTGACTGCCGCCATCTTGGGGGATGCCGGGGTGGGAGCAGGGCCCGTGGGTGGCGTGACTGCCGCCATCTTGGGGGATGCCAGGGTGGGAGTAGGGCCCGTGGGTGGCGTGACTGCCGCCATCTTGGTGAGGGGATGCCGGGGTGGGAGCAGGGCCCGTGGGGACCGTGACTGCCGCCATCTTGGTGAGGGGATGCCGGGGTGGGAGCAGGGCCCGTGGGAACCGTGAGTGCCACCATCTTGGGGGATGCCGGGGTGGGAGCAGGGCCCGTGGGCGGCGTGACTGCCGCCATCTTGGTGAGGGGATGCTGGGGTGGGAGCAGGGCCCGTGGGGACCGTGACTGCCGCCATCTTGGTGAGGGGATGCCGGGGTGGGAGCAGGGCCCGTGGGCGGCGTGACTGCCCATCTTGGGGAGGAGATGCCGGGTGGTCGGAGGTGGTGGCTCCGGAGGGTTGAGTATTTGGAGATGCAGCTGACGGGATTTGCGGACAGAAAGGACGCGTGGCTCTTGGAGAAGCTGCGGTCAGGGCTGCATCACGGGCCAGCCTGAGCGGTGGAAAGCCGAGTTGCCATTTGTTGGAAGGAGGAGGAGGAGCCTTCCCGGTTCAGGAACAGGTGCGGGCCAGGCCGCCAGATGTGTGTGGGGTTCAGGATGGGTTCGTGCCGGACGAAACGCTGGATGGTGGCAGCTGTAGACGAACCACGGGTTGGCTGGGGCCGCCCGGGAGTGAACACACATCCAGGAGAGACGATGAGGAGGGGGGTCTGCAGGGGGAGCCCCAGGCCTACGGTGCTGAAACGCGAGAAGATGCGAACGTTCAAGCAGAAAAGACGAAGAGAACGGACGGGCCAGCGTCTGCCCGGCAGGACCCCACACGTTGGCACGTGCCAGGGCGAGCGCTCCCCAGGACGGGCCTCCCGCTGCAGCTTCCTCATCGTGGGTCACCCTCCTTCCGGCACCTTCTCTCTCTCCCCCTACACGTCATGGTTCCCGTCCCTCCTGCCGCGTCCCAGGTAATCTTCAGGTCAGTTCAGGGGCGCGGCAGATGTTCTGCTGTCGGGAGCTGTGGGGCCCCAGGCCTGTGTGGGGGCCGCCTTGGGACGCTGGTCATGCGGGCCCTCCAGAGACACAGGCACCTGCCATGAGCTCTTTGGTGTAATGGAGTCGGTGCTTTTCTCTTGGGGGCCAGGTGAATAAAAATGGCGTTGATTTTCTGCTAACAGGAAATGGGAGGAGTGGAAGATACTTATCTGGGCCCAACAGCTGTTAATACATTTTCAAAGCGAGGCGCACACACAGAGACACTCGGACAAATCACTGCAGTGTGTCCCGTCTCGCCTCTCCAGGAGACCCAGGCTTTTAGGATGCCTTATCTGCCCGGCAGCACCCGCCTTGGTGCCGTGGGGCTCAAATCTCAGGGACTGCAAGTGAAGTCACTTGGAGCGGGAGAGTCCAAAACAGTGACTCGGGGCTGGGTTTTAAATCTCATGCCTGGCTGAAGTTAATTTTGTGATCGCAAGATGCAGCTTCTTGATAACATGGTACCAAAAATCAGCAGGAAATACAGCATGGCCCATTTTGCTTTATTTGTTGAGGGCTGCAGATTTGCAAAAGAGCACTTCCCAGAGAAAATCTAGCCCTTTGTAATACATAAAATAATAATGTAATACTAAAATAATGCCTCTTATCAAGCGCTTCATGCGGGTCACGTCATGTTCCTTGCAACACCATTCACAAAGGGACATTTGGTACACAGGTCAGAAATCATCTTTGAAGATAAAATACAAAAGTTAGAAAATTGTAAGAACAAAATCTAAACCTGATCTGTACATCTCACCATTACTTCTCACATTTCTTTTTAGAAAAATTTGTAGAGTATTTCTTATATTAAAAGATTGAAGCCAAGCAAAAACTCACCTGTAACTCCTGCCCAGTAATAATCACTGATTATTTGGATTCTTATATCGTTCATGTTTTCTTCACATAGATCATGTAAATAGGATAAGAATATGCATACTACATTCTGTTGTGTTAACTTAACGTTGTATTGCAAATATTTTCCCAAAACATTACAATATTCCACTGTGTGCCTGTATCATAATTTGCTTCAATATCGGACTTCTACCTTGTTTCTGAGACCATGCTACTTTAAAAAATACTGCAGTGACTGTGTTCATGTCTTTTCACACATTGGAAAAATGTATTTTTTTTTCTTTAAGATGGATTTTCGCTTGTTACGCAGGCTGGAGTGCAATGGCGCAATCTCGGCTCACTGCAACCTCCACCTCCTGGGTTCAAGTGATTCTCCTGCCTCCGCTTCCTAAGTAGCCAAGATTACAGGAGCCTGCCACCACGCCCAGCTAATTTTTGTCTGTTTGTATATATATGTTTGTAGAGATGGGGTTTCGCCCTGTTGGCCAGCCTGATCTTGAACTCCTGATCTCAGGTGATCTGCTGGCCTCAGCCTCCCAAAGTGCTGGGATTACAGGCATGAGCCACAGTGCCTGGCCAATAAATGTGTTTTCAAAGGGAAAGCATACTTTTAGTACCCTTGATAATTACTGCATTCATGAAGGTTGTCCCAGTTTATGCTATTTTTAATAACTCAGCAGATGTCTACTGTGTGGCAGGCACGCTGTGCTGGGAGATGTCCAGGTACTCCTTGCAGGCATGAGAACATCATCATTCAGACGGGTTCTCGCCTGGGGCATCATGCATTTCCTAGGTCAGATGAGTTTTAAAGGAGACTAACTAATGCTTAGTGGCTAAAGGTAGTCTCAAATGCATGTTTGTCTTACCCAATCATTTCAAAGGCCTGGTAGACTCATTGGAGCCACTTGGAAGTAAAGCAACTTCAGGAGTAAGGGGACGAGTTCTGGGCATGCCGTTTCCTCCTGCTGTTCTGACTCCAGTTCCTCCACTTGGACTTTGTCCTTGCCCTCCTGGAAGTGCCCTCTCCCAGGGGGTTCTTCTCTGGTGGCACTGACCTCTCATTTTTTTGGTTGAATTTCCTAGTTCCTCTTTCTCCCCAGGTGTAGAGGGATGCAGGTCCCCTGCCCAGCTCATGGAGCCTGCATTGATGGAACCACCTCATACAATAATCTGATCTCATTTTGCAGAGCCGAAAGGATGCACCTCCTTGTGTCCCCACATTTCCCAGTACATCCTGGAGCCCAGGTTTCTAACTTTCCGAGTTTAGACCCTCTTCATGCTATTACTAAGGACCAACAGTTTCTCAGAGTTTCTGTTTATGTGTTTTGATGTTTATTGCGTTGGAAATTAAAATGGAGAACATTTCAAATTATTTAGTGCTTCATTTAAAAGTAATCCTTCAGGAGGCCAAGATGGGTGAATCACTTGAGGTCAGGAGTTCAAGACCAGCCTGGCTAACGTGAAACACCGGCTATACTAAAAACACACAAACTAGCCAGTCGTGGTGGTGGGCGCTTGTATCCCGACTACTCAGGATGCTGAGGCAGGAGAGCTATTTGAATTGGGGAGCTGAAGGCTGCAGTGAGCCGAAATCACACCACTGCACTCTACCTTGGGCGACGGAGACACCGTCTCAAAGAAATAAAAATAACAACAACATATTTCACGTTAATAAAAGATGTATATATGAAAAAAACACCTATTTTCCCAAAAGCACCTTACCAAATTTTTGATGAGTGGCGTTGTTTTATTTTTTCAACTCTCTCTAATTTTTGGTATATCAGAAGCATGTGGAGTCTTGTGTCTGCATCCCTAATGTATTGTGACATGTTATTTTGGTTCACGTATATGAAGAATGCATTCTCACACAAATACGGAGTTAGGCCATATTGATAAACATTTTATCATTCCTTATGTTGAAATATGTTCGTCTGTTTTATACTTTGGAAGGGTCTTTTGTTCATACATGAGAATATAACACCATGCACTGGTCATTTGGAAATTATTGGTTCACTGAATTATGCAGGTCGTCAAAATGCTGACAGATCCTGTACAATTTGGAGAAATCTCATTCGTTAATATCTCTACCAATGTCATCAGAAAAGCCTTTTAAGTTTTGGAAAGCTGTCTTGCTCATGGTGTTAAATACAGAGTTTCTAAACATGTTATTTTTGCTTGGAAGCTTGAATTTGATTACTGATAGCAAATATTTTTCAGTTGTTTTTCTAAAAGTTCTAGTCTCTTTGATTATTTTTTAAAGGTAAAATGTCTCCCATGTTGCCATATTCCGATAACCACAGTTTGTCCATCAGTCTTTTTTCCGTGTAAGAATGGAGTTGCATGAAAGACAGTGCCTAGCGGTGCTGATGCTCAGTCACACTGAAATTGAGTGCTTTTGTTTGAGACAGTCATTTGCTGCACAGCAGAAGAGCTTTATGGGATGTTCCAATTGGTCAGTCACTCAGGCTATTGAAAAGAGCTTAGGTTTAATAAGACTGATCATAGTTAATGCCTCATCAAGGATATTCTTTTGTGAAACAGACTTTTTTTAAACTGCAAGTGTTTGCTATGGAAGGTGCCATGAGGACTTGTGCCATTGGTGCTTCTGTGTTGACCTCTGCGGAGACACCAGTGGCTAGCTCTTCCCTGTGTGTGCTCCGTTAGGCAACCATCCTCATTATTATGGAAGTAGTTTTGACCTCTTGAACCCCAGAAAGAATGTCAGTGGATCTCAGGAAAAAGATTTCCACACTGCCTAAGAGAAATTGTTTTAAGGTCCATAGTATGACATTTTCTAAGTTACCACTTTTTCATGTAGTGAGAAAATTTGAGATCTACTCTTAGCACATTTTAAGTGTACCATATAGTATTATTAACGTAGTCACCATGCTGTACAATAGAACCCCAGAACTCGTTCATCTGTAAGTGGAAATTTGTATGACCCTTTGACTAAAGTCTCTCCATGCCTCTTGCATCCCCTCAGCCCGTAGGAGAAACTCTTACACAAGTGACCAAGAGACATGTTCAAAATGTTCATGGAAGCAGTATCTTTAATACTAAAATTTGGAAACACATACGAATGTTCATTGACCGGAGAACGTATAAATTGTGTTGTATTTATAACATAACAATTATTACACAGCAGTGAAAAATGATCTGCAGCTTCATACATCAGTAGGATGACTCTTAGAAACATCCTGCGGAGAATAAAAAGCAGGGCATACAGGAGGACGTATAACAGGATTGGATTTAGATAAAGTTTAAAACCTGGAAAATAAGCAATATGTTGATTATGGTTACATATATGATAAAACTGTAATAAAAATCAAGGGACTAATTAGTTGAAAATGTATGACACTGGTTAGTCTGGGTGGGGAAGAAGATGGCCAGGGAGTTGTGTCCATGGGTCTTTGTGGGAAGGGCTGGTCTGGTATGTTCATGGATGTAAATGTCCTTGTTATTTCTAATACCTTAGATGTACAGGTGTTAGTTTGCTGTATCTGATATTCAACTAAATCAGAAAAATTTTAACGGTCTTTCCATTTGAAATAGTCATCCCCTTACTGCCTACAAGGGGATGAAGATTTTTTAAAAGACAAGCAAACAGCATTCCAGAGAACAGTTTCCTTTCAGTAGAGAACTGCCAGTGCATGTTGTACCAATTCCTCTCTGCTAGGTCAATATTGATTTCCGTGAAAGACCATGAGAACTTGAAGGCTTGTGGTTGACACCAGGCATCATCGCCTGGCAGGTCTTCACGCTCAAGCTCACCGGTGTGTGTTGTTTGAGTTTGCTTCCCGGAAACTGCAAGCCTGTCTCGGAAACCGCCTTCCCGGGCACACATTTGCCTCTTCACCTCGAATATGTTCATGTAGTTAAACCTGTGATGCTTTTGTTTTCTTACAGCTTTCTTACCCCTGCCCCCTTACAGCTTTCCAAGTGCTCAGCAAAGCCTCTCAGTGTCAGAAGTAGGTGCGTTGCTCTGTTTCCTCCCACTGGAATCTTGTGTGTCCATCCTCTTCCCTCCTCCCAAGTGACAGTTTTGGGAAGTAAGTCCTACCTTCTCTGTGTGCTGCTCTGTATGAGGTTCCTTAACCCTCCATTTCAGAGCCCAGGTTGGGTGGGCTTCCTTCTTGGCTTGTCTATCTTAACAGGGCTGCTGGACACAGACGATACACAGTAATAATACATGGGATTTACTACTTGGAGTAACAGCTCTCCCTCTTTCTCTTTCTTTCCCCCCAAAACTTCAAGGCCTTTTTGTACATAGTCTTCCAGATAAACTTTTGAATCATTATCCCAACTTCCTCAAAATGTCTCATGTGAATTTCAAATAGGATTGCATTGATGCAGTCTGCCGGCTTGGGAAGAATGGACGTATTCCCAGTATTTTACCTTGTTCAACAAGTGTGGTACCCTTGCTATTTGCAGCTCTCTGTTCTCATCTGTAGTTTTCCTGGGAACATGAAGGAGTGGTGGCTTTGAGTGACAGGTGTTGCTCAGTGCTAAGAACACAGACAATGGCCCAGACCGCCCAGATAGGAGTCTTGGCTTTAACCTTTGCGGCCCTGTGACCATGGGAGGCTCATTAACCATCGCCCTCCTCAGAAAGATGGGGTGATGGTAGAGTCAAACTCCCTAGTGGGGCTGTTTTGAGGATGGTTCTCAACACAGGCCGAATGTTTACATCAGTACCAAGCACACTGCACAAAGCAAGCATGAAATATGTAATTGGTGTGTGTGCCTGGTACATTTCTTTTGAGTTTATTTCTCATGGGCTTCACTTCCTGTGCTGTGGTGGATGTGATACTGGAACCTCTTCCACTGTGCACAGCATCTGAAGACATGCATCCCACGTGGATGTGATACTGGAACCTCTTCCACTGTGCACAGCATCTGAAGACATGCATCCCATAAGCTGTGCTCCCCGGGAGCTCAAAAGCTGCATGGCAAGGCCAGGCCTTGTTAGGAAAATACACTCAATGGGCCCCAGAAAGCTCATGGTCACTTGGTGGATGAACAGTATTGACTGGGTCACAGTGAGTGTGTGGCGGGGACTGCAGGATGGGGCGGCCAGCAGAGGCCAAATGCCAGGACCCTCTTAGCTCTGAGAAGCAATCTGTCCACCTACTGTTTCGTGGCATGGCAGGGGCCACAGTCCAGACACCACTCAGAGTTTCCGGAAGGGCCAGGGCAAGAGGGGACACAGAGCTAGGCATTGTGGGCATCAAAACACTCCTGAAAACCAATATTTTAGACTCCTGTACATTTCATTTTTCTTTTTTTTTTTTTTGAGACAGAGTTTCGCTCGTTACCCAGGCTGGAGTGCAATGGCGCGATCTCGGCTCACAGCAACCTCCGCCTCCTGAGTTCAGGCAATTCTCCTGCCTCAGCCTCCTGAGTAGCTGGGATTACAGGCACACGCCACCATGCCCAGCTAATTTTTTGTATCTTTAGTAGAGACGGGGTTTCACCATGTTGACCAGGATGGTCTTGATCTTTTGACCTCGTGATCCACCCGCCTCGGCCTCCCAAAGTGCTGGGATTACAGGCTTGAGCCACATTTTTCTATACCCACATTCCATTTACAAATTTAATGTGTGTGATTGCAGAATATCAGAAGGTTTTCCACACTTGCCAATTACAGTTACTTAGGCAAGGGAAGTCCTCTCCAGTCTGTCCTGAGGCCTAACCATGATTCAGTTTATTTCATGCTTTTCTGGATACTTTAGTGCACATGTGTCACTGTTTAAATGCTATTTAAGTAGGAACAGGATTATTGTGGTTGTCCAGCAACTTGCTTTTGTCATTTCTTATACATTTCCATGAGATAATGGATGAAATTGAGTTTTAATTTTGTTTTCACATTTCACACCTCACCTCCTGTTCATCAGCGATATCTTGATTGCTCCAAGACACACACGTCAGGGCAGAAGAAATGTCACCTGTCCATTGTTCTAGCTTATGATTTCAAGCACCCAAGCTGATAGGAAAGCTCGGACCATTTGCTGAAGATGTGGGAGATGAGAAGATTTGCTTAAGGAATCAGCCAGTTGGAAACATGGGGAATGGATGGGGTTTGAGCTGGCTTCGGAAAGTGTCCTAGACTGGACATAGAATGAAGGCGAGAGCCGTGGGCCTTTGAAGCCAGGGTCGGTGCTTGTGGGATGGCCAGGCTCCTCCAGGGCCTCCTGCCTTCCCCACAGCACTATGGGTGGCCCTGGAAGAGGAACCAGGGAATCCCAAGGGTGTATTCCATCTGCTCTGTGTGTGCAGTTCAGGTTAAAAGTTGTTCTTCCTTGATTTATAGAAAATGCAGGGCTGCTGTGTCTTGGAAGCTGAGTTAAAAGCGTGTTTTTGATCTGTAACTACATTATGCTCAGGACTCTCACGTCTGAAACGTTAGCCTAGAGATGCTGTTATTTAATTAGGCCACTGATGAAATGTATTTGGATTGTGTCCACATCCTGCCATTAGAAATGGGGAGCAGCATTCATCTATGTGCTTCTGTCATTATTTCTGAGGGATAAATTCTTGTAATTTCTAAGTGTTGAAATAGTCAAATGACTGTCTTACATAATCATCATCAGTAATGACAGTATCTCTAAAGCCTTAACCTTGGCAGTCTAGTTTTATTCATCTTTCAAAAGTCTTTGTCATTCAGATGTGTTTGTTTTATTCCAGTAAAAATGAACATTTTAAAAGAAGGTGTAGGCTGGTAATAACCTGTGTCTAATTGGTATAATTTCTTACTATGAAAGAAATTATATATGTGAAAAAATATTTTTATTGTGGTAAAAATATTTTTAAAACATAGAATTTTTCACACCTGCTATTTTAAGTGTACAATTCAGAGACAGACAATACATTCCTCATGCCATGTGACCCTCACCACAGTCCACCTCTGAAACTCCATTGTCCCTGCAGAAGCTCTGTTATTATATACAGCAGCCCTCATGAACCCACCCCTAGCCTCTGGCAGCTTCTACTGTACTTTCTGCTTCTATAAATTTGACCATTCTAGATGTTTCTCAGAAGTGGATCACGAGGTCAAGAGATCGAGACCATCCTGGTCAACATGGTGAAACCCCGTCTCTACTAAAAATACAAAAAAAATTAGCTGGGCATGGTGGCATGTGCCTGTAATCCCAGCTACTCAGGAGGCTGAGGCAGGAGAATTGCCTGAACCCAGAAGGCAGAGGTTGCAGTGAGCCGAGATCGTGCCATTGCACTCCAGCCTGGTACAAGAGTGAAATTCCGTCTCAAGAAAAAAAAAAGTGGAGTTATACAATATTTGTAATGTTTTTCTGGCTTAGCATGATGTTTTCAAGAGTCATTTATGTTGTGGCCTGTGTCAGCACTGCATTCCTTTATGTGGCTGACTAGAAATCCATTGTGTGGACACATACCCCCTCCATGTTTTGTTGATAGCTTCATCTGTTGATAGGTATTTGGGCTGTTTCTGCCTTTGGCTGTTGTGAAGAATGTGGACAACAGTGGACATGTAAGTATGTGTCCAAGTCCCAGGCTTCTGCTCTGTTGATGCTTCCCTGGGAATGACCTGTGAGTGGAACTGCAGGGTTATATGATAATTCTGGTTTTCATTGTTTCTGTGGAGATGAGAGATGGAAGCTGCTCATTCAGCCATCTTTCTGGGGTAGTATTTTGCAGGCATTCCAGTGATTGCGATGCCATTAATTTTGGAAATTAAACTGGAACTTAAAAAGAAAAACTTCTTAGCAATATTAATGATGGGAAAGACCCAAGAAAAGTCAAGCCATACAAATGGAAGCATTCATGCTTCTGTGTTGTATTTAGGGCATGTTTCTGAAAGGGCATAGCATGCCCTTTCAGTAGTTTAGTTGAACCAAGTATTCAACTATTGAACCGAGGTATTGGAACTGAAAGGGCATATTGTGGGACTGAGAATGGGAGCAGTATCTATAGGAAAAGAAGATTTGATGATGGGACAGGAGACACTTGCTCTGAAATCTTACACATGACAAACTGCAATGAGAACGTGAGGTGGCTTGATATGATTTTATTTTGTTAAAGAAAATTTATAAGTAGATGTTTTGGTTTACAGGCTTTTGAAGTATTGATGCTGAGGATAATGCAGCAATAAAACTTCAAAACATCTTTCCATGGATACAATCCAAATTCAGTGAAAAGGGCATGCTATTATAATATCTATGTAATTTGAATTATGGCTATGTAGGGGGTGTTTGCATACAACTAAAAAAAGTAACAGTAATAAAGTGATAACATATATTGTTTCAGGATAATTGGACCAAAATATGGTATTTCCTATTTTTTTTAATAAACTTGCTTATATATTTCCAAAAGACAGGTAGAAAGGAGAGTGTTTCAGAGGAAAGAAGCGTTGTGTAAGTGCAGCAGCTGGTGTTGTGGCTCTACCATGTCTGGGGAAGGAAGTTTCAAGTGCATTTGTGCAGCACACATGGCAGAATGATTGATGCTTGCTTTGCTGTTGCAGATGAGTCAGGCAGGGCTGGGTCCCTCAGAGAAATGGCCCTGTCCTAAGAGAAACACCACTGCAGAGTCATGATTTTCCTGCAGTCTTAACTCTGAGAATGCCTTGGGGGTTTATGCTGGCTTAGAATGATCTTGAAGAGCTTGAACATTATTCTGTCTCCTGCATCTGGGGCAGCCTGGTGCAACAGAGAGCTCTGTACCCATTGTCACAAGGCTGGCTCCCTCACTGGGATGTCAGTCTGCTGGGCAAACTCTTCATTCCCCTGAACTCGAGTGTGGTCTTCTGGGAAACTGTTACTGGTCATCAGTCATGTGACATTATGAGAGTTGATTCATCATGGGTGTGAGAGGTCTTTGTGAGAGATGCAAGGTCTGACTGGCTCAGGAGCAAATAACTTGACCATCTGACATTCACTTTTATTTTAAACTAAAGAGGAGAGAATATGACTACATTCTTATTTATAAAAATGTAATTGTTAAGTCATTAAAAATGATTTTTATGTTCATATAAAATGAGTTTTATTAAACTTATTAATGAGGCAAATAGAGTGAAGAGCTGGCTCAAAAAGGATTTACATAGTGGGAAAATGAATACTGAAATAAGATAGTTATGCCAAATATAAAACTGGGTAATGTCAGGACTTCCACCAAGATGTCTGAATAGGAACAACTCTGGAGTGCAGTTCTCTGCAAGAGTGATGCAGAAGGCAAGTGATCACTACATTTCCAACTGAGGAGTAGGTTCATCTCAATGGGACTGGTTGGACAGTGGGTGTAGCCCACGGAGGGGAAACTGAGGCAGGATGGGGTGCTGCCTCACCCAAGAAGTACAATGGGCTGGAGGGCACTCCCATGAAGATGGGAAGAAACCAGCGCAAAAAGGATGGAAACACCAAAAAACAGAATGCCTCTCCTTTTCCAAGGGATCACAGCTCCTCACCAGCAAGGGAACAAAACTGGATGGATAATGAGTTTGACGAATTCATAGAAGCAGGATCCAGAAGGTGGGTAATCACAAACTTCTCTGAGCTAAAGGAACATGTTCTAACCCAATGAAAAGAATCTAAGAACCTAGAAAAAAGGTTAGACAAAATGCAAACTAGAATAACCAGCTTAGAGAAGAACATAAATGACTTGATGGAGCTGAAAAACACAGCACAAGAACTTTGTGAGCCATACACAGATAATCAGATATTGAAGATCAATTCAATGAAATAAAATGAGAAGGCAAGATTAGAGAAAAAAGAGTGAAAAGAAGTAAACAAAGCCTCCAAGAGATAGGGGATTATGTGAAAAGACCTAATCTGTGTTTGATCAGTATACCTGAATGTGATGGGGAGAATGAATCCAAGCTGGAAAAAACTCTTTAGGATTATCCAGGAGAACTTCCCCAAGCTAGCAAGACAGGCCAACATTCAAATCCAGGAAATACAGAGAATACCACAAAGATATTCCTCACGAAGGGCAACCCCAAGGCATGTAATCATCAGATTCACTAGGTTTGAAATGAAGGAAAAATGCTAAGGACAGCCAGAGAGAAAGGTCAGGTTACCCACACAGGGAAGCCCATAAGACTCCTAGTGGATCTCTCGGCAGAAACCCTACAAGCCAGAAGAGAGTGGGGTCCAATATTCAACATCCTAAAAGAAAAAACTTTCAACCCAGAATTTCATATCCAGCCAAACTAAGCTTCATAAGTGAAGGAAAAATAAAATCCTTTACAGACAAGCAAATGCTGAGGGATTTCGTTACCACCAGGCCTGCCTTATAAGAGCTCCTGAAGGAAGCACTAAATGTGGAAAGGAACAACAAGTACCAGCCACTGCAAAAACATACCAAATCATAAAGACCATCAACACAATGAAGAAACTGCATCAACTAACTGGCAAACCAGTCAGTGAGTATCAAAATGGCAGGATCAAATTCACACATAACAATATTAACCTTAAATGTAAATGGGCTAAATGCCCCAATCAAAAGACACAGACTGGCAAATTGGATAAAATCACCAAAGACCAGAATGCCTCTCCTCCAAGGGATCACAACTCCTCACCAGCAAGGAACAAAACTGGATGGAGAATGAGTTTGATGAATTGACAGAAGCAGGCTTCAGAAGGTGGGTAATAACAAACTTCTCTGAGCTAAAGGAACATGTTCTAACCCAATGCAAAGAAACTAAGAACCTTGAAAAAGGTTAGACAAAATGCTAACTAGAATAACCAGCTTAGAGAAGAACATAAATGACTTGATGGAGCTGAAAACACAGCACAAGAACTTTGAAGCATACACAAGTTTCAATAGCCAAATTGATCAAGCAGAAGAAAGGATATCAGAGATTGAAGATCAACTCAATGAAATAAAATGAGAAGGCAAGATTAGAGAAAAAGAGTGAAAAGAAATGAACAAAGCCTCCAAGAAATATGGGATTATGTGAAAAGACCTAATCTACATTTGATCAGTGTACCTGAATGTGATGGGAGAATGAATCCAAGCTGGAAAACACTCTTCAGGATATTATCCAGGAGAACTTCCCAACCTAGCAAGGCAGGCCAACATTCAAATCCAGGAAATACAGAGAATACCACAAAGATATTCCTCAAGAAGAGCAACCCCAAGGCATGTAATCATCAGATTCACTAGGTTTGAAATGAAGGAAAAATGCTAAGGACAGCCAGAGAGAAAGGTCAGGTTACCCACACAGGGAAGCCCATAAGACTCCTAGTGGATCTCTCGGCAGAAACCCTACAAGCCAGAAGAGAGTGGGGCCAATATTCAACATCCTTAAAGAAAAGAACTTTCAACCCAGAATTTCATATCCAGCCAAACTAAGCTTCATAAGTGAAGGAGAAATAAAATCCTTTACAGACAAGCAAATGCTGAGAGATTTCATCACCACCAGGCCTGCCTTACAAGAGCTCCTGAAGGAAGCACTAAACATGGAAAGGAACAACCAGTACCAGCCACTGCAAAAACATACCAAATCATAAAGACCATCAACACAATGAAGAAACTGCATCAACTAACTGGCAAACCAACCAGCTAGTATCAAAATGGCAGGATCAAATTCACACATAACAATATTAACCTTAAATGTAAATGGGCTAAATGCCCCTATCAAAAGACACAGACTGGCAAATTGGATAAAAAGTCAAGACCCATTGGTGTGCTGTATTCAGGAGACCCATCTCACGTGCAAAGACACACATAGACTCAAAATAAAGTGATGGAAGAAGATTTACCAAGCAAATGAAGAGAAAAAGGAAGCAGGGGCTGCAATCCTAGTCTATAAGGAAACAGACTTTAAACAACAAAGATCAAAAGAGACAAAGAAGGGCATTACATAATGGTGAAAGAATCAATGCAATAAGAAGAGATAACTGTCCTAAATATTCACCCAATACAGGAGCACCCAGATACATAAAGCAAGTTCTTAATGACCTACAAAGAGACTTAGACTCCCACACAATAATAGTGGGAGACTTTAACACTCCACTGTCAATATTAGATCAACAAGATAGAAAATTAACAAGGATATCCAGGACTTGAACTCACATCTGGACAAAGGTGACCTAATAGACATCTACAGAACTCTCAACCCCAAATCCACAAAATATGCATTCTTCTCAGCACCACATCACACTTACTCTAAAATTGACCACATAATTGGAAGTAAATCACTCCTTAGCAAATGCAAAAGAACAGAAATCATAACAACCAGTCTCTCAGACCACAGAGCAATCAAATTAGAACTCAAGACTAAGAAATTCATGCAAAACTGCACAACTACATGGAAACTGAACAAACTGCTCCTGAATGACTGCTGGATAAATAATGAAATGAAGGCAGAAATAACAATGTTCTTTGAAACCAATGAGAAGGAAGACACAATGTACCAGAATCTCTGGGACAAATTTAAAGCAGTGTCTAGAGGGAAATTTATAGCACTAAATGACCGCATGAGAAGCAAGGAAAGATCAAAAATCAACACCCTATTATCAAAATTGAAAGAGCTAGAGGAGCAAGATCAAAAAAACTCAAAAATTAGCAGAAGTAAAGAAATAACTAAGATCAGAGCAGAACTGAAGGAGATAGAGACACAAAAATCCCTTTAAAAATCAATAAATGAAGGATTTAGTTTTTTGAAAAGATCAACAGAATAGACTGCTAGCCAGACTAATAAAAAAGAAAAGAGAGAAATGAATAGATGCAATATAGAATGATAAAGGGGATATCACCACTGATTCCACAGAAATACAAACTACCATCAGAGATTACTACAAACAACTCAATGCACATTAACCAGTAAATCTAGAAGAAATGGATAAATTCCTGAACACTTTCACTCTCCCAAGACTAAACCTGGAAGAAGTTGAATCCCTGAATAGACTAATAAGGTCTGAAGTTGAGGCAGCAGTTAATAGTCTACTAACCAAAAAAAGTCCAGGTTCAGATGGGTTCACAGCCAAATTCTACCAGACGTATAAAGAAGAGCCAGTACCATTCATTCTGAAACTATTCCAAACAATATATAAAGAGAGAATACTCCCTAACTCATTTTATGAAACCCACATCATCCTGATACCAAAACCTGCCAGAGACACAATTAAAAAGGAAAATTTCAGGCCAATATTCATCATCAACATTGATACAAAAATCTTTAATAAAATACTGGCAAACCAAATGCAACAGCACATCAAAAAGATTATCCATCATGATCAAGTAGGCTTCATCGCCAGGATGCCAGGCTGGTTCAACGTATGTAAGTCTATAAACGTAATTCACCACATAAACAGAACCAAAGACGAAAACCACATGATCATCTCAATAGATGCAGAGACAGTCTTTGACAAAATTCAACAGTGCTTTATGCCAAAAACTCTCAATAAACTAGGTGTTGATGGAATGTCTCAAAATAATAAAAGCTATCTATGACAAACCCACAGCTAATATCATACTGAATAGGCAAAAACTGGAAGCATTTCCTTTGAAAACCGGCACTAGACAAGGGTGTCCTCTTTCACCATTCCTATTCAACATAGTATTGGAAGTTCTAGCCAGAGTAATCAGGCAAGAAAAAGAAATAAAGGGTATTCAATTAGGAAAAGAGGAAGTCAAATTATCTCTATTTGCAGATGACAGGATTACATATTTAGAAGACCCCAGCATCTCAGCCCAAAATCTCCTTAAGATGATTAGCAACTTCAGCAAAGTCTCAGGATACAAAATCAACGTGCAAAAGTCACAAAGCATTCTTATACATCAATAACAGACAAACTGAGAGCCAAATCATGAGTGAACTCCCATTCACAATTGCTACAAAGAGAATAAAATACCTAGGAATACAACTAACAAAGGACATGAAGGACCTCTTAAGGGAACTACAAACCACTGCTTAAGGAAATAAGAGAGGACACAAACAGATGGAAAAACATTCCATGCTTAGGAAGAATCAATACTGTGAGAATGGCTATACTGCCCAAAGTAATTTACAGATTCAATGCTATCCCCATCAAGCTACCGTTGACCTTCTTCACAGAACTGGGAAAACCCACCTTAAACTTCGTATGGAACCAAAAAGAGCCCACATAGCCAGGACAATCCTAAGCAAAAGAACAAAGCTGGAGGCATCATGCTACCTGACTTTAAACTATATTTCAAGGCTACAGTAATCAAAACAGCATGACACTGGTACCAAAACAGAGACATAGACCAATGGAACAGAACAGAGGCCTCAGAAGTAATTCCACACATCTACAAACATCTGATCTTTGACAAACCTGACAAAAACAAGCAATGAAGAAAGTATTCCCTGTTTAATAAATGATGTTGGGAAAACTGGCTAGCCATATGCAGAAAGCTATAACTGGACCCTTCCTTTCACCTTATACAAAAATTAACTCCAGATGGATTAAAGATTTAAACATAAAACCTAACACCATAAAAACCTAGAAGAAAAACTAGGCAATACCATTCAGGACATAGGCATAGGCAAGGACTTCATGACTAAAACACCAAAAGCAATGGCAACAAAAGCCAAAATAGACAAATGGGATCTAATTAAACTTAAGAGCTTCTGCACAGCAAAAGAAACAATCATTAGAGTGAACTGGCAACCAACAGAATGGGAAAAAAATTTGCAAGCTACCCATCTGACAAAGGGCTAATATCCAGAATCTACAAAGAACTAAAACAAATTTACAAGGAAAAAACAACACCATCAAAAAGTGGGCAAAGGATATGAACAGGCAATTTTCAAAAGAAGACATTTATGTGGCTAACAAACATGAAAAAATGCTCATCATCACTGGTCATTACAGGAATGCAAATCAAAACCGCATTGAGATACCATCTAATGCCAGTTAGAATGGCGGTCATTAAAAAATCTGGAGACAACAGATGCTAGAGAGAATGTGGAGGAATAAGAACACTTTTACACTGTTAGGAGTATAAATAAGTGCAACGATTGTGGAAGACAGTGTGGTGATTCCTCAAGGATCTAGAAATAGAAATACCATTTGACCAGCAATCCCATTACTGGGTATATATCCAAAGGATTATAAATCATTCTGTTATAAAGACACATGCACATGTATGTTCATTGTGGCACTGTTTACAATAGCAAAGACTTGAACCAACCCAAATGCCCATCAATGATAGACTGGATAAAGAAAATGTGGCACATATACACCATGGAATACTATGCAGCCATAAAAGGATGAGTTCATGTCCTTTGCAGGGACATGGATGAATCTGAAACCATCATTCTCAGCAAACTGACACAAGAACAGAAAACCAAACAGCATGGTACTGGTACCAAAACAGAGATATAGACCAATGGAACAGAACAGAGGCCTCAGAAGTAATGCCACACATCTACAACCATCTGATCTTTGACAAACCTGACAAAAACAAGCAATGGGGAAAGGATTCCTGTTTAATAAATGGTGTTGGGAAAACTGGCTAGCCATGTGCAGAAAGCTGAAACTGGACCCTTCCTTACACCTTATACAAAATTAACTCCAGATGGATTAAAGATTTAAACATAAGACCTAACACCATAAAAACCTAGAAGAAAAAAAAAACCTAGGCAAAACCATTCAGGACATAGGCATAGGCAAAGACTTAATGACTAAAACACAAAAAGCAATGGCAACAAAAGCCAACATTGACAAATGGGATCTAACTAAACTAAAGAGCTTCTGCACAGCAAAAGAAACTATCAATAGAGTGAACTGGCAACCAACAGATGGGAAAAAATTTTGCAAGCTACCCATCTGACAAAGGGCTAATATCCAGAATCTACAAAGAACTAAAACAAATTTACAAGAAAAAACAACACCATCAAAAAATGGGCAAAGGATATGAATACTTTTCAAAAGAAGACATTTATGTGGCCAACAAACATGAAAAATGCTCATCATCACTGGTCATTAGAGAAATGCAAATCAAAACCACATTGAAATACTGTCTCATGCCAGTTAGAATGGTGATCATTAAAAATCTGGAGACAACAGATGCTGGAGAGGATGTGGAGAAATAGAACACTTTTACACTGTTAGGAGTATAAATAAGTGCAACGATTGTGGAAGACAGTGTGGTGATTCCTCAAGGATCTAGAAATAGAAATACCATTTGACCAGCAATCCCATTACTGGGTATATATCCAAAGGATTATAAATCATTCTGTTATAAAGACACATGCACATGTATGTTCATTGTGGCACTTTTTACAATGGCAAAGACTTTGAACTAACCCAAATACCCATCAATGATAGACTGGATAAAGAAAATGTGGCACATGTACACCATGGAATACTGTGCAGCCATAAAAAAGGATGAGTTCATGTCCTTTGCAGGGACATGGATGAATCTGGAAACCATCATTCTCAGCAAACTGACAAAAGAACAGAAAACCAAACACCTCATGTTCTCACTCATAAGTGGGTGTTGAACAATGAGAACACATGGATACAGGGAGCAGAACATCACACACTGGGGTCTGTTGCGGGGTGAGGGGCTAGGGAAGCAATAGCAGGATGTGGGGAGATTGGGGAGGGATAACATTAGGAGAAATACCTAATGTAGGTGATAGGGGGATGGAGGCAGCAAACCACCATGGCATGTGTATACCTATGTAATAATCCTGCAAGATCTACACATGTACCACAGCACTTAAAGTATAATAATAATAAAAAATGGGTAATGTCCTATAGGGCAGTAAACTGATGTTTGAGGATTATCCTCTCTACGAGAAAGAAAGAAAATAAAATCATCAACCCTTAAATTTTCTAACTGGGCTCCAACTTTAAAAGGTTTTAAATGTTAATAATTTGTTAGTTGTGGTTATGTTTCCAAAGATGGCCCATTTCCCCTCATATGGGTTCTTACATGCTGTTAGAGGGGCATACAGTCATCTTTACAATTTATTTCCAGGTTTTGGGCAATTATTCCTGAAGTGTATTTTTTTTTCTTAGACTCACTCTGTCACCCAGGCTGGAGTGAAGTGACGCAATCTTGGCTCATTGCAACCTCCTGGCTTCAAGTGATTCTTGTGCCTTATACTCTTGAGTAGCTGGGATTACAGGCAGGTGCCACCATGCCAGCTATTTGTATTTTTAGTAGAGACAAGGTTTCACCATTTTGCCCAAGCTGGTCTTGAACTCCTGACCTCAGGCAATCCATCTGCCTCGGCTTTCCAAAGTGCAGGGATTATAGGCGTGGGCCACCGTGCCCGGCCCTGAATTGTATCTTCTGTGATTGTAAACTTCTCTAATGATTATTCTTGATCATAAAAGACTATTGTCACTTAGTGTTTATATGAAGACCCTTAGTTGAGTGTTTTTGTTTAGTCAGCTGGCATTTATTTATCTGATAGAGACTGGAAATTGGACATAGGTTTTATTTACAGATGCTCCTTGACTTATGATGGAGTTATATCCTGATAAACCTACTGTAAGTTGAAAATATTTTAAGTTGAAATACATTTAAAACCCTGATAAGCCCATAGTAAAGTAGAAACATCCTATGTTGAACCTTTTAAGTCCAAATGCTTCTTGAGTTATGATGGGTTATGTCCCAATAAATTGATTGTAAAGTCAAAAATTGTAAGTTGAACCACTCTAAGTCCAGAACTGTCCATATAGCATTTATACAATTAGGATTCAAAAAGGTACTTGTAATGCCATGGATACTATTCCTTTCCATCAGTTTTCTAGTTTGGGGAAGGGATTCTGCACAAACCCCTATCTTGACACCAGTTCAATGGTGGCTCTCATGTTGCTTGTGAACTCTGTCTTGGTGTTGTACATACTCCATTCGGTTTGTATAGTTTGCCTGATCTATGCACATAGATCCATTAAAAGGTCTTGGTTAGTGTATGTACTTCTCCATAGATGGTCAGCAAAAGCTGGAGCCATACAATATCAAGGCCAGTGACTTCTGTCATGTGGCTTGGTAAAGTTCCTGATGTCATATTTTGACTGCTTCAGTCATTCCAAAACTGTTTGCTCAGGAAAATGAGTTCCAGCATTAGCTCATTTATTTTCATGCTTGGATCCAAGAACCATCCAGTCTGACTCCACACAATTTTGCATACCTCACCTGTAACAGAGGGTGTAAGCTTCTTTCTCCGAGACCCAGTTTGCCAGGGTGCTGGCTTGCAGAAGGGACATTCTTTTCTTTCTTTAAGTTGTGAAGTTAAGCCAAAATCTAGACCGTGGTTCTGTTTGTTAGGAGGACTTTCTGGATGTCATTTCTATGTAGGGAGACTAGTCCTGGCTGTGCAACAGTGGGACCTGTTGTTTTATTGAATGAGATTTTCCTTAAATTTGTACCCAAGTATTTCTGATTATTAAGACATTAGAATTAATATATTTTCAAAGTAACAGTATTTTTATTTTCTTTTAATTAAAAAATAAGTCAAAATTATGGAAGATATGCAAGAAATTTGTCCTGACATTCTGACATTATAGTTACATGTTTGTTTAAATTTTTTGTTTTCTTTGGTAGAGAGAAGGACAGGTTCTTACATAAACTAGAAAAGTAACTAAACTGTCAATGTTAAGTGCTGGATTAGGGAAGGCTTTGTAGAGCATTTGATCACTGCGTGGAGAGGGTTTGCTGGCAAGGCCCATCAAGTATGCAGCTTCTTTTCTCCAGTTCAGTTATAGACACCACCAATGCTGCCATCCACACAGAGATTTGATTGGTTTCAGGTTATAGTAGTTAGAATGAGTACAATTTAAATGTAGTTATTAATGAGATATCTAAGCTTAGCATTTGTAAAAACATTTCTTTGAATTCCAATTATTATAGTCATCATTCTTGTGTTCACATGGCTCATTGTCTTATAATTTGCATAAAATTTTACATAGGACATTTTAACCAAAATCTCAGGAATTAGTTGGAATAAGGTACCAGTGAAAGGGTCTCTCATCTCAAGTAGCAAAATTACAGCTAAAAACAGATGGTGAACTAAGGAGAGGGGCTTCTTCCCGTAGCCCTAGAAAGCAGAACACTGAATACAATTAAATTACCCTTATCAGTGCCATCCGGTCTCCATAATTAACTTTTTTTCTGCCTGATCTTGGGTCAGCAGCTGCGGGCACCAGTTGCCTGCCTCCGAAGTCATTGTCGAAGAGTTGCTGATCCATCTTTGAACAGTGGCCATCCGGTGGTGTTGGGAGTCCTCGCTGTGGTGGGCGTCTTGAGGGAGCCTCCTGGGGATGATCACCTAGGTCCTGGCCTGGCCTGTACTCCCAAATGCTCCTTTTTTAGGTCACCTGCTCCAGCGGAGTCCTCCACCCTGAGAGGGGAGTGGGAAATCAATCCTGTGATGGTGATCATGACATCAGATGGAGCAGAGTGGAGACCTCCCTGGAGGCGTGACATGCTGTGACTCCACAGGGGTGGCCGTGGCAGCAGGGGTGGTCACGGCAGGGAGCATAGCCCTTGGTCCCCGAGCCATACAGTGCAGGGCACTTTGTTGTGGCCCTCAGGTGACAAGAGCCTTGGAAACCTTCATAGGATCCATCTGCGGGTGGCTTTCATGCCAGGCTTTGTGACTGTGCCTCCCTCCGTGCTGAGGTACTGACTGCAGCAGCCCATTCCCATGGGCAGGAGGCAGGTTTTAGATTTGGGGTCCCCTCGTGGGAACAGTATGGGAATGGGCAGCCCTTACACAGTCACGCCAGCTGCTGTGCACCTTATCAGGGACTGTGTGGGCTTCGGTGCATGTGCCATCCGGGAAAGCACCAGTGGCCTCAGCAGGAAAAGCAGCAATAGCGGCCGCCCCCTGGAGCTTCTTGTGTCAAAGGAGAGTTCACGTCCAGGAAGGGGATGGCCGCTGGCCCCATAGGACCTTTCCTGCAGGCAGCCGAGGCGGATACAGCTCAGCCACCCCACAACTTCGTTTGGAAATAGTGTTTGAGAATGAGTATTTCAGAAGGCAGCCTACCTAAGGCAAGTTAGCTCTCAGATGTGAGGGAAAAGCAAAAGGTCGCAGCTTCGGAGTGAACATAGTTCGGAATCTGAGCTCCCTGGGCAGGTTACACCAAAGACAGAGTAACCTTTTACTGCCTCTTACTTACTTACCAATCTTTGCTGTCTATGTATATGGTACAAATTTGCATTTTTGCTTAATTTTAATATAACTTTTATATATGTAAAATATTCATGTAGATGACATTTAAAGTGTTACATATAATTCCTCTCAATATAGTGTAAGCAAGTAATAATGACGTTAATTTTATCATCTTAATTGGAACTTTACACAAAGGAAATTTAGACAGTAAAAACCATGGTTGGTGACCCCCAGGACCTGCTCTTTCTCTGTCTCTGTGAATTTTAATTCATTTAATATTGTCTGGGTAACCAAAGATTTCTCATTTATTAACTCAATATTATTTCAAGATCCTAGTGTCATTTATGAACAGTAGGAATTCCATTAAGCATTACATAAAAGAGTCAACACCATCACAGTTAATATGAAAAATGTGACAGCGAGATGACATTTAAAATTTTTGTGCAATCAATACAAGTGTAAAGCCAAGTCCGGGTGGCTTGCAGCAGTGCCTGAAGTTCAAAACAGCCAACTCTTTTTTATTCCCTAGAGATCACTTATTAAAATTTTACTTAGTTGACCCAAATGTGTACATTTTCTTAATCTCAAACATTATTTGGAAACAATAACTGATAAAAATGGAACTATATAGAAAAATTTAGGAAGTCTATGCTTTCCACAAGAAAACAAATTCAAGCCTTATGTAAAATGCATGCCTCCCTCATATTCCATGTTGTGAATAGATTCAGGGAGACATAAAGCTGTTTCTTTTCTCGAGACACAGTCTTGCCGTGTCGCCCAGGCTGGAGTGCAATGGCGCAGTCTTGGCTCACTGCAACCCCCACCATCTGGGTTCAAGCGATTCTCCTGCCTCAGCCTCCCAAGTAGCTGGGATTACAGGTGCCCGCCACTATGCCTGGCTAATTTGTGTACTTTTAGTAGAGACGGGGTTTCACCATGTTGGCCAGGGTGGTCTCTGCCTGCCTGGGCCTCCCAAAGTCTGGAATTACAAGTGTGAGCCACCAAGCCTGGCCATAAAGCTGTTTTTAAGCTCCAAATTTTAGACCCTATCTAATGGATTCAGGGATTCACCTTATTTTGAAGTGTGATAGACCTGTGCCTAGGTGGAGTCTCTGTTTTTAAACCAGTTATGAAAAACTGCTTCTCAGATGCTTGTTCACCCATAAAGGCCTGGTGGCACTGTGCTGTCATGGACTCTGCTGCGACATGGCTGTGACTCGCTCTCCTGCCTTGAAGACCTTTCACGCAGACACACAATGCTCCCACAGAGCAGAGTCACAGAGGACCCAGCCTTTTATTCAAAGCCTATCATAAATCGAGAACAATTATTTTTAATTTGCTGCACATTTGAAACGTGCACGGAGTCCTTGGGAAATGTTGCAGGTATCTACCCTGTTCCCCAAGGGAAGGGACAGAGCATGGCAGGTGTGCATCCCTCCTGGGGCCTTCGCCTCCTGATGTTCCGCACCAAGGCCCGGTCCTCCTTTGGGGTCCCAGTGTGGCCCCCACACACCCAAGGGGCCCTGGCCTTTTGACATTTGCTCCCAGGGTGGGCACTGCCTCCACTTAACCTTCCCCGAGGGCCCCACATCCTGCTGCTCTGTCCCGATGCCACCAGAAGCCCTTCTAGCTCGGCCAGGCTTGGAACCTGGTGGCCCTGCGATGCTGCTCCCTCTACCTGTGGCCGCGCTAAGAGGGTGCTGCCGTCCGGCTCACTGAGCCCCACTTCCGCGCTGCACACAGCACTGTCGCCACCACACATGGCTCCTGAGCCGACCCCCACGTGCACAAGGCACCGTCACCACACACGGTCCCTGAGCCGACCCCCCGTGCTGCACACGGCACCGTCACCACACACACACACGGCCCCCGAGCCGACCCACGCTGCACACGGCACCGTCACACCACACACACACACACACACACACACACGGCCCCTGAGCCGACCCTGCGCTGCACACGGCACCGTCACCACACACACGGCCCCTGAGCCCACCCACGCTGCACACGGCACCGTCACCACACACACGGCCCCTGAGCCCACCGCCACACGGCACCGTCACCACACACACACACACACACACACGGCCCCGAGCCGACCCGCGCTACTGCACGGCACCGTCACCACACACGGTCCCTGAGCCGACCCACGCTGCACACGGCACCGTCACCACACACGGTCCCTGAGCCGACCCACGCTGCACACGGCACCGTCACCACACACACACACACACACACACACGGCCCCGAGCCGACCAGCGCTGCACAGCACCGTCACCACACACGGTCCCTGAGCCGACCCACGCTGCACACGGCACCGTCACCACACACACACACACACACACACACGGCCCCGAGCCGACCCACGCTGCACACGGCACCGTCACCACACACACGGTCCCTGAGCCGACCCACGCTGCACATGGCATCGTCACCACACACACACACACACGGCCCCGAGCCGACCCGCTGCACACGGCACCGTCACACACACGGCCCCTGAGCCGACCCACGCTGCACGGCACCGTCACCACACACGGTCCCTGAGCCGACCCACGCTGCACATGGCATCGTCACCGCACACACACACACACGGCCCCGAGCCGACCCACGCTGCACGGCACCGTCACCACACACACACACGGCCCCGAGCCGACCCGCGCTGCACACGGCACCGTCACCACACACACGGTCCCTGAGCCGACCCACGCTGCACACGGCACCGTCACCACACACACGGTCCCTGAGCCGACCCACGCTGCACATGGCATCGTCACCACACACACACACACGGCCCCGAGCCGACCCCACGCTGCACACGGCACCGTCACCACACACACGGCCCCTGAGCCCACCCACGCTGCACACGGCACCGTCACCACACACGGCCCCTGAGCCGACCCACGCTGCACACGGCACCGTCACCACACACACGGTCCCTGAGCCGACCACGCTGCACATGGCATCATCACCACACACACACACACACACACACACACACACGGCCCCAGGCCGACCCACGCTGCACACGGCACCGTCACCACACACACGGCCCCTAAGCCGACCCACGCTGCACGGCACCGTCACACACACGGCCCCTGAGCGACCCACGCTGCACATGGCATTGTCACCACACACACACACACACACACACACGGCCCCGAGCCGACCAGCGCTGCACACGGCACCGTCACCACACACACGGTCCCTGAGCCGACCCACGCTGCACATGGCATCATCACCACACACACACACACACACACACAGCCCCGAGCCGACCAGCGCTGCACACGGCACCGTCACCACACACATGGCCCCTAAGCCGACCCACGCTGCACGGCACCGTCACCACACACGGCCCCGAGCCGACCCGCACTGCACACGGCACCGTCACCACACACACACACACACACACACACACGGCCCCGAGCCGACCCACGCTGCACTGCAGCACCGTCACCACACACATGGCCCCTAAGCCGACCCACGCTGCACGGCACCGTCACCACACACACGGCCCCGAGCCGACCCGCACTGCACACGGCACCGTCACCACACACACACACACACACACGGCCCCGAGCCGACCCACGCTGCACACGGCACCGTCACCACACACACACGGTCCCGTCACCACACACGGCCCCTGAGCCGACCCGCTGCACACGGCACCGTCTACACACACACACACACACACACACACACACGGCCCCAGCCGACCCGCGCTGCACACGGCACCGTCACACACACACGGCCCCTGAGCCGACCCACGCTGCACACGGCACCACACACACACGGTCCCGTCACCACACACACGGCCCCTGAGCCGACCCTGCGCTGCACACGGCACCACACACACACACACGGCCCCGAGCCGACCCGCGCTGCACACAGCACTGTCGCCACCACACATGGCTCCTGAGCCGACCCACGCTGCACAGCACCGTCACCACACGGTCCCTGAGCCGACCACGCTGCACACGGCACCACACACACACACACACACACACGGCCCCAGGCCGACCCACGCTGCACACCGTCACCACACACGGTCCCTGAGCCGACCCGCTGCACACGGCACCGTCACCACACACACACACACACACACACACACACGGCCCCGAGCCGACCCGCGCTGCACACCGTCACCACACACGGCCCCTAAGCCGACCCACGCTGCACACGGCACCGTCACCACACACACGGCCCCTGAGCCGACCCACGCTGCACATGGCATTGTCACCACACACACACACACACACACACACGGCCCCGAGCCGACCCGCGCTGCACACGGCACCGTCACCACACACACACGGTCCCTGAGCCGACCCACGCTGCACATGGCATCATCACCACACACACACACACACACACACACAGCCCCGAGCCGACCCGCTGCACACGGCACCGTCACCACACACATGGCCCCTAAGCCGACCCACGCTGCACTGCAGCACCGTCACCACACACGGCCCCGAGCCGACCCGCACTGCACACGGCACCGTCACCACACACACACACACACACACACACGGCCCCGAGCCGACCCACGCTGCACACGGCACCGTCACCACACACGGCCCCTAAGCCGACCCACGCTGCACAGCACCGTCACCACACACGGTCCCTGAGCCGACCCACGCTGCACACGGCACCGTCACACACACACACACACACACACACACGGCCCCGAGCCGACCACGCTGCACGGCACCGTCACCACACACACGGTCCCTGAGCGACCCACGCTGCACACGGCACCGTCACCACACACACACACACACACACACGGCCCCGAGCCGACCCACGCTGCACACGGCACCGTCACACACACACACGGTCCCTGAGCCGACCCACGCTGCACATGGCATCGTCACCACACACACACACACACACGGCCCCGAGCCGACCCGCGCTGCACACGGCACCACACACACACACGGCCCCTGAGCCGACCCACGCTGCACACGGCACCGTCACCACACACGGTCCCTGAGCCGACCCACGCTGCACGGCACCGTCACCACACACACACACACGGCCCCGAGCCGACCCACGCTGCACACGGCACCGTCACCACACACACACACACGGCCCCGAGCCGACCCGCACTGCACACGGCACCGTCACACACACGGTCCCTGAGCCGACCCACGCTGCACACGGCACCGTCACCACACACGGTCCCTGAGCCGACCCACGCTGCACATGGCATCGTCACCGCACACACACACACACGGCCCCCGAGCCGACCCCACGCTGCACACGGCACCGTCACCACACACACGGCCCCTGAGCCCACCCACGCTGCACACGGCACCGTCACCACACACACGGCCCCTGAGCCGACCCACGCTGCACACGGCACCGTCACCACACACACGGTCCCTGAGCCGACCCACGCTGCACATGGCATCATCACCACACACACACACACACACACACACACACACACACACGGCCCCGAGCCGACCCACGCTGCACTGCAGCACCGTCACCACACACCACGGCCCCTAAGCCGACCCACGCTGCACGGCACCGTCACACACACGGCCCCTGAGCGACCCACGCTGCACATGGCATTGTCACCACACACACACACACACACACACACGGCCCCGAGCCGACCCAGCTGCACACGGCACCGTCACCACACACACGGTCCCTGAGCCGACCCACGCTGCACATGGCATCATCACCACACACACACACACACACACACAGCCCCGAGCCGACCCAGCGCTGCACACGGCACCGTCACCACACACACACGGTCCCTGAGCCGACCCACGCTGCACATGGCATCATCACCACACACACACACACACACACACACACAGCCCCGAGCCGACCCGCGCTGCACACGGCACCGTCACCACACACATGGCCCCTAAGCCGACCCACGCTGCACACGGCACCGTCACCACACACGGTCCCGTCACCACACACACGGCCCCTGAGCCGACCCGCGCTGCACACGGCACCGTGTACACACACACACACACACGGCCCCGAGCCGACCCGCGCTACTGCAGCACCGTCACCACACACACGGCCCCTGAGCCGACCCACGCTGCACACGGCACCGTCACCACACACGGTCCCGTCACCACACACACACACACACACACACACACACACGGCCCCGAGCCGACCCGCACTGCACGGCACCGTCACCACACACGGTCCCTGAGCCGACCCACGCTGCACATGGCATCATCACCACACACACACACACACACACACACGGCCCCGAGCCGACCCGCGCTGCACACGGCACCGTCACCACACACGGCCCCTAAGCCGACCCACGCTGCACACGGCACCGTCACCACACACACGGTCCCGTCACCACACACACGGCCCCTAAGCCGACCCACGCTGCACACGGCACCGTCACCACACACACACACACACACACACACACACACGGCCCCGAGCCGACCCACGCTGCACACGGCACCGTCACCACACACACGGTCCCGTCACCACACACACGGTCCCGTCACCACACACGGCCCCTGAGCCGACCCGCGCTGCACGGCACCGTCTACACACACACACACACACACACACACACACACGGCCCCAGGCCGACCCGTGCTGCACACGGCACCGTCACACACACGGCCCCTGAGCCGACCCCGCTGCACACGGCACCGTCACCACACACACGGTCCGTCACCACACACACGGCCCCGAGCCGACCCGTGCTGCACACGGCACCGTCACACACACACACGGCCCCTAAGCCGACCCACGCTGCACTGCAGCACCGTCACCACACACACGGTCCCGTCACCACACACGGCCCCGAGCCGACCCGCACTGCACACGGCACCGTCACCACACACACACACACACACACACACACACACACACGGCCCCGAGCCGACCCACGCTGCACGGCACCGTCACCACACACGGTCCCGTCACCACACACACGGCCCCTGAGCCGACCCGCACTGCACGGCACCGTCTACACACACACACACACACACACACACACACACGGCCCCGAGCCGACCCCGTGCTGCACACGGCACCGTCACCACACACACGGCCCCTGAGCCGACCCCGCGCTGCACACGGCACCGTCACCACACACACGGTCCCGTCACCACACACACGGCCCCTGAGCCGACCCCGCGCTGCACATGGCACCGTGTACACACACACACACACACACGGCCCCCGAGCCGACCCCGCGCTGCACACGGCACCGTCACCACACACACGGCCCCTGAGCCGACCCACGCTGCACACGGCACCGTCACCACACACACGGTCCCGTCACCACACACACACACACACACACACACGGCCCCGAGCCGACCCACGCTGCACACGGCACCGTCACCACACACACGGTCCCTGAGCCGACCCACGCTGCACATGGCATCATCACCACACACACACACACACACACACACGGCCCCGAGCCGACCCCGCGCTGCATACGGCACCGTCACCACACACGGCCCCTAAGCCGACCCACGCTGCACACGGCACCGTCACCACACACGGTCCCGTCACCACACACGGCCCCTAAGCCGACCCACGCTGCACACGGCACCGTCACACACACACACACACACACACACGGCCCCGAGCCGACCCCGCTGCATACGGCACCGTCACCACACACGGTCCCGTCACCACACACACGGTCCCGTCACCACACACACGGCCCCTGAGCCGACCCCGCGCTGCACACGGCACCGTCTACACACACACACACACACACACACACACACACGGCCCCCGAGCCGACCCCGTGCTGCACACGGCACCGTCACCACACACACGGCCCCTGAGCCGACCCCGCGCTGCACACGGCACCGTCACCACACACGGTCCCGTCACCACACACGGCCCCGAGCCGACCCGTGCTGCACACGGCACCGTCACCACACACACACGGCCCCTAAGCCGACCCACGCTGCACACGGCACCGTCACACACACACACACGGTCCCGTCACCACACACACGGCCCCCGAGCCGACCCCGCACTGCACACGGCACCGTCACACACACACACACACACACACACACACACACGGCCCCCGAGCCGACCCACGCTGCACACGGCACCGTCACCACACACACGGTCCCGTCACCACACACACGGCCCCTGAGCCGACCCCGCACTGCACACGGCACCGTGTACACACACACACACACACGGCCCCCGAGCCGACCCCGCGCTGCATACGGCACCGTCACCACACACACGGTCCCTGAGCTGACCCCGCGCTGCAAACGGCACCGTCACCACCACACACAGGCGGCTCCTGAGCCCGAGGTGTCAGGGACGGGCCCCTGACTCTGCCCTCAGCTGGGTACCCTTCTCCTGGGCTGGGACCGGCACAGAGGACAGGGTCGCTTCTCAGCTCTGCGGTGACCCCCGTGGTCTCCCGAAGACAAGCACCATTCTTGAGGGAAGATCACGGCTTCTCGCCAGCCTCCCTGACGAGTTCAGTCACACGCTGAGACCAGAGCGGGCGTCACCCTCGGTTCCTGCACGGTAAGTGCATCTGACAGTCTTGACCAGTGAAGCTGGTTGGGGGAATCCGTGGGAATTTGAGTTTCCTGGAATGAGTCAAGCATCATGAATGTAACTTTGAACACTTGATCAGAAAAAGAAAATACTTAACACATTTCTGAGAAATCATGACTAAGATGATTTTTAAAAATACTATTTAAAAAGGTAAGTATTGAGGAAGACTCTACTTTGAACCAACTCTTCAGGGAAGTTTTAGCGAGAATCAAACATCTTTATATGTAGTTGAATTAGTGACTCTAAATATATCCATTTGGTCTATGAGAATGCTTTCTTATCAGTTTTTTAAATTAAGTATTTTTAATTTCCAAACTTAAGAAAGTGACAATGGGTAAGTATTTTTGGTAAAGATGAGCTTCTGCTATGCACACTGCTTTGTAACCTTTATCCCCCTAATGATGTGTGATGGGAGTCATCTTTCATTCTCTTTCTCGGTTTTTGCTACTGGTGGAGTGTTTTAGGTCTGGTTTGATTCAAACGACATAGAAGTGAATGCATTGAGAGTGAGCATCTGCCTCTCCTCGCATTTCCTACTCTAGAAATGACTTTGGTTAGGATGGCCACCCTTCTCCCAGCCTTATTTCCACACCTGTAAGATAAATGTCTGTACGTGAAATACACCTCTTTTTCACAGATGGATCACGTTGGACTTATTTTGTGCTTCACTGTGTCTTTTGTCTCTTGATGTACATCAGACAGATATCCTGGCTGTTGATATGTCTCTTGCATTTGAGTGGCTGCATGACACTGCACATATGGATGCACCATAAAATGTGTCGTGTGGGCATTTGGGTTACTTTCTTTTTAGGTGAATGCCGAAATAAACTTCTTTGTGTATGTACCTTTCTTGATTATACAGATGTCTTTCTAGCACAGGCTCCTGGAAGAGTTGGCTGGGCCATCGTTGACATTTGTGCCTTCACTGCCCATGCTATGTGCTCATATATTGTATGCATTTAACCACTTCCCTACCAATGGATAGTGAGATTATTTCCCCATGTTAGTTTCTCCTAAAGTACATTCTCATTTTAAGCAAATGAGAATAAGCCAAGCTTAAGGTCAAATCCCTTTGGAACATGAAGGTTCAGACAAGGCGTGGCCTTAAGAATTCGGTTCTTGTGGTTTTGAGAATGAGTGCATTATTCTTACTCTTTTGATTCTAAGAAAGAGTAACTGTTGCTAAGGCTTAGAATGCCCTTAATTGTTTGGATAACTTCATGAATTTCAGATTTATTCATATTCAATAGTTGTTTGGAAAGATAAGGATGTGAATTCAATTCAGAACAAGAGGAAAAGTTCAAAATTTTGCTCTACATGACTGTTTCATCATTTCAGTTCACGATTGTTTTAAATTGTGGATTTGTTTCTTGGATGGGTTGTGCAATTTTGGGGCATGTACAAATACCTATGTACATTTATTGCTGAAAGAGGTTTGTTTACTACTTTATAAAATCTTAAGGGATCCCAAAAGTGATTTCCAACAAACAGGTGTTTTCTCCATGATGACTATGATGATGTATTTTCATTACTTCAGCATTCTTCATGGTTTATTCTGTAGCCTCTCTGCTGATGCCCAAATGCACACACATACACGCTCCTTTGCCCGCATACTGACACACACACGTTCACCTGCCCACATGCTGACACGTGCACACACATTGTTATTACCTGTCATCCTAACTTTCCTTTCCTTTGATGTTCCCTGAGTTTTGAATTTTAATTTGATGAGTTCAGGCAGAGTCTGATTTGTGACTTCTGTTTATGTTGTAACTTGGGACTATCTGACTTTAACTGAATACAAGCCACAAATGGGCAGTAAAAAGATGATTATGACAGCTATGCTTGTGGGGCACCTGCCCATACCCCGGTGCTTTGCTGATTGTTTTCAGGTTCTGACCCACCTAATTCTCTGAGTAACTTTCACAGTCAGTAGGAATAGGAAGCATGGCCCTGTGAGCTGAAGTGACCCATGGGGGCTCCATCAGCATGGAGGTACTTACGGGAAGTCCACAGGGAGGAACTCCAGAGTCTGCATCTCCTGCTGCTCCCCACCGCACATTCCTCCAGGTCCTTGTATTCACTTGTGCGCCTGGACCAGAGGACAGGGCTCCTGTTCCATACCAGCCTTCCCTGATGGCAGCCAAGCCCCAGGCTAGTGCCATGAAGGCATCCTCAGTCATGAGGGCTAGGCAGACTTGACCACCTTTTTTTCCACTCTAAGTTCTGTAACATACAAGGACAAAATAAAGAAAGCCTGGAATACATACATGGGCAGTGCCTGTGTCAGCGAGTGACAGGCTTTCAGCAGCACAGTAAGTCCTCACTTCATGTCTTCAGTAGGTTCCTGGAAGCTGCAAGTTTAAGTC
Source organism: Saguinus midas (assembly GCA_021498475.1). Lineage (NCBI taxonomy): Eukaryota > Metazoa > Chordata > Mammalia > Primates > Cebidae > Saguinus > Saguinus midas. The sequence continues at coordinate 16,777,579 of CM038405.1, read as the reverse complement.
GATTGACATATAGTGAAAGCAATGTTTTTTCCTCATCCAGTTGGTAAGGAAACAAAGTTGATCTAAAAGACATTATTGTAGGATTTGTTGTAAGTTGTTTTGCCTGCAGTCACAGTTGCTGTGAACCAATCAATGACATTCAAGACTTGTTGCACAGCATGCTGGTTAATCTATGGCTCAGCTTGAGTGGGCCATGGGGTTCCCAGGCATTGGTCAGATGTTCTTCTGAGCATGCCTGGAGGTGTTTCTGAATGAGATTCTCATGAGAATTTGTGTCCTCAGTGAAGCAGACCCCTTCTTAGGGTGGGGCTCAACCAATCCTCTCAAAGACCTGATTAGAATGGAGGACACCTTCTCCTAAGTCTGAGGGAATTCCTGCTTGATGGCCTTTGACATCAGCTCTTCCTGGATCTTGAGCCCACAGGCTTCAGACTGGAACTTCACAGTTGATTTCCTGGGCCTTCTGCTGGCTGACACACTCTGCAGATCTTGGGATCTGTCGGCCTCCATGCATGTGTGAGCCAGTCCCTTACAAATCTCCTCTGCACATGCGCACCCTATTGGTTTATCTGGAGACTCCTGATGAATACACACACCAGTGCAGATTTTTAGTTCAGCAAACCCAGTGGTGCTGGAGCAGCTCATACTGGCTTGCAAGAACCAACTGTTAAGTTTTCAGGAATCTTGTGTGCCAGTAAAAAGATGAAATGATATAAACTTAAATAATTACATTACCAACAAAGGTAATAAATATTCAGAACCCCTAGGTACTTTGTGGGTGCTTTAAAATTTCTTTGTTTCTCTCTTGTCTGCGAGGAGGTGCATTTCATGCTGTGTTGCTGCACACCTCCCCTTAGCTCCCTGTTCAGTGATGTCATAGGGGTAGCTTGGAGGAAGCCCGGTGGGAGAATTTACACCATAGGAATCAGCAGATATTTTGAATCAGGCTCTGATTTATTATTCTGGTGATTGTGTAGACTTAAAATGATGGAGAATTTATTACTGCAGATTAAATCTAAAAGTGTATTACATCTGTGGCCATCATATTGTAAATAGCATAAACACTTGAGTTATGTTCTTTTAATATTCCAAACTATTATCTGGTTCAGCAAAAAATTATTCACACCAAGGATAAATAAGTGAAATTCTGACATATATCTTCATTATTTCACTGTTATCCTGCTTATTAACCTAAACAGAAATATCCACCAGCATTCATATTGGAACTGCAGTCATTTGTCAGTGACACTGGCAGCTTCTTTGCTGAGTCAGATAGTGATCAAGCTTTTCTTCATCGTCTTACTTGGTAACAATGTTGTTACTGATAGTTATAAAAATTTATGGTGGGTTTGCAAGAAACACCAAGTCACAAAGAAATTATAGGTGTATTAAATTTACAAGAAAGAGTATTATATATTTTATCTTTTAAAAAAATTTGTGCAACTCATTTTTTACATAGCAAACCTACAAAGACACATACATACATATTTCTCTGGAGAGGTGGCTGATAAGCATTATCAGCACACCACTGCTTAAGGACAAAGGGCAGAATTTTTATCATGACTGTCACTTGCCATCTGTACTTGGATGAATTTCTTCTGTGATATGAATAGAATAGGCCTTTTTTTATGGACTGATATAAACATGAGGGATTAGATTTTGAAAGAATATTTACTTTGAGCATAACACTATATTATTGTTTGTTTTTACAAACCAAGAAGAGTTTTTTTCTTATAAACTGTCTAAGAAATGGGAACACGTATGTTCTATGTCCTTAGAAATGTCGTTATTTTAACAAATTGCTCTTAAAATTTAGTGTATGAATAAAGCTAAATGGGTGATAGAGACTTGAGCTACACAAAGCTTCTAGTATATTCTGTGGCCTTCATTTTAGCCTTAATGATGCACCCAGGAGATGGAATCAACTTTCCATTGTCAGACCTAAGAGTATTTTAATCTTATTAACAATTATATCTTTTTAAGAAAATATAAAATTTCAATGCTTAAGTAATATGCATTTTTTTCTAGAATTCAAGTGAAGAAAACACATTTTACCTCCATGTTTAACCATAAACCTTAGAGTCTGCCCATCAGTAGTGTGGATTTCCTGTTCAGATCAGGATCTTAAATGCTGATTTGAAAACCTGGGATTATGAATTAAAATTCATGACTTATTTAGATAATTGGAGTTTATCAAAATTAGTAATTTTTGTGCTTTCAAGGACACCATCAGAAACTGAACAGACAAAATAAAGGGTGGGAGAAAGTATTTTCATATCAAATATCTCTATCCAGAGAACTTTCATAACTTAACAATAAAAGGACTAATAACCCAACTGAAAAGTGGACAGAGGGATTTTGCTTTGACATGTAAGGATCATCTTGGAGGTCATCACTCTTATCTTCCTCACAAGAGAGGTACTGACCCTGCTGAAAAGTGACAGCTTTTCTTAGATACCTGGGGGAATTGAGGTCATAGCACACATGTTCCTCCCCAAAATTGGAGCAATCATCAGGTGGGTGCAGAAATTACAGCTGGCCACCGCGGCTGGGAGGAGCAGCCCTAGCTGGAGTCAGCACCCACTGGGAGCCCTGAAACCACAGTTGTCAAAGTGCTGGACTCTAAGCATGAACTAGCTTGAGAGAAAGACTCCAGAAACCCTATTCTACTTCTGTGAGTTTTCTAGGACTCCCACTAGGGTGCGCATGTGAAGATCATAGAAAAATACCCCCATACTTCTGCCAGGAACAGGAGGGAAGTCACCGTTATGGAGTCTCGCAAAGCGTTATGTTCTTATCAAGGACTTCCCTCAACAGAAATCTGTTTTTCAAGCCGCACAGTCTTGGGTTTTATGGGAGCTTAAGCAGTGGGAGTGAAGGGAAATTCTCAACTCAAGCCCCATTGTCTTCCTTCCTTACACAGGGAAAAGAAAGCTAAGAAGCACTTATGATGGTTGCAGCCCAGGGGCACAGGCTTATTATGGAACTGAGACCCAATTGTAGCATCGTTGAGTGGCTCTTCCCCTTCATCACCTTTCTACCACATCAGTAGGGCTCCTGTATAATAACATGGAACTAGAGCTGAAAGGGGTAATTGCTAGATTCAAACCCTATTTAAGAAGATGTCTTGGGGAGACCAAAAGGTATAACAGGGGAGACAAAACCAAGGACAACAGAGGACATTTTAGCCTCTTAAACCTACAGCTACAGCAAACATAAACACAGCCTGACTCCTAGGCAGGCAGACATAAATCTTGCACTAAAGTTTCATTTAACTCGTGCACTTTTACCTGCTGCGCTATCCAACGTGTAACACAAAACCTATAAGGCATGTTCAAAGGAAAAAAATGAAAGACAGTCTAAAGACACAAAGCAAGTCCCAAAATAAGACCTAGATATAGCAAGACTGAAGATATAAACAGGGAGTGCTCAAGAGTTCTAATGTAAAAAGTGAACACCTACAAGAACAGATGAGTGATATAAGCAAAGAGGTGGAAACTCTAAGAAAATCAAAGAGAAATGCTGGACATAAAAAACAATGCAATAGAAATGACAAATGCCTTTGATGGCCTAATCAGTAGACTAGGGTTAGGCCAGGTAAAAATCAGTGCGCTTAAAGAATTTCCAAACTGAAAAGAAGATAGAAAAGACTTTTTAAAAAGTATAACAGAATAGCCAAGAACTGTAGGAGAATTACAAAAGAAGTAACATATATGAAATGGGAATACCAGAAAGAGAAGAAAGAAAGAAAAGAAAAGCAGAACTATTTGTAGTAAAAATTTCTGAGAATTTCTCAAAACTAATGGTAGATACCAAACCAGATCCAGGAAGTGAAAAGAACAAGCAAGATATGTATTAAAAATCCACAGCTAAGCATTTTATATTTGAGCTCTAGAAAATCAAAGATGAAAATAAAATCTTGAAAGAAGCTACATAAATAAAATGGCTAACATACTGAGGATTAACAATAAGAATTACTTAAGTCTACTCTTGAAAAACCATACAAACAGGAAAAAAAGTGGATTCAAATATTTAAACTGTTGAAAGAAAAAAATAAAACACCAACCCAGAATTCTGTATATAGATGACTTTATCTAAAACAGCAGAAACACATTCTTCTCAAGCTTACATGGAATATTGACCAAGATAGACTATATTCTGCACAATAAAACACACCTTAAATATTTAAAAGAACAGAAGTATAATGAAGTCTGCTCTTAGACCACAGTGGAATTAAACTAGAAATCAATAACGGAAAGCCAGAAAATTCTAAAATGTATGGGTATTAAACAACATACTTCTAAATAACACATTGGTCAAAGAAGAAGTCAAGATAAATTTTAAAATATTTTGAACTAAAAATGAAAATTCAGCTTATCAAAATTTTTGAGATACCAAAGAAGCAAGATTAGAAGGAAATTTATTTAGCGCTCAATACATACTTAGAAATGGAGTAAGATCCGAAATCAATCATCTAAGCTTCTGCTTTAAAAAAACTGGAGAAGGCCAAATTAAATCCAAAATAAGCAGAAGAAAAGAAATACTATGAATAAGAAAGGTAATCAATGAAACTGAAAATAAGAAATAGGTAGAGAAACTTAATGAAGCCCAGAGCTAGCTCTTTGAAAAGACCAAAGCATTTGTTAAACCTCTGACCAGGCTAATGAAGAAAAAAGGAGAGAGGATCCAAATTACTGAAATCAGAAATGAAAGAAAGGTCATCAGTCCTGATTCCAAGATATTATAATAATCTCTTATTTAAAAGATAATTGAATATTATGAACAACTCTGTGCCCACAAATTTGATAATGCAGATGAAATGGAGAAATTGTTTAAAAAACAAACCTGTCAAAACTGACACAAGAAAAAGATGATCTGAACAGGCCTGTATCTATTAAAGAAATTTAACCAGTAACTAACAATTTTCCAAAACGGTAAGCACTGAGCCCATATGGGTTCACTGGTGAATTCTATCAAACACTTAAGGAAGACAATTATTTCAGTACTCTACAATCACTTCCAGAAGACAGAAATAGAGGGAATATTTCCTAAGTCATTCTGCAGGATCAGCATTACCCTCAAACCAAAAGCAGACAAAGACATTTAAAGAAGGCAACACTGCAGACCAGTATTTCTCATGAATGTAGATGTGGAGATCCCCAACAAAGTATGAGCAAATCAGATCCAACAATGTATAAAAATAATTGTACACCATGACCAAGCTGGATTTATCCCAGGTATGCAAGACTGGTTCAACATCTGAAAATTGTAATCATCAACAGGCTAAAGAAGAAAAAATTATATGATGACATCTACAGTACAGCAAAAGCATTTGCTAAAAACCAACACCACTTTATAATAAAACTTCCTACAACATAGGAATGGAGGGGGAACTTCCTCAACTTGACGAAGAATACTTACAAAAACCCTATAGCTAACCTCATACTTCATGGTGAGAAACTGGATATTTTCCCCTCATATCAGAAGCATAGCACTCTTATCATGTTGGAAGTTTCAGCAAATGAAATGAGACAGGAAAAGGAAATAAAAGCTATACAGACCAAGAAGGGAGAAATAAACCCATTTCACAGATGACATTATTGTCTGTGCAAAAATTACAAAGAATCCTGAAACAAATAAACAATTATAGCAAGGTTGCAAAATACAAGGTTATCATCCAGAAGTGATTTTCCTAAACACCAGCAATAAAAAATTGGAATTTGAAATTAAAGACACATAAAATTAACACCAAAAATAGGAAATTCTTAGGCATAAATCCAAGACAACATGCATAAAATCTCTATGAAGACAGCTACAAAACTCTTATAAAAGACATGACATTTTCACAATGTTGGAGGGATGACTTCAAGACTTATTAGAAAGGTACTATAATAAAGACAGTGTTGTATTGGTCAAAAAATAGACAAATAGTTCAATAGTACAGAATAGACAGCCCAGAAAATAGATTCAGTGCAAATAGGGCCAACTGATCTTTGACAAAAGAGCAATTCAGTGGAGAAAAGATGACCTTTTCAAAAATGGTGCTGGAACAACTGAACATCTACATGCAAAAAAAAAAAAAAAAAAAAATGGATCTAGACATAGACCTTTGACTTGTCAAAAAAAAAAAAAAAACTGAAAATGGATCATAGGCCTGTATGTAGAATGTAAAACTATAAAACTTATAGAAGATAACATAGAATATCTAGGTGACCTTGGATTTGGTGATGACTTTTTAGGTACAATACCAAAAGCACTGTTCATGAAAGAAATAATTGCTAAGTTGAATTTCCATTAAAATAAAAAATTTCTCTGTGAAAACTGTGTTCAGAGAATGAAATGACAAGTTACAAACTGGGAGAAAATATTGACAAAACACTTATCTAATAAAATACATGGATTGGTAGCCAGGATTTATGACTTGCCTGCTTATCCAAAAGAAATTTACTCAGCCAAATAACTTTCTTGGTTATAAAAGGGCAGCTTCCTTCACTTCTTCACCTCCTTTGCTTTCCTCCCTGCTGCTCCTGTAGTGTCACAAATGTTTTTGGTAGATCAGCCCCATGGTGGGCAGGTGTTTCCGGTAGAACAGTCCCGGGGTGGGCAGGTGTTTCTGGTAGAGCAGCCCCATGGTGGGCAGGTGTTTCCAGTAGAACAGTCCCGGGGTGGGCAGGTGTTTCTGGTAGAACAGTCCCGTGGTGGGCAGGTGTTTCCAGTAGAACAGTCCCGGGGTGGGCAGGTGTTTCTGGTAGACCAGCTCCACAGTGGGCAGAGGCCCACTCATTTGCCTTCCTGTGTACCTGGTTGGTCTAAAGTCAGTGAGAGAATGAAATCATTTATTCTCTTGAAGTTGTCCTGAAGAGCACCTCCTACATTAGTTCTTCTGATAGCCGAGGTGGACACATGCCTTTGGTGAGGTAGGTAACCAATTTTATGTGCAAATGAGTGGGTTAACTTCTGTAGAGGCACATGGCAATGTGAGTTGGGTCAAAACTCTAGGTTTCTGATCCCCATGATGTGACACATTGTGATACAGCAAAATGTGTTTCTCTAATAAGGTATAGTCAAAGCTGCTGCTTCAAATTATTGCCAGTTTTGGGTACTTACTTTTGAACTCATGCCTCGCTGTGAATTTTTTCAAGGAGTTGTAACAGGATCCATACTTTAATTCATACTTAGTAAACTCTGTAAAACTGTCCTTTGTGAAACATAGAGCATTTCCCCCTTTATAGACTGTTTATTGAGAGAGTTTATTCAACTTTGGTAATGTGGGGAGGGCGTCTGGGATGCAGTGAGGGGATGGGTTCTGGTCTGTGCTACACGGGCATGTGTTTACTGTCTGGTAAGGCATTTCAAAGGTGGGATTTTCCTGAAAAGTCACCGAAGACTTTTCAAACAACTTACCTTTTGATAAGCTTGACAAAACCAGGTTTCTTTACAAAATCCCAGTTAAAAATGCTGATCCCAAGTACTAGTAGCCAAAAATATATGACATCTTACTGCAAAAATAACTCTGCAACCTTTCCCCACTGCCAGCAAGTTTAGGGTTTGCTCGTAGATCAGCGAGGTTAGTGAAAGACCTGTTAGGAAGCTTTGGTTACTCTCTAGCTTGTTCCCACACTTCAGGCTCCAGCCATGGTCGTTAACAAGAATTCTAAATTGGGCGTTGTGGGTGGTGATCGTAGCTCTTGAATCTAGATGAGCTCAACATTGTTAAAATTCTTCAAAAGCAATCACAGTGACTCCACAAAGGATCATAATGGCACCTAGCATCTCTTCTGATGGAAGTATAATGACAAACTGTAAAAACAGGAAGCAGATGCTAAGCAAGCTCAGCAACTAGTATAGTTAAAGCTGTACTTTATGCTAGTTGCCGAGACTGGTGAGAATACCAGTGGATATCCCCACAAGGGAGAAATTGAATCTTTGAACCTAACAGTAGACATAATAGTCTGTGATTTTATCCTTTTTCTAAAAATGTGCTGTCACCAAAGTGAGACAGTGACCTTGTTCCCAGTCTCATTTCCCTGATTTGTAACTGGAGAGACAGGAGATATGGTATTGTAATAAATTCATGAAATTTGAGAAAAAATTAGTTGCTGATTTTCACTGTGGGCAGGTTTTGCACCTGCATGTAATGATGGTGTAATTTCTTGTTATCAGGTAAAGTGCAATCATACTTGGAAATGGGAACTGCCCTCTTAGCATCAGGAAGGGGTTGGGCTAGTGGAAACTCGCTGTGAAGCATGGCTGGTGCTAGTCCACCCAAAATGACCCATTATTTTCAGGCACATGTGAAAATCCTTTCTCTCCGATGCAGTTTTAAGGAAGGATTAGGGTATTTTGAGATGTAACAGTTTTGTCACATGGCCTGCCTAAGTAAAAGACAAGTATCATTTGCAGTCTCGGACACTCAGTCCTTTGAAAGGAAGTGGGTGGTTTCCTTGGGTTTGCCATTCCATGTCCTTATCACAGCCGTGGTGAGAATGAGGGGTGAGGGAGGCGCTGGGAGTAAGGCACTCGGAACCGTGGAGCTCTGAAGGGGAGCTGTCTGGCGGCAACCTAGGACCTGGGAACTGTTCACAGGTGGATTTGTGGAGGTTTTGGCTTCAGTGACGGAAAGTGATAGTGCCATTCATGCATGGGATACCAGAGCCAGGCTCAGAGCTGGGCTTCCATGAGTTAAGAGTGACTCAAGAGGAGACCTCTCAGCAGGCAAATCTGCAGCTTGGAGGAGTCCAGGCCAGACTTCATGATTTGAAAATCATGTTTGTGAACATCATAGTGAAAGGTGTGATGGGAGGAAATCCCTATGAAGGTGCGAGGGCCCAGCATGTGGAATGGTGGAATCCTACATTGTGGTTAATGACCTGGGAAGGATATGCATTGGGGCATGGATGGCTGTGGGGTCCAGATTGCAAAAGCTCGGCAATGAGTAGGGATAGACCTTCTAAAAACACAAAGTCAGCTATTGCAGTTAAACTGCGCATAACCAACCACAATTGTACCAGATTATAAATTACAGGATTTAGTGACTTTGAAAAGAGCATAGAAAACAACATGAGCATTAGTTTTTTAAGCAGGCATTTTCTAACTCTTAGTTGACAGATAGGTCTAAATCCAAGATTAGGGTGACTTGTAATGCTGCATCCCTGATGACATGACAGAGCCAGGAGACACTCACCACTGCCTCCGCCGAGGGCACTAGGCATTGTCTCCACCATTTGCAGCTGTGTGATGAGGTGCCTCCAGGGAGCCTGGTTTTGTGAGGCCCACCACTCCTTAAAGAATTTTCAACATCTCCAAATTCTTATAGTGCTAGGAAATCAGGGTTAAAAAACAAAATTCACACTGTTTGTGGAACATGATGCTTGGATTCTCACTGCTGGGGAAGAAACAGAAGAAGGGGTTGACATTCAAGAGCTTGACAATTGAATTGGGCTTGTAAAACAGTTAAAGAAGAAAATAAGATTTAAGTTGACAGTTCAGGGGACTACGGAAGAAGCAATGTTGGTAAACTGATCATAACTCAATAATTTCAGAGTTTTTTGTGGTCTTTCTATTGTCCTACACATTTTAAGTAATCAAGCATTAGGTGTGCAGGGAAAGGAAAGAATCAAAGCCTCTTAATTAAAACTTAGCCCCAAGCCGGCGCGGTGGCTCAAGCCTGTAATCCCAGCACTTTGGGAGGCCGAGGCGGGTGGATCACGAGGTCAAGAGATCGAGACCATCCTGGTCAGCATGGTGAAACCCCGTCTCTACTAAAGATACAAAAAATTAGCTGGGCATGGTGGCACGTGCCTGTAATCCCAGCTACTCAGGAGGCTGAGGCAGGAGAATTGCCTGAACCCAGGAGGTGGAGGTTGCGGTGAGCTGAGATCGTGCCATTGCACTCCAGCCTGGGTAACAAGAGCGAAACTCCATGTCAAAAAAACCAAAAAAACAAAAAAACAACAAAAAAAAACTTAGCCCCGACTCTGCTTCTCCTTGTTGAAGGTGTCTTTAACAGAGCAGTTTATTATGCCTACTCTAGGAGAAAATGTAATGTCTTAACACTGCAAGTCAGAAATAAAACCTGAAGGGAAAGGAGTGTGTCGACGGTGAGTGTCCCTTATCCTCAATGCTTGGAACCAGAAGTGTTTCGGATTTTGGATTTTTTTTTAATTTGGAAATATTTGCATATATATAATGAGAGGTCGTAGGGATGGCATCCAAGTCAAGCCACAGAATTCATTTGTTTCATATGCACCTTAGACACATAGCCAGAAGGTAACTGTATGCAATACCTGTAATAATTTTGTTCATGAAACCAAGTTTTGGCTGCATTTTGACTGCAACCTGTGGGTAGTGGGGTCATGTTGGTATGCAGAGGGTTTTGGATTTTGGAGCATTTCAGATTTTAGATTTTCAGATTTGAAATGCTCCACCTGTACTTTGTTAATGGTTTTTGGTAACAATTTCAGCAATAGCGTTTGCCTCATGAGTTATGCAAGCCCTTCACTATTGTGATTTCTTTTCTTGCAGTGCCATAGAATATTCTGTAAGAAATATATCCAGGAAACCGAGGCTTTTATTTTTACTTTTTTTTTTTTGAGACAAGGTTTCACTCTGTTGCTCAGGCTTGAGGGCAGTAGTGCACTCACAGCTCACTGTAGCCTTGACTTTCTGGGCTTAATCCATCCTCCTGCCTTGGCCTCCCAAGTAGCTAGGACTCGAGATGTGCCCACCATGCCCAGCTAATTTTTCAATTTTTCATAGAGACAGAGTCTTACTATGTTGTTCAGGCTGGTCTCTAACTCTTAGCCTGAAACAGTCCTCCTGCCTCAGCCTCACAAAGCAATGGGATTACTGGCATGAGCTGTGCCCAGGCTGGAGACATTTTGTACTTAGAAAAAGTACACCCTTTAAATGAACATTTGGAAAAGCAAGTGCATGAAACACTGAATGTCTTTGTATTAGATCATTTTTGCTATAAAGAAATACTTGAGAATGGGTAAATTCCATAGACAAGAAGTTTAATTGGCTCACAATTCTGAAGGCTGTATAGGAAGTGGAGCACCAGCATCTGCTTCCAGGGAGACCTCAGGAAGCTTCCAATCTTGGCAGAGGTAAAGAGGGAGCAGACATCACATAGTGAATGTAGGAGTGAGGGGGGAGTAGAGAAGGGGTGCCACACTTTACAACAACCAGGTCTCATGAGAACTCACTGTTGCCTGGAAAGCATGGAGCCATGAGGGGTCCACCATGATCCAAGCACCTCCCACCAGGCTCCTCCTCCAGCATTGAGGACTACAATTCAACCTGATATTTGGGTGGGGACACAGATCCAAACTCTATCAGTTTTTGAATGAAGATTTTGTGTGTGTGTGTGTGTGTGTGTGTATTTTTTTAAACATATTATGATTATTTTGTGAGTTAGTCTCATTAGATAAATTTGCAGAATTTCTTTTTCCCATTAAAATTTAAAAGAAGTAATTTCAACTAATTTAAAAATTCATGCAACTTATTAAAAAATCAGATACTAGCGTTTTGCTTTCAGAGAAGTCTTACGTTACAAGTCTATTGGTTTTATTATAAAAACATCTGTACCTATAAACTAATAGGAATTTACATTTATATAAAGTGTAATCTGTTGGGGATCTTTAAAAAATACACACGGATGATACACACGGTGTGAATATCACCTGTTATTGCCCATGCTGTAATGACTGAATAAAATGATGGGTTGGGTGAAGAATATGAAGACATCCTACTGTTTGTCTCACACACTAATTACTTTGCGACTCCATCCCACTTTCATGGCGTGTTTCATTGTCTTCTGTGATAGCTGGTTGGTCTGAATGTTCTGATCTGGCTCTGGTCTCTCTGGTGATTGCTGTGAGGGAGTCACTCGCACAGCAGAGCCCTCCCTGCGTGTCCTTTTATCCATATGCTGCCTCACGTCAGTCCCACCACATGCCATCTACAAAAGCATGTTGAAAAATCAGTGAAATGACTCCAACGTTCAGACAGAATGTTTCTAAGAAAAGGAAGGGGGCTTTGGTTTTATGTGTCTTAATTGACACATAACATCGATTCATATAAGCCGTACAATTTGCATAACTGCTTTATTCAGTCCTTTTTGTTATTAGGAGCACTACATTGTCCACCTGCTTTACAGAATCCCCCCTTTGTGAATTTATTATTCAAGATGTTTCCAGAATTTTTTTGGTTCTCAGCGCCCTTCAAGTCTTTGTAATTTTTCACAGTGCCCGTCACTGAAATAAACACCCAGGAGTTCTTCCTATGAAGTACTTAGGTCCAGCCAACTTGATAAGTATTTATCATCTAACAGGGTAGTAGCTGTTCAGAAAATACATATACATGGAAAGAGAAATATTCACATTTTATTCCTAAGTAGCCATACCTGTTGTGATATTTTTGTATAGAGTATCTCTAGGCTTTATACAGCTTTTAAAGCTCTGGAGTCAGAGTGGACATCACCACCCTCACTTACTTTTCCACACTGATTTTTGCTTGGCACTTTATTTGAATGAAGGAGCTACCAAAAACCCAGCTGCCTAAACATGACATCACTGCATGGAATGTGGTGCGATATCATGTGGGAACCCTGAACTCCCAAGAGGCGATCGTTTGTGTCCAGTCATTTCTATTTCCCTGGGAAGTTTACATTTCCTGCCTCATCCTCGTACCTGAGAGTGCCTTGGAGCATGGATTGGGAACTGGGACCTTGGGTGCTTGTTTCTATTCTTTCTTTGCTGATTCATTTGCTCATGGTTGTGAAACATGTGCTCCCTGCTGGTCACGGGCCTAATCTCTGTTGACACGGGGTGAATCCAGGCGGGCAGGTAAGAAGAGGAGTTGGTTAAATCAGCCCTGCAGAGGAGGGAGAGACTCCAGCAGAAAGGGGCTACCTGGAGAGCTGGGCCCCAGGAGGGAGCTGGCTCAGCTCAGGGGGCAGAGATGCAGGGTGGGGAATGGGGGCTTGACAAGTGACAGCTGGGTGCTTGGGTGACCTGGGATGAACGGGAGTGGGAGGGATGGGAGTGGACACGGGTGGCAGTCAGGGAACATCCTGCAATGCCTGGAATTCTAGACCAAGGAGCTGAGATATTCATGTGATGGTAGCAAAATGTGCATAACATAAAATTCACCGTTTTAATCATTTTGGTTCACAGGTCAGTGGCCTTAAGTAAATCCATAATGTTATGTGACCATCATCGCCATCTATTTCCAGAACATTTTCCTTATGCCACATAGAAACTGTCCCTGTGAAGGTGACTCCCCATTCTCCCACCCCAGCCCCAGGACCTGTAACCTACTGTCTGTCTCTGAATTCGCCTATGCTAGATATTTCATTTAAGTGAAATCATACGGCATTTGTCCTTTTGTGCCTGGCTTATTTCACTTAGCATAGTGTTTCCAAGGCCCATATGGGTTGTGTCACACATCAGAATACGGTTCCTTTCTGGGGCTTATTTGCCTGTCCTTGCAGACTTAGACCATATTCTGTTGATCTGTCTACCTGCTGATGGGAACTTCAGTTGTGTCCACATTTTGTCTACTGTGAATAAGGCAACAATGACCCTGGTGCCCCAGTGTCCACTCAGTCTTTGCTTGTGATCCTTTGGCTTTGTATCTAGGAGTGGAAGTCCTGGGTCATGCGGTACCTCCATTAAACCTTTTGAGGAACAGCCAAATGGTGCAGCTGCACCATTTTACATTTTCCCAGTGGTGGGTGAGGATTCCTGTTTCTCTGTATCCTCTACAACATGTTATTTTCTGTTTTCTGAGAGGAGCTGTGCTAGTGTGTGTGAGGTGGTATTTCAGTGTGTTCTGTATTTGCATTTGTCCCGTGATTAGTCATGTTGAGCACCTTTTCGTCTGTTTATTTTCCATTTGTTCATCTTTGGAGAAATACTAATCCAAATCATTTGCCCGTTTTCTAATTGGTTTGCTAATGTGTTGTTGATGCCTAGAAGTTCTTTATATATTGTGGATGTTAATCTTGCCTCAGATGTTTTGTTTGAAACTATTTTCTCCCGTTCTATGAATCAGCTTTCCACAAAGGGTTTGAGCTTTAACGTTGAATGGGAATCGAGCACATCTCCGTGCCTGCGCGTCCCATGCCTGCGCATCTTCCTTGTTTTCTGCTGTTCACAGATAAACTGGATACCACGTCCCTGGCCTTGGCAGTCATCTCTGGGCAGTGCTGTCTTTTTGCTCCTCCACTTTTAAACTTGCTTTGCTACTGGCTGACCATGTCTCCTCGGCACTGCCTGGGAAGGGTTAGTTAGGAGTGAATGTTCTTCTGCCTCCCAGGGGGCCTGGCTCCAGTGCCTTCCAGTGGAGCAAGTGAGGACAGGTTAACTCCACGTGTCTCAGTTTATTCATTTCTTCATCTACAAAGTGGGGACAATAACAGTACCTAACCCACGGGGTGACTGTGCAAGTCCTGTTAATGCACACGAACCCTTAGAACCATGCCTCAGCAGGCACTCAGTATGCATGGCAGTTTTTACTGTAATTTTTAAAAAAATTTTCAACTAGGCTCAAGAGCTGTTGGTATTTTTATGCCGTCTTTCCTCTTGTTCTTTTACCTCTGCTAAGTGGAGCTGTTTAGCAATCAGTTGAGGTTTTGAATGACTTCTCTGTGCCTAGACCCACAAAGGGCTTTTTTTCTGGAAAGAGTTTATAAAGAATATGTATGAAGTGATAGACACTGTTTCTTTGCTGGGGGAAAAATATAGCCTTATAAAGAAAGACAACGGTAATACCGAGGGAAGTAAAGGTGAAGAGACTTAGGAAAATGAGTATTCTTTGCCATAAAATAAAATTCTTTCAAGAAAAGTAAATGCCATAGGGATATGTGCCACTTCTTGGGCTTCTGGTCTCCAGACCTCTGCAAATGCTGCTGACCTGACCCATAAGTCTCTGCCCTGTGCAGGGACCTAAAGCAGCTGGGCTGCCTTTCACATGCAGCTTTCTAGTCCACAGTCAGGCCATTTATACTGCCTGGTAGTTTAGTATTTTAGTATTTGTGTTCATTTTTTATCTGCTTTAACATGCTCTAGGACTTTTAAATGTGGGCTTTACTTTTTTTTTTTTTTTTTTTTTACATTTCTGATTTCTTCATGGGTTTTTGCATGAAAACTTCATAAGAAAGATTTGCCGAATGCATATATCTGCTTTAGCTTCTCATTTCTGTGTAGAGCCTCCCTTTTAGATAGGAAGCTATTTGAAAAACAGGAGCTACTGATCACTTTTACTGTGGGCTAGAGTCAGGGCAGGGTGGGCTTACCTGATTGACTAGTCAGCTTAGCTCCACACAGCACAAGTTTAGCATTTAGATGGTGTTCTCTTGAAAATCAGACACTGATGGACCTTTAAATGTGCACTTAGAATCCATGCGTTGGTGGAAAGACAGGTACTCGAGATGTTTTTCTGTTCAAATCCACCTTTGTCATATGTACCCAGTATATGTCATGTCATCTCTCTGAGACTCGGTTTCCTCACTTGTTAAATGGGTGACTATGAAGATAAAAAAAGAGGTAGCATTTATTTTAATTTTCTTTTTATTAAAAAAGTTTTTTGGATAGGGTCTTGCTTTGTTGCCCAGGCTGGACTCCAGTGGTGTGATCATGGCTCACAGTGGCTTCCACCTCCCAGGCTCAAGTGATCCTGTGGTTTCAGCCTCCCAAGTAGCTGGGACTATATATAGGCACGTGTCATATCCTGGCTTATTTTTTCCTAGAGACCAGGTCTTACTATGTTGCCCAGGCTGGTCTTGAACTCCTAGGTTCAAGTGATCCTCCCGCCTTGGGCTCCCAAAGTGCTGGGATTACAGACATGAGCCACTGTGCCCGGCTGAGCTACCATTTCTAATGCTTAGTGTGGGGCCTTCCTGTTCCAGAATTCCTGAGGAAGGATGTGCCAAGTGCACGGAAGTCAGATGGTCCTTGGGGGCTCGGGGTGATTGCTCCTCCTGGTGTCTGAAGTGTCACTTTTGTGCTTCTGTCCCTGCCTCGTGGGAGGAAACTTTTTGGTATTCTCAAAAGTATGTATTTAAAAAATCATATGGAAATAATCTTGACTGAAGACTTAAATGTCCCGGATTCTACACCAGTGTCACAGATATCTACCTTGGAACACAGCACAGCTTTATCATCCTGTTTTCTTCTGTGTGAGGCAAGGTGACTGAGACGGCTGAAATCTCTCTGAAGGCTAACACTTTGTCTCTGAAATTCCAGTGCGTGCCTTTCATTTTTGCCCAGTCAATAAAAAAAGTTCACTAAAAGCTTTTAATTGTTCCCCTAGAAGACTCAAAGCCCCTATCCCAGTCCAGGAGCTGGTAGCTGTCAGAGGGCCCTGTTTCTAAGTGGGCCCGGGTTTACCTTGGCCCAGGGGATAGTCAACTTGGCTCACGCTCCTGGCCACAGACCAAACCACGGTGTTGACGTGGCATCTGCCCTGCAAAGGCTGTGTAGAGCAAGCCTGGCACAGTCATGAAGCAGTTCTTGACAAATCTGTCACCCTCCAGAAGCCACGGTGTAAAGAGCGTGTTGTCCCAGTTGATACGCTGACCTCACTTAAAGACAGGACGTGATTAGGGGAGATGTGTTTAGATGTAAAGCTATCTTTATTGCATCTGATACTACATTTTTAATTATTTAGAGTTTGGGTTACTGAGTCCCTAGCCAGTGATCGATAAGGACAGTAAATGCAAGCGGCATAAACAAATGCACCTGATTCTTCACTGGTCATAAAATGAGGGTGACCTGAATTTTGTTCTGTCTGCATCTGTTGCTATTGATCATCATAATAGGAAAGATAGCCAGGCTTCTAACGGCGCCTGAAAATAATTGCTTCCTATGTATATTTATCTAAATGCTAAGCTTAAACATAACAGATGTGAAATATCTCAGCCGTACTTCCAAATAAATCTTAAGGGGAAAGTAAAGTAAATATTTATAAAGAGCCTCAGAGTTTTCATAATGTTTCCACATATTCATGTCTTGACAGCAGTCATGCCAGAGCACCTCGAGTGTTTCTGGAGTCCTTGGTTGAGCATGGCTGTGTGTAGGTTACAGCCTGAGTCCGGAGGAAAGAGAGATCCCTGGAAATAAGGCAAGATACAAGGTTGGAAGGCCCGGCTCCACTCTTCACTCCCCTTCCCCTCCTAGGTGTGTGTCCTTCAGCACTGTCTCATGTAGAAAGCTCACTGTCGCCTTGGTGGGTACATGAGCTTCAGAATCAGATCTGATACCGTGTAAAGAAGTTGCTGAATTCCTCAGAACCACGATTTCCATGCTGACAAAACAAGGGCCATGACAACCACCTCACAGTGTCATCAGGACTCAGTGAGATGAAATGACACAGGCACTAGCACATCCGTAGTCTCAAAGATGTCAGTGTCCCTGCTCTTTCACGAGTTGCTTAGCAAGTAGATATGATTAATTCAGATACAATTTTACAAAGAGAATTTTTTATACCTTGAAGGAGAATTGACCAATCAAATTTATGCAGGATGTTTATGCTGTTTTATGACATGAAATTCTAGTAAGTCTAATCTGTATCTGAGAGCAGAACATCCGGTAATGGCAGAATATTTTGCCTTTGTTAATTTCCCTAAAATATTAAGAATTTGTCATTAGAAAGCTTATTGCAAGGTAACACTTATCTTTGGCTTTTTGATACCAGTGTTCCCCAGATGTGAGAATGAGGGACATGTGGTTCATTAGCGACAACAGGCACAGGGGCTGCAGCCCGTTTGCTCCATTGCTCACCTTACAAATCCTCTGTATTTCAGCTCCTCAATAAAATTCTCCTCCTGTGCTTCCCTCCGTGATGATGTTCTTGGTGGAATTAAAACATCCCAAAGAAGATGCTAATCAGTGGGGAATGTGGCTGGTTGGGAAGAAGTTTCTGGAAGCTCTTGGTATCCCAGTTATTAGAGCAGGGTGTGGCTGGTTGGGAAGAGGCTTTGGGAAGCTCTTGGTATCACAAAGAGCTTATTATGTTTACCACAGCAGGGGCAGGGAAAGCTGTGTCAGCCTCTTGAGCTGCATGGCCTCGGTGCTGGGATTCTTTTATACTAATGGAAATGTGAATTAAACGTTTTTAAAATTTTACTTTAAGTTCTGGGACACGTGAAGAATGTGCAGGTTTATTACATACGTATACATGTGCTGCTGTGGTCACAAATTAAACTCCTCTCTGAATATTTTAATACCTTATGTGGTTCCTAACTATTATCTAGTGTTAAGAGTTACATAAGTATAATTCTTTATTAGAGCTAAAAATTACAGCTAACACAAAGTTTCTCTGAATTGACGAGAGAGAGAAGGGCTGTGTTCAGAGGGAAACGGCTGCAGCTTGCGTGCAGATGGTGTTATTGGAAGGAAGGACAGGAGGAGAAGACGAGACTAATAATGTGTTTACTGGGCACCCACGACCTCCCAAACACTGTATTTGAGTGTTGTTTTCTTGTTGTTGTTGTTTCTTTTTTGGAGACAGAGCCTCACTCTGTTGCCCAGGCCGGAGTGCAGTGGCATGATCTTGGCTCACTTCAACCTCTGCCCCCCAAGTTCAAGTGATTCTCCTGCCTGAGCCTCCTGAGTAGCCGGGATTACAGGCACCCACCACCAATCCCAGCTAATTTTTGTATTTTTGGTAGAGACAGGGTTTTTCCATGTTGACCAGGCTGGTCTCAAACTTCTGACCTTAGGTGATCCACCGGCTTCGGCCTCTCAAAGTGCTAGGATTACAGGCATGAGCCATGACACCCAGCCCCTTGATTTTTAATAATGTGCTATCATTTTTACAGTAATCCACAAGGAGGAAGTAACAATTGTGGAACAAACACCTGGTTAAATCTTGTTCAGATTTGGTATTTTTTTTGCTTCACCAAACCCTGTCTGTTTTCCGGTACTTCTTTGGGCACTTCTGGTTGTTTCTGAGTTCTCTGTGCCCTCCCTTCTGTTCAGTGATACCGCTGGAGGTTGGTTGGAGACGGTGTCCTTGCAAGAGTGCCTGGTGCCCTGGCTGGGGTCACCTGAGATCACCAGGCCTGTGCAGAGATGGTCGGTCACCGCTAAGAGCTCAGCTGCGGCTGAGGATGTGTCCCCGGGTCCTGCTGGGATTCTGCAGGTCTGTGTGGGGCCGGGCTGGGAACTGCCTTCAGCCTGGTCGCACACCTGCAGGAATCTTGTGGAAGGAGGCATCCTCCCCTCCCGTGGCTGCAGCCAGCCCATCCTGCTGTGAACATCAGGTCGCCAGAGACCACAGGAGGAAGAGGCAGGCCCAGAACCGTCCTGCCGGATGCCCCCACAGCCTCTCTTGCCCATTTTCCAGCCTCTGTTGTTGAACTGCTGGTTTTGTGGTTGCCCTGGAAACTCAGCCAGCAAACAAAATAGACAAACTGCTTATTCGTCAGGATGTTCAGCTTCTTGGTCTAACTGCAGCTCATGGGAATCCTGCTCTCTTCCCCTTGAATCTTAACCTCAGCTTTTCTGCAGGAGGCAGGTATTTAGTCCAAGCCAATGACAAGCCCACTCCCTTCGCAAAGGCAGTTGCTTTTTAAGTGCTTCTCACTTTTACTCACACTGAGAGCTTCCTGTGCGCTGGCTGCTTCCCCAATTTCCCCAACATCTGACAGATAATAAGGATCCTCTTCATGTTTCAGCTGTTAATTTCCATCTCACCTAGGATTCTGTTACATGTTTACCATATATGGTTAGCAACATTCTCTGCATCTATTAAGGAGATCAGTGCTTCTTATGGCTTTAGCGACAGCCGTGAAAACAAGTTTGATTCTTGATGTAGCTTCTGGAACAATGGGATCTCCTCCTCGTGCACCTGACTGGGGAGGAAACTGTCGAACATGCTTCTGTTCTCATAAGCCCTGATGGGAGTTGCATTTTATGTTGTTTTCATATTCTTGTATGTTGGTAGTTAATCACATGATTTCTACACGAAATATATTTCTAAAGAGTATGTTTTTAGTACCCTTTAGTATTCAGACAGTGAAATAGATCCCAAATTGCCTTCGGATGCAAAATAGAATTTTATAAATGTGCATTTTAAGAAGCATATAGATTTTGGCTTCAGGGTCACTGTGGAATAAATGAGTCTGAAGCCGTGTAAGTCTCTTGGCAAAGTGTCATTCTTTTTTCTTTTCTCAAAAGCTTCAGATAACACTCAGCCTTAAATTCTCTTATTACCTGCCCAAAGTAGTTTCCTTTGGTATTCATTTCACATGAAGGACAGGAATGTGGCTTCTTTTTTAATCTGAAATGTCTTTGGCAACAACAGGCCTTGAAGAAACCCTTCCTGGCTCTGCCTCTGTTCAGCCTTGCTCTGGCTTGGCCCTGGGGGTGCCTGGCCTCAGCCTCCGCCCTTCCTGCATCTGACCTCACACCATGCATGGCACCCTCTCTCCTGGGCTCCTGCCTCATTGCAATGGCTATGCCATCCAGGGCTCTTGCCCTCCGTCTGATGTGCTCCCTGCCTGCCCTGTCCACTTGCCCTTTGGGTCCTGGCCTTCATCCCCACCTTCCCTGGACCCGGGGCTTGTCCCCCAGGGACTCGGTGCCTCCATCGCTCTCCTGCCCAATCCTGCTTTTTCCGCATCATTTCCAAGCTCCATTGGGGGCACTGCTGTCCCACAGTCACCCACACGAGAGCCCCTGGAGTTTCTCAGGTGCATCTCTGTCCTCTGACCACACAGGTGCCTCTCCATGTGTGTGGATTTGTGCTTCTTTCCTTATTAGGCCTCGTTCCCTCCATTGCTTCCTGTACCACCTTCACTCAGCGCTTCTCGGACCTTGTCTCTGCTTTACCGGGGCTCTCCAAGTTGTCCAGGAGACCGTTTTAAAGCACAGATCCCGTTTCGTCAGCCTTCCGCGTGACTCCTTCCAGTGCTCCATGCCAACCACAGAGCTATCCCAGCCTTCAGCCCTGCACAGCACCACCTTGCTGCGTTCCACACAGGCCTTTGCTCAGAACACATGGGGTGCTCTCCCTCACACCATGCTCCCCACGGGAGTTCCTCCAGGTTCCCAGGAAGGAGCAACCCTCGCCACTTCCCTCACCTGCATCCTAACCGCCTCTCCATCAGTGAAGGGCTGCTCTTGCAGGGTCTGAGGGAGGGGCTGTCTTAGGGATTTTTATTCCTGACACCTAATCCATAATAGTTGTCCACATCTCACCTGTACCTTAATCAGTTGCTCTTGTGTTTTTGGCCCTTCCTATGTCCTGGGGGGCTTCCTTTCCCCTGTCCTCTACTTCTGGGGTTCCACCTGCAGTCAATGGAACTGTCAGGCTGTGAAGGCTTTGATGTTGACTTTCTCACACATCATGGTGTGACGTGACCCAGCACGACAAGCTCTCCTGCCCTGGGGTCAGGCCCTGCACCGTGTGGAAAGGTAGACGTCCCTAGAAGGCTGAGATGTGTGATTCTGCTCCACCTAGAACCTGAGAAAACTGTATGAGTTACACAATTGCTAATATTTTGAAACTGCAATCAGTTTAAAATTTTGAAATTAGCTTAATCTGATGAAATATGTAATACTTTTTTTTTAATTTTGGGATTCAGAAAGTGAGGCCTCCCCAGGGTCCCTCCTAATGGCTGCCAGTGTGGCTTCAGAGGAAATCTCTCATGATACCAGCAGCTCTCGTCACTTAAAAAGTTATATTATTTTTCTAATTCTTTAAAAAATAACTGAATTGTAATTTGCATGCAATGAAACATAGTTGTTGGGTGTTGAGTTCATGAGCTTTGAGGAATGAATTCATCGGAAAGCCTCCTTGCCGCTCCCAGCCGGCCTCCCATACAACACCACCAGCCAGCGCGTCCTGAGTGTGTCATTACAGGTCACTGCTTCCTGCTGTCGAATTTCGTGAGCGGGTCATCTGCGGCTTCAGTGCTGTGCTTCCTCCTTTCTATCAGCCTGATGATTTGAGATCCATTCATGGTGTTGTTTTCATGAGTGGTTCATTCTTTTTATGGGGGAGAGTATCCCCAATCTTTTACCTGTCACGTTTGTGTAGTGATGTTGTCCACCTGGGTGCCCAGCTCCTGAGCTCCACGGGAATCGACTTTCTGAAGTTTTATACGAAATTGGCCCAGACCCCTCCATCCCCACGCTCTGAGTTCCTGCTCTTCCCTCGGAGTTCCTGCTTCTCCCTTCCACCTCCAGGAATTTCCAGGAGCATTCTTTTCTCCTGCTTGGTCATCTCAGGTAGTTTCTGCCACTGCCCATGCCTGTTGTGTAGCTTTTCTTCTATATCAAGTGTCTGTTTCATGGGCGGTTCTGCCATTTACCCCGAGAGCGTATCAGCACACTCAGGCCTCTCAGGGATGTTTATGCTTCAGCATCGCTATAGCCAGAGGAGCAGTTCTCCAGGTGCAGACCTAAAGAGGTCTGCAAACCTGTCAGCAAACTGATTGGCTCTGTGTGTGTGTGTGTGTGTGTGTGTGTGTGTGTGTGTGTGTGTAGTTTTGCTTTTGGTTGAGGGCCTTTCTAGGGCCTTTGATGACATAATACACCAGGTAGCTATGTCATTTCAGCTACTTAGAGGCCTGACTCTAACAGCAGACCCTGGCTGGTAATTTTCCCCTTTTGCTATGTAATTGTGGAGTAGACTTAGTATAGAGAATGGAAGTGCTGTTTATTAGTACACTTTTGTGTTTACACTCTAGCAGTGCACTTAAACCCAGCAGGCATTGTGTAGACAGTACTGTCGCGGTTCTGGATGAGACTGGCGTCGTGCAGACGGTACTGTCACGGTTTTGGATGAGACTGGCGTCGTGCAGACGGTACTGTCGCGGTTTTGGATGAGACTGGCCTGTAGATGGTACCGTCGCGGTTCTGGATGAGACTGGCGTCGTGCAGACGGTACTGTCGCGGTTCTGGATGAGACTGGCGTGTAGACGGTACTGTCGCGGTTCTGGATGAGACTGGCGTGCAGACGGTACTGTCGCGGTTCTGGATGAGACTGGCGTGCAGACGGTACTGTCGCGGTTCTGGATGAGACTGGCGTGCAGACGGTACTGTCGCGGTTCTGGATGAGACTGGCGTGCAGACGGTACTGTCACGGTTCTGGATGAGACTGGCGTGCAGACGGTACTGTCGCGGTTCTGGATGAGACTGGCGTGTAGACGGTACTGTCGCGGTTCTGGATGAGACTGGCGTGTAGACGGTACTGTCGCGGTTCTGGATGAGACTGGCGTGCAGACGGTACTGTCGCGGTTCTGGATGAGACTGGCATGCAGACGGTACTGTCGCGGTTTTGGATGAGACTGGTGTCTTCAAATTAGAAATCACTGCTGCACTGCAGCATCATTAGTGGTTATTATTGGGGAGTTTTGGGAAGTTGATAAAAATTACTTTGACCTAAACATCCCTATGGTGTGTTTAATAATTGATGTCTCTGAATTTTCCAAGACTCCAGATCCTCAAGCACAGTGCTCCTAACTCGTCGAATTCTGTGCCTGTGCTACTACCTAGACCATGGGAGGTGGGAAGTTTGGGATGGATGCATCCTTGCCTTTTAAGATACATTCACACAGAGGGGCTGCAACTCAGCTCTGTAGGAGATTGTGTGATCCATCGTCATCTGATCGCTGGGCTTTGGAGAGAGCTGGAATATGTACAGGTCAGACGTGCTCCCTTGCTGGCAGTGAAGCAAGTCCCCAAAGTGTGATTCAAGTTCCATATCACCGCAGACCAAGAGTCATTGGGCTCCAGTTTATGGACTGCTGGGGTATTTTACACTTGAGTGCATTTTGCTTTAATGACTTAGGAAATAGAAAGTCTAAGGAAAATCGGATAATGATGGTGTAGTTGGCTTCATGGGGGCAGGGAACATATTTAGTACCTGAAATAGGTATTTTTCAACTTATCTTTCAGAGTCCTGCAGTAGATTCTAAGGCTGTTCTGTTCAGGTTAATAACCTCAGAGTCTGTGAACAAGTCCCTGAATTGTTGAGTGACTGAAAAGGAAAACATCAAATTGTTTTATTGCCTTAAACACTCTTTTAATTGGATGATATGGAAAAACCAGATTTTTTTTCATATTATACTGTATAAAGCAGTATAGTTTTTCCACATTACCATATAAAACAACTGTTTGGTAGGAGGAAGTGGGTGAGATTGGAAGGGTGTTGCACTTAGAATAAGCATTCTTGTTTTTGTGACGTCAGTTTTTTGATTTTTAATAAGCTAAAAATCCAACTGCAATTGATAAACATCTTTTGATGTCAATGAAATATGATAGTAACTTTGTAATTAAACATTTTATTTCCTGAAATATTTTTCTAATTAACAATGATATATATTCCCCACAATCAAAAACCAAGCCTAATTATAGTTTAATAGTTTTATAGTTTGCATTGGTGGATTTGAGTATTTCCGTTACATATATGCATAGCTCCTCCAAACAGAATTTGTACCGCATGTTAGCCATGCTCTGCTTGGCTATAGAAATACTCTCCTCTGTCCTCCTTAGGAAGTGGCCTGCATATATTTCTATTTAAGGTCTAAGATGGCTAACACCAGAAACAGAAGTGACTCAGCATTGCTTGTTTACAAGCAGCAATTGTTTCAGTTACAAACATACTAAAATAGTTTGAAGCTCGTTTATGAAAAGCAGGAGTGATTGCCATAAATTGGGTTTACCCTGGTTTGGTGATGCTGAGGTTCTAACAGCGTAAAGAGAGACACTTTGAGAAGTGATCCATGTACCTCCATGGAGGGTCAAGGTTAAGGCTTCACATGTGAGCCAGGGGATGCAGGAGATGGAAGAAAAGAAGAGGTTTTTGTTTTCTTCAGCTGTGGTGGGAGGAGGAACCAGACAGGTTCCCACATGTGAACATTCCCTCCCTGTTCCATGTGGTCCAGAAGTCAGCAAAGGCAAGGCCAGTGTCAGTTACTTAACTGGAATCAGACTCAGGAGAAATCCAAGCACAACACCAGTTCAGAAACTTCCTCAGACCTGTGTGCTGTGTTCTTCCGGCTTTAGGGACTGGCCTGCCCTGTTCCTCTCCACTCCAGAGCTGATGGAGGACTCACGGGAAGGCAGGAACTCTGCCTTCTAGACCGAAGCCTTCTTTACTGATGGTTACTTTTCTTTTCTTTGACTGTGAGATGGAGACTGTGCATTCTTCCCCAGAATTACCCAGGTTTCTTTTCAGGGTGTCATTCACGTTGTTGAGGGACTAAGATGCTGTTCTGAGAGGGCCCCGGTGTCACCATGGGAACAGGGAAGAAATGGAATCTGAGTGGGGTGTGGATCCTGTGTCCTCGGGGTGTGGATCCTGTATCCTCAGTGTGTGCCGTTCTGGAGGCCGCTGGCCCCCGCGCTGAACGAGCGTTCTGTTAGGGTGGAGTGGCTGGAGGCTCAGGTTTGTCTGTAGATGGGTGTGGCTACATTAATGAATGTCCTCCTATGAGTGAGGCTGCTTGTTCTCAGTTCTCTAATGGTGGAAAGAGAACTTCTGTTATCAACCTATGAATGTAAAAGGATCTTTGCAGAAGGTTTAGTTCAATCAGTAGTTTTCAGCCTTTAAAATATCCCGTGGACAGTCCTCTCCACAAGTGATCCTTGTCATTCACTTTCTAATACTCGGTTCTCTAACCTGTGTTGATAGCTGGCCTGGTTGATGAGGGAATGAGGAGAATTGTAAGTATGAGTTAATGTGCTTGGCAGACATCCATCTAAACAGTGATATAGCTGGTTTCTTTTGAGAAAGCTCCCAAGATTTTTAAAGCTGCCACCTTCCCACGAATCACACTGTTTCTCACCATTTTTAGAATTTCTCTTTGGAACCCTTCATAGACTGGGAATCTATCTGGAGGTGTAATAATTATATCTCATGTAGACAATAATGTAAGATGGAAGGCATTGATTGCTGTGTTCTGCAGCAGTGGGAGAATAAAATATAATATACATGCATGTGGTGGGCTGTTTTATTCATTCTATGAAAGTTAATTGGGAAAAAAACAAAGTGTAGAATAGCATGATCCTAATTTATAAACTACCTCATGGTCCTCAGTTCCTGGGTAGACTTCAGTTAGCAACAGCATATTTTGAGAACTTTAATTTTCAGACTGAAAGATTAACCACTGCTGATTTGCATGAGAAATGAATCCAAATATTGAAATTAATTCATGAAAATTAAAAATATTACATTAAAAATGCTCTCTAAGTATCTGGGGAACCCGGATGTTTTTCCTTGATACTTTTTTTCCGCCTGTCCTTTTCAGATTATCTGTTTTTTTAATGAAAAGAAATACGTGTTATAAAACATTGAACCAATATAGAAAACTATGAAGAAGACAGCCAATGATCGCAAAGACTTCTACTTCTCAGGAGTAGCCATCATTAACTACCAAAATACACAGTGTAAAATTTAGAAGTACTCTATTGAATGGGATGATATTCTGTGTGATATTTTAAAATAAAGTATAAAATGTAATTATTTGATTTTAATAAAACTAATAATTGACTTGAAAAATGGAACTAATTGCTATGTTTCACAGAAATTTTTCTTCATCCCACTAAACATAATTCTTTAAAAGGCTAAGAATAAAGAGAAAATTTAAAAATATAATTTTTGAAAAATGAAAATACTATTCCTATACTTTCTCATGCATTTTATCCTCTATCACAAAAATTTAAAGGTTTATGCCTCTGCATACATACAAACACATGCATTCATATACACACATACAATACACATATACACATGCACAAACATACAAACACACACAAACATGCATACACCTAAGCATATGTACACGTGTGCACACAAACATGGATACATGCATAGACATGCATACACATGCATGCATACTCACAAGCACACATGCACATGTGTGCATAAAAACATGAATACACACATGCATACATTCATACACATGTATGTTTACACACACAGATGTGTGCAAACATGGATACATATGCATAGACACCTACATGCATACACACCAACACACATACACATGTATGCATGCACACAAACACATGCATATACACAAGCATGTGTATGCACATGTGCATGCATACACACATACCAACAATCATGCATACACATGCACACACATACATGTATGCACACACATGCATACATGCACACAAGCCCACGTACACATATGTGCATGCAAACATACACATGCATAAACCCAATGCATAGTCACATGCATAAACATGTGCATGCACACATACATGCATGTACACACAAGCACACATATGTACACGTGCATGCATACACACATGCATACATAAACGTGCATATACACACATGCTTGTGTGCAAACACATGTACATATGCATGCATATGCAAGCACACATGTGTGATGTACAAACACGGATACACATATGTGTGCATATATATACATACAGATACATGTGCATACACAACACATGCACAATACACATGTGCATACACATAAACATGCATACACTAGTGTGCATACATATGCATACATACACACAAGCATTCACACACCCATGTACACATGAGTTGGGCTGTTTTATCTGTGTCATGTCATACAGTTCCTCATACAGAGACTTAATCTTTACTTTTGGTCAGTTTACCTAGATAGGCAGACAGGGTCTTGCTCTGTCACCCAGGCTGCAGTGCAGTGGGGTGATCCTAGGTCACTGTAGCCTTGAACTCCTGAGCTCAAGCTATTGTCCCACCTCAGCCTCCTGTGTAGCTGGGAGTACAGGTGTGAGCCACTATGCCCAGCTATTGTTGTTGTTTTTTTTCTCCCCAGAAATAGGGTGTTACTGTGTCACTGAGGCTGATCTTGAATTTGTGTGCTAGGCAATCCTCCCACCTCAGGCTTCTAAAGCACTGGGATTGCAGATGCCAGCCACAGGCCTGACCACACTTTTCTTACTTTGATCTCTTGGCTGGTCAGTTTTGTTATCAAGTCGTTCTTTTCTGCATGGGTCATGGGTGTTTGCTTCATGTTTTCTTCTTGGGTGAGAATGCCTGTCCTTTTCTCTTATTATCTGAGGAAAACGTGGAAATGTGGCTGCTTTTAAATGTTTGGGGCACATTCTTTCTTTACTTGGAGCTTGAATAGGCTGTTTCACTGTTCTCAGAACAGCAGTCTTTATACTACGGATATTTTGGGGGAACTGGAATGTGTTATGACGTACCTGTCTCCAGTGCAGAGGCCTGGGTTTCTGTTTGCTGAGTTGTTCACCTGTCAAGAAGTCATTCTGCAGCCACCGTTATGCCTGAAGGACAGGTGGCTGGGGGTAGCATGCTTGGGTCACGTTACCTGTAGAATCCTGAAGTCGACATTGCCAAAGATGAATCATACCAGGTTAGCTTCTTCCTCCATGTTACGTCTGTGCGATTCTTCATCTTTTAAGAAACTCTTTAAAGCTTAATAATCTAATTAGAACGTATTCTGATATTAGTTACTGTACCCGAAGTTTAGGATACAGTTAGTGCGTCCATCCAGTCCTTTCCGCACCTCAGAATGCTCTCTCCTGTCTCTCATCTGAGCTCTTTTATCTTCTGCTTGTTTTTCAGGTTGGCTTCGTCCTTTGCTGCTGCTTCTCTGGTCGTGCCTGTCACCCTTCTTGTGAATTCCCTTTTTCTATCGCCTGTTACTTCTCCTCTAACTTTTCTGATCTTTGTTTTCCCTTGTTGAATTTAATGTGATTATTTTGAATCTTCTATGTCAAGAATTTTTCTGTACTATGTATCTTTTTGTTTTTTATTTTGAGGCAGTGTTTTGCTCTGTCTCCAGGCTAGAGTGCAGTGATGCAATCTTGGCTCACTGTAATGACCACCTCCCGGGTTCAAGCAATTCTCCTGCCTCAACCTCCTAAGTAGCTGGGATTACAGGTGTGCTCCACCACACCCCGCTGATTTTTATATTTTTAGTAGAGACAGGGTTTCACCATGTTGGCAGGATGGTCTGTATATGTTGACCTTGTAATCAGCCCACTTCAGCCTCCCAAAGTGTTAGGATTACCGGCGTGAGCCATCCACACCCCGCCTGCTGTACTGTGTGTCTTGTTTTGATAGTTGACAGTGCTGATTTACCTCTTGGTCTTGTGGTTTTAATACACACCTTAGTTCCTTTCCCACAGTTTCCTTTTTTGTGTCTGTTGTTAGCTCATCTCCAAGTTCTTGCTTTGTTGAATTAATATGCTCACTAAGGATTTTCTCTGGAACAGACAGATCTGGGTGGAAGTGGTTTTCTTTTGCACTGGTGTCTGGATTTTGTTTTTACTCGCAGTTTTCCATTTATTGATGTATTTTGTTATCCTAGTTGCTCCGTTACTACTTTTTCTCTTGGATATGCTCTGTCCAGTGTTACTGTTTGCTTTGATGTGAGATAAATTCTACAGTGTTTTTGTAGCCTTGCTGTTTACCTTACCATAGACTGCAGGGTTGTTGGGGGAGGGTGACGGTGTGGAGGTGGCCCCCAAGACTTTGAGCAGCCTCTGGGGATGACCTGCTTCTCCTCTGAGATGTGGACAGACACATGTAGGGGAGAGGAGGAGGGAGGCGGTGCTCAGAGGGTGCTGCTGCTCGGCTGCATGTGGAGGCAGAGAGTGCCTAGAAGCAGGTAAGGATGCCCCTTTGGGGTTTTCCTCAGTGTGGGCAGGAGCGCCCCTCACCCTGTCTGCTGCCTCATTTTAAATCAGGAGATGTCAGTGACATTTGCAGGCTGTTGCTGACACTTTACATGCACCTCCCTGAGTGATGGTGGCAGAGGGACTTACAATTTCTACACTCCTTTCTTTGGTACAAAAAATTTTTCATGGGTGTGCGCCTTTTCTTTCTTGAGTGTTTACTGCTGCAGATACGTTTTTGGAGGAGACAGAAGAGCTTTTACTCCTTTCTACATTTCATTGTGATCATGAGTGGGTTGTACTGCATACAGCTGTTCTCCACTGTCTGTCAGAAATCTGAGAACTTGACATCATTTTAGCCAGAAGCCTGCTGAGCACTTTTAAAACAAAAACATAATTTTCTTTTACTTCCATGTATTCATTTATTTCTATCTAATATTTATCCTTTTCAAGCCAATCTTTTAACAAATTTAAAGTAATATTTAGAATCTGTCAAACTTTTCATCTAGAAAATGTTTTTATGACCTGGTACTATTATTGGTGAGGGCAAATGCTTTTGGTTATAAAACACTCTAATAATTAAAATATTGAGTAAGGTGTCATGAAATGTCTAAGAAAAGTTATGGAGAAATGACAGGAAATAACTGAATTGCTCTTAAGTGTAAAAAGGAGGTAGTATTTTAGAATTGCATTTATTTTAGCTATGGCATTTAAAATAATATTGAAGTTATAAAAGTTGCCAAGTCCCATGAGTTTGGCAGCAAGCAATTTATCTTTTTCTCTACTGTTGTTCTAGAGTGCATACCAATTTGAAGGGCCCAGGCCCCCAAAAACAATTTCTGTTACAATTTTAAGAACAAGGAGATATCTTGACACTCAGAACAGATCCTGCCTTGAGGGTCTGGGAGCTGATTTTGTCAGTGGTCTGAGGCTCAAGAAGGTGCTTGGTTTCAAAACTGATCCCTGTTAAAATGTGTTTGAGCTTAAAAATGGTCATATTAACCAGGTGAATTGAGTCTTTTCTGAAAGGTTTTAATTTCCCAATGCAATATACAATGTGGGAACTAGCACATTCTGGGACTGTGCTACCTCTTCACATAGATTTTCTCAGTTTTCATCCATCTGCTTAAATGAGCAGCTATTCCTATCCCTGTCTGCAGATGGGGATTTCATCACTGGCTGAGACCTCAGTTAACAGGCAGAGCCCAGGGTTCCTTCCCGGTGCTCGGCCTCGAGTCAACAGGCGGAGCCCGGGGTTCCTTCCCGGTGCTCGGCCTCGAGTCAACAGGCGGGGCCCGGGCTTCCTTCCCGGTGCTCGGCCTCGAGTCAACAGGCGGGGCCCGGGCTTCCTTCCCGGTGCTCGGCCTCGAGTCAACAGGCGGGGCCCGGCTCAGACGCAGGCTCAGCCTCTTTTGTTTGTCAGTGTGTTCAGTCAAAGGCACAGGCATGATTCTTCCAGCTGCTTCTCACCGGACATCTCCAGTACTTCCTCATTGTTCTGTGACCTCACCTAGAATGAAAGCGAAAGACATCTTCCTGAGATCATCCCTTTTAAATTCTTTAATTAGATGCATGCTGCAAAAACTATTTTCAAGGAATGAATAATTAGCTATTTAAAAAGACCCAAGCCTTGAAAGAAGACCAGATCTTAACGGGGAAAACGTTCCATAAAATACTATTCTGCAGTTACTCGTGGAATGACTGTTGTATACCCCGCTCCAGGCTGGGTCCCTGGAAGCTCATGAGCTCGTTTGGCCTCCCCTCCTGGACACAGGAGGTCAAGGCCACAGTCAGCAGAATCACCCAGGCTGAGCACTGAGTGGACGCCCCGTGGGATGGCTGTGATGTGGGTCCAGTTTATGGTGGCAGCATCCCTGATACCACTTCTGAAAGCAGCAAGAGAGAAAAGCAAACCAAACTGAAACTGAGTTGTGGATGATACCGGGGTGCAGACTGGCTGGTGGGAAGAGATGGCCTGGAGGGCCCTGGAGCCAGTGGCTGGGGTGGGCTTAGTTTGACCGAGTCCCGGACTGGGGAGGGGACACCAAAGCACCCCAGGCACAGTACTAATGGGGCCCAGGTGCCCCATGTCCCAATGGCTAGAACGAGTAACCAGGTTGAAACTCATTAAATGTGAAGGGTTTGTGCCCCCTGGGATAAAAGTCCTTTATAGTGACCTGGGACATCACCTCAAGTCCGTATTTCCTTGTACTCTGCAGTGGGGTGCGTGTGGAACTCAGCAGTTCGGGGTCCCTCAGCCACTGTCTGACCCCTGCTCCATCCCCAATTGCAGGGACCCTGAGCACTGAGAGGATGTGCCCCACCACACCCTGTGCTGCTCCTTCAGGCAGTGCTATGGGAGGACTCTCTGAAGGGTGGGTCTCAGGCCCTCCCCCACTTACCCTCAATTGGGAGAGCAAGCCAAAGTCACTGCCCTGATTCTTCACTCCTGCATCCCGGACTCCTTTCTGTTCTCACTGTCCGGTGGGCATCTGTGCTCCCAGTTTTCATGGGTGGCCCAGCAGGTGCTATAGAAACCTCATGTGTCACACCATCCATCAGTGCAGGGTGCAGTGATCCTGCCACATGTGTCATTGTCACAGGTCACTAGAATGAAGACTAAAATATCCATGGGTGGGTGGAGTATTTATCTGGCCAAATTATTTCCTAACAATGCATTTGTTTTGGTTATCTATTGCTGAATAATAAACCACCTCAACACTTGGTAAGCAGCGAGCATTGCTTGAAGCCACTGTTCCTGGTGGCTAAGGTTCCTGGGGCTCAGCAGGGTAGCTCTTCCGCTCTGTGGTGTGAGCTGGGGCTGAGCATCTGGAGACTTGACTGTGCAGTCAGGCACTCACAAGGGGCGGGTGGGGCTGGCTGTCAGATACTAGCTTGTCTAGGGCTGTTTTCTGAGTGCCTGGGTTCTCCCTCATGAGATCTGCCTAGCACCTTGGCCCCCCACCCCCACCTCTGGATGGTGGCTGGGCCCTAAGTGGGAATGACTGAGTTAATGATTACACGACATTCTATCAAGAGATGACACCACAAACCATACAGACGTTTCTCACTTGTGTTTTTGTCATCATGTTTCAGCTTGGTGTCCCCCTCCCAAAAGATTATAAATTCTTCCAGTGCCAGGAATATGTGTATTTCAACTCTTTTATACCAACTTTTTTACTCCCCTGGTGTTGCCTGGCACAAAATGAGTGTCTGATACGCGTTAGGACAGACGTGACACTTAGATTTTTTTCCAGGCTTTTGGCTTTTATAGTATTAAAACAAAAATTTAATTTCCTAAAGCTTTTTCCATACAAATTAAAATTCCCCTAGAATGTTCCTACAAATGGAAACGCTGGCTCTAAGCATATGAATGTTGTAGACTCGTGATACACACTTCCAAGCTGCTTTTCTTCTAGGGATCACACGTATTTATGTTGCCATTGGCAAGCATGAGAGAAACATCCCAAGCAGTTTAACCAGCTTTTGGCCACTTTAATTTTTTCTTCTATCTTCATAAATGTGTTAAGCGGCAGTGACATTTTATTGCTTTAACCTGCATTTTGATATTATTGTTACCTGCTGTATGAACTACATGGGCTCTGGTTTCTCAGAGTCGGCTTGGACTGTTTCATTCAAAGTAGAGTTGGCCGCTCTGGACTGGCAGGACCTAAGCTGTCATCTAATGTCTGCCTTTGGCCTCACCACTCTTGAGTTTTGGACACTCTCATAGCGCCCGTGAAGGGATCGAATTGTGTCCACAGCTCACACAGCAAGCCTCTGGCTCAGTCACAGCAAAGAACTGGTTCCCAACCTAATTTCATTTTCTTAGGGAGGTAGAGTGTCTCCGGTAGGTGGAGCGTTTTTCTCAGGTGAGAGGTCAACCTCACAGCAGCAGGGCGAAGCCCGTCTTCACTGCACTTTGCCCTTCGTGGAGAGACCCTCGTGGCTCAGTGTTGCAGCTGAATGTCCATGTCAAGGTGTTGTCATAATATTTTGTATTCTCAGATGCAGTAAAGTGAGCATATAATGCAGTTGTCAGAACTCAGGCAGGGGGCAGGTGTTGTCAGGCACCAGGCGGGAAGGCTGAGTGGGAGTAGGGCCATGCATCTGGGCTGCAGTGGCGGTCAGGGACACACACACATGGCGCTGGCTTTTCGGCTGGGTCTTGTGCACTGATGGAATGACATGAGAGGGAGGGAAGTGAATGAAAGCACACAGAACCTCTACTGTCCTTGTGTCTTCTGTGGATTGATTGTTATTTCAAAAGAAAAGATTGAAAGCAGCATCGCTGGTGCACCTGTGCGGAGCTCCTGGCCCGCTGATTGAGGCTGCTGACCTTACCTGCGGGTCGGAGCCCTTCCTGATATTTTCCCGACACGTGTTTGCTTGGCCACGAGGGAACATCTGTGGAGCTTGTGTTTTGGGGAGTGAATCTGCCTTCCTATGAGTCCCACTCAAAATCTCCAGAGAACAGGGAATGCTGTAGAACAGGAAGCCACTTCCTTAGCAAGGCAGCCCTTCAGTGGTTGATGCCCATGTTGTTTCCATTATGCAAAACAACTCCAATTGTTCTGGGTTTTTTTTTTGGAGACACGGTCTTGCTGTGTCATTCAGGCTGGAGTGCAGTGGTACAGTCACAGTTCACTGCACTGTCAACCTCCTGGGCTCAACTGATTCTCCTTTCTTGGCCTCCCAAATAGCTGGCACTATAGGTGTATGCCACCATGCCCTGCTAATTTTTTTCTTTTCTTTTTTTTTTTTTTTGGTAGAGATGAAGTTTCACTTTGTTGCCTATGCTGGTCTCAAATTCCTAGGCTCAAATGATTCTCCTGCCTTGGACTCCCAAAGTGCTGGGATTTCAGGCACGAGCCACCACTGCCAGCCCTACATGTGTTTAAGCCATGACTTGTGCACTGGCAACGGCAGATGCCAATCAGGATAATCTCTCTTGTACTTGTATTGAGTTTCCCTCTTGAAATTCAGTGACCCAATAATATCTGCAGGGAATGTGCTCCAGATGTCCCATGACTGGCAGAACCAGAACTTAAGTAATGGGGAGTGAGGGAGATCAAGTAAATCTCGTGTGCTACCCACCATCCCCCCTGAAAAAGATGAGCAGCTGTGCTGTGTTTCTGAGGAGTGTGCCTTTATCACTGGGGGGCCTGTGTCTCAAGTCTTGGAATACGGTCAGTCCCACACTCTCACGTGTGTGCGTGGGCTGTCTCTGTGACTCTTCTGATTTCCTGGAGGGGTTTGCAGGAGAATCTGGCCGGCTGCTCCAAAGGGCCCATGTCTCGGTTGGGTGACTTCTGTCTGCTGTAACCAAGGTGGGATGAAGTGGAAGGAAGACCAACATGTTCCTGCTACCTTTGAATACTGGCAGTCCTGACCCATTTTACCAAGCCCTTCAGTCAAGAGTGAGTCAGCTGACTTCATCCCAGGAGGGAAAAGTGGGTCTTAAATTAAATCCTAGGGAGGCAAGGCCAACTGATGGACAGGCAGCCATGGGGCTGCAGTCCAGCATGCTGCCTTTAAAGCTGAGGGCCCCAGTGCTGTTCTTCTCTATAGATAGTTTTCCTGGAGGAATCTTCTGTGAGTTGACTGACTCCGTCGTCCATGTCTTTGGGAATCAGCAGTGGAAATACCTGGCAGCAGTGAAGGAGACCTTCATTTAGGGAAGCAGCTGATTTGGGTGTTTACAGTGAACTGTATTTTATGGTGCAGTGAAATTCATTGTGATTTTAGGGACAATGTTTTTGGTTAATTTGTGCCTAGCAACATAAAAATTTAAAAACTTCTCACATTTTATGGCAAGGGCATTTTAAAATAGAAAATTTCCCATAGTGAGAGAGGGAATAAACCCGTTCCCTGGCGCTCGGTCTGTGTTACTGGTGACAGGATGCCCTCCACACGGAAGGGGGTGCGTTCCTTTACCGTGATGGGTGAGAGAGAGCCTGAACGTTCACCTTCAAGTTACTAGTTGAAAATGACATGTACTCTCCAGGCTAGAAGAAGTTTAAAGTATTTTCTTTTTCATCCAAATTGATTAGTAAAGCAAGGTCCTGATCTACCTTGCCATTTGGACATATTTTATTTTTGAAATGAGGAAGTAGTTTAAACATTCAGGGTCAAGATGTTGATAAAAGATAAATGTCAGTCGTTATTACTTAGAAAAAATGCTGAGGCAGAAACAGGCCATTTTCAAACTGGCTTGCCATTTGTTTCTATCAAGAAGTTAAAACGCTTCAGCTTTCTTCTATCTTCATTTGCACAACCAGTGTCAATAATGTAGCGCCGTCATGAAATAGTGGAAGCTGGTATTCGTTGCATTATGTGGTTTTAACATAATTATGATCATATTCTAGTAACAGGCAACTCATCTTTCAATAAGAACTGATTGTGTTCTTGAAAAGGAAACAAGTATTTGTATATGAAATCACATTTTCTTATTGATGCATTATAATTTTCAGTGGCTGTTCCTGTGCAAGAAAAAGTTAAGACTTCCATGAATCTTTGATTTAAAAGCTTAAATGCTCAGAGCTGCCTTTGTTAGCAGAAGCTGACATCCTTTGTATGGTTCTTATTGTACCTTAATTAAGCTGGAGAACAGTGTCCGCCTCCACAGGAGGGCTTGTACTCGTGAGATCATTGTGCCAAGGCTGGTGCCTACTTTCCCCACTCTGGCACTTAGGGTCTGTCGGGGAGAAACCCTCCAACTGCTGCATGGTGCTCCTTCCCTTGCCCCCGTGCCATGTGCATGGGAACTCGGAGAGGGCTCCCGGGACTCCTAGTCCTGATTCCACCCAGGCAGGCTCCCGAACATGGATGAGACCATGCACCCCTTCTGATACCCAGATGTGACCTGGTGAGGAGCTGGGGTCAGGTCAGCAGCATCCGGAGGCTCTGGGGATGTAGAATCACACTGCCATGATCAGACCCTTCCTTGTAGGCCTCTAGTACCCTTTCCTGCCCGTCGGATTTCCCTGGCAAAAGCTGTGCTGCCAGCTGGGTGGGGGCCCTGATGTGGGGCAGACAGGGACCCTTTCCCATTCCTGTGATGCCAGGGGCAGGTTTCCCACAGTGCTGCCTGCTTTCCAGTCTCCTGAGGCCCAGACCCTTCAACTCCCAGTTCTGTCCCCTGAAACTCGCCTTCTTCCCTCCTTCAGTGGAATACATTTTCTTTCTATTTGTCAAGTCCAGCAGAACAGATGTTAGAATGTCCCGTTTCCATTTCGTTAGAACATTTCAGAGACGTCATGTGGGATAATTGTTTTTTTCTCTAACGGTTTATTTGACCTAAAGAACAAGTAATAGATTTTTGGAAGGAGATTCTAAATACTGAGGATTAGATTGTTATTCAGAGTTAATACCCGAATACAGACTTTTGATGTTGCTTCTGACATTTTTTTTTTTTTTAGTGTGAATGATGAAGTGGAATTTTTAAATTCAAGAAACTGAATTTTTTTCAGCTGACATAGCTCATAGTGGAAGTGGATAGAGTCAGGTAATTATGTCTTGTGTCAGTGGGAAGCAGAGCCCATGACCTGGACTTACCTAGCTCAATGTTGCTTTTTATTCTTCCAGGTACTTGTATAATAACCAGAAACTGACCCTTTTCCTTTCACTCGCCCTGGGTATAAATGGGGCCATGTTTCATTTGTCTCCAGCAGCCTAGACCTTGCTCACGTAGTCCTGCCGCTTTGCACAGGAAAGAGGAGGTAATTTTGCAGATTCTAATCTAAAGCAGATAAATAATATCAAACACCCATGTATCTGTTTGAGATACCTTTTAGGATAATGTGTTTGGAATTAGTTTTTCAGTAACAAGTCAGTAAGGTCTTGTGTTTTTGCACAGTTGATTAAAACAATGGAAGGTGATAGCATAACTGCTCTTAGGAAATTTCCAGGTACACCTTATGCTAAAAAGAATGTTAGTATTTCACCATAGTTGCTTTTCATATTATGGTATCAGTGAGCTAAGGACTTACTCATCTTCAACAAACTAAAGATTTTAAAAATAATTGGTTACTCACAAGCAATTTAAATACATACGTGCACACATGCACACACAGACACATGAACACATGCATGAACATCTGCACACATTTACACACATGCACACGTATGCACAGGCACGTGCATGTGTGCAGTCAGTCACCTTCACATACATGCGTGCACACATGTACACATGCACACAGATGTACACCTGTGCACACTCAGATGTCACACATTTACACACACATGTACACACAGAGTTTGGGCAGTCAGTAGTAGAGCTGTTTGGTAATCTGCACATTCAGTTCCTTATAACATCAAATGGAGCTTGATGAGATTTAAACACACTTTACATGAGTGGGTGAGGCTTTTCCCGTAGG
The DNA here is from genome assembly GCA_021498475.1 of Saguinus midas. NCBI lineage: Eukaryota > Metazoa > Chordata > Mammalia > Primates > Cebidae > Saguinus > Saguinus midas. The sequence goes on along the minus strand of CM038405.1, from coordinate 16,739,592 downwards.
TAGCCACCAAAGTGGTGTCATTTCAGGGACCTAAGAGTAATTTCCTCCCAATTTCCTGACATAATGTTTGATTTTTGCCTTCAGAAATGAATTCCTAAGTGTCCTGAAGACGTTTTTTCAGTAAACTTTAAAAAACCCTTGGAAATCTGAACCCTGGGCAGCCTCATGGGGCTCCTTTCTCCTGGGTCCCACCACAGGCAGGGCCCTGCACAGCAAGGCCTGGACGAGGGGTGTCAGTTTGAGACATGGACATGAAGCCGGGAGTCAGGGACGGACGTTTCCCAGGGTTTTGCGTTTGCCAAGGACGTTCTCTTGCTCTCTGTTCCTCCTCGGCTCACTCTCAATTCAAGCTGGTTGTTGGAGTGGCTCAAGCCTGAGGCATGGCCTTCACAGAGGAGGCACCCCTTGGATGTTTTCTAGGCCCTCTGAACACATATCGGGTCCTTCATGGGCTTGGCCCACGTCGGGGGAGGGGCACTGCCCGCTCTGTTCCCCACTCACAGACTCAGCCAGGTGCAGCGCCAGCCCCATGCCAGCCTATTATTTTCTCCTCGAAGTTTTGCCTTTTAATTTTTGTCCTCACTCAGGCCGGATACATCTGACACTCCCTGCGAAGTTCCATCTCGCACGGGCTTAAGCCCGTGTCCCAGCACTCTTCCTGCGGCCCCCTCTGTTGCGGCGATTAAAGTTAAAATAGAAGATGAAGAAAGCCCTCTTAGAATTCTGCCTGCCACACGGATACTATACGGTCTTTGCGATGGGCAGTGCCCAGGATAAATGCTTCCTGGCCCCACACTGCTGCCCGAGGGAGGATCTCCGCTGGTCTCTGTGTGGCTGTCTCTGTGGGGACTTCCAGCAGCCCTGTGGACACCCTTGCACCAGCTCCTGCTTTCCAGTGCTGCCCCGCCTCTACCCATTGCGATACGCATGCCAGGTTCTGCTGGGACCACGTCCCATGAGTATGTGTCGTGTGCCTGGCGATGGAACCTGTGTGTTCTTATTTCACCTCTTTGCAACATTGGAGTCCCTGCCAGTGTGGCTTCAGTTTTGTAGATGGGGAATATGAGACTCTAGTAGGAAGGCATTTTTCTTCCTTCTGCAGCTCACAGAGCCGGGGTCTCCATGATCCCAGCCTGCCAGCCCCTGGGTGCCTGTGTTCTCTCTCTGCTCCTAGCCCTCTGTGCCCCTGGGTGCCTATGTTCTCTCTCTGCCCCCAGCCCTCTGGGCCCTGGGTGCCTGTGTTCTCTCTACCCTCAGCCCTCTGGGCCCTGGGTGCCTGTGTTCTCTCTCTGCTCCTAGCCTGCCAGCCCCTGGGTGCCTGTGTTCTCTCTCTGCTCCCAGCCCTCTGGTCCCTGGGTGCTTGTGTTCTCTCTCTGCCCCCAGCCCTCTGTCCCCTGGGTGCTTGTGTTCTCTCTCTGCTCCTAGCCCTCTGTCCCCTGGGTGCCTGTGTTCTCTCTCTGCCCCCAACCCTCTGGCCCCTGGGTGCCTGTGTTCTCTCCCTGCCCCCAGCTCTCTGGCCCCTGGGTGCCTGTGTTCTCTCCCTGCCCCCAGCCCTCTGGGCCCTGGGTGCCTGTGTTCTCTCTCTGCTCCTAGCCCGCCAGCCCCTGGGTGCCTGTGTTCTCTCTCTGCTCCCAGCCCTCTGGCCCCTGGGTGCCTGTGTTCTCTCCCTACTCCCAGCCCTCTGCCCCCTGGGTGCCTGTGTTCTCTCTCTGCTCCTAGCCCGCCAGCCCCTGGGTGCCTGTGTTCTCTCTCTGTTCCCAGCCCTCTGGCCCCTGGGTGCCTGTGTTCTCTCCCTACTCCCAGCCCTCTGCCCCCTGGGTGCCTGTGTTCTCTCCCTGCCCCCAGCCCTCTGGCCCCTGGGTGCCTGTGTTCTCTCCCTGCTCCCAGCCTGCAGGCCCCTGGGTGCCTGTCTTCTTTGTGGTGTATTATGATGTCTTTTCCCTGTTCCACTTTTTGATCCAGTTACTCAAAATCCATGCTGCTCATTCCTTTCATATGTATCCATAGTCAAGAGCTACCTGTACGGACTTCCAGCTTTTGAACTGCGTTATTGGTGTGAAGAGTTAAGCATTTGTAAGCTAACTGCCCACCATGTACTGCCCAGTGTGGGATATATCAGAGCTTTGAGCGTCTTGTGGGTTGATAAGGAAAAGCCACAGGTACAGGTTAAAGGATGAGAGGAGAGGGGCAGCCTCCTGCAGGCTGTGTAGAGCCGGTGCTGTGGTGCTCTAGGGAGAGAGATGGGAGGTGCCGCTCGACGAGCCGGAATCGGGACAGGAGGCAGAGGAGCCAGGCTTTCCCAGGAGGTGCAGCATCTCAGGGTCTCGGTGGGGAGTGGAGGGCCGAGGATGGGTGACGATGTTGCTGTGGAAGTCTCTAGGCAGGGCAGCAAATGGAGAGATGCCGCCCCCACCTTGTGGGTGACCAGGAGCCTTGGCTCATGTGTTACATGGGGTTTCTGTACCCCAGGGCTGCTAGAGACCATTTCCAGGGCCTTGGAGATGACGGGGACTGAGAGAGCCTGGAAGGAGCCTGCTGTGTGTGGGTGGACTTGGCTGGGTACGAGTGGGTGCCTCACTCCTCTCCACGCAACTGGGTTCACCCCCTTCCCTGGCATTGGATGATGTAGCTAAGGTCCAGAGTCCCCATCCCGAGCCTCCAGGTGCTTTAGCTCAGGGTCAATGTCCCGGTCCCCATCCTCCAGATGCTTTAGGTCAGGGCCAGTGTCCCTGTCCCCAGCCTCCGGGTGCGTTAGCTCAGGGCCGGTTTCCCTGTCCCCGGCCTCCAGATACTTTAGGTCAGGGCCAGTGTCCCTGTCCCCAGCCTCCGGGTGCGTTAGCTCAGGGCCAGTTTCCCTGTCCCCGGCCTCCAGATACTTTAGGTCAGGGCCAGTGTCCCTGTCCCCATCCTCCAGGTGCTTTAGCTCAGGGCCAGTGTCCCTGTCCCCAGCCTCTGGGTGCTTTAGCTGCGGGCCAGTGAACTATGGCCTGCACCCTGTCCTGGGTTTGCAGGTAAAGCTCGACTGGGACGAGCTGAACCTATGGCTCTGGCCCCACAACCTAAACTATTTTCACCCCATCTGTCTGTGGAAAGTGCTCACTGACCCCTGTGTGATGCCACCTCTGTCCTCATGCTGGCCCCAGCTCAGTCAGATGCAGCGTCTCAGACTCTCGCCCCGCAGGACTTCCTCCCGTCAACACTGATTCCAGCTGACATTGAGTGCATGAGTAAACTGTAAAGGGAGAAACTCGAGTGGTTAGTTTGACTGCAGCATGTTTCACTGGGATTCTGTTTTGCATTAAGCTGGGAAGTCGTCCTGTCAGCAAACCCGGTTTACTGTCTTAGCAGTGAGCAAGTACTCCAGCTCTTGGCTGCCCCGTGAGTCCCGCCCGCCTGCCGAGGTTGCCCGGCCACCCGTGTGGCCGAAGGCCTGGGGACAGCATGACCCCATCCTCATGGCTCTGCCTGTGCTGGCTCTAAGCACACTGTTCTTGGCAGAAGTTAAAGTTACTCCAGCCCCATAATTAGGTTGAGGTTTCCTACATTAAGTAATCTGTGATACTGAAATGAAGTTCAAACTTTTTACATTTAATTGACGACTTTATTCTAGATCATACTCCTTATCAGCTGGAAATAAGCTGTTAAAGGAAATAAATTTCAACAGTCACTTTAACTAAAAAGTCATTGCTAGTTGAGATTTTATCTTCTTGTCTGTTAAAAACTGTTTGTCATCTTATTGGTATGAATTAATTTCCAAACGCTCAAATCCAATGTGTGTAGTGACGAGCTGCTGTGGCTGAAACAGCAGTTGCTGAAGAGCATCAGAACGGCCTTTGCTGTGTGGGTTTACACGGACGGCGTGGTCAGCAGAGAGTGGGATGGGTGCCTGTGCACTCGTCCGACACCGTGGGGCTGTAAGAGGCAGGAACTGGAGGGTCAGTCCCATTAGAAATACCCTTGGCTCACCTAGAAGCTGCGTCTCTGGGCATGCACCATGGCAGCATTTTCACCACACGTGCTGTTAATCGTGCAGGCGTTGTTCTTCTAGAGTAAGCGTGAACTGCTGTCACACCTGTGTCCGTGCCTATACACCTGCTGGCTTCCCATGTGCACACAGGTGGCTGGCACGCAGCTCTACACCGGTTTCTTGAGTGAGCGTGAACAGCTCTCACACCTGTGCCCATGCCTATATACCTGCTGGCTTCCCACGTGCACACAGGTGGCTGGCACGCAGCTCTACACCGGTTTCTTGAGTGAGCGTGAACAGCTCTCACACCTGTGCTCGTGCCTATACACCTGCTGGCTTCCCATGTGCACACAGGTGGCTGGCACGCAGCTCTACACCGGTTTCTTGAGTGAGCGTGAACAGCTCTCACACCTGTGCCCATGCCTATATACCTGCTGGCTTCCCACGTGCACACAGGTGGCTGGCATGCAGCTCTACACCGGTTTCTTGAGTGAGCGTGAACCACTCTCACACCTGTGCTCGTGCCTATACACCTGCTGGTTTCCCACGTGCACACAGGTGGCTGGCATGCAGCTCTGCACCTGTTTCTAGAGTGAGTGTGAACAGCTCTCACACCTGTGCCCGTGCACCTGTCTTCCCACATGCACACAGGTGGCTGGCACACAGTTCTGCACCTGTTTCTAGAGTGAGCGTGAACAGCTCTCATACCTGTGCCCCTGCCTATACACCTGCTGGCTTCCCACATGTACATAGGTGGCTGGCATGCAGCCCTACACCTGTTACTGTTGTGAGCTCAGAAGGCTCTCTCTGTGGTGGTTTTTCATCTTGGGATAATTGAACCCAGCTGTGAAGTACTCAGACCAGAGAGTCTCTGCTGCATAATGTCACCACCCCGTGGCAAGTCACAAAGCAAGATTATCACCGAGAATCTCACATAGAAAGAATTCTACATTTGCTTCTGGAGCACATGATTTCCTTCCAGAGAGGGGTGGAGTGGCTTCACCGTTTGTCTGCACATGGTGATGGTGGAAACCCCATCAAGGTTTGAGGGTGAGTTATTAATGCTAGAATTTCCTAATCACTGTCTGTGGGGATGGTGGCGCATTTCACATTGGAGTTTGAATATTTTTCGGGGTTCGCTTTGGTGTGATTTTATGTGTAGAGATAAATGGAATTCATGTTTCTATCAGACTCTTGAGTCTTTCACCCTGAGGTGCACCATGTCTGCCCTTCTGCCATGTCATATTGGGGGATTCAGGTTAAATAAGCTGATGGAGGCCTTGAGCTTGGGGCAGAACCACTGATTTCTTGTAGGGACAATGTCAGAAAGACAGTGATGCTCGTGTTCCCTTCCAGGATGTCCTGTGCGAGTGAGTGCAGGGTGTGGGGAGGGACAGAAATGGTGTGTGTGTGTGTGTGTGTGTGCAGGGTGAGGAGAAGGATAGAAATGTCCTGTGTGAGTGAGTGCAGGGTGTGGGAGGGACAGAAATGGTGTATGTGTGTGTGTGTGTGTGTGTGCAGGGTGAGGAGAAGGATAGAAATGGCGTGTGTGTGTGTGTGTGCAGGGTGTGGGGAGGGACAGAAATGGTGTGTGTGTGTGTGTGTGTGTGTGCGCGCGCAGGGTGAGGAGAAGGATAGAAATGTCCTGTGTGAGTGAGTGCAGGGTGTGGGAGGGACAGAAATGGTGTGTGTGTGTGTGTGTGTGTGTGTGTGTGCAGGGTGAGGAGAAGGATAGAAATGGCCTGTGTGTGTGTGTGCAGGGTGTGGGAGGACAGAAATGGTGTATGTGTGTGTGTGTGTGTGTGTGCAGGGTGAGGAGAAGGATAGAAATGGCGTGTGTGTGTTTGTGTGCAGGGTGTGGGAGGGACAGAAATGGTGTGTGTGTGTGTGTGTGTGTGGGTGAGGAGAAGGATAGAAATGTCCTGTGTGAGTGAGTGCAGGGTGTGGGAGGGACAGAAATGGTGTGTGTGTGTGTGTGTGTGTGCAGGGTGAGGAGAAGGATAGAAATGGCCTGTGTGTGTGTGTGCAGGGTGTGGGAGGGACAGAAATGGTGTGTGTGTGTGTGTGTGTGTGTGTGCAGGGTGAGGAGAAGGATAGAAATGGCCTGTGTGTGTTTGTGTGCAGGGTGTGGGAGGGACAGAAATGGGGTGTGTGTGTGTGTGTGTGTGTGCAGGGTGAGGGGTGGGATAGAAATGGCACATGCACGTGTGTGTGTGTGTGCAGGGTGAGAAGATAGAAATGGCCTGTGTGTGTGTGCAGGGTGAGGGATGGGATAGAAATGGCATGTGTGTGTGTGCAGGGTGTGGGAGGGACAGAAATGGTGTGTGTGTGTGTGTGTGTGTGCAGGGTGAGGAGAAGGATAGAAATGGCCTGTGTGTGTGTGCAGGGTGTGGGAGGGACAGAAATGGTGTATGTGTGTGTGTGTGTGTGTGCAGGGTGAGGAGAAGGATAGAAATGGCGTGTGTGTGTGTGCAGGGTGTGGGAGGGACAGAAATGGTGTGTGTGTGTGTGTGTGTGTGTGCAGAGGGTGAGGAGAAGGATAGAAATGTCCTGTGTGAGTGAGTGCAGGGTGTGGGAGGGACAGAAATGGTGTGTGTGTGTGTGTGTGTGTGTGTGTGCAGGGTGAGGAGAAGGATAGAAATGGCCTGTGTGTGTGTGTGCAGGGTGTGGGAGGGACAGAAATGGTGTATGTGTGTGTGTGTGTGTGTGCAGGGTGAGGAGAAGGATAGAAATGGCGTGTGTGTGTTTGTGTGCAGGGTGTGGGAGGGACAGAAATGGTGTGTGTGTGTGTGTGTGCAGGGTGAGGAGAAGGATAGAAATGTCCTGTGTGAGTGAGTGCAGGGTGTGGGAGGGACAGAAATGGTGTGTGTGTGTGTGTGTGTGTGTGCAGGGTGAGGAGAAGGATAGAAATGTCCTGTGTGAGTGAGTGCAGGGTGTGGGAGGGACAGAAATGGTGTGTGTGTGTGTGTGTGTGTGTGTGTGCAGGGTGAGGAGAAGGATAGAAATGGCCTGTGTGTGTGTGTGTGTGGGAGGGACAGAAATGGTGTATGTGTGTGTGTGTGTGTGTGTGCAGGGTGAGGAGAAGGATAGAAATGGCGTGTGTGTGTTTGTGTGCAGGGTGTGGGAGGGACAGAAATGGTGTGTGTGTGTGTGTGTGCGTGCAGGGTGAGGAGAAGGATAGAAATGTCCTGTGTGAGTGAGTGCAGGGTGTGGGAGGGACAGAAATGGTGTGTGTGTGTGTGTGTGTGTGCAGGGTGAGGAGAAGGATAGAAATGGCCTGTGTGTGTGTGCAGGGTGTGGGAGGGACAGAAATGGTGTATGTGTGTGTGTGTGTGTGTGTGCAGGGTGAGGAGAAGGATAGAAATGGCGTGTGTGTGTTTGTGTGCAGGGTGTGGGGAGGGACAGAAATGGGGTGTGTGTGTGTGTGTGTGTGAGGGTGAGGAGAAGGATAGAAATGTCCTGTGTGAGTGAGTGCAGGGTGTGGGGAGGGACAGAAATGGTGTGTGTGTGTGTGTGTGTGTGTGTGGGTGAGGAGAAGGATAGAAATGGCCTGTGTGCAGGGTGAGGAGAAGGATAGAAATGGCCTGTGTGTGTGTGTGCAGGGTGAGGAGAAGGATAGAAATGGCCTGTGTGTGCAGGGTGAGGGGTGGGATAGAAATGGCACATGCACGTGTGTGTGTGTGTGTGTGCAGGGTGAGAAGATAGAAATGGCCTGTGTGTGTGTGTGTGTGTGCGTGCAGGGTGAGGAGAAGGATAGAAATGGCCTGTGTGTGTGTGTGTGTGTGTGTGTGTGCAGGGTGAGGAGAAGGATAGAAATGGCCTGCATGTGTGTGTGCAGGGTGAGGAGAAGGATAGAAATGGCCTGTGTGTGTGTGTGCAGGGTGAGGGGTGGGATAGAAATGGCACGCGCACATTGTGTGTGTGTGTGTGCAGGGTGAGAAGATAGAAATGGCCTGTGTGTGTGTGCAGGGTGAGGGGTGGGATAGAAATGGCATGTGTGTGTGTGTATGTGTGTGTGTGCAGGGTGAGGAAAAGGATAGAAATGGCATTTGTGTGTGTGCATGTGCATGTGTGCAGGGTGAGCGGTGGGATAGAAATGTGTGTGTGTGTTTGTACAGGGTGAGGAGAACAGTGGAAATGGGCTGTGTGTGTGTTTGTGCAGGGCGAGGGGTGAGATAGGAATGGTGTGTGTGTGTGTTTCTATGTGTTTGTGCAGGGTGATGAGAAGAATAAAAATGGCCCGTGTCTGTGTTTGTGCAGGTTAAGGATAGAAATGGCCTGTGTGTGTGTGAGGGTTTGGGGAGGTATAGAAATGGTGTGTGTGTGTGTGTGTGTGTGTGTGTGTGTTTGCAGGGTGAGGGGAAGGATAGGAATGGCCTCTGTGTATGTATGTTTGAGTGTGTGTGTGTGTGTGTGTGTGTATGTGATGGTGTAAGGAGGAATAGAAATAGCCTTTGGGGTGTGTGGGAAGGATAAAATGGCCCGTGTGTGTGTGTGTGTTTGTGTGTATGTATGGGGGTGTGGGGAGGCATAGAAAGGGCCTGTGCGTGTGTGTGTGTGTGTGTGTGTGTTTGCAGGGTGAGGAAGGATAGGAATAGCCTCTGTGTATGTATGTTTGAGTGTGTGTGTGTGTGTGTGTGTATGTGATGGTGTAAGGAGGAATAGAAATGGCCTTTGGGGGTGTGTGGGAAGGGATAGAAATGGCCCGTGTGTGTGTGTGTGTGTTTGTGTGTATGTATGGGGGGGTGTGGGGAGGCATAGAAAGGGCCTGTGTGTGTGTGCATGTGTGTGTGTGTGTGTGTGTGTGTGTTTGCAGGGTGAGGGAAGGATAGGAATAGCCTCTGTGTATGTATGTTTGAGTGTGTGTGTGTGTGTGTGTGTATGTGATGGTGTAAGGAGGAATAGAAATGGCCTTTGGGGTGTGTGGGAAGGATAGAAATGGCCCGTGTGTGTGTGTGTGTTTGTGTGTATGTATGGGGGGGTGTGGGGAGGCATAGAAAGGGCCTGTGCGTGTGTGTGTGTGTGTGTGTGTGAGAGAGAGAGAGGATGTGGGGAGGCATAGAAATAGCGTGTGTGTGTGTGTGTGCAGGGTGCGGGGAGGGATAGATGTAGTTTCCCCAGCAGCACAGTAAAATCACTTTGTGAACTTTGGTTGAGTATTTTAATTGTGGGGGTTACTAAGTTGCTTACCATATTAATTGTCATCAAATAAGTAGATACGTGCATTAAAATTTGATGGCCATTAAATAATTTTTATGGCAAATATATTACTTTTAAGTATAAAATAAATTATACAGTTATTCCAGTATCTGTGGCATGACTTCTATCGATTTTCTTGGAAGTAAAATTTCCTTACTGATTTCCAAAATATGAGGAAGCCATCCTGTTTTAAAAATTTTCATACCAGAGGGACCAATTTGGGTATGAAATCCTGAGACGTGTTAGAAAGTGACCCTGAGTTGCTGACCCGAGAGAATGTTTGTATTTCAGGCTGTCACGAAGCCCCTCATTGGCTTAGGGACAGATTAGCTGATGCAACAGTCGGGGTTGATTTTGAACTCAAATCGCAGCCCTCTGTTTCTTACTCTACATAGTAAGGGCTGAGGCATGATGGCCTGGCAGTTTTCAGAAATCTTGTACATGTACTCTCTCACCTGATTTCATACTGAATCAAAGAGAGGATTGAGATGTTAGACATGGCGCTTGCATATGTGCTGACCACATCAGGCTGTGTCTGAGAGTGAGCAGAGTGCCACTGAGAATGTTATCAGGATGATGGTCATTCACCAGATTGTGGTGACCACTGTGTGACCTGTGAGCACCTGATCCTGGGAGTCCCTGAGTCAGGGGAACCAACACCCATTCAGACTAAGCACAGGAGAGTATGCTCAGGGCCCAGCACAGAACACAGAGCTGGGCTCCGGCCATGGGTTTGGGACCCAGGCTTTACAGTTCCAGAGACCGAACAGTCTTGAGATGCTACAGGAGTGACTCTGGCTGGCTCAGCTTGGTGGGGCCATCCCTGCTTCATCCCCCATTTGTACGACTGCTCCTTCAGGTCTAGGGGCAGGCAAAGCAATTAATCAATATCCCGCTGCAGTGGGACAAAGTGTTACACACCTTTCATTGATAAACTAAAAGGAAGAGAGTCCAAAGATGGCGGCACATGTGTTGGGTCCGGGCGGCAGGTTCACGGTGCTGGATTAGCCCACAGCTTCGTTCCTGTGATGGTCACTTGTGCGTACAGATAATTTATATCAATTTCAGTATACTCTTGGGAATAAATAATCCTAGGAAAAGTGATACAGCTTAAATATGTTAAGAAGACAGTGTTACCCTTGACATCAGAAACGTAAGAAGGATGGAATGCATAGATTTGCTGATTTTCCCAGGGTATAAAGATTGCAAGTTGCCAGCCCTAAAATACAAATTATTTTGGAAAATGCTCAGAGAACAACAACTGAAATGACCCATTTCATTCCCTGATGATGAAAATGCTCTAAGATCATATGTGGAAACCATTAGGGTGGCCGGTGGCATTTTTCTTGTTGACTTCTAGCAAAGCCTTTCCATTAATGGCAGGGGCAGATGAGCCATGTTGAGCTCAGCTAGCATCTTTGGACCAATTATTGGAGTGATTTCCTCCAATTATAGATCAGGTAGACGGAATCCTGAAAAGAGCATTGATGTGGCGAAAAGAGGTAAGAGACCACGAATAATTCACTGAATTAATAAGAACTCAGTTAGGACTCCCGGAGACTTCAGCTCTCATAATTGTACAGGGAGAGTACTTCCCTGGGAAAGGAGGGGGATCCATTGTCCCCTCCCACCACGTCTTCTGCCCATCTCCCTGTGGGACCCTCCAGCCCAGATGCTGTGGGGTTGGGCTGTGCATAGTGCTGGCCGTGGTGGGAAAGGCAGGCACCGGCGTGTTCTATGTGACTTTTGGCTCTGGATGCGTTCCTCTCCCTGCGCCTCTGTTGCTTTTTCCATGACCATCTCCACTCTCCCACCTGCCACCTGAGAGCATCTCCTTTCAATGTTAGTGCCAGTTTTAGGGAAGAGCCTGAGAACATCATGGCCAAGTTGGATGTGCAGAAACATGGTGGAAAAAGCCACTGGCCTTGCAGAGGGGTGAGTCATGCGAAGTTCTATGCAGAGTGTGTTGGTTGTCACCAGCAAACAGGTGCAGAGAAGCTCAGACAGAACCCAAAGCCCATCTGAGGGCTGTGCCCCAACCACATGCCCACCCTTCCTGGGAGTCCACTGCCGAGGTGGTGGCACGCCAACAGTCCCATGCCGAGTAGACATGCCTACCATGCACCCATCCTCCCTGGGACATGCCACCCATGCACCCATCCTCCCTGGGAGTGGGTGGTCCTCCCATGCTGAGTAGACACTCCAGTCACACACCCACTATCCCTGGGAGTGGGTGGTCCTCCCATGCTGAGTAGACACTCCATCCATGCACCCACCCTCCCTGGGAGTGGGTGGTCCTCCCATGCTGAGTAGACACTCCATCCATGCACCCACCCTTCCTGGGAGTGGGTGGTCCTCCCATGCTGAAGTAGACACTCCATCCATGCACCCACCCTCCCTGGGAGTGGATGGTCCTCCCATGCTGAAGTAGACACTCCATCCATGCACCCACCATCCCTGGGAGTGGATGGTCCTCCCATGCTGAAGTAGACACTCCATCCATGCACCCACCCTTCCTGGGAGTGGATGGTCCTCCCATGCTGAAGTAGACACTCCATACATGCACCCACCCTCCCTGGGAGTGAGTGGTCCTCCCATGCTGAGTAGACACTCCAGTCACACACCCACCCTCCCTGGGAATGGATGGTCCTCCCATGCTGAGTAGACACTCCAGTCACACACCCACCCTCCTGGGAATGGATGGTCCTCCCATGCTGAGTAGACACTCCAGTCACACACCCACTATCCCTGGGAATGGATGGTCCTCCCATGCTGAAGTAGACACTCCATCCATGCACCCACCCTTCCTGGGAGTGGGTGGTCCTCCCATGCTGAAGTAGATACTCCATCCATGCACCCACCCTCCTGGGAGTGAGTGGTCCTCCCATGCTGAGTAGACACTCCAGTCACACACCCACCCTCCTGGGAATGGATGGTCCTCCCATGCTGAGTAGACACTCCAGTCACACACCCACCCTCCTGGGAATGGATGGTCCTCCCATGCTGAGTAGACACTCCAGTCACACACCCACTATCCCTGGGAATGGATGGTCCTCCCATGCTGAAGTAGACACTCCATCCATGCACCCACCCTTCCTGGGAGTGGGTGGTCCTCCCATGCTGAAGTAGATACTCCATCCATGCACCCACCCTCCCTGGGAGTGGGTGGTCCTCCCATGCTGAAGTAGACACTCCATCCATGCACCCACCCTCTCTGGGAGTGGGTGGTCCTCCCATGCTGAAGTAGACACTCCAGTCACACACCCACCATCCCTGGGAGTGGATGGTCCTCCCATGCTGAAGTAGACACTCCATCTATGCACCCACTATCCCTGGGAGTGGGTGGTCCTCCCATGCTGAAGTAGACACTCCAGTCACACACCCACTATCCCTGGGAGTGGGTGGTCCTCCCATGCTGAAGTAGACACTCCAGTCACACACCCACCATCCCTGGGAGTGGGTGGTCCTCCCATGCTGAAGTAGACACTCCATCCATGCACCCACCCTCCCTGGGAATGGATGGTCCTCCCATGCTGAAGTAGACACTCCAGTCACACACCCACCCTCCCTGGGAGTGGGTGGTCCTCCCATGCTGAAGTAGACACACCATCCATGCACCCACATGTGACTCAAGTATTTCTGGTGGCCCCTGTTTCTTATGGGCACTTCCCCCATCACAGCCTATGATAGCAGTTCTATTGATTTGTGGTGAGTACAGTGGCTTAAGCTGATCCAAGGATGCGGAGATTCTTCCCTCCCTCCCTCCCTCCTCCATCTCCCTCTCTCCATCTTAGGCATTGACCTCCTTCTGCACAGACAGATGCACGCTGTGACTGATCATGGCCATCAGCTCAGGCCCAAGCATCTAAGCAGTGCTCAGAGCTGCTGGGAACAGCCATGACAAACAGGCCCATCACCTTGTTATCTTGAAATCCTCTTAGAAAACACAGGAGCTTCTTATCTCTGTCTCAGGGAGGGAGAAAAATGGGATGATTGAAGACTAAGATTTAGCTGGCGATGGATGGTGGTGGCTCACACCTGTAATCCCAGCACTTTCAGAGGCTGAGGAGGGCAGGTGGCCTGAGCTCAGGAGTTTGAGACCAGACTGGGCAACATGGCAAAACCCTGTCTCTACAGCAGTGTACAAACACTAGCTGGCCCTGGTGGTGCATGCCTGTAGTTCCGGCTACTAGGGAGGCCGAGGCAGGAGGATAGCTTGACCCTAGAATGTGGAGCTTGCCCTGAGCCGAGGTCACACCCTGCACTCCAGGCTGGGTGACAGCAAGACCCTGTTACCCCAAGTTTGAGAATGAGAATGGTGAGTGGATTCACACCCCACACCCTCATCCCGACCTGGCACGTTGACGTGTTTAAGGAGGTTGATGGACCCTGTGCTGGAAGGGTGGACAGTAAACATGCCACAGCACCCTGTCCTCGGATGTGGACACTGGCTTGGGGAGGACATGAGACCCCCCCTTCGAGTGGTGTGAGGTGGGGCTGGTGAGGGCTCAGTTTCTTGAGGCTGGAAAGGCTTTTGTCAGGGGACCTTAAACAGGACACAGATGAGCAACTGTAAGTTAACCTGGTGGTTGTGATAGAGGAGCTGTAAGTTAACCTGGTGGTTGTGGTGATGGTCAGGGCAGCTGTAAGTTAATCTGGTGGTCGTGGTGATGGTCAGGGGAGCTGTAAGTTAACCTGGTGGTTGTGGTGATGGTCAGGGCAGCTGTAAGTTACCTGGTGTTGTGGTGATGGTCAGGGGAGCTGTAAGTTAACCTGGTGTTGTGGTGATGGTCAGGGCAGCTGTAAGTTACCTGGTGGTCGTGGTGATGGTCAGGGCAGCTGTAAGTTAACCTGGTGTTGTGGTAATGGTCAGGGGAGCTGTAAGTTACCTGGTGGTTGTGGTGATGGTCAGGGCAGCTGTAAGTTAACCTGGTGGTCGTGGCGATGGTCAGGGGAGCTGTAAGTTAACCTGGTGGCTGTGGTGATGGTCAGGGGAGCTGTAAGTTAATCTGGTGTTGTGGTAATGGTCAGGGGAGCTGTAAGTTACCTGGTGGTTGTGGTGATGGTCAGGGCAGCTGTAAGTTAACCTGGTGGTCGTGGTGATGGTCAGGGGAGCTGTAAGTTAACCTGGTGGTCGTGGTGATGGTCAGGGGAGCTGTAAGTTAACCTGGTGGCTGTGGTGATGGTTGGGGGAGTTGCTCGTTTGTGGAGGGAAGCGGTGTCCCTCAGGGGCGGGTGAGAGTGTTGGGGCCTTTGGGGATCCTGGAATGGCCCTGTGGGGACTGGGGGCTGTGACGGGGGGAGGACTGGTAGGCTGTAGAGACCCATGTTTGGTCAGGGTACGGCCTTGAACCGTGCAGCCTGAAGAGCATCTGGTATACACATGGAGGGGAGGGTGCTGGCCCCTGCTCAGAACACCTCCCAGCTGTGGGGGTGTCGGGTGAAAAGGGGGGGCAGTGTGGGGGAACCAGAGGTGCTGCAGGCTGGGAATGTGGTCACTAAGAAAAGTGTAACAGGGCGGTTGTCTTTCAGAATCCTAAGGGCCTTCAAAATAATACCAGGTGATTCCCTACTCTTAGTTATCCCTTGAAATGTAAGTTGCTTTTATTTGACACTGGAAGGTGGGCTCCCCTCCCAGCATGGTTCCCAGAGTCCAGACTCCTGGCTTCCTTCTCCTGAAGAATCAGGAACGGCAGAGCCTCCAGGGCCAGTGACCAAGGAGTACGCAGAGGTTTGCTGTTCTGCTGGCCAGACCCAAGACAGGGGAGCTCCCTCATGTCAGGCAGGCCTGCTGTGTCCCTGGAGAGTGGGCGGTGTGGGTGTCTGCCCTTGGTCATGAAGAGAGGGAGGAATCCCATGCTGGGTTCAGTCCTTTCTGCCACCTGCCCCCGGGAGCTCAACAGCCTTGAGCGTCTGCCACCTTCCCATCCTCCCGGCCCTGAGTGCCCCGAGCTATCCACCTTCGCTCATGCCATCCCCTCCGTACCATCACCTGTCGTGACCCTGACTTCAGGCTCTGGTTCAACTCGAAGGACACCTTTTATCTCATACTCTTTCTGCCCATTCAGTAGAATCAAATGTTCTACCTCGGGTCCATGGCTTCCCTCAGTGTTATCACTGTTTTGGGCTGTGACAGGCCTCTCTCCATGGCTCCTGCACCCTCAGGGCCCGGTGATGGCCTAGCTGCTGTGCCCTGAAGAGGCAGTGCCGCCTTGATGTGTCTGAGGGACAGAGTACGTGGAGCCGACAGCCGCATCATCCACTGTCCCTCAGGGCATCACCTGCACTTTATTCTCTAAGGGGTTAATTTTACACTTTTGTCCTCTACAAAACAGTAGTTTTTTAAAATGCAGACGTGGTGTTTAGTGAGGAGCGGTGTTTAGTGAGGAGCGGTGTTTAGTGAGGAGCGGTGTTTGGTGAGCAGCGGTGTTCGGTGAGCAGCGGTGTTCGGTGAGCAGCGGTGTTCGTGAGCAGCGGTGTTCGTGAGCAGCGTGTTCGGTGAGCGGTGTTCGTGAGGAGCGGTGTTGGTGAGGAGCGGTGTTCGTGAGGCGGTGTTCGTGAGCAGCGGTGTTGTGAGGAGCGGTGTTGGTGAGGAGCGTGTTCGGTGAGCAGCGGTGTTCGGTGAGCAGCGGTGTTCGGTGAGGAGCGGTGTTCGTGAGGAGCGGTGTTCGTGAGCAGCGGTGTTCGTGAGCGGTGTTCGTGAGCAGCGGTGTTCGTGAGCAGCGGTGTTCGTGAGCAGCGGTGTTGATGAGCAGCGGTGTTCGGTGAGGAGCGTGTTCGGTGAGCGGTGTTCGGTGAGGAGCAGTGTTCGGTGAGCGGTGTTCGTGAGCAGCGGTGTTCGTGAGGAGCGGTGTTGTGAGGAGCGGTGTTCGTGAGCAGCGGTGTTCGGTGAGCAGCGGTGTTCGGTGAGGAGCGGTGTTCGGTGAGGAGCGGTGTTCGGTGAGCGGTGTTCGTGAGGAGCGGTGTTCGTGAGCAGCGGTGTTCGTGAGCAGCGGTGTTGATGAGCAGCGGTGTTCGTGAGGAGCGGTGTTCGGTGAGGAGCGGTGTTCGGTGAGGAGCGGTGTTCGGTGAGCAGCGGTGTTGTGAGCAGCGGTGTTCGTGAGGAGCGGTGTTCGGTGAGGCGGTGTTCGTGAGCAGCGGTGTTCGGTGAGCAGCGGTGTTCGTGAGCAGCGGTGTTTGTTTGGTGAGGAGCGGTGTTCGTGAGCAGCGGTGTTCGGTGAGGAGCGGTGTTCGGTGAGCAGTGGTGTTCGTGAGCAGTGGTGTTTGGTGAGGAGCGGTGTTTGGTGAGCAGCGGTGTTCGGTGAGCAACGGTGTTTGTTTGGTGAGGAGTGGTATTTGGTAAGGAGGTGTTCGGTGAGGAGCAGTGTTCGTGAGGAGCAGTGTTCGTGAGGAGCAGTGTTCGGTGAGCAGTGGTGTTCGGTGAGCAGCGGTGTTTGGTGAGGATGGAGTGAGTGACTTTGCCCTTGCTGGGTTCTTACCCTTATCTGGGAAGATTAACCAAAGGGAACATGCAAAACCTTTAGCCATTTTGGGGCCATTAAAACATCCAAGCAGGCTGGTTTCCTCTGACTAGCCTCAGCCAGGGGTTCTCCAGCGTTAACGTGTGTCAGAGCGGCCCTGGGAGAGCTTGTCGAAGCTCAGACAGCTGGGCTCTGCCCGCTTCTGGCCCAGTAGACCTGGCAGGAGGCCGAGCATTTGTGCTTCTGAGTCTGTGGCTTGACCGCACTTTGAGAAGCACTTTGCTAAGCTGAGGTTTTATAGACATGAAGGAGGTTGGTGTCCAGTGTGCTTAACTAGAGCCTGGGGAACCGGCGTGGAGCCTGGGTGGACAGCTGGACACCTATGTTGTTGACATCCTCGTGTGCTGTGCGGAGGCTGCGTGTTTGGTGTCTGTTCATACACAGGTATTCCAGCCTTCCGGAGTCGCCGCCTGTGTGCTTCTCAGGAAGACAAGTGTCTTCTGTCTTCGGTGTGTGGATCCCCTGGAGCCTGTGTTCAGCACTGAATTGGCCATCATGTAGCAGGAAGGAAGAATTCTTGAGCAACATTTTATGGGCTATAAAGAAATATTAAACATTAGGAGTAATTCTCAAGAAGGATCCCCATTATGCATCAGATAATTCAGATCAATTGAAAGCCATCTTTTGGTCAGCACTGTAATTTCACAGTGTTCCTCCCTGCGGTTTCTGTTTCTGTAAAATTTGAATCCTGAAAGGAAGAATAGGACTCAAACAAAATATGAAAATAGGTGAGGACTGAGATTCATATGTGGGTGGGAAGGAGGACAGTGTGTAAATACAACCCTGCACGTGCTCATGGAGACATCAGAGGCTGTTCAGCCGGAAAATCACGTTGTTGTGTGAGGAACCTCAGTGAGACTCCGTGTCGTATGACATCAGGTATTTGACAGTTTCTCAGGTGAGGAGCAGTGCTCTGTCCATTTGAATTGGATGCTTTTGTGTCTCTACAAGTTATGTTTAATTCTTATGCTTATAACCTGTTAGATAGATGTTAGGATGCTTGTTTTCTGTAACTTTTCAGAAACTGGGGTTTCAGCCTCACTTTTCTCCTTTATAAAACGGAAGCAGTGACCTCATTATAGCAAATTCACACGATTGCTTCATGGAGGGGAACTCGTAGGAAGTGGTTCTTGTGGAAATGTGCAGTCAGCTCGGCTCAGAGGAGCCACGGGACAGGGGACACTATCCTGTGTGCTGTGAAAATGCGAACCTTGTGGAGCATGCAGTCGCAACCCTTCCTGGCCTGAGGATGTTTCTCATCACTGACCCCAGCGTGAGCTCCCCTTCCTTCCAAGGATGAACGCTCATTCTCAGAACTGCTCCCTCGTGATCTAGGCTGTAAACCAGGATTGTGTACCTGCAGTCTACACAGGTGCAGGCTGTTTCCAGAAACAACGTACACAGGACACACCGAAACAACTTCTTTTGCTACTTGTGTGACTGAGGATGGAGTCCTGATTTTAACTGAGCTCCAGGAAATGGTCCGTGCTGCTGTCCTCTTTGTCTAAGGACAGGTGTCCGTCCTCGACAGTCGATATGGTTAATTTTAAATAAAAGTTAAATGTAATCTGTAACCATAGGATCCTTTAAATTTTGGAAAACAAAAGACAGGATCAGTATTAGCACCTCATGTATTGGATAGGTATTTTTTAAGGAATAGAAGTCCTCTTTTATTATGCCAAGCTCATATCAAAAACCATCTGATTTCCAGAAGAAAATGCTGTGGAGGGCGGTGTGATCATCCCTTCACCTTGCGACCTGCTACAGGCGGCACCGTGTCTCCTCACCAAAACCCCCAGCGAGCGCCTTCAGAAGGAGCAGGTCTGTGAACACTCAGGGTCAGCCCCTTCCTTGCATGCCCCAGCCCTCCTGTGTCCTGGGCTCCCCGGCCCTGAGAGCAGCTGCAAATGGCGCAGTGTGCAGGCCACACTGGGGGCTGGCCTTGAGGGAGCACAAAACCTGGAGCCGACATCCGTCTACACTGCAAACACACTCCTCCTCTTGCTACGGGCAGCCACTTATCTTCTGATTCAAATGAGGACACGAGTCTAGGTCACCTTGACAGGCACGCTGCGGGTCTGCGGAGGCTGTGGATCTGCGGAGGCTGTGGATCTGCGGAGGCTGTGGGTCTGCGGAGGCTGTGGGTCTGGGGAGGCTGTGGGTCTGTAGAGGCTGCAGTGCTGTGAGCAGCGGTGTTCGGTGAGGCGGTGTTCGGTGAGGAGCGGTGTTGGTGAGCAGCGGTGTTCGTGAGGAGCGGTGTTCGTGAGCAGCGGTGTTCGGTGAGCAGCGGTGTTCGGTGAGCAGCGGTGTTCGGTGAGCAGCGGTGTTCGGTGAGGAGCGGTGTTCGGTGAGGAGCGGTGTTCGGTGAGCGGTGTTCGGTGAGCAGCGGTGTTCGGTGAGCAGCGGTGTTCGGTGAGGAGCGGTGTTCGGTGAGGAGCGGTGTTCGGTGAGCAGCGGTGTTCGGTGAGCAGCGGTGTTCGGTGAGCAGCGGTGTTTGTTTGGTGAGGAGCGGTGTTCGGTGAGCAGCGGTGTTCGGTGAGGAGCGGTGTTCGGTGAGCAGTGGTGTTCGGTGAGCAGTGGTGTTTGGTGAGGAGCGGTGTTTGGTGAGCAGCGGTGTTCGGTGAGCAACGGTGTTTGTTTGGTGAGGAGTGGTATTTGGTAAGGAGTGGTGTTCGGTGAGGAGCAGTGTTCGGTGAGGAGCAGTGTTCGGTGAGGAGCAGTGTTCGGTGAGCAGTGGTGTTCGGTGAGCAGCGGTGTTTGGTGAGGATGGAGTGAGTGACTTTGCCCTTGCTGGGTTCTTACCCTTATCTGGGAAGATTAACCAAAGGGGAACATGCAAAACCTTTAGCCATTTTGGGGCCATTAAAACATCCAAGCAGGCTGGTTTCCTCTGACTAGCCTCAGCCAGGGGTTCTCCAGCGTTAACGTGTGTCAGAGCGGCCCTGGGAGAGCTTGTCGAAGCTCAGACAGCTGGGCTCTGCCCGCTTCTGGCCCAGTAGACCTGGCAGGAGGCCGAGCATTTGTGCTTCTGAGTCTGTGGCTTGACCGCACTTTGAGAAGCACTTTGCTAAGCTGAGGTTTTATAGACATGAAGGAGGTTGGTGTCCAGTGTGCTTAACTAGAGCCTGGGGAACCGGCGTGGAGCCTGGGTGGACAGCTGGACACCTATGTTGTTGACATCCTCGTGTGCTGTGCGGAGGCTGCGTGTTTGGTGTCTGTTCATACACAGGTATTCCAGCCTTCCGGAGTCGCCGCCTGTGTGCTTCTCAGGAAGACAAGTGTCTTCTGTCTTCGTTGGATCCTGGAGCCTGTGTTCAGCACTGAATTGGCCATCATGTAGCAGGAAGGAAGAATTCTTGAGCAACATTTTATGGGCTATAAAGAAATATTAAACATTAGGAGTAATTCTCAAGAAGGATCCCCATTATGCATCAGATAATTCAGATCAATTGAAAGCCATCTTTTGGTCAGCACTGTAATTTCACAGTGTTCCTCCCTGCGGTTTCTGTTTCTGTAAAATTTGAATCCTGAAAGGAAGAATAGGACTCAAACAAAATATGAAAATAGGTGAGGACTGAGATTCATATGTGGGTGGGAAGGAGGACAGTGTGTAAATACAACCCTGCACGTGCTCATGGAGACATCAGAGGCTGTTCAGCCGGAAAATCACGTTGTTGTGTGAGGAACCTCAGTGAGACTCCGTGTCGTATGACATCAGGTATTTGACAGTTTCTCAGGTGAGGAGCAGTGCTCTGTCCATTTGAATTGGATGCTTTTGTGTCTCTACAAGTTATGTTTAATTCTTATGCTTATAACCTGTTAGATAGATGTTAGGAT
Source organism: Saguinus midas (assembly GCA_021498475.1). NCBI lineage: Eukaryota > Metazoa > Chordata > Mammalia > Primates > Cebidae > Saguinus > Saguinus midas. Next base: position 16,719,069 of record CM038405.1, on the reverse strand, counting down.
GCTTGTTTTCTGTAACTTTTCAGAAACTGGGGTTTCAGCCTCACTTTTCTCCTTTATAAAACGGAAGCAGTGACCTCATTATAGCAAATTCACACGATTGCTTCATGGAGGGGAACTCGTAGGAAGTGGTTCTTGTGGAAATGTGCAGTCAGCTCGGCTCAGAGGAGCCACGGGACAGGGGACACTATCCTGTGTGCTGTGAAAATGCGAACCTTGTGGAGCATGCAGTCGCAACCCCTTCCTGGCCTGAGGATGTTTCTCATCACTGACCCCAGCGTGAGCTCCCCTTCCTTCCAAGGATGAACGCTCATTCTCAGAACTGCTCCCTCGTGATCTAGGCTGTAAACCAGGATTGTGTACCTGCAGTCTACACAGGTGCAGGCTGTTTCCAGAAACAACGACACAGGACACACGAAACAACTTCTTTTGCTACTTGTGTGACTGAGGATGGAGTCCTGATTTTAACTGAGCTCCAGGAAATGGTCCGTGCTGCTGTCCTCTTTGTCTAAGGACAGGTGTCCGTCCTCGACAGTCGATATGGTTAATTTTAAATAAAAGTTAAATGTAATCTGTAACCATAGGATCCTTTAAATTTTGGAAAACAAAAGACAGGATCAGTATTAGCACCTCATGTATTGGATAGGTATTTTTAAGGAATAGAAGTCCTCTTTTATTATGCCAAGCTCATATCAAAAACCATCTGATTTCCAGAAGAAAATGCTGTGGAGGGCGGTGTGATCATCCCTTCACCTTGCGACCTGCTACAGGCGGCACCGTGTCTCCTCACCAAAACCCCCAGCGAGCGCCTTCAGAAGGAGCAGGTCTGTGAACACTCAGGGTCAGCCCCTTCCTTGCATGCCCCAGCCCTCCTGTGTCCTGGGCTCCCCGGCCCTGAGAGCAGCTGCAAATGGCGCAGTGTGCAGGCCACACTGGGGGCTGGCCTTGAGGGAGCACAAAACCTGGAGCCGACATCCGTCTACACTGCAAACACACTCCTCCTCTTGCTACGGGCAGCCACTTATCTTCTGATTCAAATGAGGACACCGAGTCTAGGTCACCTTGACAGGCACGCTGCGGGTCTGCGGAGGCTGTGGATCTGCGGAGGCTGTGGATCTGCGGAGGCTGTGGGTCTGCGGAGGCTGTGGGTCTGGGGAGGCTGTGGGTCTGTAGAGGCTGCAGTGCTGCAGAGGCTGTGGGTCTGCGGAGGCTGCGGGTCTGCGGAGCTGTGGGGCCAGGTATGCCCAGCTGGCCTTAGGCCGCACTTGGAGCTTTCACGTCTGCTTTAACCTTTGGTCTCTCCTGTCATGTTCAGGGCAGAGCTCATTGCTGTTGGTGCACTGAGAGTTTCTTCCTGTTAAAATAGTCCCCACCTGGCCAGGTGCCCTCGCTCACACCTGTAATCCTAGCCCTTTGGGAGGCCACTGCAGGTGGATCACCTGAGGTCAGGAGTTCAAGACCAGCCTGGCTAACATGGTGAAACCCTGTCTTTACTGAAAATCCAAAATTAGCTGGGCCTGATGGTGGGTGCCTATAATCCCAGCTACTTGAGAGGCTGAGGCAGAAGAATCGCATGAACCCAGGTTGCAGTGAGCCGAGATTACGCAACTGCACTCCAACCTGGGTGACAGAGTGAGACTCCATCTCAACAACAACAAAGTCCCCAGTCACGTCATATCTGCCATGGACCCCAAACCCACATCGTGACAATGATTATATGTCAACACAGTCATCAGTGGTAACCAGCCAGTTAGCCTGGAGATGAGTGGAGATCGCCTTTGGCAGCTACTCTCAGCCTTTGTCTTTTGATTGGCAGTGAAAGCCTACATGGCTGATGCATCCATGTCGACGTGTGCTCTGGCAAGAGGCGCCCAGAAGGGAACAGAGCCTGTTTGGACCCCAGGATTTGGTGGTGAGGGAGGACATGGCTTTTTCTCCTTTCCTGTATTTCTGCACCTGTTTCTGCTCCTCCGGGAAAAGCATTCCTCACGCTCTTTGCTGAGGGTGAGCTGGGCTCTCTTTCTGCAGAGAATGTCAGGTCACAGCATCAGTGCCTGCTCTGTGCTTGCAGTTAGCTCTCTCCCCGACTGTCTCAGGAGCCCTGGGTGTTCGTCTGCTCGGCTGTGGAGGAAATTCTGTGTCCCCTAGATGGAGCCGTCGACCTGACTTGCAGAGCGGAACGGCCAGGGAGAGGCTCCAGCTGCGTCCTCAGACTACAAACCCCAGACACAGAGAGGCAGGAGAGACACCATTGGGCCCAGTACCTGCTTGGCCAGGGTCCCTCACACCTCAGTGAGGCCTCGTCCGACTTTTCCGGGAAGGCTGCTCACCCCCAGGCTGTGGAGAGCGAGCGGAAGCAGGGGCGTTCTGGGGCACAGATTTGATTTCGATGGAGCTGTTTCCAAGGTCATGATCCATGCGGGAGAAAATCAACAGTGTGACTAGTACAGAGAGCAGATCAGTGGGGCTTCCTTAGGGGGTTCAGGGAAACATGCTGGACTCAGAGGCAGTGTAGGATTTAATGTCTGATCTTGTATCTGTCAGAACACTTGTTATGTTGTAACCAGGAGCCCTAAAGGAAGCAGTAGGCCGGCAGTCGTGTTCTGCCCGGATGTGCGTGGGGAGAAGAGCTTGAAGGGCAGCCCAGGAACATGCTGCTGGCATTGAGAGGTGCCTTCAGCATGTGAGGTCACAGAGCAGGTCCCCAGGAGACAGTGGCCAGGGAGGGCCTCCACCCTAGGAGCAGTTATGCTGCCCGGGTCAGAGGAGAGCACAAAGCTCAAACATGGGCCATTTCTTCAGAATCTGCAAGGATTTGTGAGTGTCACCCGGACAGGCAAAGGCGAAAGGCACAGCAGACGTGAGTGCAGAGAGGGCTGGTCTGTCTGCAGGCACTGGACATGGCTCATGGGTGGTGGATGTGGTTTGCAGGTGGTAGATGATGTGGCTTCTTGGTGGTGAATGTGGCTGGTGGGTAGTGGAGCTGGCTCCACTGGGGCTTCTCTGTGGACAGTTGCCCCTGGCCTTGGTGGGAGAAAGGATTCTTCAGGAAGCAGTAGGCAACTGAGAGACCCCTGTGACCATGTCAGTGAGTGATAATGAAGACCAGGAGGACTGCACTGGTGACAGGGGATGACGGGGAAGCATGAGCTGTCCTGCCTTTTCAGGGAGGGCTTGGTGGGTCGTGGATTTGGACCAGGTGTGAAGGGCGGAGATTGTTCTGGCCTCTTGCATTGTCAGATAGTAATAATGCCCAGATTTCTGTGCATGGGATAAGTTAATCACCTGTGTTTCAGGCTCTCAGGGTGGGCAGTGCCCCTTTGGCTCCTGTTAGGAGGACACAGTGAGGCCAAGAAAGGATCCAGGGCAGGCGTGCCTCAGTGCTGGGCAGGAAGGCAGGTGTGGAGAGCTGGGAGTGTGATCGCTGGGCAGGAAGGCAGGTGTGGAGAGCTGGGCAGTGCGATCACAGCTGGGGTGCAGTTGCTTTTGATGCTTTCTGAGTTAGAGACTTCCAGTCACCTCTGAAGCCCCCAGGGCTCCTCAGAGGACAAAGCACGAACCCGTCACTCCCTCAGGGAAGTGACTGCATTGCCACGCCATGCCATGGTTCATAGCTCACCGGTCCTGCTCCTGTTGGATGCAAAGCTCAGGATGTGAGATACTGCCTCGGTCCTTGTAACCCATCCCCTTACAGCCTGGCACTGAGTAGAGGCTCAATAAAGCCCTGTTGAGAGGAACTGGTGGTCATAAAACCCAAATTATGGCTAGTTGTCACTTAACGTCATCTCAGATAAAGGAATTTGTAAGAAAATGAAAAGATGGGGGAATCTCAATTGCAAACACTTGCTGGGCAAAACTCTGCTATCTGTGGATTTCTTGTGCTCCCTTGTCAAAGCCCTGTCCTGTACACAGAGGCTCCACCTCTCCCACACCTGCCAGAGGCTGCACAAGCTGGAGAGCAACAGACATCTGGGTGAATTGTTCTCACTGGATGCGCCCAACTGCCAGGCTTAAACTCACTGCCAGTACTGTCTGGAAGGACACAGGTCTCTCTAGGTCTCCAGATTAAAGAGTTTCTCTGCTGCCCAGCAGGACACACGTCTCTCTAGGTCTGCAGATTAAACACAGTCCCTGTACTGCCCAGCAGAACACACGTCTCTCTAGGTCTGCAGATTAAACACAGTCCCTGTACTGCCCAGCAGGACACACGTCTCTCTAGGTCTCCAGATTAAACACAGTCCCTGCACTGCCCAGCAGGACACACGTCTCTCTAGGTCTGCAGATTAAACACAGTCCCTGTGCTGCCCAGGAGGACACACGTCTCTAGGTCTGCAGATTAAACACAGTCCCTGCACTGCCCAGCAGGACACACGTCTCTCTAGGTCTGCAGATTAAACACAGTCCCTGCACTGCCCAGGAGGACACACGTCTCTCTAGGTCTGCAGATTAAACACAGTCCCTGCACTGCCCAGCAGGACACACGTCTCTCTAGGTCTGCAGATTAAACACAGTCCCTGCACTGCCCAGCAGGACACACGTCTCTCTAGGTCTGCAGATTAAACACAGTCCCTGCACTGCCCAGCAGGACACACGTCTCTCTAGGTCTGCAGATTAAACACAGTCCCTGCACTGCCCAGCAGGACACACGTCTCTAGGTCTCCAGATTAAACACAGTCCCTGCACTGCCCAGCAGGACACACGTCTCTAGGTCTGCAGATTAAACACAGTCCCTGCACTGCCCAGCAGGACACACGTCTCTAGGTCTGCAGATTAAACACAGTCCCTGCACTGCCCAGGAGGACACACGTCTCCCTAGGTCTGCAGATTAAACACAGTCCCTGCACTGCCCAGCAGGACACACGTCTCCCTAGGTCTGCAGATTAAACACAGTCCCTGTACTGCCCAGCAGGACTCACGTCTCTCTAGGTCTGCAGATTAAACACAGTCCCTGCACTGCCCAGCAGGACACACGTCTCTCTAGGTCTGCAGATTAAACACAGTCCCTGCACTGCCCAGGAGGACACACGTCTCTAGGTCTGCAGATTAAACACAGTCCCTGCACTGCCCAGGAGGACACACGTCTCTAGGTCTCCAGATTAAACACAGTCCCTGCACTGCCCAGCAGGACACACGTCTCTAGGTCTGCAGATTAAACACAGTCCCTGCACTGCACAGCAGGACACACGTCTCTAGGTCTCCAGATTAAACACAGTCCCTGTACTGCCCAGGAGGACACATGTCTCTCTAGGTCTGCAGATTAAACACAGTCCCTGCGCTGCCCAGCAGGACACACGTCTCTCTAGGTCTGCAGATTAAACACAGTCCCTGTACTGCCCAGCAGGACACACGTCTCTCTAGGTCTCCAGATTAAACACAGTCCCTGTACTGCCCAGGAGGACACATGTCTCTCTAGGTCTGCAGATTAAACACAGTCCCTGCGCTGCCCAGCAGGACACACGTCTCTCTAGGGCTGCAGATTAAACACAGTCCCTGTACTGCCCAGCAGGACACACGTCTCTCTAGGTCTCCAGATTAAACACAGTCCCTGCACTGCCCAGCAGGACTCACGTCTCTCTAGGTCTCCAGATTAAACACAGTCCCTGCACTGCCCAGGAGGACTCACGTCTCTCTAGGTCTGCAGATTAAACACAGTCCCTGCACTGCCCAGGAGGACTCACGTCTCTCTAGGTCTGCAGATTAAACACAGTCCCTGCACTGCCCAGGAGGACACACGTTTCTCTAGGTCTCCAGATTAAACACAGTCCCTGCGCTGCCCAGCGGGACACACGTCTCTCTAGGTCTGCAGATTAAGCACAGTCCCTGTGCTGCCCAGCAGGACACACGTCTCTCTAGGTCTGCAGATTAAACACAGTCCCTGCACTGCCCAGGAGGACACACGTCTCTCTAGGTCTCCAGATTAAACACAGTCCCTGCACTGCCCAGCGGGACACACGTCTCTCTAGGTCGCCAGATTAAACACAGTCCCTGCACTGCCCAGGAGGACACATGTCTCTCTAGGTCTGCAGATTAAACACAGTCCCTGTGCTGCCCAGCAGGACACACGTCTCTCTAGGTCTGCAGATTAAACACAGTCCCTGCACTGCCCAGGAGGACACACGTCTCTCTAGGTCTGCAGATTAAACACAGTCCCTGCACTGCCCAGCAGGACACACGTCTCTCTAGGTCTGCAGATTAAACACAGTCCCTGTACTGCCCAGCAGGACTCACGTCTCTCTAGGTCTGCAGATTAAACACAGTCCCTGCACTGCCCAGCAGGACACACGTCTCTCTAGGTCTGCAGATTAAACACAGTCCCTGCACTGCCCAGGAGGACACACGTCTCTCTAGGTCTGCAGATTAAACACAGTCCCTGCACTGCCCAGGAGGACACACGTCTCTCTAGGTCTCCAGATTAAACACAGTCCCTGCACTGCCCAGCAGGACACACGTCTCTCTAGGTCTGCAGATTAAACACAGTCCCTGCACTGCCCAGCAGGACACACGTCTCTCTAGGTCTCCAGATTAAACACAGTCCCTGTACTGCCCAGGAGGACACATGTCTCTAGGTCTGCAGATTAAACACAGTCCCTGCGCTGCCCAGCAGGACACACGTCTCTAGGTCTGCAGATTAAACACAGTCCCTGTACTGCCCAGCAGGACACACATCTCTAGGTCTGCAGATTAAACACAGTCCCTGCACTGCCCAGGAGGACTCACGTCTCTAGGTCTGCAGATTAAACACAGTCCCTGCACTGCCCAGGAGGACACACGTCTCTAGGTCTCCAGATTAAACACAGTCCCTGCACTGCCCAGCAGGACACACGTCTCTCTAGGTCTGCAGATTAAACACAGTCCCTGCACTGCCCAGCAGGACACACGTCTCTCTAGGTCTCCAGATTAAACACAGTCCCTGTACTGCCCAGGAGGACACATGTCTCTCTAGGTCTGCAGATTAAACACAGTCCCTGCGCTGCCCAGCAGGACACACGTCTCTCTAGGTCTGCAGATTAAACACAGTCCCTGTACTGCCCAGCAGGACACACATCTCTCTAGGTCTGCAGATTAAACACAGTCCCTGCACTGCCCAGGAGGACTCACGTCTCTCTAGGTCTGCAGATTAAACACAGTCCCTGCACTGCCCAGGAGGACTCACGTCTCTAGGTCTGCAGATTAAACACAGTCCCTGCACTGCCCAGGAGGACTCACGTCTCTAGGTCTCCAGATTAAACACAGTCCCTGCACTGCCCAGCGGGACACACGTCTCTCTAGGTCTCCAGATTAAACACAGTCCCTGCACTGCCCAGGAGGACACACGTTTCTCTAGGTCTCCAGATTAAACACAGTCCCTGCGCTGCCCAGCGGGACACACGTCTCTCTAGGTCTGCAGATTAAGCACAGTCCCTGTGCTGCCCAGCAGGACACACGTCTCTCTAGGTCTGCAGATTAAACACAGTCCCTGCACTGCCCAGGAGGACACACGTCTCTAGGTCTCCAGATTAAACACAGTCCCTGCACTGCCCAGCGGGACACACGTCTCTAGGTCGCCAGATTAAACACAGTCCCTGCACTGCCCAGGAGGACACATGTCTCTCTAGGTCTGCAGATTAAACACAGTCCCTGTGCTGCCCAGCAGGACACACGTCTCTCTAGGTCTGCAGATTAAACACAGTCCCTGCACTGCCCAGCAGGACTCACGTCTCTCTAGGTCTGCAGATTAAACACAGTCCCTGCACTGCCCAGCAGGACACACGTCTCTCTAGGTCTGCAGATTAAACACAGTCCCTGCACTGCCCAGCAGGACACACGTCTCTCTAGGTCTGCAGATTAAACACAGTCCCTGCTGCCCAGCAGGACACACGTCTCTCTAGGTCTCCAGATTAAACACAGTCCCTGCACTGCCCAGCAGGACACACGTCTCTAGGTCTCCAGATTAAACACAGTCCCTGCGCTGCCCAGCAGGACACACGTCTCTCTAGGTCTCCAGATTAAACACAGTCCCTGTGCTTCCTGCAGGACTTGGGTCTCCCTAGGTCTGCAGATTAAACACAGTCCCTGTGCTGCCCAGCAGGACACACGTCTCTCTAGGTCTGCAGATTAAACACAGTCCCTGCGCTGCCCAGCAGGACACACGTCTCTCTAGGTCTCCAGATTAAACACAGTCCCTGTGCTTCCTGCAGGACTTGGGTCTACCTAGGTCTCCAGACATTACTTCTCCCACATGGATCCCAGTGTCCCCTATCCCATTTTCTCTGCCAGTAGATGACTTTGATTCCCACTGCACTAAAAGACCAGATGCCCTTGGAGGACACTTTCTGCTGATCCCACCTTGCCACCACTCAGCTCCCTGCATCTGTGCCCCTGGCTGCTCCCCAACCCCTCACCGTGGAAGAGCTTTGACTCTTATAATTCTTCCTTCTTGTCCTGAATCTTCAAGCCTTTCCTTTGACGCCATCATCCTCATCACCCCATGGTGGGACCAGCATCTCTTCCATCTTTCAGAGGAATACACTTAACTTTGGTCACAGACTTAAAAGTCCTTGCCATTTCCTGATAAGCACACATGGTAAGTGAGAAGAGAAAGAACCTCCTGAGAATTTCTTTCTTCTTTCCCGGGACAGCTCAGCCCAATGCCGGGTATGTTCCCTGAACGACAGAGGTTGAACGCAGAACCCCTGGTCTAGATTACCCTGCTTCTAATGTCCAGTCTGCTACCTAAGGGCTACCTGGGTTTTGGCAATTTACTGAATTTCTCTGCATCTTAGCTTCCCTGTTTGTAAAAGCAGATAGCAGTAGTGTCTACCCAATAGGTTGGTTATGAGCATTAAATGAGCTATAGTGTATAAAGCACTTCACACACACAGTGTCCAGCATATACTCAACACCCCTTACTTTTAAATGTTTTTTATTTTTAAAGTTGATAAATACAAATTGTATATGTTTATGGTATACAAAGTGTTCTTTTGAAAGATGTGTATCCTGCAGAATGACTAATGGGCTAATTGACTTGCATTACTCACATGCTATCATTTTTCTTGGACGAGACCTGTAAAACCTCTCTTAGCAGTTTTCAAGTATGCACTGCCCACTGAACGGCAGTCTCCGTGCTGTGCACAGGTGTCCTGACTTAATTCTTTCATCTGATTGACGTTTTGTGTCTTTTGAGCTCCCCTACCGAGCCCCACCCAGGACCTGCTAACCATCATTCTATTTGTTGCTTCTGTTAGTTCCCTTTTTAAGGAACAGGTGTGTGTGTGTGTTGTCTGTTTTGTTCACTTTGGGATGGGGGCACCTAGAAGAGGTCCTGGCACTTAATAAGTGCTCAGTAAATGTTGGGTGCAAGCAGGAATGTGCAGTTCTAGGAGACTCACCACAGGAGGGCACTCGGTGGTTGCCTGGATGTCTGCGGAGGTTGAAATATGGACTCCCAGACCTGCCGTCTGTAATCCAGGCTTCACCTGGCTTGGGTCCCAGTTATTTCAAAGTGAAAGGATGCAAGAGGTAAGGACTTTTGGGTTTTAATTTGTGAAAGAGGGAGAAAAAAGTGAGAGAATGTTATGAATATGCTATTCAATTTTGTTGCAGATTTTTCTATTAAGTCCGAGAGAGCCCAGTGCTATAAAAGCTGCCCAGTTACCAGTAAAACAATGGTAAATAGAATAAACTCAGGCAGTTATTAGCAGAAAAAAATACTTTTGAAGGCTCATGTCAGTTTAGTCCCTTATTTTTTCTCCTGCCTCCATTTTTGTTCTGCCTTGAATACAGTCTGTCATTTGGCCTTATGAAATCCTTGCCATAGGAAGACGTTTGCCAATTTTTGTCAGGAATATCAAAGTGTGCACCTGAGCAGGGTGCACGTTTCACTTTTCCTCTAGTTTGGAGGTTGCTTTTTCTGTTGCCTTGACTTCATGTTCTAAATCCCCCCTCCCACTTCCCCAGCTGCTGTGCATATATGATTTTGCAGGGGTGGATGTGTACGTGAATGGAACTGGCTGATTCAAACCTCTTCTGCTGGAATAGAAGGATGCCAAAGTAATAATCCACATTGCCTGTGGGCGTGTCTGAGGCTGTTTCACGTAACATAACGTTCGTGTTTACCCAGATGCTGTTTGAGACATGTTAGCAGGGGGTGAATACGCAAAGGACTCTCTCCTTGACCTCAGTGTCTTGCATATGTAGCTGGAAGTTGCTTTGCAAATGCAAATATGATGTGATCTTCATTCAGGTCTTGATTAACAGAGATGCTTGTGGAATGAGGCATTTGTGATTTATTAAATGTTCTGCTGAATTGGGGTTTCACTGCAGACTCCTTTTTTTTGTTCTTCCTAGCCATCTGGGGTGAGGGCCTCATCCACTGTCAGTGCTTGGTAAGTACACGCAAGGTTTGAAAGAACTGATATGCGTTCTTTTTTTCCCCTGCTTTATTAAAATGACAGGTTTTTATTTCTAAAACACAGCTTTTTTGAGGCATAATTCACATACCATGAAATTTAGTCATTTCAAGTATGAAATTTAGTGGTTTTAATGTATTCACAGAGTTGTCCAGCCATCACCACTGTCTAATTGCAGAACAATTTTTATCCCCAAACCATTTGGCAGTCCCTGCCAATCCTCTCCTTCCCCAGACCCAGGAAAGCACTAGTAGACTTTGCTTCAATAGGGAACCTGTGCTCAGCATTTCCTATAAAAGGAATCAAACAATAGGCAATGCCTTGGGTCTGCTTTCTTTCCTTAGCAAGGTTGCCAAGCTGCTTCTATCTTTACGACATACAGGTTGAGTGTCCTCTATCCCAAAGTTTTGGAAAACGAAGCCTCCAGATTTTGGATTTTTTTTTTTTGAATATTTGCATTATACTTACCAGTTGATGATTCTACATTGGAAAATCTGAAATGCTCCAATGAGCATTTCCTTTGAGCATCATGTTGGCACTGAGAAAGCAGATTCTGGAGAACCTTGGATTATGGATTTTTGGATTAGGGATGCTAAACATGTGTCCATACTTTCTTATTGCCAAATAAAATTTCATTGTCTGGGTGTAACATGTTGTATCTCTCCATCCTGTCTGCGGGTGGATGTTTTCAGTGTTCCCTGTTTTTTGCCTGTTAGGGATAATGTGGCTTTCAGCACCCATGTCACATGCCTGTGTGGGTGAACGTTTTTACTTCTCCTGGGCATGTAAGTAGGAGTGGCATTTGTCGGGCCATGCAGTAAGTCTGATGTACTGAGGAGTCACCACCTGTTTACGTCCACTGCTGCAGAGTACAAGGGCTCTGTATTCTCTGCATCCTCACCTGCACCTTAGTGTCTGTCTTCATTGCAGGCACCCTGCTTTGTGCACAAGGCATCTTACTTTTGATTTGTATTTCTGTGTCTGTGAGTTATGTTGAGCATCTCTCTGTGTGTTTAAAGGCCGTTGTGTATGTTCTTTGGAGATCTTGTCCATTTAAAAATTTTGACTTTTTACTTTTGTTGTTAAGTTTTAAGAAATACTTAAAAACTGTGGATGTAAGTCTGATATCAGTGACGTGATTTGCAAATGTTTTCTTCCATTCTGTAGGTTGTCTTTTGGCTTTTTTGATGGTATATTTGCAGCACACGAGTTTTGAAAGTTGATGAAGTCTCATTTGCCTGTTTTTGCTTTTTGCTATTTTCTTCCCTTGCTGTCATATGTAAGAAATCGTTGCCTACCCCATGGTCACAAAAAATGACTTCAAGTGTTTTACAGTTGCAGCTTTTACATCTAGGTTTACAGTTCCCTTTGAATTAATTTCTGTTTGTGCTGCATGATACGGATCCAACTTTTTCCTTTTTCTTTTTTTGTTCTGTGTGGACATCCAGTTACCTCAGGATCATTTGTTGAAAAGAATATACTTTTCACACTTCCCATCAAGTCGCCTCGCATCTTAGTGCGTTCAGATTCTGCAACCACAGGATAGCCTGGACTGGGTGTCTTATAAACAACAGAATTTATTTGCCACAGTTCTGGGGTGTGGAATCCCAGATCAAGGCACTGGCAGGTTCAGTGTGTGGTGGCGGCACACTTGTTCCTAGATGGCCTCCCACTGTGTCCTCCTGTGGCAGAAGGCCAAGGCCAGTCTCTGCAGCCTTTTTCATAAAGGCTCGTCGCCTTCATGAGGGATCAGCCCTCATAACTAATCACCTTCCACAGGCCTGCCTCCCAGTTCCATCACCTTGGGGATTCGGTCTCATCATATGGATTTTGAGGGGACAGAAACATTCACTCTGTAGCAGCATCCTTGTTAAAAATCAGTGTTAATGTTTATTTTGTGGTTCTCAGTTTTATTCCATTGATCCACATGTCTAGCCTGTGTACAGAGTTGTAGCTCAGTCTTTCTTTTGTGTTTGAAAACCTCAGACCGTGAAAGCCTGCCAGGGTACAGCCACAGTGTGATTTCCCAACTGTGTAGCTCACATTTCCGACCGACCTGCCCAAGTCAGTATTTCCCCTGGAAACTATTTGACCTTGTGAGAATTGTTCACCTCCCTAAGCCTCGGATTTTTAATCTACAGAATACAAATGAACTCGATAGAACTGGCCTGCAGAGTAAGTGAGACACCCATGTAGAGCACGTAAACCACTCAGAACCCTGCCCACGGGCTCCTGTTTCACCCTTAGTCCTGTGAGCTTGTCACCTCTGTTTACAAAGGACACCCCAAGGCTCACAGGGACTGAAGGATTGGCCCAGGAGTTAAATAAAGGTGAGATGTGAATCTAGTTCCACATCTCAGTGACTTCAGGGCCACGGTGGTTTCAGTTACGAGGGCTGCTCTTGCTCTCAGTAGGTGCTGACTCTAAAACCCGCCCCCGAGGCTTCTGTGCCCAGTGAACTCGGGAAGGTGTGGTAGGCCCCTCTTCCTCCTCAGTGTCCCTTCTCTTCTGCTTGAGATGATTTTTAACCGTCAAAGTACAGTGGTGAGCGCTTGTGTTTCCTGGGGCCATGCACTTTGAATCAGCTGGGCTCAAACCACACGCCTTGACGTGGGTGCATGATGCTGTTTGAGTGGGAAGAGGACGCACTCTGTCTGTCCGCAGTTCTGCCCTGGAGGCCATAGTCTTGGGACAGCTGCCCTCCCCCGGCAGCCTTTCTTCTCGGTAAAATAAGTAGCTGGGATTAGATATTCTCCTGGATCTCTCTGACTTTAAAATTCACTGTGCCTATAAATATGACTAAGTGATTTCACAACTATATTTAAAACTGCATGCACAGACTCACTGGTAGAGAAACAGCAGTGATTTCACTGAGCTGCAGCGGCACTTGGTTTTCCAGGAAGCATGATAGATTGTAGAATTTTCAGAATGACATTGATAAGAAATTGACAAAGTTATGTGTCTGCCATTGACACGTGACTTCCCATTTCAGGATCCATTACTATAAAATATATGTGAGGGGAAGCATCTCATGGAGGGCATCATTGATAATGTTTTAGGAAACAGTTGGGGTGTCTCTGAGCTTTTATTCCACAGGGACTTCATTGTATCATCTTTCAAGTTACTGGGGAAATGTGGGATGGAATGGCGAGTATTATGAAAATAGAAACACTGAGGATGAAGGCCTGATCTACTTCTGTAATCTTAATGTCTTCAGAAAGGCCTGTTCTACTTACATGATTTTAATATCTTTGAAGACACAGAACATTCTTCCTGTGGTTCGCTCAGAGGGTCCCCCAGTCAGTGCCACCTTGGTCAGGAGCATTTGGTCAGTGGCAGCTGTTTGAATGTTTCTTTCTAAGCACCCTGTTTAACATCACATGAGGATACAAGTTACTGTTTGATTCTTTATTTGTAAAAATGTATTGTGCTTTCCTCTCGTTAGAGAAATGCTATTTGTGTTATGAGTGTTAGGGTATGTACAAAAAGAAAATACGTGGTTATTCCATATTCTACCACTTTGAAATAACCACTATTGACAGTATGCTGGATTTACTTTCAGGACACACACACACACACACACACACACACACACACTCTTCCATGAACACAGACCCATGCATGCATGGACACAGACACATGTACATATTAATGGTAGCACAGATGTACATGAACAGACACAAACATGGTTGCATAGGCACATGCACACACGAGTGCAGTCACATGCACGTGCATATGTACACATGCAGTCATGCATGTGTCCATACACGTACATGAGTGCAGCCAAACATGCATATGTACACACATGCGCAGTCATACATATGTAGACACACATCCATTAGTTCAGTCACATGCATATGTGCACAGTGCAGTCATGCATGTGTACATGCACATACACAAGTGCAGTCACACATGTGCATATGTACATACATGCAGTCATGCATGTGTACAGACTAGCGACAATGCATATGTACACACAGGTGCAGTCATGTATGTTTACATACACAAAGTGCAGTCAATGCACATGTATACATACAGTCATACAGATGCATACATGTATACATGTGCAGTCAGATAAACATACATATGTGCACACATGTGCGGTCACACATGGGCACGTGTAAACACATGCTGGCAGTCACACATGGGCACATATGCATACACATGCATAGGCAGTCATAAGATGCATATGTACACACACATGCAGGCAGCCACATACACGCACACACACGTTCACAGATGTTCAGGCAGTCACAATCACATGTGCATATACTTTGTGATAACAAACTTTGTGGTGTACATACAGTTTTAGCTAGCTTTTAAATATGTATTACAGATTGTACATACAGATAGTCTCCACTTTGTCCATGGTTTGATTCATAGATTTTTGACTTTAGGATGGTTCAAACATGACACAGGTTTAGTAGACACCACACGAGTGTGCAACCCTTCTGTTTTTACTTTCAGGACAGTGCTCAATATTGCATGGACACCCAAAACTTTATCATAAAACAGGCTGCGTGTGAGACGACTTCTGCCCGCTGTAAGCCGACACAAGTGTTCTGTGCACCTTGAGGGTGGGTGAGGCCGAGCCGTGATGTTCCGTGGATTAGGCGTATTCAATGCGTTTTTGACTTACGACATTTCCAGCTTGTGATGGGTTTATTAGTCAGTAACCCCATTGTAAGCCAAGCAGTGGCTGTCCCGACTGCAGGAACTTGGTGTTCTTAGACTACATGAATTTCATAGCTAGTTGCATCCCATGTACATGGGATAATTCTTCCAACCCAGCCTCCTTGTCTTGACATTTAAGTAGCTTCCAGTTAATCACATTCGTAGCATACTCCAAAGTATTTTCTCATTAAAATGCCTGGCTGTTTTCTTAGCAACTAGTTTGAAGGACAGATTTGCAGAAGCCTTGAGTCAGGAGGTCTGTGAGAGATGACAAGTACCTGAATTTTTTATGTGCTTCCCAGTAGATTTTGATGCAGGCAATGTACGAGAAACACGTGTGACCTATGGGACTTAGAAAGAGAGGGGCGGTGGCAGGCCCAGTCATTTCGTGGTGGGGTCATTTCATGTTGGGGTCATTTCGTGGGTGGTGGGGTCATTTCGTAGTGGAGTCATTTTGTGTGTCAGGGTTCATTTTGTGGTGGGGTCATTTCATGGTTAGGGTCATTTTGTGGGTGGTGGGTCATTTCATAATGGAGTCATTTCATGGGTGGGGGTTCATTTTGTGATAGGGTCATTTCATGGATCAGGGTTCATTTCATGGGTCAGGGGTCATTTCATGGGTCAGGGGTCATTTCATGGTGGCATCATTTCATGGTCAGGGGTCATTTCGTGGGTGGGGTCATTCCACAATGGCCCTTAATGGGCCAGGGTGCAAAGGGAGCAGCAGCTTCCTGGATGACGTCCTTGATGCAACCTCAGAGCCTACCTGGGTGATTTGCCTTCATCCCATAAAATTTCTTTTCTCCAGAGGCCTCATTGAGGGAACCCAGGTTCTCTGGCCACACCGCATGGATGCAGCATTTTTCAGGCACTTGGGTCTCTTGCCTCAGATCTGGCTGCATCTTCTCTCCATACAAGATCATGCCACATCCAGATGCAAAATGTTCAAACGCCATCAGCACATGAGGAAGAGCTGCTGTAACTTCTGAAGTGAAGGCACCCCCTTGATCAATGTTGATACCACTCAGCATAAAGATGACATAAGCAGAGTATTTTGTTAAAAATACACCACAGAGAATTTACATGTGCACAACTAGAAATAGGCTTGCTACTGTATAATCTTATCTAAAGGAGCGTTTTCTGAATTCTTAAATGGACTGTTCTGGGGTCAACAGTAAAGTCACGTCTGGTCCACATCACAGTATAGACTCACTGATGCTGCTTCCTCTCATGTGGAACCCACCATGCTCAGGGCAACTGTGGGGGGCTGGGGGCGTCGCCTCTGTCTCCTGCCTGCTCAGTCACCTGCCGATCTCATGCCTGGCCCCTCAGGGCTTAGCTCTATTCCTCTAGTGGAGACGTTGACTGGAAGGTCTGCTAGGGTTTTTCTCCTTTCAATTTCAACATGCCATGAATTCATGAAGACAAGTGAGCATAAATATGTCATCTATCAGCCTGTTGGTTTTTAAATTTGCACATCAGAGGATGCCACCTCTTACATTCTGCTCACAATGGTATGCCCCACAGGGACACAGGCTCAACACTCTTGCCACCAGCATGCACCTGCCGCCTGCACACCCCTGCCACCAGCATGCGCCTGCATGCCAGCATTGTTCTCCTGTGCCTGTGTGGCAGCCCTGGAGTGCCTGCTGCGTGCACTGAACTTCCATGTCATGGGGTGGGCCCGGGCCTGGCCACCCTTCCTGGGCCTGCTTGTGACTGCCCCTTCCCCCTCTTCTTCATGTGTATACACAGTTCCTACATAGTCCAGTGGGTTTTTCCTCATTCCGCTGTTTCTTCCTTCGTCCCTCAAATTCTTAGGACTTCCTTTACATACAGAACTATGCCAAGTGTCGCGGGGTTTTTAAAGCTAAGTATCCCGTAATCCCTGACTCAAGGCGGTAAGAAGGAAATAATTTTTACCGGAACTTTTAATGCCTGGCATCGCAGCATACACTGCGAATGGGGAAGTTTGCTGTAAGGTGAGAAGGCAGTGGGGAGAGAAGGGAGTGTGATATTTGGAGGAGTTACCAGATTCCGGGCATTGTGTACAAGAAATCCCTTGACTGGGGTTCACCGGCAGGGTCCCTCAAAGAGCTGGCATTAGCCTTGGCCTCAAAAGATGAGCGGGGATCATTAGCGCTTCTGTAGGAACAAACTCCGTGGATGTTGCGTTAGCCTGGTAATTAGAAGAACGCATCTGGGTAATGCAGGGAGAAGTTTTCTAGGGGCTTGGTTGCACACACTGAACTTATTTATAAGAATATAGGAGAGGCTGGGAGCGTTTCTAAAATAGGGCCTCTGAAAACACGGGGCAATGGCAGAATCTGTAGGAGGGTGAACCTGGCGGCAGTCCATGAATAACTAATATTCAAACTCATTCTTAATCTTCCCCCAAATGTCTATATAGAGAGCCACGCGATATCCAGGTTAAGCAAATATTCAAGAGAAATGTAAATATGGCCTTCTTTAATTAACAAATTTGCTGGCATTTCTCATCCCTGCAGAGTTGCTCGACATTGTTCAGCTGCCACTAGAATGTACATGTGCGTAGAGGAACACACAGGGAAGCATATGATGTAATGCGTGTCACCATTTGCAGTTCTGCAATGGCAGAGAGGTGCTGTGTGTTTTGTTCTGTGATCTGGGGTTATTTAAAAGAAATCAGAATGGAAGCGTGGATGTCATGGAGCTGCACCCGTCAGATGCAGGACCTTCTCTGTGATCTGGGTTATTTAAAAGAAATCAAAATGGAAGCGTGGATGTCATGGAGCTGCACCCGTCAGATGCAGGACCTTCTCTGTGATCTGGGGTTATTTAAAAGAAATCAAAATGGAAGCATGGATGTCATGGAGCTGCACCCGTCAGATGCAGGACCTTCTGTGATCTGGGTTATTTAAAGGAAATCAGAATGGAAGCGTGGATGTCATGGAGCTGCACCCGTCAGATGCAGGACCTTCTCTGTGATCTGGGTTATTTAAAGGAAATCAGAATGGAAGCGTGGATGTCATGGAGCTGCACCCGTCAGATGCAGGACCTTCTGTGACCTGGGGTTATTTAAAGGAAATCAGAATGGAAGCATGGATGTCATGGAGCTGCACCGTCAGATGCAGGACCTTCTCTGTGATCTGGGGTTATTTAAAGGAAATCAGAATGGAAGCGTGGATGTCATGGAGCTGCACCCGTCAGATGCAGGACCTTCTCTGTGATCTGGGTTATTTAAAGGAAATCAGAATGGAAGCGTGGATGTCATGGAGCTGCACCCGTCAGATGCAGGACCTTCTCTGTGATCTGGGGTTATTTAAAGGAAATCAGAATGGAAGCGTGGATGTCATGGAGCTGCACCCGTCAGATGCAGGACCTTCTCTGTGATCTGGGTTATTTAAAGAAAATCAGAATGGAAGCATGGATGTCATGGAGCTGCACCCGTCAGATGCAGGACCTTCTCTGTGATCTGGGTTATTTAAAGGAAATCAGAATGGAAGCATGGATGTCATGGAGCTGCACCCGTCAGATGCAGGACCTTCTCTCTTCTGCTTACTGGCCAGTCTATTTGGGCAAATTATTTAACACGATCCGACCTCAGGCTCCTGACATATAAAATGCCTTCCTCGTAAGACTGTTGTGAAGTTTTCAGGAACATACTACACACGCAGTACACGTGAGTCCATACCCTTGGAAGAGAAAGAGCTTGTGCAAGCTTGATCTCCACAGAGAAGGAACCAGAAGGACCAAGTGTGTCCCAGTCAACTCTGTCCTCATCCCAGCCAGCTCATGGTCTTTGAGGCCGGGGCTGTTAAAACCTGAGGATTGGGCCGGGCATGGTGGCTCACGCCTGTAATCCCAGCGCTTTGGGAGCCCAAGGCAGTTGGATCACCTGAAGTCAGGTGTTCGAGACCAGCCTGACCAACGTGGTGAAACCCTGTCTCTACCAAAAATACAAAATTAGCTGGGTGTGGTGGCAGGCACTCAGGAGGCTGAGTCAGGAGAATCACTTGAACCCAGGAGGCAGAGGTTGCAGTGAGCTGAGATTGTGCCACTGCACTCCAGCCTGGGCATCAAGAGCCACTGCCTTTGAAAAAAACAAAAACGAAACAAAAAACCTGGGGAGTGAAATGTGTGGATGCAGCTGAAGAAGAGGCAGACTCGTGAGTGATGAAGATTGACACAGAAGCACATCGAGCAAAGAGGCCCACAAGCGTGAGGGATTCCGTGGATGTGTACTCTGTCTGGAGACAGGATAATGCCTGGATTTAACTGCAAAGGTCCCCAGTCTTTCTGCCTGACATATTGGGTACTAGCGGATTGTTGCCATAGCAACCAAGCAAGTAACTGTGGCAGGTTAGCAAGCAGCCAAAAATTATTATAATATTTAAGAACCAAAACTTTAATATTTTATTTTCATCACCGTCACTGTGGTTTTCCTTCCTAACAGAATGAATTCCTGTGCTATTTATGGGAACCTTTTCTGCAGTGCTTTTAGAGCAAGTGCTGTTGAGTTTATGTTTTCCAAAAGATTAAAAATGATCCTTTTGAGGAATTTCACTTTTATTTGGGTCTTCCTGTGTAAAGAAATCTGTGGTTAGCAGTACAACAAACGTGTTACCCGGCTTCTTTTTCCTGGTCAGGTTCAGAATTCCACTGCTGGGTGCTGTTCATCATCACGAGTGCTGAAATGGGAAGCTGAGCACCGTGTGCTGCCCACGGTGTTGCCAGGAGGGTTCCTGTAGGTTTTTCTTGTCCTGATTTGAGTATAGGCGTGAATGCATGCACACATGTACAGACACACACACACACACGTACACAGAGACACAAACATCCACGCATAAAAGTCCTTCGCAGTCATGTCTACACTGAAACCCAGTATTAAAACATTCCATGTCACTGTTTCGGTGTCTGTATTAAATGGCTTGGACTTTACTCTTAGCTAAGAGCATCTCAAATTTGCAGTCATCAATGACTCTTCAGCTTCGTAGGCCTCTTCCATCATGTCAATAGACATTTTTAGATCAGAGCTGTCATAAGTTTTTAGATAGGTAGCTGTATATGGACTACTACATACTGTAGTCTAACTTACTGTATATTAGCATATATATCTCTGCAAATATTTATATTTTCCATGGAATTCATTGTTCATATAGAAAGTAAAACATGCCCAGTAAAATTTATCTTCCCTCTCTTGGGTTGTATACTGAGGAATGATCAGATAACAAATGACTGTGTAATTTAAATCAAACAAAGCAGTATTCTCAGCATAAATTAACATTATTTGAAATGTTTGTTTCATGGTTTTTACATTGTATTAGTGTTACGCTATTGTATTGGACAAGAGTTTTTAAAAACTCTTGGATACTGAGACTAAATTACTCTCAATCAAATTGTAAGGAAAATCCATAACTTATCTAAAAGGGTTTTCATTATCAACTCTTTTCATTAATGCTTTTTGGTTGTTTTATTTAAAGAACTGGAACAAAATAATAGCCTTTTTGGACAGTGGCACATAAAAATAGTTTTTCCTCATGAAAGAGTACTTGCATATGGAAAATTGAATATGCAAGAAATGTTGAGGCCACATGCTCAGAGAAACAGGTACATGTTATGATGCAGATTCAAGATGTTCATAAGGATCAACTTTCTAAAAATGTTTACCAAGAATCGAATCTATGGAATCGACATTTTGTGAAGGTGTATGCTAACAGTGTGTGTTTTGAGACTACTTTTTCTTAATTGTCCGATTATGTGATTACATAATGACATCTAAAAATAAAGCAGTTTTGCTGGTGGTTTGGGCCTGATGAGCTATATTTTAAAGGAACAGAAGATGAGTTCATTAAGAAGTTCTGCTTAAACTTATCAGACTAACAAATCAATTTCTGTTTTTCACTTTAAATCAGTCACAGGGATTTGGAGTCATCCATTCACTTTACGTCTCTTCTTCTGCTCTAAATATTGATATAATAAAATATCTAGATTCCTTACCTGTGCATGTGTAATGACTTTTCTGCTTTACTGTTTAGGTCAGATGAAATATTTTTCTACTTCAACTCTGTAGTTACTATAAGACATTTTGCAGGTGCACTGTTCATTTAATTAGTCTACTAATATTTTCCGTCAAATGTCTAAAACCAAAGGTACTTGCCTACTCACTGCCAGACCTCTGTTTAAGACTCTGGAGACAGCCCTTTGGGTAAGCCTCTAGTTGCTGTCTCCCAGCTGCTCCACAAAGCAGGTTCCAAAGCTGGGGTCCCTGCTGTAACAGCCCAGAAATCTGCAACCAGCCACATTGCCTTGCTCAGCGTTCATGGCTCATCCCACTGAAGAGGCCTCACCAGCAGAGAGGGGCACCTGAGTCAGACTCATCTGGGCTTGAATCCTGACTCTGACTTAAAGGATTTGGACACAATATTTAATCTCTATGGATCTCCACTACTCAATCTTCAGATGTCAGGGATGATAGTGATACATGGCTGGCTACAGAAAAGAGTGGTTGCAAGGGTTGGAGTGTGGTCATCTTGGTGTGCCCTGGGGATGTGGAGATGCAGGAGGCAGTTGCTCATGGAGGCAGCTCAGGGAGTAGAGAGCAGAGAGGGCTTGGTAGTTCCCATGTGGGATATTTCATGACTGAGTAAGCCCAGTTGTGGAACTTCCCCAGGTGATTCACTGCAGCCTTGGGGTTTAGGAGAAATGTAATTCTCATTTTAGGAAAACACACCCATTTGTTCCTGGTTAGAACTTTGATCAAACAAACCCAGTTGAGTGTGTTGTGTGGAATGGTTTTACAAGGGGCCTGGTCGTGGTGGCCTCTCCACTCACGGTGTCCTAGTGCTTTCCCCTGAGCCTCTGTGGCTCCTCTAACACATCTGCAGTTGCATTTCATGCGCCTGTTCCATGCATGTGGCGGAGGGTGGAATTCCTCGAGCCCTGTGTGTCCTCTGTCCTAGTTTACTTTAGCTGTCTTCCGTTATCCCCGTCTTCTTTCATAGTTTATTTCTGTGTCTTAATTTTGGAACTTTTTCATGCTTTGAAACTGTTTCAAGGAGCCATTCTTCAGTCTCTTGTTTGCTGTAGAACTATCAAAGAAAATTGCACGTGTCCCCTTCACCAGCAGGACTCCAGCTAATGACTTCCAAAATGTGTGTGTAATGAAACGCAGCTTTGGTTGAAAGGCGCTGGGACACTGACATGCCCGTGCCCAAATGTGGGTTTGTCCAGGAATGCTGTTAGCGCTGTGCTGCTTTCACATCAGATCTGGAGTCAGGCTGAGCTGGATCTGAATTCTGACCGTGACAAGTAATTGCTCCAGAAGTTTCTTAATTTTGATCTCAGTTTCTTTAGTTGTAAAATGGGAATTCCACCACCTACGTAAGACTGGCTATCTCGACTACATGCAGTTGTGCCCCTGAAATTCTAATCGTTCCTGGGGGTAACTCAGTAATACCAATTCCCCCTTAATCCTTTACCTTCATTTTCTAGTGAATACAACCCAACTAGTGAGGTGAGAATTTCCTAATGATAAATCCCCTCGAAGAGACAGAGACAGACAGTGTTTCTTAATCCTGAGAACTTCTGGGCCCACAGGAATTATCCATACCCACAGTTTTGAGAGACACTACCGTGAGAGAGAGATTTTTCTGCATGAACGTGACTTTGAGTTGTTAAATTATTACTGCAGAGCTTTCCTTTCAAACCTGTGAGAGCTTTCAATGTGAGAATACTTTTTAAGGACACACAGAGCTCCCGTGAAGTATGCATCCATTGTGAGACATTGAAGTTACCGTCGGTATTAACGTAGGTTATTAAGAAACAGGAGTTTTAACGCAGGTAAATTCGAATTACATGTAGTTCATGTTAATCCAGAGACTCAAATGCTGCATGCACTTTCCATTTTACTAAATAACTATTTATGTTAGGGTTGTGCACACAAGGCCTAAGTCTTTAACTGGTGTTTCTTCCCTTCTATAGATATAAATGGCATTGCCTGAGAATTTGGCTGTTCATTCATTGTCTCTGTGACTTACTGGCTGTGTTGCCTCTTGATTTCTTACATCTACTTATGAAAGAAGATTAGAAATCTCTCTTCTGAACGTCAACAAAATCTTTCTGGAGGATGTAAGCAGGGACCAGGCAAACAAGAAAACCTCTGGTGTAATTTTCTCTGAATTAGATTTATTTGCAAACAGCTGGTGGCCTTTCATCTTTAAGAATTGTGACTATATTCATTGATACTAACACCAGAGGTTAAAATGTGTTACCAAGAGAACAAATGGGAGATAATCTTTAATTTAATGTGGAAAACAAAGTACTTGTTGAAGCTTTGATGTTTAAGACTGGAGAAAAAAAAAGACGTTGAGTTTCTGGCTCTCATTTTCCAGTTCTGAAATCCTTCATTTTATATTAGGACCGAGAGACATCAAGCTGCGTGAATTACGAACACTTCTTTTCCTTTATTTGTGGCTGTACATGAAGCTAGGATTAAGGGAAAACATTCTATCCATAGTGCACTTCTGGTGAACTTAACAGTTCTGAGAGGAGAAGGCGTTACCCTGCTCCGCAGGTGGGCGGGTTCCCATGGGGCGTGGCTGGACTTACTAGCACTGGGTCTTGTTTTCAGCATTTTGCTAAAGACCATCTTTTGGGACGGAGATGTTGCTTTACAAATAGGTAGTCACTCACTTGGCACTGAGAGAATAAGCCTGAATTTCTATAGGAACCCAGGATCTGCCATGCTTGCGATTGGCAACCTGATGGCTGCAGCCCCTGCTCAGCTGTGAGGTCCTGTCTGACGTTGGGTTCTGAGCTTTGCGCCATCCAGTTCAATCATCCACAGAACTCGAGTGCTTTCTAAGTCCTGTCGTCCAGTTCAGTCATTCACCGAACTAGAGTTGCTTCCAATGCCTGCTGTCCAGTTCAGTCATCCACTGTAGAGTTGCTCCCAATGTCTGCCATCCAGTTCAGTCATCCATAGAGCTCTAGAGTGGCTTCCGATTCCTGCCATCCAGTTCAATCAGAGTGGTTTCCAAGTCCTGCCATCCGGTTCAGTCATACACAGAACTCTAGAGTGGCTTGTAATTCCTGCTGTCCAGTTAAATCATCCACAGAGCTCTAGAGGGGCTCCCAATTCCTGCCGTCCGGTTCAATCATCCACAGAGCTCTAGAGGGGCTCCCAGTTCCTGTCATGCAGCTGTTCTCAGGTTAGCCTAAGGGGCCGTGCAACAACCTAGCTGGTGAGTGTTGTTTAGCAGGGAAGGACTGTGCTAGGAAAGAGGAAGTCAGCTTGGAGGGCGCAGGGGCCTGGCTCTTTAGGGCTCATTACAGTAGCAGGAGTCCTAAAGCCAGGATGCTGCTCTCTGCTCTTGGGCTCCATGACAGCTCTCTTTGGACCCTGGTTCCTCTTTGCTTTAGTTACAGGGAGAGGCTCCATCCCTGGCAGTGCCTCACCCCGCCGGGTCCCAGCACACTTCATCCTCAAGGGCCTCCTGGGTGCTCTGGGCTGTAGACTTCCTGCCATCTCTGTGGGAGGCAGGAGGGATGGTGTCTTCCTTAGGAACACAGCTCTGGAACCGTACTCCTGGGCTCCTCCCTCAGCTCTGTGCCTTGGTTTCTCCCTCCATGAGATGGAGCCCCAGGAGTGCCAGCTTTAGGGGCCGTGGGAGGACTGCATGAGCAGGGCAAGTGGTGTGTGGTGGTTGTGGGCTGCTCTGAGTCAGCCCGTGGCCTCCTGTGTATCAGGTGTGAGCGTCCTGCAGCCAGGGGTGTGTTCATGGGCTTGATCTGGTTTGCTCCCTCCTGTGTCCCCACCACCTAATAAATGTGTGGAAAATGCTTGTGGGGGGACACGCTGTGGTCAGTGTCCTTGGACCAAGGCCCCTCTTTCCTGTGGGAAGGCTGAGGTGGGTGAGGGAATTCCACGTCTGTGTGGGTAAAGTGGTGACCACAGAAAACACCAGAACAGAACAGAGACAGTCCCCCATGGGAAGTTAAGCTATGGTGACAGTGTCACCCCCTTTGGGAAGGAAGTCAGGCTGTGGACACTGTCACCTCTGTGGGAAGGGAGTCAGGCTGTGGGACAGTCACCCACCAGGGGTAGGAGTCAGGCTGTGGAACCACGTGGGCCACATGGAGAGTCAGGCTGTGGAACCGCGTGGGCCACATGGAGAGTTGGGCTGTGGAACCGCATTGGCCACATGGAGAGTCCGTGGGCCACATGGAGAGTCGGGCTGTGGAACCGCATGGGCCACATGGAGAGTTGGGCTGTGGAACCGTATGGGCCACATGGAAAATCAGGCTATGGAACCGCGTGGGCCACATGGAGAGTCCGTGGGCCACATGGAGAGTCGGGCTGTGGAACCGCGTGGGCCACATGGAGAGTCGGGGCAGCCGCGATGCACACTGCCATTCTGTGTGGTGCAGGGAGCGTGAATCGTGGTTTAGCAGCTGGTGGTTCTGAGGTATGTTGGGCTCTAGAAGGCCAGCAGAATGAAGCAAGGACGTGTTGACAGCAAGCAAGCAGTTGCCGGGATGGCTTGTTGAACCAGAAGCGGAATCTCGGGACGTGAGTCTGGGGCTTTGAGTTCCTCCACAGGGTCAGACTTGAGCTGTTCCCAGTGGAAAAGCCTCAGGGCTTGTGTGGCTGCATCCATTTCCCGTGGCTGCTGTTGTGATGACCACAGACCGGGTGGCTGGAGGCAACAGAAATTTATCCTCTCATGGTTCTGGAGTCCAGGAGCCCAGAACCTTGGTGCTGGCAGGGTGGGCTCCGTCAGAGGCCCTGAGGGCGTCGGTCCCGCCCCAAGCTGCTGTGCCCTTCCTGTTCCAGGCCCACACAACTGTGGTGCCAGTCCCTGCCCCTGCTTCCCACGGCCGCCTCTCCCTCTGTGGGTCTCTGTGTCCTAAGCGTCTCTTCTTAAAACACTGCGTGTTGTCAGATTTAGGGCCTGCTCTAAATCCAGGATGATCTCGCCTCAAGATGCTTAATTGCATCTGTAAAGACCTCATTTCCAAATAAGATCACCTTCTGAAGATCCGAGTGGCCATAGATTTGGGGGGATGCTATTCTACCCTCTCCTGGTAACGGTGATGTCCTCACTGAATATCATTGCCACACTTCAGGACATCCTTTGGGCAGCCTTTTCCTCGGAGGTGGGTCTGGGTTTCATATCTCAGCCTTCCTGTGTGCCTGGGATGAGTCAGGAGGTCACGGCCGGGGTAGCCTGGTGTACTGGTGGGGAAGAGGAGGTGGGCTGTGCTCCCTCACTGTCAAGGGATCTGAGTGTCTCCCCCAGCCAGCAATCTGTGTGTTGGCATATTGACGCTGTGTAATAAACATGGGCTTTGGTGAAGCGTGGATGCGTCTCTCTGCTGGGAAACCACAGCACTTCCCCATGCGGGCAGAGGAGCACCCTAACCTTTCCAGCATGCATGACCTGCCCACAGGACTGTTTTCCAGGAAGATTCTCCTCTGACTTCGTCTGTAGAGTTGGCTCTGTCATTCACTAGCCAGTCTTGCTAACGGTGAGCCGTCCCGTGGAACCACCACCCATTTCAAGTGGACTCCTTGGGTCACTGGAATCGTTGAGGGAAAAGTTTGGAAGATTTTATGATGAAAATTTGCCTGAACACCTGCTTTACTCTCTCCAATGTGGGCCCAACCGTGATCTCTACCACCAGCTTTCTTTGTAGGCATGGGTGGTGCTGAAGCTGAAGTGTGTGTATGAATGAATCGCAGCTCATTGGCTCTTCCACATGTTCATTGAGGGAAAACTGCTGCTGGAAGGTAGAGTTTACAATTACAACAACTCAGTTACAACTCTACCATCCACAAGTCGTGGAAAGATCCTGTCACCCCTCCTAATTCTCATCCCTCCCTCCAGCCATGAATTTTATGGAGTAAGACACGTGTGGACTCAGAGCTGGAGTCTCCATACTTCCAAGAACAGCAGCAGCAAAAAGGCTCCAAACTGTCACTGTCACAGAGTGTTCCTGTGGTATTTTCCAGGGAGTGGTGGCCCTGGTGGGCGCTGGGTTATGCTACAGATTCAGCGAGTTCCCAAACGCTTCCTTCCCTGTACCTCCCCCGTGAGGACTTTCTTGGAGGTTGCACTGAGCATTTCCATGGAGGACTTTCCTCCTCTGTAACTTTTCAGACACCCAGGAGCACACGACGCTGCCGGCGAGAGCAGCTCTGTGTGGACGGGCCCCTCTGAGTGCCCTGCCCACTCACTCTTATAAAGACCCGTGTCGTCAGCCCTGTGACGCTCCCTAGGAAGTTGCCCATTTATGGCTACTAGAGCAAATGATATCATCACAATAGGTGGCTCCTGTTTAATTAGGGACCATTTGTGAAATGAGATTATAGACGTTTATCTGAAAAAAAAACAGGAGACGGAGGCCCCTGCTCTCTGTAATTGATATCCTTGGGGAGAGCAGTGCACGGTAATTACGCCCATGGCTAACTGTGTTACGGGGAAGGAGCTCGCCTCTCCTGCTCTGCACCAGGTGGCCCCCACATCCACATGGAGCTGACTCCAGATCCATGTTTTCTCTCATGCTTGACTATGTGGGCCATGCATCGCAGTCCTGTGCCTGCCACGCTGCTGCAGTGCCTGCCTGGCAGAGCTCCGGGGCAGGCTGGTCCGGGCTGTGGCTGACGGCACCTTGGTGCACGCTCCGTCCTGGCCTGCTTCTAAGCAAGGATGTGGAGGCTCCCTTGGGTGTAGGTCTCCCTGTCTGCCCAGACGCCTCCTATTCTCGGCGTTTGGATGCTGCAGACGGAGCGGCAGGAGTCTCTCCTCGGTAAGTCAAGGATGACTCATTTCTGACTTTCTTTACCTGGAACGTCCACTTGCCCTGTGCGGTGGCATCAGGTAGACAGTGGCCGACTGGCAGCACTGACTAGTTAATCGTGAAGCTGCTTTCCTCCATACTTTGCAGTATGTCTTTTCCTGGCCCGCCCTCCCTCATGGCCATAGGTCATGCCTTTCTTATAAGTAAAACACTGGTCTCCTGATAGACATTGTGGTAGCAGCTGGAGGTGGGGGGGCGGTGAGTATGCCTGCAATCCGGGAGCATCTTAATTGCCAGGAGCCTCTGGGGAAAAGCTCATGCACAGCAGCCCAGAACTACGGTGCCGTAATTCTAGGGAGACAAGTTCAGTCTTCAATTAACCACAATTCCAGTAATCACCAAATGCCAGAGCAGTGTGTAATGCAGGAACTCTTCTGGCTTATTCTCCATTTGCTACAGCAAAGATGCAGCAGCTGAGCCACTGGCTTCCGTATTGCTTTGGGAATGAGTAAATCCAGGGACCTGCAGCTTTTCAGACCTGTTTTTCTATGCAAGCAATGGAGAGAGAAGCCTGTGGAGACAGCTTCCTTTGTACTGCCAGTGCAGTGAAAGCCTGGGCGCCTTTTCTCAGCTGCATGAAGTAGGATCGAAGGGGGAGATGTTGGACTGAGATGTCACAAAGTGCTGCCGCGTATTTGTCTTTAAGACCGACAACCTCTTCAGAAGAGGAGATTCCAGGGTTTAGCTCACCAAGTGGACTGTCCTCTTTCTGTCGGAGGAGACAGTGTTTCAGTGTGATGGAAATTGCTGAGGTTTTAGAGGAGGCATGCTTCCGAGTCCTCACATCTTGACCAGGGTCCCTGCCATCCTGAGATCTCGAGCTTACACCATCCATGAAGGGCTTTAGCAGTGGGGAACTTTATACCAGAGACCGGCACCTACACGAGCCACAGGGTGATGGTCAGGTGTGTCTGGGAGGGACTTTCTTTTTGTGCTTCTTGTCTTGCCTAACCATGCTGGCATTTTTTTGTTTTTTCTTTTGCTTTTTACCTCATGCAAAAATATGCACCTCTTTAAATGGTACTGCCTCGCATCTTTCTGTTTAAATAGAATGTCAGTAAAAGGATTTATTAGCTTAGGCATCTAGGTAATTGCTTTAAAAGTTCCTGTTATAAACAATCAAATATCTTACATTGAAATATTATACTCTGTACAGGACTGAGTGTGGCCAATAGGAAGCTATTCTTGGTTTGTCCATATTTAGGTGGGTGTCGACTATTTCATTCATAATTTTGTTCCCAGAGCTCGGTGCCTCTTCACACCGAGGTCTACTGTTAAAATGGTGTCTGTTGTGGCTTTTAATTTGCTCATGAAAGAGAGCAAGGCAGTGGGACTCTCTCCAGCTTGGTGAGTCACATTTGCTGTTAGCAACAAGTGCTGGCTTCCTCAGCCAGAATGGTCTGTCACGCATGTCATTCACACCAGGATGACATGGTTCTCCAGGAGAGCAGTTAGGAAGCGCCAGCCTCCAGCGGGGTTTGTGGCCCAGGGCAGAGAGTTTCTCTTGGAGTAGCTGCAGCTGTGGGAAGGCTTTAGGTCCTGGGGATACTCCAGTGCCTGGCAGGGTGGCGAGGGATGATTTTATCAAGTTTAATCCTTCCTCCCAATTTGCAACAATTACTCAACAGTAAGTATTTGCAAGTAATGAATATTGCTTTTTTAAACCAAGTCTATTTATTTATGTTTAAAACAGAACTGGATCAGCAGAAAGTAAGTGGTGTGCATATGCAGCGCTCATACTGGAGAAATACAGCTGCAAGATGGACATACAGTTCCTCAGATAGGTCAGATGGCCCGTTTTTCACAACCAAATCAGGGTACTGTCTGAGAATATTGTATATTTGATGGATATATGACAAATGTTATTTAACCAGCATTAATAACCTTAAACCAAATGCACTAATCACTTCAAACGAGCGTCAATAACATCCACTCAAATGTTATTTAACCAGCATTAGTAACTTCAAAACCTCCTGCAGTTTTTGTTTTCTAAAACATATATGTTTTATTTAAATACTATTTAACGTGATGGCTTGCTTTTTTCTTCAGCAAGGACATCTTTAGTAAATTTGACATGCTCTGAAAGATTCACTGTCAACACGGGCCGTATGTGACCTCTCCACGTAATATACACATAAAAATTAAGCTCTGACAATTATACATATAAAATTTTTAGCAAGTGTTTCCTATCTCCTGTTATTCTACGGTATGC
Source organism: Saguinus midas (assembly GCA_021498475.1). Taxonomy (NCBI): domain Eukaryota; kingdom Metazoa; phylum Chordata; class Mammalia; order Primates; family Cebidae; genus Saguinus; species Saguinus midas. The sequence goes on along the minus strand of CM038405.1, from coordinate 16,688,955 downwards.
AGCAGAGGGACAGATGCTTATGAGGAAGACAATTATGGTTCCTTACTCCCCCTCCACCCTGACATGCACACGGCCGGCCCGTCATAGACCTAGTGTAGAGAGTTCACTTAAGGAACAGTGAAGGGTACGTGCATGGGGAGCACTGCAGTGCCACAGGAGCAGTAGGAAGGTAGTTTTAAATGCATGCTGTGCATTTACAGTTTGTTGATGAAACACCCAGACACCTCCACACAGCGGGTGCTTCCCACCTACCAAGTAGCATGCCCAGGGGATTTCTGAAAAAAATACGTCTCCACGCACCAGTACGCCTTCCGTTATTCACTCTGTCCATTTAAAATACAGAATTACTCACCCCGGAGCGTCTGTGCACACAGTCCAGTGTTGACTGTGTCTGAACCTTGGACTCAGTAAGTTCTTTCCAAAGATACAGCCATTGTCAGAAATTTGATTCTGGGTCATGATTTTATTCATGATGATTTCAGGATAACGGTTGGTAGTAAAATTAGCGTTTTTCAATGACTGGCATAACGTTTCCATTTAGAGAACAGTTGTTGTGAAATTGCTTTCCTGACACACATCTTTGTTAAAACAACACTGTGTTCAGTGATTGAAAGCAGCACATTTTTGCTGGAATCTATAGTTTCTGTCTCTTATCACATAGCACGGAACGTTTTGCTTGTAAAGCTGTGGATGGGGAGTAAACATATTTTAAACCAGTGGCCTCTGGAAAATGCAGCTGTGTACCTTAAGAATGACATTGTTAATTATGGAAGATGTAAAGGATGCCCATGTGCTTCCCTTCTTACGGGATCACCAGAGACTTTAATGCTTGTCGTCCTTCTAGTTTGGCACTCTCCTGAGATTGATCTATGCCGAGTGTCCCCACTTCCGGTTATCCCACCTAAGCACATCAGTTGTTCCTTGTGGGAACAGTTCAGAGATAGAATCCTGATCATTAAATAGTTACATTGGATGGTCTGTGTGTAGGGTAGCCTGGATTCCAGGAATTCCGGGAAGTCTTTCAGAGCTGTTTGCTTTTTGAGTGGTCACTCTCCTTCGTGGTCTGTGGGAAAAATGCTCTGGGCCTGCCTGACCTGGGTCTCTGGAGCCCCTGGTTGGGGAGGCTGCCGAGCCGGACCCTGTCCAGCCTGAGCGTGGCTGCACCATGGTGGTGTCAGTCTGTGCAGTTGCTTGTCCTAGGTTCACTCGCTGGATTGCAGGGCAGGTCTGGGCGACGACAGTCCCCACCACAGGCGGGTCTGGGTGAGGAGGTCACTTCTCCCTCCATGGGCAGGTCTGCGAGAGGAGGACAGTCCCCACCATGGGCAGGTCTGGGTGAGGAGGGCACTTCTCCACCATGGGCAGGTCTGGGCAAGGAGGGCAATTCTCCCACCATGGGCAGGTCTGGGAGAGGAGGACAGTCCCCACCATGGGCAGGTCTAGGTGAGGAGGGTACTTCTCCACCATGGGCAGGTCTGGGAGAGGAGGGCAATTCTCCCACCATGGACATATCTGGGCAAGAACAGTTTCCACCATGGGCAGGTCTGGGCAAGGACAGTTCCCACCATGGGCAGATCTGGGCAAGAACAGTTTCCACCACGGGCAGGTCTGGGCAAGGACAGTTCCCACCATGGGCAGATCTGGGCAAGGACAGTTCCCACCACGGGCAGGTCTGGGTGAGGAGGGTAGCTCCCCCACCACTGCCCTGTCTTCGTCCTTGGCCACCAAATGTGGTACCTCCGTCCCTGCTGTCTGGACGGCCAGGTACTGCTTGTCGAGGGCAGGTATTTTGTGGCAGAAAGGACCCTGATGGGAAGCCAAGGAGCTGCAACCCAGCGTAGTCTCAGGCCCATTTTCTTCTCAAGTAACCATCAGAGCCCACGACACCCCCTCACCTCAGACCTCAGGGGCTTCCTGGCCACATCCTCAGCCCAAACTACCCGGGGCTATCCGGATGCCCAGCTCTGCCTGGCCACATCCTCAGCCCAAGCTACCCGGGGCTACCCGGATGCCCAGCTCTGCCTGGCCACATCCTCAGCCCAAGCTACCCGGGGCTACCCGGATGCCCAGCTCTGCCTGGCCACATCCTCAGCCCAAGCTACCCAGGGCTATCCGGATGCCCAGCTCTGCCTGGCCACATCCTCAACCCAAGCTACCCAGGGCTATCTGGATGCCCAGCTCTGCCTGGCCACATCCTCAGCCCAAGCTACCCGGATGCCCAGCTCTGCTTGTGCTGTCCCTGGCCACATCCTCAGCCCAAGCTACCTGGGGCTACCCGGATGCCCAGCTCTGCCTGGCCACATCCTCAGCCCAAGCTACCTGGGGCTACCCGGATGCCCAGCTCTGCCTGGTCACGTCCTCAGCCCAAGCTACCTGGGGCTACCCGGATGCCCAGCTCTGCCTGGTGCTGTCTGGTTTATTGCCGAGAGGGGTTGGTCTCCTTCCCTCCTTCAGGTTCCGTCTGATCAAAGGTGGATGGGTGGCTCCAACCCAGCCTCTCCCCACAACACCCTCTGTGGTCTTCCCATCTTCCTGGGACCCAGGCTGTGGCCACGTTGTCCACGCGCCCCATGCCTCACGCTGCTGGCCCTGATCCGAGCCCTGTCCGATCCCTCTTTCCTGGGCTTTCTCCCTGTTCTTCAAAGACAGACTGAGAAGGGTGAAGGGTGCTGCTGGGTGTGTTCTGGTCAGGAGGTTTTAGCCTCCTGGCACTTTTGTCTTAGGTTTTCTGATCTGCTGGTGTTTCTGCCCTGGTGCCCACCCAGCCATGGCCCTGCCTGTAGGACCATCACTTGGTGCCTGGGAAGCTGCAGGCTCCTGAGTAGACTTGGAGGTCAGAGGCTTCACAGGAGGTGGCTGTGCTGAGAAGCCCGCGTGGGAAGAGTGTCTCAGCTGTGCCCTTTGTCCACATGGGCAATGCCTGGCCCATGCATGCCAGGGCACCTATTTCCATGCCTATTTTGCAGATGAGAAAACTGAGACTCAGGTGGTTGAGTGAGGTGTGTGTGTGTGTGTGTGTGTGTGTGTGTGTGTGTGTTTGTGTATGTGTTTTAAGACTTAATATTTTTAGCACAGTTTAAGGTACCCATCAAAATTAAGTGGAAAGTGCAGATGGTTCCCACATGTCCCCTGCCCCACTCATGGCCTCATGATCCTGTCCCCCCCAGAGCAGTGCATTTACTACAGTGAGCCACCATAATGTGTCACCCTCACCCAGAGTCCCAGTGGGTTCACCGAGGGATCACTCTTGGTGTTGTAATTCCATAGGTTTGGGCGGGTATATGATGACCCAGCCACCCCAGAACACACAGGAGTTTCTCAGTCTTCAAAACCCCTCTGATCACCCTCTCCTCCCTGCCTCTTCAGAAGCCCTCGGCAAATAGTTTGGCCTTTTCCAGAACGTCATTTGATGGGAGCCCCACAGCACATGGCCTTTTCACATGGGCTTCGCTCACTTTCCAACATGCATTTAAGGTTCCGTCATGTCTTTCCATGGCTTAGTTGCTCATTTCCTTGTAGTACTGAGTGATACTCCACTGTCTGGTGCTTGTAGTTTTCTGTTCACTCACTGAAGGCGTCTCCATTGCTTCTGAGTTTGGGGAACCAGAAGCATCTCTGTTGCTTCTGAGTTTAGAGAAAGATGAATAAAGCAGCTGTAAACATCCGTGTGCAGGTTGCCACGTTGCCATTGTCGTGTGGATGTAAGTTTCCACCTCATCTGGATAAATGTGAAGGCATGCAATTGCTGGATTATATGACAAGTGTGTGTTTAGTTTTCTAAGAAACCACCAAACTATATTCCGTATTGGCTGCATTTTTCATTCCCACCACAGTGGATGAGAGTCCCTGTTCCTCCACGTCCTCAGCAGTGCTTGGTGCTGTCTGAGCTGGTTTGGCCTCGGTCAATGGTGTGCAGGGAGGCTAAGGTTTCCCCGGTGGGTCTAAGGCTTCTCCGGCAGGACTCTCAGGCTTCCCTGTGGGGTCTAAGGCTTCCTCAGTGGGTCTAGGGTTTCCCGGTGGGGTCTGAGGATTTCCCGGTGAGGTCTAGGGCTTCTCTGTGGGGTCTGAGGATTTCCCGGTGGGGTCTAGGGCTTCCCGATGGGGTCTGAGGCTTCCCCAGTAGGTCTAGGGCTTCCCTGTGGGATCTGAGGATTTCCCGGTGGGGTCTAGGGCTTCCCAGTGGGGTCTGAGGATTTCCCAGTGGGGTCTAGGGCTTTGCCGGTGGCCTGCAGTGGCCCTGTCCCTGTGTTCCATGCTGTTTTTGTGCTGCTACTTGCGTAGAAGGAGGAAAAGGAGGGACGTGGAGGAGCGGAAGACAAGGGAACCAGGACAGAGGGAGGAAGAGCTGCATAGCAAGGCGCAGGGCGGGCAGGGGCATGGGCCTCTCCCAAAGTGCTTAGACCTGTTGGGGCTTTCTCTAGCCAATCCTCTCCCAGAGCTTGTCTGTCAAGAAGATGCTTCAAGAATGAGGGGTTTTGCAGAACAATGGGAATCTACCAGACCTGGGCAGCCCCTGGGGCTGGGCTCAGGGCAGGTTCTGCAGCTGCTATTTGACCTCTGTGGGACCCAGTCTTTGAAAGACTCACAGGAGAGTATTTCCCAGCTTGGATTCATTCTCCCCGTGGGGGGCTACGGGAGGGATAGCGGGAGGTAGGGAGGTTGGGGAGGGATAACATTGGGAGAAATACCTAATGTTGATGACCGGGAGGTGGAGGCAGCAAACCACCACGGCCTGTGTGTACCTGTGTAACCGTGCTACAAGATCTGCTCATGTACCCCAGAACTTAAAGTGGAATAAAAAAATAAAAATTAAAAAAATTACCAAAAGGTGATTGGTTACTGATGATGCTGTATGTTTCTTATTTACATAGTGATTTGTGGACTGCAGAGCCAGCTGCAGAGATTACGCTGTGGGCATTTATTCACAGTTAAAACACTGATGTAGCTGCAGTTTGAAACATGTTTTTGGGGTCTGGTGTTATTCAAACCATACAATCTGTGCACTTTGGCACTGTACAAAGCAAGGGCTACATGCTTTTCTAAAGTAACTAGACCTCAAAGACAGCCAAGACATACTTTTTGAAAATAGCAATAACCTGTCTTTGACAGCTAAATTAGAATGAAACTACTTTATCTGGTGATGGCTAATTATAAAAAAAAGATGAAAATAAAAACTAACTTCTCCTTATCTTGAAAATAAAAATAAGAAAGACTCACAGGAGTGTGCCTGATGGAAATCAAGTCCAGGTAAGCATTAGTGATTCTCTGCTGAGGTTTGACGGACGGTGCCACCTTGCACTGGGTACATGCATGTTTGTTGCAGTTGAAAGGGCAGCAGCATTCTTTGTGGCTGGAAGAGCAATGCAGGCTGGGGAAATATTTGTGGAGGAGGCATTGGGCCCCAAACTGTGTTTCCTAAGGCAGTTTTATTTAAACTGGAAAGAAGGGGCTGGGGAGCAGGGAGTGGGAGAGGCAGTGGGCTGCCGGCTGGGCTGGACAGAGCCGGTGCCCATGGGCAGGTTTAGGGGATGCTGGGCCTCACATGAAGGAGGACAGGCCAGCTTCTCCTGTGTCCCCAGACCTCTGCACACAGCCAGGCCTCACAGGAAGGAGGACAGGCTGGCTTCTCCTGTGCCCCCAGTCCTCTGCACACAGCCAGGCCTCACAGGAAGGAGGACAGGCCAGCTTCTCCTGTGCCCCCAGTCCTCTGACACAGCCAGGCCTCACAGGAAGGAGGACAGGCCGGCTTCTCCCATGCCCCGAGTCCTCTGACACAGCCAGGCCTCACAGGAAGGAGGACAGGCCGGCTTCTCCTGTGCCCCTGCCCTCTGACACTTTCTGTCCTCTCAGCCCTTGGCTCAGCAAATCCTGGACTTGAAACTTTGCTTTGTTTGACACATGGTTTCTAGGGAGAAGGGTGGGACTTGCGTATCTGAGAGTCAGAACTGTGCTGTCCTTTCACCGTGGAAACTATCATTGCTCCCACCTCAGTTGTCTTGTCTTTTGCTTAAAAATAGCACTGTTAGTTTATAATAATACAGAATCCTATAAGCATGATACGTAATGTGATGTTATAATGCTGTATGTGCGATAAAGATTATTGGTGCTCGCTGAGTACCGAGTGCTGGCCTGAGGGGTTGGAACTGAACGTCACATTTGGTTTTTACAGCAAAATGAGGTAGAGCCACAGTGCGCGTCTTGTGGAGGAGGATGCCACGAGGGCCTGTGGCTCCCTCGGGGTCTGCATAAGAGGCCAGAAGCCAAGCTGGAGCCCAGGCCTCAGTTTCCCCTCCCGTCCTTCTGATAGGCTGAACTCCCTTCCCAAAGCTGCAGTCAGTGGACCAAGAGAAGGGATTTAGATCAAAGTACATTAAACACATTTAGCTCTGGAAGTGTTTTGTTCTTGTACTTAGAAGTGGCCTTTCTGGCACTGCATATTCAAACATTGTCTTCCCCAAATCATGATGCTACTTCCTGAAAGCCTCTGCTTTAGGAACATCCAAGAAGGTTTGGGCTTTTTGTCCACCTCTTTGCTGTCTGCCCTTTGACTTAAGCTGATATGTAGACTCAGCAAGTCCTTTCCTGCCTCCTTTCCTGAGTTCTGTGTCATCCTGCATGGGAGAAGGAGGTCTTGTTTCATGGCGTGGGTTCAGGGCAGCTGGGAGAGGCCACAGTGAGGCCTTCAGCAGAGAAGGGGCTCCGTGTCCCGGGTCCTTGGGAGCAGTGGCTAGCTTGGGCTCACCCCACCAGGACCCACTGGAAATTGAGGTTTCTGAGGGATGTGTGTGGATTTCACATACAGTTTTAGAAATGTTCCTGCCTCTGCCATTTACAATATCAACATGCAACCCAGAAACGTATTGTGAAAACACATGAAAGTCAAATATGTGTCCTTGGACGTGCTGTGACGTTTCTCACGAGTAAGGGGGATTTCTGCACTGTCCAGTGTTTGCTCATCTTCCAAACAGAAAGACAGTTTGAACACATATGGGGAAGGTGCAGCTTTCACATATCTACACATGTAAAAACTGTGTGCATATTTGTTTATACACACACAGTCTCCCTCCTAACAGAAAAGACTGTGGGAAAGTTAGCCTTTGAAACTTTCCCTCAGCTAAGATTTGGGATAATGAATGAATGAATGTGCACGTGAGGACAGACCACGTTGGCTTTTCTGTGTAGAGAGGCCGTCTGCGGACTCTGAGTAGGGCTGCGATTGTTCCCCTCGCTCTCGCTCTCGCTCTCCAGAGCCCACCGTGACCCGTGAGCACTGAGCCAGCATCGGCTCCAGGTCAGGAAGCAGAGGGGAAGCCCCTGGAAGCCCTAGCCTTCCAATGCTGCCTTTCCAATTCAGAAGGGCGCGCTAGCAAGCCACATGCCATGGATGAGATTTAGCACCAGCACCTCACAGAGGGACACAAGGGTCCTATGTTTTGGGGGCAACCCATGTCTCTGGTCCTGCGTTTCAGAGGGGACCCTGGCCTCTCTGGTCCTGTGTTTTTGGGGTGACCTGGGTCTCTCTGGTCCTGTGTTTCGGGGGGTGACGAGGGTCTCTCTGGTCCTGTGTGTTTGGGAGGTGACCTGGGCCTCTGTGGTCCTGTGTTTTGGGGTGACTTGGGTTTCTCTGGTCCTGTGTTTTAGGGGTGACCTGGGTCTCTGGTCCTGTGTTTCGGGGGGTGACCCGGGTCTCTCTGGTCCTGTGTTTTGGGGGTAACCTTGGTCTCTCTGGTCCTATGTTTTAGGGGTGACCTGGGTCTCTGGTCCTGTGTTTTTGGGGTGACCTGGGTCTCTCTGGTCCTGTGTTTTAGGGGTGACCTGGGTCTCTGGTCCTGTGTTTTTGGGGTGACCTGGGTCTCTCTGGTCCTGTGTTTTGGGGGGTGACCTGGGTCTCTCTGGTCCTGTGTTTTTGGGGTGACCTGGGTTTCTCTGGTCCTGTGTTTTGGGGGTGACCTGGCCTCTCTGGTCCTGTGTTTTTGGGGTGACCTGGGACTCTGGTCCTGTGTTTTGGGGGTAACCTTGGTCTCTCTGGTCCTATGTTTTAGGGGTGACCTGGGTCTCTCTGGTCCTATGTTTTTGGGGTGACCTGGGTCTCTCTGGTCCTGTGTTTTGGGGGTGACCTGGGCCTCTGTGGTCCTTCATCTTGGGGGGGCTGACCTGGGCCTCTCTGGTCCTGTGTTTTAGGGAGTGATCTTGGCCTCCCTTTCCTGGTCTCCTGCTGCCAGCTGCTCCTCCCACGGATTTGCAGCTGACTGCAGCCCAGCTGCTGAGCGGAAGCCGGGGAGGAGAGGATGGTGAGTGGTGCTTTCCAGTTTTAGCTTTTGTGTGATGGTAAGAACTGCACTTCTAGAGTAACCCAGCATTAAGCTTGAATCCGCTTGTCACCTTTTTCTCGTGGGTGAGAGGAATAACCACTGTTTTCCATGATGCCTGAAATAACGACTTTGCCTCCATAGTTCTTGACTTTGAAGGGTGGCTTCTTGGGTGACACCCCTTCCTCCTCTGTTGCCACCCTGGGTGAGGTGCAGCCTTTCCTGGGCCGGGTGTGCTGTCCTAGCCCAAGGCGGCTTCCTCAGTTACTGCTTAGCAGAACACTAGCTCCTGGACGTCCGGTGTCATACACCAGCCAGACCCCTGTCGTCATGCGCCTCTCACATAACAGAGCCAGCCTTACTCTTCTCATTTTCCATTTCCACTTATTCAGTGATCCCAGTTTCTGAGTCTTATTTTTCTTTAAGCATTTGTGAATATTGTACAGTTTATTAGGACAGTGGTGAATACTGGCTCCAAGAATATGTGCAATTTACATTTATTTTCCTGATGTGTGTATAGATAAATATCAATGAAATGAATATATGTGTGACTCAGTGAAAGAAATGTCCTCAATTGGCCAGGCGCTGTGGTTCATGCCTGTAATCCCAGCACCTTGGGAGGCTGAGGTGGGTTGATCCCAAGGTCAGGAATTCAAGACCACCCTGGCCAAGATGATGAAACCCCATCTCTACTAAAAATACAAAAATTAGCTGGTCACACGGGTGGATGGCTGTAATCCCAGCTAATCGGGAGGCTGAGACAGGAGAATTGCTTGAACCCGGGAGGTGGAGGTTGCAGTGAGCCATCATCACGCCCCTGTACTCTAGTCTGGGCAAGAGAGCAAGACTCTTGTCTCAAAAAAAAAAAAAAAGAAAAAAAAAGGAAATATCCTTAATCACCCATTTTAGTCAACATTTAAAAAGTGACATGTCCTTCTGACCTGTTCCTGGAAGCCACAGGAGGCTCCCTGTCCTGTGGGTTGAGGGACCTGGTGTCAGTCTGGTTAAGCGGGTGGTTTGGGTGCAGTGCTGGATGTATGCGGTTTCCCGTCAGTGTGCTGAACGGTGGCTGGCTAGTGCTGCCTGGGCCTGGGAGGCAGAATTGGCTGCAGATGCTACACGGATCAGGGAGTGGATGTTCCTTGACTCCCGCCTACAGCGAAGTCGTGCTCAGAGTTAGTCATGCCACCCAGTGCCGTCAGGGCACACAGCAGTGGAGGTGCAGCTTAGTTGCAGTTACAGAAAAGATGGTGATGTCAAGGAACATCCCCCCAGGGACTGTGCAGGGACGGGAGCCTCCTGATGGGTGGTGCTTGGACGCAGTGCACTCTTCAGCTTTCTACTTCCATCGGGACGGTGGAGGTTGTAAAAACATTTGGAAAGAAAAAACTTCCTATTCATTAATTCTTCACACATCTAGTTCATAAATCTTTGTTCTCACATGTGATCACCCAATGGAAGTTTGGCGAGTTTGGTCTATGGAAATCTTCACTGGGTGTCCTTCAACGTGACAGTGTTCTTGAGCCTTGAACCACAGCGTTGTCATTCATGTTATCCTGGAGAGCTTGCTGTGTATTTGATTTCACCGCAGCGCTTCTCCCGCAGTCGAGAAGGCACTTGGCAGGGGGCACAGCCTGGCTGGTGGCTGCTCCCGTGGGTACTGGGTGTGCGTTCCGTGAAGGTGCCGGTGGCTTTGACCTTGCTCTCCTTTCAAAACACATCAAGCAAGTCTGTTCACCATCGTGCTCTCCTGGAGAAGATGTGCTTCTTATTAAAAATACATCAGCCGCTCACAGCGCTCGCACTGGCAGGTGCATTTAGGATGGAGAATGGCACTTTCTGTTTAGCCAGCATTTGTTAGGCACGTACCTGCACCTGCGGCGGGAGGCGAGTGTTGTGGTGCAGGACCTTCCCCCTGCCCGAAGGTTCTGGAGGCTGCCTGTGCCCAGGAACCTTGCGCCATGGGGATTTCTCCCTGCTGGCTGAGATGGAGATAATTTCAAAGGGAAGCCACTGTTACTATATTCATTTAATTAGGGAGTTCTTATGTGACATGTTAGGCTTTTTAGCTTCATCCCACTAATTATCACTCCACATTTGTTCCTCACATTTGTACCTCTCATCTTACATTGGCGCAATCATTGTAGCCTGGCACTTTACCCGAGGGGAAAAAGCCCACAGTTGAAGTCAGTCTCAGCTGTTACTTAGAGTTGAGGCAGAATCCAGCTTCAAGGTGCGTCTTCCACCTTCCAAAGCCATTTATTCAATAGAAATGATGCCACAGAACATTTTAGATCATTTTCCTTTTCTGCCTTTGGAATGTATTAATTTATATTTTCTTCTAAAATTAACTCTGAGGACAAAAATTATTAAAAAAACCTGGGCATAACACAAATAGTCAAATCATTTGTTTTACTAAATTCCATGGAGCTGTAAAGTTTTGTTGTGAATTCATTAAGAAATATTCACTCCAAAGTATTTTTTTAATGATCAAAGAGGCTCCGCAACCCTTTTGTATAGTTATTTCTATGATAAAACCATTTTTATATTAGCCTTAGAAATACAGACATGTATAACTCAGAAAAAAAATACATACTCATTCCTGAGCACAGAATTTAAAAGAACAAAACAGTTGATTCAGAATAAGTAGCATGTCTTCTCTTGCTTTTCAAAAGATGGCTCTGTTTTCCCAGCAGCACTGTCTGCTTCCCTGAGTGAAGTGGAGGAGCATGGCACAGATGTGTGAGGAAGGAAGGGGCTGTCCAGCCCCACACGGAGGAGCCACGTGCCTTTGTAGATGACCTGGAGCTTGTAATTGGCCGTGATTCCACACATTTCCCATGCCGAAAGTTAGTGATCCTGAGAAGTGCTGCTGCTACCCAAACCCTTTATCTCTTCACACATGGGTATTTTTACCTTCTGCTGGTCTGTGGCAGCCTCCAGGGGAGTCAGTTCTGATTTTTTTTGTTCATTTACCTTCAGACTGAGGCTGACCTCACCCAGGTGCCTATTCAGGCTTCACTGCAGCAGAAGAGTTCACAGCTCAGTGTTCCTCTGCAGCCTTTCAGGTCACACCGTACTCAGCCTTTGCCTACAGTACGTCCAGCTGAACATCAGAATGCGGAAGCCCTTTCATGTGCTGACAGAGGGAAGTGAGTCAATACCGGGGACAGAGACCTCCTGCTGTCACAGCCGAGCCTGGCCTGCCTGAGGGTCCTCTCAATTGCCCTCTTACTTCTCACCCACCAACAGCAAGCCTGGATCAGTAACAGAGCTGCAAGGCAGAGATGAAGCATTTGATCCGCTTGTGAATCAAGTGGAAAACGGACCTCTCTTTCTTTTGGGGAAAGGAAGAGAGCGTTTCCCACCATTCGTCTTTCCAGTGACCAAGTGGTCAAGTTGTGCGGTGATTTTCAGCAAGTCATCTTGTCCAAGAAAATTCAATACCACCCAGGAAAGGGACCCGCAGCCTCCAAGAGGTCACTGGGTCATCACCAGCAGGGTCCTGCATGGGGCCAACCCTGTGACACTCTCCTTGGTCAGCTTGTAGTTGGCAGGGATGCAGCTCATCTCACCAAGAAACAGTGCAGCAGTGGGTGGTGGCCACATCTCTCAACCGTGCAGTGGGGGTGTTGACCACAGCACCAACTGCACACACCTGCTGTGCCAGGTCAGCCCTCTGACGACGTCCTCAGACTCAATCGAGCACCCCCACTTGAGGGCGAGACAGACAGTCCCCTTCTCAGATGAGTGGGAGTGCTACAGAGCTTTGGGGGAGGCTGGGCCCAGCCAACCACTCCTGCTGCCGTTTCGAGTTGGAACCCTCTTACTGAGGAGTGTGAGGGAGAGAAGAGTTGAGCTGAAGGGTTCATAGGTGAGTAGGCGACATGGATTGAAGCGTCGTGGTGCGCTGGGATTCCGCGGGAGCTGAACTGCAGCTGGATGTGCTGGAAGTGGCTGGTCAGGCTCCCAGCACCCCTCTGTCTTCTCCGATGGGCTTGTTCCTGTAGGTCTCTGGGGTGCCTGTGTTCCAGTCACACTTTCTCCTCCGCTGTCCTCCTCTGAGGTGATATTTTCACCTCCTATGGGGAATGGGACAGAAGTTTGCTTAAGTACCAAAAGCTCTGCACACAAGTGAAATCTGAGGGCGGGTTAGACGGACTGCACTGGTTCGGGTCTTTGTCTGTGTGTGTCTGTCCATCCTCGGGCTTCTCCTTCTGATAAGGACACCAGGCACGTGGGGCAGCGCCCTCCCCTCTAGCATTACCTCACCTCACCTCACCACATCTGTAGCCACCCTGTTTTCAGACACAGCCATGTTCTGAGGTCCTGGCCTAGAGCTTCAGCACATACCCTGTAGGGCACAGTTCTAACACCTGTTGGTGAAAACTCAGCTCTGCACGCAGCAGTCCCATCATATCCATGGTTCTCAGGAGCAGAGGCGCGATGGTGGTGTCAGGGTCTCTGCTTCAAAACCCAGTCACTTTCCTGATTCTTGCTGCCCCTGAGATATTGGACTTCAGGTGAACATCTCTGGACCCAAATTCCTTTCTGGGCTCCACTGTCTACCAGAGGTGCAGAGTGATCACAGTGTCCACTGGTGTGCTGACAAGAAGAATGAGATGGTGTACACTCAGGTTCATTTAAACCACCAGTGGCCACACAACATTTGCTGGGAAACCTGCCAGAATTCCACCTCTACGTTTTATACTAATGATGTTCCCAAGAAGCCCTTGAGCTATGAGTTTTGCTCTGTTGCTTCTGCAGAGAGATTAGCCCCACACATTGGTTACCGAAAAATCTTGGCATAATTTATCAAACCACCCTTTTCCACAAAAAGATGCAAGCTTCCTGCATCCTCTCTCATAGATGCTCATGGCTGCCTCGGCACAGGCCCTCACTTCCTGCATCCTGTTCCATGGCTCTTCCCGAACGTGGCAGAGCTACAGCTGCCTCAGCACAAGCCCTCCCGTGTGCACGGGTTCTCCCCGAGCTGCTGCTGCGCGGCGCTGGTTCTCTTGTGTGCAGGACTGTCTCATGTGCAACTCCAAGGACGTTGTCCACGCCTCATCCCCTGAGGCTGTTACCAGCTCTACAGGATAAATATGTGCTTTGAAGTCAAGCATTGAGGAACTAAATTCCACTGGGACCTGGTGGGGTTACCGTCTGTCCCTGGATTTCCTAAACTTCAAGATGGGAGGGATGGTGGGTCCCTTCCAGCTCCCTCAACACCCTGGCCCTCCAGAGACATTCTCCTGGTTAAGACTATTTATTCATCTAGAACATTTTTAACAGTGAGAAGAACAGTGGCTTGCACTATTTTTTAAGTTAATAGAATTTATGTTTAAGAGCCGTTTTAGGTTTATAGAAACATTGAGCAGAAATTGCAGAGTTGCCATGTGCCCTTTCTGCCTGTGTTCAGCTTCCCCTGCTCCTAGCATCTCGAATTAGGTGGCACACTGGTTACCATTGAGGAACCAGTGCTGATACATGATTATTAACTAAAGCCCACAACCTCTATCAGCATTCAGTCTTAGTGTTGCCCATTCTGTGGGTTTTGACAAATGTACAATGTTGTGTATCCACTCTTGCCTTGTCACACACAGGAGATCTGTTTAAAAGTCCTCTTTTCTCTGCATGTTCCTCCCTCCCTTCCTCCCTCCCCCAACCCCTGGCAAACACTGATCTTTTACTGTCTTCACATTTTGTCTTTTCCAGAATATCATAGGGTTGGAATTAGACCATGTGTAACCTTTGCAGATGGGCTCTTTTCACTTTATAATATGCATTTAATTTTATTCCTGTGTCTTTTTATGGCTTTATAACACATTTCCTTTTAGCCCTGAATATCATTCCATTGTCTGGATGCGCCATAGTTTATTCATTCGCCTACTGAAGGACGTGTCATTTGCTTCCAAGTTTTGGCAGCTATAATAAAGCTACTGTAAACACTTTGTGCAGGTTTTTGTATGGAGATGTTTTCAACTCATCCAGGTCAATAGCAGGAAGTACAGTTACTGGATTGTATACTAAGAGTGTGTTTAGTTTTATAAGAAACTGCCAAACGGTCTTCCAAATTGGCTGCACCATTTTGCACTCCCGCCAGCAGTGGTGAGAGTTCCTGCTGTTCCACATCCTTGTCAGCATTTGGTGCTCTCAAGGTCTAGACTGTGGCCCTCTGAGGAGGTGTGTGGTGGTGTCTCCTTGTTTTATTTTGTGTCTTTTTGGTGACAAGTGGCATGGAGCACCTTTTCAGATGTTCGTACGTTCCTTGGTGAGGTGTCTCTTCAGATCTTGTGTATTTTTTAATTGGGTTGTTTTTCTTACTGTTGACTTTTAAGTATATATTTTGGATATCCATCTTTTATAAGATTTGTGTCTTGCAAATATTTTCTCTGTCTGTGCCCTGTCTCAGTCTATTTTAATATGAATGTGTGTGCTCTTTCTGAACCAATTAGTGCCTTAATTTCTTCTGGATTATTTTGTTTACACTATTTTTTTAAAATTAAAGTCAGATTAGCAGCCTTTACTGGTTGCTTGTTGAGAAGCAGATGGTATGTTGATAGATCATTTGGCCCTAGAAGCTCCCTTATTCTGTGTTTTGTGGTTTATTCATACAGCTAGGCTCCCCAACAAATGAAGACACTAAGGGTCATGCATTTATATTAGGGACATTTATGGACTGTGAACTATGAATGGGAACTCTCCGAGGTGCTGAAGACATAGAGACAATTAAAATATGATTCATAGATTGGACAGGCAGGGTTATTATATGGTTATAATACAGTTGGGAGGACAGGCATGGACATACATAGCAGCAATCCAAGGCAAATGGGAAGTGTTCTCAAGATGAGCACACAGCAGTGGGCCAGAGGAGAGGGTCTGAGAATCGGCGAGGACTTCACGGGAGAGCAGCTTTTGGTTGGACTTTGGCAGGCAGCTGGGGCCGCTGCCCTCTGCAGGCAGGGACTGGTGAAGTGGCAGCATGGCAGTGCCAGAATGGACTCCTCTCTAATGTGGGTGGTGGTTGCTGCTGTTACTGTGATTCTAGAGCCCAGCAAGTGGAGGCTTCTGAAAGAGGAGAGGGTGAGGGGCACGGATTGTTGTCCTCAAGTGTGTGATTGGGAGCCTGGCACGGGCCTGTGTCTGTGGCCTCCCTGCCACATGGCCGGTGCTGCAGGTTCCCTTGGGGTTTGGGGTGGACACTGAGCAGGCGCCGAGCTCCACTGAGGACCGCTCGCATTTTTATTTTCCACAAAACACTGAGCTTGCTGTCAGGCACATAGCAGGCACTTGGTAAAGTCTCGAGGTTGTGAGGCAAGCACTCCCCGTGCACCTGTGCTCTCCTCCTGGAGGCCGGCTCTTTGCTCAGGGCCCTGTGAACCCTCCGGCACCCTCCATCCCTGCGGGGCCCTCACAGAGCTGTGCTTTAGGCAGGGACGCTCCTCGTGCTTAGAGAATCGCCATCAGCTCGTGTGCTCTCTGCTTGCTCGTCTGAAGGGAGCAGGAAGCTGCAGGAGGCGGAGCTGCCGGTTTTGTGTCACGGAGTCAGCAGGCCAAGGAGACAGGGCCCTGCGCTCTGTCCTTGGTGCTGAACACAATAGCTGCTCAGTAAAGCGCTGTTGAGCAGGTGCTCGTTCAGCCCGTGCATCTGGGTCCTAGTGGCCGTCTTCGTTCAAGTGGTGAGTCCAGCAGGTTCATGTATTTAAACCCTTAATCCTTAAGTGGTGAATTTATATTCGCTCACAGCCACTCACTCAGCACTCCGAGGAGTCATCCAGTCCACTTTCTCGTGCTGGAAATTTACTGCATTAAATATTGGTTTAAAGGAATAATATTGCATGGAATTCTACATATCTAGTACCAAAATATTTTGGAAAATGAAGAAGTCAGTATCTTGTTAGTTTAACAGTATACAATTATATACATATTACTTCATCAGCATACACAGATATTGGGTTTGGTATATTAACATTTAAGATAAGATTTTATTCAGCCGATGATTATAAAACCTAATTAAATTTATATAAATTTGTTCCATCTTTTACAATTGAAATAATGCTGAACATGCCATCTTTCTTACTGTTTGCTTATTTCTGAAATAATAATGAGATAAATAATAATAACACATATCCCACATTGTTATAGGCATTATTAAAAGTGTTAATCTATAGGAACGACTTACAGGTTCGTTCATAGTAAAAGCTCAATAAAAGTTCAATCTTACCATTACTATTTATGTTACTAAATTTCTGACTAATAATAAGATACATAAGAAATGTTTTAAGAGGTATTTTTCTTTTGAGATGGAGTCTTGCTCTTCTGCCCAGGCTGGAGGGCAGTGGCACAATCTCAGCTCACTGGAACCTCCACCTCCCAGGTTCAAGCAATTCTCCTGCCTTAGCCTTCCCAGTATCTGGGATTACAGGCCCCCACCACAATGACCAGCTAATTTTTGCACTTTCAGTAGAGATGGGTTTGACCATGTTGGTCAGGCTGGTCTCAAACTCCTGACCTCAAGTGATCCACCTGCCTCGGCCTCCCAAAGTGCTGGGATTACAGGCATGAGCCCCCACACCCAGCCAGTTATAAGAGAAAATTGTCGATACTAGGTTCCTTTTCTTATTGATTCCATTCTGTTCTTCCATGTTGTATTGAGTCTTTCCTATAGGTGGGGCACTAGAGTTCACCCAGGATACTAGGAACTTTGAAAATTTAAATCACTCTCACATTTAATCCACAGCATCAAAGAGGAAAAGAATGTCAAGTTAGCGTACTCCATCTCCACCTGCAAGTGGACACCAAGGCTGCTGCTGCTCCTACCCCTGTCACTGACTCCCCACTCAGGATGCCAGGAAAATGCCCACTAAGTTCTAGATTAAATAAGAAGGGGAGGTCTCCAAGACAAGACAATAAACTGCCCTTTCCCTCTTTAAAAATGGCAGGGCCCTCTCTCTGTGCATGAGGAAATGCACCTGGCATGGTTGAGTCATGTGATGTCTGCCCCACATGTAATATCTTCCTCTGCACCGATGCTGTGTGCAGCTTACACAAACATCTTCCCGTTACCCAGAGAAAGTCTCTGTCTGTCTTGCTCCATCTCTTGTGGAGCTAGAACTCCAGTGGCAGGTGGAAAACCATACTCAAGTGTGTTGTGTTTGTAATTTGAAAAGTTTACAAGAAGTTTTTGCAAAAACAGGAAAAATCTTTCACACATTATTTTTTTTTTCTCTTATTTTTTCCCTTTGAGTCTTCCTATTTCCACTTTTTATCTATTTAAGAAACTCAGCTTTTCAAAATATTATCTGGATCTAGCTAAGGGTGGGGTCAGTCAACATGGGATTCCAGTGGGGAAAATCTTCTGTCCACATTGTGGGGATGGTGCTGTGGCTCTCAGAGGAAACTGACAGCAAACTCATGCCCAATTAAACTCAGAAGGAGAGGCACACACCTTGGAACACGCATGCCAAAGAACCCACATTTGGCACATGCAGGGCTGGACAAGGTCGTGGCTCCAAGCTGTGTCAATCTGCCTCCATTCACGACTCTTTCTGGAGAAAGATGAAAATGGCTTATTTGAGGACTGCTGGGAGACCAGAGGTATCCATCACACAGGAAGAGGGGTGCTCTCTTTTTTCTTTGTGAAACATTTTATCTAGATGGAAAAACCTGGTAGGAACAGAATGCTACTTTGTGGAGAGAATCAGTGGTGACTAATTTGATTTGGGAAAGTAGAATTCATGACAGGCTATTTCTGAAACCATTTAAAATCAGGATAGGAAAAATGAAGGCATTCTTCATTTTATTCACTTTTGGGGGGGAAAGTTTTGCAAAACTGCTTTTTAGAAGGGATCTGTTACGGACTTATGTTGAAATGTTAAAATACATGTCAAACTTTATCAAAAAGGAAGAAAACAAATATTGACTACAATTATTTACTTAGTTGTAAGATTCCATGCTGAGTTTACTGTCAATCAAGCCAACAAGAAATGTGGTCAATTATCTCGTTATCTCTGTGTGGTATTTTTTCTTTAAAAGAGACCACTTTTGGAGAGGAATATCCTAAATGCTGAAAGGAATTTTTCACATAGGATCCTATACAGGGCCATTGGGTGACAGAACTGTCAGCTCTCTAGCAAAGGCAGAAACATCTTCTCACAGCCATTGTTTCTGCCAATCGAGGCCCAGCGTGGGACGTGGGCTTTTTTTTTTTTTCAAACTCTTCATGGGACGCAGAGCTGCAGCCCTTTGGAGAGGCAGGGGAGAGCAGTAGCCATTCTCTAATTTAAATTCTTCCTTTCTTGATTTTAGGAAGTAACCAGATATTATGGGAAAGTTGAGGTCATTTTGATTTTAATGACGTTCAAGTTTGCATTGACTTTTTAGTGCCCAAATTTATGCTCTGAATATTTTGAGCTGAGCTCATTCATTCCACAAAGTATACATTTATAAATATTTTAAGTATGAATTTAGTAACGACATTTTTCCTTCTAATTATACTGACGTAGTGAAATGTTGAGAATGAGATGTTAATGGTTGGCTGAGCTGGGGCAATTACGTGGCATTTATTAGTCTTTTGTTACGGCACACAGTTCAAAAGTAGATCATTTAAAAGAGAATTTAAAAGCATTAATTTCATGTGCAAGCGCCAGTACACGATTTAGCAATTACATTGAGTTATAAAAGTTAGATATCAAAACCATGAATGTACCTTAATGAAAAAAAGAAAGTCTTATTTTGTACCACAATGAATATTTGCTTAATATAGAAAGTGAGTCATGTGTCTCCGTGGTAATAAAGGACTGTACTCGTGTTCCTGGCAAAATGCAAAATCATAGGTTTTAAAAATATTGGTGCATTTTATTATCTATAAATTATGCCTCAAAATAATGTAGGACTGTATGATCGTAAGCTCCTGATAGGCATATGTCCCTGTATGATTAACACACGAACTTTTCCTTTATGTCTTTCTTGGTCACATTTTATTATTTTTATTTACTCTTAGTTACAGCATTTAAATTTATTTTGTTAAATATAACAAGTCTCTTCAAAAGCTCTAGTCTGTCAAACTGCCAGGAAGCAATGCTCAGTTCTTCTGTGTTTTTAACATGTATTCATTATTTATTTATTGTGTCCTATTGACAAATTATAGTTGCAGACATATGGGGCACAAACTGGTGCTGCGATTTATGAATACAGTGCAGAACAATTAAGCTCATTAACATATCCATTACCTTACATATTAAACATTTTTTTGTGAGGAGAATATTAGAAATCTGCTTTTAGCAATATTTAAATGTAAAGTAGTCAATAATTAGCTGTACTTAGCACGCTGTGCTATTGATCTGGACACGGTCATACCTGCCCTCCTGTCTGAAGCTTTGTACTCTCTGACCTCTATCTCTCCCTGCCTACATCCCACAGCCTCTGGTGACTACCCTTCACTCACAACTACTGTGAGTTCAGTTGTTTCAGACTCCACATTTAAGTGAAAACATTCAGTATTTGTCTTTCTGTGCCTGGCTTCTTTCACTTAGCATAATGTCCTCCCATTCCGTGCATGTTGTCAGAAATGACAGCGTTACTTTTTTTTAAGGCTAAATACTGTTCTGCTGTGTGCATACACCATGCTCCCTATATTCATTGTCCCCTTGATGGACACAGATTGGTTCCATATCTGGGATATTGTGAATAGAGCTGCAGTGACCATGGGAGTGCAGACATCTTAATGTATTGATTTCAGATCTATTTCTCAGTAAATACCCACAAGTGGAACTGCTGGATTATACAGGTGGTTCTTTTTTTTTAATTTCTGAGACACCTTTGTACTGTTCTCTATAGAGACTGTGCTAATTTACAATCCCACCAACAGCATACAAGGTTCCCATTTCTCTGCATCAAAAACTCTTGGTATCTTTTGTCTGTTGGATAACAGCCATTTGAACAAGTGTGAGCTGATATCTGATCTGGTATTCATTGGCATCTCCTTGTGATTAGTGATGCTGAGCTTTCCTACATGTGCCTGTTGGTCATTCCAGTGTCGTCTTTTGAGAAATGTCTATTCAATTTACTTGCCCATTTCTTAATTGGATAATTTTTCTTTCTATAGAGTTGTTTGAGCTCTTATGTATTTTGGATATTAATTGCTTATCAGATGTATGGCTTGCAAATATTTTCTTCTGACCTGTAGGTTGTTTTTTCACTCAGTTGATTCTTTGAAGGGCAGAAGCTTTCTGTTTCTCATTTTCTGTCTATGCTTTTGTTACCTGCACTTTTGAATTAACCAGCCTCACTCAGATAAGTGTTACGTAGTTTTCCCCTGGTAGTTTTGCAGTTTCAGGTCTGATGTTTAAATCTTTGATGATTACTGAAGAGACTGTGCTTTTCCCATGCGCATTCTCAGGTCCTTTGTTGAAGATCCATGGACCGTGCATGCGTGGGTTCAATGGACCGTGCATGCGTGGGTTCATTTCTGGGCTCTCTCTTCTCTTCTGCCCATCGATGTGCATGTCTTCATGCATGTGTGATACTTTTGCAATTACTGTCACTTTGTAGTATAGATTGAAATCAGGCAGGGGATTCCTCTAGCTTTGCTACTTTTTCTCATGAACGTCTTACCTATTTGAGGTTGTTTTTGGTTCCACATGACTATTAGAATTGTTTTTTCTACATCTGCAAGGAAGGACATTGGAGCTTGCATTGAATCTGTAGATCCCCTTGGGTATTATGGACACTTAACAACGTTATTTCAATCCATAAGCACAGGACATCTTTCTATTTATTTGTGTCTTCAATGTCTTTCATTAAAGTTTTCTAGTTTTTAGTGTACAGGTCTCTTACCTCCTTGGTTAAGTTTATACCTAAGTATTTTATTTTATTTTATGTTTGTGGCCATTGTTAAAGGGATTGTTCTTTTGATTTCTTTTTCAGAAAGTTTATTGTTGGTGTAGAGAAACACTAACGACTTTGGCATGTTGATTTTATATCCTGCAAGTTTACCACATTTGTTTATTGGTTTTAAACATTTTTGGTGGAGTCTGTAGGGTTTTCTATATATTATATCGTGTCATCTGCAACAGAAGGAATTTAACTTTTTTACAATTTGTATGTTTTTCATTTTTCTCCAGTGTCCAATTGCTCAGCATGGGACTTCCAGTACTATATAAAATAGAAGTGGTAAGAGTGGACATTTTTGTCTTGTTTTGGGTGTCAGAGACAAAACTTTCAATTTTTCTCCATTGAATAGGATGGTTTTTTTTTTTTTTTTCTTTTTGAGACGGAGTTTCACTCTTGTTACCCAGGCTGGAGTGCAATGACGTGATCTCGGCTCACCGCAACCTCCGCCTCCTGGGTTCAGGCAATTCTCCTGCCTCAGCCTCCCTAGTAGCTGGGATTACAGGCACGCGCCACCATGCCCAGCTAATTTTTTGTATCTTTAGTAGAGACGGGGTTTCACCATGTTGACCAGGATGGTCTCGATCTCTTGACCCCGTGATCCACCCGCCTTGGCCTCCCAAAGTGCTGGGATGACAGGCGTGAGCCACCGTGCCCGGCCGAATAGGATGTTTTTTGTTGGTTTGTCATATACGGCCTTTGTTGTATTCAACAAAGTGAAAAGATGTTGAATTTTCTCAAATGTCTTTCTGCATCTGTTGAGATGATCATATGATTTTTCTTCTTCATTCTCTTAATGTCGTATGTCGTATTTATTGCTTTGCATATGTTACACCATCCTTGCATCTCAAAGATAAATCCCACTTGGTCATGGTGAATGGCCCTTTTAATGTGTTGTTGAATTTGGTTCACTAGTATTTGGTTGAGTATTTTCACATCTATGTTCATCAAGGATTTTGGCCTATATTTTTGTTTTCTTATGATGCCCTTGTCTAACTTTGGCATTAGGGCATAAAAAGAGTTTGGAATAATTTTCTTCTCTTTAATTTTTTTTTTTGGAGTAGTTTATCATGAACTGGAGTAGTTTATGGTACCAATTCACCATAAACTACATAGTTATTTAAATGTTTGGCAGAATGCAGTAGTGAAGCCATCAAGTCCTGGGCTTTTTTCTTGTTTGTTTGTTTGTTTTTTTGTTTTTGATAGAAAGCTGTTTATTACTGCTTCAATCTCTTCTCTCATCTTTTGTCTGATTTTTATTTCTTCATGATTCAGTCTTGCTAAATTGCATGTGTCTAGGAACCCATACGTTTCTTCTAGGTTATCCAGTTTTTTTTGGCATGTAATTCTTCCTAATTGCCTCTAATTATCTTCTGTATTCCTGTGTGTCAGTTATAATGTCTCCACTTTCATTTTGGATTTTATTTATTTGAGTCTTTTTTTCTTTTTATCTTGTGAGTCTACCTACAGGTATGTTTATCTTTTCAAAAAATAGCACTTAGTTTCATTGATTTTTTTTGTATTGTTTTCTAGTCTCTATTTCTGCTCTGATCTTTATTTCTTTTCTTCTGCTAACATCACACAACTGGGCCTGTCAAGGGTTGGGTGGCTAGGGGAGACTTAGTGGTAGCAGGGAATAAGAAGGGGATAGCATTAGGAAAAACACCTAATGTAGATGATGGGGTGATGGATGCAGCAAACCACCATGGCATGTGTATATATATGTAACAAACCTGCACATCTGTGCGTGTACTCCAGAACTTAATAATAATAAAGAGATATATAGAAAAGGAAAATTTCCCCTATTGTTCTAAGGCCACAAAAAAAAGATGCAGAAATAAAAATTTTAAAAATATTCAAAACATAGCACTATGGAAAACCATCAAACCACAAAGGAATACAGTAAAGGAGGAAGAAATAAAGTATCTATAATAAAACCAGAAAACAAAATGGCCATAATATGTCCTTACATATCAACAATTATGTTAAATATAAATGGATTAAATTTTCTAATCAAAATATGTAGAGTGAATACATGTTTTTTTAAAAAATAAGACCCAACTGTATGCTTCCCACAAGAGGTTTACTTCATTTTTAAGGACACATAGCCTAAGAGTGATGGAAAAGGATTCTCCATGCAAATGGAAGTCAAAAGAGAGGAAGAATAGTTAAATAAGACATAATAGACTTAAAGTTAAAAGCTGTAAAAAGAAATTAAGGACATTATATAATGATAAAGGGATTAATTTATTAAGGATATGTAACAGTGATAAAAAATAGCACTTAGTTATTTGATATAATATATATGCACCCAACAATGGAGTACCTAATAAATAAAGCAAATGTGAAGTGATCTAAAAGAAAGGATAAACTGCAATGCAGCAATCGTAGGGGACTTCAATATATCATTTTCAATAATGGGAAGATCATACAAACAGAAAATTGATAAGAAAATATTGGACTTGAACAATACTTTATACCAAATGAACCTAATAAATACAGAACATTGCCAACAAAACAAAAGAATACACAGGTCTTTTCAAGCACACGTGGAACGTTCCCCAGGATAGATCATTTGTTAGACCACAAGACAAGTCTTAAGCAAATTTAAGGAGATTGGAATCATATCCAGTATCTTTTCTGACCACAATGGTATGAAACTAGAAATTCATATGAGGAATTTCAGAAAAGTCACAAATGATAATAAAATTAGATAACATCCTCTTGAATAACCAACGAGTCAATAAAGAAATTAAAGGGAAATTAATGAGTATCTTAAGATAAAAATGGAACCATCACATATACCAAAACTTATGAGAAGCAGCAAAAGCAATTTTAAGAGGAAAGTTTATAGCAATATCATAACATTTTGAGGTCTTTCTATCTTTAGTACATGGTGAAAATACCTTATTTGGTTGTAAAATAAAGCAACACTTCTATCCCATGAAAGTCTTAGTGGAATCAATAGGAACTTTAAAAAGTATTAAAAATGGATAGTTTTGGCATTTTATATGTAGCTCCTACTGTTCCTGTTATGAATCTAAAACATTTGAAGGTATGAATGCATTCTTTCCAGATAGCATGTCAGTTCCTCATTTTCTTCTAGCCATCCTGTTGTCATGTGGGATCTTCATAAATCATTCCATCTCTGCATCTTCAACCACTACTTCCTCACTCATTTCTTAACACAGTGTACAAATGTGCTGACGAACCCTTCTGCCCCATGTACGTGAGATCCCTGACTCTCTCCCCTCATCTGCTGTGTTCTCGAACCCTTCTGCCCCATGTACGTGAGATCCCTGACTCTCTCCCCTCATCTGCTGTGTTCTCGAACCCTTCTGCCCCATGTACGTGAGATCCCTGACTCTCTCCCCTCATCTGCTGTGTTCTCGAACCCTTCTGCCCCATGCACGTGAGATCCCTGACTCTCTCCCTCATCTGCTGTGTTCTCGAACCCTTCTGCCCCATGTACGTGAGATCCCTGACTCTCTCCCCTCATCTGCTGTGTTCTCGAACCCTTCTGCCCCATGTACGTGAGATCCCTGACTCTCTCCCCTCATCTGCTGTGTTCTCGAACCCTTCTGCCCCATGTACGTGAGATCCCTGACTCTCTCCCCTCATCTGCTGTGTTCTCGAACCCTTCTGCCCCATGTACGTGAGATCCCTGACTCTCTCCCCTCATCAGCTGTGTTGTCTGGGCGTGGCTGTGTTTCTCATTCCAGCTCCTTTCTCAAGGCTGTGAGTAGCATCAAATGTTGTGTGAGTCCTGCAGTATTTGGCAGGTTTATTTGTAATTTCAGACATTTCATTTGGTTGTTAGTGAACTACACCTGTGGCTCCTCTCTCTCTCTCTCCCTTTTTTTTTTCATGTTCTGTCTGTGCAGTATTCATCTTCTAGGCTCTCTCCTTTGGCTCTTTCATCTGATCTTATTTCTTCTACTGTCCCATCACATCTTTGATTCCTCTGAGCTAAATGCTAATCTTGATGCATCTCCAAATTGCCAGAGCCCCCTTCCACTATCTACTGGACATTCTCACCTTGATGACTGGTTATCACTAACACACCACATCCAAATGGAATCCATTTCACCGTCTCCTGACCCTCCTGCTCCCTCTGTTGTTTCTCTTCATGGGCTCACCATTAGCAGATGATCGAGTGTAAAGCTCTGGGTCCTTCTGCCTCCTCTCTGTCTCCATGTCCATGTCCCCGTTTCCAGGTCCCCACCCTCACATGGTCCACCCTCAGAGCACAATCTCAGAGCTGGTTCCTGGGTTGTGTGGCCTCCTCATCCATCCTGGACAGAGCTATACGTCACTGCTCACATCTCTGGGTCCCTTTCCGTCTGGTTCTGCCTTCACACTGTTGCCAAAATCAATTTCTACTGGTGGACTTGGCCCTACAGGGCCTGCCTGAGACCTTCGCTTCCACGTCACCAAGGAGGCTGCTGGCCTACCTTCCAGATGACTTCCCACCCCTTAAACGGGCCCTACAATTTCTGTGCCAGTCCTGGTGGCCAGTATTTGTTGCCTTCTCCTTGGACCTTTTTGGTGCTTAGTTAATAGACTTTAGACCTGCCATGAAGAGTTCTGTATCCATCCATCCGTCTGTCCATCGGTTGGGGGAAGGTGTGGTACAGGGCAGAAGGCCTGGTGGGGGCTGTGTCATATAAGACTTTCTAAGCCAGGTGAAAAAGCTTTTCTCCTCCTTATCTGTGTGCTGTTGGCTGATTTCCATCTTCTTTGGCAGTTGACCAGTAATACTGCCAGAAATTCAGATAGCAGCTGAATGTTAGTCTTTCTGTCTCAGTTTTTCATGCCCTTGAGATGGGATAAAGTGGTAAAATCTCTGACATGTGGTGTGTTATCACAGGTTGTAGGAAATTTAGGGCTTCTTCAACAGTCTCCAAAAGGCAAATAGGCAGAACATTACTCGCTCCCCTCGCCCCCCTCTCTCCACCCCTCATCCAGCAGGCTGTGCAATTGCTCTGGCCATCGTAGCCACTGTGGAAGTAAAAATGAAAGTAACAATCCCCTAGGCTGGCGCTGGCTCTCTCTGGATGTGGTCTGTATACTGCGTAGCACCTTGTTATGAAAACAAACATCTCATCTTTTGTTGTTGTTGTTTCTTTTTTTTAATTGCATTTTAGGTTTTGGGGTACATGTGCAGAACGTGCAAGATAGTTGCATAGGTACACAAATGGCAGTGTGTTTTGCTGCCTTCCTCCCCTTCACCCACATTTGGCATTTCTCTCCAGGCTATCCCTCCCCATCTCCCCCCCCTGCTGTCCCTCCCCCATTCCCCCCAATAGACCCCAATGTATAGTAACCCCTTCCCTGTGTCCATGTGTTCTCATTTTCCCTCGCCTGCCTATGAGTGAGAATATGTGGTATTTCATTTTCTGTTCTTGTGTCAGTTTGCTGAGAATGATGTTCTCCAGATTCATCCATGTCCAGCCCTTTGTCTCCTCATAGCCCTGGGCCGATGAGACATCATTGGCTTCCTCCAGCATCAGGGGCCTGAGTGGGCCCAGTGTCGGCTTCATCCATACCCCAGGGTCTCTCCTGCTGCCTGAGGCCTCCAGCACGCACCCTCCTGGCCGGGCAGCCTGAGAGCACTGAGAGCTGCTGCTCAGATTGGGGTTGGAAGTAGGTATTTTGCAAATGTGCTGAAAAATGATAGGTTCATGTTGATTTTCAGGCCGAGGACTGCTGTTCTTATAAATATTATGTTCATGATTTTATTATTTATTAGGGCAGTTTAAAGGATATTTTTGAAAGGAAGGGTGTTTTCCTCTGGAGGACATTCCTACAACATACCTGTCCATTCTTTCACTGCTGTGTGGATTCCACATTGTGATGGGACCTTGACTGTTTGGGAGACCCTTGGGGCTGGAGAAACATGTGACTTAGTTTCTTACCAAAGAGCTGCAGCTCTGAGCTGTGTGGATCCACTGCTTGAATGAAGTCAGTGACGTCACTGGAAGGAAGTGACTTGGGGGGGCACTGGAAACTCACACCCCCGAGCACCTGCTGTCTCCCTGCCCTCTGGGGTCCTCCCGGCCAGGCAGGGTGGGCTCTTGGGCTCCTTAGCTTTTGACCAGGACAGGGCTCGCCTGTGCCAGCTGCCAGCACAGGGGTGTGCACACGTGCCTGAGGCAGTTCAGAAATTGAGGGCCAGAGTGGGAAATTTGAGAATCCTCAGGAAGTTGGTCCTATGGGGAGAGTGGACAGCCCCCAGGCCCAGGAGGTTGGGGGGACTCACCTCTTGCCGACTGAGCCCTGCGGGGCTTCCAGAGGCTGCTGTGCAGGCAGAAGGTAGGATGCTGTGTGGAGGTCTGCTGACTCCAGGGCGCCCTGGGAGCTGTTTTCCATTTCCAGTTTTTCATCCTGGCATAGGTGGTGGTGGTTATTACTATTATTAATTTGGTAGAAAAGCTGAATGTAGGGAAAATAATTATCTTTTCATCGAGGACTCTTACTGATGGAGATTTTGTCCAAAATCTGTTTAGTGTCATATGAAAATCATTTTCTATAATTTCAGTTTAAACTTAATATTCTAATGGCTTGGAGTACTTAGCTAAACTGGTTACTTTAGAAGAACATCTTCTATTCTTTGGAATTCTAAGCTCCGTTCATCAGAATGTTAACTTTGCATTGAAGGACATGTGTTTTTCAATCTTTGTCCCTGGTCTGAAAGGCACCTCTGGCCCGTCCACTCGTAGGACTCCAGGCAGGCTGCAGAGCCGAGACCCATCTCCAGCAGTGGAGAAGCAGAAGTGCGGCCTGCCTTGGCTCTCATGGGAGCCCGTGTGTCTGTTGCCGGTCATGTAAATAACACTTTCCGAAATACTGGAAGCACCTGTTCAATCCCCTGGGCCACTGAAATTCCAGAGTGGATACTTGAAGGTGAGGTCCATGAGGATTAAATTGCTAACACCTTGCCTGTAACAACTGTACAGAAGTGTCTGCTGAGCATAGGGTTGGTGAAGGACGTGGGAGAGGCCAGTGTTTCGTGGCGGCAGCTGATTCCTTTTCTCGGTCTAGTAAGACGCTAACTATTAACACCTACTTGCAAGTCACAAAGGCGAATGAGAAATCTCCTGTCATCCCCCATCCAGATGGCTGGTATTCTGTGTGGCCTTCCTGTGCCCACGTACCTGTGTATGCACATACCTGGAGTGCTTTTCAGCCAAAGCCTGTGGTGATGCTGTACCTCTCAGTAGGGTCCTCTGGCTTCATTATCATCTCTTTGTATTAAATGGAGATCTGCATCATGACACTGGAAGTTACAGAGAGCTTGTGAGTTGGTGAAGCGGTTCTCGAGGGTGGACGTCTGGGTTGTTGATGTTACGTGCTGGGGGCTGTGTAGAGGTTGTGAGTTGGTGAAGCGGTTCTCGAGGGTGGACGTCTGGGTTGTTGATGTTATGTGCTGGGGGCTGTGTAGAGGTTGTGAGTTGGTGAAGAGGTTCTCGAGGGTGGACGTCTGGGTTGTTGATGTTATGTGCTGGGGGCTGTGTAGAGGTTGTGAGTTGGTGAAGCGGTTCTCGAGGGTGGACGTCTGGGTTGTTGATGTTATGTGCTGGGGGCTGTGTAGAGGTTGTGAGTTGGTGAAGCGGTTCTCGTGGGTGGACGTCTGGGTTGTTGATGGTGTGTGTCTCCCATGGAAGCTGCAGCTCTGGAGGGTCTCCTCTATGGCCCTGGACTCTCTCCCCACTCCTGCCCCTCCCCAGCCCCTGTAATTCCTGCTCTCACTGTCCCCACACCAGCCTTCCCCCCACTTTTCTCTTCTGCTTGTTGCACTTTTTCTCTTCTCTAACACACAGCTGCCTGCATCCCAGGCTGGGGTGTAGTGACCCAGCCTCTGGGAGTTCCATGTCATCTGCTGCTTCTGCCCCATGTTTTATTTTCTGATTTTTCAACAACAATGGAACAAAAGATGGTGTCAGAGAGCATTGTGTGTGAACTGCACTCCAGCTGTACAGCCTCTCCTAGGTGTCTCCTCTCCGTGTTCTGGGGATTCTTATGGGGAGCACCTACCATCTGCCCCCTTCCTGCCCAACACAGGCCTCTGCTGATGTGCAGTGTGTGTGCTTGGTGACTACATGGATGCGTAGGGACTGCTTGGCCCCTTGAGGCCTGTCAGAGCCTTTGCAGTCAGCGGTCCTGGGGCTGGCCTGCCTATGGTTGGACTTTGGGCTTTCCCCATCTTCTTTGCCTTGTGGTTCCTGCAGAGGATTTCAGTGTGGGTGTGCAGGAAGCATGAGTGTAGGGCACGTTGGGTGCCAGATGTAGGGCTGAGGGCCCCACAGAGTCATGGGGTGAGCCTTATGCTGTGCTGAGGCACAGGATCTGAGAAATAAAGACAGGACACAGAAGTACAAGAAAAACGCAGCTGGGCTTGAGGGGCTACGCCACCTATAAGCAGAGTCAGGCCAGGCCCCGAATGTCCAGAAGCCTGAGTATTTATTGTGTATAGGTTAGGGGGCAGGGCAGTGAGTGAAATCATCTTTAAGGATAGTGATAGGGTCATGAGCAATAAAATATGGGGTCCACCCCCATAGGTCACCTAGGCCAGGAGGTGGACAGTGCACAGCAAGGGGCCTGTTTCCACGAAGGCAAGGGCCATGCGCAGTAAGGGGTCTACCCCCATTAGGTCACCGAGGTTTGAAGGGGGCCATACGCAGTGAAGAGGGTGCAGTGTGCAATACCTCTATTTATGGGCAAACTACTTCTAAGAAGATTTATAGTTGGATGCTCTAAGTCACATAGCAGTCACAGAGCTGTCAGGGTTACCACCACCTTCTGGTAGCTTCCAGTGGGTTCTATGGGAAGATGCTTTTCAAGCAGCACAGTAGCAAGAGCTGATAAAGTCCACAGTCACCAAGATGGATGGCTGGTCTGCGGGCAGCCTTCACCAAGAACCGGAGCAAGGTCCTACAACTCCTTTGTCAGGAGGAGTGGCTCTCGCCCCAAGCCTGCCATATAGCGGGTGTCTTTACGATACTGAACGCTGCCGCCTGGGCCATGGATTCTTGTCCTGGTATAACTGTTTTTCCCTTAAATCATGCTCTGCACTGTGTCTGCTCCAGGCATTCCTCTGATTATAAGCTGCTTATTCCTTAATTCATGCTCTGTACTGTGTCCACTCTAGGCATTCCTCCGATTATGAACTAAGATATAATTATAGGTATATATGTAGGGAAATATTCTTTAGGCCCTCATACTATCAACTATTATCTGATTATATATAGAGGATTATATAAAGGGATTCTTCAAGCCCTAATTCTATAAACTAATATATGATTATGTAAAGGATTATATAAAAGGAAATAGCTGAGTAGTAACACTGTAAAGTGAGATGTTCCTCAAACCCTAACTGTGCCAGGGTTCTGCTTAGCTGTCATTCCTCGGTGCTTATGTGGGGGGTTACCCACACATGAGGGCCCTGGGTCTGGGATGTTCCAGTGGTAACGGGCCTGTGGCAAACTCTGTGGCATCCTCAGGTGGACCCACTTCAGAGGAGCCACATGCCTCTTCAGAGACAGAGCCTCAAAGGCTGGAGACATTGATGGAATCTTATAATTACAGTCACACTGGCTTGCACTGAGGTTTCAGGGTTCATCTGCAGAAGCGTGAAGACAAAGAGGAACCCAAGGTCCTGACGTGGCCTGGGAGCCCAGATGTGGCTCTCCTGGCAGCGTGGGTGGTGTAGAGGCCCCACCCATGGAGGGCAGAATACAGCCACAGGGACAGATTCTTGGAGGGCAGGAGTGTGCACTGGGGCCTCATAACCAGGTTCAACCCAGCCACTTAAACTGTGTCATGTGGGGCAGTGCACAGACCCTGTAGGGTGTTTGTGGATAAAGAGAGAGATTGATTGTAAGGAATCAGCTCACAGGATGTGGGGCGGTAAGTCCGAAATCTGCAGAGTGGGCTGTGGGCAGGTGCCCTGGGAGGAGCCAGTGCTGCAGCTGAGACTGAAAATCAGCCAGAGCTCCTTCCTCCTCGGGGACCACAGGCTTCTTCTCTTACAGTCGCCAGCAGACTGGGGAAGGCCCATACATAGTATGAGGGCAGTGTCCTTAACTCACAGTCCACCAGTCTAACCTTTAATCCCCTCTAAAAAACACCTTCACATCGACAGCCAGATGGGCCCCACAATCCTCCAGGTGAGTACATGATGTCAGCCATTCCAGGCAGGCACCTGCTGCTTCCACCTCTCCAAATATTCAGGTCTGGAATCAGGGTTTGGCCCAGGGGTCTCAATAACTTCTGAGTTTACTCTTCTGTGTTTCTGCAACCCCTCGGTTGCAGCCGAAGGGTCCATCCACATCCGAGAAGTGAGAAGCGGGGCTGAAGTCCACGCCCCTCTGTCCGCCAGTGCTCGTGAATGAATGGGATGGATGGATGGCAGCTCTGTGGAGTGGGTGGGTGCAGTTTGTGCTCACTGATGCTGCCCACTCAGCAACAGAGCCCTGGGAGGGATGGGAACTGGGGCTGGCTGAGACTCCCGGGCAGTAGAGCTGGGCGGGTGAGCATTTCCAGCATGAGTACAGCTTTTAGCAACTGAAGGTGGAATATTTTAAGGCATTCTAACTTTAATTGTGTTTTAAAAAATGATTTCTTTCAACTCCACTAACGCAGTTAGGAAGTTGCAAGGTGGGCCCACGGTGAGCTGCAGGAATGGAGAATTCAGTATTTACGGTAAAACTGGGGGCTTTCTGTCAGTATAGAGAATTAATAATTCAATGTTTTTCTGAGTTAAAAAACAAAAAAATCACCTTGAAGCACTTTTCTCTGCTTCTGCTGAGGCTTAAATTTTTCAGTGCTTTGACTGTGCCTTGCACCTTCCAGTGTGTGTTGTTTCTATGGTGACACCAGTGAGCTGCAGCTGGAATCTTCAGCTCATTGCAGTATCAGGCTCCTTTAGGGATTTGCCCAAAGCCTACAAAATGCGCTCCGTCATCTGTGTTTGTGGACTGTGCAGTGGACACAAGGGTGGCCAGACATGCTCTGAGCCTCCCCCTCATTCTCGGATGCAGCTGGCAGGTTTCTTCTCTCAGAACGGGTGTGGCCTTGAACACAGCAGGCTTATCTAGGATGTTAGAATGTACTGAGAGTGTACAGGGATTTCCAGCCAAATGTTCTGACCCCTTGGACAAGTGTTCCCTTTGTACTGGGTTTGGTGGTTTTCCTGGAGGTTTAGTTTGAGTTGGCATAGGGAGAAACAGGACAGCTCTGCTTTTCAGGCACAGCACTGTGGGGGCTCAGCAGCCGGCCCAAGGCAGACTTCTTTCCCATGGTGGAGATGGAACAGCCTGGAGAAGCAGCGTTGAGCTGCGTTGACCTCCTTCCCCCAGTGGAGGGAGACAGCCTGGGGCAGCAACCTGCAATGGCGTGGACTGTTCCCATGATAGAGAGGACACAGCCTGGTGCAGCAGCATTCACCGGCGTGGACCCCCTTCCCGTGGTGGAGAAGAGACAGCCTGGTGCTCCTTCAGGAAGGAGACGAAGACGCCATGGTCATTCTTTGCTTGTTTTTAAATCGGTCACAAAAGCACAGGAATGGAGGCCCTCATCACTGCATTAGTGCCACTTTGGCAAAGAACAGAGAGACGGGTTTAGAACCAAAATCTGCAGAACCGCTGTCTCCCCACCACCTGCTCTCTGCATACTCTGGGTGTGAGGTTGGTCCCACCCCTGTCACCAGCTGACACCAAGCTCACCCTCGCCTGCGGTGCCCCTGACATGGGGCGTCTTTGCTGGGATCCTCCGTCCAGGCCGCTTCCGGTTACCTTGTCTTCCCGGCACTGAGCACAGGGGTTGCTGGGTAAAATGATTCAGAGTCTTCCTCCCGGTGACTTTTCTGAGCCCCCTTGCTTTAATTTTAGTAATGGGTGAGCAGTGCCACCATCAACGCTGTTGTGAGGCTTGGGAGTCTTGCAGGTAAACCAGTGTCCAAGCACTGGGTGTGCATCCGGGGCACACACTGAGGGACAGCTGTGATTACTGTGTGATTGTCAGCTTCATCGGGTCCCATGGCAGAACCGTGCGGTGCTGGAGAAGAAAGCTCTACAGAGGCTGTACTCTTACCTGCCTTTTTCTTCTCGTAACTTAAAAAGCTTGTAATTCTAGAATACAGAGTGGATAGGCAATAAAGCAATTGCATGCATTAGTAAGAGCTTATTTATTTTTCAGTGTGGACCAGGCATGAGATGGCTAAGAAGTATTTGCTGAGTGAATGCACACTCTTCCCCAGAGAGTAGGCTCTGACCAAATTTCACGCCAGAACTGCCTAACAATTTTAGAGAACTGCATATTTTTTTGAAAAAGTAATGATTTTTTAAGGAATCAAGATGTAGCTGTTAAATGAAGAAAATCTTCAGTGTAAATGTTTTTGAGATCGTTGGTTTGCTTAGAAATGAAGTTGCCCTGGATGGTTTTCCCAGTTGTATCACACAGGCGTGTTTGGGGTTAACTGGACCCGTTTTCTTGCTGTGGATTGTGGCTGACTTTCCTTGCTTGCTGCCAAGCCAGGACTATTGATTATTTCCCAAGCTCTAAGAAGCACCTGGGTCACTTATAAAAACTAGGTTTGCCAAGTCCTGCCTCAGACCTTTCCTATGGAAACGTGGGCGTAGGAGGTTTGTGTGAGGGCTCAGGGCACCAGCATTTAAATGCATCCTGGGCCGTATTCATCATTAAGAACTTTAGGGAACAGTGTGTTAGACAAAGGAGAAGCAGCAGCACTCACCCTCTGTGGCAGGGAGGAGACTCTCCGGTGTGAGGCCACGCCCCGTGCTCAGGAGAGTCCAGCCGGGAGCCCGGGGCAGGCCTTTGCGTCATGTTCATTCTGTGTTGACTGAGTGTGCTTAGTGGTTTATGTTAAGCCTGATCACATGGCCGTCTGTGTTTCTGCCTCGTCTTACCATTTTGAATGGTTTTGATCTGAAGAGAAGACTGCAGTGAGTTATATTCAGTTTGTAACACAGCTTTGCTCTCAGCAAACATCGACAGCACCATGGGACACACATCCCTCCCCAGGAGCACACGCGGAGCATTCCGGCCGTGGAGCTGCAGTGAACCCTGGCGTCCTCTGAGTGGACCTTGCAGAATCCCCTCCACATACCAGTTTCTTACCAAAAATATGCTTTCAATTTGGAAGCTAAATTGGAAGTGAATTGCTTTCTATGTGAAATAGCAAATAAGATGCCCAAACAGTGAGTGTCCACCTTCAGTGCTGGAACATGCTTCTGGAACTTTTGGGAATACCTGACATATGACTGGCTCATCCTCACAAGGGCCTCCTGGGTCTTTTACAAAAAGGGATGATCTTTTACAACTCTGTGGCCAAATATGAGAATGTTTTCCAAGCATGGAGCAACTGAGAATGCAGCTGGGGTTTGCTGGCCTTCAGGGAGGACAGGTGCAGGGGGCTGGCTCCACCCTGCGACGGCCACCCGCAGACGCAGCAGTCCACACCAGGCTCCTGACAGGGCCTTCGTCCTCACTTTAAACATCACACAAATCACAGAGTGACTCTGCTGTTGCTGTTTACCAAATGTGTTGCTAAAACGTGCCTCATAAGTGGGATTGGTGCTCACCCCAACAGTCTGTTCATTCGGAAAAGGGCACATTTCATGGCTCACTCTGCTGGGGCTCGTGTTCAAAGAGATTTTTTTGAAGGCAGAAAATACTAAAATAACCTCAGTTCTCAGCCTCTCCATGCTCCTGGCTTCCTGCTTTCAAAAGTGCCCACATGCCTAGTGGTTTTCCCAGCTGTGCTTTCAGATCTCTCTGAACTCCTAGTAACCACGATGAATTCCTGCAGAGGGCTTCAGAGAGTTAATATTTCTGTCATCAGCTTCTTAACCTTCACAACAATGAAAAGAAAACCAGGAGCCACCTGTTGCCCTGTGGAGATGTGTGTCTCGTGTGTGTGGAGCAGCCATTGATCTTTGCTCACCGGTTTCATTCAGCAAATCGCCGAGTGCCTGAGATGTGCCAGGGATGTATCCGGTCTACGCTGACATGCTGATACGTAAACTTGGTGCGGCATCAGCCCTCAGGAGCTTATGGCCTGTGCTACCACTTGTTCGCAGTGGCCTCTCTTCATTAGAGGAGGGACTCTGTCCCTTTCACGAGCTACCGGGGGGATGAGGAAGAGTGTTAGACATGTTTCTACATGAAGGTTTGAAGCAAGCCTCAGAGGTGGAGAACGTCTTCTGCCCTGAGCTTTCTATGTTAATTAAGTGGGCAGCTTGTTTGAAATCAATTGGTTTACTTACTAAAAGTAGCCTGACATTTAGACATTGGTAATTAGTTGTACAGTATTTAGAAATACCGCAGGTCTTTTCTATTTACCCAGTCCTTGGGATTCTGAAGATAATTCACTTAAATGTGATAATTCCTTCTTAATACCCATAGACATGCATTCAGAATCCTTATTCCAATGAAAACATCTTCCATCTGTTATGCCATAAAGCTCGTACAGTAGCCCCGCCCCCCACACCCAGGGATTTGCTTCCCAAGGTTTTAGTTACCCAAGGTCAACTGAGCTCTGAAAATATAAAATGGAAAATTCTAGAAATGAACAAGTCATTAAGTTTTGAATTGCGCAGTGTTCTTAGTACTGTGATCAAATCTTATGCTGCCCTGCTCTGCCCTGCCCAGGACGTGAATCGTTCCTTTGTCCAGCATATCCACAGGTTACAGTATGTGCAGGGAAAAACGTGTGTTAGGACTTGTGGGTGTGTGTGGGGGTGTGTGTGGGTGTGTGTGTGTGTGTCTACCCACAGTTTCAGGCACGCCCCGGCTGTCTCAGAATGTGTCCTCTGATACACGGGAATTACTCTGTGAGAAAATGAAGGTGGGTCACACACTTAGCAGGCATATTTCAGAGGATAGGTGTCAGGATCATGACTGAGTGTGTGAACTTGACATGCGTGTGGCATTTCAGCCCCTTTGACTTCATTGTCTCTCCGTGCTTGATCTGCTTGGTAGGACCGAGCTTTCAGGAAGGAGGTGCTGCTGAGAAATTGTGTGCTCTATAGAAATAGACTAACCTTGAAAATGGATTCAATTTCTTATAGATGATAGCATTTAAAAATCAATTTCTTAAAGCCGCTCATTTTAACCATAGCATTTCAATCGCTTTATGGCTTTCCTGGTGAAACTTTAAAGATAAGCAATGCCAGTTACATTTATTTTACCCACGTCACCTCTGGTGACTGGGAAGATGTGCTGAGCTTCCTGCACTGGTCCCACTTGGGGCTTCTTCCAGGGTTCCTGGTGTTTGCAAACCCATGTCTACTCCTCAAGGGCTGGAAGAGCCTGAACAGCATCTTCACTGTGATATTAGCCATTTGAAGCTGCCCTGAAGGGCATGGCAGATGCAAATGTTAAGTGAAATAAAATCTGTCTGTGAGTGTGCAGCCTGGGTGTTCTGGGAGCATCGTCGGATGGAACTGGGAAAACAGTTCCTTAAAATCCAACAAGGGCCCAGCACACGGTGGGGGCCAGGGCCAGGAGCAGAGGGGCCCTTCACTGTCCAAAGCATGTTCTGCTTGTAGAGTAAGTAATCGAGCTCCCGCTCTGTTATTAACAGCAGCCCTGGAGGTGAGTGTGTTGTGCTTGTGCCCCTCCTAAAGATTTTAGAGTAATTTTCTTGGAGATTTCTTGTGAATGGCATTTGAAAGTAGCTTCTCCATGATTGGAAAGAAAGCAGGTAACAAAACTGTCTTGCAGAAGAGTCTGAACACACAGTGGAATATTATTCAGCCTTAAAAAGGAAGGGAATTCCACCACAGGCTACATCATGGACGAACCTTCAGGACATTAAGCTCAGTGAACAGGCTGGCCATAGAAGGACACCTGCAGTGTGACCCACTCACAGGAGAACCCAGAGTTAGCAGGTTCACAAAGATGGAAAGCAGACGGGCGGTGCTGGGGCTGGGGGCGAAGGGGGGCTCTCACAGGGACAGAGGCTCAGTCTGGGAAGACGGAAGAGTTCCAAGAGATGGTGACATGACAATGAGAATGTCCTCATCACCATCAAGCTGACACCTAAGACTGCAAGATGGTCCATTTCAGCACAAAGAGGAAAAAAGATTTATGAATTAAAATAAGTCAGCGCATATGATAGAGGAACATTCAGTACAGGAAATGTTCAGATAAAGGGATCATCATCAAACAATACATGTGATATGACACATTTTATTCAATAACATAAATTAGTAAAAGCGTGAATATTCAGTTATATTCATTTGAGTATTTTAATATATTCAGTTGAATATAGTTATATATACAAGCTTTTACTAATATAGAACTACATACCTGTTAATGACATAAATTGCATATATAATTATAATTGTATATAAATTACATATAATTATATATGTAATTATATATTATATATTCACATATAATTTCTGTATACATAAAATATCACACACACAAGCACACACCTGTCTTGAGTTACTCAGTGATTGGCATACCATACACAAATCCATGGCAGAGAGAGACAAAGTTTCTTAAATAGGAAATACAAGCCATTCATGTGATTAGAGACAGTAAGTCATTTCTTTTTAATATTATATATTTATATCATACATTTGTAAATGTGTTCTCCTGAAGGGTATGCACAAGTCTATGCAATTCTGATAAGACTTTATGAAATGTTATCTGCCCGCTAGGCCTGTCACATGTGGACCCTCCTCTGCAGCCAGGGAGCCTGTGAAGCTGTGGCCTCATATGTGTGGGGTGTAGACACCTGTGCGTCTGCCCCAAGGAGCCTGGTGTGTTTGAGTCGGGGATTTAGATACCTGTGCATTTGCCCCAAGGAGCTTGGTGTCCTCACATGGGGGGAATAGACACCTGTGTGTCTGCCCTGAGGAGTCTGGTATTCTCGCTTGGAGGTTTAGACACCTGTGCATGTGCTCCGAGGAGCCTGGTGTCCTCACATGGGGGTGTAGACACCTGTGCATCTGCCAAGAGGAGCCTAATCTCTTCACAGTTGAGAAGTAGTGATGTGGGGAGGAGAAAAAGAGGGAGAAAGCACAGCCCTGGGGGAGGGGATGAGGCAGGAAATGTGCGTGGGGCCTTGTGGGTCTCTGGGGTCTTCATGATTCTCCAGGGTCTTTGTGAGTCTCTGGTTTTCTGGGATCTTCATGAGTTTCTGGGGTCTTTGTGAGTCTCTGGAATCTCTGTGGTTTTCCACAGTTTCCACGTGAGTTTCGGGGGGGGGGTCTCTGTTAGTCTCTGGAGTCTGACTCTGGTGGAGGTAAGAATGGAACGGAGGTGGCCGTGAGCCCCAGCGGCCTGCCTGACCTGTGTGCTTCTTACCTCCCGGCTGCCCTGAGTGTCGTCTGGGGGTGTTTGGAGACTTCCAGGAGCAGGACTCTTGTTGGGTTTATGTGAACCCACAATGCTTAAAACTTTGAGGACTTCTGGATTGAGGTTCAGAGTCGTACAGGCTTGGTTAACGGTTATGTCTGGCAGATGTCTGCTGTATTCAGAGTGTGCAAGTGGTTGACTGTTT
The DNA here is from genome assembly GCA_021498475.1 of Saguinus midas. Classification (NCBI taxonomy): domain Eukaryota; kingdom Metazoa; phylum Chordata; class Mammalia; order Primates; family Cebidae; genus Saguinus; species Saguinus midas. Next base: position 16,650,213 of record CM038405.1, on the reverse strand, counting down.
ATTGGAAATTATTTCAGTGGTGGGGGAGGTCCCAGGACCCACATTGGGGCTGCAGCCACCACTGCTGAGTTGGCCTGAGTTGACCTTTGTTCAGGATCCAGTGATGGACTTGGCTGTGGAAATCTTCTAAAAATGAACCCTCTCGGTGCCCGGCATCAAGTGGCATCACAGGAACACAAAGTACTTGCTTGTGTGACCCAGGCTTGCTCAGCTGACTGGCTTATCCTCATGCATGAATCACCACCACAAGATGTGTGCACATTTCCTTCATGCCATGGCCAAGGAAGCCATGGGGTACCACGTGTGGGACCCAGGCTTGCTCAGCTGACCAGCTCGTCCTCATGCATGAATCACCACCATGAGACGTGCACACGTTTCCTTCATGCCACAGCTGAGGGAGGCATGGGGGTACCATGTGTTAAGGGTTGCTGGTCATGGACAATTCAGGAGCAGGAATGGCATCCAGCCATGGCCACGGTGGAGCCTCAGACAAGTGGCTGGAGAGGGGCAGGCACTGAATATTGGAAAGAGAGTTGACACCAGCCATATAAAGAGAACCCGGGAGAGGGTTCCAGCCACAAGAGCAGCATGGCCATGTTACGGCACTGAATAGTGGAGGGAGGGTTGACACCAGCCACATAAACAGAGGGAGAGGGATCCAGCCACACAACCAACACAGTATGTTATGAAAAACCTTTAGTGACAGGAAGTCAGGGCGTATGTGCGCCTGGGCAGATGCCTTAGGGGTGCCTGTGTAAAACCACGAACATCTTCAGAGGGTCTTGAACTCATGTGCGCCTGAGCAGATGCCTTAGGGGTGCCTGTGTAAAACCACGAACATCTTCAGAGGGTCTTGAACTCATGACGTAGTTAATCCTGAGCAAGAGCAAAAATGGAGACCCGAATGATTTCTCTCCTGACTGAGGCATTTGCTGCCTCTGTCTCAGTCAGAATCAGGGCTGTCACTCACAGGGTTGGGGGTCCCGGGAGTGACAGTGAGGGGTTGGGGTCCCGGGTTCCTGGTCCTGGGTCACAGGGCCTCCACCTCCTTCCCCAGTTTGCTCCTGTGCCAGAGGCATGTCAGCGAGGCAGCCCCGGGTACAGCTCATACCTACTGTTAGGTTAATTACCCTTAATTAGGTTGTGTCCCTCAGCAGAGAGTGGGAAGTGGAGTATGCTTCCTCCATCTGCAGGGCCTTGGAAGAGCGCCCCAACCTCCTCCTTAGCAGAGCGGAAAATCTCTGCCATCTCATCCTTAACTGCCTCAGCTCACCCAGGAGCAGAGGAGGAGCAGTCATGGGCAGCAGCTGTGCAGGTGCCACACCTGGTGGTCCACCTGAGACCACACCTGGTGGTCCACCTGAGAGAACCAGCGCGAAAGTCAGAGAAGTGCAGTCTCATGACATGAGGAGAACATTGAAGAAGGCCCACGGGTGCCCGAGCCCCACTGTCCAGTGAAGAAGGTCCACGGGTGCCCCAAGCCCAGTGTCCAGTGAAGAAGGCCCATGGGTGCCTGAGCTCCAGTGTCCAGTGAAGAAGGCCCACGGGTGCCCAGGCCCTTGTGTCCAGTGAAGAAGGTCCACAGGTGTCTGAGCCCTGGTGTCCAGTGAAGAAGGTCCACGGGTGCCCCAAGCCCAGTGTCCAGTGAAGAAGGTCCACGGGTGCCCCGAGCCCAGTGTCCAGTGAAGAAGGCCCATGGGTGCCTGAGCTCCAGTGTCCAGTGAAGAAGGCCCACGGGTGCCCGAGCCCCACTGTCCAGTGAAGAAGGTCCACGGGTACCCCGAGCCCAGTGTCCAGTGAAGAAGGTCCACGGGTGCCTGAGCTCCAGTGTCCAGTGAAGAAGGTCCACGGGTGCCCCGAGCCCAGTGTCCAGTGAAAAAGGCCCATGGGTGCCTGAGCTCCAGTGTCCAGTGAAGAAGGCCCACGGGTGCCCAGGCCCTGGTGTCCAGTGAAGAAGGTCCACGGGTGTCTGAGCCCTGGTGTCCAGTGAAGAAGGTCCACGGGTGCCCCAAGCCCAGTGTCCAGTGAAGAAGGCCCACGGGTGCCCCGAGCCCAGTGTCCAGTGAAGAAGGTCCACGGGTGCCCCGAGCCCAGTGTCCGGTGAAGAAGGTCCACGGGTGCCCCGAGCCCAGTGTCCAGTGAAGAAGGCCCACGGGTGCCCCGAGCCCAGTGTCCAGTGAAGAAGGCCCACGGGTGCCCAGGCCCTGGTGTCCAGTGAAGAAGGTCCACGGGTGTCTGAGCCCTGGTGTCCAGTGAAGAAGGTCCACGGGTGCCCCAAGCCCAGTGTCCAGTGAAGAAGGCTCACGGGTGCCCCGAGCCCAGTGTCCAGTGAAGAAGGCCCACGGGTGCCCAGGCCCTGGTGTCCAGTGAAGAAGGTCCACGGGTGTCTGAGCCCTGGTGTCCAGTGAAGAAGGTCCACGGGTGCCCCAAGCCCAGTGTCCAGTGAAGAAGGCCCACGGGTGCCCCGAGCCCAGTGTCCAGTGAAGAAGGCCCACGGGTGCCCCGAGCCCAGTGTCCAGTGAAGAAGGCCCACGGGTGCCCAGGCCCTGGTGTCCAGTGAAGAAGGTCCACGGGTGTCTGAGCCCTGGTGTCCAGTGAAGAAGGTCCACGGGTGCCCCAAGCCCAGTGTCCAGTGAAGAAGGCCCACGGTGCCCCGAGCCCAGTGTCCAGTGAAGAAGGCCCACGGGTGCCCCGAGCCCAGTGTCCGGTGAAGAAGGTCCACGGGTGTCTGAGCCCTGGTGTCCAGTGAGGAAGGCCCACGGGTGCTGAGCCCATCTCCAAGCTCATACTTCACCCTGAGATTGATTTACCTTCTTAGCTCCACCTTTCATATGTGATCCATTCTACATAGAAAAAGTTTTATCCCCTTAAAAATGACAACCGTGGTGTCTGAGAAAGAAGCGTGTTCTGAAAGTGAAGACTCCACCACAACTGCTGTTGTTTAGGGCTGTGGAACTGAGGGGTTTCGTGTGCAGGGTTAGCCTTGTTCTGTCTGGAGGAGGAGAATAGTGCTGGGAACGGGCTCCCCACATTCTCACTGGCTCCCCACATTCTCACCGGCACCCCTCATTCTCACCAGCTCCCCACATTCTCACCAGCACCCCTCATTCTCACCGGCTCCCCACATTCTCACCGGCTCCCCACATTCTCACCGGCTCCCCACATTCTCACCGGCACCCCGCATTCTCACTGTCACCCCTCATTCTCACCAGCTCCCCACATTCTCACTGTCACCCCTCATTCTCACCAGCTCCCCACATTCTCACTGTCACCCCTCATTCTCACCGGCTCCCCACATTCTCACCGGCACCCCACATTCTCACCGGCACCGCACATTCTCACCGGCACCCCGTGATTCTCACTGTCACCCCTCATTCTCACCAGCTCCCCACATTCTCACTGTCACCCCTCATTCTCACCAGCTCCCCACATTCTCACTGTCACCCCTCATTCTCACCGGCTCCCCACATTCTCACCGGCACCCCACATTCTCACCGGCACCCCGCATTCTCACTGCACCCCGCATTCTCACCGCACCCCTCATTCTCACCGGCTCCCCACATTCTCACTAGCTCCCCACATTCTCACCGGCTCCCCACATTCTCACCGGCACCCCACATTCTCACCGGCACCCCTCATTCTCACCGGCTCCCCACATTCTCACCGCACCCCTCATTCTCACCGGCACCCCTCATTCTCACCGGCTCCCCTCATTCTCACCGGCTCCCCACATTCTCACCGGCTCCCCACATTCTCACCGGCACCCCACATTCTCATCGGCACCGCACATTCTCACCGGCACCCCACATTCTCACCGGCACCCCTCATTCTCACCGGCACCCCTCATTCTCACCGGCTCCCCTCATTCTCACCGGCTCCCCACATTCTCACCGGCTCCCCACATTCTCACCGGCACCGCACATTCTCACCGGCTCCCCACATTCTCACCGGCTCCCCACATTCTCACCAGCACCTGTGACTCTTGTCCTTTGATGAGAACAGTCATGCTGATGTGGATTTGGTCTGCATTTCTCCGATGGTCGGAGATGCAGGGAGGGGTTTCCATGCTGAGCGGGGTTTGTGCCCAGGAAGCCTGCCTGAGTGACAAGGCATTTTCTATTGAAGGGAGCCATGCTTAGAGGTTGTAGGTGCTTGTCACTTACTTGTGGGTGATACCTGTGATGAATTGTGTTAAAAGGGAAATTATAAAACAAGAATAGAGCCATTGGGACTGTAGCGGGTAAGACGAAGGGTTCCAGGAGCAGGACTGCTTCAGCGTCTCAAACATACTTTCTTCTGAGAAGAGTTAATAAAAGAGCAGAGCGCGAGAATCTGTGAAACCGCAGCTGGGTCATGTGTCTAGAAGGCAGCAGCAAGTGCACTGGAAATGGACTTCCGACTCCAACAAAATGTGCCTTTTTGTCAGTTGCTTAGCTGTGGCCAATGTCACACACACATCAAAATGAAACCAAGCGCGGGCATTTAAAACAGCGGGAGGTGGAGACAGCAGAGGGTTTGCTGCACAGGGGTCCTGGGCCTCTGCTCCGAGACCTGGGTTTCTCATCTGTAAAATAGAGACAATAGCTCACAGAGGCTGGAGCAAGGGTGACTGAGTGCTTTCTAGGGTCCCGGGGCAGGATGCTGGGCTGGCACACAACCCTTGACGTTGTTGCTGAGCCCTGGCACCTGGGCCTGCCTGGGCCTCAGATCCACTCACATGGACGTCAGTGAAGGCTTCCAGAGGCATCCAAAGGAAGCTTCTGTGCACCGGGCCAGTCCTTGTCCCATGTGGGACACACTTGGCCTGAGCAAAGGCTGCAGTTCTTCAGAGGGAAAGATGGTGCCCCTCATGGGAAGCTCACATGCTGTTATTTTCCAGTGGAATTCCAGGGTGGAAATGTGGAGGCCACTGACTGGAGAATCATAGGAGAAGGTGCTCTCCATGTAACGTGCATCTGGAAGGGTTTCCTGAGGCTTCAGTTCCTCTGTTCTTCCCTTCTCTGTCCCAGCAGAGCTGTTTTTATAAAGCACACATAGCATTTGCCATTCTTCATTTTAATTGTGCCAGGGACACCATTTTCCGTCCCCCTCTGTTAGTGACGGCACTTCCATGCTGTGTTTCCACCCACATGCTGTGTTTGGCAGAGGCCTTGCTGACCCCAAACCACCCTAAGCTCTCAAATGTCTATAGCTGGGTGGTGGGGGGAACACGAGAGGCAGACAGACGAGGGGTGTGCACAGAACATAACCCTGGGTCGTGGACTCAGTTCTCCCTCCTAAAGTCCCTTAAGCAAAGTCGTGGTTGAGCTCGAGTTTCCAGATGGACAGAAAACCAACTTGTGTGTTTTCTTTCTACTGTTTTTTTTTTTAAAGAAATGGTCCTAATTTCAGGGATTTTTCCCAGCCATGTCAAAGGATGGAATGGACACTGTGCAGAAGTGGAGATCTTACGTTGGAAGGAGAGATTGGAAAGTTGGTGGGAAATGAATTGGCTGTAAGTGTCAGTCCTGTCTGGCTGCATTTGGAGACTTTCTGGAGAATGGTTTCCAAACTCAGTATGTGGTGAAGGTTTCCCCAAGTTTTAAGGTGTTAAAACTGTTCCCCGATCTAGTGGGGAATGAAAAGACAGACAGTGCTGTGAGTTTCTGCACTGTGTCTTCACACTACCTGTGCTTAGGGCCCTCCCCTGTGGATGGTGCTTTTGGTGCTTTGGGGTCAGGGAGTATGAGGGTTTGGTGCCCTGGCTGGCTAAGTCGGATGCATCCGCCAGCTGAGGGTCAGATGTGGGTTTGAACAGCCTCTCCCGTGCTTGCTGAAAATGTGCTCCACACGCAGATGCCATCTGCACACCACAGTGTCCGACAACGGGCCACGCTCTGCCCAGGCCTTCCTCTGCCTCACCAAGCCCAGAACATCACTCGTGGCAGGGCTGTAAATGCAGAGACGGCTGAGCTATGGAAATAACTTAAACGCAAAGAAAATGTGGAGAGCTGTGGCTTCATATCCGACTTGCACTGCATCCCCTGGCTGTCCCAGAGCCATGACAGCAATCCTGTTTCCTTGGCTCTCCGAAGACCCAGCACAGTGTGTGGTGAAGGGTGTGGATTTGGGGGCTTGACTCCCCCAGTTCAGATTCCACTCCCCATTTTCTGTATGACCTTGGGTGTGTTTCCTTTTTTTTCTGTTTTAACTTTTATTTTTGGTTCCAGGGGTACATGTGTAGGTTTCTTACATAGGTTAACGCATGTCATGGGGATTTGTTGTAGCAATTATTTCATCTCCCAGGTTTAGTTAAGCCCAGTGCCCATAGTTAAGTTTCCTGACCCTCTCCCTCCTCCCAAACTCCACCCTCCGATAGACCCCAGTGTGTGTTGTCCCCTCTGTGTGTCCAAGAGTTCTCATTATTTAGCTCCCACTTGTGAGAACATGCAGTATTTGTTTTTCTCTTGCTGGGTTAGTTTGCTAAAGATAATGTTCAGCCCCATCCATGTTCCTGCATAGGATGCGGGTCATATGCTTTTATGGCTGTATAGCAGTCCATGGTGTAGGTCTACCACATGCTCCAGTCTGCCTTTGATCATTTAGGTTGATTCCATGTCATTGCTTTTGTGAATAGTGCGGCAGTGAACATTCACGTGCATGTGTCTTTATTGTAGAATGTAGAATGTAGAATGATTTGTGCTCCTCTGGATATATACCCAGTAATGGGATTCCTGGTTAAAATGGTAGTTCGTATGCTTTAAGGAATCACCACGCTGCTTTCCACAGGGATTGAACCACTTTATGGTCCTACCAACAGTGTATCTGCGTTCCTTGCTCTCCATAAACTCACCGGCATCTGTTATCTTTTGACTTTTTAGTAATAGCTGCTCTGACTGATGTCAGATGGTGTCTCATTGTGGTTTTGCTTTGTATTTCTTTATTGGTAAGTGATATTTAGCTTTTCTCATATGCTTGTTGGCCGCATGTATGTCTTTTGTAGAGTGTCTGTCCTTTGCCCACTTTTTAATGAGGTTGTTTTTCTCTTGTAAATTTAAGTTCCTTATAGGTGCTGGGTATGAGACCTTTGTCAGACGTATAGTGCAGTTACTTTCTCCCATTCTGTAGGTTTTCTCTTCACTCTGATGATAGTTTCTTTAGCTGTGCAGAAGCTCTTAAGTTTAATTGGATCCCATTTGTCAGTTTCTCTTTTTGTTGTAGAAATTGCATGAATCATGAAATCTTTGCTCATTTCTATGTCCAGGATGATATTGCCTAGGTTGTCTTCCAGGATATTTATAATTTTGGGTTTTACAATTAAGTCTTTAATCCATATGGTGTTGACTTTTGTATATGGTATAAGGAAAGGGTTCAACTTTAGTCTTCAAATATGACTAGCCAGTTATCCTAGCACCCGTTATTGACTAGGGAGTCATTTCCTCACTGCTTACTTTTGTCAGCTTTGTCTAAGATCAGATGGTTGAAGGTGTGCAACCTTATTTCCGGGTTGTCTATTCTGTTCCATTGGTCTATGTGTCTGTTTTTGTACCAAAGTCATGCTGTTCCAGTTGCTGTAGCCCTGCAGTATAGTTCAAAGTTGGATAATATGATGCCTCCAGCTTTGTTCTTTTTGCTTATGATGGCTTGGATATTTGGGCTCTCGTTTGGTTCTATATGAATTTTACAGTAGTTTTTTTCTAGTTCTGTAAAGAATGTCATTGTAGGAATAGCATTGAATCTGTAAATTGCTTTGGGTAGTATGGCCATTTTAATGATATTGATTCTTCCTATCCATGACCATGGGATATTTTTCTATTTGTGTGTTCTCAGATTTCTTTGAGGAGCATTTTCTAATTCTAATTGTAAAGATCTTTTCCTCCCTTGTTAGATGTATTCCTAGGTGTTTTATTCTTTTTGTGGTAGTTGTGAATGGAATTACCTTCCTGATTTAGCTCTCAGCTTGGCTGTGGGTTGGTGTGTAGGAATGCTAGCGATTTTTTACATTGATTTTGTATCCTGTGACTCTGATGAAGTTGTTTATCAGCTGAGGGAGCTTTTGGGCCAAGACTGGGGTTTTCTAGCATATCATCTACAAACAGGGGTACTTTGACTTCCTCTCTTACTACTTGGATGCCCTTTGTTTTCCTGTTGCCTGATTGCCCTGGCCAGAACTTCCAATACTATGTTGACCAGAACTAGTAAGAGATGGCATCCTAGTCTTGTACTAGTTTTCAAGGGGAATGCTTTCAGCTTTTACCCATTCAGTATGATGCTGGCTACGGGAGTGCCATAGATGGCTCTTATTATTTTGAGGTATGTTCCTTCAGTACCTAGTATATTGAGAATTTTTGACATGAAGAGGTGTTGAATTTTATTGAAAACCTTTTCTGCATCTATTGAGACAATCATGTGGTTTTTGTCTTTAGTTCTGTTTATGTGATGAATCAAATTTACTGATTTGTGTATGTTGACCCAACCTTGCATCCAGGAGATGAAGCCTACTTGATTGTGGTGGATTACCTTTTTGATGTGCTGCTGGATTTGGCTTGAAAGAATTTTACCAAGGATTTTTTCATCAATATTCATCAAGGATATTGGCCTGAAGTTTTCTTTTTTGTTGTTGTTGTGTCTGCCAGGTTTTGGTATTAGGATAATGCTGGTCTCATAGAATGAAATGCTGGTCTCATAGAATGAAATGCTGGCCTCATAGAATGAAATGCTGGTCTCATAGATTGAGTTGGAGAGGAACCCCTCCTTTTTTTTTAATTCTTATTGCATTATAGGTTTTGGGGTACATGTGCAGAACTCCTTTTTAATTGTTTTGAATAGTTTCAGTATAAATAGTACCAGCTCTTCTTTATACATTTGGTAGAATTCAGCTGTGAATGCATCTGTCCTGGGCTTTTTTGGTTGGTAAGCTACTCATTACTGATTCAGTTTCAGAGCTTGTTATTGGTCTGTTCAGGGAATCGGTTTACTCCTGGTTCAGTCTTGGGAAGGTATATGTGTCCAGGAATTTATCCATCTCTTCTGGGTTTTCTATGTTGTGCGCATAGAGGTGTTCATAGTAGTTTTTGATAGTTATTTTTATTTCTGTGGGGGCAGTCGTAACATTCTCTTTGTCATTTCTGATTTTATTTATTTGAGCCTCCTCTTTTTTCTTCTTTATTAGTCTAGCAGCCTATCTTCTTTTAAAAAACAACAACAAATATATTCATTGATCTTTTTAATGGTTTTTCATATCTGTATTTTCTTCAGCTCTGATTTTGGTTATTTCTTGTTTTCTGCTGGCTTTGGGGCTGATTTGTTCTCACTTCTCCAATTCTTTTAATTGTGACGTTAGGTTTTTCATTTGAGATCTTTCTAACTTTTCAATGTAGCAGTTGGTGCTATGAATTTTCCTCTTAACACTGCCTTAGCTGTGACCCAGGGATTCTGACATGTCATATTTTTGTTCTTGTCAGTTTCAAAGAACTTATTGGTTTCTGTCTTAATTTCATTATTTACCTAGAGTCATTCAGGGGAATGCTGTGTAATTTCCATGAAATTGCATGGTTTTCAGTGATTTTCTGAGTCTGGACTTACATTTTTATTGTGGTATGGTCCAAGACTGTATTTGGTATGATTTTGGTTATTTTGCTTTCACTGAAAACTGTGTCCAATTATGTGGTTGATTTTATAGTGTGTTTCATGTGGAAATAAGAACAATATATGTTCTTTTGTTTTGTTTTGGAGAGTTCTATAGAGGTCTATCATATCCATGTGGTCCAGTGTTGAGTTCAGGTCCTGAATATCTTCGTTAGTTTTCTGTCTCAATGATCTAACACTGTCAGTGGAATGTTGAAGTTGCCTACTATTATTGTGTGGGAGTCTATGTCTCCTTGAAGGTCTCTTAAGATCTACTTTATGAATTCAGGCGCTCCTGTGCTGGGTACATATATATTTAGAGTAGTTAGGCGTTCTTATTGAATTGAACCGTTTACTGGGCATGTTTCTTAACCACGGGGAATAATTTTTTCATCTGAAAATTGAAGTAGTAATAACTACTTTGTAAAAATGTTATCAAGATTCTGAGCTTGTGTATGTAAAGTGCCTGAGACAGTGCCTGCCACACCATAGATGCTGTAGAAATTCAAATGATTTAATACAGTGGCATTTTTAGGGATCCTTCTTGCAGGCAATGGTAAAATCCAAACAAGAGGATGGGGGTGCAGCTGTGAAGTGTCTGTGCTGCCAAGAATCTCCAGAACTGAGACCACTGCAGTGTAGAATTACAGCTGGTGCTTTTAACCTGAGAATTCAGATCCGTGGTCAGCCGCACTCATTTTAAGAGATGACAATTTTTAAATTTGTCGAGATGATCTTACTTGGGCTCTTGTTCTAGTCTGGCATTTATACTACACACAGGTAACTTGACTAGGTATGTGGGATGTTGTTTTCCTTCGCTCAGTGATGAGACATAATGGGTCTGGAATCTTCTAGAAGACATGAGAGCATCACTCACAGGCATCAGTGTCCAGGAACAATCCCAGCGGACAGCACAGTGGGAGCCATTCACTCTGTCAGATGTGCCCGATTACAGTCACATGGGAGGACTTTCCAGGGGTTCTTGGAAAGCTGGAGGTGTGGACCTGGTGGGGCTCTGTGGTTTTGCAGAGCTCGGCCTTGATGGGGTCTCACACCTCCATGGGGTGTGCAAATGCCAGCTAGGACACCCACACCAGCCTCCTTATGTGAGAAGGGAGCAGACCGTCCTGGTCCATCTGGGCCCCTACATGCTTTTGGGTTTTCTGTGTTGCAAATGACTAAGCATGACTGACCGTGATGCCCCCAGAGCACCAGCCTGGAGAAAGAGTGAGGGGTTCGTGCCCAGAAGACTTGGGGTCAGAAAACGTGGGTTTGGGTTTAAATTCTCCAATTCAGTGCTAAGTAACCACATAGACAGCATTAAGGATTTTATTTCTTCAATTTCTTTATCTGTAAAGTGGGGGTGACAATATTCACCTTACACTGAGAATGGGGCAGATGATATATCTGAAAATATCCAGTACTTGTAATCCCTGCACTGAGGGAGGTCAATGTGAGTGAACTGCTTAAACCCAGGCATTTGAGACTAGACTGGAAGACGTGACGAAACCCCATCTCTACAAAAATCAAAACAGTTAGCCATGCGTGATGGGATGCCTGTAGTCCCAGCTAATCGGGAGGCTGAGGTAGAAGGACTGCCTGAGTTCAGGAGGTCAAGGCTGCAGTGAGGTGTGATTGTGCCATTGCACTCCAGCCTAGGTGACAGGGCAAAACCCTGCCTCAAAAAAAGAAAAAGAAAAGAAAATATCCAGTACTGTATCTGGAATGTGAAGAACTGAATAAAAATTAGTTGACTCTGAGTTTGAACACAGTTGATGGGAAGACAGAAAGCAAAGCAAAACCTCATCAGCAGCCAGCAGCTACTGGCTTCCTCTGCAGAAGGGAGATCCCAGGATCGCTTCTGCCAAAAGAAAGCTGAAAAATAAACCCGATGTGCAGTCCTCAGATGAACCCCGAGCTTCTCTGCAGGATCCCCAAGCTTTATGGGTTTTTAAAGTGTGCTACAGCCATTTTGCCTCCTTGGGAGCCAGCATCGAGAAGAGGTTTGGGAAAATCCAACCCATCTCTTTCACCTGTCTTCTTGAGGTGAGTGGGTTGCCGCAGGGCTGTTCCCTCTCTGAGGCTGACAGCATAGCCCTCAGCAGGTATACAGACACATCCCACCACTCAGAGGTGCCAGACTGGGGATGCCACGCTGGGGGTGCCACACTAGGGGTGTGGTGACAACACGTGGTCTTCTTTGAGCCAAGAGTTTGAAGCCAAAGGTTGGAAATGTTCAGTGGATTATGGGTTATCAAGTTTAAGATTCAGAGAGAAATTTGGGAAGATACATAGGAACCAGTACTGGGGGTGGGGTGGAGGCCACATAGGTCACGACTGAACCGAGATGGCCTTGTCCTTCCTGCCCTGTGGTTGCTGGAGTGAGGGGAAGGCAGCAGAGAGGAGGGTGAGGCAGGAACCCCCAGAGGGATTCCCCTAAGAGGGCGGGCCCATGGGGTCACCTGCTCATTCTTGACACTCACAGGTAATCACCCAAGAGGGTTGTCACGTGGGGTCCCCTGCAGAGAGGGTGGGCCTACAGAGTCACCTGCACATTCTTGACACTTGGGGGATCCCCGAAAGAGTGGGCACACAGGGTCACCTGCGCATTCTTGACACTCACTTAGGCTCAGAGTCTCCCCTTTCACAGCAGGCAGCACTTTTCCACAGTTAGACTTTTGAAAGGTTTTTTTTTTTCTTCTTTTTAAGAAAAGCAGACACAAGTATCAGCAATTCAGACATGGAAAAGCATTTTAAAATAAAAGTTAATGAGTACATGCCCTTTTCCAGATGGAATAGCTGCAACGAAATTGTGAAGTGAATTTGTTCATCTTGATAAACTTTCCAAAGTTGTATGGATTCATTTGGTCATAAGTGGTTTTGACCTGAATGCTGTACGCCCACTCCCAAAAGCATTGCCTGTCAGTTGACAGAGGAGTGGGGCGGAGTGGGGAGATTCACCGCAGTTCCAAAAGTGCTTTAATGGCTTTTTCTAAAATGCATTCATTACACTTTAAATAGGCCATGTCTGGACACTCTGAAGTCCCTTACGTAAGTAGGCTATGAGCTTGGGGGAACTTCCTCAGCTTCACTCGGTGCTGATTCCAGCATCTGCAGCTCTGGACCCCTTGGTGTGCAGGCAGAGACTGAGAATGGGGTAGAGGCTTTCGAAGCTGCAGTAACATTGTCTGTTCAGTTCCTTACGTGACTGTCTGAGGACAGTGAAAACAGCCCTCTTGGAGGAAAGTGTTCATTTTGGCTGCCAAGAAAAGCCTAATTTATTTTCAAGGCTAAACTTCTGCACTGGGACAAATGTGTTCATTATAATCCAAAAGCAGCATCAGGAAAAGAAGCTTAACTGTGCAAATGGCAACGAATGGGGCTGCTGCTGCTGGTTGGATTTTAATCAGTCGAAATGAAATTCTGCCTCCCAGACGGAAGTTGACGAGGATCTGCATTCGGCTCCTGTACTGAGGGCCCTTTATCAGTGTTTAGAGCAACCTTCAAGATCACGAGACTGCTCTGAGGACTGAAAGAACTTGGAGATAAATACACATCTACCATGTAGTGGGACCCTCTTTGAATCTGAACTAAATTAGATGATGGAAAACATCCTTGGGTGAGTCCATCATGCCTGTACTTCCTGGAATGATACAATTTTTCAAAATAATTTGTTTCCTTGAAATGACACCAACACCTACAGTTAGATTTAAATTTATGGGTACAGGAGAGTGTTATTTTGTGAGTCATAGAGTTACACTTATGTAGAATAGTTTATCAGGTGACATTCAGTAATCATTTTATTTAAGCATAACTGTGGAGGACCATCCAAGTGACTGTATAATTACTTACTGTAAGTACTTAATAGACAACTTTATTATTGTTTTCCTACTACTTTATGACTGATTCTGTTTTCAAAGGATAAGTGATTTTTTTCCAGTTGAGTACTGATTTGAAAAATAGGAATCAATTTGGCCCACATTGTTTTGTACTGAGATGGCATAAATGCCACATCCTTCCAGCACTTGAGGCATTTGATTTACAGAATAGGACGTATATTTTAAGTAGGTTTTGAATCTTTTGTAGGACTATTTTATTTCAGACCACAGCCTCTGATATAATGTAAGCTTGTTAATTCATCTGCAGAAGATTTTAGTATCCAGGGTGTTTAACTAGAAAGGAGCTCCACTTGCCTCCCCATGCTCTTGGAAGGGAGGCTGGCTGTGCCCCTACTGAGGTGTGTCAAATGAATGCTGGTTTTATTCCGTGACATCAAGAACATTGCTTAGCTTCTGTACCCATCAGTTCATAAATTGGCAGAAAGCCCATTGCTTCTCACAGTTCAGCAGTTGGAGTAGCAGAGGCAGTCGCTGAGACACCCAGCAGCCTGAGGCTCCTGGGTGCCGTGCCCGGAGCTGGTCTCACCACAGCACACACAGGCTCTTTCCTCTCATGACCAGCTGAGCTTGAGGTGGTAGCACATGTGAGAGGCTTTGCCACTCCACTTTGAATTTGTGCCCCCAGGCACTGTCAAGCTTTTTATAACCGGGAAATTTCACCTTGAAGTCGGACCACAGCTGCCTCTTGAGTTGGTACAAGCTGGAAGAGTCACAGTGGACCCTACCTTGACTTAGGAGGGTGGCTGGCACCATGATTTTAAATAAAATACACTGAATGGGATCGAGCACCCATCTTATTCTGCGTTAGGGACTGCTCACTACAAAGGTTTCCTTGTAGTTGGGTAGACCCTTCCTGGAAGGCTGCTGTGGGAATGGCTAAGATGAAAGGCGAGGCTCAAGCACTGTTAGGCTGGGGCTGAAAAGTGAATCTGCTGGCAAAACCCTGTGTCAGGTGCCAACTTCCAGAAAAGCAGGAAAATCCCTACTACATGTTGGCTAGGTTGGAAATTCAACAGTCTCTGCAAGTCACACTTCACTACAGCTGGGTGCATACCCTGCTGAGAGTTAGGCTAGGGGCCCAGCCCCTTCCTTTATGGGAACAGGGCATGAGCTTACTCATCCTCCACAAGTCAGAGGGCCACCCACCATGCAGTTACCTCTGTGGCTCACACCCAGACATGAGAGGTCAAGGAGAGGTCAGGGTCAAGGCCTGAGAGGCTCAGATCACACTCATCGGGCATCTTCATTCTAGACAGCATGCTTCTGAATGAGAACAGCATGAAGGGGCACCCTTCAAAATGTATGCACACCAACCCTAGTCGTTCAGATGCATGACACCTATGCTAGTATCTTAAGAACCCACGAATGCACATTCTAGACCCTTCAGACACGTAACCAACCTTTTGCTACCTTCAGAACACACAGCCACCCATCCTGATTCCCTCATAACCCATGAAGACCCATCCTCATCCCATTAGAACCCATGACTCCCCATATGAGCCATTTAGAATCCTTCAGCACCCATCCTCATCCCTTCACTACCGTGACCACCCATCCTCATTCCTTCAGAACCCCTGAACACATATCCCCATCTCTTCAGAATCCATGACCACCCATCTCATGTCTTCAGAACTCCTGACCACCCATCACTGTCCGTTCAGAACTCAGAACCATTCCTCCTCATGTTTTCTGAGCCCAAAAAAACCCATCTTAGACCCTTAAGAATCCATGACCACCCATCCTTGTCCCTTTAGAACCCATGACATCCTACCCTTGTCCCCTCAGAACCCATGACCTCTCATCCTCATTCCTTCAGAACCCGTGACCTCTCATCCTCATTCCTTCAGAACCCGTGACCTCTCATCCTCATTCCTTCAGAACCAATAACCTCTCATCCTCATTCCTTCAGAACCCGTGACCTCTCATCCTCATTCCTTCAGAACCAATGACCTCTCATCCTCATTCCTTCAGAACCAATGACCTCTCATCCTCATTCCTTCAGAACCAATGACCTCTCATCCTCATTCCTTCAGAACCAATGACCTCTCATCCTCATTCCTTCAGAAGCAATGACCTCTCATCCTCATTCCTTCAGAACCAATGACCTCTCATCCTCATTCCTTCAGAACCCGTGACCTCTCATCCTCATTCCTTCAGAACCGTGACCTCTCATCCTCATTCCTTCAGAACCAATGACCTCTCATCCTCATTCCTTCAGGACTCGTGACCTCTCATCCTCATTCCTTCAGGACCCGTGACCTCTCATCCTCATTCCTTCAGTACCCGTGACCTCTCATCCTCATTCCTTCAGAACCCGTGACCTCTCATCCTCATTCCTTCAGAACCCGTGACCTCTCATCCTCATTCCTTCAGAACCCGTGACCTCTCATCCTCATTCCTTCAGAACCCGTGACCTCTCATCCTCATTCCTTCAGAACCAATGACCTCTCATCCTCATTCCTTCAGGACTCGTGACCTCTCATCCTCATTCCTTCAGAACCAATGACCTCTCATCCTCATTCCTTCAGCACCATCCTCATCCCTTCACTACCGTGACCACCCATCCTCATTCCTTCAGAACCCCTGAACACATATCCCCATCTCTTCAGAATCCATGACCACCCATCTCATGTCTTCAGAACTCCTGACCACCCATCACTGTCCGTTCAGAACTCAGAACCATTCCTCCTCATGTTTTCTGAGCCCAAAAACCCATCTTAGACCCTTAAGAATCCATGACCACCATCCTTGTCCTTTAGAACCCATGACATCCTACCCTTGTCCCTCAGAACCCATGACCTCTCATCCTCATTCCTTCAGAACCAATGACCTCTCATCCTCATTCCTTCAGAACCCGTGACCTCTCATCCTCATTCCTTCAGAACCAATGACCTCTCATCCTCATTCCTTCAGAACCAATGACCTCTCATCCTCATTCCTTCAGAACCCGTGACCTCTCATCCTCATTCCTTCAGAACCGTGACCTCTCATCCTCATTCCTTCAGAACCAATGACCTCTCATCCTCATTCCTTCAGAACCAATGACCTCTCATCCTCATTCCTTCAGAAGCAATGACCTCTCATCCTCATTCCTTCAGAACCAATGACCTCTCATCCTCATTCCTTCAGAACCCGTGACCTCTCATCCTCATTCCTTCAGAACCCGTGACCTCTCATCCTCATTCCTTCAGAACCAATGACCTCTCATCCTCATTCCTTCAGAACCCGTGGACCTCTCATCCTCATTCCTTCAGAACCCGTGACCTCTCATCCTCATTCCTTCAGTACCGTGACCTCTCATCCTCATTCCTTCAGAACCGTGACCTCTCATCCTCATTCCTTCAGAACCAATGACCTCTCATCCTCATTCCTTCAGAACCCGTGACCTCTCATCCTCATTCCTTCAGAACCCGTGACCTCTCATCCTCATTCCTTCAGAACCAATGACCTCTCATCCTCATTCCTTCAGGACTCGTGGACCTCTCATCCTCATTCCTTCAGAACCAATGACCTCTCATCCTCATTCCTTCAGGACACGTGACCTCTCATCCTCATTCCTTCAGGACCCGTGACCTCTCATCCTCATTCCTTCAGGACCCGTGACCTCTCATCCTCATTCCTTCAGAACCCGTGACCTCTCATCCTCATTCCTTCAGGACCCGTGACCTCTCATCCTCATTCCTTCAGTACCCGTGACCTCTCATCCTCATTCCTTCAGAACCCGTGACCTCTCATCCTCATTCCTTCAGAACCGTGACCTCTCATCCTCATTCCTTCAGAACCCGTGACCTCTCATCCTCATTCCTTCAGAACCCGTGACCTCTCATCCTCATTCCTTCAGAACCAATGACCTCTCATCCTCATTCCTTCAGGACTCGTGACTCTCATCCTCATTCCTTCAGAACCAATGACCTCTCATCCTCATTCCTTCAGCACCAATGACCTCTCATCCTTATTCCTTCAGTACCCGTGACCTCTCATCCTCATTCCTTCAGAACCCGTGACCTCTCATCCTCATTCCTTCAGAACCAATGACCTCTCATCCTCATTCCTTCAGGACCGTGACCTCTCATCCTCATTCCTTCAGAACCAATGACCTCTCATCCTCATTCCTTCAGGATTCGTGACCTCTCATCCTCATTCCTTCAGGACCCGTGACCTCTCATCCTCATTCCTTCAGGACCCGTGACCTCTCATCCTCATTCCTTCAGAACCCGTGACCTCTCATCCTCATTCCTTCAGAACCCGTGACCTCTCATCCTCATTCCTTCAGAACCGTGACCTCTCATCCTCATTCCTTCAGAACCAATAACCTCTCATCCTCATTCCTTCAGAACCGTGACCTCTCATCCTCATTCCTTCAGAACCAGTGACCTCTCATCCTCATTCCTTCAGTACCGTGACCTCTCATCCTCATTCCTTCAGAACCCGTGACCTCTCATCCTCATTCCTTCAGAACCTGACCTCTCATCCTCATTCCTTCAGAACCAATGACCTCTCATCCTCATTCCTTCAGTACCGTGACCTCTCATCCTCATTCCTTCAGAACCCGTGACCTCTCATCCTCATTCCTTCAGAACCAATGACCTCTCATTCTCATTCCTTCAGAACCCGTGACCTCTCATCCTCATTCCTTCAGAACCAATGACCTCTCATCCTCATTCCTTCAGAACCCGTGACCTCTCATCCTCATTCCTTCAGAACCAATGACCTCTCATCCTCATTCCTTCAGAACCGTGACCTCTCATCCTCATTCCTTCAGAACCAATGACCTCTCATCCTCATTCCTTCAGAACCATGACCTCTCATCCTCATTCCTTCAGAACCAATGACCTCATCCTCATTCCTTCAGAACCCGTGACCTCTCATCCTCATTCCTTCAGAACCAATGACCTCTCATCCTCATTCCTTCAGAACCAATGACCTCTCATCCTCATTCCTTCAGAACCAATGACCTCTCATCCTCATTCCTTCAGAACCAATGACCTCTCATCCTCATTCCTTCAGAACCAATGACCTCTCATCCTCATTCCTTCAGAACCAGTGACCTCTCATCCTCATTCCTTCAGAACCAATGACCTCTCATCCTCATTCCTTCAGAACCGTGACCTCTCATCCTCATTCCTTCAGAACCCGTGACCTCTCATCCTCATTCCTTCAGAACCAATGACCTCTCATCCTCATTCCTTCAGGACCCGTGACCTCTCATCCTCATTCCTTCAGAACCAATGACCTCTCCTCCTCATTCCTTCAGAACCCGGACCTCTCATCCTCATTCCTTCAGAACCAATGACCTCTCATCCTCATTCCTTCAGAACCCGTGACCTCTCATCCTCATTCCTTCAGAACCCGTGACCTCTCATCCTCATTCCTTCAGAACCTGACCTCTCATCCTCATTCCTTCAGAACCCGTGACCTCTCATCCTCATTCCTTCAGAACCCGTGACCTCTCATCCTCATTCCTTCAGAACCCGTGACCTCTCATCCTCATTCCTTCAGAACCCGTGACCTCTCATCCTCATTCCTTCAGGACTCGTGACCTCTCATCCTCATTCCTTCAGAACCCATGACCTCTCATCCTCATTTTTCGAACCAATGACCTCTCATCCTCATTCCTTCGAACCAATGACCTCTCATCCTCATTCCTTCGGAACCAATGACCTCTCATCCTCATTCCTTCAGGACTCGTGACCTCTCATCCTCATTCCTTCAGAACCAATGACCTCTCATCCTCATTCCTTCAGAACCCGTGACCTCTCATCCTCATTCCTTCAGAACCAGTGACCTCTCATCCTCATTTTTCGAACCAATGACCTCTCATCCTCATTCCTTTGGAACCAATGACCTCTCATCCTCATTCCTTCAGAACCAATGACCTCTCATCCTCATTCCTTCAGAACCCGTGACCTCTCATCCTCATTCCTTCAGAACCCGTGACCTCTCATCCTCATTCCTTCAGAACCAATAACCTCTCATCCTCATTCCTTCAGAACCCGTGACCTCTCATCCTCATTTCTTCAGAACCAATGACCTCTCATCCTCATTCCTTCAGAACCAATGACCTCTCATCCTCATTCCTTCAGAACCAATGACCTCTCATCCTCATTCCTTCAGAACCCGTGACCTCTCATCCTCATTCCTTCAGAAGCAATGACCTCTCATCCTCATTCCTTCAGAAGCAATGACCTCTCATCCTCATTCCTTCAGAACCCGTGACCTCTCATCCTCATTCCTTCAGAACCCGTGACCTCTCATCCTCATTCCTTCAGAACCAATGACCTCTCATCCTCATTCCTTCAGGACTCGTGACCTCTCATCCTCATTCCTTCAGGACCCGTGACCTCTCATCCTCATTCCTTCAGTACCCGTGACCTCTCATCCTCATTCCTTCAGAACCCGTGACCTCTCATCCTCATTCCTTCAGAACCCGTGACCTCTCATCCTCATTCCTTCAGAACCCGTGACCTCTCATCCTCATTCCTTCAGAACCCGTGACCTCTCATCCTCATTCCTTCAGAACCAATGACCTCTCATCCTCATTCCTTCAGGACTCGTGACCTCTCATCCTCATTCCTTCAGAACCAATGACCTCTCATCCTCATTCCTTCAGCACCAATGACCTCTCATCCTTATTCCTTCAGTACCCGTGACCTCTCATCCTCATTCCTTCAGAACCCGTGACCTCTCATCCTCATTCCTTCAGAACCAATGACCTCTCATCCTCATTCCTTCAGAACCAATGACCTCTCATCCTCATTCCTTCAGGACTCGTGACCTCTCATCCTCATTCCTTCAGGACCCGTGACCTCTCATCCTCATTCCTTCAGGACCCGTGACCTCTCATCCTCATTCCTTCAGGACCCGTGACCTCTCATCCTCATTCCTTCAGAACCCGTGACCTCTCATCCTCATTCCTTCAGAACCCGTGACCTCTCATCCTCATTCCTTCAGAACCCGTGACCTCTCATCCTCATTCCTTCAGAACCCGTGACCTCTCATCCTCATTCCTTCAGAACCCGTGACCTCTCATCCTCATTCCTTCAGAACCCGTGACCTCTCATCCTCATTCCTTCAGAACCCGTGGACCTCTCATCCTCATTCCTTCAGAACCAGTGACCTCTCATCCTCATTCCTTCAGTACCCGTGACCTCTCATCCTCATTCCTTCAGAACCTGACCTCTCATCCTCATTCCTTCAGAACCCGTGACCTCTCATCCTCATTCCTTTAGAACCAATGACCTCTCATCCTCATTCCTTCAGAACCCGTGACCTCTCATCCTCATTCCTTCAGAACCAATGACCTCTCATCCTTATTCCTTCAGTACCCGTGACCTCTCATCCTCATTCCTTCAGAACCCGTGACCTCTCATCCTCATTCCTTCAGAACCAATGACCTCTCATTCTCATTCCTTCAGAACCAATGACCTCTCATCCTCATTCCTTCAGAACCAATGACCTCTCATCCTCATTCCTTCAGAACCTGACCTCTCATCCTCATTCCTTCAGAACCCATGACCTCTCATCCTCATTCCTTCAGAACCCGTGACCTCTCATCCTCATTCCTTCAGAACCAATGACCTCTCATCCTCATTCCTTCAGAACCAATGACCTCTCATCCTCATTCCTTCAGAACCAATGACCTCTCATCCTCATTCCTTCAGAACCAATGACCTCTCATCCTCATTCCTTCAGAACCAATGACCTCTCATCCTCATTCCTTCAGAACCAGTGACCTCTCATCCTCATTCCTTCAGAACCAATGACCTCTCATCCTCATTCCTTCAGAACCCGTGACCTCTCATCCTCATTCCTTCAGAACCGTGACCTCTCATCCTCATTCCTTCAGAACCAATGACCTCTCATCCTCATTCCTTCAGGACCCGTGACCTCTCATCCTCATTCCTTCAGAACCAATGACCTCTCCTCCTCATTCCTTCAGAACCCGTGACCTCTCATCCTCATTCCTTCAGAACCAATGACCTCTCATCCTCATTCCTTCAGAACCGTGACCTCTCATCCTCATTCCTTCAAAACCAATGACCTCTCATCCTCATTCCTTCAGAGCCCGTGACCTCTCATCCTCATTCCTTCAGAGCCCGTGACCTCTCATCCTCATTCCTTCAGAACCCGTGACCTCTCATCCTCATTCCTTCAGAACCCGTGACCTCTCATCCTCATTCCTTCAGGACTCGTGACCTCTCATCCTCATTCCTTCAGAACCCATGACCTCTCATCCTCATTTTTTCGGAACCAATGACCTCTCATCCTCATTCCTTCGGAACCAATGACCTCTCATCCTCATTCCTTCAGAACCAATGACCTCTCATCCTCATTCCTTCAGGACTCGTGACCTCTCATCCTCATTCCTTCAGAACCAATGACCTCTCATCCTCATTCCTTCAGAACCCGTGACCTCTCATCCTCATTCCTTCAGAACCCGTGACCTCTCATCCTCATTTTTTCGGAACCAATGACCTCTCATCCTCATTCCTTTGGAACCAATGACCTCTCATCCTCATTCCTTCAGAACCAATGACCTCTCATCCTCATTCCTTCAGAACCCGTGACCTCTCATCCTCATTCCTTCAGAACCCGTGACCTCTCATCCTCATTCCTTCAGGACCCGTGACCTCTCATCCTCATTCCTTCAGAACCAATGACCTCTCATCCTCATTCCTTCAGAGCCCGTGACCTCTCATCCTCATTCCTTCAGAGCCCGTGACCTCTCATCCTCATTCCTTCAGAACCCGTGACCTCTCATCCTCATTCCTTCAGAACCCGTGACCTCTCATCCTCATTCCTTCAGGACTCGTGACCTCTCATCCTCATTCCTTCAGAACCCATGACCTCTCATCCTCATTTTTCGGAACCAATGACCTCTCATCCTCATTCCTTCGGAACCAATGACCTCTCATCCTCATTCCTTCAGAACCAATGACCTCTCATCCTCATTCCTTCAGGACCCGTGACCTCTCATCCTCATTCCTTCAGAACCAATGACCTCTCATCCTCATTCCTTCAGAACCGTGACCTCTCATCCTCATTCCTTCAGAACCCGTGACCTCTCATCCTCATTTTTCGGAACCAATGACCTCTCATCCTCATTCCTTTGGAACCAATGACCTCTCATCCTCATTCCTTCAGAACCAATGACCTCTCATCCTCATTCCTTCAGAACCCGTGACCTCTCATCCTCATTCCTTCAGAACCCGTGACCTCTCATCCTCATTCCTTCAGGAACCCGTGACCTCTCATCCTCATTCCTTCAGAACCAATGACCTCTCATCTCCATTCCTTCAGAACCCGTCACCTCTCATCCTCATTCCTTCAGAACCAATGACCTCTCTTCCTCATTCCTTCAGAACCCGTGACCTCTCATCCTCATTCCTTCAGAACCCGTGACCTCTCATCCTCATTCCTTCAGGACCCGTGACCTCTCATCCTCATTCCTTCAGAGCCCGTGACCTCTCATCCTCATTCCTTCAGAACCTGACCTCTCATCCTCATTCCTTCAGGACCCGTGACCTCTCATCCTCATTCCTTCAGAACCCGTGACCTCTCATCCTCATTCCTTCAAAACCAATGACCTCTCATCCTCATTCCTTCAGAGCCCGTGACCTCTCATCCTCATTCCTTCAGAACCGTGACCTCTCATCCTCATTCCTTCAGAACCAATGACCTCTCATCCTCATTCCTTCAGGACTCGTGACCTCTCATCCTCATTCCTTCAGAACCAATGACCTCTCATCCTCATTCCTTCAGAACCAATGACCTCTCATCCTCATTCCTTCAGAACCAATGACCTCTCATCCTCATTCCTTCAGAACCAATGACCTCTCATCCTCATTCCTTCAGGACCCGTGACCTCTCATCCTCATTCCTTCAGAACCCGTGACCTCTCATCCTCATTCCTTCAGAACCTGACCTCTCATCCTCATTCCTTCAGAACCGTGACCTCTCATCCTCATTCCTTCAGAACCCGTGACCTCTCATCCTCATTCCTTCAGGACTCGTGACCTCTCATCCTCATTCCTTCAGAACCCATGACCTCTCATCCTCATTTTTCGAACCAATGACCTCTCATCCTCATTCCTTCGGAACCAATGACCTCTCATCCTCATTCCTTCAGAACCAATGACCTCTCATCCTCATTCCTTCAGGACCCGTGACCTCTCATCCTCATTCCTTCAGAACCAATGACCTCTCATCCTCATTCCTTCAGAACCCGTGACCTCTCATCCTCATTCCTTCAGAACCCGTGACCTCTCATCCTCATTTTTTCGGAACCAATGACCTCTCATCCTCATTCCTTTGGAACCAATGACCTCTCATCCTCATTCCTTCAGAACCAATGACCTCTCATCCTCATTCCTTCAGAACCCGTGACCTCTCATCCTCATTCCTTCAGAACCAGTGACCTCTCATCCTCATTCCTTCAGGACCCGTGACCTCTCATCCTCATTCCTTCAGAACCAATGACCTCTCATCTCCATTCCTTCAGAACCCGTGACCTCTCATCCTCATTCCTTCAGAACCAATGACCTCTCATCCTCATTCCTTCAGAACCGTGACCTCTCATCCTCATTCCTTCAGAACCCGTGACCTCTCATCCTCATTCCTTCAGGACCCGTGACCTCTCATCCTCATTCCTTCAGGACCCGTGACCTCTCATCCTCATTCCTTCAGAACCAATGACCTCTCATCCTCATTCCTTCAGGACCCGTGACCTCTCATCCTCATTCCTTCAGAACCCGTGACCTCTCATCCTCATTCCTTCAGAACCAATGACCTCTCATCCTCATTCCTTCAGAACCGTGACCTCTCATCCTCATTCCTTCAGAACCGTGACCTCTCATCCTCATTCCTTCAGAACCCGTGACCTCTCATCCTCATTCCTTCAGGACTCGTGACCTCTCATCCTCATTCCTTCAGAACCCATGACCTCTCATCCTCATTCCTTCAGAACCAATGACCTCTCATCCTCATTCCTTCAGAACCAATGACCTCTCATCCTCATTCCTTCAGAACCAATGACCTCTCATCCTCATTCCTTCAGGACCCGTGACCTCTCATCCTCATTCCTTCAGAACCAATGACCTCTCATCCTCATTCCTTCAGAACCCGTGACCTCTCATCCTCATTCCTTCAGAACCAATGACCTCTCATCCTCATTCCTTCAGAACCAATGACCTCTCATCCTCATTCCTTCGGAACCAATGACCTCTCATCCTCATTCCTTCAGAACCGTGACCTCTCATCCTCATTCCTTCAGAACCCGTGACCTCTCATCCTCATTCCTTCAGAACCCGTGACCTCTCATCCTCATTCCTTCAGGACCCGTGACCTCTCATCCTCATTCCTTCAGAACCAATGACCTCTCATCCTCATTCCTTCAGAACCCGTGACCTCTCATCCTCATTCCTTCAGAACCAATGACCTCTCATCCTCATTCCTTCAGAACCCGTGACCTCTCATCCTCATTCCTTCAGAACCCGTGACCTCTCATCCTCATTCCTTCAGAACCCGTGACCTCTCATCCTCATTCCTTCAGAACCCGTGACCTCTCATCCTCATTCCTTCAGAACCCGTGACCTCTCATCCTCATTCCTTCAGAACCCGTGACCTCTCATCCTCATTCCTTCAGAACCCGTGACCTCTCATCCTCATTCCTTCAGAACCCGTGACCTCTCATCCTCATTCCTTCAGAACCAATGACCTCTCATCCTCATTCCTTCAGAACCAATGACCTCTCATCCTCATTCCTTCAGAACCCGTGACCTCTCATCCTCATTCCTTCAGAACCCGTGACCTCTCATCCTCATTCCTTCAGAACCCGTGACCTCTCATCCTCATTCCTTCAGAACCCGTGACCTCTCATCCTCATTCCTTCAGAACCCGTGACCTCTCATCCTCATTCCTTCGGAACCAATGACCTCTCATTCTCATTCTTTCAGAATTCATGACCACGCATCCTTGTCCCTTCAGAGCTTACAACCTTCCATCCTTGTTCCTTTAGAATCCATGAACATCTATCCTTTTTTGGTCATTTGCTCAGAATTTTGTTTAACGGGAGGCAGACCCTCCTAAGGTTTGAGTGCTTATTTCTCATGGTACTGCCATTACCCATTGAGCCAGAGACCACTCCCTTAGGTGAGCTTTGAGCCAGATGTGGAGTGGTGTTACCACCTTTAGCATCAGGTTCTGGCCTTGTTGATAACTTAAGGGATCATTCAGTTCCAAAGCAGATTCTTATTTCATAGAATAATGAAATGGGACATCATTGGGCGACCCTGTTTCTCCCTTTCTGTCCATGAAGATAGAGTTTTCATTGAATGCACAAGTTCTGCAAGTTAGATTCTCTGGTCAGGGCTGAAAGAACTTCTGAGTCATTGGTGAGACATGAGATTCTAGATGGCTTTCCACAGGATGGACTGATCTTTAACAATGAACTGTTTAAATGTGCAGCTGAGGATCATTACTGGGAGCTGTCTGTTACTGCCACCCACACCTGAGAGGTACATATAGAAGAATCACATTTGGATCCCACATATGTGGAATTGCAATTAAGAAAATCCTTTTTTTATCCTAAATGGTTTTGTCATAGTAAACTTGTTTCCCTTCGGTGAATATATTTATGTGTATTTTTCCAGCTTGCTATGTGTATATCTCTCAAAGATATATATTGGTTTTTACTGATATTGCTCTTCAAATAATTTTTTAGTTGATAAAGTAGAAGCTATACTCCCTTTCTTCCTTATTCCTTCCTTTTTCTCTATCCTCCTCTCTCATTTCCTCCCTCCCTTCTTCTTTTTAATTGTTCTCTGGGTGTTGTCTTTTTAAATTTGATTCAGTCTTGAAGATAGCATTTCTCTCATTTCCTCTGACCAGTAGTAGTTCCCCTTGTATTTGATGATGAAGACTTGTGAGACTCTAAATGTAACCATGGGAGCTCTGGGAAGAGTGTGATACCAGCTCTTAAGAACACTGCAAAACTGGGAGCTTTGGCAGATGGAGGCTGATCAGGAGATACGGTTATGACCTCTCATCCTCATTCCTTCAGAACCAATGACCTCTCATCCTCATTCCTTCGGAACCAATGACCTCTCATCCTCATTCCTTCAGAACCAATGACCTCTCATCCTCATTCCTTCAGAACCCGTGACCTCTCATCCTCATTCCTTCAGAACCAATGACCTCTCATCCTCATTCCTTCAGAACCGTGACCTCTCATCCTCATTCCTTCAGAACCCGTGACCTCTCATCCTCATTCCTTCAGAACCAATGACCTCTCATCCTCATTCCTTCGGAACCAATGACCTCTCATCCTCATTCCTTCAGAACCAATGACCTCTCATCCTCATTCCTTCAGAACCGTGACCTCTCATCCTCATTCCTTCAGAACCCGTGACCTCTCATCCTCATTCCTTCAGAACCCGTGACCTCTCATCCTCATTCCTTCAGAACCAATGACCTCTCATCCTCATTCCTTCAGAACCCGTGACCTCTCATCCTCATTCCTTCAGAACCAATGACCTCTCATCCTCATTCCTTCAGAACCCGTGACCTCTCATCCTCATTCCTTCAGAACCCGTGACCTCTCATCCTCATTCCTTCAGTACCCGTGACCTCTCATCCTCATTCCTTCAGAACCCGTGACCTCTCATCCTCATTCCTTCAGAACCGTGACCTCTCATCCTCATTCCTTCAGAACCCGTGACCTCTCATCCTCATTCCTTCAGAACCCGTGACCTCTCATCCTCATTCCTTCAGAACCCGTGACCTCTCATCCTCATTCCTTCAGAACCAATGACCTCTCATCCTCATTCCTTCAGAACCAATGACCTCTCATCCTCATTCCTTCAGAACCCGTGACCTCTCATCCTCATTCCTGCAGAACCCGTGACCTCTCATCCTCATTCCTTCAGAACCCGTGACCTCTCATCCTCATTCCTTCAGAACCCGTGACCTCTCATCCTCATTCCTTCAGAACCCGTGACCTCTCATCCTCATTCCTTCAGAACCAATGACCTCTCATCCTCATTCCTTCAGAACCACTGACCTCTCATCCTCATTCCTTCAGAACCAGTGACCTCTCATCCTCATTCCTTCAGAACCAGTGACCTCTCATCCTCATTCCTTCAGGACCCGTGACCTCTCATCCTCATTCCTTCAGAACCAGTGACCTCTCATCCTCATTCCTTCAGAACCGTGACCTCTCATCCTCATTCCTTCAGAACCAGTGACCTCTCATCCTCATTCCTTCAGAACCGTGACCTCTCATCCTCATTCCTTCAGGACCCGTGACCTCTCATCCTCATTCCTTCAGAACCAGTGACCTCTCATCCTCATTCCTTCAGAACCAATGACCTCTCATCCTCATTCCTTCAGAACCAATGACCTCTCATCCTCATTCCTTCAGGACCCGTGACCTCTCATCCTCATTCCTTCAGAACCAATGACCTCTCATCCTCATTCCTTCAGAACCAATGACCTCTCATCCTCATTCCTTCAGGACCCGTGACCTCTCATCCTCATTCCTTCAGAACCAATGACCTCTCATCCTCATTCCTTCAGGACCCGTGACCTCTCATCCTCATTCCTTCAGAACCAATGACCTCTCATCCTCATTCCTTCAGGACCCGTGACCTCTCATCCTCATTCCTTCAGAACCAATGACCTCTCATCCTCATTCCTTCAGGACCCGTGACCTCTCATCCTCATTCCTTCAGAACCAATGACCTCTCATCCTCATTCCTTCAGAACCCGTGACCTCTCATCCTCATTCCTTCAGAACCAATGACCTCTCATCCTCATTCCTTCAGGACCCGTGACCTCTCATCCTCATTCCTTCAGAACCAATGACCTCTCATCCTCATTCCTTCAGAACCTGACCTCTCATCCTCATTCCTTCAGAACCAATGACCTCTCATCCTCATTCCTTCAGAACCAGTGACCTCTCATCCTCATTCCTTCAGGACCCGTGACCTCTCATCCTCATTCCTTCAGAACCAGTGACCTCTCATCCTCATTCCTTCAGAACCTGACCTCTCATCCTCATTCCTTCAGAACCTGACCTCTCATCCTCATTCCTTCAGAACCTGACCTCTCATCCTCATTCCTTCAGAACCAATGACCTCTCATCCTCATTCCTTCAGAACCAATGACCTCTCATCCTCATTCCTTCAGAACCAGTGACCTCTCATCCTCATTCCTTCAGAACCAGTGACCTCTCATCCTCATTCCTTCAGAACCCGTGACCTCTCATCCTCATTCCTTCAGAACCAGTGACCTCTCATCCTCATTCCTTCAGAACCCGTGACCTCTCATCCTCATTCCTTCAGAACCAATGACCTCTCATCCTCATTCCTTCAGGACCCGTGACCTCTCATCCTCATTCCTTCAGAACCTGACCTCTCATCCTCATTCCTTCAGAACCTGACCTCTCATCCTCATTCCTTCAGAACCAATGACCTCTCATCCTCATTCCTTCAGAACCAATGACCTCTCATCCTCATTCCTTCAGAACCTGACCTCTCATCCTCATTCCTTCAGAACCAATGACCTCTCATCCTCATTCCTTCAGAACCAATGACCTCTCATCCTCATTCCTTCAGAACCAATGACCTCTCATCCTCATTCCTTCAGAACCAGTGACCTCTCATCCTCATTCCTTCAGAACCCGTGACCTCTCATCCTCATTCCTTCAGAACCTGACCTCTCATCCTCATTCCTTCAGGACCCGTGACCTCTCATCCTCATTCCTTCAGAACCCGTGACCTCTCATCCTCATTCCTTCAGAACCTGACCTCTCATCCTCATTCCTTCAGGACCCGTGACCTCTCATCCTCATTCCTTCAGAACCAGTGACCTCTCATCCTCATTCCTTCAGAACCAATGACCTCTCATCCTCATTCCTTCAGAACCAGTGACCTCTCATCCTCATTCCTTCAGAACCAATGACCTCTCATCCTCATTCCTTCAGAACCTGACCTCTCATCCTCATTCCTTCAGAACCAATGACCTCTCATCCTCATTCCTTCAGAACCAATGACCTCTCATCCTCATTCCTTCAGAACCAGTGACCTCTCATCCTCATTCCTTCAGAACCTGACCTCTCATCCTCATTCCTTCAGAACCTGACCTCTCATCCTCATTCCTTCAGAACCAATGACCTCTCATCCTCATTCCTTCAGAACCTGACCTCTCATCCTCATTCCTTCAGAACCAATGACCTCTCATCCTCATTCCTTCAGAACCTGACCAGTAGTAGTTCCCTTGTATTTGATGATGAAGACTTGTGAGACTCTAAATGTAACCATGGGAGCTCTGGGAAGAGTGTGATACCAGCTCTTAAGAACACTGCAAAACTGGGAGCTTTGGCAGATGGAGGCTGATCAGGAGATACGGTTAAATCCAGCGTAATGCTGTCCTTCAAATCTTTTATACAAACTCGGTCGGGGGCACTAAATATTCAGATGTATTTGAATAAAACTATATAAACCTTTCTGTCTAAGCTATGTCACAGGTCAGAGAATAAGTTTCAGCTCAGAAGTTTTGAATGATTACCTTTGACTGTTTTGTGAATTATGAACCAAAAGACATCTCCATTAATCAACTTTTATGGAAATTTTAGTTACTAATGGCTTTTGCATTCTAAAATGTCAAGCAAAGAATCATGAGTGATGCTTTTTATTACTATAAGTTCACATGCTTGTTCTTTTATGTTTCACTTATCAGGCCCCCATGAGGTGTGCGATAATGTTTACATTGACTTCAGTAACACCTGAGACTTCGTAGGTAAAGCCTCCTCCTGGTCAGAATGAGATAGCAGGACCTAGTGAGTCCAAGCCCAGTGTTTTCCAGTGAACAGGGAGCTTCCTCATACTATTTTCTAAGCACACATATCATGGAAGATGCCTGTTAGCTTTGGAGATTCTAAAAGGAAAAGCCATTACAGTGTCAGATGTTTGGTCTAAAACCTGAAAAAATGATACATTATAAACCTGAGATGGCCATTCAAATAATGTATAATTTATCTTTCCTTTATTCATAAGGAAAAAAAGAAGTAGTTCTGTAAACAGCCTCTTTTTCTCCTCCAGCTCCCAGATCTCTCCCCCTCCCTCTTTTTCTCTCACCACCCTCCCCAATCCCTTTAGGAATAAAATCTAAAATGATATTTTTTCTTCAGAACTTTGTAAATTTATTAATATTTATTAGTAATATCAAGGATTAACGTCACCTTTTCCTCAGTACTCTTTCCTGTTTGCCTAAAAATTATTTTATTGTTCAGAAGAATCTTCTTTCTTCTGAAACAAAGAACACGTTCTGATTGACAACAAGCATTCAGGCTGCTCCTCGGAGCAGGCTGTCACCTTCTTTTTCTTGCCTGTTTTTGGAGGAAGGGAGAGCATGGTACTCTTTAAAAAATTTAGTCCTTCATTTCCTCCAGCAGCACTATCCTGGCACTGTGAAAGTTCTCATCCCCATCATTTTCCCAACGTTTAACACCAATAAAAATGTCAGGTACTGTCCTAAATGCTGTCTGTGTAGTAACTGATAGGATGTGTTATCAGTGTAGTAACTGATGGTGTAGTAACTGTCAGTTACCACAGTGTAGTAACTGATGGTGTAGTAACTGTCAGTTACCTCATTTTAGTGGAGTAGAAGCCAGTCTTCAGGACAGCTAAGTGAAGCGTGGAACCCCAGGCTCCGGGCTTCAGGTGTGATTCCCATTCCGGCTCCTGGTGTGGCCCTTGGAGGCTCTGCCCCAACATGGAGGAGGCATCATTTCCCCTCCTCGCTGCCTGTCCAGCACCTCCTCATTGGGGGCCTGTTTTCTAGTTTTTCAAGTCCCTCCATGTGTTTGCGCTCCATAAAACTTCCTTCTCTGGCACCCTCGGACCACTTTACTGATTGACTTTAAATATTGCCCTGCTGCCGTGTATGGCCTTGCAGTGACAGACTGAGATGCATACAGCTTTCTCCATGCACCATCTATTACACCATCAGGGCTGTGAAAATCTTCCTGAGAGGTCCTTAATCGTCTGTATGGAATGTGGAGCCTCCAGAAGGTTATGGTTAGAGCTTCGCACTTAAAACCCTACTGCATCCCAGACAGATACTCAGCTCTCGGTCGGATGTTTTTTATGGAAATAATGAGTTTCTTTCATTACCTGAAATGGAATTTCCTATGATAGCATGATACGTTTTCCAACCAATTGTAGGTACTGTATTTATAAAAGTGTTTCTAGATTGGGTTTGAATTCCATATAATCACTTATTTCAGATTATATCATGCAAATGAAACCAACTCAACTCTTAAAAATAGGGGCCATTTCTTCTTGCTATCTAATCAGATTCAAATCTAACATTATGAAAGCCAGGTAATGTATGTTTTTATGTTTTATTAGATAAATAGCATAAAAATACCCATCACAAATGGATGTTTTCTCACTAATGCTCTTCGCTATTTGTACATTTCAGACGTGCAGGGTTTTACATTGTCTTGTATATAACTTACTGAAACCGGTGTTTGGGAATTTGAAAGCAAAACACTGCAGAGGCGGGAAGCCTGTCCTACAGTTATGCTCTTACGCCTGGAGTTAGTGGGGCTGAGGCAGTAGGGAGGCAGGGAGGCGGAGATGCGGGGAGGCACGGGGAGGGCTGCGGGAGCTGAAATAGGACCCGGCGGGCTTGGGCTGGGCATTGGCATTGAGAGTCCCTGGTGCCCGATCCCCCCTTCTCTGTAAGTAACGTGCTCATTGCTGTGGACGCTTCTGGCTCTGGAAGTCGGTAATGTTAAACCGTTCATGTATCCCCTGCCATGGCCTTATTCCACATGTCTTCACACAAGAAGGAAATCAGTGACAAGTGCCAGTGCCTGATGGACGCTGGTGGTGAGTACCTGAGCTGCTGGTGCCATGGATTCTGCATTTATGCAGATAGGTGGCTTGCTCCACCTGTGAGGCCTCGCAGGGCCATGGATTTTCACAGCCCTCTGCCCTTTTTTCTCAAAAATAGGTTGATTTTTTAAAAATATGCAGGTCTTTGAAGGCTTCTTCCACGTGTAAAACTGTATTTTCATGTAGCCAGAAGCAGGACAGAGAGGAAAAGAGACACAGACAGTTGAGGAGGGTTGCAGGGGAGGTGAGGGACAGGGGTCTTTCTTCGTGCTGTGCATGGCAGAGGTCAGCCTGGAAGGTCCGGTGGCAGGTTCAGAGGCTTTGCCTTCTGCCATGGTCAGTGCTGTGCTGCAGAGGGCTTTCTGTGAGGGTCTCTGGGTCACGTTAGTCAGAATGTCTTTTAGAAAGAACATTTGTTGTCTCTGGAAGGAAAGATGTGCAGAGACTTTTGAGGGGTCCAGGAGACAGAATGTGGCTCTGTAGGCTCCCATGGGCTCTGAAAGGCACCGCCCGTCATGGTGCAGAGGAGGAGCCTTGCTGGAGGGTCCCCAGGGGAATGGGCCTATCTTCTAGGCAGCTCCTCCCGAGACAGGGCCCCCACATGTGCTGGCCTCAGGGGGAATCCCCGGCCTGTCCCCAGCCTGGCTCTTAAACAGACCTACTCATGCTCCTGGAGCCTCCTCTTGCAGAGTCGCTGTGGCCACACTTTGAGGAAGATGCCTGGTGGTTGGGCTCAGCAGGGTGACCCCAGGCCGGGTGGATCCCATTTTTTCCTGAACACTCTTGCCAGTGTGAGGGATGAGGGAAGGGGCAGGCTCAGAGCCAGGGGCCATGAGTCTGGTGGCCCTGTGTGTGGGTGGGGAGGCCCCTTTCTGACCACATTAGAGCCTCGTGCTCCTTTTCTCTGGAGGGTGCCATGGCTCCCAGACTAATCATTTGGGGCAGTGGCCTTCAGGCTCCTCAGCTGACCCTGTCACATCTGATGGGCATGCCTCAAGTGGCCTCATCCCTCAGCCTTGGAGCAGTGAGGGGAGGGGACAACCTGGAGGCAGCCCCAGGCCCCTCCTATCCCTGTCCCCATGAGAACCTCTGAGGGGAGAGAGGAGATTGTTCTGGCTTTCACAAAAAGCCTCAGAAACCGCAGCTTTCAGAAAAGTGCGAAGGCACCAGGAGAACGGTTAGCCGTGCCATCCCGCCCTGATTGGCTGTGAAGCAGGAGGAGGGCTGGATGTTGTTTTGCTGTGACCTCGTCATGGTTAAGTGGATTAGTCATTCAGGGCTCAGTTTAGACTCTGAACTAAGAGTCTAAAGATGCGCTTTCCTATTCTGGATCTTTCAGATAATGATTCGGCCACGCACAATGTTCTAAAATAGATTCTCATTCTCCCAATGTAAAAGTGACACAAAATCAACCGGGCTTTTTATGTTTACGTTTGCCTTTTTAGAAAAGAGTAGCCCCGCATTTGGACACGGCCGTGTGCGTATCAGTGTTTGTTCAGTGAGGACCCACACGGGACAGTGGTCTCATAGGATGATAATGCCGTGTTCTTACTGCTCCTTTTCTGAGCTTAGCTGGGCTCGATGCACACAACTCCCCACTGTGTCCAGCAGCCGGCAGGATTCCGCAGGTCACGTGATGTGTGCGTGTGTAGCCAGGAGGAGCAGGCCGCACCTCACAGCCTGAGTGTGCAGGAGCTGTGCCAACTGGTTTGTGTAACAGACTCTGATGTTCGTACCATGACCAGGTTGGCCGACAACATGTTTCTCAGAACCTATGCCTGGGATTGAGAGACGTGAGATTGATTTAGCTACTTGATATTTTATATACATAGGAGCATGTGTCAGAAATATTGAAACTCTAGAATTTAATGACTTTTTCTGAAGGTTCCAAAATACCCAATGTGCCAAATCAGTCTGATAAGAGATTGAAAGCTGATTGTAAAGTGTTGGAAGTCTGATCTTTACTAGTTTTTGACCAATCTGTACTGGAAAGAAGTGCTGAAGGCAGCGTGAGTTAACCTGGCTGGAAGCATCAGAAGCACATGGGGCACATGGCCTGCATGTGTGTCTGAGGCCACTGGAAAGTGGACACTTCCAACGGAAACTCACAGTTCTTTGCCCACTCATAGTAACGTGTTTTCAGAAACGAGATCATCAGGAACTCACAATTCCATGTCATGGTTTTCTCTTGCTTTTGTATACAGATTGGACATTGGAATCACATTTTAAATTTTACTTAAAGAGGTAAAAATTTTAAAAGGTGATTTTATACCCTTCCGGAATGGAATCAAGTCTCATCACTAACATTTGCAACTATAATCCTAATGAAGTTTCATAAAATGCAAGGGTGGGGAGACGTGGCTATGATTTCAAGAGGGGCACGGCTGCCAGGAGCCTTGCGGGAAGCTTGAGTTTGCTGCGTTCCCCGTAGGTGGACCCTGCTGTCCTGCTTTCACTCTTACTTAGTTTTCTTAAATCTCTGTAACTGAGGAGACAGAGTTGGTGCTGGCATATGCTGTGCCTCCCACGTCGCACCTTTTCACATGTTAACAGGAATCCTGCATTTTAGGATAGGAAGAAATGGTTCTTGTGGCAGAGGCCCTGAGCAGCAGCCTGGATTCATGACCAGGAGCACTGACTCCAAAGTCAGCAACTGTGGACCGTGGACCCCCAGTCCACATCTGTAAACCCCAGACCCCCGGTCCACATCTGTAAACCCCGGACCCCCAGTCCACATCTGTAAACCCCAGACCCCCAGTCCACATCTGTAAACCCCGGACCCCCAGTCCACATCTGTAAACCCCGGACCCCCAGTCCACATCTGTAAACCCCAGACCCCAGTCCACATCTGTAAACCCCGGACCCCCAGTCCACATCTGTAAACCCCAGACCCCAGTCCACATCTGTAAACCCCGGACCCCCAGTCCACATCTGTAAACCCCAGACCCCGGTCCACATCTGTAAACCCCGGACCCCCAGTCCACATCTGTAAACCCCAGACCCCGGTCCACATCTGTAAACCCCAGACCCCGGTCCACATCTGTAAACCCCAGACCCCGGTCCACATCTGTAAACCCCAGACCCCGGTCCACATCTGTAAACCCCAGACCCCAGTCCACATCTGTAAACCCCAGACCCCGGTCCACATCTGTAAACCCCGGACCCCCAGTCCACATCTGTAAACCCCAGACCCCGGTCCACATCTGTAAACCCCAGACCCCGGTCCACATCTGTAAACCCCGGACCCCCAGTCCACATCTGTAAACCCCAGACCCCAGTCCACATCTGTAAACCCCAGACCCCGGTCCACATCTGTAAACCCCGGACCCCCAGTCCACATCTGTAAACCCCGGACCCCCAGTCCACATCTGTAAACCCCAGACCCCAGTCCACATCTGTAAACCCCGGACCCCCAGTCCACATCTGTAAACCCCGGACCCCCAGTCCACATCTGTAAACCCCAGACCCCGGTCCACATCTGTAAACCCCGGACCCCCAGTCCACATCTGTAAACCCCAGACCCCG
Source organism: Saguinus midas (assembly GCA_021498475.1). NCBI lineage: Eukaryota > Metazoa > Chordata > Mammalia > Primates > Cebidae > Saguinus > Saguinus midas. The sequence goes on along the minus strand of CM038405.1, from coordinate 16,614,281 downwards.
GTCCACATCTGTAAACCCCAGACCCCGGTCCACATCTGTAAACCCCAGACCCCAGTCCACATCTGTAAACCCCAGACCCCGGTCCACATCTGTAAACCCCAGACCCCGGTCCACATCTGTAAACCCCAGACCCCGGTCCACATCTGTAAACCCCGGACCCCCAGTCCACATCTGTAAACCCCAGACCCCGGTCCACATCTGTAAACCCCAGACCCCGGTCCACATCTGTAAACCCCAGACCCCGGTCCACATCTGTAAACCCCAGACCCCGGTCCACATCTGTAAACCCCAGACCCCGGTCCACATCTGTAAACCCCAGACCCCAGTCCACATCTGTAAACCCCGGACCCCCAGGTCCACATCTGTAAACCCCAGACCCCGGTCCACATCTGTAAACCCCAGACCCCGGTCCACATCTGTAAACCCCAGACCCCGGTCCACATCTGTAAACCCTGGACCCCCAGGTCCACATCTGTAAACCCTGGACCCCCAGGTCCACATCTGTAAACCCTGGACCCCCAGGTCCACATCTGTAAACCCTGGACCCCCAGGTCCACATCTGTAAACCCCAGACCCCGGTCCACATCTGTAAACCCCAGACCCCGGTCCACATCTGTAAACCCCAGACCCCGGTCCACATCTGTAAACCCCAGACCCCGGTCCACATCTGTAAACCCTGGACCCCCAGGTCCACATCTGTAAACCCCAGACCCCGGTCCACATCTGTAAACCCTGGACCCCCAGGTCCACATCTGTAAACCCCAGACCCCGGTCCACATCTGTAAACCCCAGACCCCGGTCCACATCTGTAAACCCCAGACCCCGGTCCACATCTGTAAACCCCAGACCCCGGTCCACATCTGTAAACCCCAGACCCCGGTCCACATCTGTAAACCCCAGACCCCGGTCCACATCTGTAAACCCCAGACCCCGGTCCACATCTGTAAACCCCAGACCCCGGTCCACATCTGTAAACCCTGGACCCCCAGGTCCACATCTGTAAACCCCAGACCCCGGTCCACATCTGTAAACCCCAGACCCCGGTCCACATCTGTAAACCCCAGACCCCGGTCCACATCTGTAAACCCCAGACCCCGGTCCACATCTGTAAACCCCAGACCCCGGTCCACATCTGTAAACCCTGGACCCCCAGGTCCACATCTGTAAACCCCGGACCCCCAGGTCCACATCTGTAAACCCTGGACCCCCAGGTCCACATCTGTAAACCCCAGACCCCGGTCCACATCTGTAAACCCTGGACCCCCAGGTCCACATCTGTAAACCCTGGACCCCCAGGTCCACATCTGTAAACCCTGGACCCCCAGGTCCACATCTGTAAACCCTGGACCCCCAGGTCCACATCTGTAAACCCTGGACCCCCAGGTCCACATCTGTAAACCCCAGACCCCGGTCCACATCTGTAAACCCCAGACCCCGGTCCACATCTGTAAACCCCGGACCCCCAGGTCCACATCTGTAAACCCCAGACCCCGGTCCACATCTGTAAACCCTGGACCCCCAGGTCCACATCTGTAAACCCCAGACCCCGGTCCACATCTGTAAACCCTGGACCCCCAGGTCCACATCTGTAAACCCCAGACCCCGGTCCACATCTGTAAACCCCAGACCCCAGTCCACATTGCCTTTTAGAAAAGAGTAGCCCGCATTTGGACACGGCCGTATGCGTATCAGTGTTTGTTCAGTGAGGACCCACACGGGACAGTGGTCTCATAGGATGATAATGCCGTGTTCTTACTGCTCCTTTTCTGAGCTTAGCTGGGCTCGATGCACACAACTCCCCACTGTGTCCAGCAGCCGGCAGGATTCCGCAGGTCACGTGATGTGTGCGTGTGTAGCCAGGAGGAGCAGGCCGCACCTCACAGCCTGAGTGTGCAGGAGCTGTGCCAACTGGTTTGTGTAACAGACTCTGATGTTCGTACCATGACCAGGTTGGCCGACAACATGTTTCTCAGAACCTATGCCTGGGATTGAGAGACGTGAGATTGATTTAGCTACTTGATATTTTATATACATAGGAGCATGTGTCAGAAATATTGAAACTCTAGAATTTAATGACTTTTTCTGAAGGTTCCAAAATACCCAATGTGCCAAATCAGTCTGATAAGAGATTGAAAGCTGATTGTAAAGTGTTGAAGTCTGATCTTTACTAGTTTTTGACCAATCTGTACTGGAAAGAAGTGCTGAAGGCAGCGTGAGTTAACCTGGCTGGAAGCATCAGAAGCACATGGGGCACATGGCCTGCATGTGTGTCTGAGGCCACTGGAAAGTGGACACTTCCAACGGAAACTCACAGTTCTTTGCCCACTCATAGTAACGTGTTTTCAGAAACGAGATCATCAGGAACTCACAATTCCATGTCATGGTTTTCTTGCTTTTGTATACAGATTGGACATTGGAATCACATTTTAAATTTTACTTAAAGAGGTAAAAATTTTAAAAGGTGATTTTATACCCTTCCGGAATGGAATCAAGTCTCATCACTAACATTTGCAACTATAATCCTAATGAAGTTTCATAAAATGCAAGGGTGGGGAGACGTGGCTATGATTTCAAGAGGGGCACGGCTGCCAGGAGCCTTGCGGGAAGCTTGAGTTTGCTGCGTTCCCCGTAGGTGGACCCTGCTGTCCTGCTTTCACTCTTACTTAGTTTTCTTAAATCTCTGTAACTGAGGAGACAGAGTTGGTGCTGGCATATGCTGTGCCTCCCACGTCGTACCTTTTCACATGTTAACAGGAATCCTGCATTTTAGGATAGGAAAGAAATGGTTCTTGTGGCAGAGGCCCTGAGCAGCAGCCTGGATTCGCGGCCAGGAGCACTGACTCCAAAGTCAGCAACTGTGGACCGTGGACCCCCAGTCCACATCTGTAAACCCCAGACCCCCGGTCCACATCTGTAAACCCCGGACCCCAGTCCACATCTGTAAACCCCAGACCCCAGTCCACATCTGTAAACCCCGGACCCCAGTCCACATCTGTAAACCCCGGACCCCCAGTCCACATCTGTAAACCCCAGACCCCCAGTCCACATCTGTAAACCCCAGACCCCCATGTCAACATCTGTAAACCCCGGACTCCCATGTCCACATCTGTAAACACTGGACCCCCATGTCCACGTCTGTAAGCCCTGGAGCCCCATGTCCACGTCTGTAAACTTTGGACCCCCCAGGTCCACATCTGTAAACCGTGGACCCCCAGGTCCACATCTGTAAACCCCAGACCCCCGGTCCACATCTGTAAACCCTGGACCCCCAGTCCACATCTAAACCCCAGACCCCCGGTCCACATCTGTAAACCCCGGACCCCCATGTCCACATCTGTAAACCCTGGACCCCCATGTCCACGTCTGTAAGCCCTGGACCCCCATGTCCACGTCTGTAAACTTTGGACCCCCAGGTCCACATCTGTAAACCGTGGACCCCCAGGTCCACATCTGTAAACCCCAGACCCCCGGTCCACATCTGTAAACCCCGGACCCCCGGTCCACATCTGTAAACCCCGGACCCCCACGTCCACATCTGTAAACCCTGGACCCCCAGGTTCACGTCTGTAAACTTTGGACCCCCATGTCCACATCTGTAAACCCTGGACCCCCATGTCCATGTCTGTAAACTTTGGACCCCCAGTCCACATTTGTAAATCCTGGACCCCCATGTCCACATCTGTAAACCCTGGACCCCCAGGTCCACATCTGTAAACCCCAGACCCCCAGGTTCACATCTGTAAACCCCGGACCCCCATGTCCATGTCTGTAAACCCCGGACCCCCATGTCCACGTCTGTAAACCCCGGCCCCCCAGGTTCACGTCTGTAAACCCCGGACCCCCAGGTCCAAATTTGTAAATCCTGGACCCCCAGGTCCACGTCTATAAACTTTGGACCCCCAGGTCCACATTTGTAAATCCTGGGCCCCCAGGTCCACATCTGCAAACCTTGGATCACCAGGTTCACATCTATAAACTTTGGACCCCCAGTTCCACATTTGTAAACCTTGGACCCCCAGGTCCACATCTGTAAATCCCAGACTCCCACATCCACATCTGTGAAGTGAGTAATGACAGACACACCACCAGGCTCTGATTCTAATCACAGCTGGGGTGTCCTGGGCATGTAGCTCATGTGTGGCACTGCACTCATTTAAATGACATGACTCCAGGAGTGGTGTTGATGCAGAGTGGACCTTTAGTAAACAGCTGTGAGTGACGTGTGTTATTGATAAAAAATGCACTCCAGCATCCCTAGATTTAAAAGGTGTTATTGGAGAAGGAGATGTTTGGATTGATGGGAAATTTAATGTTCTGTTTTATTGACATAGGTATGATTGTAAAGATGTATTTTTTCTCATTTATTATTCAAAAACGTAATAAAAGGCAACTCACAGATGTGACAACAGACATTCAAAGTAAAACAATATCTACAAGATAAACCAGGAGCAGAAGGGACCTGTCAGCCTGAGCCACCGTGTGCTTGAGATAAGCCAGGAATTTAGACTTGTGTCTGGGCAGCCTGAAAAAAACATGGGGACAGAGGATCAATTTGGTGACTCGGGTGCCCATTAGGTAAAAGCAGATGCTGTAGTTTCTGAAGCACAACTGTACCTAATCCCAGGTGACAAGGAGACCCACCGTGGGTGTTTACCAGGAGGCTGTAAAGCACGCAGGGACCAGAGGCTGCACACCAGCATCTCTGTAACCACAGCAACCAGCATCTTCCTCCCAGGCAGGGTGTCCCGAGACAGGCCGCACCAGAGGCCTGACATTTGGTGCAGTCATCTTTGGGGGGAATGGGAGTGTGGCACAGCACCTCCCTGATGAGAGGAAGGGGCAGCCCTCCCTGCACAGCACTGCCCTGATGGCTCTGAGGGCCGGGTCTGGCTGTGTCCCTGCTGTTCCCCAGAGCACAGCTTATGCCCCACATGTTTCCCCATGCCACTCAGCTTTCCTTAGAGGGATGAGCAGTATTTTCCTTAATTTTGAGAAAAAAATGTTTGTTTTTGAATTTTTTTTGGAAATACAAAATGCACTCATTTTATAACAGGATAAAAGCAGTAATCCAACCTTCTTGAGGTTTGCTGGAATCTTTCAGCTGCTTTTCCTGGGCCTCCAGCCCCTTGGGTCATGGGTGCTGGGCGTGTCCTGTGTTTAGGAAAAATGAGTGACTGACTTAGTTTCTGGGATGCTGTAACACACTGGCATAGATGGATGGCTACAAACAGCACCTTCACTTTTCACAGTGCTGCAGGCCACGATTCCAGATCCAGGGGCTGGCAGGTGTCTGGTGGGAACCTGTTCCCTGGCTTGCAGGAGGTACCTTCTTACTCTGTGCTCACGCCAGGGAGAGAGGGGCTCTGGGCTCTTCTCATCTTATCAGGGAGGAGAGAGGAGCTCTGGGCTCTTGCTCGTCTGATGGGGGAGAGAGGAGCTCTGGGCTCTTGCTCGTCTGATGGAGGAGAGAGGGAGCTCTGGGCTCTTGCTCGTCTGATGGAGGAGAGAGGAGCTCTGGGCCCTTGCTTGTCTGATGGAGGAGAGAGGAGCTCTGGGCTCTTGCTCGTCTGATGGAGGAGAGAGGAGCTCTGGGCTCTTGCTTGTCTGATGGAGGAGAGAGGAGCTCTGGGCTCTTGCTTGTCTGATGAGGGAGAGAGGAGCTCTGGGCTCTTGCTTGTCTGATGGAGGAGAGAGGAGCTCTGGGCTCTTGCTTGTCTGATGAGGGAGAGAGGAGCTCTGGGCTCTTGCTTGTCTGATGGAGGAGAGGAGCTCTGGGCTCTTGCTCGTCTGATGGAGGAGAGGAGCTCTGGGCTCTTGCTCGTCTGATGGAGAGAGGAGCTCTGGGCTCTTGCTCGTCTGATGGAGAGAGAGGAGCTCTGGGCTCTTGCTCGTCTGATGGAGGAGAGAGCTCTGGGCTCTTGCTTGTCTGATGGGGAGAGAGGAGCTCTGGGCTCTTGCTCGTCTGATGGAGGAGAGAGGAGCTCTGGGCTCTTGCTTGTCTGATGGAGGAGAGAGGAGCTCTGGGCTCTTGCTTGTCTGATGGGGGAGAGAGGAGCTCTGGGCTCTTGCTCGTCTGATGGAGGAGAGAGGAGCTCTGGGCTCTTGCTTGTCTGATGGGGGAGAGGGAGCTCTGGGCCCTTCTGGTTTTCTGGGGGTGCTCATCCGGCTGTAGGTTCTCCACCCACATGACCTCATCCCACCTGAATCACTTCCCAAAGACCACACCTCCTCATGCCGTCCCACTGAGGGTTAGGGCTTCAGCATGTGAATTTATGGGGAACAGGAACACCTGCTCCACACAGCGACTTTCTGAGAATGAACACGGGAGCCATTCCACATTAGGTGGGATGTTTGCTGGACATGGGGACTGTTCCACATCAGGTAGGATGTTTGCTGGACATGGGGACCGTTCCACATTAGGTGGGATGTTCGCTGGACATGGGGACCGTTCCACATCAGGTGGGATGTTTGCTGGACATGGTGACCGTTCCACATCAGGTAGGATGTTTGCTGGACATGGGGAGCATTCCACATCAGGTGGGATGTTTGCTGGGCATGAGCACCATTCCACATTAGGTGAGATGTTTGCTGGACACAGGGGCCATTCCACATTCAGTGTGATGTTTGCTGGGCATGGGAGCTGTTTCACATTAGGTGTAACGTTTGCTGGACATGGGGACTGTTCCACATTAGATGGGATGTTTGCTGGATGCTGTAGGTAGGTGGGATGCTCACTGGACTCAGGGGCTGTTCCACATTAGATGTCATGTTTGCTCGGCATGGGAGCTGTTTCACATTAGGTGTGACGTTTGCTGGACATGGGGACTGTTCCACGTTAGGTGGGATATTTGCTGGACATGGGGACCGTTCCACATCAGGTGGGATGTTTGCTGGACATGGGGACTGTTCCACATTAGGTGGGATGTTTGCTGGACATGGGGACTGTTCCACATTAGGTGGGATGTTTGCTGGACACAGAGGCTCTTCCACAATAGGTGTGATATTTGCTGGACATGAGGGCTGTAACATATTAGGTGCGATGTTTGCTGGACACGGGTGTCGTTTCACATTAAGTGGGATGTTTGCTGGACATGAGCACCTTTCTACATTAGGTGGGATATTTGCTGAACACAGGGGTCATTCCACATTAGGTGGAATTTTTGCTGGACATGAGCACCTTTCCACATTAGGTGCGATATTTGCTGGACACAGGATGTGTTCCACATTAGGTGGGAAGTTTGCTGGACACGGGCACTATTCCACATTAGCTATGATGTTTGCTTTGGGGTTCTGGTAAGATATACTTGTGTTACAGACATTTCCTATATTTCTAGCTTGTGAAGGTTTTTTTATCCAGAGTATGTTTTGAATTTTATGCTTTTGGGGACATCTGAGTTATTTTTTCCTCCCTTGATTTATCAATGAGACAGTCCCATTTTCCATTGCTGAGTCATTCTTCCATTCTACTGGATTTGATTGACAAATAACTTAATTAGAATGTTTTTATCTTCATAAGTATGGTTGTTATGAATTAGAGAGGATTGATGGTGTCCTAAGCTTGACCAGCTGTGAAAGAATACAGGTTAATCAGCACAGACCGGAAGAAGGTGGTGTGTGTGTTCCCAGATAATGCACGAGGTTAGTGAGGTGCTCTTTTAATGAATGACAGTTGTTCATTATAAGTGTTAACTGTGAAATCAACAAGTAAATCTTATTTGTCTGAGAGTGGAAAGCTACTGTCATATTTAAAAGACATACATTTGTAGGAAGAGAAAGCAAGGTTTTGATGACTTTTAATTTTCATAGAGAGTCTTTATTTTCTTTTTGGCGATTTTATTGCAAAATCTCTTCTATTAATCAATTTATGTTAAAGCCTGGGATAAAATCTAGACTACCTGGAGTGTTGGATGGAGATGGGTGAGTGAGGGACCAGCAAAATTAGCTGCTAGATACAAAGTTCTTGATATTACAATTAAGTGACTTGTCTTTCCTGAGTGGTTGAAAGAGGAGTGTGAGGTTCAGAATCAACCAAATAATTGAAAGGCTGGGCTGCAGCGGTGCATACGGTACTGTTTGATGTTTTTTCTTGGCACAAACTTACTTACTGTAACATATATGTGTGAACCTTGATAGAGAACTGAGCTGGTGTCGGCTTGCCCAACACAGGAAAGCCCGATGCTCACACAGAAGTTTTGGCAGTGAAGTAAAGGAAGGTGTTTATTTCACAGTGCTAAGCAAGGGGACCAGGCAGCTGCTGCTCTAATCCTGGCCTCCCCAATGGCTGAAGGCAAGGTTTTTTAAAGGCAGGGGTGCAGAAGCTACAGGCAACATCATAAATCCACCTATGCAGGCCACACATAAGTTTAAGCTTAAAAGGACAGGACATCCTATTGCAGGGGATCGCGGGTCATAGATGGATTCAAAGATCTTGTGGTTTTCAGTTGGTTAATGAAGAGAAGATTTGTTTAAAATTTGGGGGGTTAGCAGAAAAATGTTAACTTGCTAGGAAGACTGACTTTCTCCAATGCCCTCAGGAAAAAGTTAGAACAAAGGGCAACCTTTGAAGTTCTGTCTGCACTTCCCTCTAATCTGGGGAGAGAGTGTGTGTGTGTGTGTGTGTGTGTGTGTGTGTGTGTGTGTGGCAGGGGGGGGTGTCCCTTAGTCAGGGTCTGAGCCTCTGAAGGACAGTTCAAGGGCAATGTCCAGAAGTGATCTTTAATTTCCATAAGAAAGCAAACATCTGCCATTAAGTTCCTTGGCTACTGTTTTAGGTGATTACCTTCTTAACAAGCTACTTGACTACCCTGGGGCTGGCTAGATACCTGGAGTTTTTCTTAAAAGAGCTTTGGAATTTTTCTTTACTTTCATGCGTGGGGATTTGCAGGGGCCTAAAAGTGGGGGAATTTCTGCTTCATTTCAATTTCTCTGTGGAAGATCATGATTAGAAAATTATGAAAAATAAATTCATCTTTCTGTAAAACTAGGAAGCTATCATGAAATTATATTGATTGTTAATAGGTTAAGTCATTGTGAGAAATATATATGAATAAAATGATATATTTTTGCTTTTAGAAGAGACTTAGGATGATACCTAATAGATTCATTTTCTGGAAAAAAATTAAGTCCAATTTTATCAGAAATAGATTTCTGGAACTGTGACTTTTGCCCAAATTATAAGCTGGTTTGGAGGTAAGGAGGGCCCGGACATAAACACTTTGATCACCAAGTCAGAATAAATATTACTCAGATTGTATTACAGTATTAAATTCTAGTTTAGCCAGCATCACAAGTGTCAGGAATTTATATTAATATTAATCGTACGAACGTAAGCAATATAATTAAGAGTAATCTAAAACAGGATTTTTTTGGATTTCAAACAAAATAGTATTTGTAGTGAACATTACACAATTGTTTTATACAATCATAAAATCCATATTGGAAATTGATTAACCCTTTATTTTTTTTATTTTAAGTTCAGGGGTACAAGTGCGGTTTTGTTTCATAGATAAATGTGTATCGTGGGGATTTACTGTACAGATTATTTCCTTATCCAGATATTAAGCCCAGTACCCATTAGTTACTTTTCCTGCTCCTCTCCTCTCCGCCCCCGCCCACCCTCCACCTCCCATGGGCTCCAGTGGATGTTGTTCCCTTTTATGCATCCATGAGTTCTCATCATTTAGCTCCTACTTATAAGAGAGAACATGTGGTATTATTTTCTCTGTATTCCTTTGCTAAGGATAATGGCCTCCTGTTCCATCCATGTTCCTGCCTAGGAAAAGGTCTTGTTCTTTTCTATGGCTGCGTAGTATTCCATGGTGTATATGTACCATATTTTCTCTAACCAGTCTATCATTGATAGGCATTTAAGTTGATTCCATGCTTTTGTTATTGTGAATAGTGCTGCAATGAATAATACCCAGTAATGGGATTGTTGGGTCAAATGGTAGTTCTGTTTTTAGGTCTTTGAGGAATCACCACCCTGTCTTCCACAGTGGTTGAAATAATTTACGCTTTCACCAACAGCGTATAAGGATTCCTTTTTTTCTGCTACCTTGTCAACCTGTGTTATTTTTGAGTTTTTAATAGTCAGTATTTTGTATTAATGATAGAATATATATTAATATTAATCACTGATAATGTAAACAATGTAATCTAAAACATGACTTCAAATTGAATAAACTTGTTTGAGTTTGTTTTCACACTGCTATGAAGAACTGCCTGAGACTAGGTAATTTTTAAAGGAAAGAGTTTTAACTGACTCATAGTTCAGCAGGGCTGGAGAGGCATCAGGAGACTTACAGTCATGGCAGAAGGAGAAGCAGGTGTCTTAGAGCATATGAGGGCGCTAAAAACTCTACCATTTACAATATAAACCATCAGATCTTGTGAAAATTCACTCACTATCATGAGAACAATGTGGGGGGATCCGCCCCATGATCCAGTCCTACCTCAAATGTGGGGCACTATTCCAGATGTCCCCATGATCCAGTCCCCTCTCCTTCAGCACCTGGGGCTTACAATACAAGACGAGATTTGGGTGGGGACATCTATAGAATCAATATCAAACTCTTATTGATTAAAGTGTGAATATGATTTTTAGTATCAAACAGCGCTTTGATAAGATGATTCTGTTATTTTCTTTTTCCTCCATTATTGTCACTGAAAAATGTCTTTCCCCAAGGATTTTAACCTATAAAGCTTTCCAAGATTTGACAGGTTTTTTTTTTTTTTTTTACTGTTATTGGTTACATAAACTTACAAGTCTAGACACTTACCATATGTAACTTTGTGGGGTGTTTTGTTTTGGTTTTGCTTTTTAACAAACATGTCAGTATTTACCAAGCTGCCTAAGCAAAGCCTTTGGCCCCGAATCCTGTTTCAAAAATTTAAAAGCAGCTTCAGGACATAGTTTTATAAAAAGCAAAGCAAAGCCAAGGACCCAGGCAGCTGTCTGAGCCCATTTTTTTTTTTTTTTTTTTGTGGAATCTCACTTTGTCACCCAGGCTGGAGTTCAGTGGCGCAATTTCAGCTCACCGCAACCTCCCCAGGTTCAAGCGATTCTCTTTCTTCAGCCTCCTGAGTAGCTGGGACTACAGGCTCGTGCCACCATGCCTGGCTGATCTTTATATTTTTAGTAGAGATGGGGTTTCACCATGTTGGCCAGGATGGTCTCAATTTCCTGACCTTGAAATCTGCCCACTTCGGCCTCCCAAAGTGTGTGGACTACAGGCATGAGCCACTGGGCCCAGCCTGAGTCCATTTTTTTCTTAGAGGAAAGAGCCTTTTAAGGTGCACCAGTGGAAAAGTGGAAATGGTTTTTATGAACCATGCAGAGATAGTTACTTACAAATTTCTCACCTTAGATCCTGGAAAGGAGTTTTTTGTTTTTTTGGGGTTTTTTTTGCCCATTTCTTAAGAACCGTTAGACTCTGAAAAGGAGCATGAGGTGTTTGAAGAAACAGAACATGGCACATCTGAGGGGAACCGCGTTCCCGGGGTTATTCTTCCTCACTGCCTTGCGGTGTGCCAGTAAGTGTCCTTTCCAGGAACTGCAGGATGGCTACTAAGCCTTTGTCTGAAAAAAGCCAAACCTCTCCCTGGATCCCTAAGCTTAGTAACGCAGGCAGTGGCCACTTCTGTGGGCAGTATGAGCTGCTGATATTTCTGGTGGAAAAACACAAAGAAGATGTTGATGATGATGAAAAACAAAAAAAACTCTGTTGACGCGTGGGATTGGTGGGAATCATTGCAGGGAAGGCTGCCAGTCATTTTAATCACAAGCAATCATTTTTCGAAGTTAAGAGATGAGATTTAAACTGCTTTGCAGTTTGCCTCTTGCCACAAACTGTAGACTCAATAAGCCAGATCCTCCAAAAATCAAACCTTATTTAAGTCAAGAAGCTCATGCTCTTCCTGTGCTTAAGATATTTTTCCCAGCCTGCTCACAAAAAAATCCACGGAAGTGGTTTGAGATTCCCCTTGCTTTCAGGGGAAGCTGCCAGGAATCTGGATTGCACTGTGCCAAGGGGTGGGACACTTGCCTTTGAAGACCCCTGAGTTTTGCCCCCACTTAGGCACATGTGTTGGGTTGACCCCAGGTCTAGCGTCAATTTCCAGCCTTCTCATTTACCAGCTAATAGACTTCAAACCTTTTAGAAGACTTCACCTTCCATCAGCCATGAAGCGGGGCTTGTAAATCAGGTGTCCCAAGGCTTGTCCACAGCAGATGCTTGTGGAAGTGAAGGGAGCAGAATTACAGCCTCCCTGGAGAGCAGTCTGGCCCGAAACAGGCCGGGGGTGGACGCCCTCATCATCATCAGGCTGGCTTTGAATAATCAAAGCTTCCTTAATGAGGGTCATGGAAGACAACATGACTAGCACCAAACACAGGGCCTGATGGTGGACAGCATAGGGCGCTGACATCTCGTGCCTGGTGCACCGCAGACCATGACTCTGAACGTGTGGCTACACTCAGTCAAACCTCTTTGTTCATATTTGCAAATTGAATGTGGATTCCCATAGCCCTGTGCCTGAAGAGAGTGAAGAACCACCCAAAGCCAGCTCTTGACGCTGCCAAATGCAGAGGCCAGGAAGCAGGAGGACACGGGGCATACCGATGGTGCAGAGGCACATGAATCCCAGGCCTGGCTGCTCTCCAGAATGGCAGTTTTTAAATGTAGTGATCTTAAATGATGAAGAGTAAATGCCCAAAACAAACCAAGACATTTGATAGCCGCTATCATGTGCCGGAGGCACTCTCTCTGTGGCTGCTTCAGCTTGTGTGTGGTATGTCTGAAGCACTGTAATTCTGCCTCTCAAGATGGTGCCCAGCCAGCGAGCTAGCTCAGGCCGCAATCCCAGAATGGCTCAGACAACAGAAACTCATGTTCTTGTAGTTCTGGGGGCTGGGAGTTTGAGGACAAGGGGCCCACAGCCTGGTTGGTTTCTCCTGAGGCCCCTCTTTCTGGCTTATGGCGTAGCCTCTTCCCTGCACACTGGGGCCTCCCCACTGTGCATGCGTGGGCAGAACCCTGGCATCTCTTTCCCTTGTTACAAAGATGCCAGTCCTGTTGGATTAGGGTTCACTCAAGACCTCATTTAACCTGGATTATTTCTCTCTAGGCCATCTCCAAACTAGAGTCACTTTGGGCTGGGGCACCAATGTGTTGATTGATGTGTGCATATTTCAGTTTATAGCACCCACCAAACCACAGAAGCTGCCCAGAGCTGATGTCATGCTGTCGCTGAGGCCACAGGATACTGTCCCATTGCTGCAGGGAGGCTCTCACTCTCTGAGCGGTCACCTGAAGCTGGCCCACGTCATCTTCTTATTCTATGCACTGCAGCAAAAATGTTTAATTGACTATAATGCGTAATTCCTAAAGGTGTATTTGACTCAGAAAAAAATGCATTGGTAAAACTCCCTGTTTGAATATTTCCAGTGTTCAGAGCCCAGGTCACTGTCTTTATAAAATGATTGGTATCTGAAATAAGAGCCCCGGCTGCAGCCTACAGCCTTGCTCCTTTTACTATATAAACTTCCCTAATCAAATACTTTTTCATGAAAACATGTGTTTTTGGAAATGAAAAGTTATGACCTGGTTCCCAGCTCTCTCTCTCTATTTTTTCTAAGACAGTCTCGCTCTCGCCCAGGCTGGAGTGCAGTGGCACGATCCCAGCTCACTGCACCCTCTGCCTCCTGGGTTCAAGCGGTTGTCATGCTTCAGCCTCCTGAGTAGCTGAGATTGCTGGCATGTGCTGCCATGCCAGTCACAAACTCCTGGTCTCAAACAATCCCCCTGCCTTAGACTCTCAACATGCCAAGATTGCAGGCATGAGATGCAGCGTGTGGCCCTCTCTCTCAGTGTAACATTTTAGGGGCGTCACCTCATCATACTCACGCTGTGCCGCTGACACCAGGACAGGCAGCTCTCAATGCCTTCGTGGCATGAATCCAGCAAACCGAGCCTGAGAACAGATTGATGAGGGAGATGGGGTGTCTCCCGGCTTGCTGGTGCTCGGCTTTGGAAAGCACAGCTCCTGGGAGGCTTTCCTGAATGCTCCAAGTCCCCTATTGGTTCTCTAAACATTGCAGGAGCCTGGGTTGCCCCAGGTGCTGCTCAGGCAGGCCTGGGTGTCCTGTCTGGACTCCAGTGAAGACCCCGTGGAGGCTGGAAGCTCTTCAGGCTCTGGCTACCCCACGTGCTTCCCCCACTCCAAGGGATTTCTCTGTGGACCTGGCTTCTCCCCATGGAACCTGTGCTTTCCACTCCATGTGGCCAGGACGACTTGGGGAGCTTGTCTCACTCACGACCATTGGCCCTCAGGTCCACGATGCCCTGAAAACGCTCTTAGTAGAGCAGGTGCAGCTGGCAAGCAGTGAGGGACACAGGTAGCCCATCAGAAACCCAGAAAGACCCTGAGAAGTTCAACTGCGAATAAAGAGCTGAGCGACATTCGGACGAATTCTGTCTTAAGTGGAATGCAGCTGGCCACGTCTCAGGTCTGGAAGCCAAGTTTCAGTCTGCAGTGGGGCCTTCTCTTCCTGTTAATTTACTATAATGCGTAATTCCTAAAGGTGTATTTGACTCAGAAAAAATGCATTGGTAAAACTCCTGTTTGAATATTTCCAGTGTTCAGAGCCCAGGTCACTGTCTTTATAAAATGATTGGTATCTGAAATAAGAGCCCGGCTGCAGCCTACAGCCTTGCTCCTTTTACTATATAAACTTCCCTAATCAAATACTTTTCATGAAAACATGTGTTTTGGAAATGAAAAGTTATGACCTGGTTCCCAGCTCTCTCTCTATTTTTCTAAGACAGTCTCGCTCTCGCCCAGGCTGGAGTGCAGTGGCACGATCCCAGCTCACTGCACCCTCTGCCTCCTGGGTTCAAGCGGTTGTCATGCTTCAGCCTCCTGAGTAGCTGAGATTGCTGGCATGTGCTGCCATGCCAGTCACAAACTCCTGGTCTCAAACAATCCCCTGCCTTAGACTCTCAACATGCCAAGATTGCAGGCATGAGATGCAGCGTGTGGCCCTCTCTCAGTGTAACATTTTAGGGCGTCACCTCATCATACTCACGCTGTGCCGCTGACACCAGGACAGGCAGCTCTCAATGCCTTCGTGGCATGAATCCAGCAAACCGAGCCTGAGAACAGATTGATGAGGGAGATGGGGTGTCTCCCGGCTTGCTGGTGCTCGGCTTTGGAAAGCACAGCTCCTGGGAGGCTTTCCTGAATGCTCCAAGTCCCCTATTGGTTCTCTAAACATTGCAGGAGCCTGGGTTGCCCCAGGTGCTGCTCAGGCAGGCCTGGGTGTCCTGTCTGGACTCCAGTGAAGACCCCGTGGAGGCTGGAAGCTCTTCAGGCTCTGGCTACCCCACGTGCTTCCCCCACTCCAAGGGATTTCTCTGTGGACCTGGCTTCTCCCCATGGAACCTGTGCTTTCCACTCCATGTGGCCAGGACGACTTGGGGAGCTTGTCTCACTCACGACCATTGGCCCTCAGGTCCACGATGCCCTGAAAACGCTCTTAGTAGAGCAGGTGCAGCTGGCAAGCAGTGAGGGACACAGGTAGCCCATCAGAAACCCAGAAAGACCCTGAGAAGTTCAACTGCGAATAAAGAGCTGAGCGACATTCCGGACGAATTCTGTCTTAAGTGGAATGCAGCTGGCCACGTCTCAGGTCTGGAAGCCAAGTTTCAGTCTGCAGTGGGGCCTTCTCTTCCTGTTAATTTACTAGTTCTGGTGGGAAGCGTTCACCCTGCCTGGCCCCCTGGCTGGTTATGCGTCCTGGTTGAAGGAACTTCTGAAATTGCTTTGGAAGTCCTGGTCGTTCAGATGTTTCCTCAGGGGATGACCATGCATTTCCAGGCTGCTGGCCTCTGTGGCCTGCCCTGCCTAGGGAATGTGAATGCATGTGGCCTGCACGTCTGCCTGTGAGGCTGGGGTGTGCACAGGACTGGGGGGACTCCCAGCCACCCGCAGCTGCCCCTCACTGCCCCTGTGTTCTATGCCCACAGTTGTGCTTACCTTATGAAGGCAGGTCAGTAAGCACTGTCTCAGCTGAGGCTGCCGGGAGGAAATACTGTCAGCCAGGCAGCCATGGCAGCAGACATTCCTTCCCTCAGTTCTGGTGGCGGCATGTTCATGATCAAGGTGCAGCAGGTGTGGAATCTGCGGAGGACAGTGTCCCAGGTCACAGATGACGCCCTCTCCTGTGTCCTCACATGGGGAAAAGGGTGAGGGCCTCCCTGGGCTCCATTATCCAGGGCACTAATCCCATTTGCAGGAGCCCCACCCTCTCTACCGAGTCACCTCCCAAAGCCATCACCTTGGGGGTTAAGATTTACAGTGTGAATCTTGGGGACACAAATGATCAGCCGTGGCATGTAGAAAACCCACGGATGACTAATCAGCGTGAAGCCCAGGGAAGCAGGGGACACCTCATCAAGGGGAGAGTGATGCCACCTGGGAGCACGACACCCCACACGCCCGTATTATCATTTCAGGGACTTTGTGGAGAGGGAGTGAGGATGGGGCCTGGTGCTGGTTTTGGGGTCACACAGGTCCCAGGGGCTCTGTCGTTACTATAAGTGTACTATTCTCATAGGGATCTGTGGGGTAGGGCTCTATTGCCCACTCCAGTTTTCCGTGAGGGGATGAGGGCGGAGCTGGGTGATTTCCCTGAGGTCTCAGGGCTGGTATTTGGCAGAGTGAGGCTTGAACTTGGGTATTCTGGGTCCTGAGCCAGCCTCACTGTCTCTCCGCTGTGGAGGAACATGGGGTGTTTTCATAACATTTTGTGTTTTAAATGGTGTTTTTTTGCTATGTAAGCACATAACAGTGTGGCCATCAACTCAATGAGAAGAACCATCTCCCGTTTCCATTACAAGGAAACCCAGATTCAGAGCCCACGCAGCACTCGGCCAGCCCCACGTTGTAGTGGGGAGCAGAGACTGGGGCGACGGGAAACTCTGGGCCTCAGCACTTGTCGCTCTGCCGAAAGAGTTCCTGGACCCGGCATTGCAGGGTAGGTGACAGCGCCTCTGCTCCTGGGGAGGCCCTGCAGGGTCCCTTTGGCCTCCCTGCCAACTGGAAGGCAGGAAAGGGCACCTGATCCGTCCTTTTCACCGGCTCTTCCCGTCCTTTGTGCCCGAAGGCTTATTCCCAACAGTGGTCTGGCCCAGCAGTCTGGCTTCCCTTCCAACTCCCAGAACCACCCCTGGTGCCCCTCCAGGGCCCCTGCACTCCATGTGCCTGCTCGGAGGCCTCCTGAGGCTCTGGCCCTGCCCTTCCTTCCCTCACTCAGCCGAGCCAGGAGCTGACTCCCCTCCCTTCCCTCATTCAGCCAGGCTGGGAGCTGACTCCCAGGTTGTCCTCCTGTAGTTCTGGCCCCCTTGTTTTTTTTAAATTCCCTGCCTTGGCCAGGTGTGGTGACTGATGCCTATAATCCCAGCACTTTGGGAGGCTGAGGTGGGCAGATGATTCGAGGTCAGGTGTTCAAGACCAACCTGGCCAACAGAAGGCCCACCAAACCTGTCTATACTAAAAATACAAAAATTAGGTAGGCATGGTAGCACGCACCTGTAATCCCAACTACTCAGAGGCTGAGGCAGGAGAATCACTTGAATCCAGGGTGGAGGTTGCAGTGAGCAGAGATCGCACCATTGCACTCCAGCCTGTGCAACAGAGGGACACTCTGTCTCAAAATTAAATAAATGATAAGTTCTCTGTCCTCTTCATTGAAGGTGTGGCAGGAATGTGGTTTGGTTTCCTTGGATCTGTCATTGTTGAGTTTGGGGCTCTGCTATGTGTCACCTGGAAAAGGCGGTTTCTACTGGGGTGGGACCGAGGAGCTTTTACATGGGGGCTGGGTCATGATTTCTAAAACAGATGTGGGAGTGACAGGGAGGGCTCAACTGTGATTAGAGAAAGGTGTTTGTTAAAATTGAGTGTTGGAAGTTGAATACTTTTTAAATTAACTCATTTTTAAAATCCATAACTATATTTCCCAACAAAATTGAATTTGGGCTGAAGAAACGCATTTGGATCTGATTTATTTTAGGCTTGATAAAGATGACTGTGTGGGCACACTGATTGGGACTCTGGGATTCGATGCATCTGATGGTTAGAAGAAAGCCTATATTATTAAAAAAATATAATCCAAAATACTGGTGTTGTAATCAGAAGGGATATTTCTTATATGATTAATGGGAATTCAGACCGCCATAACCTTTATAAGAGATTAGACCAATGCTAGAATGTTTTTCCTATGGCCATACTCAAAGACATGGGTAAATATTAGCAAAAATTTGGAAACAACCTTCACGTTCTAACATAGAAGAAGGAGAAAATGAGCTGTGTACCAGCATCTGACAGAAAACCAGAATCTGACAACAAAAATTCTGGTTTTGAAGAATATTTAATAACATGAGTAAAGTACTTACCATATAAAAATTCCTGAAAACTGTGACTCAAGGCCAAATGCTAATGACATTTAGACAAAAGCTTGATGCTTATGTTTAGATTTTAGATGATTTCTTGTTTTATATTTTGAATTATATTTTGAAAAAATTCTGAAACAAATTCATATTAAGTTTATAATTTGTAAGCATACTGCAAACATTGTGGAAAAATTTACAAGCTTAATTTTGTTTAAGAATGGCTTAGAAAAATATATCAGAGTATTTTGCGGTTTTTTAGATTATTTAGGAATGTCCATATTCTAACTACATATATATATATTTTTGCCATTAAATTGGAATTTTAGAAAATCGTTTTTCATAAGAACCCTTTGCAAAGTGAATTTACATTTTCTTTAAGGATTTAAAGATCTTTAAGGTTCCGAGAGGTTGCCATACAGTTTTTGGTGTATATTAACTGAATAATGAAATTATGCATCATAAGGTGGCTCACCAACAAACTGAAGGGTTATACAGTTAACTTTTCTCTGAAGACAAAAAGTACAATACGTAAGCCATGAGTTCGGAGCATCACGTGCCTCATAACTTTAAACGTAATAGAAGGTAAGTCGGTAGGCTTAGTCAGCACGTCCGTTAAACATGGAGATGTTCAAGAAAGAAACTGGATGGAGTGCTCCTGCGCAGACAGCAGAAGGGAAGCTTGCGTTCTCCTGTGGCTGTGATAGATGTTTGTGAATCATTTGGGTCTAGAGAAGAACGTCTTTTGTAAAAGTGCCATACAAAGATAAAATGTGGCGTTACTCCCTTGAAGAGCTGAAAAGGGCAAACGTTGCACCTGCTTGTTCTGCAAGCCTTGGTTTCCCAGGGTTTCGGGCTGAGTGCAGCGGCCTCGGGGAAGTGGTAGTGGCTGTTTCCTTGGCTACTGGAGGGGCTTTGCCAGGGCAGGAGGGGGCTTCCACTGTCATGCCTATGTTCCTGGAGTCGGGACAGTTCTAGGCATGGGCAGAATGAGGGAAGGGAGGTTAGAGAACTGAAAAGCAAGGCAGGCCGGCCCTTCATGAGAGACCCGGCTGGAGGAGGAGACACTGGGAACGTGGCATGGGAGCTGCAGGCAGGCCGGGCACACCCAGGTTTCTGAAAAGCCGAGGGGCTCACATCTCCATCCTGCCCGGATTCCTCTTCATGTTCTCATAGAGACTTTGCTGGGGGAAGCAGAACTACACAGGATAAAGACCATTTTTCCTGAGGTTGGATTCATGCTCACAGGACGGCATCCCCTGTGCAGGGGCCTCCAGGGTGTGGGACTGCCGGCCACACCAGGGCCACGAGCTGCTTGAGTCAGTGCAGTCGCCACTCTCCAGCCACAGTTCTCCCGTTTATAAACTGGGGAAAACAGTCTCTCCCATTCTCTGCTGCTGTTCTCTGTAAAAAGTTGTTTCGAGAGAAGGGTGAAAAGAAAACACATATCATGTGCTGGAAAGGACAGAAAGGTTCCATGAACAGACATGAGTCATGCATGGACACGTGGCCATCCTCACCAGGGCTCTGTCTGAAATTGGCAATTGGAGAATTTCTGTAAAATCTGTGCATTCAGGTTTTTAATTTACTGTTTCACCACTCTGAGTCTCTCTCCTGTTAATATCTATCAAACTCCCTGTTTCTGATTCCACAATTTCTTTACAAAAAGCTACAGACATGATAGCACTAAGATTAAGGAATGGCAAAAGGAACCAGGTGTGTGGTGGGTTTCAGCAAGGCGCTCAGGACTGTGAGCGGGGCGCTCCAGGCTGCCTGGGAGGGAGGTGTATTTGTGCAGACAGCATCTGATAGGCTTCAGAATCCACCTCTCCTGCCCCTACCCATGCTCCCCTTCATTTGTCCCCCGGATGCTACACACTGGTCACTCTGAGCCATTGGGTGTCTTCATCTTGTTATTTGGTCTTTGAAACCCAGCCTCCCCAACAGTCACCAGCACCCCTGTGCATAGGCATTACTGCATTCCAGCCTGTGCGGTGCTGGGCCCTGCTGACCCGTGTACCCTTCCCCCTCATTGAGGGTCTGTGCAGTGCTGGGCCCTCCTGACCCGTGCACCCTTCCCCTCATTGAGGGTCTGTGCAGTGCTGGGCCCTCCTGACTGTGCACCCTTCCCCCTCACTGAGGGTCTGTGCAGTGCTGGGCCCTCCTGACCAGTGCACCCTTCATTGTCACTGAGGGTCTGTGCAGTGCCGGGCCCTCCTGACCCCATGCACCTGTGCTCCTCGATGAGGGTCTGTGCAGATGCAGCTTTCTGTCTCCGTTGCTAGCTCAGCTAGCGACAACACAGAGAACTACATGCATGTTTGTTATTTGAATGGCATAACAGATAAGGCAAGGCAAGGTAATTAGGTGGAAATTTGGAATACCTGGAGCCGGGACAATATTCCACACAAAGCCTGTCTTTATTCTGTTATTACCACCAGCACGGCTTGTTCCCTGCACCATGTCCCTTTCCCCTGCATTCAGAATGTGAGGAATGATACTGAGTAAATTAATGAGGGGAGTCACGGAAGAATAAAGATGAGGCAAAAGAAAGGAGGGGGGCTTCCAGCGGGTGCGTTTTCACTGCCCTGCGCCGGAAAGGCACTTAGGAATATAATGAATATAAACTCACACTGTCTGGACACAGATGGAGAATGCGGCGGAGCATTCGAGTGGATGATTAAAGAGAAAAACAAATCAGGAGATAAAATTACTGTTTATGGGCCAGGAGGGCCGTGTAGTAAAGTTTGGTGGAATTGTTTTTTAGAAAGAATGCTGTGAGAACCCTAGAACTGTGAAGACGGTGAAGATGATGATGATATTACTGAGCCTTCTTTTTTCTCTGAGACTCCTGAACGCTCCTCCCCACACTGTCATGCTTTGACTCAACGTTGTAAATGAAGGATTCCTGCTTTGTCTGTCCCCATCCTCCTGGCCCCCTCCAGAAGCTACAGGAAATAAACGCTCTTTCCATCCTGGTCCCTTTGCCACCCACAAATACAAGAAGTTGCGTCTGGGTAAACGTTACATTTTGCTTCTGCTGTCCTTCCCTCATGCTGTGAACACAGGTGCTGTCAGTGGTTTCACTGTCGGCTGAAGTAGCCCACGCTCTAGGGTCCATCCAGTGAACATCCAGCCCATAGGAAAACCACAGACGGCCTGTGCTCACAGCACAAAGGAAGGAGAAACAAAAGCAGAAATTAATATTTACCTAGATGCAATTTCTCTGTATTTGTGAGTGGCAAAGGGACCAGGATGGAAAGAGTGTTTATTTCCTGTAGCGTCTAGAGGTGGCCAGGAGGAAGAGGACAGACTAAGCAACCAGAAACACAGCTTCCCCCCAGCCACATCCAGAAACACAGCTTCCCCCAGCCACTGTCCAGAAACACAGCTTTCCGCAGACACCATCCAGAAACACAGCTTCCCCTCCCAGCCACCGTCCAGAAACACAGCTTCCCCTCCCAGACACCATCCAGAAACACAGCTTCCCCTCCCAGCCACCATCCAGAAACACAGCTTCCCCCAGCCACCATCAAGAAACACAGCTTCCCCCAGCCACCATCCAGAAACACAGCTTCCCCCAGCCACCATCCAGAAACACGGCTTCCCCTCCCAGACACCGTCCAGAAACACAGCTTCCCCTCCCAGCCACCATCCAGAAACACAGCTTCCTCCAGCCACCATCCAGAAACACAGCTTCCCCTCCCAGCCACCGTCCAGAAACACAGCTTCCCCTCCCAGCCACCGTCCAGAAACACAGCTTCCCCTCCCAGCCACCATCCAGAAACACAGCTTCCCCTCCCAGACACCGTCCAGAAACACAGCTTCTCCAGCCACCATCCAGAAACACAGCTTCCTCCAGCCACCATCCAGAAACACAGCTTCCTCCAGCCACCATCCAGAAACACAGCTTCCCCTCCCAGCCACCGTCCAGAAACACAGCTTCCCCTCCCAGCCACCATCCAGAAACACAGCTTCCTCCAGCCACCATCCAGAAACACAGCTTCCTCCAGCCACCATCCAGAAACACAGCTTCCCCTCCCAGCCACCGTCCAGAAACACAGCTTCCCCTCCCAGCCACCATCCAGAAACACAGCTTCCTCCAGCCACCATCCAGAAACACAGCTTCCTCCAGCCACCATCCAGAAACACAGCTTCCCCTCCCAGCCACCATCCAGAAACACGGCTTCCCCCAGCCACCATCCAGAAACACAGCTTCCCCTCCCAGCCACCATCCAGAAACACAGCTTCCTCCAGCCACCATCCAGAAACACAGCTTCCTCCAGCCACCATCCAGAAACACGGCTTCCCCTCCCAGCCACCATCCAGAAACAGCTTCCTCCAGCCACCATCCAGAAACACGGCTTCCCCTCCCAGCCACCGTCCAGAAACACAGCTTCCTCCCAACCACCATCCAGAAACACGCTTCCTCCCAGCCACCGTCCAGAAACACAGCTTCCCCTCCCAGCCACCATCCAGAAACACAGCTTCCAGCCACCATCCAGAAACACAGCTTCCTCCCAGCCACCATCCAGAAACACGGCTTCCCCCAGCCACCATCCAGAAACACAGCTTCCTCCCAGCCACCATCCAGAAACACGGCTTCAGCCACCATCCAGAAACACAGCTTCCTCCAGCCACCATCCAGAAACACGGCTTCCCCTCCCAGCCACCATCCAGAAACAGCTTCCTCCAGCCACCATCCAGAAACACGGCTTCCCCTCCCAGCCACCGTCCAGAAACACAGCTTCCTCAGCCACCATCCAGAAACACAACTTCCCCAGCCACCATCCAGAAACACGGCTTCCTCAGCCACCGTCAGAAACACAGCTTCCTCCAGCCACCGTCCAGAAACACAGCTTCCTCCAGCCACCATCCAGAACACAGCTTCCAGCCACCATCCAGAAACACAGCTTCCTCCCAGCCACCATCCAGAAACAGAGCTTCCTCCAGCCACCATCCAGAAACACGGCTTCCCCAGCCACATCCAGAAACACAGCTTCTCCAGCCACCGTCCAGAAACACGGCTTCCTCTCACCCAGCATCCAGAAACACGGCTTCCTCCCAGCCACCGTCAGAAACACAGCTTCCCCTCCCAGCCACCGTCCAGAAACACAGCTTCCTCCAGCCACCGTCCAGAAACACAGCTTCCTCCAGCCACCATCCAGAAACACGGCTTCCCCTCCCAGCCACCATCCAGAAACACAGCTTCCTCCAGCCACCATCCAGAAACACAGCTTCCCCCCAGCCACCATCCAGAAACACGGCTTCCCCCAGCCACCGTCCAGAAACACGGCTTCCCCCAGCCACCGTCCAGAAACACGGCTTCCCCCAGCCACCATCCAGAAACACGGCTTCCCCCAGCCACCGTCCAGAAACAGAGCTTCCTCCAGCCACCGTCCAGAAGCACGGCTTCCCCCAGCCACCATCCAGAAACACGGCTTCCCCCAGCCACCATCCAGAAACAGAGCTTCCTCCAGCCACCATCCAGAAACACGGCTTCTCCCAGCCACCATCGAGAAACACGGCTTCCCCCCAGCCACCATCCAGAAACACAGCTTCACCCAGCCACCATCCAGAAACATGTCTTCCCCTCCCAACCACCATCCCTTCAGGGAGCCACTGTTTTGATTCCCCTCCAGCGAGTTATTAATTGTATCTGGTGTAGTGGACCCTAGAGCGTGGGCTTGCTGGCTGCAGTTCTGCGCACCCAGTGTGGGGCCTGGGGACCTGGCTGAGTCCCCAGGCATGTGGGGTGTCCTCATGCATCGACTCCACTGTGGTCTCCCATCCTGTGGCTGTGCCCACTTCATCCATCGCAGCCTCAACGGACCTCTCTCTCTCTCACACTTTTCTCTCCTCCTCTTCTCTGGTTTGAAACTCTTACCAGTAATGCTGCTATGAACATCATCTGCATATTTTTGGTGAATCTGTGGATGTATTCTGTTGTGTGTGGGTAGCCCCAGAGTGCCAGGTTGCAGAGCGTGCCTGTGTCCACTCTAACACGTCTGGGCAGACAGTTCACTCCACCTACCTACATACCACTGCCAGGCCAGGAAAGCACCTGCCCCGACCTCCAGAGCCACGAGAGTAGGAAGCTACTTTTAAGAAGGGCTGAAATGAGTCCTTTGCCCATTTTCCTAGTGTGCTGTCTTCACATATTCCAGATATGAGACTCTTTACAAACACGTTTCAAATACCTCCTGCTCTGTGGGACTTTTTTTCATTCTCTTAAATGGAATCTTTGATGATCAGAGGTTCTTAAACTGTAATTCAGTCCCGTTCATCCATACTATCCTTCGTAGTTAGAACTTCCATTAGGTTCTGGAAATGTTACGGTGTATATTTAGACCTGTAATATCTCTGGAATTGTGTGTGTGCGTGTGTGCACGTGTGTGTGCAGGGAGATGGGAGGTCTAACCTTCATTCCTTTTCCCAAGGGATGTCCAGTTGATCCAGCACCAGCGACTGAAGGGACCAGACATCCCCCCATCCTGCAGTGCAGCCTTTTATTGCTCCAGCCCCCGTACGAGGGTGGGCCTGCTTCAGGGCTGCTGATCTCCCTGTCAAACACCGAGCCAATTCCACACTGCAGCAATTAGTGTTATCACTGTATCTTGCTCTTCTTTTCCTCTGATAAATTCTTCCTCTTCAGAATTGGGTTTATGTTCCAACCCCGCATTTCCAGATGAATTTTAAAATCTGCTTCTTGGATTTTAAAGAAAAACTAATTGGGCTTTGATTAGGGATTTATGGAATACGTAAATTAAACTTGGGACATTTGACATCCTTATATTCGGTCTTTCAAACACATTTACACAGTAGTTTCTTCTGTTTCTTTAGGCCCTCTGAGATTCCTCCTGTTTTATAGTTTTCTGTGTATTTGGACATCTTCCTTAGCTCTGTCACAGGTATTTGATATTTCCTCATGCTAATATAAACTTTATGCAAGTCAAAAAATGATATTTGTTTAAATTGTAAAATAATTTACAGGTTTTTTACTGCTATTGTATGGAAATAAAATTTTTATTAACTTTCATTCTAGTGATCTTACTATATGTATTTCTAATTTATTTTTATATAGACATTTTAGATTTTCTACATTTAAGTTGGCTGCAAATGCTAGTTTTATTATCTTTCTTTTGAAATTCATACACTGAATTTCATTTAATGTTTTTCTCAAGATGATTATATAATTTTTATACTTTTTTTTTAAAGATGGGATCTCACACTGTCACCCAGGCCGGAGTCCTCTGATGAGATCACAGCTCACTACAGTTTTGAACTCCTGACTCAGGCTCTCCTCCTGCCTCAGTCTCCCTAGTCACTGAGACTACAGGCAAGTTGGACCAGCTCAGCTAATTGTTTTAGAGCCAGGGTCTTGCTTTGTCTCCCAGGCTGAACTTGAACTCCAGGCCTTGAGTGATCCTCCCACCTCAACTTCCCAATATAGTGGTATAGTGATTGATTTCTTTTTTTTTTTTTTTTAAATTTTTATTGCATTATAGGTTTGGGGGTACATGTGCAGAATGAGCAAGATAGTTGCATAGGTACACACATGGCAGTGTGCTTTGCTGCTTTCCTCCCCTCACCCACACTTGGTATTCATCCCCAGGCTATCCCCCAGCCCCCACTGTCCCTCCCCATTCCCCCAACAGTCCCCAGTGTATAGTAGACCGCCTCTCTGTGTCCATGTGTTCTCATTTTCTCACCCACCTATGAGTGAGTATATGCGGTATTTCTTTTCTGTTCTTGTGTCAGTTTGCTGAGAATGATGTTCTCCAGATTCATCCATGTCCTACAAAGGACACAAACTCATCATTTTGATTGCTGCATAATATTCCATGGTGTATATGTGCCACATTTTCCCAGTCCAGTCTATCATCGTTGGGCATTTGGGTTGGTTCAGGTCTTTGCTATTGTAAACAGTGCTGCAATGAACATTCGTGTGCATGTGTCCTTATAGTAGAACGATTTATAGTCCTTTGGATAGATACCCAGTAATGGGATTGCTGGGTCAAATGGAATTTCTATTTCTAGGTCCCTGAGGAATCGCCACACTGTCTTCCACAATGGTTGAACTAATTTACACTCCCACCAACAGTGTAAGAGTGTTCCTATTTCTCCACATCCTCTCCAGCATCTGCTGTCTCCAGATTTTTAATGATCGCCATTCTAACTGGCGTGAGATGGTATCTCAATGTGGTTTTGATTTGCATCTCTCTAATGACCAATGACGATGAGCACTTTTTCATATGTTTGTTGGCCTCATGTATGTCTTCTTTTGTAAAGTTTCTGTTCATATCCTTTGCCCATTTTGAATGGGCTTGTTTTTTTCCTGTAAATCTGTTTGAGTTCTTTGTAAATTCTGGATATCAACCCTTTGTCAGATGTGTAAACTGCAAAGATTTTTCCCATTCTGATGGTTGCCGATTCACTCTAGTGACTGTTTCTTTTGCCGTGCAGAAGCTGTGGAGTTTGATTAGGTCCCATTTGTCTATTTTGGCTTTTGTTGCCAATGCTTTTGGTGTTTTGTTCATGAAGTCCTTGCCTACTCCTATGTCCTGAATGGTTTTGCCTAGATTTTCTTCTAGGGTTTTTATGGTGTCAGGTCTTATGTTTAAGTCTTTAATCCATCTGGAGTTAATTTTAGTGTAAGGTGTCAGGAAGGGGTCCAGTTTCTGCTTTCTGCACATGGCTAGCCAGTTTTCCCAACACCATTTATTAAATAGGAATCCTTTCCCCATTGCCTGTTTTGTCTGGTTTATCAAAGATAATATGGTTGTAGATGTGTTGTGTTGCCTCCGATGCCTCTGTTCTGTTCCATTGGTCTATATCTCTGTTTTGGTACCAGTACCATGCTGTTTTGATTACTGTAGCCTTGTAGTATAGTTTGAAGTCTGGTAGCGTGATGCCTCCGCTGTGTTCTTTTGCTTAGAATTGACTTGGCTATGCGGGCTCTTTTTGGTTCCATATGAAATTCATGGTGGTTTTCCAGTTCTGTGAAGAAATTCAATGGTAGTTTGATGGGGATAGCATTGATTGTGTAAATTACTTTGGGCAGTATAGCCATTTTCACGATATTGATTCTTCCTAACCACGAACATGGAATGTTTCTCCATCTGTTTGTGTCCTCTCTTATTTCGTTGAGCAGTTGTTTGTAGTTTTCCTTAAAGGGTCCTTACATTCCTAGTGAGTTGTATTCCTAGGTATTTTATTTTCTTTGTAGCAATTGTGAATGGCAGTTCGTTCTTGATTTGGTTCTCTTTAAGTCTGTTATTGGTGTATAGGAATGCTTGTGATTTTTGAACATTGATTTTATATCCTGAGACTTTGCTGAAGTTGCTTATCAGTTGCAGGAGCTTTTGGGCTGAGGTGATGGGGTCTTCTAGGTATACTATCATGTCGTCTGCAAATAGAGACAATTTGGCTTCCACCTTTCCTATTTGAATACCCTTTATTTCTTTTTCTTGCCTGATTGCTCTGGCTAGAACTTCCAGTACTATGTTGAATAGAAGTGGTGAGAGGGCATCCTTGTCTAGTGCCGGTTCAAAGGGAATGCTTCCAGTTTTGCCCATTAAGTATGATATTGGCTGTTGGTTTGTCATAAATAGCTTTTATTACTTTGAGATATGTTCCATCAATACCAAGTTTATGCAAGTCAAAAATGATATTTGTTTAAATTGTAAAATAATTTACAGGTTTTTACTGCTATTGTATGGAAATAAAATTTTATTAACTTTCATTCTAGTGATCTTACTATATGTATTTCTAATTTATTTTTATATAGACATTTTAGATTTTCTACATTTAAGTTGGCTGCAAATGCTAGTTTTATTATCTTTCTTTGAAATTCATACTGAATTTCATTTAATGTTTTCTCAAGATGATTATATAATTTTTATACTTTTTTTTAAAGATGGGATCTCACACTGTCACCCAGGCCGGAGTCCTCTGATGAGATCACAGCTCACTACAGTTTTGAACTCCTGACTCAGGCTCTCCTCCTGCCTCAGTCTCCCTAGTCACTGAGACTACAGGCAAGTTGGACCAGCTCAGCTAATTGTTTTAGAGCCAGGGTCTTGCTTTGTCTCAGGCTGAACTTGAACTCCAGGCCTTGAGTGATCCTCCCACCTCAACTTCCCAATATAGTGGTATAGTGATTGATTTCTTTTTTTTTTTTTTTTAAATTTTTATTGCATTATAGGTTTGGGGTACATGTGCAGAATGAGCAAGATAGTTGCATAGGTACACACATGGCAGTGTGTTTGCTGCTTTCTTCCCTTCACCCACACTTGGTATTCATCCCAGGCTATCCCCCAGCCCCCACTGTCCCTCCCCATTCCCCCAACAGTCCCCAGTGTATAGTAGACCGCCTCTCTGTGTCCATGTGTTCTCATTTTTCTCACCCACCTATGGTGAGTATATGCAGTATTTCTTTTCTGTTCTTGTGTCAGTTTGCTGAGAATGATGTTCTCCAGATTCATCCATGTCCCTACAAAGGACACAAACTCATCATTTTGATTGCTGCATAATATTCCATGGTGTATATGTGCCACATTTTCCCAGTCCAGTCTATCATCGTTGGGCATTTGGGTTGGTTCCAGGTCTTTGCTATTGTAAACAGTGCTGCAATGAACATTCGTGTGCATGTGTCCTTATAGTAGAACGATTTATAGTCCTTTGGATAGATACCCAGTAATGGGATTGCTGGGTCAAATGGAATTTCTATTTCTAGGTCCCTGAGGAATCGCCACACTGTCTTCCACAATGGTTGAACTAATTTACACTCCCACCAACAGTGTAGAGTGTTCCTATTTCTCCACATCCTCTCCAGCATCTGCTGTCTCCAGATTTTTAATGATCGCCATTCTAACTGGCGTGAGATGGTATCTCAATGTGGTTTTGATTTGCATCTCTCTAATGACCAATGACGATGAGCACTTTTTCATATGTTTGTTGGCCTCATGTATGTCTTCTTTTGTAAAGTTTCTGTTCATATCCTTTGCCCATTTTGAATGGGCTTGTTTTATTTTTCCTGTAAATCTGTTTGAGTTCTTTGTAAATTCTGGATATCAGCCCTTTGTCAGATGTGTAAACTGCAAAGATTTTTCCCATTCTGATGGTTGCCGATTCACTCTAGTGACTGTTTCTTTTGCCGTGCAGAAGCTGTGGAGTTTGATTAGGTCCCATTTGTCTATTTTGGCTTTTGTTGCCAATGCTTTTGGTGTTTTGTTCATGAAGTCCTTGCCTACTCCTATGTCCTGAATGGTTTTGCCTAGAT
This sequence comes from Saguinus midas, assembly GCA_021498475.1. NCBI lineage: Eukaryota > Metazoa > Chordata > Mammalia > Primates > Cebidae > Saguinus > Saguinus midas. Next base: position 16,584,551 of record CM038405.1, on the reverse strand, counting down.
TTTCTTCTAGGGTTTTTATGGTGTCAGGTCTTACGTTTAAGTCTTTAATCCATCTGGAGTTAATTTTAGTGTAAGGTGTCAGGAAGGGGTCCAGTTTCTGCTTTCTGCACATGGCTAGCCAGTTTTCCCAACACCATTTATTAAATAGGAATCCTTTCCCCATTGCCTGTTTTGTCTGGTTTATCAAAGATAATATGGTTGTAGATGTGTTGTGTTGCCTCCGATGCCTCTGTTCTGTTCCATTGGTCTATATCTCTGTTTTGGTACCAGTACCATGCTGTTTTGATTACTGTAGCCTTGTAGTATAGTTTGAAGTCTGGTAGCGTGATGCCTCCGCTGTGTTCTTTTGCTTAGAATTGACTTGGCTATGCGGGCTCTTTTTGGTTCCATATGAAATTCATGGTGGTTTTCCAGTTCTGTGAAGAAATTCAATGGTAGTTTGATGGGGATAGCATTGATTGTGTAAATTACTTTGGGCAGTATAGCCATTTTCACGATATTGATTCTTCCTAACCACGAACATGGAATGTTTCTCCATCTGTTTGTGTCCTCTCTTATTTCGTTGAGCAGTTGTTTGTAGTTTTCCTTAAAGAGGTCCCTTACATTCCTAGTGAGTTGTATTCCTAGGTATTTTATTTTCTTTGTAGCAATTGTGAATGGCAGTTCGTTCTTGATTTGGTTCTCTTTAAGTCTGTTATTGGTGTATAGGAATGCTTGTGATTTTTGAACATTGATTTTATATCCTGAGACTTTGCTGAAGTTGCTTATCAGTTGCAGGAGCTTTTGGGCTGAGGTGATGGGGTCTTCTAGGTATACTATCATGTCGTCTGCAAATAGAGACAATTTGGCTTCCACCTTTCCTATTTGAATACCCTTTATTTCTTTTTCTTGCCTGATTGCTCTGGCTAGAACTTCCAGTACTATGTTGAATAGAAGTGGTGAGAGAGGGCATCCTTGTCTAGTGCCGGTTCAAAGGGAATGCTTCCAGTTTTGCCCATTAAGTATGATATTGGCTGTTGGTTTGTCATAAATAGCTTTTATTACTTTGAGATATGTTCCATCAATACCAAGTTTATTGAGGGTTTTAGCATAAAGGGCTGTTGAATTTTGTCAAATGCCTTCTCTGCATCAATTGAGATAATCATGTGATTTTGTTTTGCTTCTGTTTATGTGGTGAATTTTGGAGTAGGTGTGATGTGGTGCTGAGAAGAATGTATATTCTGTGGATTTGGGGTGGAGAGTTCTGTAAATGTCTATCAGGTTTGCTTGTTCCAGGTCTGAGTTCAAGTCCTGGATATCCTTGTTAATTTTCTGTCTGGTTGATCTGTCTGCTATTGACAGTGGAGTGTTAAAGTCTCCCACTATTATTGTGTGGGAGTCTAAGTCCTTTGTAAGTCATTAAGAACTTGCCTTATATATCTGGGTGCTCCTACATTGGGTCCATATATATTTAGAATCGTTATCTCTTCTTGTTGTATCGATCCTTTTACCATTATGTAATGACCTTCTTTGTCCCTTTTGATCTTTGTTACTTTAAAGTCTATTTTATCAGAGATGAGAATTGCAACTCCTGCTTTTTTGCTCTCCATTTGCTTGGTAAATCTTCCTCCATCCCTTTATTTTGAGCCTTTGTGTATCTTTGCATGTGAGGTGGGTTTCCTGGATACAGCACACCGATGGGTTTTGGTTTTTATCCAATTTGCCAGTCTGTGTCTTTTGATTGGTGCATTTAGCCCATTTACATTCAGGGTTAATATTGTTATGTGTGAATTTGATACTGCCATTTTGATGCTAGCTGGCTGTTTTGCCCATTGGTTCATGTACATTCTTCATTTTGTTGATGGTCTTTAGCATTTGGTATGCTTTTAGGATGGCTGGAACTGGTTGTTTCTTTCTATGTGTAGTGCCTCTTTCAGGAGCTCTTGTAAAGCAGGCCTAGTGGTGACAAAATCTCTGAGTACTTGCTTGTTCGTGAAGGATTTTATTTTTCCTTCACTTATGAAGCTCAGTTTGGCTGGATATGAAATTCTGGGTTGAAAGCTCTTTTCTTTAAGGATGTTGAATATTGGCCCCCACTCTCTTCTGGCTTGTAGAGTCTCTGCCGAGAGATCTGCTGTGAGTCTGATGGGCTTCCCTTTGTGGGTGACCTGACCTTTCTCTCTGGCTGCCCTTAGTATTTTCTCCTTCGTTTCAACCCTAGTGAATCTGACGATTATGTGCCTTGGGGTTGCTCTTCTTGCAGAGTATCTTTGTGGTGTTCTCTGTATTTCCTGGAGTTGAGTATTGACCTGTCTTGCTAGGTTGGGGAAATTTTCCTGGATAATATCCTGAAGAGTGTTTTCCAGCTTGGATTCATTCTCTTTGTCACATTCTGGTACACCTATCAAATGTAGGTTGGGTCTCTTCACATAGTCCCACATTTCTTGGAGATTTTGTTCATTCCTTTTTGCACTTTTTTCTTTAATCTTGGTTTCTCGTTTTATTTCATTGAGTTGATCTTCAACTTCTGATATTCTTTCTTCTGCTTGGTCAATTCGGCTGTTGAAACTTGTGCATGCTTGAAGTTCTCGTGTTGTGTTTTCAGCTCCTTCAATTCATTCATATTCCTCTCTAAGTTGTCCATTCTCGTTATCAATTCCTCGAATCTTTTTCAAATCTTTTTCTAGGTTCTTAGTTTCTTTGCACTGGTTTAGAACATGTTCCTTTAGCTCACTGAAGTTTCTCATTATCCACTTTCTGAAGTCTGATTCCGTCATTTCGTCACATTCATTCTCTGTCCAGCTTTGTTCCCTTGCTGGTGAGGAGTTTTGGTCCTTTTTTGGAGGTGAGGTGTTTTGGTTTGGTGTTTTCCTCCTTTTTGCTGGTTTCTTCCCATCTTTATGGATTTATCCGCCTGTCGTCTTAGTATTGGCTGATTTTTCAATTGGGTCTCTGTGTGGACACTGAGATTGTTGATGATGAAGTATTTCTGTTACTTAGTTTTCCTCTAATGATCTATCCTCTGCTGTATGAGTGCTGAGGTCCACTCCAGGCCCTGCTTGTCTGGGGTATACCTGCAGCAGCTGCAGAACAATGAGGGATGATACCAGTTTCTTCTTCTACTGCCCTTGTTCCAGAATGATGCCAGCCAAACGTCAGTCTGATTAGTCCTTTTCTGGGGTGACTCCTTGGACATACAGGGGTCAGAGAGCTGCTTGAGGAGACAGTCTGTGCTTTATAGGAGCTCCAGTGCTGAGCTGTGAGCTCCGTTGTTCATTCAGGGTTGTTGGGAGGTTGTTTATGTCTGCTGCAATAGAACTCATAAAACACCACTCTTTTTTTTTTTCACCCTTAGATGCTCTGTCTCAGGGAGTTGGGGCTTTCTTTATGAGTATCTGTTGCACTGTCCTGCCCCATTAGATGGCAGTCTATTCACTATTTGCCTGCCGGGGCTCTGACCTGCTAGCGCGGGTCCGCGCTGTTGCTGCTGGGCTCCCTTCTGCTGTGGAGTGCGGAGTCTCTCTGTTATGACAGGTTGCCTTGGCAACGGCAGGCAGTCCTGGGCGGTACTTAAGTGGGGGTGCACTTCGTCATCAATGGTGGACGCCCCTCCCTGACTGGGCTGCACCGTCTGGCAACAAAACTCTCAGCCCCAAGTGCCTCCAGTCGCCACCCTGCTTGTCCCGTGAGCGTGGGACCCGCCGAGCCCGATCACCCAGCTCCCTGCCTCAGAGTCCATCCTCTCTCTCTCTCTCTTCCTCTCCCCAAGCTGAAAGGTCGACTCTCTCACTGGCGCCCCAGGAGCTTGCCGATAGGGCACTGGGATCCGTGCAATCTCCCGTGCCACTGCCCACTACACCGGCTCAGATCACGCTTCCCAGGAAACTCCTGGTCTGACTCATTGTCCAAGTCCCGTTCAATCAGATGGACATGCCAATCTGCCCTTCCAAATCTCAGATTGCCGGTTTAACAGGGCACCCAGACCAGTGAGTTCCACGCTGGGTCCCGCTGCGGCGCCCGGCGAGAGGCGGCGGGGCCGGCTGCGTTAAGCGGATGCTAGCGTTTTGTGTCTCTCCCACACCTGGGACTTTCAACGCTCTGTGGGCATAAAAGGAACATCCAAGAATGCGGCTAGGACTCACCCTCTGCGCCTTCACCGAGAGCTGCAATCCTGAGTCACCTCTCTGACGCCATCTTGCCTCCCTTCAGTGATTGATTTCTTAATTATAAATGACATTTTCATTCCTGAAATCAATACAATAATTTAATTATTTTAACATATTATGTAGTATTTGCTAATGTTTTATTTGGTGTTTTTGTATTTACGTTTAGAATAGATTGTCTGTATTTTTTAATTCCTTTGGTTTGGAATTAAGGTTAATCTGCCTGCTATTGACAGTGGAGTGTTAAAGTCTCCCACTATTATTGTGTGGGAGTCTAAGTCCCTTTGTAAGTCATTAAGAACTTGCCTTATATATCTGGGTGCTCCTACATTGGGTCCATATATATTTAGAATCGTTATCTCTTCTTGTTGTATCGATCCTTTTACCATTATGTAATGACCTTCTTTGTCCCTTTTGATCTTTGTTGCTTTAAAGTCTATTTTATCAGAGATGAGAATTGCAACTCCTGCTTTTTGCTCTCCATTTGCTTGGTAAATCTTCCTCCATCCCTTTATTTTGAGCCTTTGTGTATCTTTGCATGTGAGGTGGGTTTCCTGGATACAGCACACCGATGGGTTTTGGTTTTTATCCAATTTGCCAGTCTGTGTCTTTTGATTGGTGCATTTAGCCCATTTACATTCAGGGTTAATATTGTTATGTGTGAATTTGATACTGCCATTTTGATGCTAGCTGGCTGTTTTGCCCATTGGTTCATGTACATTCTTCATTTTGTTGATGGTCTTTAGCATTTGGTATGCTTTTAGGATGGCTGGAACTGGTTGTTTCTTTCTATGTGTAGTGCCTCTTTCAGGAGCTCTTGTAAAGCAGGCCTAGTGGTGACAAAATCTCTGAGTACTTGCTTGTTCGTGAAGGATTTTATTTTTCCTTCACTTATGAAGCTCAGTTTGGCTGGATATGAAATTCTGGGTTGAAAGCTCTTTTCTTTAAGGATGTTGAATATTGGCCCCACTCTTCTGGCTTGTAGAGTCTCTGCCGAGAGATCTGCTGTGAGTCTGATGGGCTTCCCTTTGTGGGTGACCTGACCTTTCTCTCTGGCTGCCCTTAGTATTTTCTCCTTCGTTTCAACCCTAGTGAATCTGATGATTATGTGCCTTGGGGTTGCTCTTCTTGCAGAGTATCTTTGTGGTGTTCTCTGTATTTCCTGGAGTTGAGTATTGACCTGTCTTGCTAGGTTGGGGAAATTTTCCTGGATAATATCCTGAAGAGTGTTTTCCAGCTTGGATTCATTCTCTTTGTCACATTCTGGTACACCTATCAAAGCGTAGGTTGGGTCTCTTCACATAGTCCCACATTTCTTGGAGATTTTGTTCATTCCTTTTTGCTTTTTCTTTAATCTTGGTTTCTCGTTTTATTTCATTGAGTTGATCTTCAACTTCTGATATTCTTTCTTCTGCTTGGTCAATTCGGCTGTTGAAACTTGTGCATGCTTGAAGTTCTCGTGTTGTGTTTTCAGCTCCTTCAATTCATTCATATTCCTCTCTAAGTTGTCCATTCTCGTTATCAATTCCTCGAATCTTTTTCAAATCTTTTTCAAGGTTCTTAGTTTCTTTGCACTGGTTTAGAACATGTTCCTTTAGCTCACTGAAGTTTCTCATTATCCACTTTCTGAAGTCTGATTCCGTCATTTCGTCACATTCATTCTCTGTCCAGCTTTGTTCCCTTGCTGGTGAGGAGTTTTGGTCCTTTTTTGGAGGTGAGGTGTTTTGGTTTGGTGTTTTCCTCCTTTTGCGCTGGTTTCTTCCCATCTTTATGGATTTATCCGCCTGTCGTCTTAGTATTGGCTGATTTTTCAATTGGGTCTCTGTGTGGACACTGAGATTGTTGATGATGAATATTTCTGTTACTTAGTTTTCCTCTAATGATCTATCCTCTCTGCTGTATGAGTGCTGAGGTCCACTCCAGGCCCTGCTTGTCTGGGGTATACCTGCAGCAGCTGCAGACAATGAGGATGATACCAGTTTCTTCTTCTACTGCCCTTGTTCCAGAATGATGCCAGCCAAATGTCAGTCTGATTAGTCCTTTTCTGGGGTGACTCCTTGGACATACAGGGGTCAGAGAGCTGCTTGAGGAGACAGTCTGTGCTTTATAGGAGCTCCAGTGCTGAGCTGTGAGCTCCGTTGTTCATTCAGGGTTGTTGGGAGGTTGTTTATGTCTGCTGCAATAGAACTCATAAAACACCACTCTTTTTTTCACCCTTAGATGCTCTGTCTCAGGGAGTTGGGGCTTTCTTTATGAGTATCTGTTGCACTGTCCTGCCCCATTAGATGGCAGTCTATTCACTATTTGCCTGCCGGGCTCTGACCTGCTAGCGCGGGTCCGCTGTTGCTGCTGGGCTCCCTTCTGCTGTGGAGTCGGAGTCTCTCTGTTATGACAGGTTGCCTTGGCAACGGCAGGCAGTCCTGGGCGGTACTTAGTGGGGGTGCACTTCGTCATCAATGGTGGACGCCCCTCCTGACTGGGCTGCACCGTGCCTGGCAACAAAACTCTCAGCCCCAAGTGCCTCCAGTCGCCACCCTGCTTGTCCCCGTGAGTGGGACCCGCCGAGCCCGATCACCCAGCTCCCTGCCTCAGAGTCCATCTCTCTCTCTCTCTTCCTCTCCCCAAGCTGAAAGGTCGACTCTCTCACTGGCGCCCCAGGAGCCTTGCCGATGGGGCACTGGGATCCGTGCAATCTCCGTGCCACTGCCCACTACCCGGCTCAGATCACGCTTCCCAGGAAACTCCTGGTCTGGCTCATTGTCCAAGTCCCGTTCAATCAGATGGACATGCCAATCTGCCCTTCAAATCTCAGATTGCCGGTTTAACAGGGCACCCAGACCAGTGAGTTCACGCTGGGTCCGCTGCGGCGCCCGGCCAAGAGGCGGCGGAGCCGGCTGCGTTACCGGATGCTAGCGTTTTGTGTCTCTCCCACACCTGGGACTTTCAACGCTCTGTGGGCATAAAGGAACATCCAAGAATGCGGCTAGGACTCACCCTCTGCGCCTTCACCGAGCTGCAATCCTGAGTCACCTCTCTGACGCCATCTTGCCTCCCTTCAGTGATTGATTTCTTAATTATAAATGACATTTTCATTCCTGAAATCAATACAATAATTTAATTATTTTAACATATTATGTAGTATTTGCTAATGTTTTATTTGGTGTTTTTGTATTTACGTTTAGAATAGATTGTCTGTATTTTTAATTCCTTTGGTTTGGAATTAAGGTTAATCTGGCCCCAAGACAAGTTTGAGAAGTGTTTCTTTTCTTTACTTTGAGGAATTGATATACTTTATATTATTTGTTCTGCTTGGTCAATTCGCTGTTGAAACTTGTGCATGCTTCTCATGAAGTTCTCGTGTTGTGTTTTTCAGCTCCTTCAATTCATTCATATTCCTCTCTAAGTTGTCCATTCTCGTTATCAATTCTCGAATCTTTTTTCAAATCTTTTTCTAGGTTCTTAGTTTCTTTGCACTGGTTTAGAACATGTTCCTTTAGCTCACTGAAGTTTCTCATTATCCACTTTCTGAAGTCTGATTCCGTCATTTCGTCACATTCATTCTCTGTCCAGCTTTGTTCCTTGCTGGTGAGGAGTTTTGGTCCTTTTGGAGGTGAGGTGTTTTGGTTTCGGTGTTTTCCTCCTTTTGCGCTGGTTTCTTCCCATCTTTATGGATTTATCCGCCTGTCGCCTTAGTATTGGCTGATTTTTCAATTGGGTCTCTGTGTGGACACTGAGATTGTTGATGATGAAGTATTTCTGTTACTTAGTTTTCCTCTAATGATCTATCCTCTGCTGTATGAGTGCTGAGGTCCACCCAGGCCCTGCTTGTCTGGGGTATACCTGCAGCAGCTGCAGAACAATGAGGGATGATACCAGTTTCTTCTGCTGCCCTTGTTCCAGAATGATGCCAGCCAAATGTCAGTCTGATTAGTCCTTTTCTGGGGTGACTCTTGATATACAGGGGTCAGGAGCTGCTTGAGGAGACAGTCTGTGCTTTATAGGAGCTCCAGTGCTGAGCTGTGAGTCCGTTGTTCATTCAGGGTTGTTGGGAGGTTGTTTATGTCTGCTGCAATAGAACTCATAAAACACCACTCTTTTTTTTCACCCTTAGATGCTCTGTCTCAGGAGTTGGGGCTTTTATGAGTATCTGTTGCACTGTCCTGCCCCACTAGATGGCAGTCTATTCACTATTTGCCTGCCGGGCTCTGACCTGCTAGCGCGGGTCCGCTGTTGCTGCTGGGCCCCTTCTGCTGTGGAGTGCGGAGTCTCTGTTATGACAGGTTGCCTTGGCAACGGCAGGCAGTCCTGGGCGGTACTAGTGGGGTGCACTGTCATCAATGGTGGACGCCTCCCTGACTGGGCTGCACCGTCTGGCAACAAAACTCTCAGCCCCAAGTGCCTCCAGTCGCCACCCTGCTTGTCCCGTGAGCGTGGGACCCGCCGAGCCCGATCACCCAGCTCCCTGCCTCAGAGTCCATCCTCTCTCTCTCTCTCTTCCTCTCCCCAAGCTGAAAGGTCGACTCTCTCACTGGCGCCCCAGGAGCTTGCCGATAGGGCACTGGGATCCGTGGCGATCTCCCGTGCCACTGCCCACTACCCGGCTCAGATCACGCTTCCCAGGAAACTCCTGGTCTGACTCATTGTCCAAGTCCCGTTCAATCAGATGGACATGCCAATCTGCCCTTCCAAATCTCAGATTGCCGGTTTAACAGGGCACCCAGACCAGTGAGTTCCACGCTGGGTCCCGCTGCGGCGCGCCGGAAGAGGGCGGGGAGCCGCTGCGTTAGCGGATGCTAGCGTTTTGTGTCTCTCCCACACCTGGGACTTTCAACGCTCTGTGGGCATAAAGGAACATCCAAGAATGCGGCTAGGACTCACCCTCTGCGCCTTCACCGAGAGCTGCAATCCTGAGTCACCTCTCTGACGCCATCTTGCCTCCCTTCAGTGATTGATTTCTTAATTATAAATGACATTTTCATTCCTGAAATCAATACAATAATTTAATTATTTTAACATATTATGTAGTATTTGCTAATGTTTTATTTGGTGTTTTTGTATTTACGTTTAGAATAGATTGTCTGTATTTTTTAATTCCTTTGGTTTGGAATTAAGGTTAATCTGGCCCCAAGACAAGTTTGAGAAGTGTTTCTTTTTCTTTACTTTGAGGAATTGATATACTTTATATTATTTGTTCTTTAAATATTGAAAGTATTTCTGGAGAAGCCATCTACTTCTAGTGCTTCTTTTATGTGAAGGTATAATTACATATTTGATATCTTGTCTAGACATAGGACTGTTGAGATTTTTTTTTAAATTTCTTCTTGTGTTAGTTTTTATAAGTTGTGTTTTCCAAGGAATTTTTCCATTCATTTGGATTTACAAATTTTTGATATGAAAAAATATTATTATTTTTTTCCTTGCTAATTTTTTTATTGCATTTTAGGTTTTGGGGTACATGTGCAGAACGTGCAAGATAGTTGCATAGGTACACACGTGGCAGTGTGTTTTGCTGCCTTCCTCCCTTTCACCCACATTTGGCATTTCTCCCCATGCTATCCCTCCCCCACTCCCCCCATGCTCTCCCTCCCCTATTCCCCCCGATAGATCCCAGTGTGTAATGCTCCCTTCCCTGTGTCCATGTGTTCTCAATGTTTATCACCCGCCTATGAGTGAGGATATGTGGTGTTTCATTTTCTGTTCTTGTGTCCGTTTGCTGAGAATGATGTTCTCCAGATTCATCTGTGTCCCTACAAAGGACACGAACTCATCATTTTTGATGGCTGCATAATATTCTATGGTGTATATGTGCCACATTTTCCCTGTCCAGTCTATCATCAATGGGCATTTGGGTTGGTTCCAGGTCTTTGCTATTGTAAACAGTGCTGCAATGAACATTCGTGTGCATGTGTCCTTATAGTAGAACGATTTATAGTCCTTTGCATATATACCCAGTACTGGGATTGCTGGGTCAAATGGAATTTCTATTTCTAGGTCCTTGAGGAATTGCCACACTGTCTTCCACAATGGTTGAACTAATTTACACTCCCACCAGCTGTGTAAAAGTGTTCCTATTTCTCCACATCCTCTCAGCATCTGTTGTCTCCAGATTTTTAATGATCGCCATTCTAACTGGCGAGATGGTATCTCAATGTGGTTTTGATTTGCATCTCTCTAATGACCAGTGATGATGAGCATTTTTTCATGTGTTTGTTGGCCTCATGTATGTCTTCTTTTGTAAAGTGTCTGTTCATATCCTTTGCCCATTTTTGAATGGGCTTGTTTGTTTTTTTCTTGTAAATCTGTTTGAGTTCTTCGTAAATTCTGGATATCAGCCCTTTGTCAGATGGGTAAACTGCAAAAATTTTTTCCCATTCTGTTGGTTGCCGATTCACTCTAGTGACTGTTTCTTTTGCTGTGCAGAAGCTGTGGAGTTTGATTAGGTCCCATTTGTCTATTTTGGCTTTTGTTGCCAATGCTTTTGGTGTTTTGGTCATGAAGTCCTTGCCTACTCCTATGTCCTGAATGGTTTTGCCTAGATTTTCTTCTAGGGTTTTTATGGTGCTGGGTCTTATGTTTAAGTCTTTAATCCATCTGGAGTTAATTTTAGTGTAAGGTGTCAGGAAGGGGTCCAGTTTCTGCTTTCTGCACATGGCTAGCCAGTTTTCCCAACACCATTTATTAAACAGGGAATCCTTTCCCCATTGCTTGTTTTTGTCAGGTTTATCAAAGATTATATGGTTGTAGATATGTTGTGTTGCCTCCGATGCCTCTGTTCTGTTTTATTGGTCTATATCTCTGTTTTGGTACCAGTACCATGCTGTTTTGATAACTGTAGCCTTGTAGTATAGTTTGAAGTCTGGTAGTGTGATGCCTCCCACTGTGTTCGTTTTGCTTAGGATTGACTTGGCTATGCAGGCTCTCTTTTGGTTCCATATGAAGTTCAAGGTGGTTTTTTTCCAGTTCTGTGAAGAAAGTCAATGGTAGCTTTATGGGGATAGCATTGAGTCTGTAAATTACTTTGGGCAGTATGGCCATTTTCACGATATTGATTCTTGCTAACTGTGAACATGGTATGTTTCTCCATCTGTTTGTGTCCTCTCTTATTTTGTTGAGCAGTGGTTTGTAATTTTCCTTGAAGAGGTCCCTTACGTTTCTTATAAGTTGTATTCCTAGGTATTTTATTCTCTTTGTAGCAATTGTGAATGGCAGTTCGTTCTTGATTTGGCTCTCCTTAAGTCTGTTATTGGTGTATAGGAATGCTTGTGATTTTTGCACATTGATTTTATATACTGAGACTTTGCTGAAGTTGCTTATCAGTTTCAGGAGTTTTTGGGCTGAGACGATGGGGTCTTCTAGGTATAATATCATGTCGTCTGCAAATAGCGACAATTTGGCTTCCTCCTTTCCTATATGAATACCCTTCATTTCTTTTTCTTGCCTGTTTGCTCTGGCTAGAACTTCCAGTACTATATTGAATAGAAGTGGTGAAAGGGCATCCTTGTCTAGTGCCGGATTTCAAAGGGAATGCTTCCAGTTTTTGCCCATTCAGTATGATATTGGCTGTTGGTTTTCATAAATAGCTTTTATTATTTTGAGATACGTTCCATCAATACCGAGTTTATTGAGGGTTTTTAGCATAAAGGGCTGTTGAATTTTGTCAAAGGCCTTCTGTGTCAATTGAGATAATCATGTGGTTTTGTTTTGGTTCTGTTTATGTGGTGAATTACATTTATAGACTTGCATATGTTGAACCAGCCTTGCATCCCAGGATGAATCCTACTTGATCATGATGGATAAGTTTTTTAATGTGCTGTTGCAATCGTCTTGCCAGTATTTTATTGAAGATTTTGCATCTATGTTCATCATGGATATTGGCCTGAAGTATGTCTTCTTTTGTAAAGTGTCTGTTCATATCCTTTGCCCATTTTGAATGGGCTTGTTTATTTTTCTTGTAAATCTGTTTGAGTTCTTTGTAAATTCTGGATATCAGCCCTTTGTCAGATGGGTAAACTGCAAAATTTTTCCCATTCTGTTGGTTGCCGATTCACTCTAGTGACTGTTTCTTTTGCTGCAGAAGCTGTGGAGTTTGATTAGGTCCCATTTGTCTATTTTGGCTTTTGTTGCCAATGCTTTTGGTGTTTTGGTCATGAAGTCCTTGCCTACTCCTATGTCCTGAATGGTTTTGCCTAGATTTTCTTCTAGGGTTTTTATGGTGTCAGGTCTTATGTTTAAGTCTTTAATCCATCTGGAGTTAATTTTAGTGTAAGGTGTCAGGAAGGGGTCCAGTTTCTGCTTTCTGCACATGGCTAGCCAGTTTTCCCAACACCATTTATTAAACAGGGAATCCTTTCCCCATTGCTTGTTTTGTCAGGTTTATCAAAGATTATATGGTTGTAGATATGTTGTGTTGCCTCCGATGCCTCTGTTCTGTTCCATTGGTCTATATCTCTGTTTTGGTACCAGTACCATGCTGTTTTGATTACTGTAGCCTTGTAGTATAGTTTGAAGTCTGGTAGTGTGATGCCTCCACTGTGTTCTTTTGCTTAGAATTGACTTGGCTATGGGCTCTCTTTTGGTTCCATATGAAGTTCATGGTGGTTTTCCAGTTCTGTGAAGAAATTCAATGGTAGCTTGATGGGGATAGCATTGAGTCTGTAAATTACTTTGGGCAGTATGGCCATTTTCACGATATTGATTCTTCTAACCACGAACATGGAATGTTTCTCCATCTGTTTGTGTCCTCTCTTATTTTGTTGAGCAGTGGTTTGTAATTTTCCTTGAAGAGGTCCCTTACGTTTCCTTATAAGTTGTATTCCTAGGTATTTTATTCTCTTTGTAGCAATTGTGAATGGCAGTTCATTCTTGATTTGGCTCTCTTTAAGTCTGTTATTGGTGTATAGGAATGCTTGTGATTTTTGCACATTGATTTTATATCCTGAGACTTTGCTGAAGTTGCTTATCAGTTTCAGGAGTTTTTGGGCTGAGGTGATGGTGTCTTCTTGGTATACTATCATGTCGTCTGCCAATAGAGACAATTTGGCTTCCTCCTTTCTTATTTGAATATCCTTTATTTCTTTTTCTTGCCTGATTGCTCTGGCTAGAACTTCCAGTACTATATTGAATAGAAGTGGTGAAAGGGCATCCTTGTCTAGTGCCGGATTTCAAAGGGAATGCTTCCAGTTTTGCCCATTCAGTATGATATTGGCTGTTGGTTTGTCATAAATAGCTTTTATTATTTTGAGATATGTTCCATCAATACCGAGTTTATTGAGGTTTTAGCATAAAGGGCTGTTGAATTTTGTCAAATGCCTTCTCTGCATCAATTGAGATAATCATGTGGTTTTGTTTTGCTTCTGTTTATGTGGTGAATTACATTTATAGACTTGCATGTTGAACCAGCCTTGCATCCCAGGATGAATCCTACTTGATCATGATGGATAAGTTTTTAATGTGCTGTTGCAATCGGTTTGCCAGTATTTTATTGAAGATTTTTGCATCTATGTTCATCATGGATATTGGCCTGAAGTTTTCTTTTCTTGTTGAGTCTCTGCCGGGTTTTGGTATCAGGATGATGTTGGTCTCATAAAATGATTTGGGAAGGTTCCCTCTTTTTATTATTTGGAATAGTTTCAGAAGGAATGGTACCAGATCCTCTTTGTGTGTCTGGTAGAATTCGGCTGTGAACCCATCTGGACCTGGGCTTTTTGTGTGGTAGGCTCTTAATTGCTGCCTCAACTTCAGACCTTGTTATTGGTCTATTCATAGTTTCTTCTTCCTGGTTTAGGCTTGGGAGGACACAGGTGTCAGGAATTTATCCATTTCTTCCTGGTTTACTAGTTTATGTGCATAGAGTTGTTTGTAGTATTCTCTGATGATGGTTTGAATTTCTGTGGAATCTGTGGTGATTTCCCTTTATCATTTTTATTGCATCTATTTGGTTGTTCTCTCTTTTCTTTTTATCAGTCTGGCTAGTGGTCTATTTTGTTGATCTTTTCAAAAACCAGCTCTTGGATTTATTGATTTTTGAAGGGTTTTTTTGTCTCTATCTCCTTCAGTTCTGCTCTGATCTTAGTTATTTCTTGTCTTCTGCTAGGTTTTGAGTTTTTTGATCTTGCTCCTCTAGCTCTTTCAATTTTGATGATAGGTGTCAATTTTGGATCTCTCCACTCTTCTCATGTGGGCACTTATTGCTATATATTTTCCTCTACAGACTGCTTTAAATGTGTCCCAGAGATTCTGGTATGTTGTGTCTTCATTCTCGTTGGTTTCAAAGAACTTCTTTATTTCTGCCTTCATTTCATTGTTTATCAATCAACATTCAAAGCCAGTTGTTCAGTTTCCATGAAGCTGTGCGGTTCTGAGTTATTTTCTGAATTCTGAGTTCTAACTTGATTGCACTATGGTCTGAGACTGTTTGTTATGATTTCAGTTGTTTTGCATTTGCTGAGGTGCTTTACTTTATGTGGTCAATTACATTTATAGACTTGCATGTTGAACCAGCCTTGCATCCCAGGATGAATCCTACTTGATCATGATGGATAAGTTTTTAATGTGCTGTTGCAATCGGTTTGCCAGTATTTTATTGAAGATTTTTGCATCTATGTTCATCATGGATATTGGCCTGAAGTTTTCTTTTCTTGTTGAGTCTCTGCCGGGTTTTGGTATCAGGATGATGTTGGTCTCATAAAATGATTTGGGAAGGTTCCCTCTTTTTATTATTTGGAATAGTTTCAGAAGGAATGGTACCAGATCCTCTTTGTGTGTCTGGTAGAATTCGGCTGTGAACCCATCTGGACCTGGGCTTTTTTGTGTGGTAGGCTCTTAATTGCTGCCTCAACTTCAGACCTTGTTATTGGTCTATTCATAGTTTCTTCTTCCTGGTTTAGGCTTGGGAGGACACAGGTGTCAGGAATTTATCCATTTCTTCCTGGTTTACTAGTTTATGTGCATAGAGTTGTTTGTAGTATTCTCTGATGATGGTTTGAATTTCTGTGGAATCTGTGGTGATTTCCCTTTATCATTTTTATTGCATCTATTTGGTTGTTCTCTCTTTTCTTTTTATCAGTCTGGCTAGTGGTCTGTCTATTTTGTTGATCTTTTCAAAAACCAGCTCTTGGATTTATTGATTTTTGAAGGGTTTTTTTGTCTCTATCTCCTTCAGTTCTGCTCTGATCTTAGTTATTTCTTGTCTTCTGCTAGGTTTTGAGTTTTTTGATCTTGCTCCTCTAGCTCTTTCAATTTTGATGATAGGTGTCAATTTTGGATCTCTCCACTCTTCTCATGTGGGCACTTATTGCTATATATTTTCCTCTACAGACTGCTTTAAATGTGTCCCAGAGATTCTGGTATGTTGTGTCTTCATTCTCGTTGGTTTCAAAGAACTTCTTTATTTCTGCCTTCATTTCATTGTTTATCAATCAACATTCAAAGCCAGTTGTTCAGTTTCCATGAAGCTGTGCGGTTCTGAGTTATTTTCTGAATTCTGAGTTCTAACTTGATTGCACTATGGTCTGAGACTGTTTGTTATGATTTCAGTTGTTTTGCATTTGCTGAGGTGCTTTACTTTATGTGGTCAATTTTGGAGTAGGTGTGATGTGGTGCTGAGAAGAATGTATATTCTGTGGATTTGGGGTGGAGTTCTGTAAATGTCTATCAGGTTTGCTTGTTCCAGGTCTGAGTTCAAGTCCTGGATATCCTTGTTAATTTTCTGTCTGGTTGATCTGTCTGATATTGACAGTGGAGTGTTAAAGTCTCCCACTATTATTGTGTGGGAGTCTAAGTCTCTTTGTAAGTCATTAAGAACTTGCCTTATATATCTGGGTGCTCCTGTATTGGGTCCATATATATTTAGGATCGTTAGCTCTTCTTGTTGTATTGATCCTTTTACCATTATGTAATGACCTTCTTTGTCTCTTTTGATCTTTGTTGCTTTAAAGTCTATTTTATCAGATGAGAATTGCAACTCCTGCTTTTTTTTTGCTCTCCATTTGCTTGGTAAATCTTCCTCCATCCCTTTATTTTGAGCCTTTGTGTATCCTTGCATGTGAGATGGGTTTCCTGGATACAGCACACCGATGGGTTTTGGTTTTTATCCAATTTGCCAGTCTGTGTCTTTTGATTGGTGCATTTAGCCCATTTACATTTAGGGTTAATATTGTTATGTGTGAATTTGATACTGCCATTTTGATGCTAGCTGGCTGTTTTGCCCATTGGTTGATGCAGATTCTTCATTTTGTTGATGCTCTTTAGCATTTGGTATGTTTTAGGATGGCTGGTACTGGTTGTTTCTTTCTATGTGTAGTGCCTCTTTCAGGAGCTCTTGTAAAGCAGGCCTGGTGGTGACAAAATCTCTGAGTACTTGCTTGTTCAAAGATTTTATTTTCCTTCACTTATGAAGCTCAGTTTGGCTGGATATGAAATTCTGGGTTGAAAGTTCTTTTCTTTAAGGATGTTGAATATTGGCCCCACTCTCTTCTGGCTTGTAGAGTTTCTGCTGAGAGATCTGCTGTGAGTCTGATGGGCTTCCCTTTGTGGGTGACCGACCTTTCTCTCTGGCTGCCCTTAGTATTTTCTCCTTCATTTCAACCCTGGTGAATCTGAGATTATGTGCCTTGGGGTTGCTCTTCTTGCAGAATATCTTTGTGGTGTTCTCTGTATTTCCTGGACTTGAGTATTGGCCTGCCTTGCTAGGTTGGGAAATTTTCCTGGATAATATCCTGAAGAGTATTTTCCAGCTTGGATTCATTCTCTTCACATTCTGGTACACCTATCAAACGTAGTTGGGTCTCTTCACATAGTCCCACATTTCTTGGAGATTTTGTTCATTCCTTTTTGTGCTTTTTCTCTAATCTTGGTTTCTCATTTTATTTCATTGAGTTGATCTTTGACTTCTGATATTCTTTCTTCTGCTTGGTCAATTCAGCTGTTGAAACTTGTGCATGCTTCATGAAGTTCTCATGTTGTGTTTTCATTCTCGTTGGTTTCAAAGAACCTCTTTATTTCTGCCTTCATTTCATCGTTTATCCAATCAACATTCAATAGCCAGTTGTTCAGTTTCCATGAAGCTGTGTGGTTCTGAGTTAGTTTCTGAATTCTGAGTCTAACTTGATTGCACTATGGTCTGAGAGACTGTTTGTTATGATTTCAGTTGTTTTGCATTTGCTGAGGTGCTTTACTTCCAATTATGTGGTCAATTTTGGAGTAGGTGTGATGTGGTGCTGAGAAGAATGTATATTCTGTGGATTTGGGGTGGAGAGTTCTGTAAATGTCTATCAGGTTTGCCTGTTCCAGGTCTGAGTTCAAGTGCTGGATATCCTTGTTAATTTTCTGTCTGGTTGATCTGTCTAATATTGACAGTGGAGTGTTAAAGTCTCCCACTATTATTGTGTGGGAGTCTAAGTCTCTTTGTAAGTCATTAAGAACTTGCCTTATATATCTGGGTGCTCCTGTATTGGGTCCATATATATTTAGGATCATTAGCTCTTCTTGTTGTATTGATCCTTTTACCATTATGTAATGACCTTCTTTGTCTCTTTTGATCTTTGTTGCTTTAAAGTCTATTTTATCAGAGATGAGAATTGCAACTCCTGCTTTTTGCTCTCCATTTGCTTGGTAAATCTTCCTCCATCCCTTTATTTTGAGCCTTTGTGTATCCTTGCATGTGAGATGGGTTTCCTGGATACAGCACACCGATGGGTTTTGGCTTTTTATCAATTTGCCAGTCTGTGTCTTTTGATTGGTGCATTTAGCCCATTTACATTTAGGGTTAATATTGTTATGTGTGAATTTGATACTGCCATTTTGATGCTAGCTGGCTGTTTTGCCCATTAGTTGATGCAGATTCTTCATTTTGTTGATGCTCTTTAGCATTTGGTATGTTTTGGAATGGCTGGTACTGGTTGTTCCTTTCTATGTGTAGTGCCTCTTTCAGGAGCTCTTGTAAAGCAGGCCTGGTGGTGACAAAATCTCTGAGTACTTGCTTGTTCATGAAGGATTTTATTCTTCCTTCACTTATGAAGCTCAGTTTGGCTGGATATGAAATTCTGGGTTGAAAGTTCTTTTCTTTAAGGATGTTGAATATTGGCCCCACTCTCTTCTGGCTTGTAGAGTTTCTGCCAGAGATCTGCTGTGAGTCTGATGGGCTTCCCTTTGTGGGTGACCGACCTTTCTCTCTGGCTGCCCTTAGTATTTTCTCCTTCATTTCAACCCTGGTGAATCTGACGATTATGTGCCTTGGGGTGCTCTTTTTGAGGAATATCTTTGTGGTGTTCTTTGTATTTTCTGGACTTGAGTATTGGCCTGCCTTGCTAGGTTGGGGAAATTTTCCTGGATAATATCCTGAAGAGTATTTTCCAGCTTGGATTCATTCTCTTTGTCACATTCAGGTTCACCTATCAAATGTAGATTAGGTCTCTTCACATAGTCCCACATTTCTTGGAGATTTTGTTCATTCCTTTTTGCGCTTTTTCTCTAATCTTGGCTTCTTGTTTTGTTTCATTGAGTTGATCTTTGACTTCTGATATCCTTTCTTCTGCTTGGTCAATTCAGCTGTTGAAACTTGTGCATGCCTCGCGAAGTTCTCATGTTGTGTTTTTCAGCTCCTTCAATTCATTCTTATTCCTCTCTAAGTTGTCCATTCTTGTTATCATTTCCTCAAATCTTTTTTCATGGTTCTTATTTTCTTTGCATTGATTTAGAACATGTTCTTTTAGCTCACGGAAGTTTCTCATTACTCATCTTCTAAAGTCTGATTCCATCATTTTATCATACTCATTCTTTATCCAGCTTTGCTCCCTTGCTGGTGAGGAGTTTTGGTCCTTTGTAGGATGCGAGGTGTTCTGGTTTCGGGTGTTTTCCTCCTTTTTCTGCTGGTTTCTTCCCGTCTTTGTGGATTTATCCACCTGTCGTCTGAATGGTTGCTGATTTTCCAATTGGGTCTCTGAGTGGACGTCCAGATTGTTGATGATGAAGTATTTCTGTTTCTTAGTTTTCCTTCTAACAGTCTGGCCCCACTGCTATTGGACTGCTGAGGTCCACTTCATGCCCTGCTTGCCTGGGGAGCATGTCGTTAGGATCTGTAGTTATTTTCCCTTTTCAATTCTGATTTTATTGCTTTAAGCTTCTTTTCCTTTCTCTATTAGTTTTAATATGAATTTATCAATATTACTAGTCTTTCAAAGAATAAGAATTTTTTGATTTTGTTGATTTTTTTTCCCCCACACTATGCTTTTAAATTAACTTCTGCTTTAATCTGTATTATTTCTTCATTTGGTTTAATTTCCTATTCTTATTCTAACTTACTGTGATTGATGTTTAGACTTATATCTTGTGATAGATGCACTGAAGACTGCACATACTTTTATATTCAGCTTTAGCCACATCTCATTAGCATTAGTATTTAATAATTTCATGAATTTCAGTTCAAAATATTTTCTAATTTTCATTTTATCTCTCTTTTGACAAAAACATTTTAGAAGTATATTAATTTAAAAATAATCAGCCATTTACTAGTTAGCTTTTCATTATTGAGTTGAAATTTAATTCAACTGTAGTCAGATAATAAATTCTGAATATATTTTAAGGATTTCAATTATTTGAACTTTTCTGGGTCTCGTCATATGGTCAATTTTGGCAGTTGTTTTGTGTGCAAAACACAAACAATGAAACATTTCTTAAAAAATTCAATGAAAAATTTCTTAAAAATTTCAAAACACAAACATTTCTTAAAAAATGAAATTCTTTCATTCTTGACTTGAGTGGTCTGTACTTATCAGTAATTCAGTATTAATTCTTGTGTTCAGATGTTTTAAATCATTACTAGTATTTTCAGATTAATATATGTGCTTAATTGATCAGAGTTACCTAGAGTTGTTAATTTTTGCTTTTGGTTCTCTTTATTTTGGCACCTGATACTTTGAAGTCATATATTGGGACGTGCAAATTCATATTGTTATATATTCCTGAAAAATTCACTCTTGTATCTTTGTAAAGGACCCTCTTTATCTCTTTCAGTGCTTTCAGTCTTAAAATCTACTTATCTGATTTTAATATATGTCAGTTTTCTTTTGGGTAATATTTGCATGTTACATCTTCTTTCATCATTTTTCGTTCACAGTTTCTATATTCCCATATTTAAGTTTTATTCTTTAAGCATATGGTTATTTTTATTTTAATCTGGTCAGATTATAAATTTATGTATGTGTGTATAGATATTGCATATATGAGTGTATATATATTATATATGTGTGTGTATATACACACACATATATACACTCATATATACTACACACACACACACACACACACACACACACACATACATACATATATATATTATATGCCTTTTTTTTCCTGGAGACAGAGTCCTCCTGCTTAGTTGCCCAGGCTGGAGTGCAGTGGTGCAATCTTGGCTTACTGCAACCTCTGCCTCCCAGGTTCAAGCAATTTTCTGCCTCCGCCTCCTGAGTAACTGGGACTACAGGCACACACTACCATGCCTGGATAAATTTTTATAATCTTAGTAGAGATGTGGTTTCACCATGTTAGCCAGAGTGGTCTCAAACTCAACCTCATGATGTACCCGCTTCAGCCTACTGAAGTGCTGGGAGTACAGGTGTGAGCCACTGCAACCGGCCCTCAGACTGTGTATTCAGTGTAACTCCTGACACCCAGGAATTTCATCCGCCATCTCACTGTTCATACGCTATTTTCCATCTACTTTATGTGCTTTGTTCTCCCTTTCTTGCATCCAGCTATATTGACCTAGATTTATCCTTTTTATTCCACATTTTCCTGCCTCCACTCTCAGTAGTTTTCTGGTGATGACCACAGTCAGCTTTAGGCTATCAGAAGCTCAGATAAATGGGTATTACTATTCCCTTCCAGAAAATGCCAAGACCTTGAAACCTTTTAACCCGTCTGACATGGTCCATGTCTGTGTTTAGCTATAAATACTAATTCTGTGCATATGTTTAAGGTCAGTCAGACATCAGTGTTACTGTTTTGCGTGGTTTGTTTTTAGATTTAGTGACCCACATAGCACCTTTCTTGCTGTTCATTCCTTCACTTATTTCCTTGTTTCTGTCTGGGATTCTTTTGCTTCTCCCTGAAGAACTCCCCTAATCTTTGCTTTAGTGTCGATCTCTTGGAAGAAAATTCTCTCAATTTTTGTTTACCTAGAAATGTCTTCATTTTGGCTTTCGATCAGAAAGATGTTTTCTCAGTTCCAGACTGTAAGATGGCAGTTATCTATTTCAGCCTTTTAAAGCTGTCATTATACTATCTTCTGCCTTCGCTGCTTTTATTACGAAGCCAGGGCATGGTATCATTGCTTAAATATTACATTTCTTTGGCTTTGGTTTTTTTAAAGTTTTACCCTGCTGTCCTCGGCATGGTTTTGTGTCCTTGTGTTCTGTTTAGAAGTAAAGGCTGAAGAGTCTTCTATCTGAGAATGCAGGACTGTGCCAGATTTGTCCTTTATACTTAAAGTTCCCTTTGGGGCAGAGACAGGGATTGGTAATCGTTCCTTATTCCAATTAATCTACTGTTGCTTCTTGAAAATCCAAAAAGAGAAGGGTGGTGTCCATGTCCTGTTTACAGGATTAGACACAGCTCGGCTTGGGAGAAAGGAAAACAAAATTGATGAACATAATGCTTTCTTCATTGTAATATGGACGTAGAAGTCAGATTGTACTTGTCAGACTCAAAAACATAGATGAGTTCTTAAAAATTGAAAAAATAAGGTTGTGTGAGAATCTGACACAGTAAATATCATTATTTGAAATATATTAGTTTAACATCACATGTCAAACAAGTTTTTCTTACTTTAAAAATAAGACAGACATGAAAAATATATGTAGTATTACTTCTTGAGATGTTCATTATTATTTTTATATAATTATTTCACTTTTTTGATATATTTGCAGACACATGTATGAAACATGCACACACATATGTAATCAATATGCTATGTTTTTGATTCAGTAGTCCCCCTTTTTTCCCATTAAAAACGATGTGAACATTTTTATATTTCATTGAATGTTTTTCAGATGATCCCAGGTAATGACTGGCTCATGTCTCATGGATATGATGCATGGATGCATTTTTATTCATTTAACCATATCTCTGTAGGGAGGAAATCTTTTCCTCTCCCCACTTTTGTTTTTTGGCTGGAATCTACCAATTTAACCGATGACAGATTAATAGGATAAAATTTGTACCCGATTTACTTGATGTTAACGTTTTTACATGTACAGTAAAAAATGAAAAGCTCCACGGTAAAAAGTGAAAAGCTCAGAGAAGCAGTGAGCCTCAGGGGCTCATGGGGCACTTTGATAAAGGGTGACACCATGCAGAGAAGTGACTGGAGGGAAGGAAAGGAGAGTTGGCCTTCGTGGTGGGAGCTTTGGGACGGTGGACACGTGGAGACATGGATGTAAGATGAGGGTTATATTAGTAAACTAGGAGGCTTCTTTGCAGCTCCCCTCAGTGGCGATTCTGGTTGTTCTTTGCCTGGTGTGGGAGGTGAGGGGCACCTTCATGAGGGAGAATGTGTGTGCCGCTTTGGGGTAGGAAGGAGTCGAGCAGAGAGCTCTTCCTGTGTCTGTGGTCTGTCTCGCCTTCAGCTCAAAGCAGTCCTTTCGGCCAAGGAGGCAAATGGTCACGTGGCGCAGGCTCATCTTCTTCATCCCTGTGAGTGGACACAGGTTTTTCTATTTTTGCAAACTACGATTTGTACTGTTAGAGTGAACTTATTTTTACGCAAATCTTTGGCTTCGTTTCTGGTTGTTCCATTGGAACAAACTTTTGGAAGTAAAATTATAGGGTCAAATACTATAAACATTTAAGGATCCCGATACGTAAAGGCTAATTGTTTTTCTGGCTGTCGAAATTAATGTCTGTTCCCATGAAACACTATAGTAGTTTTCCCACTGCAACCTCACTCTCATTAAATTATAGTTCATTTTTAATGTTTTCAAAATTAGAAGATGACAATTATATTTCATTTTAGTTTGCATTTTTCTGTTGCCTTGAGAGGCGCAATATACATTCAAATATTCACTGTTTCTTTTGTAAATTTTATTTGTGGACATTTATCTATTTTGCTATGACAGTGTTAGTGATTTTCTTATTTTTTTGAATATATATTGTTGATACTACTGTGACTTACAGAAATATATTTGCAGTCAGACTTTTGTCTTTTTTTTTTTTTGCCAATCAATGAGAGCTTGTAAGGTTGCTGAGGTTGGTTGGCCTTGAACTCTTGGCCTCGCCTTCGCAAGCGCCACGACATCAGGCCGGAGCCACTTTGGGCCCCTGTCTTTTTATTTCACCAACGCCATTTTTAACATACATAAATTGTGATGTAGTCTTAAATTTTCTACTCGAACATACGTCACTAGAGTGGGGAGTTTGATGGAATGTCTTACCTCAGTGCAATGACAGTAAGTATTTAAATGGGATGAAATAGTCTCCGGAGCCATGCATGACTGGAAGACTGTTTCTTTCTTCTATTATCTGGTCATAGTGAAATAGGAAAATGTATGTTCATGCCTCTCCCAAATGCTCTTTCTGGATGACTTAAACATACAAAGCAGTGAGTAGGCTGGTGGTTACTCAAATGACTTCGTGGAGGGTCCAGAAGGGGAAGTTTTGTGGTCTGGAAGGGAACTCTGGGGGAGCCTGCAGTGCCTCCTGGGATGCAAAGTTGGGGTTGGGGAGAAGTGGGTCTTCCGTCTGTTGGTATCATCACTGTCTTAAACATGCTTGCTGAGAATTGACTTCCTCCCAGATGTCAAAGCTAACAGGTGTGTCTAAAACCAGGTGGGCCAAACCTGTATCACATGTTGTCTCTTAGTGGCTCCGTGCAAAAGTTTTGCTGTGTTTTTCCACAGGACAGCCATTTATCTTGCACACCATTTGCTTTGGAAACTGGAATTTGGGCAAATCAGCATCTTTTGCAACATGTGAAAGCATGCCCACTCAAACATTTTCCCTCTCCGATGTATTTGGCACTACTAATTCAAGCTGTTCTATAGAAGTGAAAACAAAACTTAACTTCCTTTATTCATGCTTAAGATTCTTGTGAAAGTCGGGAACTGATTTTATCTCCAGAGCACTGCCTTTGAGATGGCTTTTCCCCCCGCTCTGACCCACCCTGACATAGCACACGTCCACATTTCTTCCTGCAAAGGACCTGACTCCTCAGGTTCCAGACTCGGAGTCATGTGGCTGGCAGCCTGGTTGCTTCCTCGTGGTCTGGGCAGAAGGTCATCAGTCTCGATCTGAACATGCCCAGATAATTGAGGTCATGTTCTTCATAAGGAAAAAAAATTGGCTTTTGGCACTGGCTATGCCTAGATCATACCCTGCCTACCTCAAGAGCTCTAAACGCAGCTCGTTCAGGCTCCTACACATATTGCAAGCCTCATTCTAGTCGCTGATCTCATTAGTGTAGAACATTATACAGCTTGCTCTTTCTCTAAGCCCACCGGTCACGTGGATTATTATACAAAACTCTTTCCCTGCCAGTGAATCCAGGAAGACATTCTACCAACCGACGGGGATGTATATGGTACCCACTGAGTTAATTAACCTGTTTTCATCCTCTTTTCCTTAGAGTAAAATTATCAACCAACATTAAGTGAAAGTCAAAACCAATATTTTGTAAACTTTTCACAGTCATATCAGAATGTGGACATAATGAGATCTACTTCATCAGAATTAGGCTTTTCCTGCATTGCCACACCATTAACATTATTTTAATGTCATTAGCTCTGCTCATTGGCTGGCATTCGCAGTCATAACTCTCAGGAAACACAGCATAATGTTTTGCAGATCCCATTTCATTGGTAAAATGTCACCACCCAAGGCCTTGATGAATGCATCTAGGACTTGCGTTGGCAGAAATATGACTGACATGAAAATGACTTCAAGTGCACTGGACTCCTGTCTCCTCCTGTTTCCTAGGGGCTTCATGTGTGCAGTGATCTTATCTTCTACTTGTTTTCTTTTTCTGTGTTTTCCTTTCAAAAGTAACTTTATTGAAAGAAAGCAAGCATAAACAAGGGAAAGGGGGAAGAAAAGGAACTAGCAAGCAGAAAAGAGAAATAAGAAACTAAAAATGTGCATACGGTAGAAATGCACTGACATCAAACCAGATGGCTTCATGTGGATGTTATGAACGCTGAATGCATCAGGATAATGTAAGAGGTGATTTTGAATGACTACGATGTCATCCAAGCAAGAGGGACGATGCATCTCAAATGACACCACCGTCGGCTTCAAAGAGGTATTTCCTGGCCTGGCCGACTTGGTGAGCTCCCCCGCCCGGCAGAACAGCCGCGATCAGCTGCGGACATGTGCCAGGATTTGCCCCCACACGAATGCACCAAGACACGTTTTTTTCCAACGTGCCTCTCTTCCAGCTGATCACAGTTGTAGGTGTCACTGACTTCTAACGTTATTCGTGCCGAGTATTCCCCTTATTAAAAGACAAGGCAGAGAAAATTGATCAGAACAAAACTGAGAGACTAAATTCAGCAATTTGCTTTTTATTTCTTTTCTGCTTGCTTTCTTGTTCTTTTATTCTCTCATCATAATCACAAGAAAAGACAGAAATAGATTCACCATCCAGGAAAACCCTGGTTGCCAGTTACTCCGCCAGCTTTCCAGTCCCCTCCACAGCCAAGGATAGAGCCGCCTTTTCTCCGGGAGCTGGTCAGGATTTCCTCTCCTCACTATGGCTGGGCACCCTCTGCAGCGGCCCCGTCCATCCCACCCTAAAGCAGTACTGTGGGCCTGACAGAGCCCGGGGGTGCCTTGGGAGTTAGGGTTTCAGCTGCTGCTCTGCTTGTCACCCTCTGGAGTTTGCTACCTGGACCCAAAGTGTCCTCAGCTGACAGAATCGTGTCTCTCTTCCTCCTGTTTCTCCTCACTGCAGCCCCTCACCTTAAAGTCAATGGCTCCTCCTTCCCCGACCTTGTCCCTCTCCCCCTCCCTTCCTGCTCCTTCCCATTTATCCCTCTCAGGCCTCTGCCTGGGCCCCTGCACCCTCCAGCACCCCTCAACCTGGCCACTGCCTTCTTCAGAGGGGCTGTCCCAACCCCTGCCTAGGTCCTGTCCCTGAGTGTCCCTGGGGCAGGGGCTGGCCAGGTCCCCACATCCCCTGTGTCTCTCCTCTGCCCAGCACACACCAGTTTCTTGGAGTACTTGCTGGATGAGTGAACAGATGCGTGAATGAATCGTCACTTCCAGACCTGTCGCTTCTGGTTTTGACTGCACCCGTCTTCCTGGAGGGAGTGGTTGCCACTGGCTTTCCCTGGCTCTCTGGAACATCCACGGCTTCTTGTGAGGGACACAGGTTGGGGGTCTCCTGGGAGGTCTCTGAGTGAAGCTCTTGCTGGGGGCTGTTGGCTGGGATCTTCACCGGCCCACTGGCTTCCCTGCGTGTCTTTTAGCAACTTTAGAAAAATCATTCTAGAAATCTTCGGGGGACGGCAGCCCCAGCTCCCGTCTTATCTGGCTGCAGTTTTGCTTTGTGGCGAATGTGGCCACAGGAGCTCTGACCACAGCGCTGCTAGAGGCAGTGGCCAGGGGCGCCCTTTCCACACCCAGGTCCAGCCGTAAGGCTTAGCACCTGGACTGCGATGACCCCACCAACCTATGTCTTCCATGCTGTGAAGATTCTGTGCTTGGAGCCGTTTTTAAATTCAGGAATCTCTGCTAGTATCCTGCATGTTCCCCACTGTCAACGAGCTCCACGAGGACTCTGACCCCTGTGAACTCTCTGGTGGCTCTGAGAACCCCGACCTCAGGCTTCAGGAAATGCCTGCGCTGAGCCCTGCTGACCCTCGCTGACCCCAGTCCAGTCGCTCCTGCACTGTGGGAGCAGCCCCTTCAATTAACCTGAAAACCAGGACCTGGGGAGGTCTCCTTCTTCTCAGTTTGGTGCTACTTACCCAAGGAGAGCCAAAGCTGCGCCTTAGGAGATGATCGGAGCTGCAGGAGCCCAGGACCCCCAAGGGGAGGAGGGGAAGTGGCAGTGGCCTCACTCTGGGTGCCCCTGGGTTTGGCTGTGTGCGGTGGCACACATGGGTGCCCCTGCCAGACCTCACATGGTGCTACACTGCATGTCACATCTCCACCTCACCTGCCTAGGTGGCACAGCTCATCGTGTCGGGAGTCAGACGTCATTAGGAGTGGACCCAAATCCCTGAGGTCCTGGCCACATTCTAGCTCAGCACCCAATCTAGCACCCCAGCCCAGCACCCCAGCCCAGCACCCCAGTTTAGTGCCCAGCTCAGCACCCCAGCTAAGCACCCAGCTCAGTCCCCAGCTCAGCGCACAGCCCAGAGCCCAGCTTAGTGCCCCAGCTTGGCCACCCAGTTCAGCATCCCAGCTCGGTGCCCAGCCTAGTGCCCAGCTCAGCCATCCAGTTCAGCCACCTAGCTCAGCACCCCAGCTCACCCAGCTCAGCCCCCCAACTCAGCACCCAGCTCAGCCCCCCAGCTCAGCCCCAGCTCAGCCCCCAGCTCAGCCTCCCAGCTCAGCCATCAGCTCAGGTCCCCAGCTCAGCCCCCCCCAGCTCAGCCCCCCAGCTCAGCCCCCCCCAGCTCAGGTCCCCTGGCTCAGCACCCAGTTCAGCCCCCCAGCTCAGCCCTTCAGCTCAGCCCCCAGCTCAGGGCCTCTGGCCATTGCTGAGGTCTCCTCTTGGCATTGTTTCCAGGTGGTGTTTCTCATCCACCTTCATTCACACAGAGTGGGATTGGTAGAAGGATCCTGACTTCCTCGTGAAGATGAGGAGGCCGACTCAGGAAGGTCCCGCTGTTCACTCAGGGTTCAGTCGGTCCATCCTTTAGTTCCTCGTCTGTGTGTAACTCTCCACTTTTCCGTCTCCTCCGAGTCCCGTCCAAGTTTTAGGCCTGCCAGTGCCCGGGCTCTCAGTGGGGACTTCAGAGGGAGCCTCTGAGGGACTCAGTGGTGTCAGTTAATTACAGAAGTTTTGATGGACCAAAGTTGGTTTATCCTTTGGTCTTTCCTAGGCTTGTGGATTTACTGGTGACCACAGGAAAAAGTTATCTGTTTAACTGTGAATAGCCTGTGGGTTCAGGGCCCCATGTGGGAGGCAGTTCACTGAGCATTCACATGATTCCCCAGACACCCTGGAGGATGTCCTTTCGTGGCACAGATTAGGGCTGTGGCATTTGGAGATGGCCCACACAGTCATTTCCCGTGGATGCTGTTCCAGTGGCAGAAGCACACCTCAGATGGGAGGGTGAAGGGCTCCGCCCTCGGGAGTTCGTCTTCTTGAGAACTTGTCCTTTTTAAGGACACATGCTAGGAATGGTAGAATCTTAATTAGAAACCAAACTTTGCAATTCTTTTATCCCTTTCAGTGTAAAGTTTTCAATCCCATCTCCCAACCCCGGGAGACCCATCTCAAAATTGGACCCAGACTGACTTACGTGGATGTTTCAGAGTCGTTCAGCCTCTGAGCAAGCCCAGCAGACAGCGCCGTTTGTCTTGGGGCTGTTCTCGGGTGCACGTCTGCTTTGGCAAATGTACAATAGAAAGACAAGTCTAAAACTCTAATGAAAGGAATCATAGGCTCTTAGTGAAAATAGCACAGTGACCTCATAGAAGACCAGCCACCCACCTGTGCGTGGAGCTTCGTAATTTGAAAAACATTTTCAACACAAGGTCATCTTGGGATCAGAGGGTGGCAGTGAGGGTGCTCCTGTCCACTGAGCACAATGCATGTCCCAGGCGCTGTCCCAGGCGCTTCCTGCATTCCATCTCGTGTAGTCTTCTGTGCACCTCGTGTAAATCAGCAGTTACCATCCACACTGTTCACCGTGGCTCAAGAGCATCAGGAGTGACACAGGAGACAGATTCCAGTTTCATGGAGGAGGATCCTGGGCACAGAGAGATTAAGTCCTGGCTCACCCAAGCTCACGGCGCTGAGTGGCCAGGAGCTGCACCTCCCGGGTTAGTTTTTCTAATAGACCATGCTGCTACATCTTTATAGCTGTTTATATAAAGTTCATGTAAATCAAGCATATTTGGTCAGTCTAAATTTGCCAGTTTGAATAAGCTACATAATGATTTTGTGGACAATATAACTGAACCAAAAAGAGGCAATGTAAAAAATGGGCATTATGATGCTACACTGAGGAAGGAGCAGACATCGTTCATCTTGTGTGTACATATATCTGTGTGTGTATATGCACATGTGTGTATGCATATCTGTGTGTATATGTGCATGTGTATGTATATCTGTGTATATGTGTATCTGCATGTACATGTGTGTATGCATGTGTGTGTATCTGTGTATATGTGCATGTGTATATGGGTATCTGTGTGTATGTGCACGTGTATCTCTGTACACGTATCTGTGTGTATGTGCATGTGTACATGTATCTGTGTGTATGCATATCTGTGTATGTGTGTACATG
The DNA here is from genome assembly GCA_021498475.1 of Saguinus midas. Classification (NCBI taxonomy): domain Eukaryota; kingdom Metazoa; phylum Chordata; class Mammalia; order Primates; family Cebidae; genus Saguinus; species Saguinus midas. Next base: position 16,554,955 of record CM038405.1, on the reverse strand, counting down.
TATCTGTGTATATGTGCATGCGTGTATGCATATCTGTATATGTGTGTACACGTGTCTGTGTGTGTGTACATGTGTCTGTATGTGCGTGTGTGTACATGTATCTGTGTGTATGTGTGTGTACAGGTATCTGTGTGTATGCTTGTGTGTACGTGTATCTGTGTGTATCTGCATGTACATGTGTGTATGCATGTGTGTGTATCTGTGTATATGTGCATGTGTATATGGGTATCTGTGTGTATGTGCATGTGTACATGTATCTGTGTATATGTGCATGTGTATGTATATCTGTGTATATGTGCATGTGTATATGGGTATCTGTGTGTATGTGCACGTGTATCTCTGTACACGTATCTGTGTGTATGTGCATGTGTACATGTATCTGTGTGTATATGTGCATGTGTATGTATATCTGTGTATATGTGTATCTGCATGTACATGTGTGTATGCATATCTGTGTGTATCTGTGTATATGTGTATCTGCATGTACATGTGTGTATGCATGTGTGTGTATCTGTGTATATGTGCATGTGTATATGGGTATCTGTGTGTATGCATATCTGTGTATGTGTGTACATGTATCTGTGTGTATGCATATCTGTGTGTATGTGCATGTGTACATGTATCTGTGTGTATGTGCATGTGTACATGTATCTGTATGTATGTGTGTGACTTCAGAGAGCCTCTGAGGGACTCAGTGGTGTCAGTTAATTACAGAAGTTTTGATGGACCAAAGTTGGTTTATCCTTTGGTCTTTCCTAGGCTTGTGGATTTACTGGTGACCACAGGAAAAGTTATCTGTTTAACTGTGAATAGCCTGTGGGTTCAGGGCCCCATGTGGGAGGCAGTTCACTGAGCATTCACATGATTCCCCAGACACCCTGGAGGATGTCCTTTCGTGGCACAGATTAGGGCTGTGGCATTTGGAGATGGCCCACACAGTCATTTCCCGTGGATGCTGTTCCAGTGGCAGAAGCACACCTCAGATGGGAGGGTGAAGGGCTCCGCCCTCGGGAGTTCGTCTTCTTGAGAACTTGTCCTTTTTAAGGACACATGCTAGGAATGGTAGAATCTTAATTAGAAACCAAACTTTGCAATTCTTTTATCCCTTTCAGTGTAAAGTTTTCAATCCCATCTCCCAACCCCGGGAGACCCATCTCAAAATTGGACCCAGACTGACTTACGTGGATGTTTCAGAGTCGTTCAGCCTCTGAGCAAGCCCAGCAGACAGCGCCGTTTGTCTTGGGGCTGTTCTCGGGTGCACGTCTGCTTTGGCAAATGTACAATAGAAAGACAAGTCTAAAACTCTAATGAAAGGAATCATAGGCTCTTAGTGAAAATAGCACAGTGACCTCATAGAAGACCAGCCACCCACCTGTGCGTGGAGCTTCGTAATTTGAAAAACATTTTCAACACAAGGTCATCTTGGGATCAGAGGGTGGCAGTGAGGGTGCTCCTGTCCACTGAGCACAATGCATGTCCCAGGCGCTGTCCCAGGCGCTTCCTGCATTCCATCTCGTGTAGTCTTCTGTGCACCTCGTGTAAATCAGCAGTTACCATCCACACTGTTCACCGTGGCTCAAGAGCATCAGGAGTGACACAGGAGACAGATTCAGTTTCATGGAGGAGGATCCTGGGCACAGAGAGATTAAGTCCTGGCTCACCCAAGCTCACGGCTGAGTGGCCAGGAGCTGCACCTCCCGGTTAGTTTTTCTAATAGACCATGCTGCTACATCTTTATAGCTGTTTATATAAAGTTCATGTAAATCAAGCATATTTGGTCAGTCTAAATTTGCCAGTTTGAATAAGCTACATAATGATTTTGTGGACAATATAACTGAACCAAAAAGAGGCAATGTAAAAAATGGGCATTATGATGCTACACTGAGGAAGGAGCAGACATCGTTCATCTTGTGTGTACATATATCTGTGTGTGTATATGCACATGTGTGTATGCATATCTGTGTGTATATGTGCATGTGTATGTATATCTGTGTATATGTGTATCTGCATGTACATGTGTGTATGCATGTGTGTGTATCTGTGTATATGTGCATGTGTATATGGGTATCTGTGTGTATGTGCACGTGTATCTCTGTACACGTATCTGTGTGTATGTGCATGTGTACATGTATCTGTGTGTATGCATATCTGTGTATGTGTGTACATGTATCTGTGTGTATATGTGCATGCGTGTATGCATATCTGTATATGTGTGTACACGTGTCTGTGTGTGTGTACATGTGTCTGTATGTGCGTGTGTGTACATGTATCTGTATGTATGTGTGTGTACAGGTATCTGTGTGTATGCTTGTGTGTACGTGTATCTGTGTGTATCTGCATGTGTGTATGCACATCCGTGTGTGTGTGCGTGTATACATGTCTTTGTATGTGTATCTGTGTGTGGTGTACCATCTGTAAGTATATGTGCATGTGTATGTATGCACATTTGTGCATGTTTGTGCGTACACATGTATCTGTGTGTATGTGCGCATGTGTATCTGTGTGTATATGTGTGTGTATGCATATTTGTGTGTGTACATGTATCTGTATGTGCATGTATATATGTGCATGTGTGTATGCATATCTGTATGTGTATGTGTGTGTATGCATATTTATGTGTGTGTGTATGCATATCTGTGTATGTGGGTGTTGAGTGTACACGTATCTGTATGTTCATGTGTATGCATGTATCTCTGTGTGTGTACACTTATCTGTATCTGTGTGTATCCATATCTGTATGTGCATGTGTATATGCATATCTGTGTGTATGTGCACGTGTATCTCTGTACACGTATCTGTGTGTATGTGCATGTGTACATGTATCTGTGTGTATGCATATCTGTGTATGTGTGTACATGTATCTGTGTATATGTGCATGCGTGTATGCATATCTGTATATGTGTGTACACGTGTCTGTGTGTGTGTACATGTGTCTGTATGTGCGTGTGTGTACATGTATCTGTATGTATGTGTGTGTACAGGTATCTGTGTGTATGCTTGTGTGTACGTGTATCTGTGTGTATCTGCATGTGTGTATGCACATCCGTGTGTGTGTGCGTGTATACATGTCTTTGTATGTGTATCTGTGTGTGGTGTACCATCTGTAAGTATATGTGCATGTGTATGTATGCACATTTGTGCATGTTTGTGCGTACACATGTATCTGTGTGTATGTGCGCATGTGTATCTGTGTGTATATGTGTGTGTATGCATATTTGTGTGTGTACATGTATCTGTATGTGCATGTATATATGTGCATGTGTGTATGCATATCTGTATGTGTATGTGTGTGTATGCATATTTATGTGTGTGTGTATGCATATCTGTGTATGTGGGTGTTGAGTGTACACGTATCTGTATGTTCATGTGTATGCATGTATCTCTCTGTGTGTGTACACTTATCTGTATCTGTGTGTGTATCCATATCTGTATGTGCATGTGTATATGCATATCTGTGTGTATGTGTGTGTGCATGTATGTGTATTTGTGTGTATGTGTGTACGTGTATCTGTGTGTATCCATATCTGTATGTGCATGTGTATATGCATATCTGTGTGTATGTGCGTGTGCATGTATGTGTATTTGTATGTGTGTGTACATGTATCTCTGTGTATATGTGCCTGTATATGTGTACATCTATCTGTGTCTGTATATGTGCATGTGTGTATATGTGCATGTGTGTGTATGCATATGTGTATATATGTGTCTGTGTATATGTGCCTGTATATGTGTACATCTATCTGTGTCTGTATATGTGCATGTGTGTATATGTGCATGTGTGTGTATGCATATGTGTATATATGTGTGTGTGTGTGTGTATATGTATATACATATGTAATCTATTTCCCTCAGAATGCAGTGTGTATAGAGAGGTTTTTTTGACTTTCATTTGAGAATGTCACCTTTTACTGTATACTCGATATATAATTAGTGTCATGATACCTTGGACCATTGGGAGTTATTAATAGAATTATACCGTTCCAGTGCTGTGTGTGTGAGTATCTTTCTGAAGATAATATGTTTATATGTAGAAATTGCTTTCTTTTCACGGCTTTGGACAATGCCCATGAAACGATCGGTTTATGTGGAAGTCCTCTATCGTGCCAGGTAGTTTGAACCTGCAGACAGCTGTTACGCTTGGTGTTTGCTGCATGACGCCACCCACCTGCAGACAGCTGTTATGCTTGGTGTTTGCCCTCTGTGGGCTGCATGCCCAGAGCCACGCAGGCCCTGGTGGCTCCAAGTCATACAGATCCCTTGAAGTCTCGTCCACAATTCCATCCACATTGACAACTGCACAGTTTATTCTTTGTGGGATCCCATTAGTGGGAATATTCTCACTTTCCAAAGGCCATGCTTAGAAGGTCGGGTCTGGCCAGCGGAACTGAAAATTACTAAAATCAAAGGAAAGTTGCATGGACTGACCCTGTTCAAAGGTACAGAACTTTGTATACAGATTCTCTTCCTCTCCCTGAACTTCTACAGACATGAAAACACTTTCCTGTTAACCTTGATGGTGAGTTTTCCCTGGGAGCCACGCCGTTCTGTTCCCCTTGATGAGGGAAGACAGTAGACCTGGCCGTCTGACACCTTAGAGGATTTGTGTGATTCTTGGGAAGATGTCTAATAAAACATAGAGAAAAGGTTGAGGTCCCTGCATTTAGTCAAAGCTGTTATAAATTTGAGCAATTGTTGTTTTGGTTCTTGTTCCATCTGTGAAATCAAATTACTACTTTATCTGTCTCAAGAGTCTCCTGTTGCTTAATCTTTTAAGGAAAGTTGTGATTAAACAGCGTAAGAAGAGGTATCAGGAATGATGGTCTCGGTTTGCAGGAAAGCGTTGACTTTCAGGACTGGTTTGTTCTGTGAGATCAAACCTGCGTCTCGGAGCCCCGGTCACTGAGATGGGTCACAGGTTGTCGATTACTGTGCAGTTATCAATGTTTGTTATGTGCAGAAAATTGCACTTGGTTTATGGAGACACTGCAGTTTTAGTTGTTAGTTTTACCAAGACGTGTACTAATTAAACAACTCATGAACCAGCGCACTCTTATGCATATTTAATTTTTCTATCTGGATTTGTATGATGGAGAGAGAATACCTACATTTATCAAAAGTATCTCAGAATGGAAATATTGGGATACTTTGGTTATTTTCTATACATTTTCACTCTGCACACAGCTGGTGAAGTTAGTTATATGGAATTAGAGGCTATATGATTTCAATCATACATCGAAAAATACTAGTGAAGTATTCAAGGAACGAAGGAAACCTTGCTCTGTGTTTATTAATTGATTACCTGGAACAAGGTTGATGACAGCCACGCATGGGTGTCTGTCTCGAGGCCCCCAGCCCCTGAAGCAGGTGTGGGACCCCCTGCTTTAGAATGCTGCTCTCATCTCCCTGTGAGTGTAGAACAAAATTTAGAATAGGCATCTCCTGAAAGTGCTTGGCATGGTGGAGCTGCCCGTAAGTGTGAAGACGCAGCATCACCCACACACTGTCTGTGTTGACGGTCATCCTAAACCAGCTCCACTGTGTGTCACAGGCCAACTTCCGACTTCCACAGCCGAGAAGCTGATGCTGCCAGCCCTGTGGGTTCTGAATTGCTACAAATCGCTGTTCACTACTCGGCAGCATGAAACATAGGCGACTACTTAGAAGTGGGCAGTTCACAGTAGAAAACGCCCATATGAAGAGCACAGTTTTTCACCTTGTTGGGGACCTGAGTATGGAGCCCTGGCTTTGACGTGCCCTTGCCAGTCAGTGATTGACAGATCTTGCACCTGTTTCTCTGGGTCCTCCTCCTCCTCGAGAGTATGAGGGAAGCCCCACCCCAAAATTGGGGCAAGGAAGGGCTGGTCTTGGCCTTAAGGCTCTCTTCGATGTGGGCACAGGTGTGTGTGCACGTGTGCATAATTTTCTCCAGCCTTGGAGATGCTTTTCATTCAGTGAGGGCAATCTTTTGTGGTGAGTTTTTGACACGGTAGAGAAGGACATGGGCCATGTGTTCTTGCTTTGGATGCCTTTATCTCATGCTCATTATTTTGGCAGTTTTAGGGCAGCAAATTAGTTCTGTATATAGACCTTAGAAGAGACGGTTGCTCTCCACCAACCCCATTCATTTTTACTTAAAAGTGTGTGTAATGAGGCTGACTCCAGGAGAGTGTGGACCCTATCGTGAGCATGGCGCGGGTCACAAAGCACAAAGCTCCTCCGAGGGGGACTGGCTCCTTCCATGCAAAGCCTGGGGATGGTTTTTTCACCAACTCGAAGACCAGCACACAATTCGGCCTCCAGTTTGCTTTTGTTGTTTAAAGCCAGGTGTAGCAATCAGGTAAGTAACTAAAGACTGGCGATCGCCTGCGTTTCTCACCTAAGGAATTATTTTACCCCATATTGGTGGCACAAGTAGCCACCAAGATGTTGGTGAATATATTTCAAATTGGATAATATTCTAATGGATTTGTTTATATCCAGTTTGTTCCTGAAAGTATTTAAAAAACGTGTAAGATACTTTGCGTATTCCAGCACATTTACTTTTATGGCAGTTATTACTGAATCATCACAGGAGTCACGAATAGAAAAGGTCTTGCATTTATTAACAGTTTGCATGACGTGAGCTTGTAAACACATAGATTTCTCTGTGGATGGCATGATGGAACCATCAGCTGATTGTAAATATGCAAGCTGACTGCCACCGGCCCAGGGCCTGGCAGGGAATGGGCATGAACTGGGTGTTGTAGGAGCAGGAAAGGAAATGGTGAGTGGAAAGGCGAGCTTAAAGTTTTACAGGCAGCTGGAAGATTTCACTGAGCTTCTCAACTTACTGATCAAAGATTCTGTCTGTAACAGACATCAAAAGGGTTAAATGCTGGCAGAATGCTCAGCAGTCTTGCAAATTGGCGTAAGAGGGATGGACAGATTCTGTTGGGGTGTGTGGGGGCCAGCACAAGTGGAAGACCTCCCAGCAGACACACACTCAAATTTCAGGTTAGAAAACCGGCGCCTTCCCAAACTCTGCTCCACAGAATGAGCCAACATGACTAAGCCCTGGAGTCACACACATGGTGGGGTTTGGACACCTGTAGGGAAATGAACCCACCTGGGGCTCACACCAGGCACCTGCATCTGTACGTCAGGGTGCTATGGTCTGAACTCTCGGAGCCGCCCTATACAGGTAAAGCCTCCCCCGGGGGTTGTGGTGCACCCAGTGTGCTCCTGGAGGCCTACTGGGGATAGACAGAGGCCACACTGGTGCCTCTCAGTGGCTTCCTGTGTTCACGGCCTGCAGGTGCCCTTGGAGCCCAAGCTCGAATGAGACATGGTTCTCACCCTTGGGGCTTAGGGCACAGACAAATGGTGGGTGTGTGAAGTCGGGTGTGCATCAGAGTCACCAAAGGCCTGCTTGCTAGAATGCAGGTGCCTGGGCCTTCCCAGGATGCACTGGCCTGGCTGGCAGGGGAGCCAGGAACCTGCATTTGCTGCAGAAGTCCCGGTTGATTCTCATCTCATGAATGCTCCTGAGCCCCCATGGGGCAGACTGCTCTGCAGTCTACAGAGGGAGGAAGCCCTCCTGGGAGCAGGGGTGGTTATGCTGCAGAACTCGGAGGCGAGGGAGACGCGATTCATCCATTTTGAATGAAGAGTGTCATTATTCACTTATTCATGTAGCAAATATTTGCCCGTGTTTGCCATGCACCGTGTCTGCCTAGGTGCCTTTTACTCTGTTAGATGTTTGCTTCCGAATTGAGCAGCAGCTGAAACAACATACCGATGTGGAGACGTCTTCAGTGCAGCAGAAAACAGTATTGTTTTCAGTAGGAAAATGCATCCATTAAAGCATTTTATCTGTACAAGAGAAGTCCGCACCTCGCTGCTAGCATCCCTAGGAACAGAGAAAATGAAGCAGGTTTTAAAATTATCAAACTATAAACTGTCCAGTAATCTCGTGATAATGAGGTTCAGTCTAAATGATGCGAAGTGTGAGTGTGCACACATTTAAGTTCCAGCTTAGGGCTTAGAAGGCTGAGTGTTCTGTGGATACATTTTTATTTCATGCTATTAGTTCCATAATATAGTTGAGTACTCAGACGGCCCCAGGGAGTGACTGGGAAGATTCAGCGCCGGAGGCTTCGTCCTTGCATTGTCTGTACCGTGCGGTGGCCGTCGAATGGTCCATCCCTGATCTCGGGGAGTGGGGGTGCTGATGCTGCATTCGGGCCCCTGGGGCACCAGAAGAGGGTGCTGGGTTGGGGTCCCTGATGGCTTGCCCTCTGTTTGCTCAGCTGAGGAGGCTCCCTCCTGGGGAGGAATTTCACAGCTTGGCAGAAGGCACCTGTGAGGCCTCCCAGGAGCTTCATCCATCTGGGAGCCTTGGTGTTCCATTGGGACTCTGAGGAGAGGACCTGGAGTATGAGCGCAGAGTCCTCGGCTGATAAGAGGCTCAGAGCTGTGGTGCATGGGGGTGATTGTGAGTCTTGTCCCCTTCTCCTGCCCTCTGTGGCCAGGACACATGGGCACTGAAGCCGCTGCTCACACGGGAGGCCACTGATGCGTCTATGCCAAGGAAAAATTGACAATGGCAGACGGGCCCCCTGTCCATCGCCTCGCCTCCTGGGAGTCTCCTGTGAGATGTTGAACTCAGACAGGGTGACGCTGGCTGTGCTGCACCTCCTGCCGGCCTGGGAATCTCCCGTGGGATATTGAACTCTCAGACAGGGTGACACCGGCTGTGCTGTACCTCCTGCCTGCCAGCCCACTCTCCCAGGGTGTCGCATTCCCTTTGCCTCTGCTGAGCCGTTCTGACGTCCCAGGTGGGCCCAGGTGGCTGCACGGTGGATGAGTAAAGGCCTGTGTCTGACACCCTGTGACCCTTCCAGCAGGAAGTAAACTCTGTGGATGCCAGTGACAACTGTTTATTCACCGAGACTCCAAAGACTCAGGAGCTGTAGGATTTGGGATTAATGAGCCAGTGTGAGAAAAGCACTTTTGGGGCAGAGCGCTGCGTGAGCCACGGGTGCAGTTATGTAATTCACTTGGAAGCACAGGGCCCTGGAGAGGCTGCGGGCGGCGGCCTGGTGAGGGCTGGGGTAGGGAAAGTGCTTCAGGAGCTGCTTACAATGACTGGGCACATTCGGTGGTGAGTGGTGGAAGTAACACGGCCGCCTTGGGTGCAGAGCTCTCTTGCCTTCTGTTTTCTAAGTGACGGTGGTGAGGAAGCAGCTGCCTTGGGATGTGCTTTGGATGGGGAGGCTGAGGAGCTCTGCTCGGCACCACAGCTGTCCTCTTGCTGTTGGGCTCCTTCAGAGAGAAAGTCCAGTGTCCATGAGCACTGGCTTCCTCCTGGTGAGGTCGTGCTGGCCGCCTCCCAGGCGTCCTAGACAAGAGCCCTCTGAGATTCAGATATTGTTAAGGCTTCCTCTGAGACTCAGATATTGTTAAGGCTTTCTCTGATGAGATGCTTTCCTTCATCTCCTCCAATGAGACTCCGCTCGTAAGCCTGACCTCGGGTCTGTCCGCTCTTCTGGTGGTGGGATCAGATTATTTTGTGATACTCCCCAGGGCTTCTCATTTTGGTTGGTGTGGAGCTGCGATTCAGCCCCATGTGAAGGTCTGGAGGTGATGACCTGAGTCCTTGTGGGTCATAGTCTAAGCCCAGACGCCACAGAGCCAAGTCAGAGGGAGAAGTGGCACTCAGAGCTGCCGGGGCCCAACTCCCAGGCTCCTGCCTGAAATTGAGCTGCATTCTCGGGGTCTCCGTCATCAATTCTGTGAAGTTTGTCATCCTGACTTCTTCAGGCCTAACACAGATGTCTTAGGTCTGCGTGAAAAGTCCTTCTTTCAGGGGAGCTTCCGACTGCTGCGTGTGGAAAGTGGGTATGTGAGTGCGAAGCCACCAGGCCCCTTTGTCAGCGCCGCCAAGACAGCTCTGGTCTGTCTGTGGCCTCACCCCTGGCCTTCTCTCCTGTGAAAACACACGCAAGACACCGTGGTGGAAAATGATGACGTTCTCTGGCTGTAGAAACCCAGAGGATCTTCCCATTAGAAAGCCTGGGAGTTGGAGACTGTCCGAGTTCAGGGGTGGGGTTGGGCATTGTCAGTCCGGGTCCCGGCTGAGGATTCCTCTCCCTCTGGGCTGCTCCAGATGATGTGTGTCCTTCCTTCTCCGACCGTGCACTTCTGCTGCCCAGCAGAGAGAGAGAGGGAGAGACAGACACACAGACAGAGAAAGAGAGAGAGCAGCAGCCGTCAGGGCCCCAGGACTGTCAGCCCCTGGCTGCTAAGCACTGGCACAGCCGGGCTCTGGTCTTAGGTGACAGGCACTGCGATTGGAGGCTGAGTTTTCACAAAGTGCGTGTGTGTGTCTGTTGTGCATTTGTTTGTGTAAATGGCACTGCACTAATTAATGTGTATACTCGCTCATCACATGGCGATTCGCATGGCCACATGTTGCCAAGCCTTGTTTTGTACTAGATACCAGAATGCATCAGCCGGCAAGGCAGGCCGTGGCTCCGGGCCTTGTGGAACTGAGGAGTCGCCGTGCCTGGCTGTTCAATGATTTTCATCTTGTTAATGTTTAATATTTGTTGAAATTACGCTTTTAGCTCAGATTGCCGTGTAGACTTTACAGACAATGTTATGAAGATTTGCTTTTTCAGTTGTTTTTAGGAACTCTAAAATTTTACCACTTTTGCCTCCTCCTGGTACTTTAAATTTTCTTCTTTGGCTATCTTTTCTTAAAAGCCTAATTTTCCCATGTTAGATTTACGGGAGAAGAACTCAAGAAGGTTTAATAGATGTGCCACTTTTTAGATAATAACAGATTTTATTGGTTGCTATTTTAACCATTATCGAGGTTCTTGTAGTTGCTGTTGACTTTTTTCTTCCAGTAATATTTGGGAAACTGTAGTTAATTATTAAGAGACTGCATAATCTCCACGGGTGCTCTGTTGCCCATGGTTATCTGAAGAGCAGACTCCTGCTCTTTCTCAGCTCATGGCACTGTAGTGGCTCCATGCCATGCTGCCAGGCCTGTCCTTCCCCGGACCTCTCTGAGGCCTTGTCCGTCTTACAGCATAGGAATTTAGTCATATATTTTAAACAAATGCCTGCACCACACCCTTCTGCCCTCCTGCTTCCTTCCTGAGTCGCCGGGTTTCCTTATTCCTGAGGCCCCGGCAGGTAATTATTCTCTTCATTCAGGACGGCATCTCCTTGAAGACGTAACCAGGTTGATTATTTAATGAGCCATCTGATTTGACTTCTGGTAGTTCAAGCTTTTATCCTCTGTTCGTCTCCGGGAAGGAGTGGGCAGAGCCTTCGCGTTAGAATATTCTGTTTGATTTTTCTCCGCCTTTTCACAACATGAATTGCTCCATTTTGCTGACATGTTTTTAGAAGGGCAGAACGTTCATGAGAAGTGTCCCTGCAAGTTAAAGGTGTTTATTTCTCCAATTATTTCATCCTCTCTGAGCATACAGAGTCTCCTGTCAACACCGCATGGTCACAGCGTTTCTCAGTTTCCAAACGTGCCTGAGTTAATCATCCCACATCGTGAGCTTTTATCAAAACATCACACTTACCTCCCAATAAATTATACAATTATTATTTGTCAATTAAAATAAATAAAATTTACATACAGTAAAAAATGATCTCTGGTAAACATGTTTCATGGTTTTCTGCTATGGATAATGACTATAGTATATTAAAGTAGCTTATGAATTTTAAAAGAAAAAATAAGCACTCCTAGTGTTTGGAGAGGCCAAGGTAGGGGGATTGCCTGAGGCCAGGAGTTCAGGACCAGCCTGGGCAACACAGATCCCTATATCTGCAAAAAATGTTACAAATATTATCCAGACATGGTGGCATACACCTGTAGTCTCAGCTAATCTGTAGGCTGAGGCGGGAGGATGGCTTGAGCTTGGGAGGTTGAGGCTACAGTGAGCTGTGATTGCACCACTGCACTCCAGCCTGGGAGACAGACCAGGTTCTGTCTCTAAAAGAAGAAAAAGAGAAAAAATTTATAAAAGCCTCCTGACTTACGTGACTGAAAATTTAGAAGAAAAGGCACATGCATGAAATTCTCAAGAATAAGCCCACACAGATTCTCACTCCATGAAATTCATCACAAACCCTCAACCACAGCAATTTCAAGAGCAGGAGAGAAGTAATTGGCTTTCTTAACTCCAGTACACCCTGCAGGGCAGACCAGCACACCTCACAGGGAGTTGCTAAGCAGGAAGAAAAAAGCAAAGAGAGGCGTGAGGCTGGCAGGGGCCAAGGCAGTGCCCCTGGCTGGTAGGAAAGCAGAGTTTCAGGATTTTATGTGTGTCAAACCCATGGTGTTTCTGCATGAGTGACTGGAATTGCGCTATGTGGCCCCAAGGGATCTTAGTCATGAGCCACACCCTAGTTTCCTTTAATCAGATGATCAGAAGTGGCCCGCGTTGAGTTAATACTTAAAATTATACTGAACATAGTTTAACCTTGTTTAAATCACTGTGAAAATTAATTTCTTTAGGTTAGGGGGCATGAAATTGAATATTATTGGCCTAGGGAAATCTGGAATTCTTAGGATATTGTGGTAAACAGTTGTTGAAAGTTTACAGTGCCTGACACTGAGGCACGAGGTCAAGTATAAAGCACATGGTCTGGGTCCTCAGCCAACGTTCAGTAGAGGGATATAGACAGACAAGCTAGAAGTACTTAACTTGAACCAGTTGCTTATGACACAGCTATGCCTGGGCTGTCGTTGGGGTCATGGGAGCCATGTTAAACAGTGACAGAGAGCTCAGGGCTTCTGGGAGATCTGAGTGGGCTGGAACTGTGTATTGAAGAGTGAGTTCGGAATTAGATACATTTTCCAGAATTCTAAGAAGAAAAACAGAAAAATTGCTATTCTGTGTAGAGTGTGGTAAGTCAACACATATACCCATCACCACAATCATCACCATCACCACCATCATTACCATCACCACCATCATTACCATCATCATAACCATCATCACCATCACCACCATCACCACCAAAATCATTCTTATCACCATCTTCATCATCACCACCATCATTACCATCATCATCACCATCACCATCACCACCATTACCATCATCATCACCATCACCACCATCATCATCATCATCACCACCATCATCACCATCATCACCACCATCACCACCATCATTACCACCATCATCACCAAAATCATTATCACCAACATCACCATCATCATCACCATCATCACCATCATTGTCACCATCACCACCAAAATCATTATCATCACCTTCTTCATCATCATCACCATCATTATCATCACCATCATCACCATCATCACCATCACCACCATCATCACCGTCTTCATCACCACCGTCTTCATCACCACCATCTTCATCACCACCATTACCACCATCACCACCAAAATCATTATCACCACCATCTTCATCATCATCACCACCATCATCACCAAAATCATCACCACCGTCTGCATCACCACCATCATTACCACCATCACCACCACCATCATTACCATCATCACCATCACCACCATCATTACCATCATCATCACCATCACCACCATCATCACCATCATCACCATCACCACCATCATTACCACCATCATCACCAAAATCATTATCATCATCACCATCATCACCATCACCATCATTACCACCATCATCACCAAAATCATTATCATCACCACCATCACCATCAACATCACCATCATTGTCGCCATCACCACCATCACCACCAAAATCATTATCATCACCGTCTTCATCATCATCACCATCATTATCATCACCATCATCACCATCATCATCAAAATCATCACCACCGTCTTTATCACCACCATCATTACCACCATCACTACCAAAATCATTATCACCACCGTTTTCATCATCACCACCACCATCACCACCATCATCACCAAAATCATCACCACCATCTTCATCACCACCATCATTACCACCATTACCACCATCACCACCACCATCATTACCACCATCATCACCATCATCATCACCATCACCACCATCATTGTCACCATCACCATCATCATCACCAAAATCATCACCACCATCTTCATCATCATCATCATCACCACCATCACCATCACCACCACCATTACCATCACCAAAATTATCATCATTACCCTCACTACCGTCATTGTCACCACCATCGGCATCACCATCATTACCATCGCCACCATCAGTATCACCACGTACATCATTACCATCATCTAGACTATAGCAGCCAGGTTCTGTTTGTCTCTGTTAACAAAATCCTGAGCAAGGAAAAGAAGGTGAGACAGGTAGGAGGCTGCTCTCAGATAGCTTATGTTGCTCCTCGCCCTTGTTGTTATGATGATTAGAAAATTCCTCTCTCTAGTTTCCCCCAAGAATGAAAATTAGATATTTTCCTACAAAAGTGGTCAGATAACAGTAGAGAGTTTGAACTTGAACTCAACAGTAAATTTAGTTTCCCAGTACAATTAATCTAGGATTCCCCTTCCCACACTTCTTTGCTACCTCCTGTCTTCAGATCTGGGAGAACCTGTTTTGTTCAATGTTAAGATGCATCAAGTGGCATTTATGTTATGGCCATAAAATTACTAACTAGTAACACACCGTGAGCACAGAAATGTCTTTACAATGTTTAAAAAAAAAACCCAAGAAGTAGTGTTAAATTTAGCCCAACAGTGCATTTCATGGGGAAGATCCGTACATGAATGTGTAGGCTGTTTTCTGTGGACCTCTGTAGCACATCCAAGAGAGTGTAGATGAATATCATTAGCTGTAAAAATTACATTACCATCATCTTTGGGACTAAAATAGCCTTCATTTATAAAAAGGAAACTGTATTATGAAAGCATAATTTGATCACCTAATATATGTACTTGGGCTAATAAGAGTTGTTTATCATGTGTCATTGGGGTTGTCAGTGAAAGGGAGAACATTGTGTTCCAGCTCCATCTGCGAGTCCATTAGGACGGTAGGAACATGACTAAATGCAAGGCTGTCTGAGAAATTTGGAGGGTGTTGCAATAAATCCATCCCTGTGTTCTGCCGTGGCTCGGTTTTGTCAGACTTGAGGAGACGATGTGTGGAGTTGGTTATCAGCACCTTTAAGAACGCGATTCTAGGCCTGGTCTGTGTGAATGAAGAACTGGATGTAGGTTATTCACTCCATACCTCATCGGAAAGGGAAATCTTTATGGTTACTTAGGCACATAGTATAGAGGAAGGCACTCGATACTGATTTACACAAACCTGATTAAAACCCTGTGCCTGCTTTATATTACCCATGGGGTATATATATTATATAATTTATATATTATATATATATAATAATATATAAATATATATTACCCATGGGGAGGCCACATTCCCCTTTCTCGGCTTTCCTGTCTGCAAAGTGAGGACGAAGTGATGAGCAGATGTGGGCACGGGGCCTGTATCACACCTGCCACCCGATAAATATTGACTAGTCCATCTTCCCAGGTGTATGAGTCCATTCTCACACGACATAAAAATACGACCTGACACTGGGTAATTTATAAACAAAAGGGGTTTAATTGACTCGCAGTTTCATGTGACTGGTGAGGCCTCAGCAAACTTATGATCATGGTGGAAGTTGAAAGGGAAGCAGGTCCGTGTTACATGACGGCAGGTGAGAGACTGCAGGAAATGCTGCCACTTTAAACCATCAGACCTCCTGAGAATTCCCTCTCCGTTGCAAGCACAGCATGGAGGGAGCTGCCCCATGATCCAGTCAGCTCCTCCAGGTTCCTCGATTGATAGGTGGGGCTTACAGTTGGAGATAAGGTGGAAACACAGAGCAGACGTATCACTGGAGTTTCTGTGAGCTCCATTAGATCTGTGTTTTGGGGTCTGTTCTGAGTGTTTAAACCATAGGTAGAATAATGGATGGAGCCGTGAGCATGATGACCCGGGCGGGGGACCGCCCTTGAGGTGTGCCTTCACCGCTGCCCTGCGAACGAACATACCTGGTTTGTTGACAGTGTTAATGCTCAGGTCCCACCTTCACAATCCAGCACCCCTCTGGCGTTTCCCTGTGAGGATGTTAGGAAGGAAGTTGGGGGCTGGGTGAAAGGGTGGGAAGGCGAAGGTCACCACGGCTCTGTCTGCCACGCTGCCTGCTATGCACTCCCAGGCAGCCCCGTCTGCTGGTCCAGAACTGGGTCTGCGGAAAGAGCTCTCGGTGGAGGCGGGCCTGCTGGTCACATCCTCTCAGTACAGCTTCTTTCCACACTCTCATGGGGTAGCAGAACCAGATACGTCACCGAATCAGACAGAATGCAACGCTTCATGCCATGGCAGCAAAGCAGCACACTGAGAGAATTCCGGGAACTCAGAAAGCAGGTCAGGTCCACACAAGCAGCGGCCTGGCTCTAGAAGCTGGGAAAAGCCTCTCCGTCCTTGAGATCGTTGGTGTTGCGTTAACACTTAAAACATTATACTTGCCTTGGCATATTGTAACAAGGTAGTCAACGTGGTCTGACCTGTTATACGTGGTCTGAAAGCCCCAGCTTCTGAGTGCACGCGCACGCCCAGTGTCCCATGAGTGAACAGCTGTTCTGGGCCCACAGTTCGTCTTGTGTCCCACAGTTGAACTTTATTTTAGATCCCTGTCAGTGCCCATATTTATTTATCTTTTCTCCTTATGTTCCTGCAGTAATTTTTGCTCAGGAGAGGTATTGTATAATAGGACTGGCTGTTTATCAAGTTTACCAGATCGACAAACATGTGGTCTCCTTGCCCGAGTTCCACCATCTGTTGTCGGAAGGCCTCCTGGGTTTCCTGCCATCTTCTGGGCACACTGAGTAGATGCCGAGACCCAATTCCCAATGCTCATCACCGATGTCAGATATTAGCACGAGACCCGATTCTGAGCGCCTGGCATCAGTGATGTCAGATATTAGCACAGACCTGATTCTGAGCGCCTGGCATCAGTGATGTCAGATATTAGCACAGACCCGATTCTGAGCGCCTGGCATCAGTGATGTCGATATTAGCACAGACCTGATTCTGAGCACCTGGCATCAGTGATGTCAGATATTAGCATGAGATCTGATTCTGAGCACCTGGCATCAGTGATGTCAGATATTAGCACAGACCCCATTCTGAGCACCTGGCATCAGTGATGTCAGATATTAGCACAGACCCGATTCTGAGCGCCTGGCATCAGTGATGTCAGATATTAGCACAGACCCGATTCTGAGCGCCTGGCATCAGTGATGTCAGATATTAGCACAGACCCGATTCTGAGCGCCTGGCATCAGTGATGTCAGATATTAGCACAGACCCGATTCTGAGCTGAGCGCCTGGCATCAGTGATGTCAGATATTAGCACAGACCCGATTCTGAGCGCCTGCCATCAGTGATGTCAGATATTAGCACAGACCCGATTCTGAGCGCCTGGCATCAGTGATGTCGATATTAGCACGAGACCCGATTCTGAGCGCCTGGCATCAGTGATGTCGATATTAGCATGAGACCTGATTCTGAGCGCCTGGCATCAGTGATGTCGATATTAGCATGAGACCTGATTCTGAGCGCCTGGCATCAGTGATGTCGATATTAGCACAGACCTGATTCTGAGCGCCTGGCATCAGTGATGTCGATATTAGCGCAGACCTGATTCTGAGTGCCTGGCATCAGTGATGTTGATACTAGCATGAGACCCGATTCTGAACACCTGGCATCAGTGATGTCGATATTAGCACAGACCTGATTCTGAGCGCCTGGCATCAGTGATGTCAGATATTAGCACAGACCCAATTCTGAGCGCCTGGCATCAGTGATGTCAGATATTAGCACAGACCTGATTCTGAACGCCTGGCATCAGTGATGTCAGATATTAGCATGAGACCCGATTCTGAGCGCCTGGCATCAGTGATGTCAGATATTAGCACAGACCTGATTCTGAGTGCCTGGCATCAGTGATGTCAGATATTAGCACAGACCTGATTGTGAGTGCCTGGCATCAGTGATGTCAGATATTAGCACAGACCTGATTCTGAGCGCCTGGCATCAGTGATGTCAGATATTAGCATGAGACCCGATTCTGAGCCCCCAGCATCAGTGATGTCGATATTAGCACAGACCTGATTCTGAGCGCCTGGTATCAGTGATGTCAGATATTAGCATGAGACCCGATTCTGAGCACCTGGCATCACTGATGTCAGATATTAGCACAGACCTGATTCTGAGCACCTGGCATCAGTGATGTCGATATTAGCACAGACCCAATTCTGAGCCCCTGGCATCAGTGATGTCAGATATTAGCACAGAGCGCCTGGCATCAGTGATGTCAGATATTAGCACAGACCTGATTCTGAATGCTCGGCTTTAATGATGTGGGATATCAGCATGAGACCTGACTCTGAACGCCTGGCGTTGATGTTGAATATTAGCACGAGATACGATTCGAAATGCTCAGCATCAATGTCAGGTATTTGTGTGAGACCCGATTCTCAACGCTCAGCGTCCATGTCTGATGTGAGCGGCGTTGTTTTGGTATATAATTGTGTTGCTTCATTTGTTTGTGTCTTTACTCTTAGATGACATTTATTTCATTCCATTTCAATCTCAAACAGAAAACAGGCAAAGCCTATCTTAGTCCTTTTGGGCTGCTGTCACAAAATACCCCAGACCAGGTCATTTATAAATAATGGAAATTTATTTCTCACAGTTGTAGAGGCTGTAGTCTGAGGTCACGATGCCAGCAGGTTCCATGTCCAGTGAGGGCTGCTTCCTGGTTTGTAGATGGCACCTGCTGTGCCCTCACAGGGCACCAGGGGTGAGGGAACTCTCTGGTATGAATGAGGGCATGAACCCCATCATGAGAGCTCTGCCTCCCAAGCGCCCCACCTCATGAAACCACCACCGTAGGGGTTCTGTTTCCACGTATGAGTTTCAGGGAGACGTGTTCCAAACAGCAAAGCTGCAGGAAGCACCAGCTGAGGCCTCAGCAATTGACATCTCAAGTGATTAACATCTTGAGCACAGCCTCTCCCTGTGAAGGGCTGTGGGTGTGGCCGGTGGTGGTTGGCATCTCTCGGCTCGTGGGACATGGTGCTCTGGGACCTGAGCTGGTAGCGTCTGGAACCATTACCCCAGGGAATCCAAGGGCTCAGAGAGAGCGAGGGGCCCCTGGAGGACTGCCTGAAGGCAGCCAAGGTTGAATTCAGGAAGATAGTAGTTAATTCAGGAAGATAATGCACAATTCAGGAAGAAGTGTGCATAAGCAGGTGACGTCTCAGAGGTGACTTACAGAGTAAATCCGGGATGGTTCTTGGCTGGAGAGGTTAGAAGGGTGCATATCATTCTTTCCTCATTCATACGAAACCTGCACCTCCAGCAAGTGTCTGCTGGGCAGAGGTGCATTTCCTAAGGTTCCACTTGCCGGATTCTGGACTTGCCGCCCCCTACTCACTCTGGATTTCTGTCCTGCTTCTGCTGTAATCATAGACAGTCTTATTAAAATGGCTGAGCATAAGTATCAGGTGACGTTGATGAACACAGTGTTTGGTTTCGTCTGGGATTTAACAGAGTGCACATTCTGAGGCAAAGTCAGGCATCTCTCTCTCTCTTTTTAAGGCAAGCTTAGCTCGTATCTAGTTTTGCTCAGATCCTAAAGCTTAAATGTAGCTCAAGTCTCAGACCCACCTTGAATGGATTTTGGGAAAAAGCACAAAGTGTAGAAGTTTTAGCAGCCACAGGGCAGCAGTCTTCTTCCATTTTGGCACAGAGACTGTCTCATCTGTAATGACTGCTGATTCCAGGGGAGACCAGGGCACCTGTGCCCACTGAAGGGTCTGTCCACCCTGGCTTCCCACAAGAAGGTGTGGGTGTGGTTCGGTTCCAACTGCTCTTTCAGTTAGGAAGAGCCCCCCACCCCACACCACTGCCCCTTCGGCCTGGCTCACCGGCCTCTTCAGTTAGGAGGAACCCCCCCCCACACACCACTGCTGCTTCAGCCTGGCTCACTGGCCTCTGCACCAGGATCTGATGCCTCCTTGATCTTATCTCCAGTTCACCAGCTTTAGGTCCCTACAGATTTATTTGTGACCCTGCTGTAAAATGCCCAGCTTCTATAAGGAGTTGAGTTTTAAAAGCATGTACACACTTAAACAGGCTTTAAAAGAAACATCAATTGACTTTCCTACACCTGGTTACGATTCCAGAGTGCCTGGAGTGTTTTGGGGACTTAATTTCTTTAATCCCTCAAGTGTCCATAGAAAGTCAATGGCAAACACGAAGCCTGTTGCTGCTTCCACTTTGGGATTTGGGAGATTGGCTTAGCATTTCAGAGACCTTAGATGCAGGGTGGGGGTGGGTGAGCACTCAGCTCCTTGCCTCCCTGTTTTTGTCTGTGTAGAGGTGACCTGGCTGGGCACCAGCCGAGGCTGTGGGTAGAGGGAGTGCTTCACTGGGGGACTCTGACCTTGTGGTTGACAGACATGGACACCTGTGCTACAAGCTTTCCGGGAAGGCTCAGCTCTCCGCTCTCAACACTGTCAGTAGCACCCCCAGTAGGCTCTGCAGGAGGTGCAGCTGCCCCACAGGCACTGTGGCTGCTGGGATGAGCCTCCCACCTCTCTCCAAGTCTCCTCTTACTCATGACGGTGGAATTAACATGGTACTGTGTAATTAGGTTAGCTCTCCAAGTTGCCTTTGCGTTGCAGTTTTAAATAAAGCTGGTGTTCTATGTGTATTGCAATCATAATTTATGTTTTAAACATATGGTAAGTGACATTGGAATATCAGACCCTACCTTAATATACAGTTACAGTTATAATATTTTTATGAAAATAGGTAGAAGTATAAAATTTTGAACTAAAGAATAAAAATATTTTAGGGTTTATGGAACACCCTTAAATTTATACCCAGTGATTGCTAAGAATAGATGGAAAGATACTGAATACGTAACAGTAGCTGAAGTGTACAAATAATTATGTGAAAACAAAATAACCGTTAGGTGGAAAATTAAAGCATGCCTTTAGAAATAAAGACTGCATGCTTGTTTGAGTAAATGCAATTAAAATACTTTGCGTTTTATACCGGCCAGTTAAAGTGAACACACAATTTTTTATTTGAATGGAGAAGCACTTGCAAAGAATTGTTGAATGTTCAGATTGTATCAGTTCCATAACATTGAACCATTAAGAAAATGGATGTCCCTTCACAGTGACAAGAACTTCCACCTTTTCCAAACTGAGGACGTAAATTACACTTCTCTTCTGATGAAACCAGATTTGTTTTTAATTGACTTACAAGGTACGTATGGTGAAGTGCCAGATTCCAGCTTCGTGTATGTCCATGTAACCCACGTGCCAGTCAGATACGGGGCTCTTCCACACTCCAGAACATTCCCTCCTGCCAAATCCCAGTTACACTCTGGCCACCAGAAGCACACTTCCGATTTCTTTGATTGATTGATTGGTTTTTATTACTGTTATTTGAGGCAGCGTCTCGCTCTTTTGCCCGGGCTGGACGGCAGCACATGATCTCAGCAACTTCCACCTCCCAGGGTTCAGACGATTCTCCTGCTGAGTGGGTGGAACTATAGGTACATGCCACCACACCCAGCTAATATTTTGTATTTTTAGAAGAGACAGGGTTTCACTGTGTTTGCGAGTATGGTCTCTATCCCCGACCTCGTGATCTGCCCTCCTTGGCCTCCCAAAGTACTGGGATCACAGGCGTGAGCCACCGGACCCAGCCTGGTTTATTTACTTCTCATTATTTTTGAGACAGGGCCTCACAGTGTTGCTGAGGCTGGTCTTGAACTCGGCGCGCATGCCTGAAATCTCAGGCCAGAGCCACCGTGCCCAGCTCTTCATCTTCTGACTTGTGTCACCACAGATCATCAGTCGTAATTTCACACAAGAATGAGTGTGTGTGGCGCACGTCATGTGCAAGGCAGCACGCTTACCATGTTCTGTGGTCTCTAGAAAAATTAAAGTTTCATGTCCCTCCAGCAGATGTGGTCTCGTTCTTTTTGATGGCTGCATAGTTTGTCACCTGTAAGTGGAGCTAAATGAGGAGAATGCATAGAGGGCAATGCACAGCAGGGCCTGTCGGAGGGTGGAGGGCGGGGGAGGGAGAGGAGCAGGAGTAACTAATGGGCACTGTGCTTGATACACGGGTGGTGAAATCATCTATAAGATTATAATCTTGACACTGGGGTAGTGAAATCGTCTGTAAGATTATAATCTTGACACCGGTTGGTAAAATAGTCTATACAATAAGCCCCTATGGCACCCGTTTACCTATAAAACAAACCTGTACGTTTATCCCTGAATTTAAATAAGAAATGAACAAATGAAGGGAAGGATGTACATTTGCAACATTGAAGCAAAAGTGCCCCTGTGTGGCGGGGCCGGGCCAGGGAGTGATGGATGGAGAGCCGGGAGGAGGCACCGTGTACGCTTCCATGAGACGGTGGCCACGCAGGAGGCCATGAGTGAGAGCGCCACCCTCCTGCCTCCCCAGCACTCCCTGGAAACGACTTTGCCATCATCCCTGCAGTCCCAGGATGCATTGCTCCTGGTCCTTGTCTGTGAACCGTTGACAGATGATACCATTTTTTTTTATTGCATTTTAGGATTTGGGGTACATGTGCAGAACATGCAAGATAGTTGCATAGGTACACACGTGACAGTGTGATTTGGTGTCTTCCTCCCCTTCACCCACATCTGACATTTCTCCCCATGCTATCCCTCCCCAGCTTCCCCCCCGCTGTCCCTCCCCTATTACCCCCAATAGACCCCAGTGTGTAGTGCTCCCCTCCCTGTGTGCATGTGGTCTTATTGTTCATCACCCACCTATGAGTGAGAATATTCGGTATTTCATTTTCTGTTCTTGTGTCAGTTTGCCAAGAATGATGTTCTCCAGATTCATCCATGTCCCTACAAAGGACATGAACTCATCGTTTTTGATTGCTGCATAATATTCCATGGTGTATATGTGCCACGTTTTTCCAGTCCAGTCTATCATCGATGGGCATTTGGGTTGATTCCAGGTCTTTGCTATTGTAAACAGTGCTGCAATGAACATTCGTGTGCATGTGTCCTTATAGTAGAAAGATTTATAGTCCTTTGGATATATACCCAGTAATGGGATTGCTGGGTCAAATGGAATTTCTATTTCTAGGTCCTTGAGGAATCGCCACACTGTCTTCCACAATGGTTGAACTAATTTCCACTCCCACCAGCAGTGTAAAAGTGTTCCTATTTCTCCACATCCTCTCCAGCATCTGATGTCTCCAGAAATTTTAATGATCGCTATTCTAACTGGTGTGAGATGGTATCTCAATGTGGTTTTGATTTGCATCTCTC
Organism: Saguinus midas; assembly: GCA_021498475.1. Lineage (NCBI taxonomy): Eukaryota > Metazoa > Chordata > Mammalia > Primates > Cebidae > Saguinus > Saguinus midas. The sequence continues at coordinate 16,531,592 of CM038405.1, read as the reverse complement.
TAATGACCAGTGATGATGAGCATTTTTTTATGTGTTTGTCGGCCTCATGTATGTCTTCTTTTGTAAAGTGTCTGTTCATATCCTTTGCCCATTTTTGAATGGGCTTGTTTGTTTTTTTCTTGTAAATCTGTTTGAGTTCTTTGTAAATTCTGGATATCAGCCCTTTGTCAGATGGGTAAACTGCAAAAATTTTTTCCCATTCTGTTGATTGCCGATTCACTCTAGTGACTGTTTCTTTTGCTGTGCAGAAGCTGTGGAGTTTGATTAGGTCCCATTTGTCTATTTTGGCTTTTGTTTCCAATGCTTTTGGTATTTTGGTCATGAAGTCCTTGCCTACTCCTATGTCCTGAATGGTTTTGCCTAGATTTTCTTCTAGGGTTTTTATGGTGCTGGGTCTTATGTTTAAGTCTTTAATCCATCTAGAGTTAATTTTAGTGTAAGGTGTCAGGAAGGGATCCAGTTTCTGCTTTCTGCACATAGCTAGCTAGTTTTCACAACACCATTTATTAAACAGGGAATGCTTTCCCCATTGCTTGTTTTTGTCAGGTTTATCAAAGATTGTATGGTTGTAGATACGTTGTATTGCCTCCAATACCTCTGTTCTGTTCCATTGGTCTATATCTCTGTTTTGGTACCAGTACCATGCTGTTTTGATTACTGTAGCCTTGTAGTATAGTTTGAATTCCAGTAGTGTGATGCCTCCTGCTGTGTTCTTTTTGCTTAGAATTGACTTGGCTATGCGGGCTCTCTTTTGGTTCCATATGAAGTTCAAGGTGGTTTTTTCCAGTTCTGTGAAGAAAGACGATACCATTTTAGGTGAACATAGATACGGCAGAGAGTTGAGGTAGAGGATGAGGTGGAGCTGTGCTTTCCAGATGCCCATGTGGGAGACTGCAGCCTCTGGACTGTGGTGGGAAAGAGCCCTGTGCGTGATAGATGGGTCTTGCTACAGAACTCATCTGCAGGTCACAGAAGTTTCTCCTCAGCATTCTGTCCTTGAGGTGCTGAACTGTTGGGGTAATTGCTTCATTCGCACGGGGCATCTCAGTCACGGTGCCCTAAGCAGGGCAGAGACCACTGCGAGTTCCCAGCAGGGCTTAGGGGTGACTGCCATGTTCTTACTTTAAAGTGGACAAATGCAGAGAAGGGCACAAGGTGTGTTCTGAGGTCCCTTGACTGTGTCAGTGCTCACACACGTGAGGTCTATGTGAGACCCCACGTTGCTGGATTCAGAGTTGGCGCTCGTGCCCTAAGAGAATTGTGTCAATAGGAACTGAGCAGGCATTCAGCGTCACCCTCGCCTGTCCTTCTGTGACCTCCGCATGGTGAATTGGGCATTGAGCTCCCATAGGTCACTGAGTCAGGTCTGCCATTAGGTCTGCACTGTCCTGAGAAAGGAGTTCCAGCACATTCTGCAGGACACACTCTCCCATGTCTGGCGTACACGTGAGAAGCAGGAAGGGAGGGTTCAGTCCATGGGTTGGCGACTCTGGGCAGCAGCTTGTGGGGGACGGGCTCTGCAGCCTGTGGGATCAGCTGTGTCCAGTGAAGCGGAGCAGGCTCAGGGGCACTCAGGATGCGGTGAGTGCATAGCCCGCATGGCATGGGTGGGCGGCGCGTGCCGTGGAGCCGGTGGAAGGTGGACATTCGCACAAGCTGGGGCCAGTTCCTGGAAGTGTGTCGCTGCCAGTGTGGAGAGCGTGAGATTTACTCACCCAGCAGTGGGACATACTGGAGAGCTTTTGGTAAGAGCTGGGATGACACAAATGCATTCAAGTTTGGTTCCCTGGAGATGCCTCAGGGGTGGGGCAGGGACACAGGGAACTGCTCGAGGAGACAGTGCTGGAATCTGGGAGGGAGCCGGGAGGGCATCTCAGAGCAGGGTCCTGGCATGGAGGAGAGGAGAACGTGACAGACATGGAGGTCCACAGAGGGGAGACCTCAGAATAATTTCAGTTCACACAATAAATAAAATAACTGCAAGGGAAAATGGCCAATTTGTAATTAGCCTAGCAATTATTTATTTTTAGATTATAGATTTGGCAGTGCTCGGTGTGTGTTTTCTGATATTGATATTTGATCCAGTTTGTTGACATTACTGATCTATAGAGTGCACTGCTAAGAGTAATTGCAAATGTTTACCTCTCAGGAAGGGTTCCAAGCACGGAAATGTCCTCAGCGATTTGTTAATCACAGCAGACTGCGAAGTTGATGCTGTTACTATCCCCACAGTGCATCTGCTGTCCTGGCCATGGAGGTGGATGCTTGTGAGGGAGGCGGCTGTCCTGGCCACGGAGGTGGATGCTTGTGAGGGAGGCGGCTGTCCTGGCCACGGAGGTGGATGCTCATGAGGGAGGCGGCTGTCCTGGCCACGGAGGTGGATGCTTGTGAGGGAGGTGGCTGTCCTGGCCACGGAGGTGGATGCTTGTGAGGGAGACAGCTCCTGGCTCAAGTAGGTCCACAGGGCAGGCAGCGGAGCCAGGAGACGGGGCAGAAAAGGCTGCTTCCATCCCAGTCCTCATTCATGTTATTACCGCCTCCTGTCCCCCTGAGTCCTTATTAATGGATGTCTGTGCTTTCTGAATTATAATTCTAAACCAAGCTGCAGAATACGGAGCACCCTTTGCAAGCCTTCAGGCAGCGAAGAACACCCTGCCTCCATTCAGCAGGTGTGCACCGTGGTACATTATTTCATGTCTCTGAGCCTTTATCAAATAGGAATAATATTTAATCATTGTGTGATCATTACATGAAATAATATACATGAAAATGATGTTTGGCCAATAAAAAGATTTCTGTAGATTTTCACCGTTACTAACGTTTATGTTATATGATGCTCATGGAACGCCGATGGCTGAAAGGCTTTGGGGAAGCGATGTGCTTGCGTTGTGTTTAAGGCTACTTGATGTCCCCGAGTTGCACAGTGGTCTCCATTCTAAAACACTCTCGTTCTAAAACCATGGAGAACGTGCCATTTAACATTTTAAAATTTGACTGGGCATCGTGGCTCACGCCTGTAATCCCAGCACTTTGGGAGGCCGGGGTGGGCGGATCTGGAGGTCAGAAGTTCAAGACAAGCCTGGGCAACATGGTGAAACCCCGTCTCTAATAAAATACAAAAAATTATCTGGGCATGGTAGTAGACGTCTGTAATCCCAGGTACTCGGGAAGCTGAGGCGGGAGAATTGCTTGAACCCAGGAGGCAGAGGTTGCGGTGAGCCAGGATCGTGCTTTGTACTCCAGCCTGGAAGAAACAAACAAACAAAAAGTTTAAAATTTAAGTCGTACCAAAGATAACATATACTAAAATATGAAGCATTTGTGATTTATTATTTCAAGACATGGAACTTGGCGAAAGTGAACATAGGTTCACAGCCATGGGGAGATGGGTCCGAAATGCAGCCTGGAGCATGAGCACTTGTGGGGAGCGTGCTGTCTGCAAGCTCACTTCTTCCTTCCTTTCGTGGTAGCAGTTTTGTGCTAGAAACATCCCAGGTGAAGGAGACAGGCCGAAGAGCCAGTGGGGATGTGGGGTGCATGCACGGTTCTCAGGGCACTTGGAGGGAATCATCACTGGAAATTGTAGTGACCACAGAATGGGTGATTGACCTGCATCTTAAAAGTAAATTAGTGGTGATTTCCCAGGCAGACGCCTAGGGCTGGAGCGTGAGGCTGTTTTAAGCAGGCAGCACCGTCTGAGTGTGTGGGAGGCAGTGCGGCATGGTTAGGAAGCAGCGGGAGGCTCAGAGCCACTGTATCCTGGGTGCAAGGTGAGGCGAGTGGGAGGCCGGGGTGCTGGTGACACGGACGTGTTGGTGACTCTGGCACCCTCCAGGCCTGAGCCAGGTGATGGCACACGTGCTGTGCTTTAACCTTACAGCCTCCACCCACTTAAGGATCTCCAGGTTGGAGGGGAGCTCCGTGAGTTGCAAAGGTGACTCACTTACCCCAAATCATGTAACCTGGTGCACAAGAGGCAGATTTCAGACCCAGGTTTGGTGGGGAGCCGAGACTTCAGAGCAGGAGTCGGGGAGCTGTTGAAGGGTCTGATCTGGCGGGCCGAGGGTGTTGATATGACTCATTGGGGTCAGGATTCTGCCTCCTCCGGCCCCTGCTGGGCTGTCTGGGGAGAGGAGAACCCTGGCCCTGGAGGTGATATCAGAGGTGTTGAACACGTGCTGTGCAAATTCTGTTGATTTTTATTCCATTTGTTCCTCTACATACTCCACAGAGAGGTAGTTTTCCTGTATTTTCTAGCTCGATACGCTGGGGGCTGTGACGGTTTCTGTCAAACATCAGGGCTGTGGTGCGATGAACATAAACCTGGGTGAGGGACACCATCGTCTGCTGACGTCATCCTGGAATCGGGTGTGGACTCCGGGGCACTGTCGGCAGCACCCTGCGGTCTCTGTCAGCAGCACCCTGCGGTCTCTGTCAGCAGCACCCAGCTGTCTGCAGCCACGGGGTCACTCCCAAGGCTGGTCAGGTGTGCCTTCGGGATGAGACTGAATGGTTTAAGATGCAGATAGGATGCTGAAATGGACTAAAAGGAGGAATTTTGGGATGTGTGTTGTTTGATGAAGCTTCTAGGAATCATCATTCCAGAAAACATCCTAACATCCCCAAGGTAATTCATTAACTCCCTAATCATGCAAAATGGTAAAAAAGAAAATTTAGAAAGGCCCAGACAATTCCAAATGCAGTAGGAACCAAGACTGGTGGAAGAACATCATAAACTAGCTTTAAAAAACTCACTCAGGAGACGCAATCAGCAGTGACAACAAGCTTGCCCCACAGAGAACGCTCCGGAACTGAGAAGGAGTTTCCTTCTGCCAAGGACCTCTCGCCTCTAAGTTCCATCATCTCAGGGCCACCTGCCGCCTCCTCCAGGGAGTGTTCACCAGAGCAGGCTTCCTCTCCCTATCCTGTTGCGTGGGTGAATCAGGCTGGGAGTGTGGACAGGCGGGACTCTAGAGACAGCCCTGGGTCGAATCCTTCCTGGGCCACCTCCCAGCTCCCCCTGCATCTTTGTCTGCAGGTGGAAGGTGTGTCAGTGTTGGAGTCAGGATTACGATGGATCAGTGGCACTGAGGGTGGGGCTGCACCGTATGGCAGGTGCTCCAGCAGCAGCTGTGCCAGGGTTGCCGGGGTCCCAGAGTCGGGGAATCTTGGGAGCATAGCCAGCGGACCCACCATTAAGGCAGGTCATAAAAATTTCCTCCTGGCCAGGCAGAGTGGCTTAGGCTTGTAATCATGGCTAATCGGGAGGCTGAGGCAGGATAATCGCTTGAACCCGGGAAGTGGAGGTTGCAGTGAGCCGAGATCACACTAATGCACTCTAGCCTGGTCAAGAAGAGTGAGACTTTGTCTCAAAAAGAAATTCCTCCTCCTTCTAACCAAGATAGAATCTGCCAGCAGCAAAACAGACCAGGCAGAGAGATGGGTAGGAGCTGTTCCCAGCCTCCCCTCAGCCCCACTGTGCCTGGAGTCTACTCACTTTGTGCCCTAAGCCAGCAGATACCCATCAACGAGACTGTCCCTGCGCTGCAGAGACTCCACATGCCGTATCCTCTCCAAGCTTCCTGATGACCTTGCAAAATGTTATTGTGATGACAGCGGGAGGAGGGTCTTCAGAACTGGTATCTGTTGTGAGTGTCTGTGGGATAATTTTAAGTCACCACCTTCCCAGTTCTGAGGAGGCTGGTCTTGTCTGGAGGTTGTCGGAAGCCCCCTGCAGGGTGCCTGGCTCGGCTTTGCTTTTTTCTCTTCTTACTACTGTTCTCACTCGCCCTCAAGTGCCCGCACATCTGCCCTACCTCATCCACCCCGTATCCCTTGATCAGGCGTGTGGGAAATCACGTGGGGCAGAATAAAAATCGAGGAGCCTTATTCTCCCCCAAATTTCCATCACACCCGTTAATCGAGCAATCTAAGCCCAGCCTCAGTGCAGGCGGCAGACATGGACCTTCCCCAGGCCCCAGGATCCTGTTGAAGGGCCATTCTGAGCAGCTGCCTGGAGATGCAGACAGCTCTTCAGTACCTTAAAGATGATTATGAGTTGACGAAAGAGCATTGGATATATATTGACTGTGATATAAAAATAGGGGCAGTCATCACAATGCCTGGGACCTCTACGATGTTCCCCCAGGAAATTTTTGAGCACCTCTCGATGGAATAGCCGCTCACCTACCAGGCACCTGAGGGTGTTCGCTAGATGCTGCTTCCTCTTCTGCAAGCAATCTAACAGTAACAGTGCAGAGTCTGAGCTGTCAGCGTCTGGAAAGACATTTCCCGTTACACGTGGAAGAAAAGTTTCAGGTGGCCGCCTGCTGCGTCCTTGGGATGACTGACTTGTCACTCCAAAACGTTAGTGCCTCCAGACACACATGCCACCACACCTTCTCCTCCTCACGCACGCGGAGGTGCCTGTGACGTCGTTCCCGGACCTCTCTGCTGTTGGGGTCAACAGTTCACAGGGCTCAGGTGAGTGGGAGTCTCTCACTCAGTGTCGGCACCACGGATCACACGTGTAGCTGTGAGGGCGGGAGACCTGGGAGCCCTCGGTGGGAATCCACGTGCTCCCTAAATAACGTCTGCGACATTGAACTATCTAAATAGACTGTGGTCACCACGTCGCCACCAGGAGACGTTTGAACCGGACCTTTCTTTATCCACTCAAGCAGAGAGCGTACAGTGACTCAAGTTTACTCTCTCTTGATTATGAATTTATGGCAGTTAGTTAGGGAAAGACCAGCTTAAACCTTACATTTCATGATGTAGAAACAGTGTTTTTCATCGTTCAAACATGTTGAGCAGTTGATGGACCGTCCCTATGCCTGGAAACTGGGATGGATCAATGTCAGGGCTGGTTTTTCCCCTGAAGTTTATAGTTCCCAGTATGACGCTATCCAATGGGAGTTTGTGTTCAGGACACGGTAAATGCAGTCGCCTGCCTGGGGCATTTCCATACCAGGAGGGCCTCGGGAGGGTCCTCCTGACGGAGAAGAAGGGGCTGCTCTGGCAGGCAGGAGGTGGAGATTAAGGAACATGGCAGAGGTGATGGGGCAAGACAAGGCGCGGTTTTGAGAGCCAGAAAGGAGGAGAAATCCTAGGAAAACAGGAAAGGAGGTAAAATCCTAGGAAAATTGAAGCAGCGTGAATGCGAGTGCAGCCAATTGTTAACACCAGGGAAAGGAGAATCCCCCATTCTCTGGAGTTTAAAAGCCTTGTTTATTCACTGAGGGTTGGCAGGGTAATTATGGGGTCTGGTTTTCTGCTCCTTGAGGGAAGTGTCCTCTGGTTTCAGTGCTAATAAACCACTCCACTTTGTAGGGCCTGAGTTGAGTTATGGTTTGTGCTTTAGAGAAATGGATTCCATGCTGCCCTAATTCTCAGGTGCAGACTCTTCCAGATTCTGGTGGTCTCCCAGAGGCCCCTCCGAGTCGACAGCACTCTCTGGTTCCTGTGGTCGGTGGCACCAACGTGCCCGCCATCCACTGTTTCCTTTCATGTGGCCGGAAAGAGACGCATGAGGCTGAGGCCGGTGTTACTGGACAGTTATGGTGCTTGGCATGGTGAGAGTCAGGGTCCCGGGGCCTGCTATGGGATTAGCTCCCTGTGACATTTACCACTGGGCGATCTTTCCTGCCTGGACCGTCTTTCCTGGCTGGGTGGTCTTTCCCGGCTGGGTGGTCTTTCCCGGCTGGGTGGTCTTTCCCGGCTGAGCGATCTTTCCCGGCTGGGTGGTCTTTCCCGGCTGGACGGTCTTTCCCGGCTGGGCGATCTTTCCCGGCTGGGCGATCTTTCCCGGCTGTGTCTCATGCAGGAGGCACCTGTCCCACTTGATGCCTCCGGCCACACTGTCCTCACTTCTCATCTCACCTGCCATTATGAGCTACTTGTCACGATCAGCGCTGAGAGCTGACACAGCTGTTTGGTGCCTGTATCAGGTCGTGAGGGTGTAGTTGGCCGGGAGGCTTCTCCTCATCCCCCGACCCTGTGTCTCATGTAGAGAAGAGGAAAACCAGGGCCAGAGGTCGCCTGCCTTGATGAAGTTGCTTATGGCAGGGGCAGACCCACGACTGGAGCCCAGGCTGCAGGTGCATGCTACAGCAAGGTGTGAGGCCTGTGGTAGCTCAGCACCTGGGGTGTGTCTATGCTCCATGCTTCTCCTACGGAGGCCGTTTCACCACGCGATGTCCACAGTAGCCCAGCGAGGGTGTGTGAGGCCCGGGCGAGTTCCTCACAGTCAGGGGAGCTGACGAACCCGAGTCCAGCAGGTTCAGGATGACCTGCCACGCCCCACCGGGAGAGGCTGGGTCTGAAGCTTGGAGGGTGTTTGGTTTATTTATATGGGATGTCCTGCGATACATTTTGTGAGTAAATTTCTGTGTAACTATGTCTTTCAATGTAAGTAGATACATTTTATCTACAAGAAATTCTACAATCCTTTCTAACATACTAAGTAAAACAAAAAGTAAAAAGCGTTTCCTCTTGAAATTTTTAAGTCTGAAAATCCACCTTCCACCCTTCTTAACATAGAACAAGACAGGCAGCCACAATGCACCGTAGGTGTTGATATGATAACGTTTAATGACAGCGCGTGTAAGATCAGGGCCCTTCTCTGTGTTCCAATGAGCAGACAAAACTTCAATAGACATCAAGAAAGGACTTAAGCTCATTGCAACTGACTCCTTAATTTCCACCTCTTATTACACTACATCCTCCTGTTTTTTTTGTATTTTCTTTGTTCCAGGGGGCCTTTACCTTGAAATTAAATGGTATAGAAACAAGCTGTATTATCTTACCTAAGATATGCCTTTAAGTTGATATTATGTGTTCACATTACAATAAGGGAAGCCCCTTCATTCCTGGCACAGCCAGCCCTGTGAACATGAAGCTCACTGCTGACTTTGGCCGTGGCCACTGTTTGCTCATGTGTATTTGTTGCATGATGACTTTAAAACTTAATGTCTCAAGATCGATGCATGGGCTGTGACTTCTGGTTACCTTGTATGGCTGGAGAGCCACAGCCGCTCCCAGCCTCTCCCAGGGCTCTCTGAGATGGATTTGAGGTGCACCTGGCCCCTGCACTTTCTGAATGGCCTTCTCCTCTCCTACACAGTGAAACTGACCGGTAGTGGGGCTGTCGAGGCGCTCCTCTACTGTGATCAGTCCTTGCCAGGGCCATGAAGCAGGTGCCGGTCCAGCTAGGCAATGGGTTCTGCCCTTCTTTTCAAGTATTTATTTAAGTTTTCAATTTTAATTGACAAAAATATATTATTTGTGGTATAGAATATGATGCTTTGAAATATGAATACCTTGTGGAATAGCTAAATGAAGCTAATTAACATATGCATGACTTCACATTTCCTTGTACTCTGAGTGATTTTCAAGAATATGCTGTGTTTTGGTGAACTGCAGTCGCCATGATGAGCAATGGCGCTGTTCCACGTGCTCCTCCTGCCTGCCTGAAATCTCGCACCTTCGTCCAGCCCCTCCTGACTGTTCCGAGCCCGCCCTCGGCAGCTGCCCTTCGGCTCTCCACTCCCCTGTGTCCCCAAGACACAGTTTGAGTGTCTTGGATACTTCTTGTCGGTGTCATCTCGGGTTGCTTGGCTTTATGTATCCGGCTGATACCGCTTGGCACCTTGTGTTCAGGGTTCATCCATGCTGCTGCAGACAGCAGGGTTTCATTCTTGTTTAAAGCTGAACATACGCCGCTCTGCCCAGAAACCACCCCATTAGCAGTGTGTCTTCCGGGGGACGCTTAGGCTGATTCCCTGGCATATCTGTTCCTGTGAAGGATCTCATGGACGCTTCACGCCACCTGGTTCCACATGGCTGGCGCTGTCTGCACCTGAGACCCCTGGACAGCATTTGGGTGGGGGCTCCTGTGGGCAGAGCCCTGCACCTCGGCCTCCAGAGCCTCTTCACTGAGCACCCCCCAGCCTGCCCTGCCAGAGGAGCTGCTGTAGGGACGTTTCTGTTCTCAGTAATTTAAGGTCTTTGCTGAGAGCCTGATGGGGAGGAGATCATGGTGTCCAAAGCCTCTGGTGGAATTTCTCCTGGAATTATGGGAGCAAATCCACATGGTGTGACATTCAGGTCAACGCGACAAATGTGTGCTGAGATGCTGCAGTGTACCGAGGGCAGGTTTGAAGCTGTGGGAAATTAGGTAACTTGAGTGAGACACATTCAGTACCCTTGAGGGGCAGGGTGGTTTTAAAAAAGGAAAACGAGGGAGGCCACACCTTGTTCTCAGCCAGGCCCAGGAGGGGCTCGGCTGCTGGGAAGTTCCACACAGAGGCTCTGGTGATTTTGAGAGTGAACCTTCAAGAGACGAGGAGACAATTGCAGTGCTGAGTGCCGCTGCGTGGAGGGAGCCCGAATGCCTGGCAGCCAGTCAGCACTCGGTTGGCAGTCAGCCTCCGTGAGGGCTCCGTCCCTGCCACGTCCAGGCAGAGCTGGAGGCTCCTCCTGCCCCGGGTGGCCTGCAGGTGGGGAGGATGGCACAGCTTCCTCAGACTCCCTTTCTGGATCGTCCATGCCCCAGGTAGGGAGGACAGCAGATCTTCCTCAGCCCCCTGCTCGGGTCATCCAGGACTCCCTGTGGGTCACTTCTTGTGGTGTGAAGAAATTCTCCATCACATGGAGGGTCCAGGAAGCCCTCAAACACCCACATCTGCTGGTACTGCAGGGAAGGTTCTGGAAGCTGAGTCCTTGCTACAGGAACATGTTGGTGCTGCTGCTTCAGGAAACCACAGGCTGTTCCCCGAATTACCTCAGGTTTCCTGGGCAGCCGTGGAGAGTCACATGACCCAGCGAGCTTCATGAGGCCTGAAGTTTGAAGCCCTCTGCTTCCTACACAAGTCTCTCAGTTATCTCTGGCTTCAGGCCACCGCTGTGAGACGCGTGTGCCCTTGGTTCTTGGGGGCTGCTTCTGCACTTGATGCTCACACTTTGCCGTTGAGACCACCGGGCGGTTGGTTGTCACCCACCAATGCTGATGGTAAGGGCTGCCCCGCCTGGGTGCACAGGGCTGCAACCCCTCTGCTCTCCCAGCCTTCCTCATGGCCTGCTTTTCTGAGAAGCTCAAACACACTGTTCGTCATGGCCTGCTTTCCTGAGCTCAAACACACTGTTCGTTTCAGAGGCGTCCACCCCAGCGGGAGTGCTCAAGCTCTGTCCAGGCCCCTGGTGTCCTCACTGCTGTAACGGGTGGGGGTGAGAGTGCCCGTGGCTGCAAAGGTGTAAGAATGGTGAACACTCGATGAGAGTGTCGGGAAGGCACCCCATGGGTCATCCCAGCCGCGACTGGGGCTGCAGTTGTCCGGGACAGGCCTCCTTGCTCTGCCTGCTGCCAGCCAAGCACCCGGTTAGAACCAGGAGAGCCTGAGGTCAGGGCTGTCTGCCAGGCATGGAGGCCTGGTCAGGTGCACGCAGCCATTGACAGGTCAGTATAGAGCTGGAGACAGAGATGTCTATGCTATTGTGAGAATGTGGCGAAGGATTTTAAAAGGGAAACAGGCCACAGAGTGAACCAGGACAGAAAAGTGTTTTCTAAAAGCTCTGCTGAGAAAGGAATTGTTTCTCTATTTGGAAAAATGCCTGCTACATATCTAGTACTCGGCACCTTCCTAAAAACAGTCTTTTAAAAACATGTTAGTCTTAACAGCGATTCCCTCATAAAACATGCAATTCTTATGTATAAATTTCTGGAGAGTTATTTTAAAGTTATCTTCTAGAGGATTCTCTTCTGTTTCGTTGATGGACATCTTACCGGGTGTTAGGGGCGTGTGTTGTGCGGCAGAACGATTGTTTAATTTTAAATGGCCCCATTAACCTTGTCGCTCACCCAGGAGCTGACCGTGTGACCTGCCCCGAGGCTTTGAAGGGATAGATTCTTTCTATGAAAAATCTTCCAAATCAGGGTCATCTGTCTTAACCCAAGTTTGTAGCATTTCTGATTCTCCCATAAAGTACAGGAATGTTTTCTTCCAGCTTAATTAGTACTGACTCCCGCACCTGGATTTTTGCACTGGGCGGCTATGGGGATGCTTGGGTTCATGAGCAGAGTTCAGCCCCTCTGCAAATAGCTGTGACGTAGAGAAAGTGAAATCGAGGCTGCAGCCGGGAATCTTGGGTCACAGCTCAGGCATCGCCAGGGTTCAGGGCCTGTCACGCTTTCCTCGATCCTCTTAACCACCTGTTGCATTGATGGTCACCTGTGAAAGACCCTGCTCCCATGTTATGTTTTGTTTTGGTAAATTATTCTTTAGTTTTTTCTTTTTCTTTTTCTTTTTCTTTTTTTGAGATGGAGTCTCGCTCTGTCACCCAGGCTGGAATGCAGTGGTGTAATGTGGGCTCACTGCAACCTCTGCCTGCCAGGTTCAAGCGATTCTCCTGCCTCAGCCTCCTGAGTAGCTGGGATTACAGGCACCCGCCACCACACCTGCCTAATTTTTATATTTTTAATAGAGACAGGGTTTCACCATGTTGGCCAGGCTGGTCCCAATCTCTTGACCTCGTGATTGATCACGCCCCTCAGCCTCCCAAAGTGCTGGGATTACTGGCGTAAACCACTGCGCCCAGCCTATCCTCCAGCTCTTTTATAAGTAAGCCATGTTTCACTGTGTGTGTGTAAATGCATCTGCACAGAGAAAAGCCCCCGAGCACCATAAAATTCTCCTCTTTGGAGTGTGCCTCTATTTCCCTGTCCCCAGGCATCGGCACAGGAGCTAACAAGCGGGGGAAGCCAGATGGGTGGGTGAGGTTAGTGTGAGTGAGTGAACCGGGCAGTGACGAGAACAGAGAGCTTCCCGTGCCCCCGAAAGGAAATGTTCAAGCATTCTTCACCTTTCAAGCCCGAGCTGGAGGAAGACAAAGACTCTCACACAGGCCCTCCGGTGTGGTGCTGGGCCATGCTGCAGCCAGAAGGAGCAATTTCCTTCACCAGCTCCTCAGCCCATTCACGAGCCGTACTTCCCTCAGAGAAGGAAAAGGCCTTTTGTCAGCTTCAAGTTTGTGACCAGAAAGCAGCGCAGAAAAACCTCCCTATCGTTTGGAAATGACAGCTGCAGCTTCGCTGTGGAGTGTCACACCCATTGCACCATCAGAGACCTGCCCAGACCTGCGCCCTGGGTGTGCAGAGGGAGCACAGGTGCCAGCTGCCTCCTGCCAACCTCTATAAGTGCAGATGTAGCCGGGGCCTGTGCTTTGGAAGGGTGAGTGTCCCCCAGAGCTCAGGGGAAGGGGCTGCAAACCACTCACAACTCAGGAGGGTGAGGTCCGGGCGGCAGATGTGGGTTGCAGGTGAGTTTGTGCTCTGCAGACAGGCAGACCCCAAAAGGGAAGGAGAGAGAGGCCGAGCAGCTGAAGCCCAGCTCCACTGGGTGCCCACGGGTCAGGCAGGCCCCTCATGTTGTGCCAGTCTGGGTGGGTGGGAAGGTGTCCTCTGGCAAGACAGCGCCTGAAGGAAGCTTCCCGCTCCCCTTAGAGTGAGCCCTACAGGATGGGGATGGTCACCTCCGTTGCAGCTGGGCCTTGTTCTTGGCTGGGGATTAGGAGCTCTGCCCTCATGCCTGCCTGCACAGGCGCACAGGGAATGGTGGCAGCGGGCATGTGTGCCCAGGACCGGGGTACATGCAGACCGCACCTGGCAAGGGCTGCACCTGTTTTGATGAGTCCTCAGAGTTGAGTTTCAGCTGCTCCTTAAAACATAGCACAGGTCACATGGCAGAATAAAGGCGAAGTTCCAGACTTCCAGACTGCTCCGTTTAGAAAGGTTCTAAGTCATCTGAAATAATTAAAGAATATTTACACACATACATACCACCCATAACAGCAACAATCATCTGAATTACTCAAGAGAAATCTGGGATATTGAGTAATTGTGCAGAAATGAAATTCTAGTGTCTTCACTCTCAGTGGGAAGAATTGGAAGTATGGCTGAGTAGGTATGGTTTAAGACAAGTATCTTGCAATATTTGAGCAGGTTAAGCTTCTCCCTTGTGATGCATTTTGGCTATTAATATATGTAACAGTTTCTTTTTTTCATACTTGGTAAAATAATAGATTCCAGGACTAGGGAAGAGAAGTGAGCGTTGATCACAAATTAGGGGACATTTTAAAACACTGGCTAAAAGTGGGGCAAGAGGACACAGTGAAGGCCCACGCATGGCAGCCCAGTGAAGCTTGTGTGTGTGTCGGGATTGCAGATGGCTGCCTCCAGGCCTCTAGTTCAGGAGACTCAGCAGTTGGCTTCAGAAATGTGACATGGGGAAACACGATCTTCCTGACCCCCACTCGTGCCAGCCAGATGAGTGCTGGAAAGTGGATTCTGTCCTTTCAGTGCAAAATCCCACTTTCAGGTGGAGAGTCTCAGCGGTATTTGTGCTCGATGGCCCTCACTCAGCTGAACGTTCGTATCCGGGGCACTTTAGTATGAGAACTCTCACATGATGAAAGGTGTAGGAAGATACTTAAAGAATGATTATTTTCAGATCAGCGAAGAGGAAAAAATAAGACTTAGAAAACCAGGAGTCCTCTGCTGTGTCGCTTGGTGGACAGCATGATGTCCACACCAGCCCCCGGCCCATCATGAAGACACAGCCGTGAGGTAGAAGGACCCCCCCCGGAGGCTGAGTCTCAGCAGGGGTCAGCCCGTGCATCGCCGGGGTCCTGTGGGGAGGTTGGGAGGGTCCTGAGAACAGGAGGACAAGGATTACTGTACATGGAGGCAGTGGGTGGACGTGGACTTGAGGGACTGGGGCGTGGGGGCCGGGAGCAGACCCCGGCGCGGGCCTGTGGGGGAGGCCGGCTTCCCTGCCGTGTCCTCCCGACACAGTGCTGGGTGTTAGCCTCCTCCCAGGACAGCTTGGTGTCCTTCCCTCGCCTGCCTCTCTCCAGCAAGGCCTCCTTCGCCCTCTCCAGCCTCTCGTCCTGGGCTTCTGTGTGTTCTTTTCTCATTGAGCTCAGTCCCACGGCCCCGGCTCCTAATTCATCTTCAGCCCTTGTTAAAACTGTGTTTTCAGATTTATTTCCTCAAGGACACTCACTAGCAGTTGTTCCGAAATGATTCATGGTGTTTCCACTCACACTGCGATGATCGTTCATCGTAAACCGCCCATCTGGCCTCTTGTCCCCCGGAGGCCGGAGGGCCTGGACGCTGATTGTTCTCTGGTCTGACTCGCTGGCTCCTCGCTGGCTCCTCAGCCGCTGCCCCCTCGGACATCCAGAAAGAGCCGCCCGCCTGCTCTTCCCATCTCCCACGTCCCTTAGCACCACCAAAGTGTCACTTTCGTTGGATGGCAAATTGCAAATGTTGGTTTGACAGAGCCTCAGGGAAGTGCAGAGCCCTTGACCTTCAAAGCTTGGATCTTGTTTAGAGACATTGAAATCAGGGAGCCTCGATCTGGATTTCTAGAACGTTATGTTGATAACACAGGTGACTGGCTTGCTGGATGGAAGCTTGGGAAAGACTCCATTAATAGAGAGCAGTGGCTTTGACTCTGTTTCCTGTTCGCACATTTTGGTGTAGCATCAGATGACACACCCGCTGCTGGCTCCTATGCACAATTTCTCCATGCCGAGTCCGGGCTGTGAGAGACTCAGCTCAAGTGGCAAGTTTTGCATGCAGGGCACTGAGCTAAGCCTTAGGGAGAGAAGGCACAGTCACCTCCCTGGACCCTATTGGAAAATGGACCCCACATTAAGGACCCACACCTAAATGTATATGTGGCGCAAGGGGCCAGGCAGGTGCTGAGATCCCCAGAGACCAGCACCGGGGAGGTTGCTCCCCATTCCTGAGGCCTGGAGCTGTGGGAGGAAGAGGAGGATGGCACAGAGCCCTGTGAGGCTGCAGCCGCTGAGGAGGGAGCCCTGTGTCCATCGGGGTTCTCAAGAGAAGCAGATCCAGGGGTACATGCACGTCTGTGATTATGGAGGCTGACAGGTCCCAACCACAGAGCCGATGTCCCCACCCAGGTGTGAGGCTGGCAGTGGCTGTTGAATCAGCAGGAGCTGCTCCTCCTGCTCAGAGGCCATGGGGCAGGGGACTCCCCCTTCCTCGGGAAGGGCTGGCCTTTTGTTCCCTTCAGGCCTTCAGGACTTGGATGAAGACATGGAGCGGAGCTGGAAGCAGAGGAAGATTCTCCCGAACAACTCCTCCAAAAGGAAGCCCGGTCCTGGGGTCTGTGTGCTTCAGCCCAGGGAGGCGCCTTTGGACATCGCATCTCCGGGCCAATGTAAATTGCTTTAGACACCCAGTGTGTGGTCATTGGTGTGGCAGAGTTGGACACAAGGGCAGCTGGCAAAGGGATTTACACATGACACGTGGAGCTCCTGGCTCAGTGCCTGTTCCTCAGATGCCTGTGACATGGCCCGGGCTGTGGGATCCAGTGAATGGAGCTTGATTGACCCAGAGTGTGTTTCCCTGTGGGAAGCTTACATGCTGTGCCCCCCTCAGCACCAGGCAGCATCTGCAGACACACAGGGGTGCCCGTGTATATGTGTGTGTGGTGTGTGTGTCTGCATTCTGGTGCGTATGTACATGTTTGCATGTGTGCACATGTGTACAGTATGTGTACATGTGTGGGTATGTACACGTGTACAGTGTGTGCGTGTGCATGTATGATGTATCTGTGTCGGTGTGTGTGTATGCATGTGTACTGTATATATATGTTTGCATTGTGGATCTGTGTATGTGTATGCCTCTGTGTGTATGCAGTGGGAGTGAGGCCTGAGCCAGGGTCAGAGACAGCTCCTCTTGGCAGCTGTTGTGCTGTGCAGTGGACGTCCGTGCCGTTGGGGGGCACACGTGAGCCCTCCAGATAGTGGCTGAGGATGGGTAGTCTGAATCTGAATTTGGGTTTCTTATATGGGGAATCATTACCTTTTCTGTAGGAAGGAGATGTCATGCATACAAAAACATGCTTTAAGAAATGCAGTCCAAGTTCATTAGCAAATGCATAGGAATTCCCCTAGGACATGGGAGGTGTGGGGATGCCACAGATGCCACAGCACAGGACAGTCACAGGTGGAGGCTCTGGGGATGGGGGCCAGGCTGTGCCCCCTTCAGCTTTCACAGTCGAGGGTCCAGTTCAAGCCCCCACCAGCTCTCTCAATCGAGGGTCTCGGCCATGCCACCTTCAGCTCTCACAGTCTAGGCTGCTAGTGGGAACCAGAACCCCTTTCCCACCCTGATGCTTCCTCCTGGGTGTCCATTGCACCTGTGAGATCCAGAGGACTCGGCATTCACCTTGAATCCACCCAAATGATCATCGCTCAAGCCCCTGAACACACCTGATGAGATGCAGCTCCCAGGGAAAAGCACCCATGCCTTGTCTGAGCCTTTAATCAGCCACTGGCCACCCCCATTCATGCTTCTTCCAGATGCGTGCATTTTTCACGGATGGAGTGAGCGTCAGTGCTCCCGGGAAGCCGTGCGATGTCGCAGGTTCTGTTTACTCCAGAGATTCCAGAGTTCTCACCCCACCCCATCCTTCCAACATACATATCCACGGTGTCCTGGAAGCCACTGTTTGAGGTCTGTTATTATTAATATTAATATACGTTAATTATCCACAAAGAAGTAAATGCTGTTCATTCCTGGTCTGGGTGCCCCTCGGCAGATTCTGGAGGGGCAGTGCAATCCCTTTTTTGGTGGGACAGGGTCCCTTTGGTCTGGGGCAAGAAGATAGTCCCTCCCCACCTAAGCACCTCAGGTCTGTAGAAGACTGAAGGGGCGAGTCAGGAGTCCCAGTCCTGTTTACCGGTGGACTCTTTGGTGAGATGGAAAGTCAGGAGTCCTGGTCCTGTTCACGGGTGGACTCTTTGGTGAGATAGAAAGTCAGGAGTCCCGGTCCTGTTCACGGGTGGACTCTTTGGTGAGATGGAGAGTCAGGAGTCCCGGTCCTTTTCACGGGTGGACTCTTTGGTGAGATGGAGAGTCGGGAGTCCCGGTCCTGTTCCCGCGTGGACTCTTTGGTGAGATGGAGAGTCGGGAGTCCCGGTCCTGTTCCCGGGTGGACTCTTTGGTGAGATGGAGAGTCGGGAGTCCCGGTCCTGTTCCAGTGGACTCTTTGGTGAGATGGAGAGTCGGGAGTCCCGGTCCTGTTCACGGGTGGACTCTTCGTGAGATGGAGAGTCGGGAGTCCCGGTCCTGTTCCCGGGTGGACTCTTCGTGAGATGGAGAGTCGGGAGTCCCGGTCCTGTTCACGGGTGGACTCTTCGGTGAGATGGAGAGTCGGGAGTCCCGGTCCTGTTCACGGGTGGACTCTTCGGTGAGATGGAGAGTCGGGAGTCCCGGTCCTGTTCCCGGGTGGACTCTTTGGTGAGATGGAGAGTCGGGAGTCCCGGTCCTGTTCCCGGGTGGACTCTTTGGTGAGATGGAGAGTCGGGAGTCCCGGTCCTATTCCCGGGTGGACTCTTTGGTGAGATGGAGAGTCGGGAGTCCCGGTCCTGTTCACGGGTGGACTCTTTGATGAGATGGAGAGTCGGGAGCCCCGTCCTGTTCCCGGGTGGACTCTTTGGTGAGATGGAGAGTCGGGAGTCCCGGTCCTGTTCACGGGTGGACTCTTTGGTGAGATGGAGAGTCGAGTCCCGGTCCTGTTCCGGTGGACTCTTTGGTGAGATGGAGAGTCGGGAGCCCCGTCCTGTTCACGGGTGGACTCTTTGGTGAGATGGAGAGTCGGGAGTCCCGGTCCTGTTCACGGGTGGACTCTTTGGTGAGATGGAGAGTCAGGAGTCCCGGTCCTGTTCACGGGTGGACTCTGGTGAGATGGAGAGTCAGGAGTCCTGGTCCTGTTCACGGGTGGACTCTGGTGAGATGGAGAGTCAGGAGCCCCTGTCCTGTTCACGGGTGGACTCTTTGGTGAGATGGAGAGTCAGGGTCCCCAGTCCTCTTCCCGGGTGGACTCTTTGGTGAGATGGCCTTTCTGTTCTGTCAGTGGAACTTAGCTTGAAGGTATTCACTATTTGGGTGGATTTCAGGCAAATACGGGAATTCTGTTCTCATAAGTGTAGTGCCATACAGCCAGGCGTCAGAGGTCACATCCCACTGTGCCTGGAAAAGAAGGTGAGGAATCATGGAAATTCAGTGCTGGGCATTTTGGGTTTGGGATCTTCTCATGGGCATGGCACCTACATCCCAGGAGCCCCATGCGGGAGGTGGTGCCCTCCTGCCGAGCGGCTGTTCTGGTCTCTGCACCCTCGTACTTCTTGGCTTCTGCTTCATCACCACAGCCCATGGGGTCTAGGGAGACCCAGGAGGCACAGGTGTTCACAGCAGCAGGTGGGGATGCCATCACTGAGGACCCCACAGCGGACTGGCCTGGAAGATCAGGCTGGCGATGAGTGATGCACTCCGGTGTCTGAGACACTTGGGTGATGGACATGGCACAGAGATTCCACAGCCTCCTGGAGACTCTGTAGTAACTGTTCACTACCTGACCCTGCATCAGGGATGTGGCCAGGAAGAGCGCTGGGTGACAGGAGACAGTCACCGACCACAATAGCACATGTTTAGCTGGAACTTCAGAATTACAGATGTATGTCCTTCAGCAACTTAGCCGTGCACACCTGAGTGTTAAAATCAATGAGGCCGGAGTGTCCACACCTCAGTGTTAGAATCCGTGAGACTGGAGTGTCCTTCCATGACACAGCTGTCCACACCTCAGTGTTAGAATCCATGAGGCTGGAGTGTCCTTGAGTGACACAGCCATCTATACCTCAGTGTTAGAATCCGTGAGGCTGGAGTGTCCACACCTCAGTGTTAGAATCCATGAGACTGGAGTGTCCTTGAGTGACACAGCTGTCCACACCTCAGTGTTAGAATCCGTGAGGCTGGAGTGTCCTTCAGTGACACGGCCGTCTACACCTCGGTGTTAGAATCCGTGAGATTGGAATGTGAGTGTGAGTTCAGGTGGACTGTGGCTGAAGCCAGGCTTACCACTTCATGTGTGGGTGTGAGTGGAGATAGATGTGGCTGGAAGCCAGGCTGAGGGCTTCATGTGCGGGTGTGAGTGGGGTTGGACTGTGGCTGAAGCCAGGCTGATTAATGACTATGTTAGTCCCTGAACAAGTTACTTCATAGCTTTGTATGTTTGATCTTAGTTTTCACATCTGATGAAACTGAACAAAGAACACACATGTGTGCGTTTGTCTATATGATGTTTATATACACACATGATGTGATAGTTTCTACAGATAATTTTGAGGTGTGAAGGACAGGAGAGACAGGCAGGAACTTTACGTTGGCTGATTCAAAGCTCCCTCAGTGCCCATTTCCCCATCCTTAGGGTGATATCCTTGACATCTGCATGGAAATATGGGAGGGATGGAGATGGATGAGGCAGTGGGAGAGGAGAAAGCAAGGTAGAGGGAACAAAAATGTGAATAAGAGGTTCTTATGGGCAGTAGAGTGGAAAGAGAGATAAGTTTAGATTTATGAGGCTGAACTAAATTACAAATGGCCTTGAACACTGGCCCTCTCTGGAGCTTGGACTTGGTCCCAGAGCCCACAAGTCTGTTTGCCTGGAATGTGAGCAACAGATGAGCATGGTCTCCAGCAGGATTGATTCAGTGGGGCTGACAGCTCCATTGTAACGTCCAGTCATTTGTTTGTTAAACAGAACCATAATTGCAGTCATTAGGGCCAGTCTGTGCATCGCAGGGAATCTGACTGTGTTGGATTTCATGTGTTCCATGTCCTTCGAGGAAGGCACCGATGGGAATTTCTGCATCTCATGTCCCTTATGCTGGAGAGGTCCACTGAGCTTTTCCCTCTCCTAAGAGAAAAGCATTGTATGTTTATGTTTTTAACTGTGGGTTAAGAAGCCAATCTGACTCAGTAAGAGGATAGTTTTACAGCTGATGTTATGGAGGTGTGTCCAACCATGAGTGGTGAGGGGTGGCCACTGGCAGCAGACATCCTGTTCCTCAGGGTCTCAGCTGTTTGAGAAAAGGATGACACTGGAAGTGCACACTCTTCCTGAAAAGGCTCTAGAAACACACAGTGTCACAGCCTCAAAGGGCTTAGTTGAGAGTCCAGGTGGTTGACAGGAGGACCTCTGTAGCCACCGATTAATTCCCAGATGGCTGGCAGGGTCTGCTGTTTGGAGGAACCCTGGGAGCTGTTTCTGCAACAGCAAGAAGCCAGGAGCTGCCACTGGGACCCAAGGTGCATGAACAAGCCTCTCCTGGGGGTGGGTGGTGGGGGGCAGTGCAGGTAGCAGGTGACCCGAGCATGGAATTCAGAGGTTTTCAGCCTCTCCATTTCTGAATGGAGTCCTTGTGATGGGGGAGGGAGAATGCTGTGCTGTGACTCGAAATTCATGGAGTCCTAGGGAGACATCATGCAACATGAATGAGAACATATAAAATGCCAAGTAGATCTTTTTCCCTTCAACAATAAAGGGCAGCGAGTGCAATGACATGTGTCTGATCGCAGCCACTTGGGAGGCTGAGGCAGGAGGGTTGCTTCAGCCCTGGAGTTTGAGTACAGCCTAGGCAATGTAGCAAGAACCCATCTCAAGGAAACCGGAGTGAAGGGTGACCTTGGGGATTTCATCAGTAAATCAAGCTGGAAGTTGAGTCAGCCATCTCAGTCAGGGTATCCCTGAGTCTTTAGAATCCTGTTCACCCCTCTGCACACAAGATGATGTTGCTGTGAGCATCTTGGTGGGTCACAAAGGAGTTGGAATGGAAGATGCTGTGGGAATGGCATGTACAAGTGTGTGCTGGTGGACGTTTGGGTGTTTGAGCACCAGAGTCTCTTGGCCATACACCACTGGGCACTCTACAGCTCCAGCCATCTGTGAGCTGGGGTAGACTGTGAGTGATTCATCTCCAGCCATCTGTAGACTGGGGCGGACTGTGAGTGATTCATCTCCAGCCATTCATAGGCTTTGTAGACTATGAGTGGTTAATCTTCAGCCATCCATGGGCTGGAGTAGACTGAGTGGTTAATCTTCAGCCATCCATGGGCTGGAGTAGACTGAGTGATTAATCTCCAGCCATCTGTGGGCTGCGTAGACTGTGAGTGGTTAATCTCCAGCCATTTGTGGGCTGGGTAGACTGTGAGTGGTTATTCTCCAGCTATTCATGGGCTGGGTAGACTGTGAGTGATTCATCTCCAGCCTTTCGTGGGCTGGATAGACTGTGAGTGGTTAATCTCCAGCCATCCATGGGCTGGGACAGACTGTGAGTGATTCATCTCCAGCCATTCGTGGGCTGGGTAAACTGTGAGTGGTTAATCTCCAGCCATTCATGGGCTGGGTAGACTGTGAGTGGTTCATCTCCAGCCATTCGTGGGCTGCGTAGACTGTGAGTGGTTAATCTCCAGCCATCTGTTCGCTGGGCAGACTGTGAGTGGTTCATCTCCAGCCATCTGTGGGCTGGGTAGTCTGTGAGTGGTTAATCTCCAGCCATTCGTGGGCTGGGTAGACTGTGAGTGGTTCATCTCCAGCCATCTGTGGGCTGGGTAGTCTGTGAGTGGTTAATCTCCAGCCATTCGTGGGCTGGGTAGTCTGTGAGTGGTTAGTCTCCAGCCATTCATGGGCTGGAGTAGACTGAGTGATTCATCTCCAGCCATCTGTGGGCTGGGATAGAATGAGTGAGTGGTTAATCTCCAGCCATTCGTGGGCTGGGTAGACTGTGAGTGGTTAATCCCCAGCCATCCGTGGCCTGGGTAGACTGTGAGTGGTTAATCTCCAGCCATCTGTGGGCTGGGATAGAATAAGTGAGTGGTTAATCTCCAGCCATTCATGGGCTGGGTAGACTGTGAGTGGTTATTCTGCAGCTATTCGTGGGCTGGGTAGACTGTGAGTGATTCATCTCTAGCCATCCATGGTGTGGGGCAGACTGTGTGTGATTAATCTCCACACCCTCCTCTTCTCCTGAGTACCTGGCACAGGACCCAGCTGCATGCTGGAGAACTGGCCTACTGGGCCCTGCTTAGCTCTCTGCTGTCACTGCTACCATTCTTTGTCTGCACCTGCAGTCTAAGGCTCCACAGACCCCTCTTCTATCCCTGACACAGCAAGTGCTTCCTACCTCAGCTTTCTTGTGATCCGGTCCTGTCCTGGGTCTTCCCCCATCTCTGTCCATGCATCTGACAAAGGACTCATATCCAGAATCTACAAGAAAGATATTTTTTTCTTGCTGATTTGTCAGCTCCTTTTTATCCATCTCAGTGCTGAGTGGGCACCACCTTGGTAAAACCTCTCCTGCCCACCCTCCCAGAGAGGCTCCTCCTGTCCTCACCATACACACAGCTCACCCTGGGTTCACTCACTCCATTCTGAGATGTGTTCTTCACAGTGTTACCTAAACTTAAATTTCTTCCTTTATTTTATTTCAATAGATTTTTGGGGAATAGGTGGTGTTTGGTTATATCATAAGTTCTTTAGTGGTGATTTCTGAGATATTGGTGCACCCAAGCCATGTACACTGTACCCAGTGTGTAGCCTTTTATCCCTAACCCCCTCCCATCCTTACCCTCGTGTCCCCAAAGTCCACAGTGTCATTTTTATGCATTTGCATCCTCATAGCTTAGATCCCACTTGTGAGAATATGTGATATTTGGTTTTCTATTCCTGAGTTATTTCACATAGAATGATGGTCTCCAACTCCATCCAGGCTGCTGCAAATGCCATTATTTTGTTCCATTTTATGGCTGAGTAATATTCCGTGATGTATAAATATACCACATTTTCTTTTTTCACTCATTGGGTGATAGGCATTTGGGCTGGTTCTGTATTTTTGCAGTTGTAAATTGTGCTGCTGTAAACGTGTGTGCAAGTATCTTTTTCGTATAATGACTTCTTTTCCTCTCGGTGGATACCCAGGAGTGGTATAGCTGGGTCAAACAGTAGATCTACTTTTAGTTCTTTCAGGAAGCTCCACAGTTTTCCATAGTGGTTGTACTAGTTTACATTCCCACCAGCAGTGGAGAAGTGTTCCCTCTTCACCACATTCACACCAACATCTGTTATTTTTTGACATTTTAATTATGGCCATTCTTGCGGGAGTGAGGTGGTATCACTTTGTAGTTTTATGATTTGCATGTCCCTGATAATTAGTGATGTTGAGCAATTTTTCCATATGTTTCTTGGCCATTTGCGTATCTTCTTTAAGTTTGCCTATTCATGTCCTTAGCCCACTTTTTGGTAGGTTTTTTTCCCTTGCTGATTTGTCTGAGTTTCTTGAAGATTCTGGATATGAATGCATAGTTTGTGAAGATTTTCCACCACTCTGTGGGTTGTATTTTTACTCTGCTGATTATTTCTTTTGTGGTGCAGAAGCTTTTTAGTTTCAGTCTCTTCTATTTATCTTTGCTTTTGTTGCATTTTTGGGTTCTTGGTCATGAAGTATTTACCTAAGCCAATGTCTAGAAGAGT
Source organism: Saguinus midas (assembly GCA_021498475.1). Taxonomy (NCBI): domain Eukaryota; kingdom Metazoa; phylum Chordata; class Mammalia; order Primates; family Cebidae; genus Saguinus; species Saguinus midas. Next base: position 16,507,191 of record CM038405.1, on the reverse strand, counting down.
TTTTCCAGTATTATCTTCTAGAATTTTTAGGGTTTCAGGTCTTAGCTTTAAGTCTTTGAACGACCTCGAGTTGATTTTTCTACAAGGTGAGAGATGAGGCTCCAGTTTCATCTTCTACATGTGGCTTGCCAATTATCTCCCCATTTGTTGAATAGGGTGTCCTTTCCCCACTATATGTTTTTGTTTGCTTCATTAAAGATCAGTTGGCTCTAAGATCACATGATCATCTCAACAGATGCAGAGAAAGCATTTGGCGAAATCCAGCATCCCTTCAGCAAAATTGGCATAGAAGGGACATACCTTAAGGTCATAAAAGCCATAGCCACGATTATACTGAATGGGGAGGAGTTGAAAGCATTTTCCCTGAGAACTGGAACAAAACAAGGATGCTGACTCTCACCACTTCTATTCAACACAGTACTAGAGGTCAGAGCCAGAGCACTCAGACAAGAAGAAATCAGGGGCATCCAGATGTAAAGAGGGAGTCAGACTGCCACTGCTCACTAATGATATGACTGTAGGCCTAGAAACCCTAACAACTCACCCAAAAGATCCTAGATCTGATAAATGATTCAGTAAAGTTTCAGGATACAAAGTATGAGTCAGTAGCACTGCTGTTATACACCAGCAGTGATGAAGCTGAGAATCAAATCAAAGACTCAATCCCTTTAAAATAGCTGCAATAAAATAAAATAAAATATGCTTAGGAATATACTTAACCAAGGGTGTTTTCCTCTACAAGGAAAACAACAAAACACTGCTGAAAGAAATCATAGATGACACAAACAAATGGAAACACAGCCCATGCTCATGGTTAGGTAGAATTGATATTGTACAAATGACCATACCGCCAAAAGCGATGTACAAATTCAATGTAATTCCTATCAAAATACCATCATCTAGAAAAAGCAATCGTAAAATTCATTTAAAACCAACAAAGAGCCTGCATAGCCAAAGCAAGACTAAGCGAAAAGAATGAATCTGGAGGCATCACATTACCCAACTTCTAACTATACTATAAGGCTATAGTCACCAAAACAGCATGGTACTTGTATAAAATAGGCACATAGACCAATGGAGCAGACTAGAGGTCCCAGAAATAAAGTGTAATTTTTCCCTATGGACTTGTTACTTATTTATTGGCTTTTTACTTCCCTACATCTTAAATTTAAAAAAAAAATCATGTTTGTGATATATTATTGCATATTCAGCCCTAAACTTGTGCTGGCCCCATGATGGACATTTGCTGTCCAATGTTTCTTGAGTGAATCATTTTCACAAGTTCAATTAATTCATCAATTTATGTACTACTCTGATGAATTCCTGTGTTGAAGCCCTTACTCCCAATGTGATGGTGTTTGGGGAGGTAATTGGGTTTGGGGGATATCATGAGAGTAACCCCCTATTCCAAGCACTCTTGGAATGTCTGAACACGTTATTAGTGAGTCATTTTTATAATAAAAGGAAAAAAATCAAAAGATGTTTTTCCAGGAATTGGTCCTAAGTGAGCTTATTCTGCACAGCTGAGTGTCTGACTTGTCTGTGTCCTGAGTTGTCAGAGCTCATGGAGGTATTAGGACTGTTGCTGCAGAAGCCGCTCAGAACCCCCCAGGCAGGCCCTGCCCCCTCGTAATCCCACCTACCCCATGAGAAACACTGCATTATCAACAGTGCTTGACCACTTTCAACCAGAGAAATTTTATCTTTTTGGCAACTCGAATAACATGTCACTTTCATAATCTCCCGGATTCAGTGTCTGTCATGGCACTTAGTGATCCGTTTGGCCCTGAGCCTTCCAGCCCCGGAGCTTAGGAGCCTGTAACGGACTTGATCCCAGGGAAGCTGGGGACCGGGCCTTGCTTGGTGTTGAGTAGTGGCCAGATTTACATGTCACCATCCCCCAGGGTCCAGGCCAGGCTGTGTGGAGTGGGCTCTACTGGGCATGTGACAAAGGTCCCATCCTTCCAGGGCTCAGGGGGCCTTCGTGGAGTGGGCGGCTTGGGGCAGGGTGATGCTGGAAACGCAGGAGGGATTCAGCGATGACAGGGTAGGAGGAGGTTCAGTTGGGCTGGAAGGGCACGTGTGCGGGGCCACATGAAACCAGCGCGGTGCCTAAGAACCTGGATGGAGCCTGCAGCAGGGGAGCTTAGGAAGTCATTCAGTCCAAGCACTTTAGAGTTTCTGTGTTGCTTCAGAGCAGCAGGAGTGTGTGGGGGGGAGTCGGGGAGGTGGGGGCCGGGGCAGGCAGCTCTGCCGAACCGTAGAATGCCCACAGCAAGCACAGCACAGGCCCCATGTGTGGGGAGTGTGTGGAGACGATTCTCTGGCAGGTGGGGTGTGGCATGGGGCTCCCTCGGGGACCCGTTTCCCTCTTGCAATGGCTGCTGCCTTGAGAATATTTCAGAAGTGAGTCTGGGGCCACTTGAGGCTAAAGAAGGGAAACTGGTGAAACTGACACCCCCTCCCTCACATCCTGATTCTGATGGTGGCACCCCTGCAGGGCCGGTGAGTCCTGGGCCCCTTCCTGAAGCTCCCCTGGGCACAGTGTGGACAGTTTTCCCATCTGGGACACTTAAGGTCGCGGACCAGTGGCTACCCCTCCCTTCCAGAACCCCTGCCAGTCCCTCCCAGCACACTGCCCTTACACCCAGCAATCAATCCCATTTTCCATTAGGTTCAAGGACAGATCCTCCCCCATGTCCAGTGAGGCTGCAGCTGGTTTAAAGGACAGGCAGCTGACACCAGGGCGGACCTGGGGGATCGGCTCTTCTGCCAGCCTTGGGCATGTGCAGATCAGGTGAGGACGAGCTGTGGTTTGAGCACATTGCCAAGCTTATTTTGAACAACCTTCCATGATTTTGCACCATGATCTCATGTGAACAGCCTGCATTCAGCACAACGTTCTCAGGAGCAGCTGACCCGCAGGTCCTCCCGCCACTCGTCACTGTTGTCACTGCCTGAGTAAAATCTACCTTCCTTTATGAGAAAGACATGGTGGCCACGAGGACGTTGTTGAAAGTGGGTCTTACCCACTGGAGCCTGTGAGGGCTTTTGCAGGGGGGTGAACACGACCAGCCCGCGAAATGGTTTTTCCGTAAGATAGGCACACAGAAAAACCACACAGAAGGCTCTTTTGGTGCAGCAAAAAAGGTTTTGCTTTTTAACCTGGAGCTGTTGGATTTTTAATTAAATCCAGAATTCATTAAAAAGGTCCCCAACGATGATATAAAGTACTCGCATTATAGCCAAAGTTTCTGTTTGTAAAATACATAAACAGCTTATGTGAGGTGTTGCCACCCTGTCATCATATCTGTTGATCAGTCATCATTTGCAGCCAGTAGGTGGCTCACACCTGTTGTCCCAGCACTTTGGGAGGCTGAGGCAAGTGGATCACCTGAGTTCAGGAATTTGAGACCAGCCTGACCAACATGGTGAAACCCCATCTCTACTAAAAGTATAAAATTAGCCGGGCATGGTGATGCATGCCTGTAATCCCAGCTACTCAGGAGGCTGAGGCTGGAGAATTGCTTGAACCTGGGAGGTGGAGGTTGTGATGCACAGAGATTGTGCCGTTGCGCTCCAGCCTGGGCGACAGAGTGAGACTGCATCTCAATCGTCGTCATCATCGCCCTCATTTGCCTCCATTGCTTTCAGTGCGGATCGTGCTCCAGGCACCGTTGTCGGGATGCAGGTCTGACTGGTGCTGCAGGAATGGGTAGCTCTTGGTCCTGTGTTCTGCACCTGATTGACAGCCCAAAAGCACAGAGCAGAGAAGGCACACAATTATTTTCTGAATAAATGAAAACATCTACACCTGGGGATCTGCAGTGACTCAGAGAATACATAGAAACAGAAATGAAATAACAAGAGCGAAATCCCCACATTCCCAAGGGCCTCATGTTTATGAACTGTTGCCTTGCCCTTTAGGTACCTGGAATCTCCCCAGGGAAAGAAGGGATTGGACTTTCAGTTCTAAGGGAAGATAACACTAGAAACTTTTGCTCAGTCTCTGAAGGTAGACAAGAGGGCCTCCTTCCTCTCATGCTGAGACCCATGGAGCATGAAGAGACAGACTCCAGGTTATGGCCCACACAGTGCCATCCTTCCTACTTGGTGTCTAGTTAGTATGAACCAGACATTTTTGAGCCACGGAGCACTGTCCGTAAAGAGATGCGATCCATGACATCTCTGTGCTCACATGTTTTGCGTCGTGGTGGAGAGAGAGATGTACTAACAAACTGCAGTCTAGAATGAGGAGGCAGACGTGGTCATCAAGAAAGGCTGCCTGGAGGAAGTGACTTAGATCTGGGTTGTGAGGGACTATTGCTGGGAAATGACATCACCCCTGGTGTGATTAAGGAAACTTCTTAAATCTTTATTTTTCCAGTACCTTTCTGCCAAGACGTCTCTCCCTCTCTCCCATGATTAGAATTTTAATTAGATTAATTTTCTTATATTCATGTTTCTTCATAAGAATGGCATGTATAATATTTACTCTTCTTCTCAAAAACATCACGTATCTCTTAGTTTATACAACTCTTCATTTATAAACATTGAAAAAAATTTGGTGCTATCACCAACATCTCTTATGAGGCCGATTCTATTTATTGTATGCTGCTGTTCCTTCCATGGTGGAGATTTTCTAGTTAAAGCTGTAGTGTGTCTTATGATGAGAATTTGGGCGTCCACGCAAGGGTGAGCGGCCAGCACCTTAGCACCCTGTTGGCTCTCAGAGTCTCGTGGTTTTCCTAGAAAGAGGGTCACATCGTCCGCCAGTCGTGACCCTGCTTCCTGCCGTCGGCGGGAGGTTACCCGCTGTTTTTCCACGTCACACTCACGGTCTCATCTCCGGCCTTCCTGGGATTCGATCTGCAGAGTCACCCACAGGCTCCATGATGTTCATCGTTTAAGAAGCTCAGGAGGCCCACATTTGTTTGATTTTACTAAAATTTTCATCAAGTTTTGAAATAAAAATTCTTCAAATACCCTTCCACTATGTATTGCAGTGATAATTGAGTATGTCTCTATTAATTTATGGGAATAAACATTGATTTCCTAATATTACATCATCCTGAATATCCCAGAGTAAGTCCTCCTGTATGCAGCATACTGGTCACATGATAATGTTAACTATTGCTGAATTTATATTGCCTGTGTCTCAGGAATTTCCACCTGTCTTCATAAGATTGCTGGGTAGATTTTCTGTGGCATCTTGCCCAGATGTTGACAGCAGGGGCAAGCGGGGTTCATGCACTAATTACGGAGCTTCCGTTCTTTCTTCAGGCTCCAATCCAGGTTAAATGGTGCAGGAATTACATCTCCTCTAGTATTCAAGGGCCCTCTCCTATCAGGATGCCGGGGACCCAGAGCTTTCCATGGGGAGCTTTCTGGACACCAGCATCCGTCTTTCCGGCGGCTCCCATGGCCGTCGTGCTGGCTGCACCACTGCCTCCTCAGCCAGTCTGGCTGTCCCTGCTTGCCCTGAAGATGATCACAGAGCAGACTCCGCCCCGTCACTGGTGTCCTCACTCCTGTCACTGCACCAGTTCCTTTTCCACAGTGAACTCAGGGTGACCGTGCAATTTCCCCATCTCCAGCCTTCAGAGGCCACCTTTGCTGTAGCATCCATTCAGAGACCCGGCCGTGGCCTCTGTGCTTCCCTCGTCCACAGCCACCTGTCCTCGCCTGCTTGTGGTTCCCAGGCTCCTCCCAGGGTGGAGCCCCCGGGGGCCTTGGTTTTTCCCGAACTTTCTCCCAACCCCCTTCCCACCCCACCTCATTCCCTGCCAGGCCTCCCAGAACTGCCAACCCCGCAGGATCCTTTTATTCTTCGAGTCTCATTTTAAATGACCCTCCTCAGCAGTGCCTCCCCCGACCAACCCAGGAATTGCTGTCAAAACCACAGCTCCAGGACAAAAGCTCAGTACCTGTGGCCCGCCACTCAGGTGATAAGGTTTTCGGTGACCAGCCCTGGTGCCTTCTAGAGGGAACAGGTAACGTTGCTGATCACAGAAGGGCAACTCGTAGGTTGGGACTGCAGGCAGCAAGCTGTTTGGTGGCTTTAAGTATCAGCTATGATTATTACCCCCACTTTACTCAGGAGACACTGAGTCACAGGGCAGTGGCCGTGGTAAGACCCTTACCCAGAAAGTCAGATCCCAGGAGCCGAGTTATCCTCTCACACGGCCTCCTCCTCATTTATCCTGTGGCCTCTTTCAATTAATTGGTCATTGTCTGCTTCTTCCCTAGTGTCTGTGTTTTCAATTAGGCTCTGAGGTGTTTTTTTTTTTTTAACAAGGCTGGCATCTTTATTCCCTGCACTGCACCTAGTTCTCAGCACAGACACAGCAGGCTTGCCTTAAATCTATGTAGAGTGAATGAATGTATAAATATTTGCTATTGTTACTGCTATCAAGATTTTCTAATGAGCCTTGACTTACACATAACATGTTCTAATGAATTAAAGGCCATCTGTTGCTGCTGTTGTGTTTTCCACGTATGTGGCCATAACCTGAACATAACTGGGACAGGTGCATCCCTCCTCTGGCTCAAACACCCTAGAACATGCATTTAAAAATGCAGTGCAAGCTCATTTCAGGATGGCAATCTGTGCTGTTGTGTCTCATTGCCCACTTCTCTCTCTAAGGCTCATGGAAATAGACAAGAATGCAAAGGGTAAAGTCAGCTTCATCCATGTAGGAAACAGTAAATGTCAAGTGAGGAGCTTTGGGACACTAACAAAAATATGATACCAGACAGAATTGAAGAAAGTCAGTAATGGAGTGTCTGGTTTTTCCAAAGTAAGCAAAATCTCAAAATCAAATTGGGAATTAAGAGAACAAATTAGTGAGTGGGAGAAGAGAGAGTAAAATTGAAATCATGTGTTATCAGTTGTCTTCTTGACATGTCGATGCCTTCAGAGCATGATCCTTGGAGGCTGATAGCTGAGGCTGGTTGAGCGCTGAGGACAAAAGCCGATCGTACAGGGTTAATGTATGATGGGTTCCTTGATGGTTCATTGGTACTTTGAGGTGTACATTTGGTACATTACCTGGAGACATCCAGGTACCTTGATGGGTTCATTTGGTGCATTACTTGGAGATGCCCAGGTACCTTGATGGGTCATTAGGCACATCACCTGGAGATGTCTCAGCTCGTGCAGTGCCTGGGAGGAGCTTTCTGGCCCGTCTGTGCGTGTTGGTTGGTTCCACGTTTGAATTACTTCTAATTTGTGAAAGGAGGTTCTACCTTCTCAGTTTTAAAGGGTGTGCCTGGACAAGGCGTGTGCATTTGCATGTTTGCACACATCTGCAGGGGACTAATAGTGTGCTTAACCATGTCAGATTGGAATCTTCAGCTCTCATGTGAACCGAGGTCTTAATTACCCTATACATTGAGTAGTAACTACAGACAGCCAGGTCAACTTCAAACAGGGGGCTTTGGCATCCAGCAAGGCGTGTCCATACTTCAGAGACTCAGGCTCTGTCCTAATCGATTTTTTTTTTAAGAGACAGGGTCTCACTCCGTTGCCCAGGCTAGAATGCAGTGGCTCAATCTTGGCTCACTGCAGACTTGAACTCCTGGGCTAAGGAGATCCTTCCTCTTCAATCCCTCCCTGATAGCTGGGACTGCAGGTTTGTGCCACCATGCCTGGCTAATTAAAAAAGAATTATGGACAGTCTCACTATGTTGCCTAGGCTGGCCTTGAACCTTCTGGGCCCAAGCAGTCCTCCCACCTTGGCCCCTCAGAGTGCTCAGATTACAGGCATGAGCTATCACATCCTGCCCTCAATTGATTTTTAACCACCGATAAGTTTTTATGTAGCTTTTGCCTTAAACTGCACCCTGTGAGCTCATATTACCCAGCCCACATGTTCCCTCATGCAAAGGGTAAAGTCAGCTTCATCCATGACGATGACTGTTCACACGTCACCGTCCTCTCTTCCTCCACCAAGAAGCTCTGAGGTTTTGGAATCTGGTATGAAGTAAACAGTAGTAACCTAATTAGGGAATGAGTTCTCTTCTTAGTTGGTGGAAAGTAGTTTACGAATCAAGGTAAATATGAGGTGTTTATTCCACACACAGGTACTATTTCTCATTTACCGTGAGACCTGGCGAGGATGATGGTGCCGCTTTCTTTTTTCTTCAACTTTTACCTTAGGTTTGTGGTGTGTGGCAGCTTTGCTACATGAGTAAATTGCATAGCTGGGGTTTGGTGTACAGAAAATTTTATCCCCGGCTAGTGAACATGGTACCCGATAGGGAGTTTTTCAACACCCTCCTTCCTCCCACTCTTCACCCTCAAGTAGGCCCCAGAGCAAATAGTCCCCTCTTTATGCTCATGAATTCTCAGTGTTTAGCTCTCACTTATCAGGGAGAACATGCAGTATTTGGTTTTCTGTTCCTGTGTTAGTTTGCTTGGGATAATGGCATCTAGCTGCCTCCATGTTTCTGCAGAGATCATTATCTTGTTCTTGTTTATGGCTGCATAATACTCCATTGTGCATATGCACCACGTTTTCTGTACCTAGTCCACCATTCTGAGCACTATGTTGATTACATGTCTTTGCCATTTTGAGTAGTTCTGGGATGAACATAGGAGCACATGTGTCTCTTCGGTGGAAGGATTTATATTCCACCAGACTGCATTGCTGGATCAAACGTAGTTCTATTACTATTTCTTTGAGAAATCTCTAAACTGCTTGGACCGTTTTTCCATTTGCTTGTTTCATCTCTGATTTCCTTCCGCAGTTTTGTGATTCTCATAGTAGAGATCTTTCACTTCCCTGGTTAGCTGTATTCCTAGGAATTTTAAATTAGCTCCAAGTGGCTGAATTCATTTACACTCCCTTAAGTGTCCTCTGCCCTGCAGCCTTGGCAGCATCAGCTATTTTTTTAAAAATAGCCCTTCTGACCAGTGTGAAAGGGTATCTCACTGTGGCTTTGATACACATTTCTATAATGAGTAGTGATGATGAGCGTTTTTAAAATATGCTTGTTGTCAGCATGTATGTTCTTTTGAGAAATGTCCATGTTCTTTGCCCATTTTTAATGGTTTTTTTTTTTTTTTGCTTGCTGATTTAAGTTCCTCTTAGATGCTGGATATGAGGCCTTTGTCAGATGGTAGATTGCAGGTATTTTCTCCCCATCGGCAAGTTGCCTATTTGCTCGGTTAGTTTCTGTTTGTTTGTTTTGCCGTGCAGAGGCTCTTTAATTAGGTCCCACTTGTCAATTTTTGTTTTTGTAGAAATTGCTTTTGGAGGCATCATCATAAAATCTTGGCCAACACTGTGTTCATAATGGTATTTTCTAGGTTCTCTTCCAGATTATTCATAGTTTTAGGATTTACGCGTAAGACTGATCCGTCTTGAGTTAATTATTGCATATGGTAAAAGGAAGGGGCCCAGTTTTAATCTTCTGCATATGGCCAGCCAGCTATTCCCACACCATTTATTTATTTACTTTTTATTATACTTTAATTTCTGGGGCACATGCTGATCATGCAGGTTTGTTACATTGGTATATGTGTGCCATGGTGGTTTGCTACACCCATTGACCCATCATCTACATTAGGTATTTCTCCTAATACTATTCCTCCTCAATCCCCCCACCCCCTGCTACTCCTCCCTGAGACCCCATCCCCCAGGCCCTATTGTGTGATGTTCCCCTCCCTGTGTCCATGTGTTCTCATTATTTAACACCCACTTATGAGTGACAACATTCGGCCAACACCGTTCATTAAATACGAAGTCCGTTCTCTATCTGTTTGTTATTGCCAACTTTGTTAAAGATCAGTTGGTTATAGGTGTACAGCTTTATTTTGGGGTTCTCTGTCCTGTTCCCTTGGTCTGTGTGTCTGAGTTTTTTTGTTTCTTTTTTTTCCCCCCAGTACCATGTTGTTTTGGTTACTGTAGCTTTGTAGTAAAGTTTAAAGTTCAGTAATGAGATGCCTCTATCTTTGTTCTTTTGCCTTTGGACTTTTGTGGCTATTCAGGCTCTTTTCTGGTTCAATATATATTTTAGAACATATATTCTAATTATATGAAAAATTATATTGGTAGCTTGATAGGATTAGTGTCGAATCTGTAAATTACTTTGAGTAATATGGCCATTTCCCCAATATTGATTCTCTATAACCATGAGCTTGGAGTGTTTCTCCCTTCACTTGATTCATCTCTAATTTCCTTCAGAATTTTGTGATTCTCATTGTAGAGATATTTTGCTTCCCTGGTTAGCTGTATTCCCAGGAATTGTATTCATTATGTGATTATTGTGAATGAGATTGTGTTCTAGACTGGGTTCTCAGCTTGGATTTTATTGGTATATAGAAATGCTATTAGCCTTTGGACACTGAGTTTGTATTCTGAGACTTTACTACAGTTTATCAGTTTTAGGAGCCTTTGGGCAGAAACTATGGTATTTTCTAGGTATGGAATCACATGGTCTGAAGAGAGGTAGTTTGACTGCTTCTCTTCCTCTTTCAGTGCTTATTCGTTTCTCTCACCTGACTGCTCTGGCAAGGACTTCCAGTACTGTGTTGAATAGCAGTAGTGTGAGAGGGCATCCTTGTTTTGTTCCGGTTCTCAAGGGAAATGCCTCTAGCCTTTACCCATTATATAGAATGTTGGCTGCGGTTTTCTCATAGACAGCTCTTACTTTGAGGTAAGCTCCTTTGATGACAAGTTTCTGAAGGTTTTTAACGTAAAAGGATTTTGAATTTTATCAAAAGCCTTTTCTGCATCTATTAAGATGATCATGTGGTTTTTGTTTTTAGTTATGTTTATGTGATGAATCACATTCATTAATTTGTGTATTTTAAACCAAACTCACATTCAGGGATAAATATTGCCTACTTGACCATGGTGGATTAACATTTTAATGCTGCTAGATTTGAATTAGTATTTTGTTGAGGGGTTTTGTCTCTGTCCGTCAGGGATACCAACCACAGGTTTTCTTTTTGCTTTGTATCTCTGCCAGGTTTTGGTATCAGAACGATGCTGACCTCATAGAATGAGTTAAGGAAGAATCCCTTCTCCTTGATTTTTTGAAATAGTTTTATTGATTTGGTACCAGTTCTTCCTTGTATGTCTGGTAGAATTCGGCTGTTCATCTGTATGGTACAGGGCTTTTTCTAGTTGGTAGCTTATTACAGAATCAATTTTAGAGGTCATTATTGGTCTGTTCAGAATTTCAGTTTCTTCCTGGTTCAATCTTGGGAGATGGTACACTTCTGGGAATTTCTCCGTTTTTTTCTAAGCTTTTTAGTTTGTGGCAGAGTGGTGTTAGTAATAGTCTCTGAGGCATTTCGTATTTCTGTGGGGTCAGTGGCAACATCCGCTTTTTCATTTCTGATTGTGTTTGTTTGGAACTTCTCTCTGTTTAAACTTAATTCGCCAGTGGTTGATCAATATTATTTATTCTTTCAAAAAACAAACTTTTGTTTTGTTGATCTTTTAAACAGTTTTTGTGTCTCAATTTTGTTCAGTAGAGTTGTGATGTAGGCAATTTCTCTTCTTCTGCTAGCTTTGGGATTGGTTTTCTCTTGTTTTCTAGTTTCTCTAGGTGCGATGTTAGCTTGTTAATTTGAGATCTTTCTAACTTCTCGATGTAATCATTTAGTGCCATAACCTTTCCTCTTAACACTTCTTTACCTGGGTCCCAAAGATTCTGGTATGTTGTATATTTGTTTTCATTAGTTGCAAATAATTTTTGGATTTCTGTCTTAATTTGATTCTTTACCCAAAAGTCATTCAGGAGGAGGTTAATTTCCATGATACTGTATGATTTTGAGCAATGACGTTCTTGGTGTTAATTTCTGTTTTTATTGTGCTGTGGTATGAGCACAATAGAGCATGGTTGGTATGATTTGGGTTTATTTGAATTTATTGTTGAGAATTGCTTTATGGCTGAATATGTGATCAGTCTTAGAGTATGTGCCATGTGGAGATGAGGAAACTGTATATTCTATTGCTGTTTGGGGAGAGCATTCTATACATATCTGTTAGGTCCATTTGGTCAAGGTTGAAGTTTTGGTTCCAAATATCTCTCTTAGTGTTCTACCTCAATTATCTGTGTAACACTGTCAGTGAGATGTTGAAATCTCCCACTATTATTTTGTGGTTATCAAAGTATTTTCTAAGGCCTCTAAGAACTTCTTTTATGAATCTGGGTGCTCTACATTGGGTGCATATATGCATAGTGTTGTTAAGCCTTTTTGTTGAATTGAACCTTTTATCATTATGTAATGCCTTTTGTGTCTTTTTTGATCTTTGTTGGTTTAAAGTCTATTTTATCAGAGACTAGGATTGCAACTTCTGCTTTTTTTTCCTCTCCATTCGCTTTGTAAATCTTCCTCCATCCCTTTCTTTTGAATATTGGCCTGGCTTGCTAGGTTGGGGAAGTTCTCCTGGATAATATCCTGAAGAGTATTTTCCAGCTTGGATTCATTCTCTCCGTCACAGTCAGGTATACCTATCAAACGTAGATTAGGTCTTTTCACATAATCCCATATTTCTTGAAAGCTTTGATCATTTCTTTTCACTCTTTTTTCTCTAATCTTGTCATTTATTTTATTTCATTGAGTTAATCTTCAATCTCTGATATCCTTTCTTCTGCTTGTTCAATTCGGCTATTGAAACTTGTGTATGCTTCACGAAGTTCTTGTGTTATGTTTTTCAACTCCATGAAATCATTTCTGTTCTTCTCTAAGCTGTGTATTCTCATTAGCATTTTATCAAACCTTTCTTCAAGGTTCTTAGTTTTTTTGCATTGAGTTAGAACATGTTCTTTTAGCTCAGAGAAGTTTCTTATTACCCACCTTCTGAAGCCTGTTTCCGTCAATTCATCAGACTCATTCTCCATCCAGCTTTGTTCCTTTGCTGGTGATGACTTGTGATCCCTTGGAGGAGGAGAATCATTCTGATTTTGGGTGTTTTCATCCTTTTTGCTGGTTTCTTCCCATCTTTGTGGATTTATCTACCTGTGGTCTTTGTAGTTGGTGACTTTCAGATGGGGTCTCTGAGTGGATGTCCTTTTGTTGATGATGAAGTTATTTCTTTCTGTTTTTAGTTTTCCTTCTAACAGTCAGGCCCTCTGCTGTAGGACTGCTGGAGGTCCACTCCAGACCCTGCTTGCCTGGGGATCACCTGTGCAGCTGCAGAACAGTAAGGGTTGCTGCCAGTTTCTTCTTCTGTTATCTTCATCCCAGAAGGATACCTGCCAGATGTCAGCCTGAGCTCTCCTTTATGAGGTGTCTCTTTGGATATACAGGGGTCAGGGAGCTGCTTGAGGAGACAGTCTGTCCCTTATAGGAGCTCAAGTGCTGAGCTGTGAGCTCCATTGTTCTGTTCAGAGCTGCTGGGCAGGTACATTTAAGTCTGCTGCAGCAGAACTCATAACCACCTTTTTCCCAGGTGCTCTGTCCTGGGAAGGTGGGGCTTTATTTATAAGTTCCTGATGCTGCTGCCTTTTTCAGAGATGCCCTGCCCAGCAAGGAGGTAGCCTAGTCACAGTCTGCCAGCAGAGGCATTGCTGAGCTGCTGTGGGCTCTGCCCAGCTGCTGTGTGAACTTCCTTGCAGTTTTGTTTATAGAGGTATAGTTAGAACTGCCTCGATAATGGTGGTCTGCCTCAGTAATGGTGGACTGCCTCAGTAGTGGTGGACTGCCTAGGTAATTGCGGACACCCTTCCCCAAGAGAGCTGTACTGTCTGGGTCCAGCTGCACTTGCTATGAAACTTTCAATCCAGAGCATTTCAGATTGCTGTTCTTTGTCGGGGTGGGACCCACCAAGCCAGATCACCTGGCTCCCTGTTTCAGCCCCCTTTTTTTTAGTTGAATGGGTGCTAGTTGAAACGGCTGCCCAGATATGTGTGAGTTTTTGTGCAGAGACCTCCTGTGCCGGCTGAAACAGCCATGCTGGAAACTTGTGGCACTTTTCGGCCCAGGAATCTCCTGGTCTGTGGGCAGTAATAACTCATTTGGAAATGTGGTGTTCGCTCACCCTTGCGTTGTTCTCACTGGGAACTGCACTCCAGAGCTGTTCCTATTCGGCCATCTCCTGTTTTTGTTTTTGTTTATTTTTCTGAAATAAGAATAGCAACTCTTCTTCTTGGTTGTTTTCCATTTGTTTGTAGATCTTTCTCCATACATTTACTTTGGGCCTCTGGCTGTCTTCATGTGTGAGATGAGTCTCCTGAAGACAGAATATACTTGAGTCTTGCTTCTTTTTTCAGCTTTCCACCCTGTGTCTTTAAAGTGCAGCCATTCCCACACCAAATCTTCTGGAGTTCTGTCTGCCAACTCTGTGGGCACTTTTTCCTGCCAGCTTATATCAGTGCTGATATGTGAGGATTCAATTCTGTCATCATGTTCTTAGCTGATAGTTACGTATACTTGGTTGTACAGTTGTTTTTTTAGTGTTAGTAGACTATGTACTTGTGTGTTTGTGGTGGCAGATAAGGGTCTTTCACGTCCATGATTACCACTCCCTTTAGGACCTCTTCTGAGGCAGGTCTGGTGCTAATGAATTATGTTAGCATTTGCCTGTCTGGAAAGGATTTATTTTTCTTTTTTACTTGTGAAGCTTATTTCGGCTGCATATAAAATTGTTGGTTGGAATTTCTTTTCTTTATGGATGCTGAACATAGTTTCTCAATCTCTTCTGGCTTGTAAGATGTGTGCTGAAGGCCCATTGTTAGCATGATGGGATTCCCTTAGGGCCTGCCTCTTCTCTCTAGCTGCATTTAGCATCTTTCTTTCATGCTGGTGAGGAGTTGTGATCCCTTGGAGGAGGAGCATTCTGGTTTTGGGTGTTTTCATCCTTTTTGCTGGTTTCTTCCCATCTTTGTGGATTTATCTACCTGTGGTCTTTGTAGTTGGTGACTTTTGGATGGGGTCTCTGAGTGGATGTCCTTTTGTTGATGATGAAGTTATTTCTTTCTGGTTTTTTTAGTTGTCCTTCTTACAGGCACCTCTGCTGCAGGACTGCTGGAGGTCCACTCCAGACCCTGCTTGCCTGGGGGTCACCTGTAGCAGCTGCAGAACAGTAAGGGTTGCTTCCAGTTTCCTCTTCTGTTGTCTTCATCCCAGAAGGATACCCACCATATGTCAGTCCGAGCTCTCCTTTATGAGGTGACTCTTTGGATCTGCAGGGGTCAGGGCGCTGCTTGAGGAGACAGTCTGTCCCTTATTGGAGCTCAAGTGCTGAACTGTGAGCTCCTCATTTAAGTCTGCTGCAGCAGAACTCTTAACCACCTTTTTCCCAGGTGCTGTGTCCTGGGAAGGTGGGTCTTTATAAGTTCCTTACATGCTGCTGCCTTTTTTCAGAGCTGCCCTGCCCAGCAAGGAGGTAGCCTAATGACAGTCTCCCAGCAGAGGCGTTGCTGAGCTGCTGTGGGCTCTGCCCAGCTGCTATGTGAACTTCATTGCAGTTTTGTTTATAGAGGTATAGTTAGAACTGCCTCGATAATGGTGGTCTGCCTCAGTATTGGTGGACTGCCTCAGTAGTGGCAGACTGCCTAGGTAATTGCGGACACCCTTCCCCCAAGAGAGCTGTACTGTCTGGGTCCAGCTGCACTTGCTATGAAACTTTCAATCCAGAACATTTCAGATTGCTGTTCTTTGTCGGGGTGGGACCCACCAAGCCAGATCACCTGGCTCCCTGTTTCAGCCCCCTTTTTTTTAGTTGAATGGGTGGCTCTGTCTCCCAGGCATTCAGGCACCAGTTGAAATGGCTGCCCAGATTTGTGTGAGTTTTGTGCAGAGACCTCCTGTGCCGGCTGAAACAGCCATGCTGGAAACTTGTGGCACTTTTCGCCCAGGAATCTCCTGGTCTGTGGGCAGTAATAACTCATTTGGAAATGTGGTGTTCGCTCACCCTCTGCGTTGTTCTCACTGGGAACTGCACTCAGAGCTGTTCCTATTCGGCCATCTCCTGTTTTTGTTTTTGTTTATTTTTCTGAAATAAGAATAGCAACTCTTCTTCTTGGTTGTTTTCCATTTGTTTGTAGATCTTTCTCCATACATTTACTTTGGGCCTCTGGCTGTCTTCATGTGTGAGATGAGTCTCCTGAAGACAGAATATACTTGAGTCTTGCTTCTTTTTCAGCTTTCCACCCTGTGTCTTTAAAGTGCAGCCATTCCCACACCAAATCTTCTGGAGTTCTGTCTGCCAACTCTGTGGGCACTTTTTCCTGCCAGCTTATATCAGTGCTGATATGTGAGGATTCAATTCTGTCATCATGTTCTTAGCTGATAGTTACGTATACTTGGTTGTACAGTTGTTTTTTTAGTGTTAGTAGACTATGTACTTGTGTGTTTGTGGTGGCAGATAAGGGTCTTTCACGTCCATGATTACCACTCCCTTTAGGACCTCTTCTGAGGCAGGTCTGGTGCTAATGAATTATGTTAGCATTTGCCTGTCTGGAAAGGATTTATTTTTCTTTTTTACTTGTGAAGCTTATTTCGGCTGCATATAAAATTGTTGGTTGGAATTTCTTTTCTTTATGGATGCTGAACATAGTTTCTCAATCTCTTCTGGCTTGTAAGATGTGTGCTGAAGGCCCATTGTTAGCATGATGGGATTCCCTTAGGGCCTGCCTCTTCTCTCTAGCTGCATTTAGCATCTTTCTTTCATGCTGACTTTGGAGAACCTGATGACTATGTGTCCTAGGGATTGTCATATTATATAGTATCTCTTAGGGGTTCTCTGAATTTCCTGAATTTTCAGGGATTGTCATCTTGTATAGTATCTCTTAGGGGTTCTCTGAATTTCCTGAATTTTCATATCAACCTGTCTGGCAATGTTGAGGAAGTTTTCATGGACAGCATTCTTGAATATATTTTCCAAGTTGCTTGCTCTCACTCCAGCTCTTTCAGGATGTCAGGTATTGATTTGAAGGAGTGGTCTTTGAACTCAGATTCTTTCCTCAGCTTGTTCTGTTCTATTATTAATGCTCCTAATTCCATTCTGAAATTCCTGTGGTGATTTTTTTTGAGACAAAGTCTCACTGTTGTCTCCCAGGCTGGAGTACAATGGCACGATCTTGGCTCACTGCAGCCTCTGCCCCTCAGGTTCAAGTAATTCTCCTACCTCAGCCTCTTGAATAGCTGGAATTATAGGCACCTGCCACCATGCCAAGCTAATTTTTATTTTTATCTTTTTTAGTGGATACAGGGTTTCACCATGTTGGCCAGGCTGGTCTCCAACTCCTGACCTCAGGTGATCCACCCACCTCAGCCTCCTAAAGTGCTAGGATTACAGGCATGAACCACCATGCCTGGCCAAATTTTATTTCCGGAAGTTCAGTTTGGTTCTATCTGAAAATTGTTGTCTTTCAACTCTTAGACCATCTTACTGTTTTCCTTGGATTAGGTTTCAACCTTATTCTTTTTTTTTTTTTTTTTTTTGAGATGGAGTCTCTGTCACCTGGGCTGGCACAATCTCAGCTCACTGCAACATCCCCCTTCTGAGTTGAAGTGATTCTCCTGCCTCAGCCTCCCAGATAGCTGGGATTACAGGCACCTGCCACTAACTTTTGGTGTTTTTAGTAAAAACAGAGTTTCACCATGTTGGCCAGGCTGGTCTCGAACTCCTGACCTCATGATCCACCTGCCTGGGACTCCCAAAGTGCCAGGATTACAAGCATGAGTCTCCATCCCTCACCCAACCTTATTCTTAATCTCGAAGAGCTTCTGTGCCATCCAGATTCTGAATTCTATGTCTGTCATTTCAGTCATTTCAGTTTGGTCAAGAAGCATTGCTGTGGAGCTAGTGCAGTATTTGGTTGTAAGAGGACACTCTGGCCTTTAGAGTTACAGAGTTCTCATGCTGGTTCTTTCTCATCTGTGTGGGCTGATGTTCCTTTAATCTTTGACGTTGCTATTTTTTGGATGAGACGTTTTGGTTTTATATTCTTTGATGCCCTTGCGAGTTTGACTGTGGTAAAAGTTGGGCTTAGTCAGTGCACATTATTTCTGGAAGATTTCGAGAGATAAAGGCTCACTCAGCACTCCTAAGCTGCATGCTCTTACCCTGGGGGGCTAGGCCAGTCCCATGGCTTTGTTCTCTGGCCCCTCAAGCTTAAGCACCTGTTGTGTTGGTGGGGCCACGGTGATCCCAGTCCACTGGTGACAGCACTCCAGTGGGGGCCACAAGCCAAAGTGCTCTTGCAGAGTGATGATAAGTGCACACATGTATGTGCTGGCGAGACGGCAGGGGGAGGCTGCAGGTAGGTGCATGCTGAGGGGGGAAGCTGTGGGTGGGTGCATACTGATGGCAGAAGGCTGCAGGTGGGTGCATGCTGGCAGGGAAGGGCTTTGGGTGGGTGTGCACTGGTGGCAGTTTATCTGCAGAAGTGCTCTGATGGGCAGGCGGGCTCTGCCAGTGAAAGAGCTGTAGCTGTGGCCACTGATGGGTGCCTTGGCTAGGCAATTGTTGCTGTACTGCAAGTGGGTGCATCTAGGCAGGGAGCCCAGAAGAGGCCAGAAGTCACAGGGGCATTCAGATCATTCTGGCCACATCCCAGGGGCAGAACAGCCCTGTTCTCTCCTGGTCCCACAGCTAACAAAGCCTAAAGCCACCCAGAAGTGTGTAGTACACCTTGAGGGAGAGGTGCCCATGGCTGAGCTCCACTGCAGTCATTCCTGCACCAAATCTTCTGGAGTACTGTCTGCTAACTCCCTGCCAGCTCAGATGTCTGTGGGGGTCACTGAGTCTCCCATAGCTGGGATCCCGGAGAGCCAGGCCAAGAGTGGGCCACTCCATGCCTGTGTCTCAGTCCTTCCCTAGGAGCTGCTCCAGACCAGGAACAATGACTGGTGCCCAGAAACCGTGTGCAGGTTCCCAGCCTCCTCCCCTTTCAGCCGGTCGTCTGTGTCCTCACTGTCCACTCTCAAAGCCTCTTTTCCAAGGATCTGTGTTCAGTGTGCTGGGCTACACCATGGGCTGATCTCTCTGTGTGAGAAGTGATTCCTGCCTGCACCGAGCCAGCCAGCTTGGCTTTTCTCCCTGGGGCTGCAGTTTTTACAGTGTCTACTGCTCAGGGTGGGGAGGAGAAGTACTTTGGAACGGTTAGTGGGTGGATGACATTTCTCTTTCTTCCACAAGATGACTACAGTTTAAAATATTAAAGAAAAAAAATCATTGTATAAGAAGGGTTGCTTGAAAGAATGGTTTGACCAGGGTCGTTGATCTTCATGTTTTCTTTTTAAAAAATATGACGTTAAAAATAGTATGTGCCTTGAACATTAGAGACACATGCACAGATTTGTGTTTCCACAGTAAAATTCCTGAAAGGGAAGAGCAAGACTTATCTGGCCTTGTGGACCCCTGCAGTGATTATGGAGGGTTGTGTGATGACCGTTTAGTTTCCCCTGAGTGAACTGGGATCATTAACCTGTTGTAATCCCAAGGACAAAATCAACTGAACACTAGGCAGAGATTTATTGAGCACCAGTATGCTCTATATGTGTGTGTTTATTGAGCATCTATATGCTCTATAGCAAGAATGTGTGAGATGAAAGAAAACAGAAGACGTAGTCCTTGTTAAAAACAATAAGGATATTTTCTCAACCTCAATTTCTTTATTAATTTGGATTTCTCCTTTTTTGCTTCCCCTTGATGGTGATTAATATCAAGCAGATTCAGGTTAAGCAGTTAATCAAAATGATCATCTTTGAGCATACAGTATGTTTATGGCGTCTGGCAGAAGGAACTGAAACCACAAGGATGATTAAGAGATTTTCTCCTCTCAAAGAGCCATCGTCTAAGAAGAATTGCAAGAAAATGACAGATGAAAAATATTTCTTCCTTTAGCATTTACCTAACATTCATGGAACACTTGATATGGGTCAGGAAGAGGGAATATAGAAATGAGTAAGGTGCGATCCTTTCATATAAGAGACGTAATTGATATGCACATTTGTCAGTACCATCGTGTAGAACAGATTTTCACTGTCATATCCCAAGCACCAAGAACAGAGCCTGCGTGGCAGATAGAAAGCATCTTAAACATCATTGAATTAATACACATTTATACACAGGTTCATTTTTAAAGGTGCTTTCACATTCATATGTTTATTTCATCTTACAATTATTGTGTATAACAGTAGACCAGAAACTAATGAAACATAGAATATAAATAAATGATGGAAAAAATCAGTGAAACTCTAACTTTATTATTTGAAATGATCAACAAAATTGTTAAGTCTTTTAGGTAAGTTATGAAGAAAAGTTGCCTCAAATTACTTAAAATCCAGAATAAAAGAAGACAGATTACTGCTAACCTTAAAAGAATAAAATGAATTATAGTGTCTATAATATTTAAAGAGCTCTTACAATTAAAAAAAAGCCTAATTTTAAAATGAGCAAGGAATCGGATGGAGATTTCTCCAAGGAAGATACACAGATGTTCAACAAGCTCTTGATAAGATGCTTAAAGTTCTGTCATTAGGGAGATGCGCATCAAAACCACAACGAAGTGCTCCTCCACATCTGCTAGGGTGACTGTTAGTAACAAAATGAACAGGAAGCAAAGCCAAGAGAGTTAGCAAGGATATGGACAAATTGAAAGTCCCACATGTTGCTGTTGGAAATGTAAAGTTATTTAGCCATTGTAGAAAAAATTTTGTTGCCACTATCCACAGAAACTTAAACATGGAAAAGAATGCCATCCTGCCTATGTGCCCAAAAGAACTGGAAATACCTTGGTGCCCAACCAGTGCAGCCGCATCCCTGCTCAGAGCAGCACTTGCGTGATAGCTGAACGGGAACCACCTGGATGTCCATGGGGTAGATTGATAAGCACATGCCATATATTCAGCCAACGGAATGTTTCTCAGTTATGAAAATGAGTGCGGGAATGGTAGATGTCACTGTGGAGGAGGAACCTCAGTGAGAAAAGCCAGACACGAAAGGTCACATATGACTTCACACAAATGAAATATCCATAACTGGTAAATCCGCGGATATAGAACACAGAGAGGTAACTGCCGGCAGCAGACCAGTGAGGAGAACGGGAAACAGTCACTTGCTAGGGTGGGTTTCCCTTTGGCCTGATGAAAGACGTCTTGAACCTAGACAGAGGTGGTTGAACAACATGGGGATGTATTAAATGCCACTACACGGATCACTTCAAAATGCTTCATTTTCTGTTTTTAAATTATAGCTCAATTTTAACATTTTTTAAAAAATCATATGCAAGTACGAACAATTTTAAGCCAACAAATTTGGTACCTTAAATGAAATGAACAGATTTCTACTAAGCACATACTACTAAAAAAAGAAACTCAAGAAGAAATATTGGGGAGCTCTTGGTCAAAGGACAGAACGTTTCAGTTAGATTGAAGGAATAAGTGCAAGACATCTACTGTACACTGTGGGAAGTGTCACGTGTGGCTGTTGTCATAGGTGAGGCGCTCGTCTGCTGGGACTTCTGTAACCTGTGACACAGACCCCAGTGGACCAAGCACGGGAGTGCAGGTCCCCCTGCCCTGGAGGCTGTGGGTCTGAACCCGGGGTGTCTACAGGCTGCTTCCTTCTGAGCCTGTGAGGGCAGCACGTGTTCCAGGAGTCTCTCTGAATTCCTGGCCATTCCTTGGCTGTGGTGAAAACACCCCAATCCTCACATGGATACTTTCCCTGTGGTTCTGATTCCAAATGTCAACTTTTATTAAGGACACTAGTAACACTGGGTCGGGGCCAGTCCTCACAGGATGAGGTGGCCTCTTCACCAGTTATGATGACACTGATGCTATTTGTAGGAAAGTGTCATAATCGGAGGTCCTGGGGGTTAGGACTTCACATTTGAATTTTGTGGGGACACAACCTGTTATAGATGGTTTCAGCTCTAAAATAATCCCATCTCTGGAAACAGATGGAAAACAAGGCTTAAAATTATGTCCCATTAGCTTGACCTTGGACTGACAGTGATTCTGTTGCATGTCACATACTTTCCGGGAACTCAGAGGTGGTTAGGATCAAGCTGCCTCTGCATCACCAAACTGGGGCCTTGCGTGTGCTCCAAGTAAATGAATGAGTGTGCGGCATCACATCAGGATTGGTACGTGGACGGATCAACACTTAACTGCCACGGTGCTGTGTCTAGGAGTTCTCTCATGTATAGCACCATGTCTAGTTCTCACACACACAGCCCCGTGTCTCTCAAACAGCCCCGTGTCTAGTTCTGTCTCACGCAGCCCCGTGTCTAGTTCTCTCTCACGCAGCCCCGTGTCTAGTTCTCTCACGCAGCCCCGTGTCTAGTTCTCTCACGCAGCCCCGTGTCTAGTTCTCTCTCACGCAGCCCCGTGTCCAGTTCTCTCTCACGCAGACCCGTGTCTAGTTCTCTCTCACGCAGCCCCGTGTCTAGTTCTCTCACGCAGCCCCGTGTCTAGTTCTCTCTCACGCAGCCCGTGTCTAGTTCTCTCTCCGCAGCCCGTGTCCAGTTCTCTCTCCAGCCCCGTGTCCAGTTCTCTCTCACGCGGCCCGTGTCCAGTTCTCTCTCCGCGGCCCGTGTCTAGTTCTCTCTCACACAGCCCCGTGTCTAGTTCTCTCACGCAGCCCGTGTCTAGTTCTCTCCACGCAGCCCCGTGTCTAGTTCTCTCTCACGTAGCCCGTGTCCAGTTCTCTCACGCAGCCCGTGTCTAGTTCTCTCTCACGCGGCCCGTGTCTAGTCTCTCTCACGCAGCCCCGTGTCTGGTTCTCTCTCACGCAGCCCCGTGTCCAGTTCTCTCTCACGCGGCCCGTGTCCAGTTCTCTCTCACGCAGCCCGTGTCCAGTTCTCTCTCCAGCCCCGTGTCTAGTTCTCTCTCCACGCAGCCCCGTGTCTAGTTCTCTCCACGCAGCCCGTGTCTGGTTCTCTCTCCACGCAGCCCCGTGTCCAGTTCTCTCACGCGGCCCGTGTCTGGTTCTCTCTCCACGCAGCCCGTGTCTGGTTCTCTCTCACGCGGCCCGTGTCTGGTTCTCTCTCCGCGGCCCGTGTCTGGTTCTCTCACGTGGCCCGTGTCCAGTTCTCTCACGTGGCCCGTGTCTAGTTCTCTCTCACGCAGCCCGTGTCCAGTTCTCTCACGCGGCCCGTGTCTAGTTCTCTCCGTGGCCCGTGTCCAGTTCTCTCCACGCAGCCCGTGTCCAGTTCTCTCACGCGGCCCGTGTCCAGTTCTCTCTCACGTGGCCCGTGTCTAGTTCTCTCTCACGCAGCCCGTGTCCAGTTCTCTCTCACGCGGCCCGTGTCTAGTTCTCTCCACGTGGCCCGTGTCTGGTTCTCTCACGTGGCCCGTGTCTAGTTCTCTCTCCGTGGCCCGTGTCTAGTTCTCTCACGCAGCCCCATGTCCAGTTCTCTCTCTCACGTGGCCCGTGTCCAGTTCTCTCCACGCAGCCCCGTGTCTAGTTCTCTCCACGCAGCCCGTGTCCAGTTCTCTCTCACGCAGCCCCGTGTCCAGTCTCTCTCACGCAGCCCGTGTCTAGTTCTCTCTCACGTGGCCCGTGTCTAGTTCTCTCACGCAGCCCGTGTCTGGTTCTCTCACGCAGCCCGTGTCTAGTTCTCTCACGCAGCCCGTGTCCAGTTCTCTCACGCAGCCCCGTGTCTAGTTCTCTCTCACGCAGCCCGTGTCCAGTTCTCTCTCACGCAGCCCGTGTCAGTTCTCTCTCACGCAGCCCCGTGTCCAGTTCTCTCACGCAGCCCCGTGTCTAGTTCTCTCACGTAGCCCGTGTCCAGTTCTCTCACGCAGCCCGTGTCTAGTTCTCTCACGCAGCCCGTGTCCAGTTCTCTCTCACGTAGCCCGTGTCCAGTTCTCTCTCACGCAGCCCGTGTCCAGTTCTCTCTCACGCAGCCCGTGTCCAGTTCTCTCTCACGCAGCCCGTGTCAGTTCTCTCTCACGTAGCCCGTGTCTAGTTCTCTCTCACGCAGCCCGTGTCAGTTCTCTCTCACGCAGCCCGTGTCCAGTTCTCTCACGCAGCCCGTGTCTAGTTCTCTCACGCAGCCCGTGTCCAGTTCTCTCACGCAGCCCGTGTCTAGTTCTCTCTCACGCAGCCCGTGTCTAGTTCTCTCTCACGCAGCCCGTGTCCAGTTCTCTCACGCAGCCCGTGTCTAGTTCTCTCTCAGGCAGCCCCGTGTCTAGTTCTCTCACGCAGCCCCGTGTCCAGTTCTCTCACGAGCCCGTGTCTAGTTCTCTCACGCAGCCCGTGTCTAGTTCTCTCTCACGCAGCCCCGTGTCCAGTTCTCTCTCACGCAGCCCGTGTCCAGTTCTCTCACGCAGCCCCTGTCCAGTTCTCTCTCACGTAGCCCGTGTCTAGTTCTCTCCACGCAGCCCGTGTCTAGTTCTCTCTCACGCAGCCCGTGTCCAGTTCTCTCTCACGCAGCCCCGTGTCTAGTTCTCTCTCACGCAGCCCGTGTCCAGTTCTCTCTCTCACGCAGCCCCGTGTCTAGTTCTCTCACGCAGCCCCGTGTCCAGTTCTCTCTCACGAGCCCGTGTCTAGTTCTCTCACGCAGCCCGTGTCTAGTTCTCTCTCACGCAGCCCCGTGTCCAGTTCTCTCTCACGCAGCCCCGTGTCTAGTTCTCTCACGCAGCCCGTGTCCAGTTCTCTCTCACGCGGCCCGTGTCTAGTTCTCTCTCACGCAGCCCGTGTCCAGTTCTCTCTCACGCAGCCCGTGTCTAGTTCTCTCTCACGCAGCCCCGTGTCCAGTTCTCTCTCACGTAGCCCGTGTCTAGTTCTCTCACGCGGCCCGTGTCTAGTTCTCTCTCACGCAGCCCGTGTCCAGTTCTCTCACGCAGCCCGTGTCTAGTTCTCTCACGCAGCCCGTGTCCAGTTCTCTCTCACGCAGCCCGTGTCTAGTTCTCTCCACGCAGCCCCGTGTCCAGTTCTCTCTCACGCAGCCCCGTGTCTAGTTCTCTCTCACGAGCCCCGTGTCTAGTTCTCTCTCACGCAGCCCGTGTCCAGTTCTCTCTCACGCAGCCCCGTGTCCAGTTCTCTCTCACGCAGCCCGTGTCCAGTTCTCTCTCACGCAGCCCGTGTCTGGTTCTCTCTCACGCAGCCCGTGTCTAGTTCTCTCACGCAGCCCGTGTCCAGTTCTCTCCACGCAGCCCGTGTCTAGTTCTCTCAGGCAGCCCGTGTCTAGTTCTCTCACGCAGCCCCGTGTCCAGTTCTCTCTCACGCAGCCCCGTGTCCAGTTCTCTCTCACGTGGCCCGTGTCTAGTTCTCTCTCACGCAGCCCCGTGTCCAGTTCTCTCACGCAGCCCGTGTCCAGTTCTCTCACGCAGCCCCGTGTCTAGTTCTCTCTCACGCAGCCCGTGTCCAGTTCTCTCACGCAGCCCGTGTCTAGTTCTCTCTCACGCAGCCCGTGTCTAGTTCTCTCTCACGCAGCCCGTGTCCAGTTCTCTCACGCAGCCCGTGTCTAGTTCTCTCTCAGGCAGCCCGTGTCTAGTTCTCTCCACGCAGCCCCGTGTCCAGTTCTCTCTCACGAGCCCCGTGTCTAGTTCTCTCACGCAGCCCGTGTCCAGTTCTCTCTCTCACGCAGCCCGTGTCCAGTTCTCTCTCACGCAGCCCCGTGTCTAGTTCTCTCTCTCACGCAGCCCCGTGTCCAGTTCTCTCTCACGAGCCCCGTGTCAGTTCTCTCTCACGCAGCCCCGTGTTCAGTTCTCTCTCACGCAGCCCCGTGTCCAGTTCTCTCTCACGCAGCCCCGTGTCTAGTTCTCTCTCTCACGCAGCCCCGTGTCCAGTTCTCTCTCACGTAGCCCGTGTCCAGTTCTCTCACGCAGCCCCGTGTCCAGTTCTCTCACGCAGCCCCGTGTCTAGTTCTCTCACGCAGCCCCGTGTCCAGTTCTCTCTCACGCAGCCCCTGTCCAGTTCTCTCTCACGCAGCCCCGTGTCAGTTCTCTCACGCAGCCCCGTGTCCAGTTCTCTCTCACGCAGCCCGTGTCAGTTCTCTCTCACGCAGCCCCGTGTCCAGTTCTCTCACGCAGCCCCGTGTCTAGTTCTCTCACGCAGCCCCGTGTCCAGTTCTCTCTCACGTAGCCCCGTGTCTAGTTCTCTCACGCAGCCCCGTGTCTAGTTCTCTCTCACGCAGCCCCGTGTCCAGTTCTCTCTCACGCAGCCCCGTGTCTAGTTCTCTCACGCAGCCCCGTGTCCAGTTCTCTCTCACGCAGCCCCGTGTCTAGTTCTCTCTCACGCAGCCCCGTGTCCAGTTCTCTCTCACGCAGCCCCGTGTCTAGTTCTCTCACGCAGCCCCGTGTCTAGTTCTCTCTCACGCAGCCCCGTGTCCAGTTCTCTCACGCAGCCCCGTGTCAGTTCTCTCACGCAGCCCGTGTCCAGTTCTCTCTCTCACGCAGCCCCGTGTCTAGTTCTCTCACGCAGCCCGTGTCTAGTTCTCTCTCACGCAGCCCCGTGTCTAGTTCTCTCTCTCACGCAGCCCGTGTCTAGTTCTCTCACGCAGCCCGTGTCTAGTTCTCTCTCTCACGCAGCCCCGTGTCTAGTTCTCTCTCACGCAGCCCGTGTCTAGTTCTCTCTCTCACGCAGCCCGTGTCCAGTTCTCTCACGCAGCCCGTGTCCAGTTCTCTCACGTGAGCCCCGTGTCCAGTTCTCTCTCTCACGCAGCCCGTGTCTAGTTCTCTCTCACGCAGCCCCTGTCTAGTTCTCTCACGCAGCCCCGTGTCTAGTTCTCTCACGCAGCCCTGTGTCTAGTTCTCTCACGCAGCCCCATGTCTAGTTCTCTCTCTCACGTAGCCCGTGTCTAGTTCTCTCTCACGCAGCCCGTGTCTAGTTCTCTCACGCAGCCCCGTGTCTAGTTCTCTCACGCAGCCCCGTGTCTAGTTCTCTCTCACGCAGCCCCGTGTCCAGTTCTCTCTCACGCAGCCCCATGTCTAGTTCTCTCTCACGCAGCCCCGTGTCTAGTTCTCTCACGCAGCCCGTGTCTAGTTCTCTCACGCAGCCCGTGTCAGTTCTCTCTCACGCAGCCCCGTGTCTAGTTCTCTCACGCAGCCCCGTGTCTAGTTCTCTCTCACGCAGCCCCGTGTCCAGTTCTCTCACGCAGCCCCGTGTCTAGTTCTCTCTCACGCAGCCCGTGTCCAGTTCTCTCTCACGAGCCCGTGTCCAGTTCTCTCTCACGCAGCCCCGTGTCCAGTTCTCTCTCACGCAGCCCCTGTCCAGTTCTCTCTCACGCAGCCCCGTGTCCAGTTCTCTCACGCAGCCCCGTGTCCAGTTCTCTCTCACGCAGCCCCTGTCAGTTCTCTCACGCAGCCCGTGTCCAGTTCTCTCTCACGCAGCCCCGTGTCCAGTTCTCTCTCACGCAGCCCCGTGTCCAGTTCTCTCTCACGCAGCCCCGTGTCCAGTTCTCTCTCACGCAGCCCCGTGTCCAGTTCTCTCTCACGCAGCCCCGTGTCCAGTTCTCTCCGCAGCCCGTGTCTAGTTCTCTCACGCAGCCCCGTGTCTAGTTCTCTCTCACGAGCCCCGTGTCTAGTTCTCTCTCACGCAGCCCGTGTCTAGTTCTCTCCACGCAGCCCGTGTCTAGTTCACTCACGCAGCCCCGTGTCTAGTTCTCTCACGCAGCCCGTGTCTAGTTCTCTCTCACGAGCCCCGTGTCTAGTTCTCTCTCACGCAGCCCGTGTCTAGTTCTCTCACGCAGCCCCGTGTCTAGTTCACTCACGCAGCCCCGTGTCTAGTTCTCTCCACGCAGCCCCGTGTCCAGTTCTCTCACGCAGCCCGTGTCCAGTTCTCTCACGAGCCCTGTCTAGTTCTCTCTCACGCAGCCCGTGTCTAGTTCTCTCACGCAGCCCCGTGTCTAGTTCTCTCACGCAGCCCCGTGTCCAGTTCTCTCTCACGCAGCCCCGTGTCTAGTTCTCTCTCACGCAGCCCCGTGTCTAGTTCTCTCACGCAGCCCCGTGTCTAGTTCTCTCACGCAGCCCCGTGTCTAGTTCTCTCACGCAGCCCCGTGTCCAGTTCTCTCTCACGCAGCCCCGTGTCTAGTTCTCTCACGCAGCCCGTGTCAGTTCTCTCACGCAGCCCGTGTCTAGTTCTCTCACGCAGCCCCGTGTCTAGTTCTCTCTCTCACGAGCCCTGTCTAGTTCTCTCACGCAGCCCGTGTCTAGTTCTCTCACGCAGCCCGTGTCTAGTTCTCTCACGCAGCCCCGTGTCCAGTTCTCTCTCACGCAGCCCCGTGTCTAGTTCTCTCACGCAGCCCGTGTCTCAGTTCTCTCACGCAGCCCCGTGTCCAGTTCTCTCTCACGAGCCCCGTGTCAGTTCTCTCACGCAGCCCCGTGTCCAGTTCTCTCTCACGCAGCCCCGTGTCCAGTTCTCTCTCACGCAGCCCCGTGTCCAGTTCTCTCTCACGCGGCCCCGTGTCAGTTCTCTCACGCAGCCCCGTGTCTAGTCTCTCTCACGCAGCCCGTGTCCAGTTCTCTCACGCAGCCCCGTGTCTAGTTCTCTCTCACGCAGCCCCGTGTCCAGTTCTCTCTCTCACGCAGCCCGTGTCCAGTTCTCTCACGCAGCCCGTGTCCAGTTCTCTCTCACGCAGCCCCGTGTCTAGTTCTCTCACGCCCCGTGTCCAGTTCTCTCCGCAGCCCGTGTCTGGTTCTCTCTCACGCAGCCCCGTGTCTAGTTCTCTCTCACGCAGCCCCGTGTCCAGTTCTCTCTCACGCAGCCCCGTGTCTAGTTCTCTCACGCAGCCCCGTGTCAGTTCTCTCTCACGCAGCCCCGTGTCAGTTCTCTCACGAGCCCCGTGTCTAGTTCTCTCACGCAGCCCCGTGTCTAGTTCTCTCACGCAGCCCCGTGTCTCAGTTCTCTCACGCAGCCCCGTGTCTAGTTCTCTCCACGCAGCCCCGTGTCTGTTCTCTCACGCAGCCCCGTGTCCAGTTCTCTCTCACGCAGCCCCGTGTCAGTTCTCTCTCACGCAGCCCCGTGTTCAGTTCTCTCTCACGCAGCCCCTGTCTAGTTCTCTCACGCAGCCCCGTGTCTAGTTCTCTCTCACGCAGCCCCTGTCTAGTTCTCTCTCACGCAGCCCCTGTCCAGTTCTCTCTCACGCAGCCCCGTGTCTAGTTCTCTCACGCAGCCCCTGTCCAGTTCTCTCTCACGCAGCCCCGTGTCAGTTCTCTCTCACGCAGCCCCGTGTCTAGTTCTCTCACGCAGCCCGTGTCTAGTTCTCTCACGCAGCCCCGTGTCAGTTCTCTCACGCAGCCCCGTGTCTCAGTTCTCTCTCACGCAGCCCGTGTCTAGTTCTCTCTCACGCAGCCCCGTGTCTAGTTCTCTCACGCAGCCCCGTGTCTAGTTCTCTCTCACGCAGCCCCGTGTCTAGTTCTCTCACGCAGCCCCGTGTCTAGTTCTCTCACGCAGCCCCGTGTCTAGTTCTCTCTCACGCAGCCCCGTGTCTAGTTCTCTCACGCAGCCCCTGTCTAGTTCTCTCTCACGCAGCCCCTGTCTAGTTCTCTCTCACGCAGCCCCGTGTCTAGTTCTCTCTCACGCAGCCCCGTGTCCAGTTCTCTCTCACGCAGCCCCGTGTCTAGTTCTCTCTCACGCAGCCCCGTGTCTAGTTCTCTCTCACGCAGCCCCGTGTCCAGTTCTCTCTCACGCAGCCCCGTGTCTAGTTCTCTCTCACGCAGCCCCGTGTCCAGTTCTCTCACGCAGCCCCTGTCCAGTTC
The DNA here is from genome assembly GCA_021498475.1 of Saguinus midas. Taxonomy (NCBI): domain Eukaryota; kingdom Metazoa; phylum Chordata; class Mammalia; order Primates; family Cebidae; genus Saguinus; species Saguinus midas. The sequence goes on along the minus strand of CM038405.1, from coordinate 16,477,571 downwards.
TCTCTCACGCAGCCCCGTGTCTAGTTCTCTCTCCACGCAGCCCCGTGTCAGTTCTCTCTCACGCAGCCCCGTGTCCAGTTCTCTCACGCAGCCCCGTGTCCAGTTCTCTCTCACGCAGCCCCGTGTCCAGTTCTCTCACGCAGCCCCGTGTCTAGTTCTCTCTCACGCAGCCCCGTGTCCAGTTCTCTCACGCAGCCCCGTGTCCAGTTCTCTCTCACGCAGCCCCGTGTCCAGTTCTCTCTCACGCAGCCCCGTGTCTAGTTCTCTCACGCAGCCCCTGTCCAGTTCTCTCTCACGCAGCCCCGTGTCCAGTTCTCTCACGAGCCCCGTGTCCAGTTCTCTCACGCAGCCCCGTGTCCAGTTCTCTCTCTCACGCAGCCCCTGTCCAGTTCTCTCTCACGCAGCCCCGTGTCTAGTTCTCTCACGCAGCCCCGTGTTCAGTTCTCTCACGCAGCCCCGTGTCCAGTTCTCTCTCACGCAGCCCCGTGTCCAGTTCTCTCACGCAGCCCCGTGTCCAGTTCTCTCTCACGCAGCCCCGTGTCCAGTTCTCTCTCACGCAGCCCCGTGTCCAGTTCTCTCTCACGCAGCCCCGTGTCCAGTTCTCTCTCACGCAGCCCCGTGTCCAGTCTCTCTCACGCAGCCCCGTGTCTAGTTCTCTCTCACGCAGCCCCGTGTCTAGTTCTCTCACGCAGCCCCGTGTCTAGTTCTCTCTCACGCAGCCCCGTGTCTAGTTCTCTCACACAGAGCACCGTGTCTAGTTCTCTCACACCCGGAAGTATTATTCATTCTTCCATGGAGTTACTGCAGTTACTGTCGGAGGCCTGTAGGGTTTTAGAGGAAATAGAGTATGTTTCATATGGGGGCCCTTTGATGTGGTTCTCTTCTGGGTAGAGACAGTCAACTTTTAGAGACTTCTCGCTCCACAATGGGCAGAGGCATTTTAAAAATACTCCATTATAACTACTGGAAATGCCTTGAATTAGCTCTTTAATTTCAATTTCTCAGAGCAAGAATGTGATTTAGATTTAAGCCGGCAAAACATACATAAGTGGTAAAAAGAAAAAAACGTGATTCTGGAAACCTTCAGGTTGGTCTTGTTTAATTTAAAGTTCAGGAGCACTGACATTCTTACATCTGATGAGTTAATTTTCATAACTTCGTAATGTTAAGAAAAATGTAGTTGTCACACTGTTAAAATGACTTTTCTAATAAATCATCTTGAAGTTTTAATATGACAAGGTGCATGAATGATGAGCACTCCCTCTCCTTAAACATTCCTTCATGGCACGAGCTGGTCTCTGAGGGAACCACAGGGAACGGCATGCAGGTAGAGGTGCTTTGATGATTGGCATATATTCCAGTATAATCTGGTATCATGGGATTTAATTTGTTTGTAGATAAACCCACCTGAAGGGACCATGGCAGGAACAGAAATCCCATCGCTTATATAAACAACAGAGCATTAATTATCATGAAGACACTGATTAGTTTATCCAATTTGCTGGCAGAGCTCTGGGAACTGAGGGCCTGAGAGAGGCCTGATGTGTTTGTGGAAGGGGGAGGCCATGGGAGGCTATGGGGAGGTTGTGGGGAGACTGGTTGGTTGTCAGAGACACAAGAGGATGCAGGTGACAGGGCAGGGGTGGGGTTCTGGAGGGCTTGGGGAGTGTGCACAGTCCTTCGTCTCATAGTCAGTGCAGCTGGAGCCTGTCGAAGCCCAGCTGCCACCTCTGCCACACCCTGATCCTCCTTGAGTCCTGAGCAAAGAGCACCTCACCTCTGCTATCTCCTGGCTCAGGTGGGCCACCCACCTTGCCACCAGATAAACTTCCCTTTCCTCCAGCCCCTAAGTCACTCCACTATCCATGCGGTTAAGCCCGGTGCCTCAGCATCTGTTCTCCTATTAAACCACCTGATCAAGCCCTGCTGTGTGACCTGGTCTGCCTTCCAGCTCACAGCCTCCACACTCCACCGCAGGGATGGCGACTGCCAGATGCTCCCAGATGCCTGCAGGTGTGGCTCCTGTGTGTGCTGGAGGCTCTTCAATGCCTCTGAGGGTGTGATGCGGGTAAGGCGCGTTTGTGGGTACACATACCTGTCTCCCTAGTAGACAACTTCATTTTCACCCTAGTGCCCGACAGAGGCTCTGTCACACTGTGAAGGGGCTTAATAAATAGCTCTTGAATGAATGACACATCACGGGCCATTTTTACTCAAAAATATCCACTGTTGGCTGAGCACATGCATTAAACGCTGTAAGAATATAGAGATGCAGGCTCCTGAGGATGAAAGGCAAATATGTGTGTGTGTGTGTGTGTATATATATATAATGGGAGGCAAATATGTATATATATTTGTATATAATGAGAGGCGAATATGTATATATATTTATATATAATGAGAGGCGAATATGTATATATATATAAATTTATATATAATGAGAGGCAAATATATATATATATTTATATATAATGAGAGGCAAATATGTATATATATTTATATATAATGAGAGGCAAATATGTATATATATATATAAATTTATATATAATGAGAGGCAAATATGTATATAAATTTATATATAATGAGAGGCAAATATATATATATTTATATATAATGAGAGGCAAATATGTATATATATTTATATATAATGAGAGGCAAATGTATATATATATAAATTTATATATAATGAGAGGCAAATATGTATATAAATTTATATATAATGAGAGGCAAATATGTATATATATTTATACATAATGAGAGGCAAATATGTATATGTATTTATATATAATGAGAGGCATATATATATTTATATATAATGAGAGGCAAATATATATATTTATATATAATGAGAGGCACACATATAAATTTATATATAATGAGAGGCAAATATGTGTGTGTGTGTATATATATAAAAAATGCAATTAAAGTCTTTGAAAAAGGTGCTATATAAACAGACGAAGGGGCATTTCGTTCATGACGGAGGAGCTGACTGCCTCCCCAAAGGGTCAATATTTACAACAAATCTAAAGAACAAGCAGGATTTCTCCAGCTAGTGCTGGGACAACTAGACAGCCACAGCAGACATGCAAGTCCAGCCGCGCCCACCGCATGCACAGAACAACTCAAAATGAGTCAAAGGCCTAAAGGAGGAGGTGAAACTAGAAAGCAGCGTGGACAGGAATCTTCGTGGTTGTAGATCAAGGAGTGGTTTCTTAGAGATGGCACCCAAAGCACACAGCAGAAGCAACAAAAGAAAAAATAAACCAACTGAGCTTTAACAAAATGCATTTGTGTGTGTGTCAGAGGTTCATCAATGAGGGAAAAAGAAAACTCAGTGAGGTGAAATGTTTGCAAAGTGTGTGTCTAAAAAGCTTATGTTTAGAAGAATGCCTACAACACGTAAAAAGGCAACTGAGCCAAGAACGGATGTGCAGGGGGCGTGAATAGGCAGTTCCTCCACAGAAGGTGTGAAAAGACAGTGGGCATCACTGGCCAGCCGGGAAACGCACATCAACATGCAGTGAGACGCCGTTGCACACCTGTTAGGATGGCCATAATGGCAGAGACGGACAATCACAAGTGCTGGCAAGATCATGGAGAAACTGAACCTTCATACGTGACTGCTGGGAGGAGACAGCGGTCCAGCCACTTTGGAAAACCATCTGGTATTTCCTCGGAAGTTTAAACATAGAGTTACCACATGACCATAAATCCCACTTCTTGGTACATACCCAAGAGAAATGAAACACGTCCACTGAAAAAAACTCATGCCTGAATGCTTACAGGGGTGTTATTCGTGATACTCCAAGAGAGAGAAAACCCAGGTCAAGTATCTAGAAATGGAGGGGATGAATACACTTGTCCACCCACGCAGTGGGATATTCTCTGGCAATAAAGGAATGAAGCACTGAGGATGCTACGATGCAGATTAACCTCACAGAGATTTTCTAAGTGAAAGGAGCCAGTCATGAAAACCACAGATAGGATTCCATTGATATGCAGTGCTCAGAACAGGCAAATCTATATAGAAAGTAGATTAGTGGTTGCCTGGGGCTGGGGGTAAGGGAATGAGGGCTGGCTGCTGAAGGGTATGGGTTTATTTTTGGAGCGGTGAAATGTTCTGTGATTGATTGTAGGGATGGCTGTGCGGCTCTGTGAGTGTGCGATTGAGCTGTGCACTTTCAGTAGGCGAATCATATGGTGTGTGAATGATATCTGAATAAAGCTGTTATGAATAAATCACTTTTTAAAAAGCAATGAATCATAGTTTTCCAGGAAAAAAGGGCAGAGGCTGACATACTTTGTGCAGAGCGGCACACACAGAGAGCCCGAGGTGCACGGGACCCTGGTGTGGTGAGCACAGTGGGTGGGGGTCCCAGTGCGACCACCACGGGGAGGCGGAGGTGGCTCCTGAGCCTGCTGATCAGGAAAGACCTCACGTTCAGGAAACGCGTCTATTGAGGAGGAACTCTTTCCACTTCCACACTCAAATTCCATGTTGCCATTTGTCCCTTCAATTTATATACTATCAGTGTCTACGTTTTAATTCAAATGAAGCCATTTGGTTTCCAAATATCTTAGATGTGTCGTGACTAGGATTCCTGTAGGTGTCTTCTGAATACCTTATAGTTACTCCATAGCACTTGGACAAGTTAATAATTCAGGATGTGTGTCATTTGACAAAAGCAATAAATGAAGGCGAGAACATAACGAAAACATTGCAGAGTTCTGGAACCTTGCAGTCCGTCTGGACGTCCGTAAATAAATTTCCCACTATTCACAGTTCTGTTCATGGATTTGAATTTAAAGCCCTGGTGTTTTTGGAGGCACTGACTGCTTTCCCACCTCCCGCTGGGCTTCCTTCCCCACACCAGGGGCCCTGCCGTCTGTCCACGCCTGCGGAGAGCCCCAGGACCTTCTCTTAAGTGAGGCTCCTCAGCCTCCTCTCACTCGGGGGAGTGGCACAGAGCCCTCAGATTCGGGAATTAATCGTGCTTTTCTGCTTCAGGTTGCAAAATTAAATATTGAATTAAGAACCCGTATTTTAAATGACTGCCAGCTTCCAGGAATTAGAGACAAGCCTTCCACTGGAGCCATGTTTCTGGCTCCCATTTAGGGTAATATTTCGTGTAGTCTCAAGCCATTGCAAAGACTTCTTCTCTGAAAAATAAATTCACTAGAAATTCAAAGATATCCTTAAAGACCCCATACCTTTCCAGATAGGTTTAACCGCCTTTCGACTTTACACATTGCCTACTAGTGACAGAAATGGAAAAAAAATGGGTTGTGATGGGTCAAAAAATAGAAAATAGAAACCCCAGTAGGATGAGAGTGTGGCGGCCTCCACTCGTGACTGTTGCAGCTTCTGCAGCAGTTCTTCCTTACAATGGTGGGAGGGAGGAACCGGGGCCTGGCAGGTGAAAGCAGCTGGGACCGTGGCACCAAGTGACGCCCGGTTATCAGTTCCGCGCATCCCACTCTAACAAACCAACACTCTGCCTGGCGCAAAAAAAGGCCCTCAAACAAGCTGTGTTTTCCTGACATTTTGGAAGAAGCTAAGGGCACATTGATGTCAGGGAGATGATGTTTGATGCAGAAAGTTCCAGTGGAAATGTCTGTGGCTCAGGGAACTAAAGTCACCCTGTACAATCATGGACTTGCTGTCGCCTCCAGGGCTATCAGCAGGGACTGCACCTGACTCACCGCCTTACTGCAGAGTGCTGGGTGCCTTCCACCTTTCAAACACGCCTCCTTCATTTTGACAATACTAAGAGCATTAGGCCAAGTCTCCTGAGGGCAGTATTTATTTTCCATGTGCAATGATCAGAAATAGATGTGCAGTGTGACTAAATGAACATTTGTTATGTAAGCACCTAGTGAGTGTGCATTCCACCTCAGACACGTCCTGTGCACACACGTGTTTGTACCTGTATCCGTCCAGCTCTATGTTTATGCTGAGCTGCATATGTAAGACGTGTGTGTAGTAGGATAATATGTGCAACTGTATATGTTCATGTGTATGTATATATACACATATGTATCATACGTAAGATTGATTTTACATTTGTTCACAATGCCTATATATGTGTATATAAATGTGTGTGGACATATGCATATTGATATATTTCTACAATTAGATGCCAATGGAAACTTTAGCAGATGAATGACAAATACTCATGGGAATGTAGTTGGTCGGTTCCAACGTCAGACTGGTGAAGAGGAATCAATCACCCGTAGTAAGACACAGGACTGGAGGATTTCCTCTTTAGAGAGGAACAGAATCTTCAGTCAGTGGCCCAGCCTCTGCCTCAGGACGCCCAGTCCCGTGGGGAGAAGATGAACCACAGACTGGAATGTAGAGAATCTCCTGACCCAACGGGGGAGGCCATGGCGGGCTCAGCCTGTAGCGCCACTGGCAACGCCTGTGAGGACCATGTAGGGGCGGGTCAGGAGAGGTCCACCCAGGCTCCATGCCAGCATGGACGGGGGTACTGCATGGTCAGCAGGTGCACCTGGGCCCCTGGGCCTTCCCGGCACAGCCCGTATGGAGTCATGGAGTCATCTCTCACTGGACATTGCCTGCGCCATCCTGCATCTGACTGCAGCTGTCAGGGGCTGCAGAGCCAGGTCTCCTCCTGCCCTCCCTGTGCCTCACTCCATGTTTGCCAGTGTCCTCTAACACAGGTTGGAGTAGCGCACGTGTCCTGCCTGGCTGAGGGCCTCGAGCATGCACAGCTCCCATTGCTGGTGGATTCTGGGGTTCAAGATCACAGTGGTTTGTGCATTTTGGTGACGTAGCTTCTCATGGAGGTGGGGCTGTTGTGCAGGATATAAACCTCTTGCTTATTTAACCACAGAGTGTCTCTCTTATGTGTCAGGAAGTCTGGGAAGAGAGGGGAGCATGTGAAACATGCCTAGGCTCTGGGTAGCCCCATGTTCCCCACGGACAAGGGCAGGAACAAGCATTTAACCAAATGTTTAAAGAAATGACTCAGGTGTGGGGTTCAGCAGGAAGCCAGTGAGGGCTTCATGCAGGACGTTTCCATGGAAGAGAAAGATACCCATGTTAGGTTTGGGAAAAGAGCATTTGGGAACAGACACAGGTGCTCCCCCACCTAGTATGCAAGACCCAGGAGGGCAGGGACCAGGGTGCGGGGCTTGGCAGGCATCGTGAGATGTCCTCTGGAGGTGGCGGTGAACCACTCATGGGTTAAAGAAGGGGCACAGATGGCGCAGTCCAGTGTGGGCTCCAGAGTCAGCTCAGTGGATGCTTCTGTGGTGACAGGGGCCGCCCAGCAGCTGGTACAGCAGCACATTCGATTGGATGCTTCTGTGGTGACGGGGCCGCCCAGCAGCTGGTACAGCAGCACATTCGATGTGGGCCGCTTGTCTAGGTGCTACAGCATGGATGGGATTCAACCTAAGTTACGGAGTTTGGGGGGACTTCCTGATTACGTATTGGCTGCAGGTGTGCCTGAGAGGAAAAAGGCGAACGCTGCTCCAGTGTGTTAATTATTCTAGCCCTGATAACTGTGTGGATAGTGCTGTTTTTATCTTAAGTGTTGCTTGAGACACTGACTCCTAGAGATCCCAAACCTCCCAGCCAAGTTTAGTGAAGGCTGTTGCACCTGCTTTCAAATGACGAAGACAGAATTGGAAGGGTTTGTACTTGAAGGACTCCTGGAGGTTGAGCATGGACCACTGGGGATGTGTGTGGCATTGCCACGCAGGGGATGTGACCTGACATCCATGCCGACACCTGTGTGAGTCTGAGGGCCCATGTCCATGGCCTGGAAAACCTTTGAGATCAGCGGTGGGAGCCACTGAGGAGGTGGTGCTGGCCTTGGTACTGACTGAGCTTAGGGCACCCAGGAAGGGGGCTGGGCATAGCAGAGTGGGGTGGCAGGCGCTCCAGTGGAGGAAGCAGATGGTGAGGTTGAATGTGGGAAGAAAGGTAAATGGAGAAGGCTTCTGGGTCTGGACTGTGGGAAGTGATGTCCCCACTGGGACGATGGAGATGGGACCTGCACACAACAGCAGGCGTCGGGCTCCACGCCTCTGATGCTTGAGGCCATCTTTGGCATAAATGAGTGGAGGTGAAAACGTTGACATTGGATGGATTTCCCAGAGAGGCTGTGCAGGCTGAGCTCAGCCACAGTGCAAGAGCAGGGCCTGGGGGACATCCTGCTTTTAGGAGAGAGGCCCTTTATGCTGCTGTGACATTGAAGAGACTGAACTGGGACAGAGGCTGAGAACAGCAGACATGGAGCTGGACACGTGCGTCCTGCATGCTGCTCTGGGAAGGGCGGCTGGATGAAGGAGAAAGCACCGCTCTGCCTTTGCCTGCTTTGCTGCTGAGAGAAGAGAGTGACAAGAACTCCACAGGCTCAGGACTCTTGGGGGTTCATTTCAGGAGCAGAATGGCGGACTCAGAAATGGGCCACTGGGCCTGCCTGTGGGCCCCGTGTGACCATCTCAGGCCTGTGTGAGCGAGGGTCCCACACGAGAGTCTCAGGCCTGTGTGAGCGAGGGCCCCACGTGATGGTCTCAGGCCTGCATGAGCGAGGGTCCCCGTGCCCATCGTTTGCCCATAGGTGGAGCTTACCCTTCACATCTTCCCACCTGGTTCTTGATGTGTTGACCTCTTCAGGCAGTTAACTGCTGAGGCCTAAATACAACTTTCTTCTGTCTCTGCTCTTGTGTATTTCTCATGTGCAATAAAAAGCTGGGAAAGAGGCCGGGCACAGTGGCCTGCGCCTGTAAACCCAGCACTTTGGGAGGCCGAGGCAGGTGGATCACGAGGTCAAAAGATCGAGACCATCCTGGTCAACATGGTGAAACCCCATCTCTACTAAAAATACAAAAAAATTAGCTGGGCACGGTTATGCGTGCCTGTAATCCCAGCTACTCAGGAGGCTGAGGCAGGAGAATTGCCTGAACCCAGGAGGCGGAGGTTGCGGTGAGCAGAGATCGCGCCATTGCACTCCAGCCTGGGTAACGAGCGAAACTCCATCTCAAAAAAAAAAAAAAAAAGCTAGGAAAGAGGTTGCACAGCACAATCTTCTGCTTGATGAAACATTTTGAAGTTTTAAGAACAAAACTTGTATAATTGCTTATATGACTGAATAGCTGACCACAGGCAAATCACTTCATTTCTGCAGGCATTTTTTTCCTGAACTGAATGAAGGACATAAACAAGCTGATTATTTACACACAGCTGTTGAGGAGTTGTGGAGATTGGAGTCATGTGCAGCCCTGAGTTTCATGGATTAACAGGACAGAAAAATGAACTATTGATTGTCCGGGGTGGGCCGTCTACTTTTTGGCTAGTTTTTAACCCTGGGTGCCCATCTGCCAGGCAGTGAGCTCTGGTGTGGGTTGAATAATACTGAGACCTTGTTTTTCCTTAGAGATTTTAATAAGTTATTTAACTTTCTTCCTCTTTTTCTTTACATTTTGAGCCAGAGTCTTGCTCTGTCACCCAGGCTGGAGTGCAGGGGTGCAATCTTGGCTCACTGCACCCTTCACCTCCTGCGTTCAAGCGATTCTTCTGCCTCAGCCTCCCAAGTAGCTGGGACCACAGGTGTGTACCACCATGTCCTGGCTAATTTTTGTATTTTTGGTAGAGACAGCAGGGTTTCACCATGTTGGCTAGGCTGGCCTCAAACTCCTGACCTTGTGATCTGTCCCCTTGGCCTCCCAAAGGGCTGGGATTACAGGCATGAGCCACTGTGCCCAGCAGTTGTTTAACTTTCTTAGGCTAAGCTTACTCTGAAGGTAAATCTGCTCCCCGGAAACACCCTGAAGTCAGATAGGCCATTTCAATCATGAGCAGAGAGGCTGAGCTGTGAGCTCACAGTTTGTCTCCAGAGCAGCTCGAGCGTCGGGTCTGCACACTGCACACTTCCTCCTGCCACGGCTGTGGGATCAGGGGCTCCAGAATAAAAGCTCTGGGAGCCAGAGACAATCCTGTGTTGATGGCAGCCGGCCCCAGCATGAGGAGCAATGCTAGGACCACGAAGGTGGTTCAGTCATGTTCGTTGAAGGAAGAAGGCAGTGAATGAATGTCTTTTCTGAGGATAGCATTCTCGTGTCCATCTGGCCATAAGAACTTGGTGGCATTCACATGAGGATCCGGAGCAGATAGTTACCCAGGACCAGAAACGATGGCTTCAGGCGAAGAGAGGACGCGCTGCCTCCGTGTCTGAGCTTCTGACTTCCACATTTTTTCCCCACGCTTCCTTGCTTTAGTGAAGCCACTCACTCCTGGGTCTGTTGTCACATATTTTTCACTTAATTAAAAAAAATTGAATGAGAATTGAATTTGAATGCAATTATATAATTGAAGGAAGTATCCTACACGATTCATTAATTAACAGTGGAGCACGTTTACTGTCGCCACGTTTCCTGGTTACAGTCAGGCGTCGGGGATGAGGCTCTACGGTCTGAGAAATGTGCCATGAGGCGGCTTTGGGGTGTGGTCTTCATTTGCACAAATTTAAGGGATATGAGCACAGTGTGTGACATGGCTTCATTGCACAGCAGTGAAATCTGGGCAAATCTTTAGGGGCTTACTTTGTGCTACAGGTAACTTTTCTTTATACATTGACTATTTGCAGTTTAAACATTGGTTTTCAAATTAGAAATCAACACGTTTGCCGAGAATTTCACTTTATATTCATTTCTCCCTTCCTTAATACATGCAACCAGCACTACTGTTACCACAGTTTCTCCCTGAGAAATAATTTCCAAGAATTCAGTGTCATTCTGGGCTTTTACTTCGCATTTATAAATATACATGACTCGTGTATTGGAATATTATCAATGACTATCTCCTAGCGTGGTACCTGACACAGGTAGGTTTTCTATAAATATTTACTAAGTCAGTATTAAAGAATACACATCCAAAAATAAAAATGAGATAGTGTTTTACCTTTTGCCCTTTGTGTTTTTAATGTTTGACAATTTTCCATTTTAGCAGATAAGATTCCATAGCATCCACAAATATTATTTATTTATCTATTTTTGAGGCAGGGTCTCTCTCTGTCCCCAGGCTGGAGTGCACTGGTATACTGTGGCTCACTGCAGCCTCAAATGCTTGGACCTAAGTGATGCCACCTTGACCTCCCCAAGGGCTGGGATTACAGGCACAAACCGCTGTGTCTGGCTGAATTGCAGTTTATTTAGGCGTCACTCAGTTGATGATTGGTGGAGTTTTTGGCCTCTGTTGAGTCACATTGGAACACAGTCATGGTGGAACGCCGTCAGGTTGGAATGCAGTCAGGTTGGAATAGAGGCACATTGTCACAGGGTCATCGCCATGTCATCCTTTTGCCACGCAGTCATGTGATATAATCATGTTATTGTTACACAGTCGTGCTGCCAGAGTCCAGTACCTCATAGTCATATTTTCCTGCAGTCATGTTGTCATGGGAGTGTGTGATTGTCACAAATGTGATTGTCACATTTGTCATGTCACATTGCTATGTAGTCATGTTGTGATCATGGAGACATGGAATCCTGTCATACAGCAATGTGGCCATGTTGTCATACAGCCGGGTGGTCATGGAGACATGGAATCCTGTCATACAGCCACGTGGCCATGTTGTCATACAGCCGGGTGGTCATGGAGACATGGAATCCTGTCATACAGCCACGTGGCCATGTTGTCATACAGTCATGTGGTCATGGAGACATGGAATCCTGTCATACAGCCATGTGGCCATGTTGTCATATAGCCATGTGATCCTGGAGACATGGAATCCTGTCATACAGCCACATGGCCATGTTGTCATATAGCCATATGATCCTGGAGACATGGAATCCTGTCATACAGCAACGTGGCCCTGTTGTCATGAAGCCGCGTGGCCATGGAGACATGGAATCCTGTCATACAGCCACGTGGTTATGTTGTCATACAGCCATGTGGTCCTGGAGACATGGAATCCTGTCATACAGCCACGTGGCCATGTTGTCATACAGCCATGTGATTCTGGAGACATGGAATCCTGTCATACAGCCACGTGGCCATGTTGTCATACAGCCATGTGGTCATGGAGACATGGAATCCTGTCATACAGCCACGTGGCCCTGTTGTCATACAGCCATGTGGTCATGGAGACATGGTATCCTGTCATACAGCCACGTGGCCCTGTTGTCATACAGCCATGTGGTCATGGAGACATGGAATCCTGTCATACAGCCACGTGGCCATGTTGTCATATAGCCATGTGGTCATGGAGACATGGAATCCTGTCATACAGCCACGTGGCCCTGTTGTCATACAGCCACGTGGCCCTGTTGTCATACAGCCACGTGGTCATGGAGACATGGAATCCTGTCATACAGCCATGTGGCCATGTTGTCATATAGCCATATGATCCTGGAGACATGGAATCCTGTCATACAGCCCTCTGGCCTTGTTGTCATACAGTCATGTTGTCATCTCATCCTAGGGCCATGATTTCCCACAGTGACGTCACGTTATCACACTGTTGCATGGCCATGTAGGCATGCTGCATATTCTTGCATCATGTTGTCTCAGGGTCATGTGTCCTATAGCCACGTCACATTATTATGTGGTCATGCTGTTGTGTTGTCACATGGGCCTGTTGTGTTTTCACAGTCATGTTGTCCTGGGTCATGGTGTCATAGTCATATCCTCACACTGTCATGCTGTCATGTTGTCACATGGGCCTGTTGTGTTGTCTCACAGTCACGGGGTCACAGTCAAATTCTTACACTGTCCCATTGTTGTGTTTTCACCTGGGCGTGTTGTGTTGTCTCAGTCATGCTGTTACACTGTCGTGTTGTCACGCAGCCTGTTGTGTTATCACAGTCATGGTGTCCTGTGTCATGGTGTCAGAGTCATATCCTCACACTGTCCTGCTGCCATATTGTCACGTGGGCCTGTTGTGTTGTCTCACAGTCATGGGGTCAGTCACATCCTCACACTGTCACACTGTTGTATTGTCACCTGTCCTGTTGTGTTTTCACAGTCATGGCGTCCTGGGTCATGGGGTCACCGTCACATCATCACACTGTCATGTCACGTGGGCCTGTTGTGTTCTCACAGTCATGGTGTCCTGGGTCATGGAGTCACACGGTTCTGTTCTATCAAGTGCTTGCAGGTCATGGGGTCACAGTCACATCCTCACACTGTCATGTCACGTGGGCCTGTTGTGTTCTCACAGTCATGCTGTCCTGGGTCATGGGGTCACACAGTTCTGTTCCATCAAGTGCTTGCAGGTCATGGGGTCACCGTCACATCATCACACTGTCATGTCACGTGGGCCTGTTGTGTTCTCACAGTCATGCTGTCCTGGGTCATGGAGTCACACGGTTCTGTTCTATCAAGTGCTTGCAGGTCATGGGGTCACAGTCACATCCTCACACTGTCATGTCACGTGGGCCTGTTGTGTTCTCACAGTCATGGTGTCCTGGGTCATGGTGTCACCGTCACATCATCACACTGTCATGTCACGTGGGCCTGTTGTGTTCTCACAGTCATGCTGTCCTGGGTCATGGGGTCACACAGTTCTGTTCTATCAAGTGCTTGCAGGTCATGGGGTCACAGTCACATCCTCATACTGTCATGTCACGTGGGCCTGTTGTGTTCTCACAGTCATGCTGTCCTGGGTCATGGGGTCACCGTCACATCATCACACTATAATGTCACGTGGGCCTGTTGTGTTCTCACACATGCTGTCCTGGGTCATGGGGTCACACGGTTCTGTTTTATCAAGTGCTTGCAGGTCATGGGGTCACCGTCACATCCTCACACTGTCATGTCACGTGGGCCTGTTGTGTTCTCACAGTCATGCTGTCCTGGGTCATGGGGTCACACGGTTCTGTTCCATCAAGTGCTTGTACAAGTAAGTGCCTATTCACACAGTCTTGACAAAGGGTCATAGTTTTGCACTCAGTGCTGGTGAGAAGTGCTGGTGAGGCCACCGGGTGCCACGGCTGGGCAATATCTGTGGCAGCCTGCCAGGCCTGCTGTCATCTAGAGCTCTTGCTGAAGCTGGACACGGAGCCTCTAGGTGGCTGTGGACATGGAGCCTTTCTTGATGAGCACAGCAGAGCATCCTGCCGTGTGCTCTGAGACTTGGAAGAGGAAAGATGTTGGGGTATTTCTTTCCCCCTCTCTTAGTCACTATCACAGCTGGAGGGAGGCAGAGGAGGACAGAGGATGGGGGAGGCAGCAAATTAGTGCAATTGTCACAGCAGCCAGATGCTGGGCCTCACATCTAGGCACCCCCATGGGCCTCCCAGCGCCAGCCCTCCTCCCACTGCCCCTTTGCTGCCTGCACGGCCCACGGCATATGCCGCCCACCTGGCTTCCTGTAGAAGGAGCAGGGATGCTCTTTGCATTCTTGGCTGGGTTGGAACCAGCTTCAGGAAAGCAGTGCCGTCCCCAGCAACGCTGAGCTCAGTCTTGCCCTGAGGAGCTCTGGCTGAGGGCCCAGGCTGTGTCCACCATGTGTGGCTGCAGCAGCTGGGGGGGTCTCATGTGTGCCGTTTCTTCTTGGGGCTCCAGGAGAGCTGCAGTGCTCCTTAATCTCCCAGTCCTTCCGCTGCTGCTGTGCACCCCTCCCCGGGTTGGTGGCAGAAGGGAGGATGGGTGCTGTGGAAGCCGCCACCAGGCAGAAGCCAAGAGAGTGTGTGCTTGGGCCACAGAGCTCAAAGCTGCCTCTCTAAAAACATGTGCATAGACTTAGAGTAGCCTCCAGAGATAAAACACCATATGCATTTGTACAGGAGATGCTGCAGGCTCCTCTTCTCTGGGAGATTAAAATAAGGTGCACACTTCGTGCCAGAAGACACTGGCCAGGCTTGTGCTCTCCGCATCTGGAGCTTGGGGAAGGAGCCGGTTCTCAGGGGGTCTGTGTGTGCTGCAGGGACAGCTTCACACACAGCATCGCCAGGTGGATTTCTCCATCTGTGTCCATCAGCACAGATCAGTGTGGTCTCCTAGTTTAAATGAGACTGCGCTAATGATGATGAATCCACAGTGTATAGAGTTTGCTTCTCCTCTGTATTGTGAATATTTTCTTAATGGGTGTTACTTGGGGAAGAATTCTCGGAAAGGGTCCTTGATGCTGTTAGTGAGCCTGCTGTGTTTTCAGCTTGCTGGGTGATTTTAAGCACGTGTGACCTGTGATGAAGATGAGATCTGTGGGGAAAGCCTTGAATGCTGGTCAGTTTCGATGCACATTTTGGTTCACGTTGAGCGAGAGGTACAGAACCAAAGTCCCTGATCCACATCTGAGTGAGCCACCCCGTGAGGCTTCCGGTCCCTCCTGGGGGCCCAGAGCGGGAGGCAGCCACGGCCAGGGGCCCGAGTTGGACCCAGTGTGCCTGCAGGCACGGCGCTGAGTGCAGGTCACAGATCCCAGCCTCGTGGGTCTCGGTCGGCCTCTCCCTTCCCTGAAATCAGTGCCTCCACGGGCACCATAGTGAAGTCAGCATCTGCCCTGCCCTGGAGGGACCCTGGGCTCATCCAGGACTCTACTCTGTCCCTGGCATGTGGCCTCTGATGGGTCCACCAAAGCCTCGTGGTCTCCTCCACATGGGAGGCCAGAGCAGAACCCACAGTTCCTAACTGTGTTCACTCTGTGTTCCTGGGTGTCCTGCAAAGGTCTCAGGGGTCACATCTAGAAACTTCTTGATTAAATAAGATGAAGTGGGCTCCTATGTCATGGGACTCCCCACAGCCTCTGGTTTGGGAGTGATTCTCATGAAGTTACCATGGAGGGTGATCGTTGGCACATTTCCTTTTGGTTTGGGGAAAATAAAGTGATCTGTGGCCTGAGACAGCTTCTCGCGTCTTGATTCTAAAACAGGCTTTCAGGACCTCTTGCTCTTATTTAAAGCAGTTTTTGTCCGTATGACTCAGTGGCTTCTTTCCTGGGAGACTCTTGCCCTAGTTCTTCTCAGGAGGAGACGAGAAACCCCCTTCGGGTTTCCGGAGGCCGAGTGTGCAGAATTGTTTCCTTCTGGTTTCCAGCTTCCCTGGTCCCTGCAGTTCACTCCGGCAAAGCCCGGTCCTGGCAGCACACTGCACACCTGCCAAGCCTGCTCCTGGCCTTTCCTCCATGGCCTCACTCCCCGGCCATCTCATCCAGCCTCTCCAGCCCAGCACTATGTGTGTGCATAAGGGCCCAGTTGTGCCCATGCCTCCTGCGGCTGGATGCCAGTACGGGGAGTCTCACCCTAGAACCCGAAGGGAAACTGAGTCACCAGGCCCTCTGTTCCCACGCAAGAGGCCCTCCGTTCCCACTTTCTGCAGAATGTGTGAAGGTGGTGCCTGCGTTTCTGGGTTAACTAAACCTGAGGTCTGCTTCAGTGATGGCAGTGATGGGACGGTCCCAGCCTGCGCTGGCTGCCTGTGTGCCCTCAGTGACAGGAGCCCTGGCATCCTCCACAGGCTTTGTTGGTGGTAGCCGGGATGGAGGTAGCCCTGTGTGTGGACCAGTACCTGGCCCATTACTCTCACACTGAACCACGTGGCCCTGGGCCCAGGCTCCTGTGTCCGAGGGCTGCTCCTTGAGGTCTTCCCTGCAGCCCCCAAAGTCTTCTCTTCCCTCCGCTCCAGTGGTGCCCCTGAAGGCAGGTGCGACCAGAAGTGTCCGCTTGAGGCATGTGGTTCTGTCTCCCTGAAGTCTGGAGAGCTCAGTCAGTCAGTTTTAAATGACAGTTCATATTCTTTTCTTTCCACCAGAACCCTCTCCCACTCTCCCATAGAGCCAGACCTGCCGCAAACACATGGGCCCTGTGTGGGCTCTGTCCCTGCCCACCCAGCCCAGCCACCAAGGTGACCTTCCGAAGGAACTGTGAGCCCCTGTGAGGCTCTGTCCCAAAAACCACTTTTGCTTCCTAACGTTTATTTTGAAAACCTCAACCCCTTTTGCAACATTCCATTCCCTCCTGAACGCCCTCCACTCACCTCCCTGCCTACCTGCCTCCCCACCTCCCCGGTGCCGTCCCTCCGGGCAGATGCTGCTGCCATCCCCTGCCTGCTCATCTCGTTCGTGCCCTTCCTGGGATTTCTGTGCTCCCTCCCCAGACTCCCATTTAAAATCCTGTTAGTCCTTCAGGGTTCAGCCCAGATGGCATCACATGGCGTCTCCTCTGTGGACCCAGCTGTCACCTGAATGGCAGAGGGTGCGCCTCTGTGGCTGGTGTGGAGGAGTCGGTGTCTTCCAGGGGGCCGATGCAGGCAGCACTGTCCCCATGGCCTTGATAGCTGACACATGTACTCCTTCACCCCTCCCACCCCTGTGACCTCAGGAACCTCGACACTAGTTCAGGTCTAGGGGGTTAGGTCACCTGCCCACACGTTCTCAGGAGAGTGGACGGTAGCTGGCTTTGAACCCAGGCCTACCTGGCCTCCAAGTCTGAATTCTTTCCCACAAAGCCCTTGTGCCTGTGCTGATGATGCACTTGCTATGGCTCTCCTGTGTGAGGATGAATTGCAAATGCTGTGCTCCCAGAGTATCTGCATCTATCCTACAGGCAGAGCCACATTCACAGTCACTCGTGGACCTTCTTAAAGAGGACTCAGTCAGTACCCATGGATTCCAGAGCTTTCCTGAAATCTAATAATACGCTTTTGCTCATGAATTTTGTGCCTGAAAGGAGACGGAATAGCTGTAGCCGAAGTCAAGGCTTCAGTATTGAAATTGTGATAAAATATGCCATCCTTGTTTCATCTAGGTAATTTGCGTTTAGCCATATACAGTGAAGAAAGTGTGTTTGCTGTGTGCATGTGCCAGAGAGGTCGTTATGACCAAACTCTCACTCCTAAGTGGGAGCTGAACAGTGAGAACACATGGACACAGGGAGGGGAACATCACACACCAGGGCCTGTTGGGGGCTGGGGGGCGAGCGGAGGAAGAGCATTAGGATGAATACCTAATGCATGTGGGGGTTAAAACCCAGATGACAGGTTGGTAGGTGCAGCAAACCACCACGTCACACGTAAACGCGTGTAACAAACCTGCACGTCCTGCACACGTATCTCAGAACTTAAAATTTAAAAACATTTTTTTAATTCTCAAAAATAAAATTGTAAAACATGTGCCAAGGGTTGTGGTTGAAATAGCGGTTGCTGGCATGCAGGTCAGAGCCGGCTGTGTTTACGGAGGAGCCACCGGCGGGGCCCGGCCGCATCGTCTCAAGGTTGTAGTTTTGTTATTGCTGCTGCTGCTGCTGAAACGTTTTAACGGCATGGTTGAGACCCCTGGTGTAACAGCTTCTCTCTGTCTCTGTTTTCAGAGTCGCAGTGCACGCTCTGCGGGGAGCCGGAAGGTGAGTACCTGACATGCTGCCTGGGGTGGGCGTGGCCACATGGCTCACAGATGTGCGGCTGGCAACAATCTGGCGTGAAGCGTGTTGGAGAGAACCTCGAATGTGGAGGACGCGTTCTGTGTGCTGTTTGAAATGAACGTGAATAAGATAATTGAAGCAAAGGGCAGGATGGGCGTTAGGAATGAGCAGCTCGGCTCTGAAGAATAGTTGGCATTACCATCAGACTGAGATATTTTCTTCATGATTGTTTTGTTCTGCGTTGATATGTTTTCTTCAGCTCCTGCGAGGTAACACATGCCGACAGGCTTACTGGCTCTGAGTGCCTTCACCCAGGGTGCCAGTGAGCCATGGGCTGAGTGGGGCTGGGGAGCCCTGCCCGGCAGTAGGCGGCTCAGCCTGAGAGTGTGTGGGGTCTTTGCTGTGGTGAGTGATGGTCACCAGTGCGTGATTATTTAACTTTCAGCCCAAGTCTCATGTTTAGAGCACGCGGCAAAGTGGGGCTCCTGAGCCTGTGATTTATTGACTGTGTTGGAAATTAGTGAAAGCAGCATTTATGTGATATTTTCCAATGGTCTAATTAGAGAGAATAAGGAGAATGTCTAAGCACCTGACCCTGTTAATGGGGACTCTGAATTACCCAGAGCTTTGATTTGGAGGTCTGCTTTCAGTAGAAAGAGGCAAGCTGGCTAGAAAACGAGTCAGCCTCAGGAACTCGGGACGCAGCCAACCCCAGGAACATGCCTTTGGGTCAGGGCCCAGCCCAGCTCTGCTCCCACCTGGTGAGATGATGCCGCCCCGTGACTCTAGGAACCGAAAGGGAAAGGCTTCTGTATGCTCAGGCCCTCAGAAGCTCAATCACGTCCCCTGGAAAGGCTCTTACTCGCAAGTTAAAAAATACAAAGTGAATACAGGGTTAACTTGGAACCTCTATCAAAGACTCAGTTTCCGCCATTTGGTGGTTAATAGAGGTATGACAAAGTTTTAAAACCTTTTCCTATGTCATTCAGTCGGCATACAATGCATAGATGTGTCCATGGGAAAGTCAGTGACTGTACATTTTAAAATCTTAAGCTTCAGTTTTATCCCAAACATCAGACTTTGGACCCTTGGCATTTCCAGAGTCAAAAGTTAGGTGATGGTTTAGAATCAGGCGGGTGGGGGCTGTTCCTGGGTGGAGCCTGGGATGCTGGTCTGGGTGTGGCACAGGCCGCCTGAGAAGGGGAAGCCATGGGTCCTTCTCCTGCAGACACCCAGGCTGCAGCAGAGGTTGATGAAATTCTCCACCCTGTCTGTGGGTGTCTGAGTTCTGTTACTTCTTATCGCTGTCACTCCCACCATGGAACCGCGCATCATGCTTGGCCTTCATGCTTCATTCTCTTTCCCCCCAGGCCCCTATCCAGAGTTTTCAGCGTGTGAGAAATGGTGAAATATAAAACCTTGTATACAATGGTTTAAACACATGCATCACGCTTTTCGTCTCCTCGTTTCTAACAAGTGTCTGCCTCAGCCAAGGACAGTGGCCACGTGGGGTGTGTTTTACGGTCACGTGCCACTTAGTGCTGCCGTGGAAAGAGCTTGGTCTCAATACATCAGAATCAATCATGTTTGAGGTGAGGGTTTGGATGGAAGGAAGGCTGGTAAATCAGCCCGGAGTCCTGGGAGGGATACTGGATGATTTCTGGGAACATCCGAGGTTATGGGATTGACTCTATAAGGAACCCTGGCTCTCCCGGGCTGCCCTAAGACTACCATAATTGTCTGGGACGCGGGGAAGTGGGCTGCTCCCTTGGGGCACTCCAGCCAGGGTCTGCGGCTTCTCAGGCCTAGCACTACTGGATGGACGTCAGACCAGAGCACGCAGCCAGACAATCCTGGGCCACCTCCCCTGTCACCTGCATTTGCTGGGCCTCCATATCACAAATCCTGTCGGTTCACAGCGAGTGTGTGACAGTGGCGTGAAAAGAGAAGAAACGTGCGGGCTGCTGCTCTGCAGGGCAGATCAGCTTCCAGATGTTTAAAAGCAGACAGACTGGCTCCAATAAGAACAGTCCCCCATCCGGCCAAGGGTCGGGGTGGAGGCAGGTTGGGCAGTGGGGCAGCGACCCACTGCTCTGGCCTGCCCTTCCCCACTGGGATGTGGTTCTCTGAAGCTGCCCAGGGCTTTCAGATGTGCGAGTGGGGTTGCTCCCGATCAGGGAGGAGGAAGGGCTCCTGGAGAGGTCTCAGCTGTGCTTTAGTTTCGCAAAGCGCTGACATATGAATATTCATACATTTTTTAAATCATTTAAGTAATTAGTCTAAGTGAGAGCTGGCTGGGCACAGAGGGAGAATCTGAAATCAGCCTTTTTGTTCCGTGATTTCTTCGGCAGCTTCTGTGAGTTAATTCATAAATGTCATGGCACAGAAATGACCAGCCATAGGCTGGCGGCAGTGCGTGCAGCTTGGAGGTGGGTGTGCAGCGCTCAGTACATCCAGAAGGTTAAGGCACCATCTCATTTAGCTTCTCTCTCTCTTGTCAGAAAGCTGTTAACAGCCTGCCACCGCTAAGCCAGTGAAGTGGGAAACACCTATTTGCATTTTAATGATGAGTTCTTTTGGTGAGAGCTAGTTCTTTGGATACAGATTGAATAATTAGCCTGGTAGCAGATGATAATATCTGTCAAACACAGGCGACCAGGGACAAAGTTTACGGGATACTGGAGACCTCAGAATTCTACAGTTGGGGAATCTCTATAATGGTGGCCTGCTTTTCAGAGAAATTAAAATTTTAATTGTATATAAAATGTAGATCATGATCTGAATATGCAAATTACTTACATGTTCTGTATTGCAAGGTTTTGAAACTTGTAGGACCATGTTTTCATGAGATAAAAATATTAAACAGATTGATTGTTATTCATTGATACCTTTCTTCCCACCAACAATATACAGACAGCCCAACTCTACAGTGTGAACAAAGACGCGTTTTGGTTAACAAGGGTTTCCATGCCATTCACGGGAATGTAGTTTCTCCAGGGAGACCTCTAATAATAGCAATAATAATGAATTTACTAAGAATAATCTCAGTTGTCATAATAGTTTGCCAACTGAATACTAGGACTGTCTTAATGTGTATAATTTTCTTTTCTTTTTTGTCTTTTTTTTTTTTGAGATTGAGTTTTACTCTTGTTGCCCAGGCTGGGTGCAATGTCACAGTCTCCGCTCTGTGCAACTTCCCTCTCCTGGGTTCAAGCAGTTCTCCTGCCTCAGCCTCCTGAGTAGCTAGGATTACAGACGTGTCCCACCACACCCATCTAATTTTGCATTTTAGTAGAGATGTGCTGTCTGCATGTTGGTCAAGCTGTCTCCAACTCCTGACCTCAGGTGATCTGCCTGCCTCAGCCTCGCGAAGTGCTGGAAATACAGGCAGGAGCCACCATGCCCAGCCTCAATTTGTATAATTTTCTTAGTGATTCCTGTTACCTTTAGATAAAGGCAGTAACGATACTATATAACAATAAGAGGACGTTCTGGTTTATCTTGACATAGCAAAAATCCATGTATGATATCATCTGTCAATTTAATATAGGACAGTAATTTAAGAGTACATGATTCTCTTTAAACTTTTGACAGATGCATGATACCACTTGCTTTTCAACAAGTACACAGAAAAAATTACGGACATTGGGCGGGTCCACAGATGTCAGTTCATGGATTTGTCTGTCGGCTTATGTTTTTATGGCTTGATTTGTCACCATAGCAAATAGATTTTCCTATGTGGGAAGACAGGTAATGATGCCCGGCAGGGCTGGGATGACGTATTTCAAATCCACTGCAATGTAATAACAATGTCTCAGATCTGTGTTGTTTGCCCCCATTAAAACTAAGAAATAAAATAAGCTATTAATATTATTATAGAAATGTGGCATGAGAGAACACTAAAGAAATGTTGGGATACATTGACATGGAAGGTGCTTTAGCAATGGAGGCCTTAAGACGGGAGCTTTAAGAAACAGTAGATGATTTTTTGTGATGGCAGAAATATATAGTGGAGTGTTTGAGTAACGTAGAAATTCCAGTCCAAAAGCAAAATTCAAGTCTTAAAAAATATCTAAGTAGTTTAAGGTAAGAGATTTTCTTTCTAAATCAGTTTTCATTTTTGTTTTTACTTTGTTTATTGGAAAACAGAGTCTGCATGCTGCCCTTGGAATTCTGGGAAGACACATAGAATGTCACGTTTTATCACAACCAGGAGGGACCCAGACCACCTCATCTCCCTTCATCACTCACAGTCAAGATAGTGGGAAGTTTTCCTGCAGTTAGCAGCATTAAGTAATATTTTCCCCATAAGGGACTCAAAACATTGCAGTCTCCTTAGTGGTTTTTTGTTTTCAACCTTAATTGAATTTGTGTCTTTTTGACATTTTAAGACCTCCTAACAATTCTGGGGATAAAAAATGATAGTGTTGCTTCTTGAAAACTAAACATTGAAGGGCTTAGAAAGCACCCCCAGCCCTGTTCCCTGCTCTCTGTGGAGAGCAAGAACACCGTCTTTTCAGAGAGAGCTGCCACTCTGTTTCTCTGAGACCATACCTTTTTAGTTGAATGCTTTGTATAAAAATGATCTTTTCTGATTGCTATTTGTGTTTTTTAGTGATTATTGTTGCTTAAGAACTAAAAGGTTCAACTAATATTTGAAGGAAAACAGGCCAGTCTGTCTTCTAGGACCTTAACGTGGTTAGGGTTTTAGTGGAAATTAGAAAACAGTCTCTAGGGTAAGAGAGAGAACACTGCTTCTGGCCTGCCCTGGATGGAAGGCTGAATTGAGCCCTGTCCCATGCCCATTAAGAAAAAATAAAATGCTGTATAATTTGTAGCAAAATTTGTTTCAGTGCATAGTTGAGCTTGGATGAAAACAAAAGAAAGGGATCCCCTGAGCCCCAAGACCTAAAAAGGAATTCCAGCCAGGGGATCAGCATGATTTCTGGCAGTGGCTCCTGAGCTGCAATCCCACAAAGGGGCCTGACATTGAGCTGGGGTTGTGGTCTGTGCCCTGTGAGGCAGGAGTGGTAGAAACACTGGGACTGAGCCTCTCAAGCCAAACCCAGCACTCACCCAGCTTCCCCATTTGTGAGAAAATAAGTGGAAAAACATGCCTGGGAAAGTGTGGAGGAAGCTCATCCCATGTCCAGGGCCATGGGTAGGACATAAAGTTACTAATGAGAAACGCACACTCCAGGTATGGATCTGAGATCTGAATTTCAGATCTGTGTGTTGCAGAAGGACCACATGGTGAAATTCACATGAAAATTATTCCAACATCACTTATGACTCTGTCAGAACCTAAGGGCTCTGGCAGAATTGAAACCACAACAAAATTGAAACTACACAGAATCTACACAGAATTCTTGACAACATGGGGTCAAAGGACTTCTCCACTATAAAATAGTACCCACTTTAGATAAATATACAGAAAAGATTATAGCTTGTATAAAGAAAGTTTAAGGAAGTTTTATGGTTTGGCTGTGACCCCATCCAAATCTCATCTTGAATTGTCGCACATAATCCCCATGTGCCATCAGAGAGACCCAGTGGGAAGTTACTGAATCACGGGGGTGAGTCTTCCCTGTGCTGTTCTCATGATAGTAAGTCTCACAAGAGCTGGTGGTTTTAGAAAAGGCAGTTCCCCTGTACCCACGCTCTTGCCTGCCGCCATGTCAGACATGTCTTTGTTCCTCCTTTGCCTTCCACCATGATTGTGAGGCCTCCCCAACCAAGTGGAACTCTGAGTCTGCTAAACCTCTTTTCATAAATAAATTACCCAGTCTTGGGTATTTTATTCATAAATAAAATACTCAGTCTTGAGTATTTCTCCATAGCAGTATAAAAATGGACCAATACCGGGAGTAAGAAGACACAATAGGAGAATGAACATTCAAAGCCCTAGAAATAATGGACTTTCTTCAATATTAGATACATTTACAATTATTAAATAGGTTTTCAAAAGAAACAGGAACCATAATGTAAGAAGCATCTATTATGAGGAAAGAAAGATTTAAAAACAAACCAAATATATGGAAACAAGAATTGACCACTATGTGGATACAGTATTATAAAAGTAGATTAGACAGAGCTGAAAAGAGAATTGCCAAACGGAAACTAGATATTAGGATATTACCTAGAACTTTGCATAAAAAGTACAAGGGGAAATGTAAATGAAGAATTAAGTTGTATGGAAGATGGCTTGAGAAACATAAACACATGTCTGGAATTAAATGAGAAATGAAAAAGAGTGGGGAGAAAGGAAAAGCAGCATTAGTCAAAGAAATAAAGGCCAGGATTTTCCTAGAACTGAAGACGTGTTGACCTTCTGATCTGAAGACTCCTAAGACAGGCACTCTAAATGCCTTCTAAAGTGAAACCACAGAGTAGGAGACAAATAATTTTCAATAAAGCCAGAGAGAATACAGACAAATGTACTTGATTTTCAGGAGACTTTCTGTAGTCAATATTGGTGCCAGATGGCATTGGAATAATGTCTAAGAATTTCTGAGACAAAAAAGAGAGTGAAGAAAATGCCAGATATTGAACGTAAAGGTGAATAGAAGAGGAGACAGGAGGGGAGAGAAGAAGACTCAGACAATGCAAAGCTTGAGGGTAGGGTGACTCAAGTATTTTTCTAGCTAGAATCATTGTTTAATGATAAAAGGAATCTGCTTCAAGAAGCTATAAGAACCATATACTTAAGAATAGATTCAAAATATGCAAAGAAAAAAATAATTAGAAGGAGAAGCCAACAAATGAAAAATTATGACAGCAGACACCCTTGTCTAAGGACACAGAACCTCACTGAAGGGAGCGGGTCCCACCCAGCAACATCAGAGAAACTCTGAAAGGGGTTTCCCTGGCCCCCAGCATTCCCAACAGGGGCACTCTCTGCTGTCTGCCAAAAGGGTTCTTGCCAAGTTTGCAAAGTTTAATTTTTTGGTTGACTTCAGTCCTTTTATACTTTTGGCTTAAGTGGCATTTTAGCAAGCACTTATCCAAACAGCCATGCTTTCACTGGAAATATTTGCAGGACCCTTCTGGTCTCCAGATGAGCACAGATTCACCTGGGTGACATTCTCTTTGTGGGTCAAGATGTGGGCTGGAAGCAGCATCTCTGCTCTCTCTTCCTGGGGCCCTCAGAAGCTCTAAGACTCTCTTTCCCCATCACGCTGATCTTTATGGCCGGCCATGAATAACTATTACCAAAGAATAAGTCAGATCGTATCATTTCCTTCCTCAAATGTCGTCAGTTCTCATCTGCTGGATAAATTCCACATTCATAATCTTGCCCTACTGGTCTGTCGGTTGGTATTTGACCATGTATGAGACATGCGTCCTCTGTTCCAGTCACCCACACACTGACTTACGGCTCCGTGGGTGCACCCGGGACTTTGAAGGCTTTACGGAAAAAGCGGGATACAATGGGGCAGAGGAGGGGTATTGAGTGCCATCCATGTGTGTGTAGGTGTTTGTGTGTGTATTTTATGAACAGAGAGAAAGCTATCAAGGAATACTTTGGAATACACCCCCTTCCCCACTTTGTATGCAGTTTCTTCCAGGATAACTAGTGGTTTCCTCATTAATTTCTTACCCCAGCACAAGTTGCACACACAGTGGGGAGAGAAGATATGTAATAGTTTGTATTAAAAATAGAAAGGCCAGCCAGGCGTGGTGGCTCATGCCTGTAGTCCCAGCACTTTGGGAGGCCAAAGCAGGTGGATCACTTGAGGTCAGGAGCTTGAGACCAGCCTGACCAATATGGTGAACACCATCTCTACCAAAAATATACAAAATTAGCCGGGTGTGGTGGTGGGTGCCTGTCATCCCAGCTACTTGGGAGGCTGAGACAGGATAATCGCTTGAACCCGGGAGGCAGAGGTTGTGGTGAGCCAAGATCACACCACTGAACTCCAGCCTGGGAGACAGAGTGAAATTCTGACTCTAAATAAACAAATAAATAGGTCTAGGAAAGGACCTCCAGGTTCGGCTCTGATGAGACCTCCATGCCCTCCCTGTTGCTGGCCCCCTCTGCAGCTGTTGGGCTTCCTTTGACACCCCTTCCCTTTCCTCTGCAGATGTCTGTTGGGGCATAATGTTTGTCCCACGCTGAGCTCAGTGCTGGTTCTATGGGCACTCTGAGCATGGGACCTGTTTTTTCTCTCTACACCTCCACCACACCCACCGCAGTCCTCTGCATTTCATAGCTGTGTTGTTTTGAATCAAATGCATAAAGCTGGCTTAATGGATGTCTGGTCTTACTACCAATATAAATACTGCATTTAGAATCAGAGGTGAAGCCACAGATATTAAATATGACAAGAGAGTGAAACGGGGATGAATTGAGTGTACCATCTGGAGTCTGAGACCACAGCAATTACGCATTTATGCAGAATGATATAAAATTCACGAAGAAACCCTAATTTGCAAATTTCGTTCTTTTTAAGAAATAATATCCAATATCAAAGGTTCAGGCATTCTGGCATTGAAACAATTTTACCTCACTGGTAGGCTCAGGAATACATAAGTATTTTATATTTTTGGTCACTGGGTAATTTAAATAGCAGGCTATGGGTTTAGTGTGATTAGATAAAATACTGTCTATTTTCTTGTTGCTAAACACACCTAATTGTTGAATTTTGAAGCATGTTTTGGAGAATGAAATACATGTAGAACATAGGCAATCGAATTTTGAGGAAAATAAATATTTGAATTATTCTTATAATTCATAATAAGCTCATTTGCAATATAGAAAAATTGGCTAAAGAGAGAAATTTAATGTGGGATTCGAGTCTGACAGCTGTCTTCTGTGTTAGAGTGTCGCCATCATAAAAGCAAGAACTTTTAAAAATAGAACATCATTCGTGCCATCTCACAATAGACATAAAATGCCCCTAATTAAACATCTTTCTGTTGATCTACTGAGTCAAGTATCCTTAAGAGAATTCTTAGGATCTTCCTGAGCTCCAGGAATATAAAGATTTTGAGTGGTTATTAGATTTCCTGAGAGTTACACGTCTCTTCAGAAGTCCCATTATCTCAACTTACTGCTTGTTTCTTTAAAAATTTTTAAGTTTCCTCATCATGCACCTCATGTTGCACACTGGGGAATGTGAGCATTGCTCTGGGAGTCTCACTCTGACATGGACGTGCCAAGACATTTTCAAAGACAAAGAAGCTTCTATGTGATTTAGACCTTCAGTCTAAGTTGGATTCGTGGCAGAATGATGTGGCCAGAGCCAACAGCAGCAGGGCCTTGGCTCTATCTGCAGCTGGTTGTGCAGACAGCTCAGCTCTGGTCCTTGGTCTGAGATGAACCTTGCAGGGAGACCAGACACGAGGAACAGAATTCGCTGATGAACTAGTGGGGCATACAGATGTGAATGTCATCAAGTCTAAATATTTTGGGCTCCTAAGCACCTGTGTGCTAGCTCACCCCTTCGGTTGGTGGGCCCATCTGCCCCTCTTCTCCAGGACATGTTCATGGCTGCTTCCTTCCTTGCCCTTCTCCTGGATTTTCCTTGTTTCCCTGCCTGCCTTTCACAGCAGTAAAGGAGTCCCAGGACACAGTGCTGGGTGCTGGAAGGAGCCAGAGGGTGTTCCAGCCTTGAACTCCCAGCCTACAGAGGCTCTTGAGACAAGAGAACCTGCTAGAAAGACCACCTCTTGTAGAACCGCATGGCTCTGTGGCTTCACAGAGCAGGTGTGGGAGCCCAGGTCACAGCCACACACCTTCCTGTAACCCCTGCTCATGGCTCTGTGACCTCACAGAGCAGGTGCAGGAGCCCAGGTCACAGCCACCCACCTTCCTGTAACACCTGTTCCAGGGCTTGTGTTTACACATTTGAGCTGAGTTTCAGATACTCTTTGTCTATTTATGTGACTGGGAGAAGAGAGAAACCCTTCACCCTGAAACCCCCTATCATTGTGGATATGAATCTTTAGTTGTGCATTCCTGTCTGATTGGTGCCTCTAGCAACAATGTTACCAATTATGAAGGATTGAAATTTTTGCAGCACCAACCTTTGTAAAATGACCTTGGAAGGAAAACACCCCAGAATAGAATGACTGTGCATCCTCCCCCTCCCCCAGCCAATCTTGTGATCAAATGACCCAGAACTCAAGCTGTGAACCTAGAAATAAGCAAAAAAGGCTGGTGAGAATTTTTAGATACTGATGTTGTATTTTTAAAGCTAGAGAATCACCGTGGTGTAATGGGCACACCAGAAGCCCTGGAACCAAAAAGGCAAACTCGCTGGGTGACTCATTTTCTAAGAAAAAATTGAACTAAATCTTCATTTCCTCTTCATGGACTGTGGAGAGGCACATGCAGAATCCTGTGTGTGGAAGAAATTGTGCTTCTTGCAGCCTGTGTTTTCCTGGGGTGGGGAGTGTTTTCACACTGCCCTTCCCAACACGCAGCAGCCAGTGGCCTTTCCCCATTTCCCCTTGGGGTCCTTGGTCTCTCCTGATGAAGAACACCCTCTTCCTTCTCCCTGTGAACATCTGTATTCCACTGAGAGCCCAGGTCTTGCTTGACTGACCATGTCACAAAGCTCTCTCCTGTTGGCCATGGGTTGTTTTGATTTTTAAAAACTGGATAGGTCTTGTCTCACCAAGATGGGAAGCCAGTGCAGGGCGCTGTGTTCCATCAGCAGCACAGGATTGAGAATGTGAGAGCATGAACCGTATGCACAGAAGGGACTTAGGGCAACAGAGAAGCAACATCTGTGGACGTGCCAGAACAACAGCTCTAGAAAATGTCCAGAAATAGAAGGGAAAGTAGAATCTATGATGTGGGCAATAGGGAGAATGGGTGTGATTGTCAGTCATCACAGCTTCATTCACTTACAGGATGCAAAAGCGTTTGTTTGACTTTAAAAATCATTTACATCATATGTGTCCTCCATTTCCACTGCTGCCTTAGGTCCAAGATTGACTTTTCTTAGGAGAAATGCAGGCTCCAAGCCTTGTGAACAGAGTCAGGACAAGGCACCAATGTCTTCACCTCTTTGCCATTAATTGAAGTGGGGGCTTCTTAAGGATATAACTTCTCCCACCCTGACATTCTCATTGTAAAACTTCCTACACCTTAAAATTGTGTCTCTCTCTGTGTGTGTCCACAGAGTGAAGCCTCTGTTATTGGGGTCTGTTTTTTATTTTCTAGATATTCTGTATAAATTTGGTTTCTACGACTGTGTACACCATTGACCTGTCACTTAGTGCAACTATGTTTCTTACTGTTAGACATGTTGCAAAAAGGCAGATGGGAAGTAATTTTTTTAAAGTTCAGAATTGCAATGACGATGACCCATTTCCTCATATTCCAGTTCTCAAGTTCTTTCCCCACGACTTCATTAAATTAGTGGTAGTTAATTTTGGCAGATTAACCATTACTGTAAGATTTATTGCCGAGGTAAAATGAGGAAACTGAGGCAAGTTTAAGAAAGTGAGAAGCTAATTTATTCAGCTCCCGGGCAAGGTTCTGTGGTCCAGGGTGGGGCCAGAGAAGTCACGCTTGGCTGTTCAGGACGTGGGGGTTTTATGGGGAGGGCAGGCAATTGATTGGCTATTGGGGAAACAAAGAGAAGGCATTCCTATTGGCTGTTGAGAAGCAGGAAGTACATGAAGCTAGCTGCCATTGGTAGGCGGGCGGATCCTTGGGTAAGTGGGCCTTGATTGACTACTGGGGAAACAAAGAGAAGGCATTCCTATTGGCTGTTGAGAAGCAGGAAGTACATGGAGTTAAAGTAGGAAGTACATGAAGCTAGCTGCCATTGGTAGTTGGGCGGGACCTTGGGTACGAGGGCCTGCTGGGGGCTTAAGGGGCAGGCTGTTGCTGGGCAGGGTACGGTGGGGCTTCTTTAAAAAATTTTTCTGCAGGGTTTTTTAACAACAGGCTGGAGTGCCGAGTGTGGGCTTGGGCATGGTATGCAGAGGTGGGTGCAGGGAAGCCAGATAATGAGCTCAGGTGGTGACGCAGTTATCAGGCACGGAGAGTGATGAATGTGTCTGTGTGACTCCCAGTAAGGCAACCGGCCTTACAATTACCAAATTAAATGATCAAATAATAGTTAAATCATAAACCCACAAAAAAAGAAAATGTGTGAAAAGGGGGCAAATAACATAAATTAGGAGTCAAGATTAGAGCCAAACAGGTTTGGTAAAAATCCAGCTTCCTCCACCCAGCACTGAGAGACCTTGAGCCAGTGGGACTTCGCTGCATCTGAAGTCCTCAGTGAGGAGAGGGGAACAGGAGCCCAACTCCATGCGATTTTGAAAATTATGCTCTTTAAGCGCAGTGCGTGGCACACAGTGAGGATGTAGTTACTTCCGTGTTTTAGTTTTATTTTGGAGAATTGACTTTGTGAACCTCCTTGTTCATATGTGGATTATTCAGTTCACGTGTCTTGCTCCAAGCCCATTTATCAGGCATTATCCTGAGTGCCAAGGAAACACAGGCATGAACAAGATAGTTATACATCCAGAAAATGTCTAAAAAGTCAATCAATAGTTGCAATAAAGAGTTGTAAATACAGCAGTGGTTGTACTGTAATGATGATGAATATTGATCTGCTGTTTTATAAAGAGGATTCCCACAAATGGTGACCTCATAGAAACAGTAGAATGAATGGCATCTGCCAGGGCCCAGGGGAGGGGAATGGGACCATGCTGGTTGAAGCGTGCAAACTTGTAGTTTAAGATGAATAAATTCTGGAGATCTAGTTAGAAAGATTTATCCTTTATAATTTTTATTTCTGTATTTTTTTAAGAGATAGAATCTTGCTCTATCACCCAGGCTGGAGTGCAGTGGTGTGACCTCGGCTCACTGCAGCCTCCACCTATCAGATTCAAGTGATTCTCCAGCTTCAGCTTCCCAAGTAGCTGGGACTACAGGTGTGTGCCAACACACACAGCTAATTTTTGTAATTTTTTAGTCCAGATGGGATTTTACTACATGTTGGTCTCAAACTCCTGACCTCAGGTGATCCACCTTCCTCAGCCTTCCAAAGTGCTGGGATTACAGGGCTGAGTGCCTGTGCTTGGTCTACAATGATTTCATTGTTCTCGCATTCTCAAATAAAACAAAATAAAGTTAATGGAATCGCATTTTGAAAGCAATTAGGATATTCTTATTTTAGGTAAAATGTAAGACAAATTGAATTTAAGTTGATATTTCTGTAGTTAGAGATGAAAACACCAACTCAGTCTATGTGAATGAAGGTATCCAATGCATATAGCAGACACACAGGGTGCAAGGGTGTTGAGGCAGGGGCCAAGGAGTTTCTAAAAACTGAGATCTAGAAGGAAAAGAAAGTGTATATATATATATACATAGAAGTTATTGTATATTATAAAATTTACATCTATAAAACGTATATTATATGTAAAGGCTTTACATATAATGTATATTTCATATCTATCTATGTTTCATCTAAATTCTGTGACATTTTAAACTTTGTTTTATGGTGGACCCAAAGCAGCACAAATGGTTCCAGCTGTGGAAAGGAACAATCGAGGGTAAAGTGCTGGGCATGGGAGAGGCATTTGACAAGCAGTGCGCAGGACCCCGTAGACAGGCGAGGCCTCAGGAGCGTGGTGTTGAGGCTGAGGGTCTGCAGGACTCTGGCCGGGGGTGAGTCTTCCCATCATGCTCCAGGTGTCTCTGTGGAGCTGTCTAGAAGGTCCACGAGCTGCAGGCCTGGAAGTCCCTCTCACTGTTATAAGCATCTGCAGAGGCTTTGGTGGCAGAAGGATGTGTGGTTTTCATCAGACTTTCATGGAGACTCACAACCACGTAAAAGTAAAAGGAGCCACTTCTGTGCTGTGGGTTCTGGAACCTGGGAAGGAATGTGCACAGCGTGTTTCTGAAGCTATCCAGGTCCACCTCTGCCTTGGGTATCTCCAGAAAAGTCCATTCGACCGCTGCGGTTGGTCCTGGGCTGGTTCCTGAATTTTTACCTAAGGCCCGTTCTTATGATAAAAATGAGTACATAGCAGCTGTGGATAGCTACGGAGAGCTGTCTCTGGTAGGTGTGTGTCTGAGTGGACCTGGCTGGGTTAGTCTACAGGTGAGCCCTCCCTGAGGCCACAAACAAACATGCACCCCAATATCCAGTACTTGGGTGTAGAAAGAGGTGGGAGCTATAGGAAGCCTGGGAGCCACCTGGGGTCTTCTGAGAGAGCCCTGCTGGTGACTCGAGTCCTTGCTCCAGCTGAGCATTTGCTTGGGAGCATCAGGCAAAACTCACATCCCAAAATTACCCCAGGTAACACAGCTGGCTGTGGAGTGGAGGCCCAGGGTGAGCTCAATCCCTAAATCACCCAGGTCATGCAGCTGGCTTTGGAGTGGAGGCCCAGGGTGGGCTCAATCCCTAAATCACCCAGGTCACGCAGCTGGCTGTGGAGTGAAGACCCAGGTGGTCAAGGTGCCTTCATGTCCCACCTTAACTTGACGAAGTTTATGCTCAGTATGGGTGACCAGGAGCCTGGAGCTGCAGCACTTTACATGCTCGGGTGTGGCCGGCTGCAGGAGCACCCTGCTCTGCTGGTCCAGACGTGGTGATGGCTTTACATGCTCGGGTGTGGCGGGCTGCAGGAGCACCCTGCTCTGCTGGTCCAGACATGTGGTGATGGCTTTACATGCTCGGGTGTGGCCGGCTGCAGGAGCACCCTGCTCTGCTGGTCCAGACGTGGTGATGGCTTTACCATGTGAAGGGGCAGCTCCATCCTCCCCAGAAGCCCCTGGCTCTGCACAGGCCCTTGGAGTTTACTGCTGCGAATATTGGCCTGAATTTGAGTTAAGTCCAAATTCTCCAGCCCACATGGTACCTCTGCTCAAAGCTGTTTCTAATGAATCGGGATATATGCTGCATGTTAAATTAAGATAAATTTGTTGTAGAATTCCCAGGGAGGTAAGTGGGATTCTGTTCAAAGAGCGAGAGGCTAGAACGACATTGGTGTGGAATTCCAAATGGGAGACTTTAAATGAAATATACGGACTTCAGTATTTTCATAGATAGCCGGGAATCTACACTGACTCTGGACAACAAGGTGTGTGCTCACTGATGCGCTTTCTGATTTTGAAATCAGTTCCAAACAGGAGCCATTCAGTAACCATTTTTCATATATGAGTCTCGTCAATTTAAGTAATAGCTTTGAGATAAAATAATTAGAATTCTAACAGCTTAACAGCTCTGTTTATCTTGCCTGAATGTGTAAGAGTCAGACTTTTTTTGATAGAGAATACATTTTATAATTATATTTTAAATTTTTCAATTAATATTTTAATTTTAAAGTAAGTACTTTAGGTATTTATATTTCAAATAAATCTTAAATTTATTTAACAAATAAAATTCTTTAAAATTGTGAACTCTTCCCTGCCCACCGTAAGTGTACTGGAATGACACAGGTGTTAACACACACACCCACACGTGTGAGCCCACACATACACTCACATGAACATGAAAAACACGCATGAACACAACCCACACATGCACACACACATGCATACACACGTGCACCCACATACTCACAGGAATGTGAAACACCCAAGCACACACATCCACACACACGCATACACACATGCACCCACACACTCACGTGAACGTGAA
The DNA here is from genome assembly GCA_021498475.1 of Saguinus midas. Lineage (NCBI taxonomy): Eukaryota > Metazoa > Chordata > Mammalia > Primates > Cebidae > Saguinus > Saguinus midas. Next base: position 16,443,621 of record CM038405.1, on the reverse strand, counting down.
AAACACATGAATACACAACCCATACATCCACACACATGCATCCACACGTGCACCCACACACTCACAGGAATGTGAAACACACACAAGCACACATCCACACACACATGCATCCACACGTGCACCCACACACATGAACGTGAAAAACGCATGAACACACAACCCACACATCCACACACATGCATACACATGTGCATCCACACTCATGGGAATGTGAAACACACACAAGCACACACATCCACACACACATGCATCCATATGTGCACCCACACACGGGAATGTGAAAAACACGCATGAACACACACACACATACACCTGTGCACCCACACTCACAGGAATGTGAAACACACACGCAAGCACAGACATCCACACACACATGCATTCCCACGTGCATCCATATGAACGTGAAAAGCCAACAAATGTAAGAACATGAACCATAAAATGAGTGACTTTGTATCTTTTTTTGCTGTAATTGTGGTCAAGCAGAACTAAAGCTAAGAATTACATACCAAATATTCAGCTGGATGTGTGGTACATAATTCCAAAGAGGAGGCAAGAAACCCTCTTTCTCTTAAGTTACTGACTTGAAATGCTCTCTCTTGCTTCAGTTCCTTCGTTAGCAGTTACTTGATGTATGTTCCTCATAGACCCCCCAACACAGCAGTGGGAATTGCTGCAGCCGTGAGTGAGTGTTCAGGGCCTGCTGCTGTGTCCGTGGTCCCCGCTCGCTGATTTACTCCCCTGTTTGTTGCCTACTGTACTGCAGGTGGACAGACAGAGCCCACAGTGATGGAGGCTCTAGCCCAGGCCGAGAGGACTCCTGAGGACCTGCATTTGGCCTCCCTGAGTTACACAGAATAGCTTTGGAGTTATCATGTGTGAAACTTTATCCCAATATTAAAGGGAGAGAAAAATAATTCCTTTGTGATCACATGGTCCAGAACTCTCAGTCTGCAATTAAGGACCTGGGGCTCAGACAGGCAGAGTCGCTAACAGAGCAGACAGAACCAGGTACATGCTCTAGCTTGGGCAGAGAATTTGGAATGAGAAGAGAAAACGCAACAGCAGATTTGCACCCCAGATGCTGATGGAGTGCTCACATGCATCACATTGACATGAGGCCTTGGACACTGGTCCTGGGGCCATCCGGAGATGACCCTTCTCCAATCACACATCAGTGTTCAATCCCACCTGCAGGCAGAGCTCAGAATAGCAGCATTTTCATGAAAACTGAATTTCTTTTCATTCCCAGGTCTTTACGTAGACACAAAGGCAAAACGACAGTGCAAAACTTCTATCTGTAAGAAGTTTACAGGGAAAGGGTCCAAGCAGTTGTCACTCTACGGCTTCTGGAATGTTGTCCCTGTATCAGTCAGGGTTCTTCAGAGGGACAGAACTAATAGGATAGATGGAAGATATATGATTGATTGATTGATAGAAAGCGGGGAGTTGATTAACTCACACAATCACAAGGTCCCACAATACCTGACTGCAAGCGAGGACCATGGAGAGACTGTCCGAGTCCCAGAACTGAAGAGCTTGGAGTCTGATGTTCAAGAGCAGGGAGCATCCAGCACGGGAGGAAGATGTGGGCTGGGAGGCCAGGCCAGTCTCTCATTTCACATTTTTCTGCCTGCGCTGGCACCTGATTACATGGTGCCCACCGGATTCGGGGTGAGTCTGCCTTTCCCAGCCACTGACTCGGATGTTCATCTGTGGCCACACCCTCACAGGCACAGCCGAGGTCAGTACTTTGCATCCTTCAATCCTATCAAGTTGAAACTCAGTATTAACCACCACAGTCCCCAATCCGAAAAAAGCAAAATACATGAAATTCCATACAAAATAAGGATTTCGAGAGAGATCTACAAGGACCAAAATGAAACATGCTTTTTGTAAAAATCAGTATTGTCCCTTCTGGGAACATTCATTAATGTACATGTGCCATGTATAAATGCTACCTTTTATTTTTCTGACCATTTTACTTTTACCTTCCTACAAAAGAGAAAAACCATAATATATAACTAAGAAAAATGAAAACAGAAACTCCCCATCATCCCATTATCCTGCCAGGGAGAGAGACAAGTGCTGGTCACGGACTTGCCCTCCCAGCGCCAGTCAACACCACTCTCCCTCCTGGCTCTCAATGTTAGATTTCTTTTATAGCAACCGGAAAACTCACGATAGCTGCTTATTCACTCAAAACACTATGAAAAGTGGTTTTTCAACACCAGGGTCTTGCACTGACACAGCAATTCACTTGGAACGCAGATTCCTGTCAGGCACTATCAGATGGCACCAACTTGGATCCTGGCTGCACCCCAGTAATCCGCCCGGCTTTGCTGGGTGGGTGCCAGGGAGGGAGGCTGCTGAGGCGGCATCTTCACTTGCTTGTATATGTGTCTTCATGTGTTCAGCCTTTACATTACCCTGAAGGTGTTTTTCTTGCTGTAGTTTTCATGTAAAAGCCCAGTTTGTGCATCTGCTGTCCATTCTTTCACTTTTCACTGCCTCCCCCCAGATCCCTCTAGAAAAATCTGCTTGGATGAGGATATCAAGCCACTCTTGCTCACATTTTGTTGACCAAATTTCTTTCAGTGTAGGCTTATTTAAAATATAAAGTTATTTTCATCGTTTAATTGGTATTTTATACTGGTAAAAAGCACTTGGTTCCTTGGATTGGAAGACATTATAAATTTCTCATTAAAATTAATCAAATTAAGTCTTCATGTCATGGCAGAGTTTTCAGGAATGTCATGAACAGGGTTTTTTCTAATGTGATCATACAACATGAAACACGTTCCTAAATGTCACTTTTAGTGGTTGCTTATCATTCCATTTTGTTGGTCCGTTGTGATTTGCTGAATCGGTCCCCTTTTAATGGAAATTTAGGCTGTTTCTACTCATTTTACTGAGATAGGTTGTACCTTTGGGAATATGTTATAGCTTTATCTGTATGCTCATTCGTGATTATTTCCTTAGGGCAGAATCTTGACATCTCAGAAATATAGTAGTTATTCAAAGTGTGGTTATTTTGTTAATCAGTTTTTAGAACCCAGGAGGGACTTATAACACATATTTCTTCCCCATTCTGAAGCGGCAGACACATATCTGCACCTATGTGGCCCTCCCCAAATGTTTGGAAACTGTATTTTTCGTTATTTCAAATGTATTCAGACAGCCTGTTTTTGGTAGGCTCTAGACTAAATACTAACAATGCAGAAATTAAGGAGCAACGGAAAAATACACATAGCAAGGAGCGTATCAGACAAACATTTGACCTAGGACGGTGTGTGGGTTTAGTGGGAATGGCCAGTTTTACTAGGAGGAAGGTGAATTAGAAAAGCATGATTATGAAACAGACAGTTCTTGAGCTGTCTTGGTATCCAGGTATTAGCCAGGCAGATGAGTATCTCAGCATCCAAGTGTTAACCTGGCAGATGACTGTGGGTACACTTCCAGGTGGGGGGCAGCTGCACTGGGCTCCAACGCGGGAATCAGCATGCCCGCATCAGGGAGCACCCCAAGCCCTGGCCGGGCCGGCTTGCTCTGAAACATCACACATGTTTCTGTAAGGGGCCCAGTCCCCCAGCATTTTCTGGGGCAGTGAATGCATAAGGACCATTAGGCAGATGTGTCCTGTCAGTGACAGTGCTTAGAGCAGAAAAGTTGACTTGAATCTGAGTTAATTTAACAGGATTCTAGATTGTGTATTGGGAGGGAGTTGGTAGGGATGGGAGCTCATTAAATGTCTTAAAAAACAAATTATTATTTTTAATCATCTTCGTCAGTAACAGCTTCTGAGTAGTCTCTTGCAATTTCAACATTCAGGAGATGTGGACTCTCTGTTTCTCATTTATTCAGATGATGCCTCACGCCAGGTCAGGGGAATGAGTGGCATGGATACTCGCAGAAGTCAGAGGAGCCGTGTTCTAGCCCTTTCTCTGCCACCAGAGAGCCAGATAACATCAGACAGGCTGCTTACTCCCTTGGGCTCTCAATTAATTTACCTATAAAAGTGGAAAAGAAAATCTATATTTCTTCTAAGGTCACTTCCAGTTGTAAAAGTTCAGTGATTAAAAGAACACAATTAGACAGCGTGATCCTTGACTTGAAAGAGCCTCAGCTCTCTGGGGACTCTCTGCTCACCACATCATCGGTGAAATCTTGAACGTGTTCCATACTCAGTTACTTTCTTTGTTGTTGGTTGAGGGATGAATGCCAAAAAGGATAAATGAATTCCAATACAATTACATCCTAATGCTACTTTTAAAAAAACTGCATGTCATTCTGTTTACTTACTGGTACTGGCAGTAACTTGATGAGTCTTTAAAATTCAGGTATAATAAAACTCATATTTTAAAAAATGATGTATTTCTTTAGTCAAACCGAGGATTTATTGCAGAAAAGAGATCCCTGTTTAGCTGATGGTGCCTTCTTCTCTACTTGACCTAATCAGTGGGCAGCCCTCCGATCTGCATGTTTTATGCATAGGCCATTATAACTGCCTTTCCCTTGATAAATGAATTATGTAATGAAGATCCCTTTGACAATGAAAAGCTTTAAGCCATAAAAATACTTTCCATGCTCTGTTTGATTAAACATGAATACTTCTTGGTCTTTCCAGAGTCGAGGAAGAGTATAGGTAGGACTTCTTGGACAATTTAATATTTAGGAGATATTGATGCAGAAATGTCCTTCACATTGATAAATCCATGATTATTGTTAATGAGGAAGATCACGATTTCTTCTAGTTCAGATGAGGAAGGACATACAGAAAATTATCAGTCACAGGGAAGAAATGAACTACACTCACCCCAGGGGATGTACTTTAACTGCAAAAATGTACAAAACAAGAACAAAATGGTCTTTTTCTCACTGGGACTTGGGCAGCATTGCAAATAGAGGTGTCAGTAGAGGAGTGTGCTTTCACAACCTTACTGTGACCATTTTAAGTTAGGACGTTCTTAACCTCAAAAGCTCTTGCCAAGAATAGCACCAAAGTCCTTGGATTATTTTGTTATTAGGATTTGTCAGCTCTTTGGTTCTATGTTCTAGAATCTTCTTCAACTCAGTTTCAATCAAATAAAATTCCATAACTGCCTGCCGTGAATGCAGGTCGGTTTGGCACTTTATTTAAATATGTGGACACAAATATGATGTCTGTCCTAATTGATTTTATCAAGAAGTATGAAAGTTAGGTGTGTTCAAAACTAAGCTTCAAGGAGAAATACGTATCCTAATCAACATGCCAAGAAGGTGCTGCAGAGGGAAGTTGCAGTTGTAGGTGTATTAGATTTGTGTGGCTGCGCAGTAGACTACCATGAGCTTAGCAGTGGAAACAACACACATTTATCATCTCTGTCTGTGAGTCCGGGCTCTGGGAATGGCGTAGCTGGATCTTCAGCAAGGCTGCCATGAAGGCATCGGCCACGGGGAGGCTTGGCTGAGTTGGTGTTGGCTTCTGAGCTTGCCTGAGCAGCTGGTAAGATTTATTTCCTTGTGGCTGTAGGATTCATGGCAGCTGCTTCAAAGCCAGCAACAGAGGAAGAGCAAGTGGCAGGCAGGATGGAGCCTTTCGCTGCCACATCACCTACTCACAGCAGGGACACCGTGACCTTGGCCACCCTCTATTGCTTAGACGCCTCAGACCTTGCCTACGCCCCAGCAAAGGGGCTAACACACTGGCTTAACCACGAGGAGGTGCCTACATTCTGTCCACTGCACTAGGGTGAAGGAGTAACATGAATGAAAGTTCCAGACTTTGAGGAGCTTAGAATTTAGCGACTTACTGACATGCACTCACATAGGGTATGGAAGTTCTGAGCTTTCTGGTATGTGAATGTTCTTGTGACCTTAGCTGATACCCAAATGTGGCTTCAGAGGTTGCATGATTCCTTTCATTCATTCCTGATGCTTGCTCACTAGCTGGCTTAGATGCCTCTGGGATTTCCTCTTCGTGAGCCAATTTTATTGATCAGATCTCATGGGTCTGGCTCCTAAGGATTTGAACCATCTCTGCACTTAGTTTATGGCCTTGCTGTGCTCCTCACCCCTTCCCATCTGTTTCCTTGAGATTAAAAGTGATCCATGAATATTTAACCGAGGGAAATTCTCTAAAAACCTACTTGTGTCATAAAACATATTTATCTCTATTTAACAAACATCTATTGATTTTCCCTGTATTAGAAAAATACATGCCACTAAGTGTTTAAACAGGAAAGTATTTAATAGGAGTTAAGAAAAGATAATACTTTGGCACTATATAAAGGAGGAGGGATTTCTTGTGGCTCGAAGTTAAAAAAAAGGACTTCATGGGAGAAGTGACATTTGATGTGTGTCTTGAGGAGTAAGGAGAATTTCATTCAGTGAACAATGGGAAGAACTCCTGCCAGCAGGGCCCCTGCAAGCAGGTACATGAACCCTGGGCATGGAGGGGAGGTAGGAGAGCTTGGTGCTGCCATCAGCTGAGCCGAGGAGCGTAAGGATCAGAGGCTGGAAGGCGAGCTTGGGGTCAGGTCGCCGTGCAAGCTTTGTGTCTGCAGACACCACCTGTAATGCGAAGATTCTGAAACGGGGCCCTCAGGGCATCCCTAGGGCCTAGGGTATCTTCAGGTCTGTCCCTGAAATCACATTCAAGTATTGCGTGCAGTTTTCTGGGAACAAGTCCATCACGTTTGTATCAGAAGTTGTATGGGCAATGCGGATTTGGAGCCAGCTGGATGTTGACAGGGAATCATAACGATAGGTCCATTACCTTGGGCAAGTAATGACCTTCCTGAGCCTTCTCTGTAAAACTGAGATGAGAATAGTGCCCAGCTTAGAGAATGCTGTAGGGTTCCATGAGATTATGTGGTTCAGGTTCTTATCATAGTGCCTAACACAAAGCAATTGTTTAATTTTTAAAAACGTGTGTGTGAGTGCATACTATGAGTTTTACTCAGTATCCTGTCAGTGTCTACGCAGTGCTCAGAATGCACATGCCTCCAAAGTCGTAGGTGTGGGGTTTGAGCCTCGTGCCGCATCGTGTTCTGTGAGGAGCAAGGGTGGTGGCGCAGGTGCCTCAGCTCCCGGGCTCCCAGGAAGGCAGCCTGGGGGTGGCTTTTCCTCTCATCGTGACCTTGGTTTTATTCCTAGTCCCTGAGGCTCCCCCAGTGGTTTACGGCTCAATGCTCAGTAAATATTCCAAGTTCCTGTACCTCCCCAGCCCTTCTGTCCTCTGGGCACAGGCTCAACACACAGCCCTGGGCTCCCTGAGGTCACCTGCAGGGCTCAGCCAGTGTCAAAGCCGGGAACGGAGCCCCGGGGTTGACCAGTTCTGAGCTCATCCTCATTCGCAGTGGGGAGCCGTTATTAATAAAATCCACACACAAACAAAGAGTACAGTGCCAGGTGTTTTTCATGAAGTTCAGCTCCCCACACTCTATAAGGAGGAGCTGACCAGCAGAGGTGGATGCCCCAGCTGCTTGGAAGGCTTCCCTGAAAGTCAGCAGTAGGACATGCAAACAGAGGTAGGGAGGGAAGCAGCTCCGCCCACTGGGCATTGGTCTGTGATGCGGCTCCGCCCACTGGGCTTTGGACTGCGACGCGGCTCCACCCACTGGGCGTTGGTCTGTGACACGGCTCCACCCACTGGGCATTGGTCTGCGACGCGGCTCCACCCACTGGGCTTTGGTCTGGGTCGTGGATCCGCCCTCTGGGCATTGGTGTGCGACGCGGCTCCACCCACTGGGCGTTGGTCTGTGACACGGCTCCACCCACTGGGTGTTGGTCTGCGATGCGGCTCCACCCACTGGGCGTTGGTCTGCAATGCGGCTCCACCCACTGGGCTTTGGTCTGGGTTGTGGCTCTGCCCTCTGGGCGTTGGTCTGCGACGCGGCTCCGCCCACTGGGCTTTGGTCTGGGTCGTGGATCTGCCCTCTGGGCGTTGGTCTGCCCTACGAGTGACGTTGGAACCAAGTCCTCCAGAGGGTCGCGTGGTGGTGTCCATTACTGCTGATCAGTGAGCATGCACCAGGGCTTGAACCATCCAGAAGTGGTTGTGACCTGAACTGAGTGCTCTGGATTTGTCACTCTTCTGTTCTCTCGACGGCACCCATACATTTCACATTCATAAGAGAAAAGTCACTTTTATTTGGGTATCTCATGTTTGTTTTAATTTATTGAATATGAGTTATTTTAAAAGAAAATACAAATGTATCATCCTTTGCTCCACCGAAAAGATGAATCACTTTAGCAGCTGCAGAAGACAGCTCCTTTCAGCCTGGCACTCGGCTTTGCTTCGTTATAATTTCCAGTTTTCTATTTGCCTTTGCTTAAGCTGCAGAAAGCAACAGCGATGATGCTGATACAATTTTCATTGAATATTCAGCTTTCCTTTTGTAAACATTCTTTCTGCCAACTAACAAGCATTTTGAAAATGTTCACGGCCTCTGGCCTTGTCATTCTAATTATGGGACACAATCCATGAAAATAAGTATTCAAAAAAAGCTTCAAGTACAGCATATTTATTGCCATTACATTTATAAAAACAGACAATTTAAGCACTACCACACAAAGTATGAGAATAAACTACAACATCATTCATGTGATAAAATCAGACATAGCCCATCAATGTGATGTTTTATAACGTTTCTGAAAACGTGGAAAGTGCTGCAGTGTCCGTCTGATTTTAAGCGGCATCTAAAACTATCTGTAGCTAAAGTATAGTGATGTCCAAAGTGATTAACTTCCACAACAGAGCTCTGGATTCCTATTATCTTGCTGTCTCTCTTTTATAGAGTCCACATTTTCTATGATAAGTATGTGGCTTTCTTGATAATAGGAAAAGTGGTTTCAGAATTACTCTTGCCCAGTTCTTAGAGTGGCAGGAAAGTGAGACAGCTCCGAGCGTCATGAATGCACTGCCATCTCCTCCAGCAGCTGAGTGCAGCAATTTCTAGGACACAGGGCTTTGTGGTCGCCAGTGGTCATTTAAGGCGTCCACTGCAGACTTACATTTACAGGAGAGATTTTCTGAATTGCTTCAAAGGAACCCATTAAAATGATCCCATCAGTAATGGGGTGCAGCATGAAAAGGAGACAGAGTGTGCAGCTGTGTGGGCTCTGGCACTAATGCAAAGCTGAGAGGATTTGCTGCAAGACAAGCCCACAGTCCCCATGCAAACCGCAAGCTGTCAGCTCACCCCTCTCAGCTGCTGCCCATTTCTCTGTATTCCTTTTACCGCTCTTCTGTTCCTCCCAAAGCATTTTTCCTATCTTCCTTGTTTTTTGTTTTGCTCTGTCATCCAGGCTGGAGTGCAGTGGCACCATCTCAGCGCAGTGCAACCTCAACTGCCTGACTGTCCTGCCTTGGCCTCCTGAGTAGCTGGGACCACAGGCAGGTGCCACCATGCTCAGCTAATTTATGTATTTATTGAGAAATGAGTTCTTACTGCATTGCCCAGGCTGGTCTGGAACTTCTGGCTTCCCACCTTGGCCTCTCAAAGTGCTGGGATTACAGGCATGAGCCGCACGCCCGGCCTTCTCTCCTCATTCTTGGCCTTTTATGTTCCTTTACATCTGTTTGCTGGCCCATCTCTTCACACTAGATTCTTAGGGCTCAAACCCAGAAAATTTCAGGTTCTCGGCTCCACCTGCATTCTGATTTTTTTCCTTTGCTTTTTGGTGTTTTCCAAATTTTAGCACTATCATGCCCACGCCATTTAACAGGTTATGTGTAGCATAAATTCTACCAGATTTTATGTGAACCTGAATTCCACATAGCTGGAATGAAGAACCTTCATGCTTGCTTTGTATTTTTGTGAATGTTCTGTTGTGTTGCTCATATTCCCAGTGGTTGCCTTCGTGGAATAAGAATATAAGTAGATGACTAAACTATAGACCACATCTCAGTGTCCACCGAATGAGTAACTACAGACCACATCTCAGTGTCCACCGAATGAGTAACTACAGACCACATCTCAGTGTCCACCGTATGAGTAACTACAGGCCACATCTCAGTGTCCACCGAATGAGTAACTACAGGCCACATCTCAGTGTCCACCGAATGAGTAACTACAGACCACATCTCAGTGTCCACCGTATGAGTAACTACAGGCCACATCTCAGTGTCCACCGTATGAGTAACTACAGACCACATCTCAGTGTCCACCGTATGAGTAACTACAGGCCACATCTCAGTGTCCACCGAATGAGTAACTACAGGCCACATCTCAGTGTCCACCGAATGAGTGGTTTGCCGTGATTCATTGTTAAAAAAAACAAACAGATAAAACAGTTCATACATTTATTTTAATAATTGTCTTTTGATTTATCTTTCTCAAAAAGCTCAGTCATTCTTCACAAAAGACACTAACAAATGGAAATAACACCGTGCATTTAGATAGTTTTGAAAGATATTTGAGAAGAATCTGCTTGTGAGCAGAGACAGTCCTAGAGATGATGGAAGGCCCGTGCAGTATCCCGTATCTCGTGCTGCGGGGTAATAATGCTCCACCTTCCATGTGAACAAGACAGACCTTTTGTACGAAATAATTCTGCTGATTCGTACAATAATCACTGCTTTTTAAGAGGGGGAAAATAGCGTGTAACAGCTCGCTTTAATGATATACCATAAATATGCCTTAAATACTTCTATCTTAGTGGCTGCTGCCTGTAACCCCACTATTTTAGGAGGCTGACATGGGAGGATTGCTTGAGCCCAGAAGGTTGAGGCTGCAGTGAGCCATGATTGCACCATTACCCTCTTGCTTGAGCCACAGAGAGAGACCTTGTCTCAGAAAATACCAAAAGCCCTTCCATTTTTGACTTGTCCACTTACAGTTTTCTTTTATAATTTATAGGCTGATATGGTTTGGCTCTTGACCTCACCCAGATCTCACCTTGAATTATAATAATCCTCACGTGTCAAGGGCAGGACCAGGTGGAGATAATTAAATCCTGGAGGTGGTTTCTGCCATGCTGGTCTCATGATAGTGAGTTAGTGAGTTCCTACAAGATCCAATGTTTTTATAAGGGGCTTCCTCCTTCGCTTGGCTCTCATTCTCCCTCCTGCTGCCCTGTGAAGAGGTGCCTTCTGCCGTGACTGTAAGTTCCCTGGGGCCTCCCCAGCCATGCAGATCTGAGTCAGTTAAACCTGTTTCCTTTATAAATCAACCAGTCTTGGGCAATTCTTTAGAGCAGTGTGAGAGCAGACTAATATACCAGTGAATACAATATATATAGAAATCAAAATGCAAAGAGCACGAAGGAGGAAGATGGGTTCACAGCAAGCTCTTCCAGTCACCATCTGTGGAAGAGCTTGACCCGTAGACTATTTCTTGTTTGTTAAATGAGGACATTGCATTAATGGAAAGCCGAGGCCTGTGTCTGGGACACCAAGGTGCTTGGCAGTGAGCATCAGCTTTCCCCTCTCCATGCCCACACCCTCCTCTGCTGCTGTAATGATCTAGCTTGACCTGTCCTGTGTATCCATTCTGGGTACTAAGCCCCTATGAGAACTGTCACATATCTCCAAGGCATTAAGTGGAGCAAGTGGAGAGTTGATCTGCATTTATCTTCAAAGCACACCCTCTGGGCACTGTGCTGAACCACCTCCCAGTGACTCTGGATTCAGATGACCTCCCGTGGAAGGTTGAGAGTTGTTAGACAACATGGGGAAAGTGATTTGATTTGCAGAAGTGCTTTCTAGGAGAAAACCAATTCTCAGTAGAGTCAGAAAGTTAAATACAAGGAGGGCTGTGCTTGAACTGAATATCAGAAGTTTATTTTAGGCAGTTATTAACCTTAGCAAATGATTTTTAAAAAGCAAAGGTCAATTTTATAATGTGAACCAATTGCTTCATTTGTGTGGCTGTGTTTTGGCTGTGTGTGTGTGTATCCATGGTTCTGGTAGGAAGGAGAACTAGTTTCTGTTCAGTGTGTGTGTGTGTGTGCGTGGTTCTATTAGGAAGGGGAACTAGTTTTCGTGCAGCATGTGTGTGTGGGGGGTCTTTCAGGAAGTGGGGACTGGTTTCCATTCAGTGTGTGGGGTTCTGGTAGGAAGGGGAACTAGTTTTCTTTTTTTTTTTTCCCAGGAGGTGTTGAAGGAAGCTTTCATGCAGCATGTGTGTGTGTGGGGGTCTTTCAGGAAGGGGGGACTGGTTTCCATTCAGTGTGTTGGGGGTTCTGGTAGGAAGGGGAACTAGTTTTTGTGCAGCATGTTTGTGGGGGGGTCTTTCAGGAAGTGGGGACTGGTTTCCATTCAGTGTGTGGGGTTCTGGTAGGAAGGGGAACTAGTTTTCTTGCAGCATGTGTGTGTGGGGGGTCTTTCAGGAAGAGGAACTGGTTTCCATTCAGTGTGTGGGGTTCTGGTAGGAAGGGGAACTAGTTTTCATGCAGCATGTGTGGGGGGGGTCTTTCAGGAAGTGGGGACTGGTTTCCATTCAGTGTGTGGGGTTCTGGTAGGAAGGGGAACTAGTTTTTGTGCAGCATGTGTGTGTGTGGGTCTTTCAGGAAGTGGGGACTGGTTTTCATTCAGTGTGTGAGGTTCTGGTAGGAAGGGGAACTAGTTTTCATGCAGCATGTGTGTGGGGGGGTCTTTCAGGAAGGGGGACTGGTTTCCATTCAGTGTGTTGGGGGTTCTGTTAGGAAGGGGAACCAGTTTTTGTGCAGCATGTGTGTGGGGGGGTCTTTCAGGAAGTGGGGACTGGTTTCCATTCAGTGTGTGGGGTTCTGGTAGGAAGGGAACTAGTTTTCATGCAGCATGTGTGTGGGGGTCTTTCAGGAAGGGGGACTGGTTTCCATTCAGTGTGTGGGGTTCTGGTAGGAAGGGGAACTAGTTTTCATGCAGCATGTGTGTGGGGGTCTTTCAAGAAGAGGAACTGGTTTCCATTCAGTGTGGGGGGTTCTGGTAGGAAGGGGAACTAGTTTTCGTGCAGCATGTGTGTGTGGGGGGGTCTTTCAGGAAGAGGAACTGGTTTCCATTCGGTGTGTGGGGTTCTGGTAGGAAGGGGAACTAGTTTTCATGCAGCATGTGTGTGGGGGTCTTTCAGGAAGGGGAACTGGTTTCCATTCAGTGTGTGGGGTTCTGGTAGGAAGGGGAACTACTGCACAGCGCTCGCTGCTCCTTTGGCTTCAGATAAATTCAGTTGTTTGGCTTCCTTTGTAGAAAATTGTGTAAGATTTTTCACATGAAGCTCAGGACTTAGAAAATGTGTCATTTGTGCATTAGAGTTACAAACAAAAGTCCCTTTGAATCTGTTCTCTCCTTTGACATTGGCCTATAGAGCTGTTACTGCTTCTGTCTGGGAACTGGCAATGCTGAGGCACTCCACGGAGGCTCCTGGACTGAGAGCCCAGGCCGTTTCTGGCCGGAACAAGCTGATGTCTGGATTTAGCTGTGGTTACGTCCTAGTAACCAGCCTTGGGAGTGAAGGATTCACCAAAAAGGATTTGAGGACTGGACGAGGTTCATGGATCAGTAAGGTTGTTATTAGGACCGATAATACATAGAGGTATCTACGTATTTGACCAAATTGGAGGAAAGGAAAATTATTGCGTGTATAAGGCACAGTTAACAAGTAGTGGTTGTTTAGTTTGAGATACAGGGTTGCCATTTCAATTCCACTGTTAGTTCACAGCATGGTGGCTGCGCTTGTGCCCTGTCTATTCTGCAGGATTCCTGTCTTCTATTCTGTAAGCCTGTCGGCACACCGGGCAGTGTTAATAATATCTGTGTCTGTGGGTATAGCTGTAAAGCTCGTACCTTGCTCCTTTTGTTCCTTGTGGCTGCCAGCAGCTTTGCCACGTCACAGTGTTCAGTGCAGCTCTGGGAATACCTGTCCCTGCGGGCCAGCCTGACTTGCGTTCCTACATAGTCCCTGCTTCCTTTGAGATGGACCATGAAGCATCACCATGCAGTGTTCTCACAGAAGTACCCTCCTGGGCTAAGCGTTCGAGATTGTGCAACCCCAGGAGAGCCTGGCCTCCCTGCAAACACAGGCATTGCTTTGCTGTGGGCCACAGATGAGGAGGAGGAGAACCAGCTCTGCCTGCTCCTGCCCTCTGAACACTGGATTTCAGGAGAGACAGGAATTTAGAGAATCTCTCCTAAGATATTTAAGATGATTTTTCAGCGGTTTGATTCAATTCATTGTATTCTTGACCATCTGTTGATACTCAAGAAAGATCAAATGGTAGGTTCTGGGGCTGAGATGTAGCCAGATAGGAAGCGGTGGCTGCTGGAAAAGGTTCTATGCACCAAGTGGAAAACTTACCATAATATGATAGGGTTCCTATCATATCATCTCGGTGATGTGGTCAGTGTTGGGAATTTATTCCTACCTGAGCTGCAGGTGCTGAGGAAAGAGGAGGCTCCGACTCTATTATATAATGTGACATGAGTCATCACAGGCCTCCCTGAGCAGATCCAGTCAGCCAGACCCAAGCAAAATGAAGACAGGAAGTCAGCAAAGCTAAGAACGTAGGTACAGGAATCACGTTGTCACGCTCCTGACGTGCTGCGCGGGCATCCGGTTCCGTGGAACTCTCCTTTACAGCACACCTGCAGTTTGCATAGGATGGTCCTGACTTACAGGCAGTGCCCGTGTAGTCACAGCCGGGTTTGAACTTCGGGCTGTCTGAGCAGCACCCCTGTGCTCCTGCCATTTCACAGGACTGTTGAACAGATCTTTGTTTTAATAGCTTTGAATTCGCCATATAAGGCTCTAAATCCTTTGTAATGGATCAAAGGTTAGTAACTGTAAAAGGGACAAGTCAGCAGCAGAAGCCTTTGGAAACAGGTGCTCCCCTGGGGAGGAAGTGGTCACAGCAGAAGGACCACAGCAGGGGCCTCTGTGGCAGGGGCCTCTGTGGCAGGGGCCTCTGTGGCAGGGCAGTGGTTGACCTTTAATTTCCTCCCATGCACTCTCCCATGTTTTCTTGGAGATTGTTTAGACTATGTATACATTTTACTTTCCAGACAATATGCAGTTTAAACACTAAAATGCTGTGTGTACAAAGCTTATGCCCAGCCTGATGGCTTGGAGCTGTCAGCATAAACAGTGCTGTGTAAGGTGGCATTTTAAAGAAACGGCATTACTTTGTTCTATTATGGAAAAATAGACATAACATAAAATTTATGACCTAAACTATTTTTAGTGCACTGTTCTGTGGCGTTAAGGACATTTGCCGTATTTTACAACCACCTCCCGCATCCATCCATCCACAGAACTTTCTCCACCAGACCAGCTCTATGAGCAATACTAAAGGGATTCTAAAGCTTGAAACGAAAGGTCGGTATGCACAGAACAGAACCCCTGGAATGCGTAACATTCACAGGGCCTGTAAACAATAACCCCACGAAGAAAACTTTGTCTCTGGGTGGAAGTGGACCCCACGTCTCAGTGTTAACGTTGAAGGTAAATGGCGTAAGTGCTCCAGTGAAAAGTTACGGATTCACAAAGTGGGTGGAAAATCCCAAATCAGGTATCTGCTTCTTCAGGAGACTCCATCACGATTTCTACACGTGAGAGTGAACTGGTCAAAGGGGAGATTCTGCGTGAGGCCAGAATGAAAGGCAGGCACGTTCGGCTCCCGTCAGTGTCGTCTTTTCTGTGGGGTAGGGAAGCCGGCTTGACACAGAGGGGCTTTTGTGCATATCTGAAGCCCTGCTGCTCCTAATCCAGGAGTGATCCTGGGGAGGTCCTGCCTACTCTTAGCATGTTCCTTATCTTTAAAATTAGGGGATCAGGCTAAGGGATCCCCAAATACCTTCCAGTTTAAAATCTAAGGTTCTGTAGGTGGATGTCCAAGCAGAGCTCATCCTCCTCAAGGTTGGGTATTCCAGCGTGCTTTGGGCCCAACACCACTCCAAACATTAAGACTCCTGTGGCCGGTTTTCATCATAAAGTGAATCCATCATCTCACTGCCCTCAAGCCCCCGCATGCTGCTCTCCGGGTCCTGTGGTTAGTCCAGTCACCCGACCTTCTCTCCAGTCTTTCCCTGGACTAACTTTTGGCTGTTACAGAATGTCCACCCTCTAAAGACTCTGAATCACAGAATCCAGGGGCCTGACAGATCTAGGGATGTGAGAGGTTTTCAGTGAAGATGTGGAAAACAAATTCTTGTGGTGGAAACATTAAGAGATGTGACATCAATAAGGAAAATTCCATAGAACGTTCTCTGAAGGCAGATGAGTTGTGACGTGCCAGCTGAGCCTGTGTTACTAAAAACACTCTCCAGGACCACTGGCTTTGGAGGGATGCATGCTTCGCTCTTGCACACCCTGCTCTACTGTCTGGCATGTGAGCTCTGTCACCTCTACTCACAAACAACAAATGTGTTGGGTTCCCTCTGCCTGGCTCTTTCTGGCCACGGAGTGCGGAGGGACAGGAGGAGAGGTGATCATAGCCTGCAGTCCCACATCCTATGGACTGTCAGCCACTTGGAGACAGCCGTCCCACCCATCACAGAGAGCTGCCTCCTGTCAGAGGATGGGCCGGTGCTGGCTGCGTATGGGCAGCTCAGAAGTGTGCCTGAAGGAACAGCTCATGTCTTTTCTTTCTCTACACACTTTCCGTCTGTTCCTTTTATACCTTTGTTAATAACTTCTGTAAATATGTGGTATAATTTTATTTTAAATTCCCCCTGAATTATTTTTGAAAGTAGGTTGAGCAAAAAGACAACAAATGTTCTGTAACCAAATGTAACAGCCTCCCTCGCGTGGACACCTCGTGGCCTGAGAAAGCCTCATGGATGGGGCTCCACTCTTCTTCTGAGCCAGGAGTCATTTGGGGTTGGTCACGTTGGTGTTACTGTCTTCAGCCTTCCCTTTCCCCTCACGTCACCCCTCTTCTTGGGACACCTTCCCAAGCTCTTTCATTTCACTCCTGCTCATCCTCATAATCCCATCCTATGCTGCATCTTCCAGCAATAATCCCCACCGTGTGCACAGGTCAGTGTCCCCTCCAAGTGTTCCCAAGTGAGGGTCCTCCCTGTGTTAGGATCCTGGGTGTGTCCATCACCCCCAGGACATGGCAGCTGTTCCTCATTCTCATCTCTCCTTTTCCGCTTGCTTAGGACAAGTGCTCATCCAGGTTTTTGAGTCCAAAGCAGCTGGAGTAGAAATTGAGCAACTCAACTTTACCCGCAACTGGGGTAGAAAGGGGAACTCATGACCAGGCCCCCCATTTTCTATCCATCTGTATCTCTGACTCTGTATCTCTGTATCCCCCATCACATGCACACACATGTGCACACGTGCCCACACGCCCTCTCCCTCTCCTGGTGCAGTGCAGGGGGACTCGGGCGTGGAGTGGGGGGGTTCTCACATGTGGAGCAGGGTGTCGGGCATGGAGCGGGGGGTCTCAGGCATGGAACAGGGGTCTTGGAAGTGGAGTGGGGGTACTCGGGCATGGAGCAGGGGTCTTGGAAGTGGAGTGGGGGTCTCAGGCATGGAACAGGGGTCTCGGAAGTGGAGTGGGGGTACTCGGGCATGGAGCAGGAGATTTAGGCATGGAGTGGGGGTACTCGGGCATGGAGCAGGAGATTTAGGCATGGAGTGGGGGTACTCGGGCATGGAACAGGGGTCTTGGAAGTGGAGTGGGGTCTCAGGCATGGAGCAGGGGTCTCAGAAGTGGAGTGGGGTACTCAGGCATGGAGCAGGAGATTTAGGCGTGGAGTGGGGGTCTCAGGCATGGAACAGGGGTCTTGGAAGTGGAGTGGGGGTACTCGGGCATGGAACAGGGGTCTTGGAAGTGGAGTGGGGGTACTCAGGCATGGAGCAGGAGATTTAGGCGTGGAGTGGGGGTACTCGGGCATGGAGCAGGGGTCTTGGAAGTGGAGTGGGGGTACTCGGGCATGGAGCAGGAGATTTAGGCGTGGAGTGGGGGTCTCAGGCATGGAACAGGGGTCTTGGAAGTGGAGTGGGGGTACTCGGGCATGGAGCAGGAGATTTAGGTGTCGAGTGGGGGTCTCAGGCATGGAGCAGGGGTCTCGGAAGTGGAGCACCACCCACAGCCGGGCAGCAGCAGGAGCGCCCCCAGGATGGCTGTGTCCAAGGCTCCTTCCCTGTGTCTCCTTTCTCTGGGCTCCTGTGCAGTTTATCTCAGTGAGATTAATGGCACAGGAGATTTTCCCATTATCTTTCTTTGGGCCTGGAATTTTTCCTGAAATAACCTACCTATTTCTTCATTTCCTTCTGTGTGAAAATTTGTCACATATTCAGTCATTAACCTCCAATTCAAACAGAAAAAAAATTCTCACGCCTGCTATCTCTAGCGTTTCTCAGAAATTATTAGAGAAATGGTATCCAGCCTCAGCCCTTCCCCATCCTTGACAATACAACCAAATAAATGATAAGTAACATTTTTGAGCTGGGCAAAGTGAATCTCAGAGTCGTCGTCTTCACTTATTAAAGGTTTTCTTTTCATTGGATATTGTTAGTATTTCTATCGGGTATTCTTAATGAGCAATATATTTAAAACGTAGTTTATCGTCTTCAGAAACTGGTGTCTTGA
Organism: Saguinus midas; assembly: GCA_021498475.1. Classification (NCBI taxonomy): domain Eukaryota; kingdom Metazoa; phylum Chordata; class Mammalia; order Primates; family Cebidae; genus Saguinus; species Saguinus midas. Next base: position 16,425,123 of record CM038405.1, on the reverse strand, counting down.
GGTCCTGAATCTGATTGATTTTGAGGCAAAACAACCATCAGGCTGCAGGTGACTTCCACCCTGTTGGAAAGGAAGGTTGCGGCCTTTCCAGGGTTTTGGAACCCTTGCGGGAAGGCAGCCGGCTGCTCACAGGCTCTCGGCTGGGCAGAGGAGAATGGACTTGCCATCGCTTCCTGGAATTCAGACCAAACTGTCTGGAGGAGCTGGTCATCCCGCTGGGCCAAGCGTGGCCTCCCGCCTCTCCCCTTGCCCGTGATTCAGGTCACAGGCCTTTCACAAGAATGTAATTTTCTTGATTACATCATACTTGGGCTGGTAAACATTGTCTTATTCAAGCAAAAAATGTCACGGTCACGTTAGAATCTTGGAGAAGCCGGATTGTGACTGGCCTTTCCGTCGTCATCCCCATGACTGGTGAGCTGTCATGCGGTCTCCTGCTTGAGGCGCCATTTTCCCCATGTTTCCAATAAGTAGCTGGACCAGGTGTTAAAACACATTCTCGCCATCACGTTCTGACTCTAAGTGTGACTGGTGATGGTGGAACGTGTCTCTCCCTCTTGTGACTGCGAGCTCCTCTGGCAAGGGCGGTGTTGTGTCCTGCCTGCGTCCTGGCACTACTGGGTCAATCTCAAATTGGATTTTTAAAATTAGGAGAAAGCGCTGGCCACAGTGGCTCAGGCCTGTTATCCCAGCACTTTGGGAGGCTGAGATGGGCAGATCAGCAGATCACGAGGTCAAGAGATCGAAACAATCTTGGCCAACATGGTAAAACCCTGTCTCTACTAAAAAATACAAAAATAAGCTGCATGTGGTGGCACATGCCTGTTGTCCGAGCTACTCAGGAGGCTGAGGCAGGACAATCGCTTGAACCTGGGAGGCAGAGGTTGCAGTGAGCTGAGATCACGCCTCTGCATTCCAACCCGGGTGCCTGGCGACACAGCAAGACTCTGTCTCAAAAAAAAAAAAAAAGAGTAAGCAGGCTTTTTAATATCTGTTACCAAAGGTTTAAAATACAAAACCATCTCATTTAAAGAACATTGTATGTGTGAGAGAGTTCGATTATAAAAGCTTATTTTGGCTGGGTATGGTGGTGTGTGCCTGTAATCCTGGCACGTTGGGGGCCGAGTCGGGAGGATCGCTCGAGCCTGGGAGATGGAGGTTGCTGTGAGCTGAGATCGTGCTACTGCACTCCAGCCTGGGCGACAGAGCAGGAACTTACCTCGGAAAACAATAAATAAATAAAGCTTGTTTTTGTTTTAAGCCAGTAGGTTTTGTTATGTAGCAATAGATGACTTGTATACTGGCTATGATATAAATTAAGATTTTATCAGATATTTAAGTTTCACTTGAGAAGAAAAGGAGCCACATAACCGTTGTTAGTAGAAGGGTGACCTTGGTGAGCAGAAGGAAAGGAAATAATTTTAAAAGATGAGCGGGAAATCCACGACCGCTGGATTGCCGGCTGCAGGCTGTTGGCACGGCCATCTCCTCGGGTGCCCGCATTCTGGCCTCCCTTGCCGCAGACACGGCGGTGAGAGTAAGTGCCAGCCAGACCAAAGGCAGAACCTCAGACCTCAGAATTCTCCACACCGTCTCTGTCTGTCCATGGGAGCGATATTCACACCCAGCACATCTGCATATTGAAGATGACAGAGCCTCAAAACCCAAGCTTCCTGGTGACCATGCTAGACACTCCATAAAGGCAGTGGGACATGGGTCAATGCAGGACTATGCCTGTGAATCCTAAAGGGCTCTGAAAGGTTTCAGTAAAATCCAGTTTGGATCCTTTAAAAACAAATAGGGGAAAACCGACTCCAGGCTCCGTCTCTCTGTGGGCCCCAAGGCAGGGGACGCCAGGCAGGAGAGCTGTGGGTGTGTCCAGCCATCATCCCTCCATGACAGCAAAGCAGGGTGGGTGGCACGGGGAAGGGGAGCTGTGGGCACATCGGGCAGGGGAGCTACGGGTACATCCAGCCATCATCTTTCCATGACAGAGGAGCAGGAAGAAATGTCCAGGACAGGTGACCCCAGGCAGGGAGCTGTGGGGATGTCCGGCCATCATCTCTCGATCAGAGGGATGCAGGAGGAGATGTTCAGGGTGGGTGATGTCAGGCAGGGGAGCTGTGATACCAGACAGGTGGCCGTGGGCGTGTCAGGCAGGGGAGCTGCAATGTGGGTCAGGGAGCCGTGGGCACGTCCGGCCGGGGAGCTGCGATGTGGGTCAGGGAGCTGTGGGCACGTCCGGCCGTCGTCCCTCCATGACAGGGACACAGGAAGAGACGTTCGCTTTGCTCACAGCAGGAGCCATCATTTACACACTTTCTCCTGGCACCTGCCTGGGATTTTGAAATGATTTCAGGAGCCTTAATTAATGAAGCATTGCAACATGCCTGCAGGCTACACGAGAGTTATTATCCCGGTTTTGCCAGGAGACAGCCGGATGCAGAGGAGTGCAGCTCACCTTTGAAGGTTGCCAGGCGCGTTAATGAAAGCCCTGGAAGTGTGTCTGCCGACAGGCCTTCTAGTTGGGCTTTAGGTGCTGTCCTCTCAGTGCCTTTAAACCTTTCCCCGAGTGTCGATTCTCAGAAGGGCACTTTGCAGGGTGGAGTCATGGTGGGTGAAATGCGGGCTCCTGGGTTTCTGACTTCCTTTGCGTGCTGCAGGTGGGCTGGAACCCTTGACGAGTGAGAGCTTAGAAATCAATGTACGTAAATTCAGCACTCTTCCCGAATAGATATGATCCTTGCTCTATCTTGGGTTCTTCTCTGGAACTTTATAAATAAATTCCAACGAGTGCCTTAGAGTGATTTTCAGCATTCCTTTAATCTCCCGAACCATGCTGGCTCCATGTGCTTTGTAACTTCCAAAAACAAAATTTATACCGATTATCCAGATCAAAGGGAGGTGTTATCACTGGATATTTCTTAGCCCCCAAATTATACGTATGTCACCAGGAAGCAGAGCCGCCGTGGAGCGGGCGCTGATCTCTGTCTCGGCCTGTCTTCCGGAGCGTGCATTTTATTATGTTCTTTTTGGGATTCTACATGAATAAACATTTTTCTGGGGTAGCATAAAAGCTGGTTTCACAGTCTATGCAAAGTCTTACTGAATGTGGAATTTTGACAAATCCTGTGAACATAGAACACAGCCTTTTCCTCCCCACTGTATAAAGGAGACACTTAAAGCATCGAAGGCCCTGTGGATTCCTTTGCGGAAAACGTGGCATGTGAGTCCGTGAGCCTGACGCTGATGTGTGGATGGATGGTGGGTGCACGACCACACCAGAGTGGCCCTGGGGCACACAGGACAGTGTTGCACAGGGGGTATTTCATGCAGGGCTCAGAGAGGCCACAACCACACTGGAGTGGCCCCGAGCCACGCAGGGCAGTGCTGCAGAGTGGGTGTTTCATGCAAGGCTTAGAGAGGCCATGGCCACACTGGAGTGGCCCCAAGCCACACAGGACAGTGCTTCAGAGGGGGTGTTTCATGAGGGGCTCAGAGAGGGCAGGCCTAGAATCCTGACTCTGTGTAGACTGCGTGACACTGGGGTGGGTGGAAGTCATTCAATCCCAAAGCAGAGTTGAGCATCCCAGATAGTGGAAACTGTGGACTCTAGTGGCTGTGTCAGGATGGAACTCAGGGAGAGCTGGAGAAGCTTAGGATCGTGCCTGGTACTGAGCAGGTTCTTGGCAAATGTCACTTCTCTTCTCTTTGCTGCATGTTGTCATGAACTCAAGGAGAGGAAAGATGTTTTCACAGGAATGAGACAAGCAGGGAACCAGGGCGGTGAGAGTGATGTGGACGTCCAGGCAGTGAGTTTATCTCCAGCCTTCTGCGAAGGCATACATTGTATCTGCAAATACATCTTAACACTTCTAACGTATGTCAGAAAAACTTGTCTGCCCTGGAGTTTAGAATGAGGATGTTTGCGTGTCTAGAGGTTGTTTTTTGGCATGTTTTTTGGCATGTTTTCAGTGAAAACTTTAAATTGTGTGTTTCAGGTGGTGAGAAGCGTGGCATGTGTGAACGGACACCATGCATGACAACAAGGATCTGGGATGCCATCTTATTTCGGCATCTTTATAAAGATCAAGTAAAAGTCATGCAATCTAAGTTATCTAAACCCCCGTACACATCCACTTGCTGGTCCATCCATCCTGCAGCCTGCAGAGGTGGCATCCTTCCACAGGAGGGTCCCACACCTGGTCTGTCTGTCCTGCAGCCCGCAGAGGTGGCGTCCTTCCACAGTAGGGTCCCACACCTGGACTGTCTGTCCTGCAGCCCGCAGAGGTGGCGTCCTTCCACAGGAGGGTCCCACACCTGGACTGTCTGTCCTGCAGCCCGCAGAGGTGGCATCCTTCCACAGGAGGGTCCCACACCTGGCCTGTCTGTCCTGCAGCCCGCAGAGGTGGTGTCCTTCCACAGGAGGGTCCCACACCTGGTCTGTCTGTCCTGCAGCCCACAGAGGTGGCATCCTTCCACAGGATGACCCATGCCTGGTCCATCCATCTCGCAGACACAGAGGTGGTGTCTTGCCACAGGATGACCCCATGCCTGGCACTGCCACCATCCATCACTGGAGACACCCAGGAGCCCCTGGATCAGAGTGTGGCACGTACTGCATGTGAGGTATAAACACAGTTATATGGGGACACACAGGAGGGAGCTGCGTGTGCTCTCATGGCCCTGCACAGCAGTGGGAGGCGGTGTACCCTGCAGAAGCTTGGCAGGCACTGAGCACAGGGGCACCTCGGCCACAGTCCTGCTGCCTGTCACTCTCTTCAGGACCACAGATGCCTGAGGCCCCAGGACGAGCATTCACATGCTTGGTGAGAACTTTAAATTGTGTATTTCACTTGGTGAGAAACGTGGAGAAAAGGACCAGCAAGTGGATGTGTATGGGGGTTTTGATAGCTTAGATTATATGACTTTCACTTGATCATTTATAAAGATGCTGAAATAAGGAGGTAACTAGAATTGTCAAAAGGGCAAGACAATCCCCTTATAAAAAAAATTAAAATAAAGGCTTTCATTTGCAAAGCTAATCTCGAGGGGCAGTGTAATGCTGGCTGTGGCTGGCTCATGGGAAAGTGGCCGTGATTCAAATATCCCAGTGAGCTCCCACAGGCAAAAGCACAGGCTGCTGGAGGCCTGAGGCAGGAATGCCGGGGAGAGCCTCTTCCCAGGGCTGGGGTGGAGCTGCGGTGCCCACGCTTCTCTCAGTGGCTTGTGCCGAATGCCCCACAGGAGCCCAGGAAGAGCAGAGGATGACAAAGGCTATTACTGCCATCTGTCTGGACCAAGGCCGCCAGCAGAGAGCAAGGCCCGCAGGGAACCTTTGAGGTACTGAAATTTGAATGTGTAGCCACATTCAGAATTCGTACAAAGAAATAGGTAAAACTAAATTTGGTTTTGACCAAATACCAGATGGCATTTCAGGGGCTCAGCGTGATGGTGGGTACCACACAGGGCAGCTCAGCTCTGGGCTCCATGGTGGGTGACGTGGAAAGCAGAGCTCCTGTCCTGACCGTACAGAGGCCCCTGCCTGAGGCCACCCCCCGTGCCACACAGACAGTCTGTCCGGCCTCCTGGGGTTTTCCAGTGGCGTCTCCACCACATGTGTGAACAAGCAAGTGTGAAATCCGGAAACAGATCCCCGTAGCCCTCCTTCCACATGTGGATCTGATCTCATCGAACAGTTTTCCATAAAACTGTGGTGATGTTTAGTAACACTATTCCTGTGGTCGTCTTAGGAACGCCAGGTTGCAGGAGGTTTGCACAAATGCATATGGAGGAACTTTCCGTGCCAACAGAAACACAGTTTTCAGAATTCAGTCGTGCCTTTGGCTCAGTGACTAGCAGATTCGTTCCTGCTGGGATATTCATTTTGAAAGCCTGTCTTGTGATGTTGGCTGCAAATTAGAAGCAATAATGCTATTCCCTATCTAATATTTTTAATTATTTTTTTAAAGTACTGTGAGCTCCTCTGAGTAAAAGTGCTGTATAAAACCAAAATGATATCATATTATCATCCACAATTCCCACTGGACTGTACTTTTAAAGAAGGTCAGGAATGGATCTGAAGCAACTTTCTTACATAAGTAAAATTTGAAAATCAACCCGAATGACTTTGTCTTAATCTGCTGGAACTCCCACAACAAAACACCATAGACTGGGTGGCTTCAGCAACAGCAATTAATCTTCTCACTGTCCCAGGGCTGAGAAGTCTAAGGTCACGGTGTGGCAGACCTGGCTCCCAGGGAGGGCCTCTTCCCCACCACCTGCTCATGGCACCCTCAGGCAGACAGACCGGTGTCTCCTCCTAAAAGACCCAGATCCATTCAGAGCAAGGTTCCCCTCTCACTACCTCGGCTCTCCTTCATGACTTCCTCACTCCACACACAGCCACACTGGGCGTTATGGTTCAGCAGATGGGTTTTTCAGGGACTGGACCCAGCATTTTCTGTAGGTTTCCAAGCCCTGCTCCGTACCTGGGACCTGACTCAGCATTTTGTGGGCCCTGCAGTGGGGTCATCAGATCGTCCTGTGAGAACTGTCATATGACCCCTGTGGTGTGTAACGAGCACTGAGGTGGGAGGGAAGGGCTCCTGGCCTGCCTGGGGACCGTGGAGCAACCTGGCCTGGAGCCTGGTGCTTCCCTGCTGCCCCAGGCAGCCCACACCCCACAGCACGCTGGACTCGATTCTGCCCCGCCGTTCACAGCTTGCTCGTATATGCGTTCCAGAAGCTCTGGCTGTAACTCGCCTGCTTCCGCTGCGCTTGCAGTAGGTTCAGAAGCACATCCTTGTCCTCGGAGAATCCACCATCGTGGGAGCCATTTCTTAGCTGTCCGCTGCAGGCTTCGAGGATGGACCTTCGTCAGGAAACTGATGGCTGGATGCTCCCGGACCCCACCTCGCAGGGATGCCAGCGTCCTTGGAAGAGGAAAAAGTCAATGAATAAGAAGGGGGCGGAGAAGAGGAGCGTTTACTCCAGGATTTCCCATGGAAGGGAAACAGCTCTGACCTGGAAAAACCATCTGGGCTTTGCAGACCCTGCTGGGCGGCACCCACCCTGGTCTTATCCATGACTCATTTAATGGGTTACGTATTTTCTTTTTAGGTGTAACCCTCTCTTCACGGAGAATCAGTAGAACATCCTCTGTCCATGCCTCCCAACACCCTCCTCCCTCCCAACACCCTCCTCCCTCCCAACACCCTCCTCCCCCCAACACCCTCCTCCCTCCCCACACCCTCCTCCCTCCCCACACCCTCCTCCCTCCCCACACCCTCCTCCTCCCAACACCTCCTCCCTCCCACACCCTCCTCCTCCCCACACCTCCTCCTCCCCACACCTCCTCCCTCCCCAACACCCTCCTCCCTCCCCAGCACTCAGGAGCCAGCAAGAAGCCCTCGGGGCCCAGGATTTCCCTGAGAGGTGGTGGTCAGCTCCCCCTGGGCATTTCCTCCCCTGGTCTGTGGGCTCTGGGATTTTTCTTCTCAAACTGGCTAAATTAGTCCTGTGTCCAGTGCTCGCCCAGCCCTGCGCTGAGGAGAAGGCAGGATAGGATTCCCAGGAGGCACCCTGTAGCCTGCCTGCCCCTGGCTGGAGCCCAGGAGGTAGAGGGAGATGGGGTTTTGAGGCCATTCACTTCCCCCGTAAATGGAGCCACCAACACACCCTCACAGAAGGGAAGAGGAGAATGCGGACCCTGGAAGGTGGCTTAGCCGCTCAGCCTCTTCCAGACATCTCATTTCTCAGACTGCAAAGGTCAGCAGCAGAATTGGGGAAGAGGGGTTTTATTGCATTCTTCAGTGCAGAGGCCATTTTAATATTCATGAAATTGCAACTGAAGCCACCCCAAAGGTTCCCTGAGAGCAGGCCAGCATGTCCTTCAAAGGAACTAAGAGCCGACCGCTTTCGTGTCCACGCTGAACTCTTCTGGAGGAGCCCCGCACATGGCTACAGAGACACAGGGCGCCAGCTATGGTGGCCCCACACCCAGGGTGGCAGGTGCAGCCAGACCTGATGATGAAGACGGCACCATCTCTCACTCTGGAAGCCTTTGCACCTGACCGAACAAGGAGGAGTTTCAGGTACCCAGGTTTCACTTACAGAGAAAGTTGTACATGAGATTTAAAAAAAAATGACAACCTACCTATAGCAAAACCAAACATTAAACACTTAGAGCAAAGGCGGAGCTCTAAGGAAATCAGCTTCAGTGATGATTTATGGCTCACAACAGAGAGTCTTTGTTTTAAAAGAAGAAAGTAGGATGAGAAAAAAGATGAGTGCAATTGTTCTTAATCCAATAAATAATTAAATCTATACGGCTATACCTTAAAGGTAAATACGGTGTGGAAGTACGTCTGGTGGAGTGGCAGGAGAGGGAAGGAAGAAAGATGACTGATAGAAGCAGGGAGGGTAATTTACCCAACGTTAAGTACCCCTTGCTGAATGAACACTTCGGGGTCCTAAACTTGCAAATCCGTATTTTGTGGATCATCAATGATAATAAATGCTAGACACCCTTCAGCTCTGCAGAGGGTAAGCTGAAAAGACAGTCCGTGTTCTCTGAAATCACATTTGACAATCGTCTGTCATTCACACAGATAGTGCTTAAGGTAATAATCATGCATATACCCAGCTGAAATAAGACAGGTCCGAGTTGGACAAGTAATTGTCCAATAATTGTACAGGAGGCATCGTGAATGGTTTCCACCATTGCAGTGGCTGGCGGGTGACCACACCTGGAGGTGAGCCCGGGAATCTCTTTTGGAAGCCCCAGTGTGGCCTGGGCTTTGCAGTTAGCAGCCTGGATAGAAAAGCTTGCTCTGCTGCTCCCCATCACTGACCTAAGCAAATGACTTCTTGACTCTGAGTTTAGCTTCCTTCTTTATGTTTTTTATTTATTTTTTATTTTGCGAGATGGAGTCTTGCTCTTGTCACCCAGGCTGGAGTGCAATGACACGATCTTGGCTCACTGCAACCTCTACTTCCGGGGTTCAAGCAATTCTCATGCCTCGGCTTCCTGAGTAGCTGGGATTATGGGTGCCTGCCACAACTCATGGCCACTTTGTATTTTCAGTAGAGATGAGGTTTCACCATATTGGGCATGCTGGTCTGAAGTCCTGACCTTGTGATCTGCCTACCTCAGCCTCCCAAAGTGCTGGGATTACAGCATGAGCCACCATGCCTGGCCAGCTTCCTTCTTTAAAAAGTGAAGGTAGAATCTCTCCACGTTAGGGAGTTGTGAAAATGAGAGACAGCACAGGTGAGTTGTCTGGCTTTCTGCAGGCCATGACCTTAAGTGGCTGTTGTTTCTGGGATTTTGTGGGGCTACAGAAGCTATGATCTTCAGAGTTATGTTGTTTGGTTTAGATAATTCATGTGTTTATTTTATATTTGGCTTAAAAGAAATTAGTCCTTACAGTTTTCCTGAGATGTCAACCCCTTACACTCGTCCCTGGGTATCTGTAAGGACTTTATACATACACTTTTCTGTCTCTCTCTTCTGTCTGGGGGTGGTCCAAAGAGCTAATGCAGGGTGATCCTCTGTGCTTCACCCAACTTAAAACAGTCCACAGGAACTAAGGGCATTGCTTGAAAACTGCAGGCTTCTGGCAGCCTGCAGAACCGGGACAAAGTTACACTCAAAGCATATTGTCTACCACCTAAAGAATGGGAGTGGAAGCTGGGAGAGTTTCTTCAGTAAATGAGAACGTTCGCGAGCACCTGTGTAACCGGAGCTACCGCCCACTCAGAATGAATGAATGACAGTCCTTCCTGCAAGGTCAGGCGCAAGGCTAATGTGCCCTTTCCTGCCCTCTACTTATGTGCTTTTATAAATGGGATTATTTTCTTAATTTCCGCTGTACCATTTACTGATAGTATAGGGAAAGACCTACTAATCTTTGTCTGTGATTTTCTATCCAGACACTTTGCTGAATTCCTTTTTTAGGACAGGAAATGCCACTTCTGTTCTTCATAGTAGTAGAAGTCCTAGGCAAAGAAATTAGACAAAAAGAGAGAGAGAAAAATAGAAAATCATCCAAATGGGAAAGGAAGTAGTAAAATTATTTATTTGCAGATGACATAATCTTACATGTAGAAAACTGTAAAGAGCCCCCTGACACACACACAGAAAAAAAACCTGTTATAAAGAAAACATTCAGCAACGTATCTGGATACAAAATTAACACACAAAAATTAGTAGTATATCCATATACTGTCAGAATGAACAATTTAAAAAGGAAGTTCATAAAATATTGCATTTATAATAGTGTCAACGAATAAAATTCTTAGAAATAAGCTAAGGAGGAGAAAGACTATACACTGAAAACTCGACACTTGCTGTAAGATGTTGAAGACATGAATCAGTGGAACGATGCCTGTGCTCATGGACCGAAAGGTGAACTATTGTTGAGATGTCAGTACTGCTAGTGCTGGGTGTTTGAGAAATAGAAAAGTCCACCCTGAAATTTATATGGAATTAGAAGGGATTCCCAATACTCAAAACAATCCTGAAAAATAAGAACAAGGTAGGAGCCTTCCACTTCCTGATTGCAAAACTCTCTACGGAGCTACGATAAGCAAAATTGTGTGGTAAGTGCTGACGTAAACACAGACACGTAGACCAACACAGCAGAATTGAGTCCAGAAATAAACCCTGACATATATTGTCAAATGATTTCTGACAAAGGTGCCAAGAGCATTCAATGGAGAAAGAACAGTCTTTTCAATAAATTATGTTGGAGAAACTGGATATCCACATATAAAATAATAAAGTTGAACCCATACCTTGTACCACCTATAAACAATACTCAACAGATGAAAGACCTAAACATAAGAGCTAAAACTGTGAAATTCTCAGAAGAAAACACAGAGGACAAGCTTTATGATGTTGGATTTGACAGTGATCTTGGATCTGATACTGAAGTATGAGCAACAAAAGAATAGACCCGTAACTTAGACTTCATCAGAATTGAAGCTCGTGTGCATCAAAGGGTACTTTCAACTGAATGAAAAGGATGGAATTGGAATAGATATTTTCAAGTCATATGTCAATCTGAAAATGGACTGGTATCTACAGTATTTAAAGAACTACAACTCAACAACAAAATAATCTATTTAAAAATGGGCAAAGGACTTGATTAGATATTTCTCCAAAGTTTTACAAATGGCCAATAAGTACATCAACACCATGAATTATTAAGACAGCACAAACCTGAACCACAAGGAAACATCCACGCACATTAGAGTGGTCATTGTAAAACACAACAATGCACAGAATGGGTGTGGGCAGGATTTGGGGAAATTAGAACCCTCATGCATTTCTGGTGAGGATATAAAAAGATGTTTCCATCATGGAAAATGACATGGTGAGTCCTCAAAACATAAACATGGAATTTTCCTTTGCTCAAGCAATTTCACTTCCGAACTATACCCAGAAGAAGTGGAAGCAGGTCTTGGATAATTGTTTGCTCCTGTTCAAGCAGTATTAGTTCCAGCAGCCAAAGGTAGAAGCAGTCCACAGGTACAATGGACATGTGAATGGATGGATAAGCAAAATGGGGCCTAGATGGGCAAAAGAAGAGTATTTAGCCTTAAAAAGGAAAGCAATTCTGATACATACTACAATGTAGATGAACCCTGAAGACATTATACCAAATGAAATCAGCCAGTCACAAAAGGAGAGTGTGACTCCACTCACATGAGGTACTAAAGTAGTCAAATTCATAAAGACAGAAAGGAGAAAAGAGGCTGGAGGGCAGGAGAAATTGGGAGTTAGAAATGGGTGCAGAGTTTCAGATGAGGAAGAGGACACGTTTTGGGGATGATGGCGGCACAATGGCATGAATGTTCTTCACATACCACAGAATTATATGCATGAAATGGTTAAGATGAATGTTTTCCACCTTTTTTCAAAAAAGCAGCCATGTTATATCGAACCCAGGTCAATGTGTGTGTTCAGAAAAGTCCGAAGATCACAGCTTTCACCCCAAGCTAGTCCCTGGGCTGGTTGCAAGCCAGGCAAAGTGTGGAAGAAGTGCCTCAGGACAGGACATCTGCAATCTCTACCTTCTGGGTTTAGGCAATTCTCCAACCTCAGTCTCCTGAGTAGCTGTGATTACAGGCACGCACCACCATACCTGGAGAATTTTTTTCAGAGTAACTCTTTAGCCACAATGGTATTACTAAACAGCAGGAGGAAAACTGGAAATTTGACAATGGGTCAAAGAAGAAATCACAAGATAAATTAAAAAGAGTTACTTAGGGATCAATTAAATGAAAACACAACATGCCAAAACTTACAGATGGTTGCAAAGGCTGTCCTTTGAGGACAATTAGTAGCCTACATTTCGAAAGAAGAAAGAGCACAGATAAATAACCTAACTTTATACCACAAAGTACAAGAAGAAAGCTAGCAGACAGAAGTAATACAGAGTAAAAAAAAAAATCATTAAAATAAATGTTAAAAAGAGTATCAACAACACGTAAGTCAGTTGGTTGAAAAGATCAAAATGTTGACAAACCTTTAGTGACCCAAAGCAAAAAGAAGACATAAACAACTGACATTGGAAAGGAAAGCAGGGACATCACTGCAGACCACACAGACAGGAAGGACTGTTAGACAAAACTGAACGATAGTAACCAATAAGCTGGCTAGCCCAGGTGAAATGGACAAATTTATATAACAATGCAAATAATCTAAACTGACTGAAGATGAGATGGAAAATGTAAACAGATCTATTAAGTTAAAAGATTGAATCTATAATGATTAAAAAAAAATCCTCAGGAAGAAATATCCAGAACCAGATACTTTCACTGGTAAATTCCACCAAACATGTAAAGATGAATTAACACAAATCCACAAACCCTTCCAAGAAATAGAATCAGAGGGAACAATTCCCAACACTTCCTTGAGGTCAGTGTTACCCTGATAGCTGAACAAGATAAAAAAGATCATAGAAAAGAAAATCGGAAACCAGATCCCTTATCAAGGTAGATGCTAAAATCCTCCACAGAAAACCAGCAAACCTAATCCAACCATGTATTAAAAGGTGTAGACCAGTGATTAGGTGGGACTTATTCCAGGAATGTAAAAGTGGTTCAGTTTAAGAAAATCAGTTAACATTACCTGCACATCTTGATTGACATGCGAAAGGCGTCGGACAAAATCTCATAATTATCCATGATAAAAACTCTCATAAAATTAGGAATGGAAGGAAAATTTCTCAGTATGATAAATGGCATTTATGAAGAGCCACAGCCAAGACCTTTAGTTTTTCGTCCAATGTTGTGCAATAATAGAGGGACTAAATCTCCAAGAAGACACAACAATCCTCAGTGTATATGCAGCTGACAACAGCATGTCAAAATGCATAAGACAGAGACTGATACAGCTGCCAGGAGGATGAGGTGAGCCCATCGCTAATGTTGGAGATGTCCAGTGTCCACTCTCAGTGACTGACAGGTCCGGTGTCCACTCTCGGTGACTGACAGGTCCGGTGTCCACTCTCGGTGACTGACAGGTCCGGTGTCCACTCTGGGTGACTGACAGGTCCACTGTCCACTCTGGGTGACTGACAGGTCCGGTGTCCACTCTGGGTGACTGACAGGTCCAGTGTCCACTCTGGGTGACTGACAGGTCCAGTGTCCACTCTCGGTGACTGACAGGTCCGGTGTCCACTCTCAGTGACTGACAGGTCCGGTGTCCACTCTGGGTGACTGACAGTCCAGTGTCCACTCTCGGTGACTGACAGGTCCGGTGTCCACTCTCGGTGACTGACAGGTCCACTGTCCACTCTCGGTGACTGACAGGTCCGGTGTCCACTCTCGGTGACTGACAGTCCACTGTCCACTCTCGGTGACTGACAGGTCCAGTGTCCACTCTCGGTGACTGACACTTCCAGTGTCCACTCTCAGTGACTGACAGGTCCACTGTCCACTCTCGGTGACTGACAGGTCTGGTGTCCACTCTCGGTGACTGACAGGTCCGGTGTCCACTCTCGGTGACTGACAGGTCCGGTGTCCACTCTCGGTGACTGACAGGTCCACTGTCCACTCTCGGTGACTGACAGGTGCAGTGTCCACTCTCGGTGACTGACAGGTCCGGTGTCCACTCTCGGTGACTGACAGGTCCGGTGTCCACCCTCGGTGACTGACAGGTCCACTGTCCACCTCGGTGACTGACAGGTCCACTGTCCACCTCGGTGACTGACAGGTCCGGTGTCCACCCTCGGTGACTGACAGGTCCACTGTCCACCCTCGGTGACTGACAGGTCCGGTGTCCACTCTGGGTGACTGACAGTCCAGTGTCCACTCTCAGTTACTGACAGGTCCAGTGTCCACTCTCGGTGACTGACAGGTCCAGTGTCCACTCTCGGTGACTGACAGGTCCAGCTGGCAGAAATTCAGCAAGGACAGGGTGGAACTGAGTGAGACCTTCAATCACCTGAACATAACTGACGTCTCTGGGCTGCTCCATCCAGCAGCAGCAGAACACACATTCTTCCCAAGCTCACACCGAACATTCACGAAGATAGATCACATTCTGGGCCAAAAATATAGACACAGATCTCACCCCTTTCATGAAAGTTACCTCAATATATATCACAGACCTAAATGGAAAACCCAGAACTCTAGAATTTAGCATCAGAGAATGCAACTGACCTTGAGCCTGGTGATGACTTTTTAGAGACAACAGCAAAGGCAGCCTAGGAAAGGAAAAGAGTGTCTGACTGGACTTCATTAAAATTTAAGGCTTCTGCTCTCTGAAACAGTTAACAGAATGAAATGACAAATGACAACATCTTTGCAAAGCATATACCCAGTAACGGACTGGTATCCAAAATGTACAAAGAACTCTTAAGAAGCAACGAGAAGAAAACACACATGGAGACAGGAAAAGATTCGAGGTTTCTAGGGACTTGTGGGGAGGGAATGGGAGTGAATGAATGATGATAGAGGCTCTCTTTGGAAATGCGGTCGTGCAGCGTTTCGAACGTATTTAATGACACATAATTACACACTTGAAATGAGTGAAATGGTAAATTTCATGTCATCTGTATTTTACCAGAATAAAAAATATTTACAAAAAATGAAATTAAATGCACATACCTTTTCAGTCATTTAATTAACTTGGAATTCATCCCCTAGAAGCACCCATATGCTCACAATTGTAGGAGAGCCGCTTCCTGCAGCAGGGTTTGCAGGAATGGAAGATGGGAAATGACCGTAAGTGTCCATCTGTGAGAAAATGACCACTTTTCTGTGCATCGGTACAGGCAGCACCGTGAGACCAAGCCCTGCGTGCAGCACGGACTGATCTCAGAGATAGTGTGTCTCATTTTTAAAAAGCAAGATGCAGAAGAGCCCCAGCTGTCTTGTGTGTTGTGAGGTCAGCACAGGGCCCAGGTCGGGGCTGAAATGTCACCCTGATGTCCCCGCCCACCAGTCTCTGTGCTGACTGGTGGGTCCTGAGCCCCTGGACCCGGCCAGGTATTTGATGTTGCCCCTTGTGGGGGATGTTTGCCTGTGTCTGTTTATGTAGACATAGACCATCTCTGAAAAGGAAAACAGCAGAAAGCTGGTAGCAAAGGTGTCTGCACAGACAGGTGCACCGTTTCTCAGTCATGAGGACCTGGAATTGTGCTGTTATTCAGCATGTGTGCGTGTTGTGTATATTCAGTGTTGACTTAACAGTTAAAATGTAAAACTTGACACTTAGAACAAAAACAAATTGGTGTTCACCACTGAGTTCTGGAGGAATCCACGAGTCTAAAGATCATCCTCCAGGCTCTGCAGATGTGACTGCCTGCCATTCACTTGTACACTCAGCCTTGACTGTGGAGAATTACAAAGGCCAGAATTTTGATACATCTTTGAAGAAAAATCAGGAAGGAATAAACAGTGGTGAGGATGGACTTCTCATAAACATTTTTCCTACCAAGTACCATGATGCCTCCTCAGGCCGTCTGACAATAGCCCAAAGTCGGGGGTGGATTCAGGCGTCACAGTGGCAGGCTCTGTCCCGGGGTACCTGAAATCCTGCACGAACCCAGCAGTCACTGAAAGACAAAAGAGGGCTTCAGTCAGAGACCAGAAATGTCAGATTTTAAATATCAGATGTAGGAAGGGTGAATTATGTCTTGGAATGGGAGAAGGAAGCAAGGACCTAGTTCAGCTGGCACTAAAACTGAGCCTTGGTAACTGACCATCCCCTATCAACAGTAACATCCAAGACCAAGGGCTCAGACCTGCCTCACTGTCAAAACCACCATAGGGAGCCTTTCCACACAGAATGATCACACTTCACTATTGGCTATCAGATTTTTTAAATTAGAATATTTCATAAAATTCTATTAAACTGTATGTAAGAAACACACATTTATTTGCATTTGAATTCATAGCGACACACGCTTTTCAGTTACCATTTTAATTGAGTTACCGTTGACTTCATAGATATGTGAAATACTTTTGGTAACTGACCCTTACAAAGTCGAGGTTTTCTTTGCATCGGGAAGGCCGACTTCGCAGGACGGCCCGTCAAAGTGATTTCGCCGTTGCCCTCTTCACCGTGGACGTGCAGATTCTGTAGCAGTAGTGAGATGAAAGGGTACACAATACTTTTTTTAAACTCCATTACAGCAGTTACACTCTAGAGCTGTGTTCTGCTGTGATAAGAGCATTTGGGATTTCTCCATCCGAGAAACACCACTGTAACATGTTGGGAGACTCGGTCTTGCTTCCCTCTGGCTGTCCTCTGGCTTCTGGCATCACTCTTGCGTCACCACCTCTCACGTGTGCCTTAGATTGACGGTCTTGGTGGAGAATTTGGGCAGCTCATGGTCTGGTGTGAGGTGGGCTCCTCCGCCAGGGGCTACTGTGGGGCCCCCTCCCCTCCTCCGAGTCCGCCTCCCACCCCTGAGATGGAGGACCACTTGTCTCTGTTTTCTGAATTTTTGTGGAAGTTTTATCTGTTCCTTGCGATTGATACACACAGGGCTGAAACTGTTAGCAACCTGCATTCTCTGAATTTCCCTGGGTGAATCCTAAACCTTTTGAAGAAAAATACTAAGTATTTCCTCTTACAGCTCCTGTGGGCTCCACCTGGGAAGGTGCGGGCCGCCCGCGGAGAGGTTGCCCTGCCCGGCAGCTGTAAGCAGCTTACGTGTTTTTGAATGATTGGTGGGACTTCTGGAACCACTTCATGGTGACGGTTTCCGCAGGCACACTTTTGTACAGGAGCGTTTTTTTCGGAAAGTGACTCCATAGAACTGTATTTAGTAAGAAAGACTGTGAGAGGAGCACAGCTCCCTGAGGAAAGTCAGGAAATAACTTGGGATAATTCCGAGCCCTCGAGAAACTCGGTGGCTTTTAAAACAGAACCGTGTCAGTACAGCAGCTCTTCAGTGGCGGCCCTCAGACGGTCGCCGCTTTTCATTCCTTCGCAACTCCTGAAGGATTGTGCTTGAACCTTCGACTTCTCCAGGTCGAGGCAACAACACGAAACAACGGTTGGTGTTTAAGGTGTCAGACGTGTGGGTTCGTCGGTTCAGTTTTACGTCCCGGCTTTATTTTCAAAAGCATGTTTGTATCTGA
Source organism: Saguinus midas (assembly GCA_021498475.1). Lineage (NCBI taxonomy): Eukaryota > Metazoa > Chordata > Mammalia > Primates > Cebidae > Saguinus > Saguinus midas. The sequence goes on along the minus strand of CM038405.1, from coordinate 16,407,516 downwards.
CTTCTCCAGCAGAGCTCCCCCTGTCCAGGTCTAGTGCGGCCTGGTTGTCAGTGACCTTCGTTTCTGGGCATCCAGCGTATGCCGCTTAGCAAAATGGCAGCCCTGTTCACGCCTTTCATCCTGCGAAAGGCTGTTCCTGGCTTTGAAGTTCCGGCCTCCCAGGAGGCCCAGGAGCAGGGCTGGTTTCTCACCTCACGGGGGAACGGTCGGTCCCCTGCCGACGTGGAAGGGCAGCCCTCATGTTACCAAATGGGAACTGTGGCTGTAAATAAACCCTGCCACACATTATATTAACTTGCCACTCCCAAAATGAAAATTGAGTGGCTCATATTAATATTTAATATAATTTTACCTTTTTGATTGTGTGGACTCATGGGCTAGAAGCGCAGCAATGGGAAAGCCAGCGACACAGGGTCATCCATTTCTGTGGCTTAGACATGTCGAGTTAAACCTTCCAAGCATTCTGACCTTCAGCTCCATGGAGTTCTGTCTCCATTGACACCCGCTGCAGCCAGAGTCACGGAGGAGGAGGCTGCTCGGGGCGGAAAACCTTCTGTGCCCAAATCAAAGCTGTATTTCTTGTGCTCCACAGGAAGTTGTGGGTGCCCAGAAAGGTGGAGCCACACCCTGCAGAGAGGGTGAGGGCTGCCCAGCACCCCGTGCCCACACAGAGCTTTCCTGACAGCGGGCCTGATGTGTGCATGTCTTCCTGCCCCTGCCACCCGTGTAGCCAGTGTGCATGAAGGGCCTTCCCTGTGCCCAACCTGAGGCTAGGACTTTGGAAATGCAGCAAGAGTGAAAACATTCTTAAAAAGTATGTAATCTCAAGACAGAGCAGAAGCTAATGAAGTTTAGAAAAAGAGATGGGGGAAAGGGAGCCAGGAAGGCCAGCAGTGAGGAAGAATGTGGTCCACCCAGGCAGTGGAACACCCACTCGCAGCCGTACGGAGGAAGGAGTCACCAGACACCCTGCAGGGAGGGTCTGGCGGAATGCGCCATGTGGAGGAAGGAAGCACCGAAGGGCAGTGAGCACGTGATTCCATGAATGGGGAGCATCTAGAACAGGCAGGGCTGCAGGGCCACTAGGACTTCCGGAGCTGTCGGGAGCTGGGCAGAGAAATGGGGCTTCTTTCTGGGGTGATGAGAATGTTCTGGGATTTGATAGCTGTGAAGGCTGCACGATTTTGCTACTATACTAAAACCCACTGACTTGTACACTTTAGAATGTAAATTTTATGGTCTGTGAGTCCTGTTTAGGTGGTTCTAGGGTTTGGTGAGGGCTGCCAGACTTTGCCAGGCTTACACTGCCCCCAGTGTCACTGTGAAAACACAGCTTTCTCCATTTGTAAAAGAAGGAGCCCACGAGGGAGTGCTGAGCTCCACTGTGGGGCTCTGCGGAGTCTCCACGCAGCCGTGGGGCTCCAGGACCACAGTGAAGAGGAAGATGGAAGCCACCTGGTGGACGCTGGCCTCAAGTCTTGGGTTGAAGCTACCCTGGCCTTGTATGATGAGATAGTAAGGTTTTCTACTGTGAGGAAGGAAGGAGACTGGAAGGAGGGTCCCTGCGATTACGTTTAGTCATTGGCGAGCAGCACCCTGGGTGGGGCTGTGCCCTGCATTTCCTGAAGATGTCCTGGGTGGGCCCATGCCCCTGTGTTCCCTGCTGACATCCTGGGTGGGCTGTGTCCTGCGTTCCTTTCTGATGTTCTGGGTGGGGCTGTGCCCTGCATTCCCTGCTGATGTTCTGGGTGGGGCTGTTCCCTGCGTTCCCTGCTGACGTCCTGGGTGGGGCTGTGTCCTGCATTCCCTCCTGATGTCCTGTCTGCAGGTGCCTCAGAATGTGGCTGGATTTGGAAACAGCTTCTGCAGACGAAGCTGGTTAGGAAGAGGCCGCACTGGAGAGGGTTGGGCCCAGCTCAGCAGGACTGTGCCCTTCTCAGGAGGGGGGTTTGGATGCAGACATGCACACAGGATTCTGTGCAGGGAGGCCAGCAGAGATTGGGGTGAGGCCGAGGAATGCCGAACGCTGCCAGCAGCCACCAGAAGCCAGGGAGGCCTGGGACAGAGTCTCCCTCTAAGGCTGGGAAGATCCAGCACAGCCCACACCTTGATCTCAGCCTCCTGCCCGCAGTGGGCATCAGTTTCTCTCGTTGACCCAGTTTATGCTTCGTTAGAGCAACTGGAGGAAGCACATGCAGGTACTTTATGTACAGTTCAGAATCATTTTCCAGAGTTACTCTGCGCTGCTGAAGTTTTCCAGTGTAATGTTTTTAACTTGGAGATTTTTCTGGTCCCTGAACAAGAACAACATTTCCCTGATCACGTCCTTCACCAGAGGGACATGCCAGAGAAATTAACATGACCTTTGCGTGAGTTAATGAATGAGCAAACACCTGAGTCAGGCAGGTGAGCAAGGGACCTGCCAACCCAGACAGCAGCTGGGACGGGTGGAGCCTGGAGGGCGGCGTGGAGATCCGGCAGCTGCTCGCTCCATTCCCAGATGAACAGGGGTGTCAGGGAGCAGGTGACTTTCCTCAACATCAAACCTTCTGATTGAGGGACACACTTGTGTAAACACAAAAATGTTCTAGGGTCTCTAGTTTCAATAATTCACGCAGGGATGTCATTTGCTCCGTCAGGGTGACTAAATGCTGTATTCACCTTGATTAAACCACAGGAATGTGTCATCCCAGCACCCTCGTCTTCTTTCAGTGTCCGACACCTGAATCGCTGTAATCTGCATCCGAGATTTAGGACGTTCACACCAAGCCGCAAATAAGCCACACGGTGGTGGCTGCAGCCTCATCCACACTGGCAGGTTTAGTATGAGGGTTCGCCTCATGAGCCCCTGCATCTGTGAGTGCATTTTGCTTCAAAGCTCCGTTGATGCTGTGGGGATGCCTGCATCGAGTGGCAGTAGCTTTTCAATGGCTACCTAACTGAGTGCTGAGTGCAGTAGCTTTCACTGGTTACCTAACTGAGTGCGAGTGCAGTAACTTTTCACCGGCATACTAACTGAGTGCCGACTGCAGTAGCTTTTCACCGCATACCTAACTGAGTGCTGAGTGCAGCAGCTTTTCACCGGCATACTAACTGAGTGCGAGTGCAGTAACTTCTCACCGGCATACCTAACTGAGTGCCGACTGCAGTAGCTTTTCACCGGCATACCTAACTGAGTGCTGAGTGCAGCAGCTTTTCACCGGCATACCTAACTGAGTGCCGAGTGCAGTAACTTCTCACCGGCATACCTAACTGAGTGCCGACTGCAGTAGCTTTTCACCGGCACACCTAACTGGGTGCCGAGTGTAGTAGCTTTTCACCAGCATACCTAACTGAGTGCCGAGTGTAGTAGCTTTTCACCGCATACCTAACTGAGTGCAGTGTAGTAGCTTTTCACCGGCATACCTAACTGGGTGCCGAGTGCAGTAACTTTTCACCGGCATACTAACTGAGTGCCGAGTGTAGTAGCCACCGGCATACCTAACTGGGTGCCGAGTGTAGTAGCTTTTCACCGGCATACCTAACTGGGTGCCGAGTGCAGTAGCTTTTCACCGGCATACCTAACTGAGTGCCGAGTGTAGTAGCTTTTCACCGGCATACCTAACTGAGTGCCGAGTGTAGTAGCTTTTCACCGGCATACCTAACTGGGTGCTGAGTGTAGTAGCTTTTCACGGCATACCTAACTGAATGCCGACTGCAGTAGCTTTTCACCGGCACACCTAACTGGGTGCCGAGTGTAGTAGCTTTTCACCGGCATACCTAACTGAGTGCAGTGTAGTAGCTTTTCACGGCATACCTAACTGGGTGCGAGTGCAGTAGCTTTTCACGGCATACCTAACTGAGTGCCGAGTGTAGTAGCTTTCACGGCATACCTAACTGGGTGCCGAGTGTAGTAGCTTTTCACCGGCATACCTAACTGGGTGCAGTGCAGTAGCTTTTCACGGCATACCTAACTGAGTGCCGAGTGCAGCAGCTTTTCACCGGCATACCTAACTGAGTGCTGAGTGCAGTAGCTTTTCACCGGCATACCTAACTGAGTGCTGAGAAAATAAAGTGTGTATTTAATTATGGTTTTCTTCCCATGTGGAATGCCTCATTACGAGGGTAACCAAATAGCGTTATTGATTTTGTGTGTGCGTGTGAAAGCGTGCGTGTCGGGCGGAAGAGTGTGCTCTGATGTCTAACTGATCCATTGTCAGCAATCAGCTCCACATCTCTCCCTTCTTGGGGCCTCCAGTATGTTCCACCAACAGCTCCAGTGTGGTCTTCCTGAGAGGCCGAGTTAATGATGCCCCTTCACCACTTAGGAGGGTTCAGTGGGTCCCCGTAGATTTCAGGATTAAGTCAAAACTCTCAACATGTTTTTTTTCTCACCTGTAAGATGGGAATCGATATAGCATCTGCTTTATGGGGGTTTTAGGAGATTTAGGTGATGGATCAGTGCAAGCTCAGTGGCAAACAGTGAGCTCCCCTGCTGCTCATTGAAGCAGAACAGAGACCTGGAGGGATTAGCAGCCTCCGAGGCCGAGGGCTGGAGGGCCGAGCTCAGCTGGGATCTTGTACTCACTGCCTCCGTGCAGTGCCCCAGCTGAGGCTGCCAATGGCCACTCCCCAGTCTCCTCCATGGTCACGGTATCTACTGCCACCCCAGTGAACTGCTGAGTTCTGAGCTAAGCTCTCTGGAATCATTACCACTGCCTTTGCCACAGTGTGTGCTGGTAAAATGAATTCCCTGAAACCTGAGACTGACCTCCTCTGACTCAAATCCCAGATCAGAGGCTCATGCAGGTGGTGGGACAGAAGCCACGTGTGGAAACCTCCTGGCAGGAATCTAGGAAATGGGTGTGCCTGTCCGCCCACCCACCCACCCACCCATCCTCTGTCTTTCCAGCGCTGCACCCTGGGAGAGATTGGGGTGGGTGTGGAGGCAGCCGACACGGAGCCAACAGAGCATTCGTTGTGGGAATACAGACGAGTTAGGAGTCTCTCTCAGTCACTGATTTCAACGAGCTTGTCTTCTCCCAGGGAAGGAGGCTTATAGGATGTCCACTGGCAACCAGCCTGCTGTGATGGATGAGAACACACGCTGCAGCCAAGTCACAGAGGAGGCTGAGTGGAAACCTCTGTGCCCAAATCAAAGCTGTATTTCTTGTGCTCCACAGGAAGTTGTGGGTGCCCAGAGGTGGGAGCCACACCTGCAGAGAGATGAGGCTGCCCAGGGGTGCCCACAGAGCTTTCCTGACAGGCCCAGTGTGTGCATGCCATTGCCTGCCACCGGAAGTGCAGCCAGTGTGAGTGAAGGGCCTGCTGTGCCCAACCTGAGGGAGACTTTGGAATGCAGGGGTGAAACATTCTTAAAAGTATGTAATCTCAAGACAGAGCAGAAGCTAATGAAGTTTAGAAAAAGAGATGGGGGAAAGGGAGCCAGGAAGGCCAGCAGTGAGGAAGAATGTGGTCCACCCAGGCAGTGGAACACCCACTCGCAGCCGTACGGAGGAAGGAGTCACCAGACACCCTGCAGGGAGGGTCTGGCGGAATGCGCCATGTGGAGGAAGGAAGCACCGAAGGGCAGTGAGCACGTGATTCCATGAATGGGGAGCATCTAGAACAGGCAGGGCTGCAGGGCCACTAGGACTTCCGGAGCTGTCGGGAGCTGGGCAGAGAAATGGGGCTTCTTTCTGGGGTGATGAGAATGTTCTGGGATTTGATAGCTGTGAAGGCTGCACGATTTTGCTACTATACTAAAACCCACTGACTTGTACACTTTAGAATGTAAATTTTATGGTCTGTGAGTCCTGTTTAGGTGGTTCTAGGGTTTGGTGAGGGCTGCCAGACTTTGCCAGGCTTACACTGCCCCCAGTGTCACTGTGAAAACACAGCTTTCTCCATTTGTAAAAGAAGGAGCCCACGAGGGAGTGCTGAGCTCCACTGTGGGGCTCTGCGGAGTCTCCACGCAGCCGTGGGGCTCCAGGACCACAGTGAAGAGGAAGATGGAAGCCACCTGGTGGACGCTGGCCTCAAGTCTTGGGTTGAAGCTGCCCTGGCCTTGTATGATGAGATAGTAAGGTTTTCTACTGTGAGGAAGGAAGGAGACTGGAAGGAGGGTCCCTGCGATTACGTTTAGTCATTGGCGAGCAGCACCCTGGGTGGGGCTGTGCCCTGCATTTCCTGAAGATGTCCTGGGTGGGCCCATGCCCCTGTGTTCCCTGCTGACATCCTGGGTGGGCTGTGTCCTGCGTTCCTTTCTGATGTTCTGGGTGGGGCTGTGCCCTGCATTCCTGCTGATGTTCTGGGTGGGGCTGTTCCTGCGTTCCTGCTGACGTCCTGGGTGGGCTGTGTCCTGCATTCCTCCTGATGTCCTGTCTGCAGGTGCCTCAGAATGTGGCTGGATTTGGAAACAGCTTCTGCAGACGAAGCTGGTTAGGAAGAGGCCGCACTGGAGGGTTGGGCCCAGCTCAGCAGGACTGTGCCCTTCTCAGGAGGGGTTTGGATGCAGACATGCACACAGGATTCTGTGCAGGGAGGCCAGCAGAGATTGGGGTGAGGCCGAGGAATGCCGAACGCTGCCAGCAGCCACCAGAAGCCAGGAGGCCTGGGACAGAGTCTCCCTCTAAGGCTGGGAAGATCCAGCACAGCCCACACCTTGATCTCAGCCTCCTGCCGCAGTGGGCATCAGTTTCTCTCGTTGACCCAGTTTATGCTTCGTTAGAGCAACTGGAGGAAGCATGCAGGTACTTTATGTACAGTTCAGAATCATTTTCCAGAGTTACTCTGCGCTGCTGAAGTTTTCCAGTGTAATGTTTTTAACTTGGAGATTTTTCTGGTCCCTGAACAAGAACAACATTTCCCTGATCACGTCCTTCACCAGAGGGACATGCCAGAGAAATTAACATGACCTTTGCGTGAGTTAATGAATGAGCAAACGCCTGAGTCAGGCAGGTGAGCAAGGGACCTGCCAACCCAGACAGCAGCTGGGACGGGTGGAGCCTGGAGGGCGGCGTGGAGATCTGGCAGCTGCTCGCTCCATTCCCAGATGAACAGGGGTGTCAGGGAGCAGGTGACTTTCCTCAACATCAAACCTCCTGATTGAGGGACACACTTGTGTAAACACAAAAATGTTCTAGGGTCTCTAGTTTCAATAATTCATGCAGGGATGTCATTTGCTCCGTCAGGGTGACTAAATGCCGTATTCACCTTGATTAAACCACAGGAATGTGTCATCCCAGCACCCTCGTCTTCTTTCAGTGTCCGACACCTGAATCGCTGTAATCTGCATCCAAGATTTAGGACGTTCACACCAAGCTGCAAATAAGCCACATGGTGGCGGCTGCAGCCTTATCCACACTGGCAGGTTTAGTATGAGGGTTCGCCTGAGCCCCCACATCTGTGAGTGCATTTTGCTTCAAAGCTCCGTTGATGCTGTGGGGATGCCTGCATCAAGTGGCAGTAGCTTTTCAATGGCTACCTAACTGAGTGCTGAGGGCAGTAACTTTTCACTGGCACACCTAACTGAGTGCTGAGTGCAGCAACTTCTCACCGGCATACCTAACTGAGTGCTGAGGGCAGTAACTTTTCACCGGCATACCTAACTGAGTGCCGAGTGCAGTAACTTTTCACCGGCATACCTAACTGAGTGCCGAGTGCAGTAACTTCTCACCGGCATACCTAACTGAGTGCCGACTGCAGTAGCTTTTCACCGGCATACCTAACTGAGTGCTGAGTGCAGCAGCTTTTCACCAGCATACCTGAGTGCTGAGTGCAGCAGCTTTTCACCGGCATACCTAACTGAACCTAACTGAGTGCCGACTGCAGTAACTTTTCACCGGCATACCTAACTGAGTGCCGAGTGTAGTAGCTTTTCACCGGCATACCTAACTGAGTGCCGAGTGTAGTAGCCACCGGCATACCTAACTGGGTGCCGAGTGCAGTAACTTTTCACCGGCATACCTAACTGAGTGCCGAGTGCAGCAGCTTCTCACCGGCACACCTAACTGAGTGCCGAGTGCAGTAGCTTTTCACCGGCATACCTAACTGAGTGCCGAGTGCAGTAGCTTTTCACCGGCATACCTAACTGGGTGCCGAGTGCAGTAGCTTTTCACCGGCATACCTAACTGGGTGCCGAGTGCAGTACCTTTTCACCGGCATACCTAACTGAGTGCCGAGTGCAGCAGCTTTTCACCGGCATACCTAACTGAGTGCCGAGTGCAGCAGCTTTTCACCGGCATACCTAACTGAGTGCTGAGTGCAGTAGCTTTTCACCGGCATACCTAACTGAGTGCTGAGAAAATAAAGTGTGTATTTAATTATGGTTTTCTTCCCATGTGGAATGCCTCATTACGAGGGTAACCAAATAGCGTTATTGATTTTGTGTGTGCGTGTGAAAGCGTGCGTGTCGGGCGGAAGAGTGTGCTCTGATGTCTAACTGATCCATTGTCAGCAATCAGCTCCACATCTCTCCCTTCTTGGGGCCTCCAGTATGTTCCACCAACAGCTCCAGTGTGGTCTTCCTGAGAGGCCGAGTTAATGATGCCCCTTCACCACTTAGGAGGGTTCAGTGGGTCCCCGTAGATTTCAGGATTAAGTCAAAACTCTCAACATGTTTTTTTTCTCACCTGTAAGATGGGAATCGATATAGCATCTGCTTTATGGGGGTTTTAGGAGATTTAGGTGATGGATCAGTGCAAGCTCAGTGGCGAACAGTGAGCTCCCCTGCTGCTCATTGAAGCAGAACAGAGACCTGGAGGGATTAGCAGCCTCTGAGGCCGAGGGCTGGAGGGCCGAGCTCAGCTGGGATCTTGTACTCACTGCCTCCGTGCAGTGCCCCAGCTGAGGCTGCCAATGGCCACTCCCCAGTCTCCTCCATGGTCACGGTATCTACTGCCACCCCAGTGAACTGCTGAGTTCTGAGCTAAGCTCTCTGGAATCATTACCACTGCCTTTGCCACAGTGTGTGCTGGTAAAATGAATTCCCTGAAACCTGAGACTGACCTCCTCTGACTCAAATCCCAGATCAGAGGCTCATGCAGGTGGTGGGACAGAAGCCACGTGTGGAAACCTCCTGGCAGGAATCTAGGAAATGGGTGTGCCTGTCTGCACCACCCACCCACCCATCCTCTGTCTTTCCAGCGCTGCACCCTGGGAGAGATTGGGGTGGGTGTGGAGGCAGCCGACACGGAGCCAACAGAGCATTCGTTGTGGGAATACAGACGAGTTAGGAGTCTCTCTCAGTCACTGATTTCAACGAGCTTGTCTTCTCCCAGGGAAGGAGGCTTATAGGATGTCCACTGGCAACCAGCGTCTGCTGTGATGAGATGAGAACAGGGCCTGGAGAGTGGGTGGGAGGCTCCTCTCAGCTCAGGGAAAGGCTCTGTGAGGAGGGCACATTGGAGGAAACGTCAGAATAATGGGATGAGGCCAGACTTCAGCAGCTTTGGGGACAGTTTCCAGTCAGGTAGGTGTCACGCTAAGGGGCCAGAGATTGGAGAGAAATGTAGATCACATGCTAACAACGGCAGGGTCCGGCTGCTGGAGCACGGTGGTCAGCGTGGAAAACCACGGAAGACGAAGCTGGAGGGAAGAGATCAGACGATGAGTGACCCAGGGCCTTGGAGAACGTACCAGGACTTCATTTTGACCCAGAGTGGGCTGTCAAGTTACTGAAGGTGCCAAATGCTGGCGGAGTAACTGGGGGTGGGGAGAACAGGGCAGGAGATGAAAGATGGGTGCACGTGAAGAGGAAGGTGTTTTGTAGTGGGCCCAGGGAGCTAAGAAACTCGGGGGTGGTTGGGCATGGAGGTGCAGAGCCCATGACAGTGAGGTGAGGAAGGAAGAGGAGCACCGAATGTGCAGAGCCCATGACAGTGAGGTGAGGAAGAGGAGCACCGGAGGTGCAGAGCCCATGACAGTGAGGTGAGGAAGAGGAGCACTGGAGGTGCAGAGCCCATGACAGTGAGGTGAGGAAGAGGAGCACTGGAGGTGCAGAGCCCATGACAGTGAGGTGAGGTGAGGAAGAGGAGCACTGGAGGTGCAGAGCCCATGACAGTGAGGTGAGGAAGAGGAGCACCGAATGTGCAGAGCCCATGACAGTGAGGTGAGGAAGAGGAGCACTGGAGGTGCAGAGCCCATGACAGTGAGGTGAGGAAGGAAGAGGAGCACCGAAGGTGCAGAGCCCATGACAGTGAGGTGAGGAAGAGGAGCACTGAAGGTGCAGAGCCCATGACAGTGAGGTGAGGAAGAGGAGCACTGGAGGTGCAGAGCCCATGACAGTGAGGTGAGGAAGAGGAGCACTGGAGGTGCAGAGCCCATGACAGTGAGGTGAGGAAGAGGAGCACCGAATGTGCAGAGCCCATGACAGTGAGGTGAGGAAGAGGAGCACCGGAGGTGCAGAGCCCATGACAGTGAGGTGAGGAAGAGGAGCACTGGAGGTGCAGAGCCCATGACAGTGAGGTGAGGAAGGAAGAGGAGCACTGGAGGTGCAGAGCCCATGACAGTGAGGTGAGGAAGAGGAGCACCGAATGTGCAGAGCCCATGACAGTGAGGTGAGGAAGAGGAGCACTGGAGGTGCAGAGCCCATGACAGTGAGGTGAGGAAGAGGAGCACCGAATGTGCAGAGCCCATGACAGTGAGGTGAGGAAGAGGAGCACTGGAGGTGCAGAGCCCATGACAGTGAGGTGAGGAAGAGGAGCACTGGAGGTGCAGAGCCCATGACAGTGAGGTGAGGAAGAGGAGCACTGGAGGTGCAGAGCCCATGACAGTGAGGTGAGGAAGAGGAGCACTGGAGGTGCAGAGCCCATGACAGTGAGGTGAGGAAGAGGAGCACTGGAGGTGCAGAGCCCATGACAGTGAGGTGAGGAAGGAAGAGGAGCACTGGAGGTGCAGAGCCCATGACAGTGAGGTGAGGAAGAGGAGCACTGGAGGTGCAGAGCCCATGACAGTGAGGTGAGGAAGAGGAGCACTGGAGGTGCAGAGCCCATGATAGTGAGGTGAGGAAGAGGAGCACTGGAGGTGCAGAGCCCATGACAGTGAGGTGAGGAAGAGGAGCACTGGAGGTGCAGAGCCCATGACAGTGAGGTGAGGAAGAGGAGCACTGGAGGTGCAGAGCCCATGACAGTGAGGTGAGGAAGAGGAGCACTGGAGGTGCAGAGCCCATGACAGTGAGGTGAGGAAGAGGAGCACTGGAGGCAGAGCCCATGACAGTGAGGTGAGGAAGAGGAGCACTGGAGGTGCAGAGCCCATGACAGTGAGGTGAGGAAGAGAGGAGCACTGGAGGTGCAGAGCCCATGACAGTGAGGTGAGGAAGAGGAGCACGGAAGGTGCAGAGCCCATGACAGTGAGGTGAGGAAGAGGAGCACTGGAGGTGCAGAGCCCATGACAGTGAGGTGAGGAAGAGGAGCACTGGAGGTGCAGAGCCCATGACAGTGAGGTGAGGAAGAGGAGCACCGGAGGTGCAGAGCCCATGACAGTGAGGAAGGAAGAGGAGCACTGGAGGTGCAGAGCCCATGACAGTGAGGTGAGGAAGAGGAGCACTGGAGGTGCAGAGCCCATGATAGTGAGGTGAGGAAGAGGAGCACGGAAGGTGCAGAGCCCATGACAGTGAGGTGAGGAAGAGGAGCACTGAAGGTGCAGAGCCCATGACAGTGAGGAAGGAAGAGGAGCACTGAAGGTGCAGAGCCCATGACAGTGAGGTGAGGAAGAGGAGCACTGGAGGTGCAGAGCCCATGATAGTGAGGTGAGGAAGAGGAGCACGGAAGGTGCAGAGCCCATGATAGTGAGGTGAGGAAGAGGAGCACTGGAGGTGCAGAGCCCATGACAGTGAGGTGAGGAAGGAAGAGAGGAGCACTGGAGGTGCAGAGCCCATGACAGTGAGGTGAGGAAGGAAGAGGAGCACTGGAGGTGCAGAGCCCATGACAGTGAGGTGAGGAAGGAAGAGGAGCACCGGAGGTGCAGAGCCCATGACAGTGAGGTGAGGAAGAGGAGCACTGGAGGTGCAGAGCCCATGACAGTGGTGAGGAAGGAAGAGGAGCACGGAGGTGCAGAGCCCATGACAGTGGTGAGGAAGGAAGAGGAGCACTGGAGGTGCAGGCCCATGACAGTGGTGAGGAAGGGTGAGGATGAAATGATTTGCAGGGGAAAGTCACGGCTTCTCCCTGAGCCCCAGTGAGTGTCGTAAAGATCCAGGCAAACGGTCAAGGCGGCAGCTCCCTGGAGATGCCTGGAGACCAGGAAGGAGGCCAGGACCAGAGGGAATGGTAGCATCTCAATCCACAAACGACACTGAACTCTGGAGCCAGACGAGCGGGGGAGGAAGGAACATGAAGAAGGAAAGGCAGGGCGGACCCAGGGCTCTACCAAGGCTGGGAAGGCACCAGGAGCCAGGCAGACAGGTGAAGGGGCAACGTACAGGCGCAGACCCGTGGGTCCTGCATTGATGCATAATCAAGCCTATGCTTCGGCTCGGCCTGGTGCTTCATGCTAAGCTCTGTCGAATTCTCAAAGTGTTCCAAGCTCTGGTCATATGGGACCAATCGCAGGTGTCCCCACACACGACGTCCTCGCTTCTCTCTGCTTTGAACCAGCTGCCACTTCCCAGCACCATGTGCACACCCACCCCACACGTGGCTGGACCTCTTAAGCTCCTCCTGTCACCTTCCCCCAAGCCATAGTCCTACAAGAACAGTGTGGCAACAGCCAAGGCTGCGGGTGCCACCACCTGTCTGTGTGTGTGCGTGTCTCTGTGTATGCATCTGTGTGTGTGTGCATGTGTGTGCACAGTTGTGTGTGTGTATGTGTCTGTGTCTGCATGCATCTGTGTGTGTGCGCACAGGTGTGTGTGTAGTGCATGCATGTGCTATGTCTCTGTGCACACATGTGTGCATGTATCCATGTGTACACGTGTCTCTGTGTGTATGTGCGTGTGCATGGTCTGTGAATGCCATGCTGCTTGCCTCTCATGGGAAGACTTGCTCGTGGCCTCTGCCTTCTGCGTCTTGTGCTAACTTTCCTCCACAGCTCACAGGAACTCAGCAGAGAATCGGTTTTCCTTCATTCAGGACACTGTTCTGCATATTCACCTTTAGTACCAGAAAGGAATTGAAGCTCTTATCAGGATGCTTAAAATCACATGTGTAGAGCTAATGGACTTCTGTGGAACTCAGTTTCCTCATTTATAATATCCAAATTTAGTGATTCTCTGACTTTAGAATTCTAAGCGGGAAAATGTGTAATTAGAATTCTAAGGGAAAGAATGTGTTTGGTGATTATTTGGATTATAAATAAACAGGAGTTTCTTCCTTTATTTTCTGGTAGTGGAATTAACATTCTCAGAGCCGTTCTTCAGCTTCCAGAGCAACTAAGCAAACTGATTCAGGCGTGCTGTGTCCCGCCTCTGTGACTTCACACGTGTTGATCCGTGGAAATTCATGCACCCACCTGGCGTGCTGTGTCCCGCCTGTGTGACTTCACATGTGTTGATCCGTGGAAATTCATGCACCCACCTGGCATGCTGTGTCCCGCCTCTGTGACTTCACACGTGTTGATCTGTGGAAATTCATGCACCCACCTGGCGTGCTGTGTCCCACCTGTGTGACTTCACACGTGTTGATCCATGGAAATTCATGCACCCACCTGGCGTGCTGTGTCCCACCTGTGTGACTTCACACGTGTTGATCTGTGGAAATCCATGCACCTGCCTGGCGTGCTGTGTCCCGCCTGTGTGACTTCACATGTGTTGATCCGTGGAAATTCATGCACCCACCTGGCATGCTGTGTCCTGCCTGTGTGACTTCACATGTGTTGATCCGTGGAAATTCATGCACCCACCTGGCATGCTGTGTCCCACCTCTGTGACTTCACACGTGTTGATCTGTGGAAATTCATGTACCCACCTGGCGTGCTGTGTCCCGCCTGTGTGACTTCACACATGTTGATCCGTGGAAATTCATGCACCCACCTGGCGTGCTGTGTCCCGCCTGTGTGACTTCACACGTGTTGATCTGTGGAAATCCATGCACCTGCCTGGCGTGCTGTGTCCCGCCTGTGTGACTTCACACGTATTGATCCGTGGAAATTCATGCACCCACCTGGCATGCTGTGTCCCACCTGTGTGACTCCACACGTGTTGATCCTTGGAAATTCATGCACCCACCTGGCATGCTGTGTCCCGCCTCTGTGACTTCACACGTGTTGATCTGTGGAAATCCATGCACCTACCTGGCGTGCTGTGTCCTGCCTCTGTGACTTCACACATGTCGTTTCTTCAGCCTCAGATGTTTCCCTGCGTTCCCTGACCGGGAAACATGGATCAGATCAGATCCTCCCTCCCACATCAGGGTCTTCTCCCATAAGTGGAGAGTTCATCTGTTCCTCTTCCACGTTCCCGTACATATAGGTTTCTATGATGTGCCATTTGTCACAGAGCATAGTTATTGTAATCATTGTGTGTTATTATTGGGTCATCTGCCTCACTCTGTAGATTATGAGCCTCTTGTACATCATCATCGTATTTTTAAAATTCATCTTTGTCTTTCCATGCCCAATGGAATAGGTACTTAATAAATGTTGGTAGTGTTGAACTCACAATTTATTAAGGCTTTTTAAACAAACGTGATGCACATCTTCCAGAGGGAAGGCGGTTGAATGGGGGCTGGCTTGGAGCCTGGGTGGCCTTGCTAGTAAGTTTACGTGACAGGCCTGACAAGGGGGCTCTTCATCCCGCCCCTGCGGTGGCTCCTGCTCTGCCAGCGTGCAGATGCAGTGCCAGCTTGTGAACGTGGTGAGGGCAGCGGCGGCTCCTGCTCAACCAGGATTGGAACGCAGGGCAGGCAGCAGCAGTTCCTGCTGTGGTGGGTTGTGGATGCCGAGTGGGCCGCAATGCTCCCCACACTCTGTGACCTCGTCGGGGCCATCATGATCCTCCTAAAACAACCCCTGACTTGCTGGTGAGACCTGCCTGCTGCCTCTGCTCCAATGACTGAGTCGCCATCTGTGCCGCCCAGGATGCCTTTTCATTTGGCTCTTTGAAGGAAGAGTTTCACTTGTGTTTCCTTCGCTAAGCATGGTGTCCGGAGTGGGTCCTGGGCCACACCGGGAGCTGCTGAGTGGAGAGCTGGGCCGCAGTGGGAGCCGATGAGTAGAGGGCTGGGCCACACTGGGAGCTGGTGGAGTGGGTGCTGGGCCACACTGGGAGCTGATGAGCGGAGGGCTGGGCTGTACTTGTAGCCAGAATGAGGGCATTTCATGGGTCAAGTTTCCCTAATTATTTGTTGATTATTTATGCTCTGCCTCTTTCAAACAGCCCAGTTGTTATTTAATGGGATTAACGTGGGGAGTTTTGACGCAGGAAGGAAGCTGCTGTTTCTTTACACCGGATTCATCTGGCCGCTAACGTGTGCATCCAATAGGAAAGGCTGAAGTTCGGCCCTCGGGCCGTGGCTTAGTGAAATTAGAAGTGTTCATCCGGGGGTGGAAGACAACCCCAAGTCTGTATTTTGAATATGGACTGTTTGCTGTTAAGCTGCTTTGAACACGATTCAGCCTTTCCTAAATTAGGACAAACCATGGTCCATGCCCCGTAAGACAGAGCGATGACTGTGATTCACCAACAGCAGCATTCTTCAGTGTGTCTCACAGAGCACATTCCCGTCCTGCCTCTTCTGTCCTGAGCCAGCTGTGTCCTGAGTTGGCTTCACAGCACTGTCAGAATATTGGATTGATGTCTCAGCTGCCCTTTTAAAATTGCACGTGATTTTGTGTGCACTACTGTCAAATTCTTCGCCGGCGTTCACGTGGCGTGTTTCCACATGCAGAGCAGGTACCTTCTCCCGAGATCACCTTATCCGTTAACACATCGCTCAAGATGTAAAATTGTCCGAGACACAGTGTTACATCCATTCTCCATAAAGCTGCATGGTTTGCAATTTAAGGACACAAAGTGTTATCCTCTCGAAAGCTCCATGTGACCGGGATTAATTCCTGTGTCCTGGAGCCGGGTCTTTTCAGCCACACAGCAATCCCTTCACTCTTGAGGACTGAACGTATACAAGACACTCGAGCAGGTACGACTTCCGTGTTTCTTTCTTCCAAAAATATCAGAGGAGTGGGAATTACACCATCTAAACTGAAACTCATCTTGGCAGTCCCGTGAGATACGGAGCTGACTTGTTTTCTTGCTCCAGAGAGCAGGAGAATGAAGGAAGAATCCACAAGCCTCATCTTTGTGCAGAGCTGCTTGGCTCAGCCTTGCCCTGGAGGCAGACTCAGGATGAGAATTAGGGACTCACAGATATCCTAAACCAGACTTGTACTTCCCCACACCAGGTCCTTCTCAGTTTAGACCTCTCGACTGAACCGATGGGTGCTCTACCTGGCACTCGGCCTCCGGCTCACCTAACACTCACCTGCCTGTCTTCCCAGTGTTAGTTTAAAACTCAGCTCTGCAGGGGCACTTTCCCCCAGTCCCCCAGAGCCAGTGTAGGGGATTCTCATCCAGCAAAGCTGTCCTGAGATGGTCAGCATTGCAATGAGACGGTCGCTGCAGGACCCCAAGTGAGAGGCCCAATGGTTCTTTCCTGGACCAAGGCAGTTCCCAAACAACTTAGAGTCAGAGTTAGAGCGGCCTGTGTGTGCAGCCGTCTGACCCCAGCGGGGTATTCTCTGGCCTGAGTGTGGCCCCATGACCCTGCAGCCCAGTTGTTTAGTGCATTTTTGAGCTACCGGCTGGTCATGTGATCTTTCACTGTTGCCATAGTTTCAAGGTTTGGGGTGCGCAGTGAACTTATATTTAATAAACTTTGTCCGCTTAAGTTGCTAACTCAGCCTAAATCGCATCTAATTAACATTTTCTTCTACTTCATTTGGAATGCAAAAGGAATCTTCTCTGAAGGAATGAAGGAGGCGTCTTCATATCCTACGGATCCTGCACAGAGCAGCCTCCAGCAGTGCGGGCTTGAGATTTTCGTTATTCCTCTGCACGTGCATTGCCCAGAGTTTAGAGCAGCTTTGGTACAGCTTGCTAAAAGAAGATGACAAGCTCAAATTTGCTTTTCTGAGATGGATGAAATGTTAAATTACTGTGTCAAAGGTGTCCTCGTCTCCTTGAGGGTGGTTTTGTTCAAGGACCCTCCCTGGAGATGGCTCTGCAGGCGCAGCCCTGTTTTCATCTCCTTCTCCTATTTTATAATCTTTATTGTAGTTGTAACTACAGGTGTGATCGTTGTCTTCCCTGCTGAGCTGTTAGGCCCATGGGAATGTGCGTTTCTGCCTCCGGGTCAGCCAGCTAGTTTTCAGGACCCGGCATAGAATGAAAATACGGGCACCGTTCGATGCGCAGGAAAAACGCCGTAAAATGGAATGAACTATAAAGCTGTTTCTTCTTCCAGGGGTTCTTGACTTGCCATGGTACTATCTGCTCCTTAATGATATTTTAAGTAACGAAAGATTAAAAGTCTAAACTATTAGCATGATTTTACCGTTTGTCTTTATACTGTGTGACAGCAGTTTTAAATAAAAATAAAAGCATTTAAGTTGTATGCAGAATCACTGAAATTAGGCAATCTGTATTTCACTGTTGAACATATATTTTGTTCTTCCTAGAACGATGAAAATACTGAACTAAATAACCAAGTACCTTAATTCCACTTCCCGTGTGCCACGTTCTAACAAAACTCTCTCCCATTGACCCACGGATGAGCAAGGGAGGAATGAAAGGAGAGGAATCTGGGCCACTCTGTCTCTCCTTCCCTACGTCACCATCCTCAACACAGGCGGTTGGCCATTGCAGGGAAGTAAGCTGACCAGGGAACGGCATGATAGGATTCACTGGCTGCCCATATTTCTCAGACGCCATCACCACCTTTGAGCTTTGGAAGCTCAGTCTGGTTAGAAGGGAAAGCCTGGCCTCAGGGCGGTCGTGCCCTACTCGCTCGTCCGTGCATGGCCTTCTGCTCGCTGTGAGCCTTGCCCAACGACTGTGGACCTCCTGGACTTTGGGAAGGCCGGGCAGATGGAGGGCGGGAAGAGCAGGCATTTTAGTGTGCCACGTCCTTTCTGCCTGGGTACGCTCCACCATTTCATGGGACCTCATTCACAAAACACAGAGGCAAAGACACAGTTGTTAAGAATTCTAGGGAGGTGAATTGAGCAGGCTGCCTTCATCAGTCCAAGGCGTGTACGTGCGGAAGCTGGAGCGCAGTTGTGGGGGTGCGCCCTGTGGGAGCGAGACAGGGAGGCACCATGGGTGGGGTTCTGAGCCCCCTGCACAGAGCGCCCCAGCCAGGGCGGTGCTTGTGGGCGCCAAGGTCAGCCTGGCCACTTCTGACACTCAGGCACAGCGAGAGCTCAGTCCACGCTTGTCAAGTGAGCAGGAGCTTTCCATTCGGGAAGTGAAAACCCGTCAGAACAATGCCTGAACCCCAGTTTTTCTTCTTGTTTTTTCAGCTGGTAAGACTAACTTCAGGGCTTTTTCTGTGTCTCGTTTCTTCACGTGACTCTGATTTATTCCCTGTTTTCACAGTTCTGTCCTCCTTTTGCTGTTGTGCTATATGTTGTTGTGGAAATGTCTAAATTAAGTGACAAAGAGGATGGAAAACTGTTATATTCAATCGGCTGCACTCTTTAGCCAAACACACACTGTCTTGAGCAGTGACACAGGCCTTGGCTGGGAGGGTGAACTGGGGCATGGGCAGTGATTCTGAAGCAAAAGTCTCCACAGCGAAAATGGGGTAGGCCCCTCAGGCAGGGCACTAGTCCACATGGCCCAACCCTCTCCTGAGAGCAGAGCCTGCCCTCCCTCCGACTGCCGGCGCTGCGTGGGATAACCTTTCATCGTTTAGGACGTTAACACTGCTGTGTAGTTCTCTGCAATTTTACAGATAAGGTTGAGCTAAGTGACCAACCAGGGTCCCTCAGCCGAGGAGGACGTGATGGGTCCCCTCCTCGCTCACAGCCGCGTGGCTCCACACCTGCAGTTCCTGGGGCTGCAGCAGGTTTCATCTCCAGGCTGTCAGTCTCTGCAGAGCGTCTCGGACTCATCAGAATGAGGCCCGCCTGGGTCATCATTCTATATCTTCCTTTCTCTTATTTATTGGTTTAGAGACCTCTGATCATTTGGTTATTACTTGCTATGGTTTGTGGAAAATAGGTCCAGAGAATTTGAACTTGATGCTTTCAAAAAGTTTAAATCTCTTGCCACTATAAAGAAACATGGGGGAGGAAGACTTAGGGAGAATTGTCGACAGGAAGAGCTGCCTGTCCCTATGCACCTCAGCTGTGCACGGCACGGACGTGGCGCACGTGAGTCTCCCAGGTAAGGCCGGTGGCATGGGGTTCAAGCCACCCTTTATTCCAGGAGGGTATCTGGGCACCCACGCTCAGGAGCCAGTGGTTTGTGTACCATGTGGGACCTGTTGCCTGGAGGACCGTCTCTGCCACGTACACTGACGGTCACACGGCCTTTTGGGTCAGCGAGGTTCCTTCATTTGAGTGTTGTAACAGGTATTCAGAAATCCAGGAGGATGACCCAGGCTTCAGATGGGCACTCATTTTCTATCAACTCCAGGAAGAAACACAAAATCTCCAGACTGGGAAGAAATATGTGCTTCAGTAAATTCTGGAAACTAGAACACAAGCCAAATATACAATAAAGCTGGATGATTCCTATGTGACAGTTTCAGGCAAAGCATATGTATTAGTAAAAAATGGAAAATAAGAAAAGATACAAAGAATGCTTGTGTGTGTAGGTGGCCACACCGTGTAGATGAAGACCTGTGCTCGGCACTTGTGCTGGGCACACGGGGTGATCGTTGGCCCTTAGAGGAGTCATTGTTCTCTTGCTTGACATGGAAGCAGTTATCACCCGGTCAGTGAAACAGAGTCAGTAACAGAAGCATCATGACATTCTGCTAGAAATTAGCTTGAACCTTATTCGAAAGCCATTGTTTCCAGTGGGTTAGAACCAATAATAAATGTGTATCATTTTAGTTTGTGGAATGATGCGAACTGTGTGTCTGACCAGCTGAAAGGCTTCTCAGTTTCAAAGGCACACTGCCCACAGGGTGGAGGTGAAGCACTTATCTGCTGTGATGTGTGCAAAACTCCTGCACTCTGGGTGGCACCTCCCTGGTGCCCAGTGGCGCTGGCCTGAGGCACACAGCCTCCTGGCAGTGATAGGCAGGCGGCTTCCCTGCCTGCAGGCCACACAGGAGGACCCTGTGCTGGGCTGAATGCTCTGCTGCTGACACCCTGGCATTCTTAATAATTTTTCAGTAACACAGGGGTCTGCGCTTTTATTTTTCACTGAGCCCTGAGATTTATGCCCAGTCCTGTGACTAAGGTGCAGTGCAGAGTAATTGTTTTCAGGGTTTTCTTTAGGGGAATACATCTAATATTCATGCAGGTAGTGTTGTAATAATTAAAATTACACACTTGACAATGAATCCATTCTCCACTTTTTCGTTAATTCTGATGGATCTCTCTCAGACTGTACAAGACCACAGGGATTGCTGGTTTGTGTCTTTGAGCCCTGGGAGACAGAGCAGAGCCCTTCAGGCTTCGTGGGTGAGGCTGAGACTGTGTTTCTGTAATAAGGGCCTTTTTACAGTTATTTTTTTTTTTTTGAGTCGAGTCTCACTGTCACCCAGGCTGGAGTGCAGTGACACAATCTCGGCTCACTGCAATCTCTGCTTCCTGGGTTCAAGCAATTCTTCTGCCTCAGCCTCCCAAGTAGCTGGGATTACAGGTATGCACCACCAAGCCTGACTATTTTTGTGTATTTCTTTTTTCAGTAGAGACAGGGTTTCACCATGTTGGCCAGGCTGGTCTTGAACTCCCGACCTCAGGCGATCTGCCCACCTCGGCCTCCCAAAGTGTTTGGATTACAGGCTAAGCCACCATGCCCGGCCTTACAATTAATATTCTTAAATTTAGTGATCGTCATTATTCATTCTTCTTAAACACTCTTAGTAAAGACAGAACAACCACAACAACAGAATGATCTGAGCTTCTCCTAGTAATGGGAGGCAGTGGAAATGTTGGGGTGCCGCTTGTGTATTTGGGTGTTTACATAGAGCTGTGTTTCTGAGAAAGGTGGAGCACAGATGCTTATGTGCACACTGCAGCGATTTGTCCATTTGCTGGGAAATGTGGTAGAAGCTTTCAGGAAATTGCAGCAAATAAAGAACAGAGTGTCTGGTTCTCTGCAGCACTGACACTCTGAGAAGGCTGCGTGGTGGGCTGTGCACGGAAGGCGCTTCTCAGCCTTAGAGAGCGCGGGAGGAAGCGCTGCATGCTGGGCACGTGTGTGCCGCATTACCCTGACTCAGCTGCAGCACCACAGCACGGGGGAAGCAAAGTCATCAGAAAGTGACAGATTCAGAAGTATGGACCAGATGGGCCCACGGCAGCCTTGAGTCTCAAGAGATTTCGAGAAATCTTTATGGATTAAAAACAGCGTTTTTTGGTCAGTCTTAAAAAAATATCTTTCATTTCTGAAATTGTTTCATGGAGTAAAGTTTACTCTCAATAATCGCAGAAGCGCACCAGTGAATGCTGCATTCTGCAAATTTCAGCTGATTGAGATTGAATGGCATTTCATTTAGAATCCATATCCATTTTCAATGTTTTATCAATTAGTTCAGCCAGATCCATTTTTGAAGGTCATTTTAGACCAAAATATTGTTTTTATGATTTCCAGAGTTTTGCAGCTCTATCCTTTCTTCCTGCTTCATTTAGAGAGTGTGTGTGTGCATCTGTGTGCACGTGTGTACGTGTTCAAAGAAAAAGTAAATTCTGTTTGGGAAAATTCAGTTCAGTAGACACTGACTGACTGTCTCCCCCATTCTGGTTCTGCGCCGGGTCCTGGGGTGGCCGAGCTGAATGAACATGAGCTGTGCATGAAGCCACCATGTAACAGCAGAGCCCTGGGGTTGGGGGTGCATTAGCCTGGACTTAGCACCACTCTGAGCCCTGTCAAGCCAGGGCTGGATTTTCCACCATGTGTCTCATGCCGAACAGGCCTATGTTTCAGAACCTTGTCTTCTAGCTCTCCTGAAATGCACAACTGATGGCTGTGAGCCGCAGTTTTCCAGCCCTGCAGTAGAACCACAGAGCTGCTTCTCCTCCAATGCACAACTCATGGCTGTGAGCCACAGTTTTCCAGCCCTGCAGTAGAACCACAGAGCTGCTTCTCCTCCAATGCACAACTCATGGCTGTGAGCTGCAGTTTTCCTGCCCTGCAGTAGAACCACAGAGCTGCTTCTCCTCCAATGCACAACTCATGGCTGTGAGCTGCAGTTTTCCTGCCCTGCAGTAGAACCACAGAGCTGCTTCTCTGCATCTGGTTCCCTTGGTTGTCTGACTGGGGCTGGGACTGAGTTAGCTGCAGACCCCATGGACTGAATGGGTGTCCATTAAAGTGGCTTTGCTCGATGTCCCACAGTTGTGGCGGGTCATGGTCCCTCATTTTGGGCAGAGCATGGTGCCTGAAGTCTCAGGACATGGGGGCAGGCAGGGCTGGGGTGTGGGCATCTCCCTTCCCAGGGCAGGAGGAAGCAGAGGTTGTAGAGGTTTTGCTGTTGTCCTCTCAGGACAGGAGGAAGGGCAGGGCTGGGATGCAGGCATCTGCCTTTCTTTGTTATTGCCCCGCAAGAGGTGTGGCTGCCGGAGTGAGGAGGTGGAGGCAGCAGGTGCTGGCGGTGGTGCTGACCCCCAGAGACTGAGTTCTGGATGGGAGCACAGCCTCACAGGAGCTGAAGAGGCTGCAACAGTGGGTAGATGGTCTGTTCCTGGCTGGCTTAGCCATGTGCCACACACTCAAAAATGTTTCCTTTCATCTGTGTTAATAATCAAATGGCCATCACAGTATACTAGGGAAAGTGGATTCTTCTTCGAAAGGGAGAAATCCAGCGGTGTGGCACCGATGTGCGCATCAAAGCCACACTGTGTGCCGTAAGTAATACTGAGTTCCCTCAGAGGTCCTCAAAGTCACCATCTCTGAGGTTACACTGGTTGGCCGGTTGGCTGCACGCTGTCCTTGCACACCCATTTCACAGCCCAGGGTGGACAAGCAGGAAGGTCGAAAGCCTTTCCTACAGCCCCGAGCCTGAAACGTGTCCTTCCCTCCCCTTCACAAACCTGCCCTCCTTCCAGACAGCATGCTGGGCAAACAGCAGACTCCTCCTGCCCCGGGAACTCTCTTCTGATGATCTGGGGGAGGCAGGGCCTGGACACTGTTTGTAAACTCTTTTTGCTTTTCGAGTCTTTGCTGTTCAGCCGTCTCAGCATTTGATGATATCATCTGTCTTCTGTTTTTCTTCAATGTTTGTTTTGTGTTAATATCATCTTGGGTATGTGACACACGTGGTAAAAATGTCCCAGACGTGAAACATGACCCACGTATACAAGGAACGTGTCTTGTTTTGCTCATGGCCTGCGCACGCCTTGTCTCACGTCTCAGATATGTGAATCTGTGCACCTTTCCCGGATCTGTGAACAGGCAGGGGCAGAGGGAGAGCGGCTGTGGGTCCTTCATTTCAGGCCTGCAACCTTCCTGCTAGACCAATGCTCGGGGGGAGTCATGTGTCAGCAAACAATCCCTAGGGGGCCACCAGAGAGGGCACAGCCATTTCTGCCAACCCTGCAACAGCCCCAGTGTCAGCCAGTGCTGAAAGCAGGTGTGGCGCCATCTTCCTTCTGCCGGTGAACGAGTGTGGGGTGCAGGCCTCTGTGAGGGTCTCCGTGGCCTGGCAAGGCGCTTTCCTGACAGCCGGCCTCCCTTGCCCCAGCCAGAGTGTCCTAGTGTAGAAGTGGGGTGTGAGTGTGTATGTGTGAATGTGAGTGTATTTGCATTTATGTGTGTTGTGAACTTGTGAGGGGGTTGTGTGTGTGAGTATGCATGTGAGTATATAGATGTCTGCGTGCACATATCTGCACGTGTGTCAGTGTGTAAATACCCCTGCAGACATACACACACAGCCATCTCTGCCCCTGGCTGTCACACATGATCTGAGAAGCACAGTCATCTCCAGGCCCCAAGTCCATGTGACTGGCCTTTGGCCCCCACAGGCTCCGCCTGCAGCCTCAAGGAGCACTTGGAATTCACCTCCAAGTCATTGGTGAGCTCAGCCTCACCTCTCACGCCCCAAGCAAGACAAAGCCATCTAGGCTGCAGTGGCTCTGTAGGGTCCTGGACCATTTGTGGCCGAGCATAAAATCAGCATGGCTGGAATGTGTGAAAACACGCTGACTTCCTGCTGGGTGCAGCAGACTCGTGTGCTGAGAGTGCAGGGCGAGTCTAGGAGTGGGCCCACCCTCACAGCTGGCCACCTTCCTCCCATGGTGTGGAGTACCAGGGCTGAGGCAGCTGTGTGACGCCTCTGGAGTGTTGGAAGAGATGGTGTCTGGAGAAGATCAGGCTCTTCATGCCTCCTGGAGGCTGCTTCTCCTGAGCAGACAGACCCCCGGCTGCAGGTGTGATCACAAGGAGAGAGACCAGGAACCATCCAGAGCCTCGGTGGCTGCCTCCTCCACACTGCAGGGAGGGAGGGAGGGGAAACCCACCACTACCCCGGTCAGGAGGACCAGAGCCCGTGGTGGGCCGTGCAGAGCGTGGCATCCCGAGTCTCAGGACATGGAACGGCAGGGCTGGGGTGTGGCATCTCCCTTCCCAGGGAGGAGGAAGCAGAGGCTGAGGCTTTGCTGTTGTCCTCTCCGGACACGGGATGGGCAGGACTGGGGTGCGGCGTCTCCCTTCCTGGGGGGAGGAGGGGCAGAGGTTTTGCTGTTGTCCTCTCAGGACACAGGGACAGGCAGGCCTGGGGCACAGGCGTCTCTCTTCCCGGAGAGGAGGAAGCAGAGGCTGAGGCTTTGCTGTTGTCCTCTGATGTCAGTGCAGGTCTTCATTTATCCAACTGTGATCTCGTCATTCCTGACACTTTCCCATCCCGCCATCAGATTGTCTGTCGTGATGATTTTGGGAGCTCTTCCACGGACAGGGGTTCACACCCCATTTCTCCTCCCCTGAGTCCCGCATGCCGGATTTATTCATCCAGACACCCCCAATGCCTGAGCGTTTGCGGACTCCATATCCAGTCCTCATAAAAAGCAGCAGCTGTGGAGTGGGAAAGGCACAGGCTGTTCCTGTGCTGATGTAACCACAGGCTTCCCAGGCAGGTCTGGCCTTGCACAGGTGAGACTTGTCTCAAATTCAGTTTCATGATTCCCACCTACTCTCACAGGCGATTTTAAAGGGGGACTTTCTTTCAGAGGAGGTGAGGTGCGTGGTGGTCCATCTCCACCCAAACTTCTCTGGCCGTGCAGGTGGAATGGAGACTCAGATCCCAGGTGTGTTCCTGCCTCCCACTCCAAGGCTTGGCCCTGGGCTGCTGAAGGCGCAGATGCGGTGGCACAGGAGCCAACACGGCAAAAGCCACACACTCTGCAACTGAGAGCACCATGGCCAGGATGCAGCTTCCTCGCATGAGGAAGGCCCATGGAGTCAGACTTCACCCAGAGACCCCTGTGCCCCTGTGAGCCCCAAAGAGCAGCTCATGCCTGAGCTGGAAACAGGTGCAGTGAGGCTGGTGAGCCTCAGAGCTCTGCAGTGCTGTTCTGGAAGTTCTGATGGGCTGTATGGAAAGCAAAGGAAATGTTTTCTGTGATGGAAATCACAGCTTTTAGCAGTACACCTGAGCTGGTCATGCTGAGAAGCCATGGTGGTCAGTAGCTGCTGCTCCACACAGCCCTGGCAGCTCCCTGAGAGCCAACACTGATTAGTTCATCGGCCCTCACCCACCCAGCACAGATCCAAAATGGCATCCACAAAACCACCCACATCAACACCGTGATTAGTTCATCTGCCCTCACCCAGCACAGATCCAAAATGGCATCCACAAAACCACCCACATCAAAACTGTGGATACTTCAAGGGTTCCTTGAATTTTCTATAAATACATGTTATGGGAACGTGCCATGGATTTCTCATGTCTACTTTTTGTTCCATTAAATCTTCTGTGAAAGCCACCGATGCGATTCATAAATCAGCTTCCAGTGAGGAAGTCACAGGGACGTGAGTGTGAGAGGCTGGCCCTTCCCCACCTGCCTTCAATCCCAGTACAGAGATGTGTCCACATGGGCCGTGTGTGGACTCCAGTAGAACGACCTTTGTGGTTTCCTCATCACCATTCCTGGCCCTCCAGGGTAAAGACCTCCACAGCAGGCAGGTCATGTGCCTTCTGTGGCACCACATGGCAATTATTTCTCATACCAACCAGAAGCCGTGATGTAACATGATAAATACATGACACACGTGTTGACATGGTGTAGAGACACGAAATCGCCTCAAGGACATCCCCTCTTTCCTCTGAATGTTCGTCTGCCTTGGCCCTGACTGCGGGGGAAGTGGTTCACCATCTCCCATTAGGCAGCACCCAGGACCCAGCCCTCACAGGGCTTTCCTTTCATTCTGGAAAATGCAGAAATCTTATAAGCATCTAAGTAAATTGTAGCTGGTGTTGTATTGTCTGGAAATTCAGGGCAAACCTGGAGGAACGCTTAGTTCTAGGAACCATGGTCTGGCGTTTCTGCAGAAGGGAACTCATCCAGGGTGTGGTTGGTGACTCACTGCCCAGGTAATTTCTGAGTTTCTTGGGCGTGACAAGTCAGAAGTGGTGTGGTCCTTCTCCTTCAGTGTACACCTAGACTGTCAGGTGGTGTTGAGCTCCGAACCAGCTGTGACCAGAAGGTTGGACTCTAGGGTGGTAGAGTCCTCAGCATCTGAATGAGGATGCTGCTAGAGATACCACCTTTCACTGGCCACCATGGACAAGGGTTAGAAAATCAAGTTTGGTATTGCATTTTCCCTCTAAGACAGTGCTGTTCACACTTAACAATACACACGAGTGAGTACTATGGGCTGGACGGGACAGGGAGCCTCCTCTGCAGGAATGGGTCGTAATTACAGTGCAATGTCAGATGTGATGCCGCAGAAAGTCGTGCCAACTGTTGAATGAACTCAGAGCAGGAGGCAATCATTGGCAGGGCAGGGTGGGGGTGCTGGGTGGAAGCCTCAGGAAGCAGGGATGTTTTGGACTGATTGTGATGGATGGGTAGGAGTTTGATGGATGGAGAAAGAGCCACGAACAATCCAGGAAGAACACATATTGTCTGAAGGACACAGGACGCCCAGGGACCTCTTAGTATGATTTATGTGTTTCATCACCATGTTTATTTATGTCCTTCCTTGTGCCAGGATGGATTTATTGTGTGTAATAAAACAAGTTTCAGATAAATAAGAAAAAGCAGCTAAAAGGAAACTGAGGGGAGTAAAGTGTGGCAGAGCTGGGGCTGCACATGGCGATGCAGGAGGCATCAGGCTCCTCAACAGCCAGAGCCTTGTGCTTTCTCTCCAGCTTGATCCTGGGCCCCCAAAGGCAGCCTGAAACAGAACCAGCACACACGTTTATACAGAACCAGTGCACACACGTTTATACAGAACCAGTGCACATGCACAATGTATACAGAACCAGTGCACACACATTTATACAGAACCAGTGCACATGCACGTTTATACAGAACCAGTGCACACACACAATGTATACATAACCAGTGCACACACACATTTATACAGAACCAGTGCACACACAAACATTTATATAGAACCAGTGCACACACACGTTTATACATAACCAGTGCACACACACAATGTATACATAACCAGTGCACACACACATTTATACAGAACCAGTGCACACACACATTTATACAGAACCAGTGCACACATTTATACAGAACCAGTGCACACACACATTTATACAGAACCAGTGCACACACATTTATACAGAACCAGTGCACACACATGTTTATACATAACCAGTGCACACATTTATACAGAACCAGTGCACACACATGTTTATACATAACCAGTGCACACACATTTATACAGAACCAGTGCACACACACAATGTATACAGAACCAGTGCACACACACATTTATACAGAACCAGTGCACACACACAATGTATACATAACCAGTGCACACACACATTTATACAGAACCAGTGCACACACACGTTTATACAGAACCAGTGCACACACACATTTATACAGAACCAGCCCTCACAGGGCTTTCCTTTCATTCTGGAAAATGCAGAAATCTTATAAGCATCTAAGTAAATTGTAGCTGGTGTTGTATTGTCTGGAAATTCAGGGCAAACCTGGAGGCAGCTTAGTTCTAGGAACCATGGTCTGGCGTTTCTGCAGAAGGGAACTCATCCAGGGTGTGGTTGGTGACTCACTGCCCAGGTAATTTCTGAGTTTCTTGGGCGTGACAAGTCAGAAGTGGTGTGGTCCTTCTCCTTCAGTGTACACCTAGACTGTCAGGTGGTGTTGAGCTCCGAACCAGCTGTGACCAGAAGGTTGGACTCTAGGGTGGTAGAGTCCTCAGCATCTGAATGAGGATGCTGCTAGAGATACCACCTTCACTGGCCACCATGGACAAGGGTTAGAAAATCAAGTTTGGTATTGCATTTTCCTCTAAGACAGTGCTGTTCACATAACAATACACACGAGTGAGTACTATGGGCTGGACGGGACAGGGGCCTCCTCTGCAGGAATGGGTCGTAATTACAGTGCAATGTCAGATGTGATGCAGAAAGTCGTGCCAACTGTTGAATGAACTCAGAGCAGGAGGCAATCATTGGCAGGGCAGGGTGGGGGTGCTGGGTGGAAGCCTCAGGAAGCAGGGATGTTTTGGACTGATTGTGATGGATGGGTAGGAGTTTGATGGATGGAGAAAGAGCCACGAACAATCCAGGAAGAACACATATTGTCTGAAGGACACAGGACGCCCAGGGACCTCTTAGTATGATTTATGTGTTTCATCACCATGTTTATTTATGTCCTTCCTTGTGCCAGGATGGATTTATTGTGTGTAATAAAACAAGTTTCAGATAAATAAGAAAAAGCAGCTAAAAGGAAACTGAGGGGAGTAAAGTGTGGCAGAGCTGGGGCTGCACATGGCGATGCAGGAGGCATCAGGCTCCTCAACAGCCAGAGCCTTGTGCTTTCTCTCCAGCTTGATCCTGGGCCCCCAAAGGCAGCCTGAAACAGAACCAGCACACACGTTTATACAGAACCAGTGCACACACACGTTTATACAGAACCAGTGCACATGCACAATGTATACAGAACCAGTGCACACACACATTTATACAGAACCAGTGCACATGCACGTTTATACAGAACCAGTGCACACACACAATGTATACATAACCAGTGCACACACACATTTATACAGAACCAGTGCACACACAAACATTTATATAGAACCAGTGCACACATGTTTATACATAACCAGTGCACACACAATGTATACATAACCAGTGCACACACACATTTATACAGAACCAGTGCACACACATTTATACAGAACCAGCACACACGTTTATACAGAACCAGTGCACACGCACATTTATACAGAACCAGTGCACACACATGTATACATAACCAGTGCACACATTTATACAGAACCAGTGCACACACATGTTTATACAGAACCAGTGCACACACATTTATACAGAACCGGTGCACACACACAATTTATACAGAACCAGTGCACACACACATTTATACAGAACCAGTGCACACACAATTTATACATAACCAGTGCACACACACACATTTATACATAACCAGTGCACACACGTTTATACAGAACCAGTGCACACACACATTTATACAGAACCAGTGCACATGCACGTTTATACAGAACCAGTGCACACACACAATGTATACATAACCAGTGCACACACACATTTATACAGAACCAGTGCACACACAAACATTTATATAGAACCAGTGCACACACATGTTTATACATAACCAGTGCACACACACAATGTATACATAACCAGTGCACACACACATTTATACAGAACCAGTGCACACACACATTTATACAGAACCAGTGCACACACGTTTATACAGAACCAGTGCACACGCACATTTATACAGAACCAGTGCACACACACATTTAAACAGAACCAGTGCACACACACAATGTATACATAACCAGTGCACACACATTTATACAGAACCAGTGCACACACATGTTTATACAGAACCAGTGCACACACACATTTATACAGAACCGGTGCACACACACAATTTATACAGAACCAGTGCACACACACATTTATACAGAACCAGTGCACACACACAATTTATACATAACCAGTGCACACACACACATTTATACATAACCAGTGCACACACACGTTTATACAGAACCAGTGCACACATGTTTATACATAACCAGTGCACACACATGTTTATACATAACCAGTGCACACACATTTATACAGAACCAGTGCACACACACATTTATACAGAACCAGTGCACACACACGTTTATACAGAACCAGTGCACACACACATTTATACAGAACCAGTGCACACACACATTTAAACAGAACCAGTGCACACACACAATGTATACATAACCAGTGCACACATTTATACAGAACCAGTGCACACACATGTTTATACAGAACCAGTGCACACACACATTTATACAGAACCGGTGCACACACAATTTATACAGAACCAGTGCACACACACATTTATACAGAACCAGTGCACACACACAATTTATACATAACCAGTGCACACACACACATTTATACATAACCAGTGCACACACACGTTTATACAGAACCAGTGCACACACATGTTTATACAGAACCAGTGCACACACACACGTTTATATAGAACCAGCACGCACACACATTTATACAGAACCAGCACACACACATTTATACAGAACCAGCACACACACACGTTTATACAGAACCAGTGCACACACATATGTTTATACAGAACTAGTGCACACACATCATTTATACAGAATCAGTGCACACACATTTATACAGAACCAGTGCACACACAGATTTGCACACCAGTGCACACACATCATTTATACAGAACCGGTGCACACACACATTTATACAGAACTGGTGCACACACACATTTATATAGAACCAGTGCACACACATCATTTATACAGAACCGGTGCACACACACATTTACACAGAACTGGTGCACACACATTTATACAGAACCGGTGCACACACACAATTTATACAGAACCAGTGCACACACACATTTATACAGAACCAGTGCACACACACAATTTATACAGAACCAGTGCACACACACAATTTATACAGAACCAGTGCACACACATCATTTATACAGCACCAGTGCACACACATCATTTATACAGAACCAGTGCACACACACATTTATACAGAACCAGTGCACACACACATTTATACAGAACCAGTGCACACACACGTTTATACAGAACTAGTGCACACACATCATTTATACAGAATCAGTGCACACACATTTATACCGAACCAGTGCACACACAGATTTGCACACCAGTGCACACACATCATTTATACAGAACCGGTGCACACACGCATTTATACAGAACTGGTGCACACACACATTTATACAGAACCAGTGCACACACATCATTTATACAGAACCGGTGCACACACACATTTATACAGAACTGGTGCACACACACATTTATACAGAACCAGTGCACACACACAATTTATACAGAACCAGTGCACACACATCATTTATACAGCACCAGTGCACACACATCATTTATACAGAACCAGTGCACACACACATTTATACAGAACCAGTGCACACACACATTTATACAGAACCAGTGCACACACATTTATACAGAACCAGTGCACACACATCATTTATACAGAATCAGTGCACACACATTTATACAGAACCAGTGCACACAGATTTGCACACCAGTGCACACACATCATTTATACAGAACCAGTGCACACACATTTATACAGAACCAGTGCACACACACATTTATACAGAACCAGTGCACACACACGTTTATACAGAACTAGTGCACACACATCATTTATACAGAATCAGTGCACACACATTTATACCGAACCAGTGCACACACAGATTTGCACACCAGTGCACACACATCATTTATACAGAACCGGTGCACACACGCATTTATACAGAACTGGTGCACACACACATTTATACAGAACCAGTGCACACACATCATTTATACAGAACCGGTGCACACACACATTTATACAGAACTGGTGCACACACACATTTATACAGAACCAGTGCACACACACAATTTATACAGAACCAGTGCACACACACATTTATACAGAACCAGTGCACACACATATTCATAGGACAAAGTAAGCCCTCTACCCATGCTGTGGTGAGACAGCGTGTCCTGGAGAAGCCAGCACCGCTTACTACAAGATTGAGAATACTGAAGTGGCAAAAACAGAGAACTGTAAACCAGGGAAAAAAGAAAAAGAAAACCAGGCATTCCTGATAATCCACTGAGACAGACAGAAATCTCACATCTGCAGCGCTGGCCCCAGACCCTGTGTAAAAAGGTACCTGTGCAAAATGGCACACGCAAAGGGGCAGTGCAGCAGCCCTCCCCTGCCCTGGGACTGTCTTCAAACTGAAGGTAATGAGCAGCTTGGAGGGATGACATCACAATAGAAAGAGCTCTGAGCGGTGCTGGTGCTCAGCCGTCTGGAGCCTGGAGCCTGGTCCCCCACACCTGCAGTCCTGGCCACTACATCCAAGAGCACCCTGGTCCTCCCCGCCCTGGTGACCCCTGGGTCCTCCCTTCTGCAGATTTGTTCTGAGCATTAAATAATGTGTTCAATGAATGGTTTTGAATGTGATTATTTTTATTACCCAGATGTATTTTGAAGATGCTGATTCAATGCTAGCATGGAAACAGTCAAGCAACTTTGAGATCTGAGCACCTTGGTTCTGGGAAGAAAGGGTGGAAGGGAAGAAGGGAGAAGGGTGGTGAGAGAAAGGAAGGGAAGAGGCAGAGGGAAAGTGGTGAGGAGGAGGAGGAAAGACACGGTGCATCCAGAGGCTGCCAGAGACAGGCAGGCAGAAGTCAGGCTCTTTCCTGCATCTTTACAGGCTCCGTTATGAGGAAGTGTCCCTGTGTGCCACTGAAATGCGTGTGACTGTGCCAGAAGCCTTTCCCAGCACAGGAAGGCCATGGGCTGGGGACTGGGCTTGGCACAGCTTGTTCAGTCACCCAGTGAACTGGGGCCTGGCCTGTGGCTCCTGCACCTCCAGTGCATCTGGAAGGGGCTGGGGACCTTGGAGGCCCATGTCTTGCTTCTGTTGAGCCACTCCTTTCTTGCCCTTAAATAAGATGGATGCATGCAGTGACCTCTCAGTTTGCCAGTGACAGCAGTGGACTCTCTTCACTCTTTTTAAATAAACTGCTTAAGAGCTGTTACTCATTTAATACATATACACATTTTTCCTTATGTTTACTGCGAAGGAATTTAAGGAGTAGTTAAAAGGTGTTGATTCTGGAACTGGAAAAACATGTTTTTACTAGCAAAATGGCATTGAGCAATTCAGTCAGATTTTCTAAACACAAGCTATTCCATCCTAAAATGAAGGTATTGTTGGCAATATGGGACTGATGAGTGGAGGTGACGAGTTCCCAGAATAGTCATTGGTGAACAGTAATGACAGTGTGTGATATGCTGAGAAGGAACGGGAGGAGAATAGAGAGAGGAGGAGGAGGTGGAAGAAGAAATAGATGATGGTGATGGTGATGATGAGGATGATGGTGAGGATGGTGATGGTGATCATCGTGATGGTGAGGATGATGGTGGTGGTGAGGATGATAATGGTGGTGATGATGATGGTAGAGTAATGGTGATGATGGTGATGGTGAAGATGATGACAGTGATGGTGATGATAATGGTGATGGTGATGATGATGGTGATGGTGATGATGGTGGTGATGATGATGGTGATGGTGATGATGGTGGTGATGATGGTGATGATGGTGATGATGATGATGATGGTGATGATGATGGTGGTGATGATGGTGGTGAGGATGATGGTGAGGATGGTGAGGATGGTGATGGTGATCATCATGATGGTGAGGATGATGGTGAAGGATGGTGATGGTGATGATGATGATGAGGATGATGGTGAGGATGATGGTGGTGATGATGATGATGAGGATGATGGTGAGGATGGCAATGGTGATCATCATGATGGTGAGGATGATGGTGAGGATGGTGATGGTGATGATGGTGAGGATGGTGATGGTGATGATGGTGATGAGGATGATGGTGAGGATGGTGATGATGAGGATGGTGAGGATGATGGTGAGG
This sequence comes from Saguinus midas, assembly GCA_021498475.1. Taxonomy (NCBI): domain Eukaryota; kingdom Metazoa; phylum Chordata; class Mammalia; order Primates; family Cebidae; genus Saguinus; species Saguinus midas. Next base: position 16,373,267 of record CM038405.1, on the reverse strand, counting down.
ATGGTGATGATGATGATGGTGGTGATGGTGAGGATGGTGATGGTGATGATGATGATGGTGATGATGGTGAGGATGATGATGGTGATGATGATGATGGTGAGGATGATGATGGTGAGGATGATGATGGTGGTGATGATGATGGTAGGTAATGGTGATGATGGTGATGGATGATGATGGTGATGACAGTGATGGTGATGATAATGGTGAGAATGATGGTAGTGGTGATGGTGATGATCGATGGTGGTGGTGATGATGATGAGGATGATGGTGGTGATGATGGTGAGTATAACAGTGATGATGATGGTGAGAATGGTGGTGATGTTGGTGGTGAAGATGATGGTGAGGATTCTGGTGAGGATGGTGATGGTGATCATCATGATGGTGAGGATGATGGTGAAGGATGGTGATGGTGATCATCGTCATGATGAGGATGATGGTGAGGATGGCGATGGTGATCATCGTCATGATGAGGATGATGGTGAGGATGGCAATGGTGATCATCATGATGGTGAGGATGATGGTGAGGATGGTGATTGTGATCATCATCATGATGAGGATGGTGAGGATGGTGATGGTGATCATGATGATGAGGATGATGGTGAGGATGTGATGGTGATCATCATCATGATGAGGATGATGGTGAGGATGGTGATGGTGATCATCATGATGGTGAGGATGATGGTGAAGGATGGTGATGGTGATCATCATGATGAGGATGATGGTGAGGATGGCGATGGTGATCATCAGGATGGTGAGGATGATGGTGAGGATGGTGATTGTGATTATCGTCATGATGAGGATGATGGTGAGGATGGTGATGGTGATCATCGTCATGATGAGGATGATGGTGAGGATGCTGATGGTGATCATCGTGATGGTGAGGATGATGGTAGTGGTGAGGATGATAATGGTGGTGATGATGATGGTAGAGTAATGGTGATGATGGTGATGGTGAGGATGATGACAGTGATGGTGATGATGGTGAGAATGATGGTAGTGGTGATGGTGATGATCGATGGTGGTGGTGGTGATTATGAGGAGGAGGATGGTGGTGATGATGGGGAGTATAACAGTGATGATGATGATGGTGAGAATGGTGGTGATGATGGTGGTGAGGATGATGGTGAGGATGATGGTGGTGAGGTTGATGATGGTGAGAATAATGGTGATGGTGAGGATGATGATGGTGAGGATGAGGGTGGTGAGGATGATGATGGTGAGGATGATGATGAGAATGATGGTGATGGTAAGGATTATGGTGTTGAGGATTATGGTGGTGAGGTTGATGACGGCGAGGTTGATGATGATGGTGAGAATGATGGTGATGGTAAGGATGATGGTGGTGAGGTTGATGATGGTGAGAATGATGGTGATGGTAAGGATAATGGTGGTGAGGATGATGGTGGTGAGGATAATGATGGTGAAAATGATGGTGATGGTGAGGATGATGGTGGTGAGGATGATGGTGGTGAGGATGATGGTGAGGTTGATGATTATGGTGAGAATGATGGTGATGGTAAGGATAATGGTGGTGAGGATGATGGTGGTGAGGTTGATGATGGTGAGAATGATGGTGATGGTAAGGATAATGGTGGTGAGGATGATGGTGGTGAGGATAATGATAGTGAAAATGATGGTGATGGTGATGGTGAGGATAATGATGGTGAAAATGATGGTGATGGTGAGGATGATGGTGGTAGTGAGGATTGTGATGGTAATGGTGATGATGATGGATGATGGTGATGATGGTGATGGTGATGGTGATGATGGTGGATGATGATGGTGGTGGTGATGATGATGGTGGTGATGAGGATGATGGTGATGATGATGGTGATGGTGATGATGTGATGATGGTGATGATGGTGGTGATGGTGATGGTGAGATGATGATGGTGATGGTGGATGATGATGGTGATGGTGGTGATGAGGATGATGGTGATGATGGTGATGGTGATGGTGGATGATGATGGTGATGATGGTGATGATGGTGGTGATGATGGTGATGATGGTGGTGATGGTGATGATGAGGATGATGGTGATGATGATGGTGATGATGGTGATGATGGTGATGATGATGGTGATGGTGGTGATGATGGTGATGATGATGGTGAGGATGGTGGTGATGATGATGATGGTGATGGTGGTGATGATGGTGGTGGTGATGGTGAGGATGATGGTGATGGTGATGATGGTGAGATGATGGTGATGGTGAGGATGATGATGGTGGTGATGGTGATGATGATGGTGATGGTGATGATGTGATGATGAGGATGATGGTGATGGTGATGATGGTGATGATGGTGATGATGATGATGGTGGTGATGGTGATGATGGTGATGATGATGGTGAGGATGATGGTGATGATGGTGAGATGGTGATGATGGTGATGGTGGTGATGGTGATGGTGGTGATGATGATGAGGATGATGGTGGTGATGATGGGGATGATGACAGTGATGATGATGATGGTGAGAATGGTGGTGATGATGATGGTGAGGATGATGGTGAGATGATGGTGGTGAGGTTGATGATGGTGAGAATAATGGTGATGGTGAGGATGATGATGGTGAGGATGAGGGTGGTGAGGATGATGATGATGGTGATGGTGATGGTAAGGATGATGGTGATGATGATGATGGTGGTGATGATGATGATGGTGGTGATGATGATGGTGAGAATGATGGTGATGGTGAGATGATGATGGTGATGGTGAGGATGATGATGGTGAGAATGATGGTGATGGTGGATAATGGTGGTGAGGATGATGGTGAGGATAATGATGGTGAAAATGATGGTGATGGTGAGGATGATGGTGGTGAGGATGATGGTGGTGAGGATGATGGTGAGGTTGATGATTATGGTGAGAATGATGGTGATGGTAAGGATAATGGTGGTGAGGATGATGGTGGTGAGGTTGATGATGGTGAGATGATGATGGTGATGAGGATGATGGTGGTGAGGATAATGATGTGATGATGGTGATGGTGATGGTGAGGATAATGATGGTGAAAATGATGGTGATGGTGAGGATGATGGTGGTAGTGAGGATTGTGATGGTAATGCTGACAGTGATGATGATGGTGATGGTGAGGATGATGGTGAGAATGATGTGATGATGAGGATGATGGTGTCAGTGATGATGAGGATGACAGTGGTGGTGATGATGGTGATGGTGAGGATGATGGTAATGATGACAGTGATGATGGTGATGACAGTGTTGGTGAGGATGATGGTGATAAAGGATGATGGTGGTGAGGATGGTAACAGTGATGATGGTGATGGGGAGGATGATGGTGATGGTGAGATGATGGTAGTGAGGATGATGATGGTGAGAATGATGGTGATGGTAAGGATGATGGTGATGGTGAGGATGATGGTGATGGTGAGGATGATGATTTTAAGGATGATGGTGGTGAGGATGCTGACATTGATGATGATAGCGATGATCATGGTGATGACAGTAATGATGGAAGAGAAGAAGAGGAGAATGAGGAGAAAAAGAATGGGGGAGGAAAAAGAAAAAACTGTTGATGATGATCGTAATGGTGGTGGTGATGAGGAGAACGTAGATGGTATGCTCAGGTTCCCCATTGATTAATGCATTCATTCATCCCCCACAAAATGGTTAGGCAGTGGTTTCTTAGATGTGACACCAAAAGCATAAGCAGCACAAGGATAAAACCAGACAAGTAAAACTTTATCAAAATTAATGTATTTTGTGCTTCAAAAGACACAATCTAGAAAGTAAAAATACAACCCACGGTGTGGTAGGAAATGTAGTAAATCTGATACCTGAGAGGATGCTCGTGTCTGGAACATAAAGAATTCTTACAACTCACTGAAGAAGACCACTCAACTTAAAAATGGGCAAAAGCCTTGAATAAACGGTTCTCCAAAGAAGGCCTACAAATGTCCCGCTAAGTACAGGGAAGCTCAGCATCATGAGTCAAAACCAAAGCAAAACTTCAAATCAAAACCAAAGCAGGATACAATTGCATTCCCACCAGGATGGCTGTAACTGAAAAGTGGACAATGCCAAGTGCTGGTGAGGACTGGAGAAATTGGGCCCTTCAGATACAGCCCAGGAGAATGTAAAATGGTGCTGCCACATGGTTTAGTTTGGCAATTCCACAAAAAGTTACAGTTACCTTATGAACCAGTGTGTGTGTTTCTAAGCATTCAACCCAGAGAAATGAAGACATGTGTCTACATGGAAACTCACCCACAAGTGTCCATAGCAGCATTGCTCAGCTGGAAAATGGAAATGGCAGGAAGTTTCCCCATTAGCCTATCCACTGGCTAACAGATAAACAAAACACAGTCTGTGCATCCAATGGAGCATACGCCACACTCAGATACAAATATTACATGAAATGAGAGAAGCCAGACTCAGGTCCACCTACAGCAGGATTCTATTTATATGAAATGTCCAGGACAGGCAAGTCTATAGAGACTGAAATTGAATTGCCTTGAGTAACTGATTGATATGAGTTTATTTTGGAGCAATGCAAATGTTTTGAAATTACATAGTAGTGATTCTTGTGCACCTTTGTGAATATATAACACCACCAAATTGTAAATCTTGGAGAGTGAATTTTATATCTGAATTATGCCTTTATTTAAAAAATCTAAAAACAAAACAAAATCTATAGGTATGTTCTGTACAGTATCAGGAGCATACAGTCCCATAATGGGGAGAGAGTGAGCCGGGACACATTATGGAATGGGACACACACCCTGTGGACACTGCACAGGGAGCGTGGCCATGTCAGGACCTCAGTGAGGCGTCAGTGAGAAGGTGATGCCTAGGACAGCCTGGGGAGCCTGGAGATGTGACAGAGGCATACAGGGACTCTCCCTTGGTTAGCTCCATTCTGAAAAAATAGCACTGTCCCCTGGTGCCCTCAGCAGGAGCAAGCTTCAGTGTCATGTAGGTAGTCCTCATTATCTCTCAGTATGGATTCCTTTTTCCATGTTTTCTGATGTGGAATTCATAATGAGAGCTCCACATGCATTATCTCGTTTAATCCTGTGCATGCTGTTAGCCATCGTGACCTTCGTTTCATGGGGAATCCAGAGTCTCACAGGAAAAGTCTCGTCCTGGCACATCAGGGTGGAGGAGCCACCTGTCCTGCGCTGTGTGCTCCTTGGTCAAGATACTCTAAATAGCATGGAGGGTTATCACTCAGCACTGTTGGAAGGAATTCTGTAGGGTAAGCTCTGATAATAAAGTTGGAACTTTTTTTTTTTATCCTCTGGGATCCTGTGATTCAAAGACAAAATATATGCATGTCGACAGGAAGCTGTATGAACAACTAGTATCATGTGACCTTGCTTAATGTGAGAAAAGCAGTCAAATACTTTGTGTTTTATAGAAAGGATTCAATCAATGGTGTTGGGAGAATTGGCTGGCCTTATGCAGCAGATTGAAACTGGGCCCATTTCTTCCACCATATGTAGAAATTAATTCAAGGTGGATTAAAGACTTAAATGTAAAACCCAAAACTATTAAAATCCCAGAAGACAACCTAGGGAATGGGAAGACATAGGAACTGGCAAAGATTTCATGATAAAGACACCAAAAGCAATTGCAACAAAAGCAAAAATTGACAAATGGGATCTAATTAAACTACAGAGCTTCTGCACAGCAAAGGAAACTGTCATCAGAGCAAACAGGCAATCTACAGAATGGGAGAAAATTTTTGCAAACTATATATCCAACAAAGAGCTAACATCTGGCACCTATGAGGAATTTAAACAAATTTACAAAAAAAAAAAAAATTAAAAAGTGGACAAAGGACAGGAACAGATACTTTTCAAAAGAAGACATCCATCCATCCAACAATTATATGAAGAAAAATTCAATATCACTGATTATTAGAGAAATGCAAATCAAAACCACCGTGAGATACCATCTCACACCAGTCAGAATGGTGATTATTTAAAAGTCAAAATATAACAGAATGGTGATTTTTTAAAAGTTAAAATACTGGTGAGGTTGTGGAGAGAAAGGAACACTTATACACTGTTGGTGTGGTAGTAGTTCAGCCATTGTGGAATACAGTGTGGCGATTTCTCAAAGACCTAAGACAAATGCCATTGGACCTGGTCATCCCATTACTGGGTATATGCCCAGGGGAATAGAAATCCATCTGTTACATGCACAGATACATGTACCCGTGTGTTCACTGCAACAGTATTCACAGTGACAGAGACCTGGAATCCACCTAAATGCATATCAGTGGTAGATTGCATAAAGAAAATGTGGTACATATGGAATACTATGCAGCCATCAAGAAGAATGAAATCATGTCTTTTGCAAGAATATGGATAGAGCTGGAGGCCATTATCCTTAGCAAACTAATGCAGGAACAGATAACAAAATACCGCATGTTCTCACTTATAAGTAGGAGCTAAATGATGAGAACTCATGGTCACATAGAGGGGAACAACATACACTGGGGCCTATGGGAGGTGGAGGTGGGAGGAGGGAGGGGAGCTGGAAGAGTGATGGGTTCTGGGCTTACTTCTTGGGTGATGGAATAGTATCTACAGCCGACCCCCATGACAAAATGTACCTGTGGGACAAATGTGCACGTGTATCCCTGAATGTAAAATCAAAGTTTAAAAAAATGAGATTCCTCTCGAGTGAGTTTTCCAATATTCTCATTTGGTTTGAACAGTAAGTGTATTTTGTATCCCCCGGCATTTTTCAAGAGTTGCACACAGTTCTTTTGGCGTACTTTCTTTCTGCGGTACATTTAATGTTATTAGAGAGTTCTTATCCAGAAACTCTTCACAGCCAAATTGTTATTGAGCATTAGCTTCCTAAATCACTCCTCTCTGAAACACACACAGGTATATTTAATGGAATACTCACGTCAGCAGTTCTGCCTACAGCGTGGGCTGGATGACTTAGTTGAAGCCATGTCTTGAAAAAATCAGAGATGGGAAGGAGACAACTATTGCTGACCCAGTACACAAGTTAGATCTGTTTTTCCCCAGAATCCTTGCAAGTAAATATGAACTTGTGGACTGTCTTGACCAGAGGGCCTCCCAGGGAAACATATGAGCCCCCGACCCTCTGGTGTCTCGCATTCCCACCCTCCTGGGCACATTAACACGCTGTGATGTGCTGGCAGGTGTCGTTTCCTGGCTGCAGTAGGAATGCTGTCCACAGGTTCCCTCTGTCCACAGGTCTTGGCGCACTGCCAAGTTTGTGGCCTACAGAACTTGGGTGTATCCCTCATCGGAGCTGAAATCAGTGGGAGTGTTGTGGGATTCTAGCCTGCAGGTGAAGTCGTTGAGGTCCTGAGGTTTGGTTTTGTTGTGTTTGTTCTGATTTGTTTTGTTTTTTTTTGAGACAGTGTCTCTCTCTGTCACCCAGGCTGGAGTGCAGTGACGTGATCTCAGCTCACTGCAGCCTCGACCTCCTGGGCTCAGGTGATGATCTCGCCTCAGCTCCCCAGGTAGCTGGGGCAATAGGGGGTGCCACAACGCTCAGCTGATTTTTTGTCGAGATGGGGTTTTACCATGTTGCTTGCTGAGGCTTCTCTCAAATTCCTGGGCTCAAGCAATCTACCCACCTCAGCCTTTCTAATTGCTGGGATTACAGTCATAAGCCACCGCCCCTGGCCAGGTTGTAAAGTTTTAAGTGACTTGCTTCAGGCAGATCAGAGACTGGATTGCAAACCTCCCAACCTCACATAGTATTTCCAGCAATTTAGTGAATTGCTGGATCTCACAAACGCTGCGTTTAATTTGTGATATATGAGAGGTCTTCCGATTTCAAGTTATACATAATATAGTGTAGTGTACATAATGTTGACCCACTTTGTTGTTATAAAATGGTACAGAGCACAGTCCAGCTACCTTTTCTGTGAAGGGCCAAGTAGTTAATAGTTTGGTTTTGTGGGCCATGTGGTCTCGGACACAGCTACTGTAGTGTCATAGGAAAACAGCTATAGACAATATGCAAATGAATGTGCCCAGCGTGTGCCAATAAAACTTTATTTTAAAAAATCAGGTAGGGGGCGAGGTTTAGCACAAAAAATGTCATGGTTTGCCACCTGTGGTATTGGAACTTAGTGGCATAGAGAGCTTCCTTATTGTTACGTTATAAAGACATTGTGATGTGTTATATGGTAAGGACTGTATATGTAACATTTCTTTAAATACTTTCTGCCTAACAGAATCACTATAGACAGGAAAATATCCTTCCATAGGTAGCTTCAGGTTTTAGTTTTGATGCAGTTAGTTGGACAAACAACAAGGAGAATTTTATTTTAAGCTCAAGTGTGTGTTTTATAATAAACTAGTGGAGATCCATTATGGTAATTAGCAATGATCACCTTGTTTTATAATAAACTAGTGGTGATCCATTATGGTAATTAGCAATGATCACATTGTTTTATAATAAACTAGTGGTGATCCATTATGGTAATTAGCAATGATCACATTGTTTTATAATAAACTACTGGTGATCCATTATGGTAATTAGCAATGATCACATTGTTTTATAATAAACTAGTGGTGATCCATTATGGTAATTAGCAATGATCACATTGTTTTATAATAAACTAGTGGAGATCCATTATGGTAATTAGTCATGATCACATTGTTTTATAATAAACTAGGGGTGATCCATTATGGTAATTAGTAATAATCACATTGTTTTATAATAAACTAGTGGAGATCCATTATGGTAATTAGCAATGATCACATCATTTTATAATAAACTAGTGGTGATCCATTATGGTAATTAGCAATGATCACATTGTTTTATAATAAACTAGTGGTGATCTATTATGGTAATTAGTAATGATCACATTGTTTTATAATAAACTAGTGGTGATCCATTGTGGTAATTAACAATGATCACATTGTTTTATAATAAACTAGTGGAGATCCATTATGGTAATTAGTAATGATCACATTGTTTTATAATAAACTAGTGGTGATCCATTATGGTAAATGATCACATTGTTTTATAATAAACTAGTGGTGATCCATTGTAGTAATTAGTAATAATCACATTAATGCAGCACTTCATTAACTCTCCCTCAGGTTGTCATGAAATACATTTAAACTCTCTTTACTGTAAGTGCCCACTTGCCCTCTGATTTCTGTAAACCGCATGACCTGTCCACAGGCATTCGTGGGTTTGGCACACAGTGGTAGAGAATGCCTCTAGGCCACAGCAGCCTCAGCTCAGAGAAGTGGAGAATAATGTGGGGAGAAACCCAGGTGCCCACACCTGGCAGGATGTGGGATGGGGCAAACACTCACTCGGCTGCTGCATCTCTACGAAGCAGCTGTGCACATCCACACATCCCGGTGGGGCCCTGCCAGGTGACAGGGGGCAGGTGGGGAGGGGCAGGTGAGAGGATAGAGGAGGGGCAGGTGAGAGGGGGCAGGTAAAGGGCAGGTGAGGGGACAGGTGAGAGGGCCAGGTGATGGGGCAAGTGGGGAGGATTAGGTGAGAGAGGACAGGTGGGGAGAATTAGATGAGGGGGCAGGTGAGGGGCAGTTGAAAGGCAGATGGGGAGTGCCAGGTGAGAGGGGACAGGTGGGGAGGACCAGCTGAGAGGGCAGGTGAGGGGCAGGTGGGAGAGTCAGATGAGGGGGCAGGTGGGGAGGGCCAGGTGAGAGGGCAGCTGAGGGGCAGGTGGGACATTCAGGTGAGAGTGCAGGTGAGGGGTAGGTGGGGAGGGCCAGGTGAGAGGGAAGCACTCAGTGTCCTCCACTCCTTGTCCTTCAGGGTCCCGCACAGGCATCATCTCCCGAGCCTGGTCCATGGCAGGTGGCTGCCCCTTTCTCTTCCTCCTCATTGCTGTAGACACGTTTGTCTCCCCCTGGGGACTGAGAGCAGCTGCAGGTGGAGCCTGTGTCATTCCTGCATGGATCCATGTTGGCTAAGCATTCAGTGTGTTCTGTGGTTGCTCAATAAAGTTGTGCATGAATAAATAGAGAGCAAAAGTCACTGTACAGCTGAAGAATTGTCCACCGTGAAGGCTGGGGTTGTGACCGGTGGTCATGCTATCTGGTACGCGATTTTCTGGGCATTACTGAGTAAAATTCGTAGATTCCTGGGAACTTCAGTGTGCAGGGTTGGTTTTCAGTTTGGGTTTGGTTCAGTTGTCAGACGGGCTGGAGCGTTTGGAGGTTTCCATGGTAAGCTGTGATTCCTGACATCTGCTAGTGCACTGCGCTGGGTTTCAGCAAGGCTTTATCGCTTGCAGATGCTGAACTTACAGCTATTTCTCATCCTAACTTTATATTCCTCTCAACATTAATTGGAAGTGACTAAACAGAACTTCAAAATGAAAATTAACAAGCTTGTAAAATATGGTGTGCTTGTCGAAGTGCCAGAAAGAGTCACGTGGTGCCTGTCATTTCTTCCCATGATTAGGTCAGTGTCATATTTCTGGGTTCCAAGTCACCGTTCTTTCCTTACCTTTTGCTTTCCTCCTAAGCTACTTTCTGCCATCTTTGTCATGAGACCAGGTGCCAGGCATCAGCTGTTTCTCTTTCTCTGTAAATGCGAGGCTCTGGCATATGCGCATGCCTGGGGGCTGGGTACTGGGACCGCAGAGATGACTGAGAAATCTATTCTTGCCACATTAATTTCTCTACTTTTTGTTCATATGTTCATGAACTGAGACACATACCTTGCCCAGTCCTTAGTGGATGATGCTTAGTTATTCACCAGGTGAGCAGAAGATCCCTGGAGGCTCAGAATATGCCAGAAGGATGCAGAAAAGCAGTGTGCATAGTCATGCTCTGGCACAGCAAAGGGCACCGATGACATCGGCCACGGGGAGAGGTGTGCCAGGCTTAGGAGAGGCCAGGCCTCAGCCTCCAGGTGCCTCCCCCATGGAATCACACAGGCAGTGCTTACTCCCCAGCAGTGACACACGACAAGGCTCACACACACCGCCAACCGGGGTTGCCCACAAGCCTGTCCTGGGGTTTTCTTGGGGTCTGTCATGTAGGCTTGGGGTGCCCAAGTGACTGTACCTAGATGCCCGTTCTGCAGCCCCCTCAGAGGGAAAACTAGTGCCACATGGCCCAGGGCCCAGGTGAGCAGAGACTCTCTTAGGCAGGATGCCCCAAAGGCTCATGGGTCACCCTCCCTGGTGCTGGTCAGGACTAGATGTTTCTTGGTGATATTAACCTTTCACTGCACATAAAGCAAATGCATGTCCTGTTTCTCCTTGATGAAAACAGGGAGATGATCCCTGCAGTTGACTTTCAGAGCAGTTTGCTTATGGGTGGGCTGTTAGAGACATATGTGCACACAGTGGAACGCAGCCTCTCCGAGAGGGTGGGCCCTTGCTGTGGGCCTCACGCCAGCTGTGGCATGACATCTTCCCGCACACTTACCTGTGGCAAAGGGGCGATGCTCCAATTCCAGGGATGAGGAGAGCTCAGCCCTCCCGCACCTGTCATGGGTGCCCGCCTCCCTGCCAGGTGACAGGGGCAGGTGGGGAGGGGCAGGTGAGAGGATAGAGGAGGGGCAGGTGAGAGGGGCAGGGCAGGTGAGGGGACAGGTGAGAGGGCCAGGTGATGGGGCAAGTGGGGAGGATTAGGTGAGAGAGGACAGGTGGGGAGAATTAGATGAGGGGCAGGTGAGGGGCAGTTGAAAGGCAGATGGGGAGTGCCAGGTGAGAGGGACAGGTGGGAGGACCAGCTGAGAGGGCAGGTGAGGGGCAGGTGGGAGAGTCAGATGAGGGGCAGGTGGGGAGGGCCAGGTGAGAGGGCAGCTGAGGGGCAGGTGGGACATTCAGGTGAGAGTGCAGGTGAGGGGTAGGTGGGGAGGGCCAGGTGAGAGGAAGCACTCAGTGTCCTCCACTCCTTGTCCTTCAGGGTCCCGCACAGGCATCATCTCCCGAGCCTGGTCCATGGCAGGTGGCTGCCCTTTCTCTTCCTCCTCATTGCTGTAGACACGTTTGTCTCCCCCTGGGGACTGAGAGCAGCTGCAGGTGGAGCCTGTGTCATTCCTGCATGGATCCATGTTGGCTAAGCATTCAGTGTGTTCTGTGGTTGCTCAATAAAGTTGTGCATGAATAAATAGAGAGCAAAAGTCACTGTACAGCTGAAGAATTGTCCACCGTGAAGGCTGGGGTTGTGACCGGTGGTCATGCTATCTGGTACGCGATTTTCTGGGCATTACTGAGTAAAATTCGTAGATTCCTGGGAACTTCAGTGTGCAGGGTTGGTTTTCAGTTTGGGTTTGGTTCAGTTGTCAGACGGGCTGGAGCGTTTGGAGGTTTCCATGGTAAGCTGTGATTCCTGACATCTGCTAGTGCACTGCGCTGGGTTTCAGCAAGGCTTTATCGCTTGCAGATGCTGAACTTACAGCTATTTCTCATCCTAACTTTATATTCCTCTCAACATTAATTGGAAGTGACTAAACAGAACTTCAAAATGAAAATTAACAAGCTTGTAAAATATGGTGTGCTTGTCGAAGTGCCAGAAAGAGTCACGTGGTGCCTGTCATTTCTTCCCATGATTAGGTCAGTGTCATATTTCTGGGTTCCAAGTCACCGTTCTTTCCCTTACCTTTTGCTTTCCTCCTAAGCTACTTTCTGCCATCTTTGTCATGAGACCAGGTGCCAGGCATCAGCTGTTTCTCTTTCTCTGTAAATGCGAGGCTCTGGCATATGCGCATGCCTGGGGGCTGGGTACTGGGACCGCAGAGATGACTGAGAAATCTATTCTTGCCACATTAATTTCTCTACTTTTTGTTCATATGTTCATGAACTGAGACACATACCTTGCCCAGTCCTTAGTGGATGATGCTTAGTTATTCACCAGGTGAGCAGAAGATCCTGGAGGCTCAGAATATGCCAGAAGGATGCAGAAAAGCAGTGTGCATAGTCATGCTCTGGCACAGCAAAGGGCACCGATGACATCGGCCACGGGAGAGGTGTGCCAGGCTTAGGAGAGGCCAGGCCTCAGCCTCCAGGTGCCTCCCCATGGAATCACACAGGCAGTGCTTACTCCCCAGCAGTGACACACGACAAGGCTCACACACCGCCAACCGGGGTTGCCCACAAGCCTGTCCTGGGGTTTTCTTGGGGTCCGTCATGTAGGCTTGGGGTGCCCAAGTGACTGTACCTAGATGCCCGTTCTGCAGCCCCCTCAGAGGGAAAACTAGTGCCACATGGCCCAGGGCCCAGGTGAGCAAAGACTCTCTTAGGCAGGATGCCCCAAAGGCTCATGGGTCACCCTCCCTGGTGCTGGTCAGGACTAGATGTTTCTTGGTGATATTAACCTTTCACTGCACATAAAGCAAATGCATGTCCTGTTTCTCCTTGATGAAAACAGGGAGATGATCCCTGCAGTTGACTTTCAGAGCAGTTTGCTTATGGGTGGGCTGTTAGAGACATATGTGCACACAGTGGAACGGCAGCCTCTCGAGAGGGTGGGCCTTGCTGTGGGCCTCACGCCAGCTGTGGCATGACATCTTCCCGCACACTCACCTGTGGCAAAGGGGCGATGCTCCAATTCCAGGGATGAGGAGGCTCAGCCCTCCCGCACCTGTCATGGGTGCCCGCCTCCCTGCCAGGTGACGATGCCAGATACTTCCTCCTGTCTGAGGACAGGCATACAGAGAAACACGAGGGCAGAGACCCACATTCACTGATGTCTGTTCGCAGATGTGTCAGGTTCATTCACAGATGAAACGGGTCTCGTCTTACACGGACGGAATGATGCCTGCAAATGTCACGTGAATGGGAGGTGTTTACACTCAGGCCTTGGCGCTCGTGTGGCGCCGATGGCTGCAGGATGGAGAGAACAAGAGAGCTTACCAGGTTATGAACTAAGATTTCACCCACTGCCCTTGCTCAAGGCTACACATTTGTTTACCTTGCATAAGATAACGAGGTAGTTTGGGTTTGTCAGACGGGCTGGCGCTGGGTCTTCAGCAAGGCTTTATCGCTTGCAGATGCTGAACTTACAGCTATTTCTCATCCTAACTTTATATTCCTCTCAACATTAATTGGAAGTGACTAAACAGAACTTCAAAATGAAAATTAACAAGCTTGTAAAATATGGTGTGCTTGTCGAAGTGCCAGAAAGAGTCACGTGGTGCCTGTCATTTCTTCCCATGATTAGGTCAGTGTCATATTTCTGGGTTCCAAGTCACCGTTCTTTCCCTTACCTTTTGCTTTCCTCCTAAGCTACTTTCTGCCATCTTTGTCATGAGACCAGGTGCCAGGCATCAGCTGTTTCTCTTTCTCTGTAAATGTGAGGCTCTGGCATATGCGCATGCCTGGGGGCTGGGTACTGGGACCGCAGAGATGACTGAGAAATCTATTCTTGCCACATTAATTTCTCTACTTTTTGTTCATATGTTCATGAACTGAGACACATACCTTGCCCAGTCCTTAGTGGATGATGCTTAGTTATTCACCAGGTGAGCAGAAGATCCCTGGAGGCTCAGAATATGCCAGAAGGATGCAGAAAAGCAGTGTGCATAGTCATGCTCTGGCACAGCAAAGGGCACCGATGACATCGGCCACGGGAGAGGTGTGCCAGGCTTAGGAGGCCAGGCCTCAGCCTCCAGGTGCCTCCCCATGGAATCACACAGGCAGTGCTTACTCCCCAGCAGTGACACACGACAAGGCTCACACACCGCCAACCGGGGTTGCCCACAAGCCTGTCCTGGGGTTTTCTTGGGGTCTGTCATGTAGGCTTGGGGTGCCCAAGTGACTGTACCTAGATGCCCGTTCTGCAGCCTCAGAGGGAAAACTAGTGCCACATGGCCCAGGGCCCAGGTGAGCAGAGACTCTCTTAGGCAGGATGCCCCAAAGGCTCATGGGTCACCCTCCTGGTGCTGGTCAGGACTAGATGTTTCTTGGTGATATTAACCTTTCACTGCACATAAAGCAAATGCATGTCCTGTTTCTCCTTGATGAAAACAGGGAGATGATCCCTGCAGTTGACTTTCAGAGCAGTTTGCTTATGGGTGGGCTGTTAGAGACATATGTGCACACAGTGGAACGGCAGCCTCTCCGAGAGGGTGGGCCCTTGCTGTGGGCCTCACGCCAGCTGTGGCATGACATCTTCCCCGCACACTCACCTGTGGCAAAGGGGCGATGCTCCAATTCCAGGGATGAGGAGAGCTCAGCCCTCCCGCACCTGTCATGGGTGCCCGCTCCCTGCCAGGTGACGCATGCCAGATACTTCCTCCTGTCTGAGGACAGGCATACAGAGAAACACGAGGGCAGAGACCCACATTCACTGATGTCTGTTCGCAGATGTGTCAGGTTCATTCACAGATGAAACGGGTCTCGTCTTACACGGACGGAATGATGCCTGCAAATGTCACGTGAATGGGAGGTGTTTACACTCAGGCCTTGGCGCTCGTGGTGGCGCCGATGGCTGCAGGATGGAGAGAACAAGAGCTTACCAGGTTATGAACCAAGATTTCACCCACTGCCCTTGCTCAAGGCTACATTTGTTTACCTTGCATAAGATAACGAGGTGAGTCCACTTAGGCTGCCTGCGCAGCACTGCAGAAGGGATGGCTTAGAGACCAGCAGCTTTCCTCGCTCCTGAGGCTGGAGGTCCAAGACCGAGGCAGTGGCAGGGCCGGTTTCCCCGAGGCCTCCCTCCTGGGCGTGCAGATGCTGTCTTCCTCACAGGCCCATCCTCTGTGCCGTCTGTGTCCTAGTCTCTTCTTACAGGGCAGCAGTCAGATTGCATCAGGGCCCACCCTAGTGAGCTCATGTCACCTGAATTACCTCTGTAAACTTCCATCCTCCACTACAATCTTACTGGGGTCAGGGCTTCAACACAGATTTTGAGACATGGTTCACCCCATGACAGTACATCTGTTTATAAGAAATCCGTCAATGCCCTGTGGAGCTCCTCACTTCCAGCACTGGGTTCTAAACTCTGCCTCAAGGATGTAACCAAGTGTGGTAAAAGTTTCACTTTCCTGCAGCAAAGTAAGAAAAGGGGGGTTGAGGCCATGTGGTGAGATTAAGAAAAAAAAAACTAAATATATTCCAGTTAGAAAGCTGGGGTTTTTTTCCTTATATTCCACCCTTTCTAGAATTACAGGTTATTTTATGACAGGGAGAAAATGAATGGTGTTTTATTTTTACTTTCTCATTTGTTGAAGAAGACGTTGGGAATGGTGTCCGTGTGTACTCAGGGTGCTGTCATGGGTCCGTGTATTCCGGGCGCTATATTGGGTTTGTGTACTCAGGGCGCTGACGTGTGTCTGTGTATTGGGGGCACTGTTGTGGGTCCGTGTACTCAGGGCACTGTTGTGTGTCTGTGTATTCAGGCGCTGTTGTGTGTCTGTGTACTGGGGTGCTGTTGTGTGTCTGTGTACTGAGGCGCTGTTGTGTGTCTGTGTATTCAGGGCACTGTCGTGTGTCCGTGTACTCAGGGCACTGTTGTGTGTCTGTGTATTCAGGCGCTGTTGTGTGTCTGTGTATTGGGGGCACTGTTGTGGGTCCGTGTACTCAGGGCACTGTTGTGTGTCTGTGTATTGGGGGCACTGTTGTGGGTCCGTGTACTCAGGGTGCTGTCATGGGTCCGTGTATTCGGGCGCTGTCGTGGGTCCGTGTACTCAGGGTGCTGTCATGGGTCCGTGTATTCCGGCGCTATATTGGGTTTGTGTACTCAGGGCGCTGGCGTGTGTCTGTGTATTCAGGCGCTGTTGTGTGTCCATGTATTCGGGCGCTGTCGTGGGTCCGTGTACTCAGGGTGCTGTCATGGGTCCGTGTATTCCGGCGCTATATTGGGTTTGTGTACTCAGGGCGCTGTTGTGTCCGTGTATTCGGGCGCTGTCGTGGGTCCGTGTACTCAGAGCAGTTTGCTTATGGGTGGGCTGTTAGAGACATATGTGCACACAGTGGAACGCAGCCTCTCCGAGAGGGTGGGCCCTTGCTGTGGGCCTCACGCCAGCTGTGGCATGACATCTTCCCGCACACTTACCTGTGACAAAGGCGATGCTCCAATTCCAGGGATGAGGAGAGCTCAGCCCTCCGCACCTGTCATGGGTGCCCGCCTCCCTGCCAGGTGACGCATGCCAGATGCTTCCTCCTGTCTGAGGACAGGCATACAGAGAAACACGGGGCAGACCCACATTCACTGATGTCTGTTCGCAGATGTGTCAGGTTCATTCACAGATGAAACGGGTCTCGTCTTACAGGACGGAATGATGCCTGCAAATGTCACGTGAATGGAGGTGTTTACACTCAGGCCTTGGCGCTCGTGTGGCGCCGATGGCTGCAGGATGGAGAGAACAAGAGAGCTTACCAGGTTATGAACTAAGATTTCACCCACTGCCCTTGCTCAAGGCTACACATTTGTTTACCTTGCATAAGATAACGAGGTGAGTCCACTTAGGCTGCCTGCGCAAAGCACTGCAGAAGGATGGCTTAGAGACCAGCAGCTTTCCTCGCTCCTGGAGGCTGGAGGTCCAAGACCGAGGCAGTGGCAGGGCCGGTTTCCCGAGGCCTCCCTCCTGGGCGTGCAGATGCTGTCTTCCTCACAGGCCCATCCTCTGTGCCGTCTGTGTCCTAGTCTCTTCTTACAGGGCAGCAGTCAGATTGCGTCAGGGCCCACCCTAGTGAGCTCATGTCACCTGAATTACCTCTGTAAACTTCCATCCTCCACTACAATCTTACTGGGGTCAGGGCTTCAACACAGATTTTGAGACATGGTTCACCCCATGACAGTACATCTGTTTATGGAGGCTCAGAATGAAGGCCTCCCATACTGTTGCTTTCTTGAAAACAGGGAGATGATCAGTTGACTTTCAGAGCAGTTTGCTATGGGTGGCTGTTAGAGACATATGTGCGGCAGCCTGAGAGGGTGGGCCTTGCTGTGGGCCTCACGCCAGCTGTGGCATGACATCTTCCCCCACACTTACCTGTGACAAAAGGGGCGATGCTCCAATTCCAGGGATGAGGAGAGCTCAGCCCTCCCGCACCTGTCATGGGTGCCCGCTCCCTGCCAGGTGACGCATGCCAGATGCTTCCTCCTGTCTGAGGACAGGCATACAGAGAAACACGGGGCAGAGACCCACATTCACTGATGTCTGTTCGCAGATGTGTCAGGTTCATTCACAGATGAAACGGGTCTCGTCTTACACGGACGGAATGATGCCTGCAAATGTCACGTGAATGGGAGGTGTTTACACTCAGGCCTTGGCGCTCGTGTGGCGCCGATGGCTGCAGGATGGAGAGAACAAGAGAGCTTACCAGGTTATGAACTAAGATTTCACCCACTGCCCTTGCTCAAGGCTACACATTTGTTTACCTTGCATAAGATAACGAGGTGAGTCCACTTAGGCTGCCTGCGCAAAGCACTGCAGAAGGGATGGCTTAGAGACCAGCAGCTTTCCTCGCTCCTGGAGGCTGGAGGTCCAAGACCGAGGCAGTGGCAGGGCCGGTTTCCCCGAGGCCTCCCTCCTGGGCGTGCAGATGCTGTCTTCCTCACAGGCCCGTCCTCTGTGCCGTCTGTGTCCTAGTCTCTTCTTACAGGGCAGCAGTCAGATTGCATCAGGGCCCACCCTAGCGAGCAGCAGTCAGATTGCGTCAGGGCCCACCCTAGTGAGCTCATGTCACCTGAATTACCTCTGTAAACTTCCATCCTCCACTACAATCTTACTGGGGTCAGGGCTTCAACACAGATTTTGAGACATGGTTCACCCCATGACAGTACATCTGTTTATAAGAAATCGTCAACGCCCTGTGGAGCTCCTCGCTTCCAGCACTGGGTTCTAAACTCTGCCTCAAGGATGTAACCAAGTGTGGTAAAAGTTTCACTTTCCTGCAGCAAAGTAAGAAAAGGGGGGTTGAGGCCATGTGGTGAGATTAAGAAAAAAAAAACTAAATATATTCCAGTTAGAAAGCTGGGGTTTTTTTCCTTATATTCCACCCTTTCTAGAATTACAGGTTATTTTATGACAGGGAGAAAATGAATGGTGTTTTTATTTTTACTTTCTCATTTGTTGAAGAAGACGTTGGGAATCTCACGTGGGCCCCATATACTCAGGGCGCTGTTGTGTGTCCGTGTATTCGGGGCGCTGTCGTGTGTCCGTGTATTCGGGGCGCTGTCGTGGGTCCGTGTACTCAGGGTGCTGTCATGGGTCTGTGTATTCCGGGCGCTATATTGGGTTTGTGTACTCAGGGCGCTGACGTGTGTCTGTGTATTGGGGGCACTGTTGCGGGTCCGTGTACTCAGGGCACTGTTGTGTGTCTGTGTATTCAGGGCGCTGTTGTGTGTCTGTGTACTTGGGGCGCTGTTGTGTGTCTGTGTACTCGAGGCGCTGTTGTGTGTCTGTGTATTCAGGGCACTGTCGTGGGTCCGTGTACTCAGGGCACTGACGTGTGTCTGTGTATTCGGGGTGCTGTTGTGTGTCTGTGTACTCGGGGCGCTGTTGTGTGTCTGTGTACTTGGGGCGCTGTTGTGTGTCTGTGTATTCAGGGCACTGTCGTGGGTCCGTGTACTCAGGGCACTGATGTGTGTCTGTGTATTGGGGGCGCTGTGGTGGGTCAGTGAATTTGGGGCACTGTTTTGGGTCCGAGTACTCAGGGGCCTGTTGTGGTCCCAGTGCCATGTAGAATCTGTAGCCGCACTCTTCACCCAGCCTCCCCCCAAGCTATGTGCACCTGGCATTCCAGGTGGCTGGCAAGTCTGTGCAGACCGCGGCCTTCATGGTGCCACCTGCATTCCCCTCAAACCTCACACACGGCCAGGGCATAGCCATGCATCCTCCAGAGAGGTCTAGTGTTGTTTCTCTGAGAAGCTGCTCTCCATACTCAGTGGCTGTGTGGAAAAAGTCTGGACTTGGACTCAAGGGGCCGCCACCTGTTGGGCATTAAGTTACTGATACACTTTGTGCCTCAGTTTCCCCTCTGTAAAATGGGAATATTCACGTGTTCTGCATAAAGGTGTCACCGAGATTCTGTGGAGTAATTCATACACTGGACTAAGAGTACCTGTACCTGTACCAGACCCCGGCACTGGTGTCTCTGCTACATCATCACGCTGGGCTCTACTCCATTTCCAGTGCCCCTCCTCGGGGATCACTGGTATCTGGAGCATCTGTGCAGGGCTGGGCATGCATCTGCCTCATCAGCAGGGACATGCAGGCTGGGCGTGCATCTGTCTCAACAGCAGGGACATGCAGGGCTGGGCGTGCATCTGCCTCATCAGCAGGGACATGCAGGCTGGGCATGCATCTGTCTCATCAGCAGGGACATGCAGGCTGGGCATGGATCTGTCTCATCAGCAGGGACATGCAGGGCTGGGCGTGCATCTGTCTCAACAGCAGGGACAGAATGCATGGTTATTGAATGAATGAATGTGAGACTGGAGTGTAAAGGCTGGCCTCTCTCCTGGGCTAGAATATTCCACTTTCAGCCAAAGGACAGGGTCTTGTGAAGACGACTCAACATCACCAGGTACTACAAGAGGTCTGGACCACCAATTAATCACTTTCAATAAAGTTCCTCCAAATTTGATATAGGGGCCATTGATCTTTCCGAGGAATCGTTTGAAAGCTCAGTGATCTGGCCCCTTGCAGAGATCATGACTCTGGAACAATTAGCTCAGCTGCTTCTACACATGACAGAATTCAGTTCTGGTGCAGTGACCACAGAAACCCGTCAGGGACCAGTACGCTTTACGTGCATTCCCTCAAAGAGCTCCACTGTATCCAGGGCATAGCCATGCATCCTTCCAGAGAGCAGAGCGAGGTTCTCTTTCTCCTCTCTAAACAGAAGCGTGTCTCGATTTCTACTCTGGCTGTGTGAGAAAAGTCTGGACTTGGACTACAGCCGCCATTTTGTCCTAGTTGCCAAATACACTTTGTGCCTCAGTTTCCCTCTGCTACAAAATAGGAATATTCACGTGTTTTCTTGAAAATAGTTTTTGATATTAGTATGCATGAGTTTTTCTGTTCTACACATTACTAAAATACGCCAACCTAATTATTTTAAGAAATTATTTGAATCTGATCAGAGCACAGCAGCTCTGAGGAGTGGCAGGACAGGCAGTGACTTCCACCTCATGAAAAGGCCTCTGAACACACAGGCGGTGGTGAAGGGCTCATGCTTAGGAGTCAAACAGATGTTGTTTCAAATGCAAGTTATTGAACTTCCCTAGGCTTTTGCCTTTGATTGGTGTAATGATGCCTGTAATGCCTACCTGAGTGTCAGGACATTAAATGAGCGCTTAGGCGTGCATCTTGACATTATCAACAGTGGACATGCAGGCTGGGGCTGCACGTGAAGTGACTCCCGGCAGGACAGACACAAGGCAGTGCTTGACTTCTAAACCCTTGAGCTGCCCATGGAAATGGGGTCCAGACTCTGACATTGGCTCCTGTGTCCAGTGTCGATGGGACAGGTTCAATGCCCATGCCATGAGCATTTTACCCATGGCAGCTGTGTGGAGGTTGAGTTCCCATGCACAGTTGCATTGCACTCACGGCAGCTATGTGGAGGTTGAGTTCCCATGCACAGATGCATTGCACTCACAGGTTGAGTTCCGTGCACAGATGCATTGCACTCACAGCGGCTGTGTGGAGCGTTGAGTCTCTCTGCAGGGCACAGAATGCATGGTTATTGAATCACGAATGAGCTGTGTGGAGGTTGAGTTCTCATGCACTAGAATGCATTGCACTTTCACGGACAGGCTGTGTGGAGGTTGAGTCAACATCCCGTGCACAGATCTGGACCACCAATTAATCACTTTCAATTGAGTTCCTCCAAATTTGATATAGGGGCCATTGCATCTCCGAGGAGGCTGTGTGGAGGTTGAGCCCTGCAGAGATCATTGCACTCTGGAACAATGTGTGAGCTGTTCTACAGCACAGATGCATTGCGCTCACGGCTGTGTGGAGGTTGACCACATGCCTGCTTTGCACCACGGCGGCTGTGTGGAGGTTGAGTTCTACAGAGCTCCACTGTACTCACTGGCTGTGGAGGTTCAGTTCCCATGCACAGCTGAGCGCTCGGGGCGGCTGTGTGGAGGTTTCTCCTCATGCACGCCTGCTTTGCACTTTCCTCTGTGTGGAGGTTGAGTTCCCATGCACAGATGCATTGCACTCACGGCTCTGCTATGGTTGAGTTCATGCACAGCTGCATTGCACTGCGGCTGTGTGGAGGTTGAGTCTCTCACAGATGCATGCAGCTGCTGTGTAGGTTGAGTTCTGTACATGCCTTTTGCACGCCAACCTAATTATTTTAAGTTATTGAATCTGACGCCTGCTTTGCACTCACGGTGGCTGTGTGGAGGTTGAGTTCCATGAAAAGGCCTCTGAACACACAGGCGGCTGGTGGAGGTTGAGTTCCCATGCACAGATGTTGTTTCAAATGGCTGTTATTGAACTTCCCATGCACGCCTGCTTTGACTCACGGTGGCCTGTAATGCCTACCTGAGTGTCGTTGTAAATTATGCACGCCTGCTTTGCACTCACTGGCTGTGTGAGGTTGAGTTGCCCCATGCACAGGAGGCAAACTCAGACACGGTGGCTGTGTGGAGGTTGAGTTCCCATGCACAAGGCAGTGCATTGCACTTAAACCCTTGAGCTGCCCATGGAAATGGGGTCCAGACTCTTTGGCACTCACGGTGTCCAGTGTGTGGACAGGTTGAGTTCCATGCACAGATGCATTTTACCCACGGCAGCTGTATGGAGGTTGAGTTCCCATGCACAGCTGCATTGCGCCACGGCAGCTGTGTGGAGGTTGAGTTCCGTGCACAGATGCATTGCACTCACGGCGGCTGTGTGGAGGTTGAGTTCTGCACAGCTGCATTGCACTCACGGTGGCTGTGTGGAGGTTGAGTTCCGTGCACAGATGCATTGCACATGGCGGTTGTGTGGAGGTTGAGTTCCCATGCACAGATGCATTGCGCTCACGGCGGCTGTGTGGAGGTTGAGTTCCTGCACAGATGCATTGCACCCACGGCGGCTGTGTGGAGGTTGAGTTCCATGCTGCATTGCACTCACATGGCGGCTGTGTGTGGAGGTTGAGTTCCCATGCACGCCTGCTTTGCACTCACGGCGGCTGTGTGGAGGTTGAGTTCCCATGCACAGATGCATTGCACTCACGGCGGCTGTGTGGAGGTTGAGTTCCCATGCACAGCTGCATTGCACTCATGGCGGCTGTGTGGAGGTTGAGTTCCCATGCACAGATGCATTGCACTCACGGCGGCTGTGTGGAGGTTGAGTTCCCGTGCACAGATGCATTGCACTCACGGCGGCTGTGTGGAGGTTGAGTTCCCATGCACGCCTGCTTTGCACTCACGGCGGCTGTGTGGAGGTTGAGTTCCCATGCACAGATGCATTGCACTCACGGTGGCTGTGTGGAGGTTGAGTTCCCATGCACAGCTGCATTGCACTCACGGTGGCTGTGTGAGGTTGAGTTCCATGCACAGCTGCATTGCACTCACGCTGTGTGGAGGTTGAGTTCCCATGCACAGATGCATTGCACTCACGGCGGCTGTGTGGAGGTTGAGTTCCCATGCACAGATGCATTGCACTCACGGTGGCTGTGTGGAGGTTGAGTTCCCATGCACAGATGCATTGCACACGTGGCGTTGTGTGGAGGTTGAGTTCCCATGCACAGATGCATTGCACTCACACGGCTGTGTGGAGGTTGAGTTCCCATGCACAGATGCATTGCACTCACGGCGGCTGTGTGGAGGTTGAGTTCCCATGCACAGCTGCATTGCACACATGGCGGTTGTGTGGAGGTTGAGTTCCCATGCACAGATGCATTGCGCTCACGGCGGCTGTGTGGAGGTTGAGTTCCCATGCACAGATGCATTGCACTGCACGTGGCTGTGTGGAGGTTGAGTTCCTCTGCCAATGCATTAAACCACACCTTCTGGATGTGTGGAGGTTGAGTTCCAGCACAGCCATTGCAGTCCCATGGCGGCTGTGTGGAGGTTGAGTTCCCATGCACAGATGCATTGGCGCCACGGCTGTGTGGAGGTTGAGTTCCATGCACAGCTGCATTGCACACATGGCTTTCTGGAGGTTGAGTTAATGCACAGATGCATGGCTCACCTGTGCATGTGTGGAGGTTGAGTTCTCATGCACAGATGCATTGCACTCACAGTGGCTGTGTGGAGGTTGAGTTCCCATGCACAGCTGCATTGCACACATGGCGGTTGTGTGGAGGTTGAGTTCCCATGCACAGATGCATTGCGCGCCAACGGCGGCTGTGTGGAGGTTGAGTTCCTTGCACAGATGCATTGTACAGGCGGCTGTGTGGAGGTTGAGTTCCCATGCACAGCTGCATTGCACTCATATTAAAATGTGAGTTGAGTTAACAGATGCACTATGTTTCACGGCGGCTGTGGAGGTTGAGTTCCTGCACACTGCATTGCACACATGGCGGTTGTGTGAGGTTGGTGTCTCCGCATGCACAGATGCATTACTCACGGCGGCTGTGGAGGTTGAGTTCCCACACAGATGCTTTAATGCATTGGCGGCTGTGTGGAGGTTGAGTTCCTGTACCTGCATTGCACCATGTAGGCTGTGGAGGTTGAGTTCATGCACAGATGCATTGCGCTCACGCTGTGTGGAGGTTGAGTTCCCATGCACAGCTGCATTGCACAGCATCTTGTGTGGAGGTTGAGTTCCCATGCACAGATGCATTGCGTCACATGGCTGTGTGGAGGTTGAGTTCCTGCACAGATGCATTGCACTGTTTCCTGTGTGGAGGTTGAGTTCCCATGCACAGCTGCATTGCACACATGGCTGGTTATTTGGAGTTGAGTTCCCTGCACAGATGCATTGCGCCCACGGCGGCTGTGTGGAGGTTGAGTTCCATGCGCACAGATGCATTGCAGAGGCGGCTGTGTGGAGGTTGAGTCCATCCTGGCTGCACAGCTGCATTGCACTCATGGCGGCTGTGAGGTTGAGTTCCATGCACAGATGCATTGCGCTCACGGCTGTGTGGAGGTTGAGTTCCCATGCACAGCTGCATTGCACACATGGCTTGTGTGGAGGTTGAGTTCCCATCAGATGCACGCCATCCTGGTGGCTGTGTGGAGGTTGAGTTCCCATGCACAGCTGCTTTGCACACATGGTGGCTCTGCCAAGGACCAAACCCCTTCTGAATGTGGTGGAGCATGTTAATGGGTTCAGCACCAGCCAGTGTCAGTCCCCACCCCATGTTGGCTGCTTCCCCATCCATGTCCTGCTTGTGCCTTTGGAATCTCATGGCATCGTCTCAGTGTAGATTTCTGGATGGCCTGAATTTTAATGGAGAAAGGTCACCATGGTCTGTCACCTTGCTTAGCGTTATGTTAAATATCCTCAGTGTTCATTTGTCTTTCCAGAACTCACAGTGGGATAAGTTAGCTGGAGAGTGGAGATGTGGCCCCTTGCTCCTGTGATGTCACCTCAGGGGTTAGCTGTTCTAAGAGCATTGCCATTTTTAAGGGGCCAGCAAGCCCATCAGGCTCTTTCCCTTCCCCTTAACCTAAACAGACAGAGCTTTATGAAACACAATTATGGTGTACACTCGCCTTAAATATTAAAATGTGGTGTTAAAGTAGTTAAAAATGTAAACTATGTTTGAGGGGGACTGTCGTGATCCTGCGTCACTCCCACACACGGGCAGGAAGGAGGATGGTGTCTTCGCATAGAGAAGCGAGAATTCCTCACACACCTTGAATTGCTTTAACAATTTTTGTTGCTGTGTAGTAACTTCTGTACCTCAGTTAAATTGTGTAGACTGTATATCTTTGTTTAATACTCACAACAACACATTTGCCTGTATCTCCACGCAGATTCTTACAAATACGCTGCGCTTTCTAGAGGCTCTATTTTTTTAGCAACCACAGCAAACTCATATGACCTTATAACTAATATAAAAGGAAACAAAATGATGGCTTTAATATTGAAACTGTTTCCTTTAAAAGGTGCCAATAATTTAATCATATTTGTAAAATCAGCTGGTTATTAAAATGTAGGAAGAAATAAAAAGCTCCTGACTGCTTCATGCTCTTGTGGCGTGGAAAGGCCATGCGGACCCTGATTGCAGAGGAAGCTGCTGGTTAGAGGCCCAGTCCATCCTGGTGGCTGCTGGGCAGAGGCCCGTCCATCCTGGTGGCTGTTGGGCAGAGGCCCGTCCATCCTGGTAACTGCTGGGCAGAGGCCCGACCATCCTGGTAACTGCTGGTTAGAGGCCCAGTCCATCCTGGTGGCTGCTGGGCAGAGGCCCGTCCATCCTGGTGGCTGCTGGGCAGAGGCCCAGTCCATCCTGGTAACTGCTGGGCAGAGGCCCGACCATCCTGGTAACTGCTGGTTAGAGGCCCAGTCCATCCTGGTGGCTGCTGGGCAGAGGCCCAGTCCATCCTGGTAACTGCTGGGCAGAGGCCCGACCATCCTGGTAACTGCTGGTTAGAGGCCCAGTCCATCCTGGTGGCTGCTGGGCAGAGGCCCATCCATCCTGGTGGCTGCTGGGCAGAGGCCCGTCCATCCTGGTGGCTGCTGGGCGGAGGCTTGTCCATCCTGGTGGCTGCTGGGCGGAGGCCCATCCATCCTGGTGGCTGCTGGGCGGAGGCCCGTCTATCCTGGTGGCTGCTGGGCGGAGGCCCGTCCATCCTGGTGGCTGCTCCTCAGGCTGCAACGTCTCATCCTGGAGGAGCACCTGACGTGGTCCTCACTGCCACAGTTTGACAAACCTCTGGTCTGTCCCAGCTCAGCCCCAGGTGGCCACAGGGCTTGATTTAAGTTCTTATCAGAAATGTCAGTTCCTTAGTGGCTCTTTGCCGGTGCCCGATAAATGCCTGTTCTCTCACCCCTCAAAGGGAGGTTGAGTAGGAGCAGAGGAGGAGAGCCATCACCCTCTCTCTCACCCCGGGTTTTGGAATGTCTCCCACGGGCATGCATGTGGTCAGCGTTTGGGGCACTGCTCTTCCTTCAGAGCTTCTGTGTTTCCAATACCCCCTGAACACAACTTTCTCCATGCCATACGTCCTCCAACAGAACCGTGGGTGAGGAAATGAACATGAAATTTGCCAAAAGAAGTGCAAATAGCCAGTAAACACTGCAACACTCACGGTTTCTACACTGCCTGGCAAAAACCACCTTCCAGCCTAGGAGCTTGGAAGTGTTGGCTTCCTCACTGGGCCTTCTCCTCCTCCTCCCTCACTGGGCCTTCTCCTCCTCCTCCCTCACAGGGCCTTCTCCTCCTCCTCCCTCACTGGGCCATCTCCTCCTCCTCCCTCACTGGGCCTTCTCCTTCTCCTCCCTCACTGGGCCATCTCCTCCTCCTTCCTCACTGGGCCTTCTCCTCCTCCCTCACAGGGCCTTCTCCTCCTCCTCCCTCACTGGGCTGTCTCCTCCTCCTCCCTCACTGGGCTGTCTACTCCTCCTCCCTCACTGGGCCATCTCCTCCTCTCTCACTGGACCATCTTCTCACTGGGCCGTCTCCTCACTGGGACATATTCTCTCCATCACTGGGCCGTCTCCTCCTCTCCCCAGCAACTCCCCCAGGTCCCTGCCCTTCCCTTCCCTTCCCTTCCTGAGGTTACCACTGGGCTTCAGCTCTCATCACCTCCTAAAAGCCCTTCCCACCCCAGACGGATGCTTTAAGTGCCACCATTACATTAATATTCTTAGTGTTTATTATGATATCATTTTAATTCATTGTAATTTGTAATAATTACTACATATATCAGTCCCTGGAACAAGCAAGCTTCAGTTGGCCCATTTCTCAGAATAAGCTTTGGGTCAAGTCTTGAACCCTTCCTGGGGCCCAGCTGGTCTTGTCCATCTTCCTCTTTATATGACTTTGTGAACAGCAGAGCCCGAGCCCACCTGGTAACTGCTGGTTGAGGCCCAGTCCATCCTAAATGGCTCCGTTTGCTTCCCACACCGCTCGTGTGGTTGATTTTCAGAGTCAGGCAAGGACATCCGCATCCGCTTCCTCCATGCTCAGCACCCAGTGCATGGCTGCGTGTGCGGGAGGCTGTCCCTGGACACCTGTGAACAAAGGGACGGAAGCTCCCGGCTCACAGCAGTTCCATGAGGTTGCTCTACTTTATGATGCTGCAGAAACAGCACACATTCATGAGAACCGGTACTTCCAGTCCCACACAGCCCTTCTGGTTTTTGCTTTTAGTGTCGTAGTCAATGAATTATATAAGATGTTCACTTTACGGTGAAGCAGGCTTTGTGCTGATTTTGCTGCACGGTAGGCTCAAGTGTTCCAAGCATGTTTGAGGTTGGCCAGGCTAAGCTATGATGTGGGAAGTGAGCTGTGTTAAATGCATTTTTACTTAGGATGTTTTCAGTTTCTGATGGGTTTATCTCCCACGGGCATGCATGTGGTCAGCGTTTGGGGCACTGCTCTTCCTTCAGAGCTTCTGTGTTTCCAATACCCCTGAACACAACTTTCTCCATGCCATCGTCCTCCAACAGAACCGTGGGTGAGGAAATGAACATGAAATTTGCCAAAAGAAGTGCAAATAGCCAGTAAACACTGCAACACTCACGGTTTCTACACTGCCTGGCAAAACCACCTTCCAGCCTAGATCACTCCTCCTCCTCACTGGGCCTTCCTCCTCCCTCACAGGGCCTCCTCCTCCTCACTGGGCCTCCTCCTCCTCCTCACTGGGCCATCTCCTCCTCAGAATCTCCTCCTCCTCACTGGGCCTCCTCCTCCTCACTGGGCTGTCTCCTCCTCCTCACTGGGCCGCCTCCTCCTCCTCCTCACTGGGCTGTCTCCTCCTCCTCCTCACTGGGCCTCCTCCTCCTCACTGGGCCTCCTCCTCCTCACTGGGCCATCTCCTCCTCCTCCTCACTGGGCTGTCTACCTCCTCCTCACTGGGCCTCTCCTCCTCCTCACTGGGCCATCTCCTCCTCACTGGGCCATCTCCTCCTCACTGGGCCATCTCCTCCTCTCCCCAGCAACTCCCCCAGGTCCCTGCCCTTCCCTTCCCTTCCCTTCCTGAGGTTACCACTGGGCTTCAGCTCTCATCACCTCCTAAAAGCCCTTCCCACCCCAGACGGATGCTTTAAGTGCCACCATTACATTAATATTCTTAGTGTTTATTATGATATCATTTTAATTCATTGTAATTTGTAATAATTACTACATATATCAGTCCCTGGAACAAGCAAGCTTCAGTTGGCCCATTTCTCAGAATAAGCTTTGGGTCAAGTCTTGAACCCTTCCTGGGGCCCAGCTGGTCTTGTCCATCTTCCCTCTTTATATGACTTTGTGAACAGCACGAAGCTACAAAGGCCCACCTGAGGCTGATGATCAAGGTGGAGTTTGCCAGCCCCTAAATGTGTCCGTTTGCTTCCCACACCGCTCGTGTGGTTGATTTTCAGAGTCAGGCAAGGACATCCCGCATCCGCTTCCTCCCATGCTCAGCACCCAGTGCATGGCTGCGTGTGCACGGGAGGCTGTCCCTGGACACCTGTGAACAAAGGGACGGAAGCTCCCGGCTCACAGCAGTTCCATGAGGTTGCTCTACTTTATGATGCTGCAGAAACAGCACATTCATGAGAACCGGTACTTCCAGTCCCACACAGCCCTTCTGGTTTTGCTTTTAGTGTCGTAGTCAATGAATTATATAAGATGTTCACTTTACGGTGAAGCAGGCTTTGTGCTGATTTTGCTGCACGGTAGGCTCAAGTGTTCCAAGCATGTTTGAGGTTGGCCAGGCTAAGCTATGATGTGGGAAGTGAGCTGTGTTAAATGCATTTTTACTTAGGATGTTTTCAGTTTCTGATGGGTTTATCGGGACATAACCCCACCATAGGGTGAAGAATATTTGTACTGTGATAAAATAGAGGCAAATCTTGGATTAGCAAGCCTTTAGAAGCATGAAATTGAGTTAGGAACAGTAACAAAAATAATTTACTTAACCTAAGAGCCTTCTCCTCCTCCTCCCTCACTGGGCCGTCTCCTCCTCCTCACTGGGCCTTCTCCTTCTCCTCCTCACTGGGCCATCTCCTCCTCCTTCCTCACTGGGCCTTCTCCTCCTCCCTCACAGGGCCTTCTCCTCCTCCTCCCTCACTGGGCCGTCTCCTCCTCCTCCCTCACTGGGCTGTCTACTCCTCCTCCCTCACTGGGCCATCTCCTCCTCTCTCACTGGACCATCTTCTCACTGGGCCGTCTCCTCACTGGGACATATTCTCTCCATCACTGGGCCATCTCCTCCTCTCCCCAGCAACTCCCCAGGTCCCTGCCCTTCCTTCCCTTCCTTCCTGAGGTTACCACTGGGCTTCAGCTCTCATCACCTCCTAAAGCCCTTCCCACCCCAGACGGATGCTTTAAGTGCCACCATTACATTAATATTCTTAGTGTTTATTATGATATCATTTTAATTCATTGTAATTTGTAATAATTACTACATATATCAGTCCCTGGAACAAGCAAGCTTCAGTTGGCCCATTTCTCAGAATAAGCTTTGGGTCAAGTCTTGAACCCTTCCTGGGGCCCAGCTGGTCTTGTCCATCTTCCCTCTTTATATGACTTTGTGAACAGCACGAAGCTACAAAGGCCCACCTGAGGCTGATGATCAAGGTGGGTTGCCAGCCCCTAAATGTGTCCGTTTGCTTCCCACACCGCTCGTGTGGTTGATTTTTCAAGTCAGGCAAGGACATCCCGCATCCGCTTCCTCCCATGCTCAGCACCCAGTGCATGGCTGCGTGTGCACGGGAGGCTGTCCCTGGACACCTGTGAACAAAGGGACGGAAGCTCCCCGGCTCACAGCAGTTCCATGAGGTTGCTCTACTTTATGATGCTGCAGAAACAGCACACATTCATGAGAACCGGTACTTCCAGTCCCACACAGCCCTTCTGGTTTTTGCTTTTAGTGTCGTAGTCAATGAATTATATAAGATGTTCACTTTACGGTGAAGCAGGCTTTGTGCTGATTTTGCTGCACGGTAGGCTCAAGTGTTCCAAGCATGTTTGAGGTTGGCCAGGCTAAGCTATGATGTGTGGGAAGTGAGCTGTGTTAAATGCATTTTTTACTTAGGATGTTTTCAGTTTCTGATGGGTTTATCGGGACATAACCCCACCATAGGGTGAAGAATATTTGTACTGTGATAAAAATAGAGGCAAATCTTGGATTAGCAAGCCTTTAGAAGCATGAAATTGAGTTAGGAACAGTAACAAAAATAATTTACTTAACCTAAGATTCAAATTTCTATAGGTCAAAAAACATAATATACAAAACTAAAAAGCAGAAACATGACAGGAAAAATATTTGCAACACATTGACACAAATTTTTTAGTATATAAAAATATCAAATTAATATGAAAAATGCAAGTTAATATCACTAGAGGGAAAAAAAAATCAGCAAAGGGGAAAAAGATAGCAGTTCTTTTTCACAGTGAAAATTGTTAATTATCCCAGGAAGAAATTCCAACATCACTAGCAATGAAGTAAGTGGACATTTTTTAAAAGTTAAAAAGCTTAGTGCTTCTTCTAGTTACATGGAATGGCAGTGATCACCTCTGTTTATGGAAGGAAGAATAGACACCATCTTCAGGGGGGCAATTTTCTATCAGAAGGCTTGAAAATATTCATTTATTTGACCCAAAAATTGTAATTCTAGAAGTTTACCTTCAAGGATATTTTGTCAGCATGAATCGTTAAAAACAAGCTGTCGAACACTGCGATGTAATTTGAAAAAAAGATACTTATGGAGACCATGTGGTGTCTCATACCCATAATCCCAGCACTTTGGGAGGCTGAGGCAGGTCGATCGCTTGAGGCCAGGAGTTCGAGACATCTTGAGGCCAGCCTGGACATCATGACAAAACCCCATCGCTACTAAAACAAAAATTAGCTGGGTGTGGTGGCGCATGCCTGTAGTCCCAGCTGCTAAGGAGGTTGAGGCACCAGAATCACCTAAACTCAGTTGCAGTTGCTGATATGAAGCCACTGCACCCAGCCTGAGCAACAGAGCAAGATGCTGCCAGAAAAAATTAAAACTTACAGGAGAAACATGGGGCTGCTGAGATGATGTTGTGGATGAAAGGGGAAAGCTGCAGAAATGTGTGTTGCATGTGTTAAGAGGCGACGCAGAGCAGAAGGCACCGTGATGGGGTGAGACCTGTGTGCCAGTGTGCATGCACAGGCAGAGAGCACCTATGTGCTAACAGGCGCTAACAGGGATTGTCTCTGGGCAGTGAGATTGTATGAGATTCTTTTTGTTTTTCTATCTAAGCAAGTATGAGTGTTTTTTAATGAAAAAAAATAAATGGTTGATTGACTAGTAGCCACAGAGCTCTGAACAAGACTGGCCCTGTCCCTGTAGATGAGTGCCCACAGCCCTGTGGCTCCCTGACTCCACCTTTACCTCTTCACAACAGCCCCCCTTCACCTCTACCCTAGGGTCACTGTCTGCATTATAATCATCTGTTCAAATTAAGCAAAATTCCTGCACAGGAACACACGTGGCCCTCACCCAGGGCTCCTTATTTGTGTGTGTGTGTGTGTGTGTGTGTGTGTGTGTGTGTGTGTGTGTGTATTTCCCTGTCTCCCTGCCCTGGATGGCTGGGGCCACAGCACTGCCAATCACTATAGGGCAGCCCTCAGGCTGTGCCAACCAGTGTGGGTCCCTGGACAAGGGGTGCCCCACTGGGAGTTGACAGATGGTTCATGTGGACCTCACAATCCCTCCATGGCTCTCGCCCCATCGTCGATGCTATTCTGTGGATCCCAGAGAGGCTCCGTTTGAAAGCTTTTGCTCTGGGAGATGGGACATGGGAGGCATTGTACTAAAAGCTCACCCGCTGTCAGCTGTCCTCTGGTTTTGTAGGGGATGCTGATGTATTGATCCACTCACCTTTACAATTTGAATGTTTACAGGCAGTAAAACAAATCCTCATTTTCCAGATTTTGAAAGCTCATTAAGTTCAGGATACCAACCAGAAAAATAAAGCCATGTGAAACCACAAGTGCTTTCAGGGGAGATGTCATGGGCATCTCCACGGCTCCAGACTCTGGGTCCTGGTTCTGTCTGTGCCGGCAGCCTGGGACAGAATGCCAGGAAGCGCTCCTCCCTTGGGGTCCACACCGCAAGAGGCATCCTATGGCCCCCACTGTGGAACGTGGTGGAGTTGTGCAGGGATGGCAAAGTACGAGGGAAAGACTGACAGTGGGGTCTGGTAAATCCGTGACGGTGAGTCAGTGAGCGTAAGCAAAGGGTCGTTTGCCTCAAGGTAGCACGATAGTAAGAATAACAGCTGAGGTGCACAGTGAGGAAACACCTCGTTTCCAGGGTGTGCGCTTCTGTCCACAGGCTCATGTCTATAGTGCGCTTGTGTCTATGGCACTGGTGTTTACGGCCCACATTCATTCCGTAAAACCGTGAGGGCTGAGGCTGTGCTGACAGCTGGGAAGACACAGCGGGGTCGGGTTCCCAGCTCAGGATCCGGCGGGAGAAATCATCCTCCCTGTTAATGTCTGTTGTGTTTGCAGACTCTGATCCCATGACATTAAAGTTCATGAGCAACCCGAAATAAACATACAGTGCTCTGCCACAGGAGAAATGCGCTGGATGCCGCCTGTGGCCTGGGAGGCAAGCCGCCAGGGGTCCCGGTCTCAAGGGTGGGCTCGGTTGGTCTTGCTGCAGACACTCCCAGTTCTCTGTACTACAGAGTGTGCCAGTCCTGGGGGTAGGAGGTCCGTCAGGGCAGTGCTTTTCTGGCATCTGTCAGACCCATCACACTGATACCACCGTTCACCTAAACCAGACACAACCCAGACACAACCCCTTCCTGATGCACCCATATTATTATTAAAACAGTCAGTGCAATTATCAGGAGTCCTCTAATGCACAATGACTGCTATTCCTGTTGCTGGTGAGTAATGATATTGATATTATCTACAGTGGCAGGACGGGAAATGTTCCCCGCCTCACAGGTGCCCTGGCATTTTAGTGCAGAAAATATTCTCACATGTCCCCGGAGAGCACACTTTATAAACTCTTATGCATTTTCAAAATAAAAATTGTTTAAAAAGCAAAAAAAAAAAAACAAAAACGCTGGTGCCTCTGATGGATTTTAACTCTCATAACATGAGACGGTCAGCCTCGCTCCAGCACAGCAGAGCCTCCCGCGAGCGCCGCACTCTGCTGTGGTTCTGAGCAGCCGCGTGCTCCCATGCAGTGCTCTTCAGACGTACACTGGGGCTCAGGGCTGTGGGCCTCAGGAGCACAGCGTGCGACCTGACCCCATGGGTGGCAGTGCCGGCCCCACACACCTGCAGGTGCGTGACAGGGATGCTGGCTCCCCACGCGTGAGCGCCCGGGTGTTCTGGCTCCTTTGCTGGTGACATTTAGGACAGACCCAGTCAACTTAGAGAACTGTCTCAGGACCTCTTGACCAAGCATGTGGAGGAAGGAGGGGAATGGCGGCAGGTGCTCCGGGAGTGGGGGCACAGGCAGCCTCGGAAGGCAGCCCCTCCTTGAGGAAGTGTGGGCAGAAGTGGAGGTTGTGAAATAAAAGAACACCCAGGCGCATCCTTTTCTGAAGTAGCTTTGCAGGTAAAAGTTATTCAAAAGGATGTGGACAAACAGAGAAAGAGGGGCCACGGGAGGTTTGGCAAAAGGAATTAGGTGAGAATCGAAACAATCTCATTGACTTCTTTGCCTAATGTCTTCATTTCCAGTCACCGCTTTTGCTACAAATGTGTCAGGTGCAGTCACAGGTGACAGGGAAAAGGTAGGACGGACAACTGAACAGATCCAATGCGGGGCCAGGCCTGGGTTGAAATCGTATGGCTCGGGGGCCTCCGTGACACAGGTGGATTTTAGCTGCATTTCCACGCTCACCAAGGTGGCCACGTGAGGCGAGGGGTGTGCTCGTTAGCTTCGCCGTCACCGCTGTTTCACGCTCTGCATCCCGCAGCATCCTCCCGCAGACCTCAAATGTGTACAGTAAACTTATTGCAAGGAAGAAAGACAGACATGAAGTGAAAGTAGCATTTGGCCAGCTCTTTGGTTTTGGTGTTGAAGACCGGCCATGTGAATGAGGCTTCTGATGGGCAGCATGTCTTTAGAGAAAACGTGTTAACCCCACAGTGTGATCTGAGCCGTGGTGTGGAGCCAGGGCCCACTGTGGCCTGTTCTCTGACTTGGGTTAGGCTGCGCTGAGCGGCTTGGAACAGAATTGCCTGATCAGCCACGTTTGTCCTCAGAGGCCTGAGGAAACAGGCCGGGTGTGGGCTTTCCACCACATGAGGGTGAGGTCCAAGCAGACACTCGGGAATTCCCGCAAGCCCCAGAGGGAGAGTCCTGCAGGTCAGCAGCAGAACCTCTGGGCCCTGGCTCTGAAACTTCCTTGTGCATCAGAAGCTACTGAAACAGATTGCAGGCCCCGCCCCCAGAGCTTTGGACTCAACAGCTCTGGGTGGGGCCCAAGATTCTGCATTTCTAGCAAATTCCCAGGGGATGCTGAGGTCACCAGTCCAGAGACTGCACTTGGAGAACCACCCCTCAAGGCCATGTATCCCTCCACCACAGAAAGGAGGGCCCAGGGGGACACACTGGGGACACACAGCAGGAAAATCAACCTCCCGAATGCAGCCCTTCTGCCCCCTGCCCTCCCTCCTGGCAAGACCCTGTCCTCAGGTGCTCCATGCGCCCTGGTTAGATGCCTTCACCTAAAGAGAGGCAGGGCACCCAGGCACAGTTTTGGAGATGGGAAATTGAGCCCATGCTGCCCTGGGTTTCAGAGGACAGTTTCCTTTTTTAAAACAGGAAGTAGAGACAGGTTGGAGCCCAGGAATGTGGGTGTGGGGACACGGGTGATACAGAGCTGCCGCTGGCCTAGCCTCCTGGCGAAGGGGAAGCTGGCCTGTGGGGACTGCCTGACGGCCCAGTGGGATTTGGGCTGAGGCCTGGCCACTCGGCGGGAGTGTATGCTGCAGAGTCTCTGGTGCAGAGGCTGATGCCATTGGCAGCTGTCCCTTGGGTGCCATCACCCCATCCCTGTGGTGATGCAGTGGCACCAGCAGAGAGCCCCCCATGGCAGAGAGTGCTTATAAAGCCCGCCCAGCAGGCGCTGGCCTCAGAGCACTTATAAAACCCACGTGTCCCCTGCGCAGCATGGGAGTGCGGATGTTGGTGGGAGGACCTGTGTCTTTCCTTATGATTTAGAAACTAAATGGGCTTCATGCACTTCTCCTTAGGGAGAAGTCCTTCTGTCCATCTATAAGCCTTGCTAGATGAAGATAAAGTGCTTTTCTGTCCCTAAATTTAAGGAAAATCTCTTTGAATGTTGCTAATGTGCCTGGAGAGTGATTTGAACACTTGGACTGTCCTGAGTTTGTGGACACGTCCCACGGGTCCTCTGTGATGCAGGCTTGGCATGTGGGCCAGCAGCACACGTCAGCATTGCTGGGTTTCAGCAAAGAATACAAAGGAGAACAGGGCCCATTGCAATCCACTCTTCATGTCTCCATCCGAGTATGCTGAGGAAATCCACCAAAGCCCCCGTGTGGTGTCCAGAGGAGAGCGGATCACAGAGGAAATCCACCAAAGCCCCGTGTGGCTTCCGGAGGAGAGCGGATCGCAGAGGACATCCACCAAAGCCCCATGTGGTGTCCAGAGGAGAGCGGATCACAGAGGAAATCCACCAAAGCCCCGTGTGGCATCCGGAGGAGAGCGGATCACAGAGGAAATCCACCAAAGCGCCGTGTGGCATCCGGAGGAGAGCAGATCACAGGGGAAATCCACCAAAGCCCCGTGTGGTGTCCGGAGGAGAGCAGATCACAGGGGAAATCCACCAAAGTCCCTGTGTGGTGTCCGGAGGAGAGCGGATCACAGAGGAAATCCACCAAAGCCCCGTGTGGCGTCCAGAGGAGAGCGGATCACAGAGGAAATCCACCAAAGCCCCGTGTGGCTTCCGGAGGAGAGCGGATCGCAGAGGAAATCCACCAAAGCCCCCGTGTGGCATCCGGAGGAGAGCGGATCACAGAGGAAATCCACCAAAGCCTCGTGTGGTGTCCGGAGGAGAGCGGATCGCAGGGGAAATCCACCAAAGTCCCCGTGTGGTGTCCAGAGGAGAGCGGATCACAGAGGAAATCCACCAAAGCCCCGTGTGGTGTCCGGAGGAGAGCAGATCGCAGGGGAAATCCACCAAAGCCCCGTGTGGTGTCAGGAGGAGAGCGGATCACAGAGGAAATCCACCAAAGCCCTGTGTGGCATCCGGAGGAGAGCGGATCACAGAGGAAATCCACCAAAGTCCCGTGTGGCATGCGGAGGAGAGCGGATCCCAGAGGAAATCCACCAAAGCCCCGTGTGGCGTCCGGAGGAGAGCGGATCACAGGGGAAATCCACCAAAGCCCCGTGTGGCGTCCGGAGGAGAGCGGATCACAGAGGAAATCCACCAAAGCCCCGTGTGGTGTCCGGAGGAGAGCAGATCGCAGGGGAAATCCACCAAAGCCCTGTGTGGCGTCCGGAGGAGAGCGGATCACAGGGGAAATCCACCAAAGTCCCTGTGTGGCGTCCGGAGGAGAGCGGATCACAGAGGAAATCCACCAAAGCCCCATGTGGCGTCCGGAGGAGAGCGGATCACAGAGGAAATCCACCAAAGCCCCGTGTGGCATCCAGAGGAGAGCAGATCACAGAGGAAATCACCAAAGCCCCGTGTGGCGTCAGAGGAGAGCAGATCGCAGGGAAATCCATCAAAGCCCGTGTGGCGTCCGGAGGAGAGAGCGGATCACAGAGGAAATCCACCAAAGCCCTGTGGCGTCCAGAGGAGAGCGGATCACAGGGAAATCCACCAAAGCCCGTGTGGCGTCCGGAGGAGAGCGGATCACAGAGAAATCCACCAAAGCCCCGTGTGGCGTCAGAGGAGAGCGGATCACAGAGGAAATCCACCAAAGCCCGTGTGGCATCCGGAGGAGAGCGGATCACAGGAAATCACCAAAGCCCCGTGTGGCGTCCGGAGGAGAGCGGATCACAGGGGAAATCCACCAAAGTCCCGTGTGGCGTCCGGAGGAGAGCGGATCACAGGGAAATCCACCAAAGTCCCTGTGGCATCCGGAGGAGAGCGGATCACAGGGAAATCCACCAAAGTCCCGTGTGGCATCCGGAGGAGAGCAGATCGCAGGGAAATCCACCAAAGCCCGTGTGGCATCCGGAGGAGAGCAGATCACAGAGGAAATCCACCAAAGCCCGTGTGGCGTCCGGAGGAGAGCGGATCGCAGGGAAATCCACCAAAGTCCCGTGTGGCGTCCAGAGGAGAGCGGATCACAGAGAAATCCACCAAAGCCCGTGTGGCGTCCGGAGGAGAGCGGATCGCAGGGAAATCCACCAAAGCCCCGTGTGGCGTCCGGAGGAGAGCGGATCACAGAGGAAATCCACCAAAGCCCTGTGTGGCATCCGGAGGAGAGCGGATCACAGAGGAAATCCACCAAAGTCCCGTGTGGCATGCGGAGGAGAGCGGATCCCAGAGGAAATCCACCAAAGTCCCGTGTGGCGTCCGGAGGAGAGCGGATCACAGAAATCCACCAAAGCCCGTGTGGCGTCCGGAGGAGAGCGGATCACAGAGGAAATCCACCAAAGCCCCGTGTGGCGTCCGGAGGAGAGCAGATCGCAGGAAATCCACCAAAGCCCTGTGTGGCGTCCGGAGGAGAGCAGATCGCAGGGGAAATCCACCAAAGTCCCTGTGTGGCGTCCGGAGGAGAGCGGATCACAGAGGAAATCCACCAAAGCCCCGTGTGGCGTCCGGAGGAGAGCGGATCACAGAGGAAATCCACCAAAGCCCCGTGTGGCATCCAGAGGAGAGCAGATCACAGAGGAAATCACCAAAGCCCGTGTGGCGTCCAGAGGAGAGCAGATCGCAGGGGAAATCCATCAAAGCCCCGTGTGGCGTCCGGAGGAGAGCGGATCACAGAGGAAATCCACCAAAGCCCTGTGGCGTCCGGAGGAGAGCGGATCACAGGGAAATCACCAAAGCCCGTGTGGCGTCCGGAGGAGAGCGGATCACAGAGAAATCCACCAAAGCCCGTGTGGCGTCCGAGGAGAGCGGATCACAGAGGAAATCCACCAAAGCCCGTGTGGCATCCGGAGGAGAGCGGATCACAGGAAATCACCAAAGCCCGTGTGGCGTCCGGAGGAGAGCGGATCACAGGGAAATCCACCAAAGTCCCGTGTGGCGTCCGGAGGAGAGCGGATCACAGGGAAATCCACCAAAGTCCCTGTGGCATCCGGAGGAGAGCGGATCACAGGGAAATCCACCAAAGTCCCTGTGTGGCGTCCGGAGGAGAGCAGATCGCAGGAAATCCACCAAAGCCCGTGTGGCATCCGGAGGAGAGCAGATCACAGGGGAAATCCACCAAAGCCCCATGTGGCATCCGGAGGAGAGCGGATCACAGAAATCCACCAAAGCCCGTGTGGCATCCAGAGGAGAGCGGATCACAGAAATCCACCAAAGCCCTGTGGCGTCCGGAGGAGAGCGGATCACAGGAAATCCACCAAAGCCCGTGTGGTGTCCGGAGGAGAGCGGATCACAGGGGAAATCCACCAAAGCCCCGTGTGGCATCCGGAGGAGAGCAGATCGCAGGGGAAATCCACCAAAGCCCCGTGTGGTGTCCGGAGGAGAGCGGATCACAGAGGAAATCCACCAAAGCCCCGTGTGGCATCCAGAGGAGAGCAGATCGCAGGGTTTTCCTTTGTGGTCATGACTTTTGTGCAGACACACCTGAGGATCAGCGACTCCTGCTGCTTCCCGGACCGGCTCTGTGAAAGTGCTTTCCACACATCGCCCACCAGGCCCATGTGCAGCCACAGGCCTCTCTCTGCATCTGTCTGAGCCTGTGTTGGAATAAAGGGCATGGGTGACCTCCAGGTGCCCAGAGTGTTTTGCCCACTCCAGGAAGAATGTTGGAGGGACCCACCCTACCCCACTGCCTATGGACGTGGCTCAGGGTTGACTGTATCCCCTGGAGAGGTGGCACAGCACCGCGGCTACCCCGTCCTGGGTGAGCTGGGCTGGCAGGCTGATTCCAGCACCCTGAAAAGCACACGGGAAGTCCGCTTCAGCCAGGTGTGTGAGCAAACCTCCCGCACCCCGGAGGCAACTGCAGCTCTCAGAGGCCGAGAAATACACACCACACCGCCCCTAGCATGGAGACCTGCAGCCTCATTCTTTCAGTAGCTTCCAAACTCGTGTTTGGTCACGATGGCCTGACTCTTGTTTAGCCTGACATGGTTGTGCAGAGCCCTGAGGCGGGCGTGGGCTGTCTGCCACTCAAGGGCGAGGTCCAAACAGAGCCCCAGAACTCTGGTCCCACCGGACATGTGAACACGTTTTCACACCTCTCATCACACACGTGTGTTTGAGAAGCACAGTGCCAACTGTCTAAAAGGGAAATGGGCGATTACAAAAAAAAATAGCCAGGCTTAAAATTTCATCCTGGGAAGGGAAAGGAAACTTTTCTGTGATCCTTTTCTCTTAAGCTTTGTGTGGCCTGTGCCCTGGGGCCAGACCGAGGCCTTTCACGGGGATGGTGCAGAGAAGCTGAGATGGTCCTCGGGGCTTCACCACACAGGATCCGCAGCAGTATCTGCAGGGCTCGAACCACCAGCTGCAAATGTGTAGCCATGACCATGCTCCCTGTACAGCGTGACTCTCCGAGGACAGCGGGGACCCTGCTCTTCCAGTCAGTGTTTCAGGGACCCAGTTCTCCCAAACACAAAACTTCGGAGTAGACTTTCATCCATCCAAAGTCTCTGGTTCAGATTCTGTGTATAGGACATGGATTTATCTTTCTTTTTTTTTGTGAGATAGAGTCTTGCTCTGTTGCCCAGGCTGGAGTGCAGTGGTACAATCTCGGCTCACTGCCACCTCCGCCTCCCAGGTTCTAGCGACTCCTGCATCTGCCTCCCAAATACTGGGATTACAGGTGCCCACCACAACAGCCAGCTAATTTTTGTGTTTCGTATTAGGGATGGGGTTTCACCATGTTGGTCAGGATGGTTGCGAACCCCTGACCTCAGGTGACCCACCTGGCTCAGCCTCCCAAAATGCTGGGATTACAGAAAGGTTTATCTTGCTTAGTGCTTTGTAAAAATAAAAACAAACGGAAATCTGTGTGTCGCCTTTAAAAATTACTCTTATCTCTGTAGCTTTTTTCCCCTTGTCATCTTCAGAATTAATGTCACACACGGCTCTGTAGGTGCCTGTCTGGTGCAGAGAATTGTGTAAACATTTCTTCAGCTTCTTCTTGCTCATAATTCTTTTAGGTAAATGCTGTTAAATATGTTATTGAGCTTGGTATATTCTTAACTCACCGTGTAGTTTAAACAGAGTCTGGAAGCCCACCTGGGCCTGACAATTAGCTTTCTCCTTTTAATAAATTGATGTCAAGCATGTTGTGCACGACCTCACACGGTAGCTGAGCTCTGAGGAAGCTGAGAGTGAGCCGGCAACTTGTACAAAAAATCTGGTGGAGGAGAAGATCCTCCCCAAATCCACCTCCCTGAGTAAAGTTCTAAGAGAAAGCACACGCATCTTGACGCCCACGAGGAGGGGAAGCCTGTGGGAAGGTTGTGGGGCATGAGAGCTTCACCATGTTGTATGCCAGGGCTCATGAGAGCTCACATGTAAATACACAGAGCCAGGCAGGTAAACGGCTCAAATCTTGGGTCTTAGGGGTGTGACCTGGGTTTGGACCCGGGTCCTGCCACTGAGAGCGCAGGACCCCAAGCTCATGGCCGCTTCCCAGGTTCTAGCGACTCCTGCATCTGCCTCCCAAATACTGGGATTACAGGTGCCCACCACAACAGCCAGCTAATTTTTGTGTTTCGTATTAGGGATGGGGTTTCACCATGTTGGTCAGGATGGTTGCGAACCCCTGACCTCAGGTGACCCACCTGGCTCAGCCTCCCAAAATGCTGGGATTACAGAAAGGTTTATCTTGCTTAGTGCTTTGTAAAAATAAAAACAAACGGAAATCTGTGTGTCGCCTTTAAAATTACTCTTATCTCTGTAGCTTTTTCCCTTGTCATCTTCAGAATTAATGTCACACACGGCTCTGTCGGTGCCTGTCTGGTGCAGAGAATTGTGTAAACATTTCTTCAGCTTCTTCTTGCTCATAATTCTTTTAGGTAAATGCTGTTAAATATGTTATTGAGCTTGGTATATTCTTAACTCACCGTGTAGTTTAAACAGAGCCTGGAAGCCCACCTGGGCCTGACAATTAGCTTTCTCCTTTTAATAAATTGATGTCAAGCATGTTGTGCACGACCTCACACGGTAGCTGAGCTCTGAGGAAGCTGAGAGTGAGCCGGCAACTTGTACAAAAAATCTGGTGGAGGAGAAGATCCTCCCCGAATCCACCTCCCTGAGTAAAGTTCTAAGAGAAAGCGGACGCATCTTGACGCCCACGAGGAGGGGAAGCCTGTGGGAAGGTTGTGGGGCATGAGAGCTTCACCATGTTGTATGCCAGGGCTCATGAGAGCTCACATGTAAATACACAGAGCCAGGCAGGTAAACGGCTCAAATCTTGGGTCTTAGGGGTGTGACCTGGGTTTGGACCCGGGTCCTGCCACTGAGAGCGCAGGACCCCAAGCTCATGGCCGCTTCCCAGGTTCTAGCGACTCCTGCATCTGCCTCCCAAATACTGGGATTACAGGTGCCCACCACAACAGCCAGCTAATTTTTGTGTTTCGTATTAGGGATGGGGTTTCACCATGTTGGTCAGGATGGTTCGAACCCCTGACCTCAGGTGACCCACCTGGCTCAGCCTCCCAAAATGCTGGGATTACAGAAAGGTTTATCTTGCTTAGTGCTTTGTAAAAATAAAAACAAACGGAAATCTGTGTGTCGCCTTTAAAATTACTCTTATCTCTGTAGCTTTTTCCCTTGTCATCTTCAGAATTAATGTCACACACGGCTCTGTCGGTGCCTGTCTGGTGCAGAGAATTGTGTAAACATTTCTTCAGCTTCTTCTTGCTCATAATTCTTTTAGGTAAATGCTGTTAAATATGTTATTGAGCTTGGTATATTCTTAACTCACCGTGTAGTTTAAACAGAGCCTGGAAGCCCACCTGGGCCTGACAATTAGCTTTCTCCTTTTAATAAATTGATGTCAAGCATGTTGTGCACGACCT
Organism: Saguinus midas; assembly: GCA_021498475.1. Classification (NCBI taxonomy): domain Eukaryota; kingdom Metazoa; phylum Chordata; class Mammalia; order Primates; family Cebidae; genus Saguinus; species Saguinus midas. The sequence goes on along the minus strand of CM038405.1, from coordinate 16,330,176 downwards.
CACACGGTAGCTGAGCTCTGAGGAAGCTGAGAGTGAGCCGGCAACTTGTACAAAAATCTGGTGGAGGAGAAGATCCTCCCAAATCCACCTCCCTGAGTAAAGTTCTAAGAGAAAGCACGCATCTTGACGCCCACGAGGAGGAAGCCTGTGGGAAGGCGTGTGTGGGACGAGAGCTGTGCCACTCTGCATGCGGGGCCTGGGGGCCGGAGCTCAGATGTAAATGCACAGCGTCACCTCTCTCACTGCCCAGAATAAATGTCTGCCCAGGAGGAAGAACAGGTGGTGGCAGAGGCCACACGCCCATGGCTTTGCGTCTTTTCATGGAGAAATTGCTCAGCTGTCCATCATCCTGGTGAAACCTCCCTTGCTGCCCCATGCAGCCTGGCTCCTGCCACAGCGTTGCCATCCCCTGAGATGCAGCCAGGCAGGGGCTCTGTCTCACGCTGTGCCCTGAAAGCCAGACCTGGTGCTGAGGAGTCACTGAATATTTACAAGTTGAAAGGTTTCCCGTTTTCTTCTTTGTTTCTCTCCTCCCACCCCATTTTAGAAATGAATGCTAATGTGCCTCTTTCTGTACTGAGTATTCATGCATTTGTTTCTTCCTTCATAAAATACACATTTATCACCCATTCGTACCGCATCCAGTGCCGAGGACTGGCGATACAGGGCATGAGACATGTCTGCTGTTCTCGTGGAATTCCTAGGCTGGAGGGGCTGCACACCCAGCGACAGGGAATTACAGTTCTGCAAGGGCACATTGTGAGAGAATCAAGCACTGCATCCTCGGGGCAGCGAGAACAGGCACAGCTCCTGTCTGAAGGAGGGGCAGCCTTGGAGGCCTTCCTAGAGTCAATGGTCCGAAGGTGAAGCTTTAGGGATGAACGGGGCTGTCCTGGGACAAGGCAGAGGTGTGAGGAGGGACGGGCAGAGACATCCCGGGCCGACCAGAGTGCGGGCACAGGAACAGAGCGGGAGGCCTAGTGGCCTGGAGCAGTGGCAGAATTTGCTTGGTGCAGATGCAGGTTCGGACAAAGAAGAGTGGAGGACAGGAGGTGAGCTGGGGGCGGTAGGAGGAGCCTGTGCCCGTGAGGGTGGAGAGCAGGCATCGTCCCGAGGCTGGGCATTCTGCCTCAGGTCCCTGCAGCATGTTTGCTCAGAATAAGAGAAACGTAGTAAGGGGTCTGTGGGTCTGAATTACTGAGAGATGCAAGAAATGCTAAGTAATTAACTGTTAACATTTACATGGCAACCCCCCAGCACACGCACGTGACCACAGACCCGGGGACCAGCACACACGCACGTGACCACAGACCCCGGGGACCAGCACACACGCACGTGACCATGGACCCCGGGGACCAGCACACACGCACGTGAGCACAGACCCCGGGGACCAGCACACACGCACGTGACCACAGACCCGGGGACCAGCACACACGCACGTGACCACAGACCCGGGGACCAGCACACACGCACGTGACCACAGACCCGGGGACCAGCACACACGCACGTACAGACAGCGCAGGCAGCATCCCAAAAGCTCCCCCATGCCCGCTGCTGCCTCTCCCGGCTCCACGCCGCAGGTCAGAAGGGTACAAAGGCACACACGGGCACTCTGTCCACCACACGCTTCTCCTCTACTGCCCAGCCCTGGCCTTGTCTGCAGAAAGCCATTCTGACATGGGCTTGGGTCACGTTTCCCCATGGGGGCTGTGGGGTCCTCAGCATTTCCAGGGGAACTCAGAACTGGCTGTCTTCTCACAGCCCCAACAAGGGGATACCCAGCTGCCCATGTCATGATCTGGACAGGGTAGGATAGGAGTCACAGACCTGGGGGCCGCCTCCACCCTGACCTTCAGGAACCCCAGATGCTGGTGAAGGGGTGCCACTGTGAGAGGCGGGCACTGGTCATGTGAAGGGCACGCGGGCAAAGCAGACACATTCCCCCCCAGGACTGGGGCCATGCAGGCAGCGTTTCTCAACTTCATTTCCTCACCTTGGCAGCAGGGGCCAGCCTGCCACCTCTGCAGTGGTTCTGTCAGTTACACAGATGCATTGTGTCAAAGTGAAAATTGCTCTGGGCAAAGCTCGACCAGGACAGAGGACTCTGCTGAAGATTCGCAGCTGGGGAGACAGCCCTGAACTCAGCCAGTGCTGAGCTCCCCTTGAACAAAGGGCGGGGGGCTTGTCAGAGCTGGAGGAGGCTCTGGGGTGTGTGCATTTGCGTTTGCAGATCGGCCTTTCCCAGAGGAAAACCAGACTCTCTTATCTTCATGGCAGGAGGTAGTTTTACAACTTAGAACAGGAGCGAGTCTCCCACCCTCCCCAGAGACTGGGCATAGGGGCCCACCTGCCCCCGCTGCCATCTGTGCTCACAGCCCTCTCTGAGGGCTCCTGGGCCCTCAGAGAGAAGGTGCAGCTGGCTAGAGCCCGGCAGAAGATTTATGTCTGAGATGACCAGAGAAAAATCCTTCAAGGACACATTTTTCTGAAGTAAATGCTCTATGAAGTGGGAGGTCGGGGGCCTACAGTCAGAACAAAGCCATCTGCAGTTTGGGGAGGTTGAGGGGTATGTTAGGACCTGTGTGGTCACTTCTACCTGGTCCACACCTGTGTCCAGCAGACACTCCTTAGGGACCCCTCACTCTCCCACAGCCTTGATTCTGGGGATGTGCGGCTCAGGTGCTGAGCCGGGGGTCTCCACACGGATGCTGCAGGTGCCCAGGGTCCCCAGATGCTGGGAAACAGGCACAGGGGAGCGGGCAGACACCTGCATGCCTGCCTTTCCACGGCTCTCCTCTTCGACAGTGGAGCTGGAAGGGGCAGGCGGAGCTTGCTCTCTGAACGTGGAGCTGGAAGGGGCAGACGGAGCTTACTGGAGCCTGCAGGGCTCACTCCTGACAAGAACTGCACTTTCGTGCAGTTACTGAGCAGGTGCCCTCCCAGGGCCCGGATAGCGGGTCCTGCAGAATGTGGGGATGGCTCTGGGGAGTCCGCTCGCCTGGATAAAATGGTTCTTGCTACACTACAGCTGCTACCTGGATGTTCTGTAGCTATTAAAGGTGTTGACCTGTCTCCAAAACCAAGCATCCCAGCACACCTAGCCAAGCAAATCAATCTCAGGTTCCAGTAGACGGAGCCACTGCCGCCAATGCCACTGACTTTCCTGGGAGCTCTGAGGCTCACGAGGAGAGAAGCCTGTGGGAAGGCGTGTGTGGGACGAGAGCTGTGCCACTCTGCATGCCGGGGCCTGGGGGCCGGAGCTCAGATGTAAATGCACAGCGTCACCTCTCTCACTGCCCAGAATAAATGTCTGCCCAGGAGGAAGAACAGGTGGTGGCAGAGGCCACACGCCCATGGCTTTGCGTCTTTTCATGGAGAAATTGCTCAGCTGTCCATCATCCTGGTGAAACCTCCCCTTGCTGCCCCATGCAGCCTGGCTCCTGCCACAGCGTTGCCATCCCCTGAGATGCAGCCAGGCAGGGGGCTCTGTCTCACGCCGCTGTGCCCCTGAAAGCCAGACCTGGTGCTGAGGAGTCACTGAATATTTACAAGTTGAAAGGTTTCCCGTTTTCTTCTTTGTTTCTCTCCTCCCCACCCCATTTTAGAAATGAATGCTAATGTGCCTCTTTCTGTACTGAGTATTCATGCATTTGTTTCTTCCTTCATAAAATACACATTTATCACCCATTCGTACCGCATCCAGTGCCGAGGACTGGCGATACAGGGGCATGAGACATGTCTGCTGTTCTCGTGGAATTCCTAGGCTGGAGGGGCTGCACACCCAGCGACAGGGAATTACAGTTCTGCAAGGGCACATTGTGAGAGAATCAAGCCACTGCATCCTCGGGGCAGCGAGAACAGGCACAGCTCCCGTCTGAAGGAGGGGCAGCCTTGGAGGCCTTCCTAGAGTCAATGGTCCGAAGGTGAAGCTTTAGGGATGAACGGGGCTGTCCTGGGACAAGGCAGAGGTGTGAGGGGAGGGACGGGGCAGAGACATCCCGGGCCGACCAGAGTGCGGGGCACAGGAACAGAGCGGGAGGCCTAGTGGCCTGGAGCAGTGGCAGAATTTGCTTGGTGCAGATGCAGGTTCGGACAAAGAAGAGTGGAGGACAGGAGGTGAGCTGGGGGCGGTAGGAGGAGCCTGTGCCCGTGAGGGTGGAGAGCAGGCATCGTCCCGGAGGCTGGGCATTCTGCCTCAGGTCCCTGCAGCATGTTTGCTCAGAATAAGAGAAACGTAGTAAGGGGGTCTGTGGGTCTGAATTACTGAGAGATGCAAGAAATGCTAAGTAATTAACTGTTAACATTTACATGGCAACCCCCCAGCACACACGCACGTGACCACAGACCCCGGGGACCAGCACACACGCACGTGACCACAGACCCGGGGACCAGCACACACGCACGTGACCACAGACCCGGGACCAGCACACACACACGTGACCATGGACCCGGGACCAGCACACATGCGTGACCACAGACCCCAGGACCAGCACACGCACGTGACCACACCCCAAAGACCAGTGCACATGCACGTGACCACAGACCCCAGGACCAGCACACACGCACGTGACCACAGACCCCAGGGACCAGCACACACGCACGTGACCACAGACCCCGGGGACCAGCACACACGCACGTGACCACACCCCAAAGACCAGTGCACATGCACGTGACCACAGACCCCAGGACCAGCACACACGCACGTGACCACAGACCCCAGGGACCAGCACACACGCACGTGACCACAGACCCCAGGGACCAGCACACACGCACGTGACCACAGACCCCAGGGACCAGCACACACGCACGTGACCACAGACCCCAGGGACCAGCACATACGCACGTGAGCACAGACCCCAGGGACCAGCACATACGCACGTGACCACAGACCCCAGGGACCAGCACACATGCACGTGACCACAGACCCCAGAGACCAGCACACACGCACGTGACCACAGACCCTGGAGACCAGCGCACACGAACCCTGGGGACCAGCGCACACGCACGTGACCACAGACCCCGGGGACCAGCGCACACGCACGTGACCACAGACCCTGGGGACCAGCGTGATCTATGAACTGCAGGTCATGTTTCAAGAAATAGCTTCTCTTAGGAATGGGGGGATGACTATTGAATTAAAATGCAAGGATTTCAGCTGTGGCCTGGTGACTGCGTGGGGGACTCCACAGGTGATGTAACCCAGATCACAGAAACTCTAAAGCTTTCTCTAGGATTGATACCTGAAGATGCTTCTTTTGGATTCTCCCTCTTATCTCAAACCCTTTAAGAATCTGGTGAACACTCATTCCTGTCTCTCTGGGAAAGTCCACAGATCAACAAGCACACAAAACTCAGCACACACTTCTGGGTGTCTTTCATAACTCCTGATCCCAGTGCGTGCCTGTGGAGCAGCCAGAATCCTGGAAGTCCAGGCATGCCATTCAGGGCACTGTGGAGGACGGCGGGATCCTTGTCACTCCCTTCCAGAGCTGCCCTGCCATTCTAAATCATCAGGAAAGGCGTGGCTCACACGTTGTTAAGAAAAAGCATTTTGGAAGGTGATTGTGGTTGCTATGCTTGGAAACTGTGCTACCTCTCAGCCTTGTAACAGAAGGTTTAATGCGCGTCTCATGAAAAATGATTTGCTGTTGTGGTACGTTCTTCACTGCAGTTCAGAAAGTCACTCTGTTGTGAATTGGCTTAACTATCAAGATTTTATCACAAACAGCAAGATATTTCGCCTATGTCTAGATGTAAATCACATATGAACTGGTAAGAGAGGGAAGAGGGGCAGAGAAGTCAGATACCCAAAGAAGCCGAGTTGTTCTGGATGATCTTTAGTGCCTCGCACGGAGCCAGCACAGGCCCTGCCTTCAGAATCCACCTCCCTCCTCAGGCCCCAGATGGGCGATGTCTGGTTTTATTTCTGGTATTGACTCTGCGCTCACATTTTGATGTGCATACCTATCACAGCGGCCTCCTTTCACCGAGTGCTGATTGTATGTATATGTGTGTGTTCCTGTGTATGTGTGTGCACATATGTGTGCATGTGTGTTTGTGTGCATGTGTGTGCATGCATGTGTGTATATGTGCATGTGTATTGTGTCTGTGTGTGTGCATATGCATGTGCATGTATGTATGTGTGTGTGTGTGCATGTAAGTTTTGTGACCACAACGGGAGCTGTGGGCAAAGCTCTCCCCTATGCTGTACTCTGTGAGAAAGATAGAAATACAGTGAGGATCACAGTGACTATTTAAAGAATATACCATCAAGCCTGACCTCCGTTTATTAAGCGTGGGCCTATTTTGGGAGGATTAACAATTAAAAATGGATGACTAAGATGTTTATGAGTCTTTTTGTCCTTTCGGTGCCATATATCAATTTTTTAATTTTTATTTTTGGCATACCACGCGGTATGCTACAGAGTCATCTCATTAGCTGGTGATCTGATCATTCATTCTCTGGCGACTCTAGAAATACAGCCACAGCAGCCCATGCTGGTTTGAAATCCACGGCATCTTTGCAGCATGGAGGTAAACTTTTACTTAGCCTGGATTCATCTATTCCTGATGCTTTCCCAGTGCAAAGGTCAAACTGACTCCGATGGCCTCTTCCTGTAACACAGCATCCACAGCTGATGACCCATTCCTGTGCCAAATGCCAGTCCTCCGCACATGCTAGGTGTCACCTGAACTCTGTGCATGTGACACCCAGTGTCTGGCGTGGGATGCAGGTGGACAGCGTACATCCAGCAGTGCCAGGCTCTGATGGGTTCTCAGTGGTTCCCTGAAGGTCAGCAGCCAGGTCACGTGGTGTGATTCATCCCAGCCAAACCCTTGCCCTCTGCAGGCAGGGGGGTCACACCATCTCCCATCATCTTTCTATCCTTCAGGACTTCTCACTACGTGTCTTACCATTCATGCTTTCAAAATAGTCAGGTGGAGCATGGACATAAAAGAGGTTGCGGAATTCCATGCTCCTTTATCTTCTATTAACCTTAAACCATCTCTACCTAAGTAATAAGTATAAATGGTCATGCCCGACGAGGGTTAGAAGATGGCTGAAGGCATCTGCTCCTGGGACCTCAGCAGATGAGCCCCCCACTCCGGCTTTCTCTTTCTCTGCTTTGCTGGTGTGCGAAGGAGCTGGAATCAACACTCAGGCTCTGACCCTTATCACTGCTTGGCCCTGGGCTAGTGCCTGAAATCTTCCACTCCTCCATTTCCTCATCATTAAAACGAGCAGAAGATGAGTAACGCCCACACAGGACTGTTGTAAGGACTGAATAAGTTAATCTGCACATTAAGTGCCTAGAACAGTGCTCCACACCTTGGAAAGTAATGTTTTCTGTGTCAGCTGCTTCTAATACATTCGTGTCATAAGACCGCAGTCCTTGTCATTGGAAGCAGCCTTGGCTGAGGCAGTCTTTGCTTTTATAAACCATCCTGTGTGGGTTTTTTGCCTCCCAGCTGCATGTATAAGCTCCTCGGGGAAGGGAGTAAGGCACGTCTTTCTTTTGCCTCCCTCCTGCACGCGGTAACGGCGCCAGCACCTGGTCAGCAGTCTTCAGACAGGCATTGAGTGGACTAACCCGAGGCTGTCCCTAGCCATAAGCCTTCCGTTTGGGCTCTGTCTGTAGTTGCCCGTTTCCTGAGTTGGAGCTGGCTGGTGCTGTATCCATGCAAGCGGCATTCTCACCAGGGCAGAGGCTCGGAGCAGTTGCCAGCTTGGTGGAAGTCAGGTGCGGTTCCTGGACTCAAGGCGTGGGAGATGGAAGGAAGGCAGGGCGGCTCAGGCTGGAGCTCTGCCCAGCGCATCTGCTGCCCGGTCACTGCAGGATTAATATTCAGCGGTGGTTTGTGGCTTCTGTAATTGGAAATCTCTTCTGCAGAACTCTATTATCCTCTCACTTCCCGTGACTTGATTGGAAAAGAAGGAATTTAAAGATCTTTTATGTTTTCTTAAATTTGATGGTAATGAAACTGGATGTTGAAATTTGAGGTGCATAAATCATTGCTAACAGGACGTCTCAGGGCTGGGCTGGAAGGATACAGTTGTGGCCGGGCATTTAGCTTAAGAGGGGAAGCGAATATTTGTGCATTTCCCCTATGTTCTAAGGGTATCATGAGATTGTCCACTAACCTCGAAAGGGGGCTTGACTGATCTGCATTTCAGGATGAGAAGGCTTAGCCTGAGAGTCCAGCATTGCACAGCTCAGCAGCAGAGAGCAATGTTCTTTTCAATATGCCACTTTTCTCTGAAAATGGAGCCAGGGAGAGCAGGAAAGTATCTTGCGAACAAAGACTTGGCATTTCAGTGATGCAGGTCAACTTAGTGGTGCAGCTGTCTGTGTGGGTGCAGGGACTGCTGCTCACACTGCTCAGGCACCTGCCAGGTGATGGGGTGGGTGGCCGGGGGCAGCTCTTAGACCTGGACTCTTACCTGCAGACAGCTGCCCAGGTGATGGGGTGGGTGGCCAGGGTCAGCTCTGGGACCTGGACTGTCACCTGCAGGCACCTGCCCAGGTGATGGGGTGGGTGGCCAGGGTCAGCTCTGGGACCTGGACTCTCACTTGCAGGCACCTGCCCAGGCAATGGGGTGGGTGGTCAGGGTCAGCTCTGGGACCTAGACTGTCACCTGCAGGTACCTGCCCAGGTGATGGGGTGGGTGGCCAGGGTCAGCTCTGGGACCTGGACTCTTACTTGCAGGCACATGCCCAGGCAATGGGGTGGGTAACCGGGGGTAACTCTGAGACCTAGGCCTCACCTGCAGGCCTCCTCCTCCCTCCCAGGCATGTGCCGCTCGCTGTCACCCATCATTTCTGCAGCTGGAAACTGTCATAGCAGCCCTCTATGGGCTCACGGCTGCTGATTACCTAAAACCTTCAGGGTGGTGGCATTTTTTACAATTTTTATTCAAACTGTATCATAAACAAAAATAAATTGCCAATTAGGAAAAGCCACTTAATTGCAGTTGGCATTTGTTAAAATCCTCTCCCCTCCCACCCTCCTTCCTTCCCAGAGAGCAAGACTCTGGAGGAACAGGGTCCATGTGGTGGCCGTGTCACGTGTGCACCTAGGTCTGGGTCCTGTCTCTGTTCATCTGTCTGAATTCCATTGAGATACTGTGTGTCAAGTGTCAGAACAGAGGATTTACACAAGTAAGTCTGACCTGTCACTTTTCTTTGTGCTTTCACTTTAGAATGAGGGCAGCAGAGACGAAGCCGGTTTCCCGACGCTTCAGCTTTCCTGTGACCAGCAGTGCTCAGCTTCAGTGAGCCTTAGTCAGAACTCTGGGCCCACCCTAGCACAGATCTTTTGATTCAGTGATTCTTGGGCCGGGCTGGGGGTGGCACAACCAAGAGTTTCCAGGGGAAACTGAGACTGCTGGTCCCAGGGCTACTCTCTAAAAACCAGCGCTCTAAGAAGTAGGCAGGCAGCACAGGGCATTAAGGATTCGTGACAGGACAGGCTTTCGTGCTCTAGTTGGGTTTTCCAGGGAGAAAGTCGAGGCAGTGGGACCAGCTTGGACGCTGGTCTCACCGTGACGCCAACACTAGATGCTGGTCACCCTGGCACCAACACTAGATGCTGGTCACCCTGGCACCAACACTAGGATGCTGGTCACCCTGGCACCAACACTAGATGCTGGTCACCCTGGCACCAACACTAGGACGCTGGTCACCACGGCACCAACACTAGGACGCTGGTCACCCTGGCACCAACACTCAGATGCTGGTCACCTGGCACCAACACTGGACGCTGGTCACCACGGCACCAACACTAGGATGCTGGTCACCCTGGCACCAACACTGGGGACGCTGGTCACCACGGCACCAACACTGGGGACGCTGGTCACCCTGGCACCAACACTAGATGCTGGTCGCCTGGCACCAACACTAGGACGCTGGTCACCACAGCACCAACACTAGGATGCTGGTCACCCTGGCACCAACACTGGGGACGCTGGTCACCATGGCACCAACACTGGGGACGCTGGTCACCTGGCACCAACACTAGGGCGCTGGTCACCCTGGCACCAACACTGGACGCTGGTCACCACGGCACCAACACTAGGACGCTGGTCACCACGGCACCAACACTAGACGCTGGTCACCCTGGCACCAACACTAGATGCTGGTCACCCTGGCACCAACACTAGGACGCTGGTCACCCTGGCACCAACACTAGGACGCTGGTCACCCTGGCACCAACACTAGATGCTGGTCACCACGGCACCAACACTAGGATGCTGGTCACCCTGGCACCAACACTAGGATGCTGGTCACCCTGGCACCAACACTAGGACGCTGGTCACCACGGCACCAACACTAGGACGCTGGTCACCACGGCACCAACACTGGACGCTGGTCACCCTGGCACCAACACTAGACGCTGGTCACCCTGGCACCAACACTGGACGCTGGTCACCAGGCGCCAACACTAGATGCTGGTCACCACGGCGCCAACACTAGGACGCTGGTCACCCTGGCGCCAACACTAGGACGCTGGTCACCCTGGCGCCAACACTAGGACGCTGGTCACCCTGGCGCCAACACTAGGACGCTGGTCACCCTGGCGCCAACACTAGGACGCTGGTCACCCTGGCGCCAACACTAGGACGCTGGTCACCCTGGCGCCAACACTAGGACGCTGGTCACCCTGGCGCCAACACTAGGACGCTGGTCACCACGGCGCCAACACTAGGACGCTGGTCACCCTGGCGCCAACACTAGGACGCTGGTCACCACGGCGCCAACACTGGGGCGCTGGTCACCAGGCGCCAACACTAGACGCTGGTCACCCTGGCGCCAACACTGGACGCTGGTCACCAGGCGCCAACACTAGGGCGCTGGTCACCCTGGCGCCAACACTGGACGCTGGTCACCAGGCGCCAACACTAGGACGCTGGTCACCACGGCGCCAACACTAGGACGCTGGTCACCACGGCGCCAACACTAGGACGCTGGTCACCCTGGCACCAACACTAGATGCTGGTCACCCTGGCGCCAACACTAGGACGCTGGTCACCATGGTGCCAATGCTAGAACACTGGTTAATGTGCTGCCAACACTTATTGAGGGCCAGCTCTGCAGGCAAACCAAGCTGACACTGTCCTGCCTTTGCTCCCTTCACTCCTGGTGTGGGGAAGGCGGATGTCACTGGGTCCCCTCCACAGCAGGACTTCTCAGCCTCAGCTCTCCTGACATACAGGCTACGTAATCCTCCATGTAGGCACTGACCTGTGCATTGCAGGATTTTAGGAGCATCCCTGGCTGCTGCCCACTAGATACCAGGAGCAGTTTGTGAAGGAGGTGCGGAGGCTTTCAGCCGCTCTCCAGAGTGACCTGGCTAGTGATTCAAAGCCCGTTATCACAACGCTTTTCAGTACATGGACATGGATCATGTAGGTTAGGGGAAGATCAGAGAGAGAAAGTTGTGATGTATTTCCCAAGTTTTATCATGAAATTCTTATTGTGCTACAATACAGGCAGGATATTTTCCCACGTGAACATGGAGTTAGATACAACCAAGTCAAAATTCATTTCAATGCCAGAATTCCTTAAGCTGCATTTTATTCTCCAGTGTGGAATCATACAAGTTCAGTTTAAAGATCCGTATGGGATACACTTGAGTGTTATTCAACATATCACCAGAGGGTGTCGGGATTGTGTGCTCACCTGCATGGCAGCGTGGGCAGGATGACAGTTTCATTCATAGTTTGCTGTCCTTTAAGAACAAATCCCACGTTCTTCCTGCTGTTTCTTCTGGAGCACTGAGACTTCGCTCATGAGAGTAATTACCAAGAGCGCTCCGTTCCTGGGGAGGTGTCTGCTCGTGGGGCAGGAGTGTCCTTAGGGAGCTCTCTGTCCTGGAGCGGTGTCTGCATGTGGGGAGCTGTGGGCAGTGGGCAACAGCTGGTGGGCCAGCCCTCCTGACGGCACTGTGCCTGGACTGTGGCCGCAGGTTGGGCAGCGCTAGACGCAGAGCCCTGTGCCCTCGTGTCTCCCAGGCCTTCTGCCTGACAACGGTGGGCACCCGCCATCGAGGGCTGGACACAGACGCGTCTGCAGACACCCAAGTCCGGGGTCAGGTTTGTGTTTCTGTGGACGTGTCTGCCCATGGAGGGCCGTGGGAGATTGTTCCCTTCACCAAGATGTGGTTTTTTTCAGCAGTTAGTGAGATCATTTCGCCAGGGAGAAGGCCACCGTGGTGCTTTCTCTACCCAAACCTCACTTCCTCTTGTAGAAGGGGCTCCAGTCTCAAGAGTCAGGATGTCCTTCGACATCCATTGGGTGTCCACACACTAGGAGCTTAATGAGTATGACTTTGTGACCCCTCCAGCTCAGGAACATGCCATGTCTTCTACTCACACACAGACGCAGCCTGCGAGGACGCTCAGGTTCAGTGCATGGAATCCACCCTGCTGCGGGCTAGGCGGTCATATGTGTGTCTCAGACACACAGAGAATGCTTTCCACAGCATGTGAAGAGCAGCTCACATGGAATGAGTGTAACGGGCGTTCTGTTTCAGAAAAGTCATCCCAATATAATAGTCGGTAATTCCTCTTTATTGTAACCCAATAGATCAAAAAATGCAACCAGAGGTTTAAGCTGAGGGGTGGGGCATTTGCAGAAGGCTGTGTGGTAGAGGTTAGGTCTGGAGCATTTGCAGGAGGCTGTGAGGTGGAGGTTAGGTTAGGTTTGCAGGAGGCTGTGTGGTGGTTAGGTTAGGTTTGCAGGAGGCTGTGCAATGGAGGTTTGCAGAAGGCTGTGTGGGTGTGGTGGAGGTTAGGTTAGGGTTAAGATGAGGGGTGGAGTGTTTGCAGGAGGTTAGCTTGGTTTGCAGGAGGCTGTGCTGTGGAGGTTTGCAGGAGGCTGTGTGGTGGTTAGGTTAGGTTTGCAGAGGGCTGTGTGGTGGTTAGGTTAGATTTGCAGAGGGCTGTGTGGTAGAGGTGGGGCCTCCTCTCTGTCCCAGGGTGGTTCCATGCAGCCCCCCAACCACACACATTTGGTGCAGGTCCAGTGACCTCAGCAGGGAGTCAGCAAGGTTGACCTTATTACAAGATCAACTTTTGTTCTTGGAGCAAAGCCTATTTTGCCTTCTCTGTAGGATAATTGCAGGAAAGGTTACCAGATACCAGACTCATTCTGAAAGCGGCAGGAGTTCTGAGGCTTCTATTCGCTCCAATTTACTTAACAAAGGGCATTCAGGTGGATCTGTTTGGGTTGTGCTTTATGATTCTCTGAAAATTAAAAATTCTTCCCGTGATATAACTGCATAGCACAGAGTATTTGCATCAATCTAGGAGCTAAAGATTTGAGCTCCAAATTCATCTGTGAGTCGTTCTGATTCTGTAATTATTCATCCTTTTTGACTTTGTTAGTTTTACTTTGCATTATCAAAATGCCTAAAGTGGAAGTGAAGTCCAAAGGTGGGAATCCTGGCAGGGCACCGAGGTACCTAACATCACAGCTGAGTTCCAGTCTGTCCAGGCAGTGACCACTTAGGAAACCAGCCATGAGTGGGACACTGGTGCCATACAGCCTGGCACTCTGTCTTCGCTGATTTGCCATGCGTGGGACGCCAGTGCCACACAGCCTGGCACTCTGTCTTTGCTGATTTGCCATGCGTGGGACACCGGTGCCACACAGCCTGGCACTCTGTCTTCGCTGATTTGCCATGCGTGGGATGCCAGTGCCACACAGCCTGGCACTCTGTCTTCGCTGATTTGCCTTTTTAATGAGTGTGATCTCAAGCCCATTGTGACAGTGGGGCGCTGTCCTCACTGACAGCAGGTGGTCACTGGGAAATGCCGCTGAGATGCCTTTCATCTCTAGGAAATTAGATTCCTAACCTCACCTCTCCACTGTATCAGAACTGAGCCCTGACCTCCTACATTTGGGCTCAATGTTTTTCAAATAAGACAGACATCAGCCATGAAAGGAATCTGAATGAGGCAGTAAACTCAGAGAGTCCTTGAAGCCCAGCTGTGTGTGACGGGCCCAGACCGTGCTGTCTTGTAGCTGCGAGCCACCTCCTGGGAGACAGACCAGGTCTCTGTACCTTTTCCTCTCACTCCATCAGCCAGCTCCTGTGCACTGCCGGCCCTCTAAGTGCACTGGCCATAGTGGCCTGCGGAGAGAGGAGCTTCCTTGAAAAGCACCCCGCCATGCAGCCTCTGTACCCGCCTGCCGGTGTGAGTGAATCAGCCTGGAAGCTGCTGACCTGTGCTTTAGAACTCAGAGTTCCCACGGCGCTGGAAGCCTTGCTGGTACAATGCGGCACGGTCACAGGCAGACGCTCCTTTTCAGCAGCTGCTCTCCTCCCGCTGAGGGGGGAGCCGGACGGCAGGGACACACCACTGCCAAGGCAGCTGAGACCCATCACTCAGAGGGAGCCCGGGTGAGACCTGTGGCTGGTGGATGGGGTTCTTCTTCTGCTACAGGCGTATTTGGCCGTGAAAGCGAAATGCACAAGACTAGGAAATGGCCTCAGTGAGGCCCAAATCAAAGGGCTGGTCGTGGCCCCTTCTGCAGACACGGTTCTGAAGGGTGGGAACTGATTTCTAATCACACTATGTCATTAACATAGTGCATCCAGGGGCCACCTCCTCCAGCCATGGCAATGTCAGCTGCTGTGCCGGGTCCCTGACTGCATAAATTAGAATAGGGCGAGGCCGCTGCCACTTCTGCACAGAGCTTCCAGGCAGGCACGTGCATCCCAGCGAGAGGAAGTCCTCGGGGCCAGCCCCACCGCACCTGTCCCTGCCCGGCCCCTCCAGGTCAGTGGTGTACAGTTGTAGCATTAGGGCAGCAGAGGCATTTAGGGCTGGCCATGAGGGGGCTGGTGAATGCACAGATCATCATATCCCAGGAAAGGTGAAGCTGGGAGCAGAGGCTCCAGCCTGTCAGAAGCCATGTGCCCCACCAAGGGCCTGCAAGGAGGGCCCTGACAGCGTGGGGGTCGTCAGATCTGAGCCCAGCTCCCTCCTGCCTCCTTCCAAGATGACATAATATTGCAGGTTCTGGTAGTCTTGGTCCAGCACAGCTTCTTAATCGTTCTCATCTTTGTGATGTAAGACTAGCGCTCCCTGCAGAACCCAGCATAGGCATGGAAGTGCGTCCAAGGGGAGGCCTGGAGCCTGCGTCCCCACAGCCAAGCTGTGCTGGCCTGGTCTGTCTGGGGGAGGCAGCCCCACATCTGTGGATGGAGTTCAGGCATCCCTGTGCAGATGCGGCCTCCCCCGGGACCCGTGGCTGCTGAAAACCCTCAGGCTTGGTCCCTCTTAGCAGCCACTGAGTCTGACAGTTGCGTGAGATCTAACCCACATGTTTTTTCTGAGAGGACTCACTGTGCTCCTGCTCAAGCGAACAGTCTCAAGATACCTGGACGCAGGTGCTCACCTGGCCTCACCTGTCTGTCCACATACACCTGACCTCACTTGGCTATCCTGCGTACACCTGGCCTCACCTGTCTGTCTGCACACCTGCCCTCACCTGTCTGTCCTGCAAACACCTGACCTCACCTGTCTATCCTGCATACACCTGACCTCACCTGTCTGTCCCAAATACACCTGGCCTCACCTGTGTGTCCTGTGTGTATCTGGCCTCACCTGTATGTCCTGCACACACCTGACCTCACCTGTCTGTCCTATGTACACCTGGCCTCACCTGTCTGTCCCACACACACCTGGCCTCACCTGTCTGTCCTGCGTGTATCTGGCCTCACCTGTCTGTCCTATGTACACCTGACCTCAGCTGTCTGTCCTGCATACATCTGGCCTCACCTGTCCGTCTGCACACACCTGACCTCAGCTGTCTGTCCTGCACACCTGACCTCAGCTGTCTGTCCTGTGTACACCTGGCCTCACCTGTCTTTCTGCATACACCTGACCTCACCTGACTGTCCTGCATACACCTGGCCTCTGCTGTCTGTCCCCCACACACCTGAACTCACCTGTCTGTCCTGTGTATACTGGCCTCACTTGTCTGTCCCACACACACCTGACCTCACCTCTCTGTCCTGCATATATCTGACCTCACCTGTCTCTCCTGCACACACCTGACCTCACCTGTCTGTCCTGCATACACCTGTCCTCATCTGTCCATCCACACACACCTGACCTCAGCTGTCTATTCTGCACACACTCGACCTCAGCTGTCTGTCCTGTGTACACCTGGCATCACCTGTCCGTTTCACACACCTGACTTCACCTGTCTGTCATGTATACACCTGGCCTCACCTGTCTGTCCTGTGTATCTGGCCTCACCTGTCTGTTCTGCACATACCTGACCTCACCTGTCTGTCCTGCGTATACCTGGCCTCAGCTGTCTGTCTGCACACACCTGACCTCAGCTGTCTGTCCTGCATACACCTGGCCTCACCTGTCTTTCTGCATACATGTGACCTCACCTGTCTGTCCTGCGTGCATCTGGCCTCACCTGTATGTCCTGCACACACCTGACCTCACCTGCCTGTTCTGTGTATACCTGGACTCACCTGTCTTTCTGCATACACCTGACCTCACCTGACTGTCCTGCATACACCTGGCCTCTGCTGTCTGTCCCCACACACCTGAACTCACCTGTCTGTCCTGTGTATACTGGCCTCACTTGTCTGTCCCACACACACCTGACCTCACCTCTCTGTCCTGCATATATCTGACCTCACCTGTCTCTCCTGCACACACCTGACCTCACCTGTCTGTCCTGCATACACCTGTCCTCATCTGTCCATCCACACACACCTGACCTCAGCTGTCTATTCTGCACACACTCGACCTCAGCTGTCTGTCCTGTGTACACCTGGCATCACCTGTCCGTTTCACACACACCTGACTTCACCTGTCTGTCATGTATACACCTGGCCTCACCTGTCTGTCCCGTGTGTATCTGGCCTCACCTGTCTGTTCTGCACATACCTGACCTCACCTGTCTGTCCTGCGTATACCTGGCCTCAGCTGTCTGTCTGCACACACCTGACCTCAGCTGTCTGTCCTGCATACACCTGGCCTCACCTGTCTTTCTGCATACATGTGACCTCACCTGTCTGTCCTGCGTGCATCTGGCCTCACCTGTATGTCCTGCACACACCTGACCTCACCTGCCTGTTCTGTGTATACCTGGACTCACCTGTCCATCCACACACACCTGACCTCACCTGTCTGTCCCACACACACCTGACCTCACCTATCTGTCCTGTGCGTATCTGGCCTCACCTGTCCCACACACACATGACCTCACCTGTCTGTCCTGTGTGTATCTGGCCTCACCTGTCCCATACACACATGACCTCACCTGTCTGTCTGCACACACCTGGCCTCTCCTGTCCCTCCCACACACACTCGTCCTCCTCATGTGTCCATCCTGCACCCACATGGGTTGGGCGGGGAGAGGCGCCCCCTTCCTCTGCTTTTGTCACCCTCATTTTGGAAAGTCACATGTTTTGGTTTCATTCTAATTTCCATTCTCACCTTTTCGCTCTTTCTGTCTGTAGTTTCTGGCATTTCCTTGATTTCCCCAGGTCCTTTCAAATCCTGATTCACTTCTCTGGGGAGTCTGTGCCGTCCTCTTCAGGGTGGTGTGTTTGGCCAGTTCAGCACACATGCTGCCCTGTCCTTCAGCCTCCATGTTGTTAGAAAATCCAGTCACTTCTAGTTCTGGGTAGATCCGGTTGTCCTGTAGCGTCCACGGCAGCACGTGTTCCTAGGGCTGACATTGGGCTACGGATAAAGCTTCTTTTTGAATTAAAATGAAAAAATTCAATTTCTTTTCCAAAAAGGTTTAGTTAGTTAGTTTCTATGGCTACAAGACCATGAAATGTACAGCTAAGTGAGGAGACAAGGCTGGTTCCTCCCTGAGCCCCGCCTGGACTGCGGCACATCAGCCTCACAGGGCCACCCGCCGCCATCGGCCTGAGCCCTCCTGCCTTTGCGCATTTTAGGTCACGTCTGTGCGGTGCCAGCTCCGTGCCAGGCATGGGCCTGAGAGCAGCGTCTTTGCTAAGTCATCAGCTCTATGCCAGGCACGGGCCTAACAGCCATGTCCTTGCTAAGTCGTGTCATTGGCACAGCCACCCCACATGGCACCTACACCCAGCATCCCTTATCTGAGAGGTGGAGGGACAGGCAGGGAGACTAGGTGCCAGGCTGGGGTTCAGACCCAGGCAGCCTTTGTCTGCAGAGGCCCCTCCCTGTGGGGAGCTCTCTCTTCACGCTTCCTTCACTCATTCACTGAGCCACCGTGCTCGAGGCCGCTTCACCTCTTCTCGTAAGAGAGGTTACCCCTGTCTTCATTTGTAACCAGGGCCCTGGAGGCCTCTGTCACACAGAGATGGGAAAACTGAGTCCAGGCCCTGAAAGGGTTTATTTTCTAACTGACGGGCACAGCACTTACCATCAGGAGCCCCCAGTGCCATGAGTGACAGACGCTGGCATGGCAGTTGTGCCTGGGAGAAGGGACGTTGTGCAGGAGCCCACAGGGAGCGGCCAACACCCTCATTTCCCTTGCCTCCTGCTTGGGGGGGCCTGCTGATTTTGGGGTGCCATCCCTTCCCTTGCCTCCTGCTTGGGAGGGGCCTGCTGGTTTGGGGGTGCCCTCCCCTTGCCTCCTGCTTGGAGGGGAGCCTGCTGGTTTCAGGGTGCCCTCCCTTCCCTTGCCTCCTGCTCAGTGAGGGCCTGCTGGTTTTGGGGTGCCCTCTCTTCCCTTGCCTCCTGCTTGGTGGGAGCCTGCCATTTTGGGGGTGCTCTCTTCTCCAAGTCTCTTCTGAGCCGGCTCCATTCCAGTATCTGCACCCTAGTCAGGAGCTGCCTGCCCTGCCTGCGACTGAGTGCCAGGGGCAGGGGCTGCCTCTTCTGAGTCTCATTCTCTTTTATGTCCCAGCCAGGCAGCTGGTTGGTAGCAGTTGTTCAGTAAACACTTTTAAACGAATGTGCACAGACAACCTGAGAAGGGTTCTGGCATGTGGAAAAGGCTCTCTCAGCACTGCAGACATCAGAGCACTTTGCAGAGACGTGAACACACGTGTGTGCTGTGCGGGCGGGGCTGCAGAGATGTGAACACACATGTGTGCTGTGCAGGCGGGGCTGCAGAGATGTGAACATGCATGTGTGCTGTGTGGGAGGGGCTGTAGAGATGTGAACACACATGTGTGCTGTGTAGGAGGGGCTGCAGAGACAAACATGTGTGTGTGCTGTGTGAGAGGGGATGCAGAGATGTGAACACACGTGTGTGCTGTGCAGGCAGGGCTGCAGAGACATGAACACACGTGTGTGCTATGCGGGCGGGGCTGCAGAGACATGAACATGTGTGTGTGTTGTGCAGGCAGGGCTGCAGAGACATGAACATGTGTGTGCTGTGCAGACAGGGCTGCAGAGACATGAACACACGTGTGTGCTATGCGGGCGGGGCTGCAGAGACATGAACATGTGTGTGTGGTGTGCAGGCAGGGCTGCAGAGACATGAACACGTGTGTGCTGTGCAGGAGGGGCTGCAGAGATGTGAACACGCGTGTGTGCTGTGCAGGCAGGGCTGCAGGCCCGACAGAGCTCAGGCTTTGCTGCTGCATTGCAAATTACCTGCACCTGGTTATGGCAGCAGCCGTCTCTTCAGACATTATGGGATGGAGTCACAAGTTACTTCAGAAACATCTCAATTTCCATTGCGTGGAGCTGAGGAGTCTGGAAAAGCAGAAATTAGTGCACGAAGCTCATGTCTCTGGTTGCCAAAGAAGATCAACTGCACAGACTTGTGATGAGCCAGGCTCGCTTCTGAGACAGCGTCAGGCCTTCTGCGTCTCACCTGGTTACAGAGTAACGTGAACTAAAGTCCGTATGAAGGATCAGCACAAACACGAAACCACGTCTTACTGCAAATCGCTTCTGAAGTTAAGAGTTCATCCAGGTGTCATGTTCCGTGGGGACTCTGCTCAGCACTGAGCTACTTTGAAAAATTCTTTACTCTCCTGCTGAAGTAATGACATTAGTATTAACTGGGACACAGGGACAGCTACTTGGGAAAAGTGATGCTAAATTTACAATACCTTACCTTATGAAACTCCAGAGAGACTGAAAGTTTAAACTTAAGAAAATAAAGCCATAAAAATGACAAAGCATGATTTTGGTGGCTCTGTATCATCTCGGAACTGGTTAGGATGTTTTGAACATGATTCAAAAAATTAAAAAATGGCACCAAAAGGCCAAAAAGCAAAAGGCTCTTCTTTACATTTTGTATTTATATTTTACTTAAATGATATTAAGGAGTTACTTTCTAAATCAAAATTAGACCTAAGAGGGAAATGAAAAATCCAGGGCTCACCAACACGTGGTGCGGCGCTGCTCTTTGTGACGTGAAGGTGAACGGATGAGTGAAGAGAACAGGTGCTTCCGGGCCACCCAGAAACAAGCAGAGATGGCAAAGGTGTTCAGAAGGACATTCAGCCTCACCACAAGTCCATGTCGCCGCTAACATCAGATTCCACTGCTGACTGTGAGACTGGCAAAGATGAATCATAGCCAGTGTCAGCCAAGATATGGAAAAATGGGCCATTATGCTTCCTGCTTGTATATTAAATCTTTCTGTGGCTGAGTTTGGGAATAGGAACTGCGCCCAGCTCTTCGTGGAGTCCTAC
Source organism: Saguinus midas (assembly GCA_021498475.1). Classification (NCBI taxonomy): domain Eukaryota; kingdom Metazoa; phylum Chordata; class Mammalia; order Primates; family Cebidae; genus Saguinus; species Saguinus midas. The sequence goes on along the minus strand of CM038405.1, from coordinate 16,309,545 downwards.
GTGATGATTTGATGTCAGTATATCTGCACCGATGACCACAGCTGGGTAAATTAAGACGCCCGTCCCATCCAGGCTGCTGTTACAGCCACAGAGCTTGCACATCCTGTGATGTAAATTTACGTCCTCTGATCCGCGTCTCCCCATTCCACTTGTCCTTGGCCCTGGTGCCCACAATTCCACTCTCCTTCTAGGAATCTCGACTTTTAGTCACACATACGTGTGTGTGTGTGTGTGTGTGAGAGAGAGAGAGACATTCTCTTCTTTTTTATTTTATTTTTATTGCATTATAGGTTTTGGGGTACATGTGCAGAATGTGCAAGATAGTTGCATAGGTACACACATGTCAGTGTGTTTTGCTGCCTTCCTCCCTTCACCCACACTTGGCATTCATCCCCAGGCTATCCCTCCCCAGCTCCCCTGCTGTCCCTCCCCATTCCCCAATAGACCCCAGTGTATAGTAGACCGCCTCTCTGTGTCCATGTGTTCTCATTTTCTCACCCACCTATGAGTGAGTATGTCACGGTATTTCTTTTTCTGTTCTTGTGTCAGTTTGCTGAGAATGATGTTCTCCAGATTCATCCATGTCCTTACAAAGGACACAAACTCATCATTTTGATTGCTGCATAATATTCCATGGTGTATATGTGCCACATTTTCCCAGTCAGTCTATCATCATTGGGCATTTGGGTTGGTTCCAGTTCTTTGCTATTGTAAACAGTGCTGCAATAAACATTCGTGTGCATGTGTCCTTATAGTAGAACGATTTATAGTCCTTTGGATAGATACCCAGTAATGGGATTGCTGGGTCAAATGGAATTTCTATTTCTAGGTCCCTGAGGAATCGCCACACTGTCTTCCACAATGGTTGAACTAATTTACACTCCCACCAACAGTGTAAGAGTGTTCCTATTTCTCCACATCCTCTCCAGCATCTGCTGTCTCCAGATTTTTAATGATCGCCATTCTAACTGGCGTGAGATGGTATCTCAATGTGGTTTTGATTTGCATCTCTTCCCTTGCCTCCTGCTTGGTGGGAGCCTGCCATTTTGGGGTGCTCTCTTCTCAAGTCTCTTCTGAGCCGGCTCCATTCCAGTATCTGCACCCTAGTCAGGAGCTGCCTGCCCTGCCTGCGACTGAGTGCCAGGGGCAGGGGCTGCCTCTTCTGAGTCTCATTCTTTTATGTCCCAGCCAGGCAGCTGGTTGGTAGCAGTTGTTCAGTAAACACTTTTAAACGAATGTGCACAGACAACCTGAGAAGGGTTCTGGCATGTGGAAAGGCTCTCTCAGCACTGCAGACATCAGAGCACTTTGCAGAGACGTGAACACACGTGTGTGCTGTGCGGGCGGGGCTGCAGAGATGAACACGTGTGTGCTGTGCAGGCGGGGCTGCAGAGATGTGAACATGCATGTGTGCTGTGTGGGAGGGGCTGTAGAGATGTGAACACACATGTGTGCTGTGTAGGAGGGGCTGCAGAGACAAACATGTGTGTGTGCTGTGTGAGAGGGGATGCAGAGATGTGAACACACGTGTGTGCTGTGCAGGCAGGGCTGCAGAGACATGAACACACGTGTGTGCTATGCGGGCGGGGCTGCAGAGACATGAACATGTGTGTGTGTTGTGCAGGCAGGGCTGCAGAGACATGAACATGTGTGTGTGCTGTGCAGACAGGGCTGCAGAGACATGAACACACGTGTGTGCTATGCGGGCGGGGCTGCAGAGACATGAACATGTGTGTGTGGTGTGCAGGCAGGGCTGCAGAGACATGAACACGTGTGTGCTGTGCAGGAGGGGCTGCAGAGATGTGAACACGCGTGTGTGCTGTGCAGGCAGGGCTGCAGGCCCCGACGGGAGCTCAGGCTTTGCTGCTGCATTGCAAATTACCTGCACCTGGTTATGGCAGCAGCCGTCTCTTCAGACATTATGGGATGGAGTCACAAGTTACTTCAGAAACATCTCAATTTCCATTGCGTGGAGCTGAGGAGTCTGGAAAAGCAGAAATTAGTGCACGAAGCTCATGTCTCTGGTTGCCAAAGAAGATCAACTGCACAGACTTGTGATGAGCCAGGCTCGCTTCTGAGACAGCGTCAGGCCTTCTGCGTCTCACCTGGTTACAGAGTAACGTGAACTAAAGTCCGTATGAAGGATCAGCACAAACACGAAACCACGTCTTACTGCAAATCGCTTCTGAAGTTAAGAGTTCATCCAGGTGTCATGTTCCGTGGGGACTCTGCTCAGCACTGAGCTACTTTGAAAAATTCTTTACTCTCCTGCTGAAGTAATGACATTAGTATTAACTGGGACACAGGGACAGCTACTTGGGAAAAGTGATGCTAAATTTACAATACCTTACCTTATGAAACTCCAGAGAGACTGAAAGTTTAAACTTAAGAAAATAAAGCCATAAAAATGACAAAGCATGATTTTGGTGGCTCTGTATCATCTCGGAACTGGTTAGGATGTTTTGAACATGATTCAAAAAAATTAAAAAATGGCACCAAAAAGGCCAAAAAGCAAAAAGGCTCTTCTTTACATTTTGTATTTATATTTTACTTAAATGATATTAAGGAGTTACTTTCTAAATCAAAATTAGACCTAAGAGGGAAATGAAAAATCCAGGGCTCACCAACACGTGGTGCGGCGCTGCTCTTTGTGACGTGAAGGTGAACGGATGAGTGAAGAGAACAGGTGCTTCCCGGGGCCACCCAGAAACAAGCAGAGATGGCAAAAGGTGTTCAGAAGGACATTCAGCCTCACCACAAGTCCATGTCGCCGCTAACATCAGATTCCACTGCTGACTGTGAGACTGGCAAAGATGAATCATAGCCAGTGTCAGCCAAGATATGGAAAAATGGGCCATTATGCTTCCTGCTTGTATATTAAATCTTTCTGTGGCTGAGTTTGGGAATAGGAACTGCGCCCAGCTCTTCGTGGAGTCCTACGTGATGATTTGATGTCAGTATATCTGCACCGATGACCACAGCTGGGTAAATTAAGACGCCCGTCCCCATCCAGGCTGCTGTTACAGCCACAGAGCTTGCACATCCTGTGATGTAAATTTACGTCCTCTGATCCGTGTCTCCCCATTCCACTTGTCCTTGGCCCTGGTGCCCACAATTCCACTCTCTCCTTCTAGGAATCTCGACTTTTTAGTCACACATACGTGTGTGTGTGTGTGTGTGTGTGTGTGTGTGAGAGAGAGAGAGAGAGAGAGAGAGAGAGAGACATTCTCTTCTTTTTTTTTATTTTTATTTTTATTGCATTATAGGTTTTGGGGTACATGTGCAGAATGTGCAAGATAGTTGCATAGGTACACACATGTCAGTGTGTTTTGCTGCCTTCCTCCCCTTCACCCACACTTGGCATTCATCCCCAGGCTATCCCTCCCCAGCTCCCCCTGCTGTCCCTCCCCCATTCCCCCCAATAGACCCCAGTGTATAGTAGACCGCCTCTCTGTGTCCATGTGTTCTCATTTTCTCACCCACCTATGAGTGAGTATGTCACGGTATTTCTTTTTCTGTTCTTGTGTCAGTTTGCTGAGAATGATGTTCTCCAGATTCATCCATGTCCTTACAAAGGACACAAACTCATCATTTTGATTGCTGCATAATATTCCATGGTGTATATGTGCCACATTTTCCCAGTCAGTCTATCATCATTGGGCATTTGGGTTGGTTCCAGGTTCTTTGCTATTGTAAACAGTGCTGCAATGAACATTCGTGTGCATGTGTCCTTATAGTAGAACGATTTATAGTCCTTTGGATATATACCCAGTAATGGGATTGCTGGGTCAAATGGAATTTCTATTTCTAGGTCCTGAGGAATCGCCACACTGTCTTCCACAATGGTTGAACTAATTTACACTCCCACCAACAGTGTAAGAGTGTTCCTATTTCTCCACATCCTCTCCAGCATCTGCTGTCTCAGATTTTTAATGATCGCCATTCTAACTGGCGTGAGATGGTATCTCAATGTGGTTTTGATTTGCATCTCTCTAATGACCAATGATGATGAGCACTTTTTCATATGTTTGTTGGCCTCATGTATGTCTTCTTTTGTAAAGTGTCTGTTCATATCCTTTGCCCATTTTTGAATGGGCTTGTTTATTTTTCCTGTAAATCTGTTTGAGTTCTTTGTAAATTCTGGATATCAGCCCTTTGTCAGATGTGTAAACTGCAAAGATTTTTTCCCATTCTGATGGTTGCGATTCACTCTAGTGACTGTTTCTTTTGCCATGCAGAAGCTGTGGAGTTTGATTAGGTCCCATTTGTCTATTTTGGCTTTTGTTGCCAATGCTTTTGGTGTTTTGTCATGAAGTCCTTGCCTACTCCTATGTCCTGAATGGTTTTGCCTAGATTTTCTTCTAGGGTTTTTATGGTGTCAGGTCTTATGTTTAAGTCTTTAATCCATCTGGAGTTAATTTTAGTGTAAGGTGTCAGGAAGGGTCCAGTTTCTGCTTTCTGCACATGGCTAGCCAGTTTTCCCAACACCATTTATTAAATAGGAATCCTTTCCCCATTGCTTGTTTTGTCTGGTTTATCAAAGATAATATGGTTGTAGATATGTTGTGTTGCCTCCGATGCCTCTGTTCTGTTCCATTGGTCTATATCTCTGTTTTGGTACCAGTACCATGCTGTTTTGATTACTGTAGCCTTGTAGTATAGTTTGAAGTCTGGTAGTGTGATGCCTCCGCTGTGTTCTTTTGCTTAGAATTGACTTGGCTATGCGGGCTCTTTTTGGTTCCATATGAAATTCATGGTGGTTTTCCAGTTCTGTGAAGAAATTCAATGGTAGTTTGATGGGGATAGCATTGATTGTGTAAATTACTTTGGGCAGTATAGCCATTTTCACGATATTGATTCTTCCTAACCACGAACATGGAATGTTTCTCCATCTGTTTGTGTCCTCTCTTATTTCGTTGAGCAGTTGTTTGTAGTTTTCCTTAAAGAGGTCCCTTACATTCCTAGTGAGTTGTATTCCTAGGTATTTTATTTTCTTTGTAGCAATTGTGAATGGCAGTTCGTTCTTGATTTGGTTCTCTTTAAGTCTGTTATTGGTGTATAGGAATGCTTGTGATTTTTGAACATTGATTTTATATCCTGAGACTTTGCTGAAGTTGCTTATCAGTTGCAGGAGCTTTTGGGCTGAGGTGATGGGGTCTTCTAGGTATACTATCATGTCGTCTGCAAATAGAGACAATTTGGCTTCCACCTTTCCTATTTGAATACCCTTTATTTCTTTTTCTTGCCTGATTGCTCTGGCTAGAACTTCCAGTACTATGTTGAATAGGAGTGGTGAGAGAGGGCATCCTTGTCTAGTGCCAGTTCAAAGGGAATGCTTCCAGTTTTGCCCATTAAGTATGATATTGGCTGTTGGTTTGTCATAAATAGCTTTTATTACTTTGAGATATGTTCCATCAATACCAAGTTTATTGAGGGTTTTTAGCATAAAGGGCTGTTGAATTTTGTCAAATGCCTTCTCTGCGTCAATTGAGATAATCATGCGGTTTTTGTTTTTGCTTCTGTTTATGTGGTGAATTACGTTTATAGAGACGTTCTCAAAGTGAGCATAGCTGTTCAGACGGGAATTCCATGTCTACACATTTACATTAAGGAAATATAAAATTACATTTCTTGTCTACCCCAAACCCCAACACCAAGAACAGTAAAGTCTACACAGTGTCTTTTAGATTCACTTATGCCATCTTGAAAAAAATCAAACAAGTACACAGTTGACCCTTGTGAAAAAGCAGGGGTTAGTGGTACCAACCGCTTCATGCAGGTAAAAATCCTCAGACAACTTGGACATCCCCAAACGTCACTAGTGATAGACTCCTGTTAACTAGATAGTGATAATACAGTCAGCTGGCACACACCGTGTCTGTGACCTGTCTTTCATACTGTATTCAGACCGTAAAGTACGCTGGAGAAAGAAAATGCTATGAAAACGATGAAGAACATGAAATACATTTACTATGTACTAAGTGAAAAAGGATCACCGCACAGGTCTTCCTCCCGGTCTTCACACTGCGTGGGCTTGGGAAGAGAAGAGGCTCCTGCAGCCTCGGGGGTGGCAGAGGAGGAGGAAGATCCACATACGCCTGGACTCCAGCAGTCCACACCAATACTGCTGAAGCTCAAGGGTCCGTAAATGTATGTGCGGAAACGTGTATCATTGGTCAGGCGTGGTGGCTCACACCTGTAATCCCAGCACTTTGGGATGCAGAGGCAGGAGGACTGCTTGAGCCCAGGAGTTTGAGACCAACCTGGGCAAAATAGTGAGACCCCATCTCTACAATAAATAAACGTTTAGAGAATTAAGCAGGTGAAGTGGGGTGTGCCTATAGTCTCAGCTGCTTTAGAGGCTGGGGTGGGAAGATTGTGTAAGCCTGGGAGACTGAAGCTGCAGGGAGCCATGACTGTGCCACTGCCCTCCAGCCTGGACAGCATAGCAAGACCCTGTCTCAAAGGAAGAAACACAAAAGACGTATATATAGTTTATGTTTATTATAGCAAGAAATTTGAAGCCATATTGAATGTTTCATCGAAGGGGACTGGTTAAGTAAACTTTAGCATATCTCCCCCAGAAAAGCTCTACAAGCAGTTAGAATTATGGAAGGCATGCCTTTGTACACACACACAGAGAGAGAGAGAGAGAGAGAGAGTGTGTGGAGAGAGAGCCCAATCAATGTGAAATTATAATATTATGTTAATCAGGCTGATAAAATTAGCTCATGCTGTGCCGTTTTATTTCTGTGGGACACAAATCGAAGGACCTTTGTGCATCCGGATTCTCAGATGGGTATTCATCACCACGGGCACAGTGTTGTGTGACTGCAGGGATCAGCCCCTTTATTTTGGCAGATGTATAATTAAGTTTGTCAGGTATAGTCATTAATTTTGTAACCAGAAAAATAAGCGATTTTTATTTTCAAAAAAATAATGACATGCTTTCTGAAAATCATCACCTTCTAAAGTTTGGAGAATATACTACAGTATTTCAGATTCTCGGAGATGGAAAAGCTGCTGGGAAAGGGCTGCTGCTGCCTCGGGGTGGCAGAGGAGGAGGAAGATCCACATACGCCTGGACTTCAGCAGTCCACACCAATACTGCTGAAGCTCAAGGGTCCGTAAATGTATGTGCGGAAACGTGTATCATTGGTCAGGCGTGGTGGCTCACACCTGTAATCCCAGCACTTTGGGATGCAGAGGCAGGAGGACTGCTTGAGCCCAGGAGTTTGAGACCAACCTGGGCAAAATAGTGAGACCCCATCTCTACAATAAATAAACGTTTAGAGAATTAAGCAGGTGAAGTGGGTGTGCCTATAGTCTCAGCTGCTTTAGAGGCTGGGGTGGGAAGATTGTGTAAGCCTGGGAGACTGAAGCTGCAGGGAGCCATGACTGTGCCACTGCCCTCCAGCCTGGACAGCATAGCAAGACCCTGTCTCAAAGGAAGAAACACAAAAGACGTATATATAGTTTATGTTTATTATAGCAAGAAATTTGAAGCCATATTGAATGTTTCATCGAAGGGGACTGGTTAAGTAAACTTTAGCATATCTCCCCCAGAAAAGCTCTACAAGCAGTTAGAATTATGGAAGGCATGCCTTTGTACACACACACACACACACACACAGAGAGAGAGAGAGAGAGAGAGTGTGTGTGTGTGTGTGGAGAGAGAGCCCAATCAATGTGAAATTATAATATTATGTTAATCAGGCTGATAAAATTAGCTCATGCTGTGCCGTTTTATTTCTGTGGGACACAAATCGAAGGACCTTTGTGCATCCGGATTCTCAGATGGGTATTCATCACCACGGGCACAGTGTTGTGTGACTGCAGGGATCAGCCCCTTTATTTTGGCAGATGTATAATTAAGTTTGTCAGGTATAGTCATTAATTTTGTAACCAGAAAAATAAGCGATTTTTATTTTCAAAAAATAATGACATGCTTTCTGAAAATCATCACCTTCTAAAGTTTGGAGAATATACTACAGTATTTCAGATTCTCGGAGATGGAAAAGCTGCTGGGAAAGGGCTGCTGCTGCCACTCTGTGCCGGATGCTAAGAACATAAAGAGCAGCAGCCCTGAAGGGTAAATGTGTGAAAATCTCAGACTTCGCTGCAGAGATTCTGTGAAACGTTTGGGATGCACTGACCCTGCCTCATGCACATGAGCATGCTGTGCTGGAGGCTGGCTGGCCTTTGCTCAAGGAAGCCAATGGTTTAGGTACACACAGAGCTGGCGGCATTACCAGGCTGAGGAGACCTTCACCTTCCTGCCGGGGTCTTATTTGGGGGGAAGCTCAAGGACTGCTTGAGTAACAACAGACCCAGTTCTGTGGCTCTTCATCCTGGCTGGGGCTGGGAAGGTACCGTCCTCCTGGCCCAGGGCCGAGACTCTCTCTCTGTAAGGTCAGTGAAAACTTTGCAGTATTTGAATAGCCACGTCAGGGCCACATTAACTTGACAGTGGCAGGAAGCAGGAATTAACTTCCGGGTCAGATGACCACCAGTAGCGCCCAGCAAGCACTTTCCAGCTGAGTAAACTAATGAATCTCTTTACTCTTCATGGGTGACAGAGCGGCAGATGTCTTTGGCAGTGGACTCTGACAGGAAGGGCGTGTTACCCCCGTTCTCATCTCTGATGTGACGATACATTCATGAAGGAACACTCACACCTGCGTTTCTGCAGTTTTGGTGTTTATACTTGTGATGAAGTAACCGTGATCACAAGAATACAGGATGCTTCATTACTCACCAGCTCATTCGGACACTGGGAGAGAACATAGGCTTATTTACGTACCAGTCAAAGACCTAGGCCAGAATTCAGCAAGTTACTGGGCCAGGTCTGCGTTTCTAAAATTGAATGTTTCTATGACTGAAAGATTCATAAAGTTAAGGGATGAAGTGGCCTTGGATGTCAGTTTCAGAGTCTAATCATGACTGCAGAATGTATGTGCAGGAAGGTGTGCCCTTGGTCAGGCGCAGTGGCTCACACCTGTACTTGTGACTGCACCATCTCTGCACCCTCCTCCACCCCCGCCCATCCTGGCCCCTGAGAACTTGGGTGCACAGTTACCCCCTCTCCTGGAGCCACGGGAAGCCAGCAGCACCCACAGTCCTAACATAGAAATCAGTGAGATCTGAAGATTCGAGCAATTCCCAGGCAAGCACTCCTAGGAATTAAATCTGTGTTACAAAAATATGGTTTAATCTACCTACGATTTAGAAAATAAAATTGAAGAAACCATCTCCCAGAAAACAGGAAAATGATGAAATAATGGAAAATAAGAGTAAACAGATGATATGCTCACAGTGACTTTGCAAAAGCTCCAACATATGACAAAGTTCTCAAGAGCATAGAGAAAGCAGGGAGGGAAAATTATCCAGAAAAATGAAATTCTAGAAAAATCACCAGGCCCAAAGTCAGGGAGATTATTGACCACAGGGGGCATGAACTGCCCAGAGCAATGAGCGCACTGCAGGCCGACACTGCTGTAAAACTCCTGGACACCAGCAGAGTCAGCGGAGGCTATGCGCTTTCAGTGAGAAAAGGCGATCGAGAGACAAGACAGCTTCCATCTTCTCCAGAGCAGCAAGGACAGCTGGGAGGAGCTGCAGGATTCCCTCCAGAATCCCGGGGAAGTGGCGGCCACCTCAGAGCTCCAGACACAGGCACGCCACTGGCCAGGCGGGAGGGTGGAGTGAGAGACCAGCCACATAGAGTGCTCGAGGTTCCCCTTCCCCGACTCTCTCAGAAGATTCAGAGGATGTGCTGATCCAGAAACAAGAGAAGAAACCTGGACAGAGGAAGGTTGGGGACCCAGGAACCAGGAATTCAGCCAGGCAAGCGGCAGAGGGGACGCTCGGGACGAAGAGGAAAGCCCAGGCCACACAGACACAGAATGTGGCAGGAGGGTGGGGTCCGAAGAAAAGATGGATTTTTGAATGGGTCTCACCACAGTGATGGGAAAAATGCTGTGACTGTGTTGAGAATTTTGAACTGTATTAAGGACATAAATTATGCACATTAGAAACTAACGTAATAAATCCATGAGAAAGGATGGGTGCTAAAAGCCCATTATGCAGATTCGCGTTGAACAACATTGACCTAAAATAATGTTAATACTAAACGTTAATTTGAACGTCATGTTGTTAAGCCAGAGAAGCAGGGGACGAGAGGTGGGCATGTCCCACAAGTGTGGCTGAAACACTCCAGTTTCGTATAGCAAAGAGCATGGCAGTCGCCATCATTACCATAAGGAGGATGGCGCTGAAGGAGACAGCTGGGGGAGGTGAGGGCTCGCCCGTGGGGAGAGGTCTTCACGCTGAGGGGGAGACGGAGAGGCAGCTCTGCTGATGTTCTTCATGAGGCTTGTATTACTGGAGTTTTTAAAACCATATACGTGAAACTAGCATAAAGATGAAATTTTGAATTTAAAATAAAAGGAATAAGTTCACGGAGAGCAGAAACACCTGAATTGGGTGGTGGCCACGGAGCTGCCGGGAGGGTGGGTTTGCGCCATCTGGAGACACATATCTCGGCTTTAAGATGGGGGTTTGGTGCGTAGGGGCTGAGGCGCAGTTTGCAGAACTGAAGAGGTTTTGGAGCTGGACGCGGTCACGTCGCGCAGCCGTGAGAATACCTGATGCCACCGCACTGCACCACGAGACGTGGCTGCACGGTCAGCTTTCTGTGTCCCACCACACAAAACGATCAGGAGGAAGAAAGGGGCGAAGCTGGGTCCTGGCTTTTGTCTCGATGTGGTTGGCGACTGGTAGAGTGAAGGGTGAGAAGGGGCTTCAGGTGGGCATGGCGGCCAGGTTTTTCTCAGGAACCAGGAGGCAGGGCCTCACCTCTGCTGCAGTCAGAACCAGGAAAAGGCATAAAATTGTCTAGGAGGCCAGAGATTTCAGTTTAAGAGCCTGTGGATTTGGTGGCGCTGGAGGCTGAGATGTCCTGTGAGTGGGTTCACACGGGGACCTGTAGCCCACAGTTAGGCCACAGATGGGTTAGGGGTCAACGCGTGGGTGTCCCCAGTGCATGAGGAAACACCACAGGTGCAGAGCTGCTGGAGACTCACCAGCCAGAGGTGGGTGCAGCAGTGCATGCGAGCTGGGGCTGGTGTCAGCGTTTCGAGGCTCAGGGCTGTGGGAGGCAGAGGCCGTGGGTGGGGACGCTGTGGTCACGGTTTTGGGGCTGTGGGAGGCAGAGGCCGTGGGTGGGGACGCTGTGGTCACGGTTTTGGGGCTGTGGGAGGCAGAGGCCATGGGTGGGGACGCTGTGGTCACGGTTTTGGGGCTGTGGGAGGCAGAGGCCGTGGGTGGGGAGGCTGTGGTCACGGTTTTGGGGCTGTGGGAGGCAGAGGCTGTGGGTGGGGAGGCTGTGGTCACGGTTTTGGGGCTGTGGGAGGCAGAGGCCGTGGGTGGGGAGGCTCTGGCCACACAGAACTAAGGGGATGAAAGCGCACGGCCTCTTCATGGTAGGAGGCACATGGACCTCTTCCTGGGAAACACTGTCCTGGGAGGAGCAGGACCAGGAGGAGGACGATGGGAAGGGGAAGTGGCTTCCTCCCAGTCAGTGGGGAGGGTGGCTGCAGCACCCAGGGAAGCTGGAGGGTCCACAGAGGAGGCGTCGGAGAAAGCGGCAAAGCTGGGAATGGTAACTCGGGAGTGGGCAAGGGCACACTACGGGCAGAGCTGCAAGAGGTGTGGACGAGGCCGCTTGGTGCAGACCACAGGTTTCTGGGAGAAGCAGTCTACACAGGTCTTTGATTTTTACCCCGCCAGGCTCAGCAGCCTGCATAGGAAAAGCCGAGGACAAAATGTTCCCAGACCTCAGATTTTGCAGAATGGATGCAGGAGAGAGACAAGCACTGCCTGTCCATGAGAACGTTCTTCAGGGAGAGCTGTTCCCAGACCTCACCTCAGGCAGCCATGAGCAGCAGGGGATCTCCAGGTACATCTCCAGCAGAGACCCAGAGCGAGCCCTCCCCACAGGGACCAAACACAGACCTGAGCGAGCCCTCCCCACAGGGACCAAACACAGACCTGAGCGAGCCCTCCCACAGGGACCAAACACAGACCTGAGCGAGCCCTCCCACAGGGACCAAACACAGACCTGAGCGAGTCCTCCCCACAGGGACCAAACACAGACCTGAGCGAGTCCTCCTCACAGGGACCAAACACAGACCTGAGCGAACCTCCCCACAGGGACCAGGGACCAAACACAGACCTGAGCGAGTCCTCCCCACAGGGACCAAACACAGACCTGAGCGAGTCCTCCCACAGGGACCAAACACAGACCTGAGCGAGTCCTCCTCACAGGGACCAAACGCAGACCTGAGCGAGTCCTCCTCACAGGGACCAGGGACCAAACACAGACCTGAGTGAGTCCTCCCACAGGAGGACCAAACACAGACCTGAGCAGTCCTCCCACAGGGACCAAACACAGACCTGGAGTCCTCCCACAGGGACCAAACACAGACCTGAGCGAGTCCTCCCCACAGGGACCAAACACAGACCTGAGCCGAGCCCTCCCACAGGGACCAAACACAGACCTGAGCGAGTCCTCCCACAGGGACCAAACAGACCTGAGCGAGTCCTCCACAGGGACCAAACACAGACCTGAGCGAGTCCTCCCACAGGGACCAAACCCAGACCTGAGCGAGTCCTCCCCACAGGGACCAAACACAGACCTGAGCGAGTCCTCCCCACAGGGACCAGGGACCAAACACAGACCTGAGCGAGTCCTCCCACAGGGACCAAACGCAGACCTGAGCGAGTCCTCCCACAGGGACCAAACGCAGACCTGAGCGAGTCCTCCTCACAGGGACCAAACGCAGACCTGAGCGAGTCCTCCCACAGGGACCAAACGCAGACCTGAGCGAGTCCTCCCACAGGGACCAAACGCAGACCTGAGCGAGTCCTCCCACAGGGACCAAACGCAGACCTGAGCGAGTCCTCCCCAGGGACCAAACGCAGACCTGAGCGAGTCCTCCCACAGGGACCAAACGCAGACCTGAGCGAGTCCTCCCACAGGGACCAACGCAGACCTGAGCGAGTCCTCCCACAGGGACCAAACGCAGACCTGAGCGAGTCCTCCCACAGGGACCAAACGCAGACCTGAGCGAGTCCTCCCCACAGGGACCAAACGCAGACCTGAGCGAGTCCTCCCACAGGGACCAAACGCAGACCTGAGCGAGTCCTCCCACAGGGACCAAACGCAGACCTGAGCGAACCTCCCCACAGGGACCAAACGCAGACCTGAGCGAGTCCTCCCCACAGGGACCAAACGCAGACCTGAGCGAGTCCTCCCACAGGGACCAAACGCAGACCTGAGCGAACCTCCCCACAGGGACCAAACGCAGACCTGAGCGAACCTCCCCACAGGGACCAAACGCAGACCTGAGCGAACCTCCCCACAGGGACCAAACGCAGACCTGAGCGAGTCCTCCCACAGGGACCAAACGCAGACCTGAGCGAGTCCTCCCACAGGGACCAAACGCAGACCTGAGCGAGTCCTCCCACAGGGACCAAACGCAGACCTGAGCGAGTCCTCCTCACAGGGACCAAACGCAGACCTGAGCGAGTCCTCCTCACAGGGACCAAACGCAGACCTGAGCGAGTCCTCCTCACAGGGACCAAACGCAGACCTGAGCGAGTCCTCCCACAGGGACCAAACGCAGACCTGAGCGAGTCCTCCCCACAGGGACCAAGCATGAGACCTGAGCGAGTCCTCCCACAGGGACCAAACGCAGACCTGAGCGGAGTCCTCCCACAGGGACCAAACGCAGACCTGGCGAACCTCCCACAGGGACCAAACGCAGACCTGAGCGAATCCTCCTCACAGGACCAAACGCAGACCTGAGCGAGTCCTCCCACAGGGACCAAACGCAGACCTGAGCGAGTCCTCCTCACAGGACCAAACGCAGACCTGGAGCGAGTCCTCCTCACAGGGACCAAACGCAGACCTGAGCGAACCTCCTCACAGGGACCAAACGCAGACCTGAGCGAACCTCCTCACAGGGACCAAACGCAGACCTGAGCGAGTCCTCCCACAGGGACCAAACGCAGACCTGAGCGAGTCCTCCCCACAGGGACCAAACGCAGACCTGAGCGAACCTCCTCACAGGGACCAAACGCAGACCTGAGCGAACCTCCTCCACAGGGACCAAACGCAGACCTGAGCGAACCTCCCACAGGGACCAAACGCATGACCTGAGTGAGTCCTCCTCACAGGGACCAAACGCAGACCTGAGCGAACCTCCTCACAGGGACCAAACGCAGACCTGAGCGAACCTCCCACAGGGACCAAACGCAGACCTGAGTGAGTCCTCCCACAGGGACCAAACGCATGACCTGAGCGAACCTCCTCCCAGGGACCAAACGCAGACCTGGCGAACCTCCCACAGGGACCAAGCAGACCTGAGTGAGTCCTCCTCACAGGGACCAACGCAGACCTGAGCGAGTCCTCCTCACAGGACCAAACGCAGACCTGAGCGAGTCCTCCCACAGGGACCAAACGCAGACCTGAGCGAGTCCTCCTCACAGGGACCAAACGCAGACCTGAGTGAGTCCTCCTCACAGGGACCAAATGCAGACCTGAGCGAGTCCTCCCACAGGGACCAAACGCAGACCTGAGCGAGTCCTCCTCACAGGGACCAACGCAGACCTGAGCGAACCTCCCACAGGGACCAAACGCAGACCTGAGCGAGTCCTCCTCACAGGGACCAACGCAGACCTGAGCGAGTCCTCCTCACAGGGACCAAACGCAGACCTGAGCGAGTCCTCCCCACAGGGACCAAACGCAGACCTGAGCGAGTCCTCCTCACAGGGACCAAACGCAGACCTGAGCGAGTCCTCCTCACAGGGACCAAACGCAGACCTGAGCGAGTCCTCCCCACAGGGACCAAACGCAGACCTGAGCGAGTCCTCCTCACAGGGACCAAACGCAGACCTGGCGAGTCCTCCTCACAGGGACCAAACGCAGACCTGGCGAGTCCTCCTCACAGGGACCAAACGCAGACCTGAGTGAGTCCTCCCACAGGACCAAACGCAGACCTGAGCGAGTCCTCCCCACAGGGACCAAGCAGACCTGAGCGAGTCCTCCCACAGGGACCAAAGCAGACCTGAGCGAGTCCTCCCACAGGGACCAACGCAGACCTGAGCGAGTCCTCCCACAGGGACCAACGCAGACCTGAGTGAGTCCTCCTCACAGGGACCAAACACAGACCTGAGTGAGTCCTCCTCACAGGGACCAAACACAGACCTGAGTGAGTCCTCCTCACAGGGACCAAACGCAGACCTGAGCGAGTCCTCCCACAGGGACCAAACACAGACCTGAGCGAGTCCTCCTCACAGGGACCAAACGCAGACCTGAGCGAGTCCTCCCACAGGGACCAAACGCAGACCTGAGCGAGTCCTCCCACAGGGACCAACGCAGACCTGAGCGAGTCCTCCCACAGGGACCAAACGCAGACCTGAGCGAGTCCTCCTCACAGGGACCAACGCAGACCTGAGCGAGTCCTCCTCACAGGGACCAACGCAGACCTGAGCGGAGTCCTCCCCACAGGGACCAAACGCAGACCTGAGCGAGTCCTCCCACAGGGACCAAACGCAGACCTGAGCGAGTCCTCCCCACAGGGACCAAACGCAGACCTGAGCGAACCTTCCCACAGGAACCAAACACAGACCCCAGAGCAAGCCCTCCCACAGGGACCCAAGGCAAAGCTAGATCTCTCACACACGCAGATAGGTGTTTTCGTGTAAATCGGAGGACAACGGTGATTGCTGAAGAACAGCCAGCAGGTGTCCTGCGCAGAGGGACCGCAGAGCCCCTAGATCCTGCGGGGATGGCTCTTCCTCACACGTGAACAGGAGCCGTCGCAGGCTCTAGTCTGCACCATGGAGCGCGTCTGTGTTCCCCAGAAATGCTTCCAGGCAGGAGAAACTTCACAGGCCGACCTTTCACCCATTGATGGAGATCACTGTGCCCTAATGGAGTATCGGGCCTAAAGGAGAAGCTCTTCCGAAAATCAGTAATTGAATCCAGGCCATGCATGAGCTCTCAAGGAGTAAACCAGCTGACTCTGGAATGATCTCTGCCATGATGATCATGCTGGGGAAACCAGATCGAGCCCTTTACCTGAGCTTCTCCAGAAGGCCTGGGAATGGCTGTCACCTGCACATGCTGTGCTGTGCTTGTTTCTTTAGGAACTCTTATGTGTGACCTTTTAAAACTGCATTTATTAAAATAATACTTTTTTCCCTTATATTTCTTTGGCTTGAGTAAGCTTTTTGGATGCATAAAGTGAAACAGATGGCCGTGAACTGTAAACATCAGGATTACTTCCAGGCCCACCTAGAAACCCTTCCTGCACCCCTGGGACCTCTGAGTCCTGCGCTGCAGTCACAGAATTGTGACCTGTCAGAGCTGCGTGCCCCTGCGTGTGTGCCAGCGTCTGGGCCTCGCTTGCCGCGCCCCTTGCCCGCGTGGGAACTGGACGTCTGCCCTCGAACCGCAGTTGCCTCCACCTCTTAGCTCCGTTCAGCCGCCAGGCTCTACATCTGAGTGTCTCGTTGGGCGGCAGTGATGAGCGAGGATATTTCCATTCAGCGGAGGGCTCTGCCTGAGAATAGTGCTGCTGGATTTCAGCTCAAACTTGTTACAAAGCCATTTTTCGAGTCTGTTAGCCACAGAGTGAGCACACAGCAAATGCAAACGCACGGTGCTATGTGCAAGAGAAAGGATTATAGGGCAGCATCACCACCCTTGTAAAATGACAAGGCAGGGAGAACCCAGCGAGCCAGGTGAAACGCAGCAGGCACGGCAGCACTGAACAGGACGGAGGGGGCGGCAGTGCCCCTCCGCCACGTGGGGCCGTCTGGAACATTGCCTCGGATGAATACAGCGGGACCTCGACGTGAGTTGGACTCAGTCAGCAGAAAGAAGATGTCCCGTGAGTAGGAAGCAGCCCTGGAGGCAGAAGTGCTGGACACTGAGACACCCAGCTGGCCGGGCAGGAGCAGGAAAGATCAACCCGGAAGGGTTCCAGGGACACCGTCACGGATGTTGAACCCAAGGCTCGACGTCACGCGCTTCCGACCCAGGCAACGGGCATTTGAGGGTTTGGAGTGAAAAGAGAACTGCCAGAGGCAGGGAGTTTGGGGCATGGGACCCTGCAGAACGCCCTGGTGGACCCGCGTGTCTGGATGCCCCATTCAGGCCCAGATTGGATCCGTGCAGAGACAGCTCATCCAGGGACGCCAGGCTGTGGATGTAAATGTTAGGAAGGGGGACCCACAGTGCCAGGCAAGTGAGGGTCAATGAGAAATCACGCTTGCAGGGGTCTGGCCCAGTGCGATGAGAGTGAGATTGGTGTTTTTATTGGGGGGGCACTACCAGCACATGGTCCACTTTGAATGCCTCGCAGAGTTGGCCCCGTCCAGAGACCAGGCAGGGGCTGGCGGGGGGCTGCTGTAGAGGAGGAGATGGGGTCGTAAAAGGTCTGGGGGCAGTAGGTCTGGGGGCAGTAGGTCTGGCAATACATTTTCTGTTCTTGATTTTACTCCAATATTTAAGGAGCTCACTTTGGTGCAAATAGTTTATCTTTTCTGGATTGAAGGAAACACCCTTTCTCAAGCCAGTTTATCCTTAGAAGTGGTTGTTTAATTAAGTGGAAACAGCAAATGCCTGGCTGCATCTCCAAGACCCGAGTGTCTGCCGTCCCCTCCCCTCCTACCCACCTGTGCGTCGCCCTGGGACCGTGGGGCCATGGAGGAGCCATGGCTGTCTGAGAAAATAACCCATTGTTGTAATGCTGTAGGATCTTTCAAAAACCTGGGTCATAGGATCGAGAGAGGTGCTGTTTGAATCACCTCATCTACAGCTCTAATTGTTTGGAGACCAGGGAGGGCCTAGAAAGTGAGACCCTGGGTTCCAGGCTCAGGTGCCATGGGAACACCCAGATCACAGACAGGGTGGGCCTGAAGTGGGCGAGAGGATGAGTCATTCCTTCGTGAGTCCAGACCCCTGGGTTCCAGGCTCAGGTGCCACGGGAACACCCAGATCACAGACAGGGCGGGCCTGAAGTGGGCGAGAGGATGAGTCATTCCTTCATGAGTCCAGACCCCTGGGTGCAGGCTGCCCGTTACCTGCTCTCCCAAGAAGAGGGTTTCCTCCTCCTTCCTTCCTTCCTTCCTTCCTTCCTCCCTCCTCCCTCCCTCCTTCCTTCCTTCCTTCCTTCCTTCCTTCCTTCCTTCCTTCCTTCCTTTCTTTCTCTTTCTTTCTCTCTCCTCTCTCTTTCTCTTTTCTTCTTCTTTCTTCTTCCTCTCTCTCTCTCTCCCTCCTTTCTTTTTTTTTTGACAGAGTCTCACTCTGTCACCCAGGCTGGAGTGTAATGGCTAGATCTTGGCTCACCACCTCCCAAGTTCAAGTGATTCTCCTGCCTCAGCCTTCTGAGTAGCTGGGATTACAGGCACCCACCACCACACCCAGCTGATTTTTTATATCTTTAATAGAGATGGGGTTTCTCCATGTTGGTCAATCTGGTCTCTAACTCCCAACCTCAGGCGATCTGCCTGCCTCAGCCTCCCGAAGTGCTGGGATTACAGGCACGAGCCGCTGCACCCAGCCGGCCTGGGAAGGCGAACGCGGTCCACTGACTCAGATGCCGCGTGGTCCTGCCGTGCCTCATTGCCGAGCCTGAGTGTGCAACTGAGTGAGAGCAAACAGACCTTGTCCGAAAAGGCCTAAAATAGGTGGCTTATTTTCATATTCACTTTGAATTTTGATTGTGACCCCACAACTCCAGGGTGTGGAAACCCATGTGCGGCTGGGCCTCACGCATCGCTGGGGACTCGGCAAGGCCTTGGTCAGCGCTTCTGCGTGTCAGCAAGGACCAGGCCTGTGGCGGGTGACCGCCTGGCAGCAGTGCTGGTGGCTGTGCTCTTTCTTCTGGGTAACTGCAGCTTAGAACTCGGGGGTGTCTGTGATTTGACTTTGCCAAAGTGAACGTATATGTGTTGGAAGGGCATGCATCTTTGATAAATGTGACTCTGGGTTCCAGGCTCAGGTGCCACGGAACACCCAGATCACAGACAGGGTGGGCCTGAAGTGGGCGAGAGGATGAGTCATTCCTTCGTGAGTCCAGACCCTGGGTTCCAGGCTCAGGTGCCACGGGAACACCCAGATCACAGACAGGGTGGGCCTGAAGTGGGCGAGAGGATGAGTCATTCCTTCGTGAGTCCAGACCCCTGGGTTCCAGGCTCAGGTGCCACGGGAACACCCAGATCACAGACAGGGCGGGCCTGAAGTGGGCGAGAGGATGAGTCATTCCTTCGTGAGTCCAGACCCTGGGTTCCAGGCTCAGGTGCCATGGGAACACCCAGATCACAGACAGGGTGGGCCTGAAGTGGGCGAGAGGATGAGTCATTCCTTCGTGAGTCCAGACCCTGGGTTCCAGGCTCAGGTGCCACGGGAACACCCAGATCACAGACAGGGCGGGCCTGAAGTGGGCGAGAGGATGAGTCATTCCTTCATGAGTCCAGACCCCGGGTCGAGGTGCACGGTTGCCCGTTACCTGCTCTCCCAAGAAGAGGGTTTCCTCCCTCCCTCCTTCCTTCCTTCCTTCCTTCCTTCCTCCCTCCTCCCTCCCTCCTCCCTCCCTCCTCCCTCCTTCCTTCCTTCCTTCCTTCCTTCCTTCCTTCCTTCCTTTCTTTCTCTTTCTTTCTCTCTCTCTCTCTTTCTTCTTCTTTCTTCTTCCTCTCTCTCTCTCTCTCTCTCTCTCTCTCCTCCTTTCTTTTTTTTTGACAGAGTCTCACTCTGTCACCCAGGCTGGAGTGTAATGGCTAGATCTTGGCTCACCACCTCCCAAGTTCAAGTGATTCTCCTGCCTCAGCCTTCTGAGTAGCTGGGATTACAGGCACCCACCACCACACCCAGCTGATTTTTTATATCTTTAATAGAGATGGGGTTTCTCCATGTTGGTCAATCTGGTCTCTAACTCCCAACCTCAGGCGATCTGCCTGCCTCAGCCTCCAGTGCTGGGATTACAGGCACGAGCCGCTGCACCCAGCCGGCCTGGGAAGGCGAACGCGGTCCACTGACTCAGATGCCGCGTGGTCCTGCCGTGCCTCATTGCCGAGCCTGAGTGTGCAACTGAGTGAGAGCAAACAGACCTTGTCCGAAAAGGCCTAAAATAGGTGGCTTATTTTCATATTCACTTTGAATTTTGATTGTGACCCCACAACTCCAGGGTGTGGAAACCCATGTGCGGCTGGGCCTCACGCATCGCTGGGGACTCGGCAAGGCCTTGGTCAGCGCTTCTGCGTGTCAGCAAGGACCAGGCCTGTGGCGGGTGACCGCCTGGCAGCAGTGCTGGTGGCTGTGCTCTTTCTTCTGGGTAACTGCAGCTTAGAACTCGGGGGTGTCTGTGATTTGACTTTGCCAAAGTGAACGTATATGTGTTGGAAGGGGGCATGCATCTTTGATAAATGTGACTCTTTTTTTATGAATATTCCCCCACAGATGCAGACAGATCAGTTTTGCTATAAATGTGAATTGAGGCTTCAGGAAGGCATTTGAGGTTCTCAGAACCTCCTTGTCCTCGGGAGTCATTACTGAGTGCCAGAGGGTCCCCTCAGGACGTCCCAGCAGCTCTGTGTTGGGGGCTCCTGGGGTTGTCCTGAGGAACACGGCATGCTTAGCAGCATTCCAGACGCAGCACCGGGTGCCAGTCAGGGCCACCAGAGAAGCCTCCAGATATTGCCAAGTGCCCCCAGGCGGTGAATCGTCCCCCGAGAGCAGCTGGTCTGCAGTGTGATCAAGGCAAGCCCCATCTCCAGTCTCCAGCTCACGCTTTCCTTCCAGCCTCTGCAGCTCAGTTTTCATCCCTGGAGTCAAAAAACAGGAATCCTGGTGCTCTTCGGACTCTGCCTCAGCATCTGCCTCATTTTCCACATTCCCTGACGCCCTTTCAGTTCCTTCTTCCTCCTGATGGCCGGGGTCTGGTTCCTCACTCTCTGGAGCGTCCAAAGGTTTAGCATCTGTGTTCTCATCACAGGAGGAGTCAGTTCCAGGCCCAGCTTAGCTGTTCCGAGTGCCCGTCTCCACCCAGCCTCTTAGGTCACCTGGGGCCTCCTGTCATCTACACAGGTATCTTCAAGCCCGGAAGCCCCAGGGCCCTGCAGAGGGCCCTTCTCCAGGCTTTGGGGTGTTGAGGATGCAGCTCTCCATTGGGATTCCGGCACGGTCAGGCACAGACACAGTGTTGCCTGTTGTCTGGAGGAGAAGACGTGGATTCACACATAACTTCTCTGAAAATGCATCCTGGATGTTTGAGGGCCTTCTGGCAAGTTTGGGTTAAGCTTTCACAGGACAGTGCAAAGGGTTTTCTGATGAAAGCAGAACCAGGGAAAGCCAGGTTTTAGGAACTCGTAGCAGCTGTGTCACTGAGAGACCCTTCGTCTGTCCCTTTCACTGTGTTAATAAGACTTGACTGTCATTTTGACATTACGGTTGCGGGCGCAGAGAGGAAGCCAGGCGGCGGAGGTCCATGGTGCCCACCTGCCCATCCGCCCGGGCTGCAGGGTCTGTTGTGTTGGAGACAGCGGACATTTGATTGATGTCTGTCGGGGAAGCATCTGAAAGATGAATCCACCTGTGAAAAAGGCAGCAGCATTGCCTCAGTTCCGCATGTGGACCGAGCGAGTGCCCGGCTCCTCTTGGCAGTCCTGGTCCTGAGCACAGAATTGTCTAGACCAGCTGAGACCCGCTGGAAGAAATGGGCTCAGTAAAGGCTGACTTTGGAAATTCTCCAGACACAAGTTCAAAAACAGAGCTGGGCATGGTGAGCTCAGAACCCTCCTGCTCCCTGGCCTGCCACTGTGGAGGTGACTCTTCTGTGTCACCTAACCTGGGACAGGGGTTGCCCGGAGAGCTGGGAAGACACTATCCAGGTGCGTCTGGGATGGTGTTTCCAGAAGGGACCAGCGTTGAATTGGGAGCTGAGTAAAGCAGCCCCTCCCCAGAGCAGCAGGCACCCCCCCAGTCCATGAGGGCTCGAATAGAACAGAAAGGTAGAGGAGGGGAGGACGTCCTCGCTCCTTGAGCTGGGATCTCCATCTTCTCCTGCCTCCACCAGAACCCCGGGGCCTTTGGGCTCAGACTGACTCACACCCGACCCCCAGGGTTTCCAGACATGGGGCTTCGCAGCCTCCATAATCACATGATCCAGTTCCCAAAATAAACCCGTCTTAAGTATCTTTGTGTCCTGATGCTTCTGTTCCTCCAGAGAACCCTGACTAATATGTGTCCCAGGTGTGTAGACCCTCGGCTAACTAAAAAACGGTGTCTTTCCCAGCAATGTTAGACTCTGACACCAAGACCCCAAGGGGAAGGGGAGGTTTCAGAACATGCTGGATCTGCTGAGGAGACCGCAGGCTTCGATCTGTGCCCAGACCGTCTGGGGGTTGTCGGAATCTCACTGGCATCAGAGCAGAATCTTTGTACTGTGAGGACACTGGCAATGAGGATGCCAGTGATAGCAACACGGAAGATGACACTCGTGAGCATGGCCTCGGGTGTGCGGCACCGTGGCGAGGAGCTCACAGCAGAGCAGACGCTGCTCTGACCCTCTGAAATACCCACTGAGGGCCTCCTTTTTACTCTCTCCCCTCGCTTCACGTATTTCTTTGTCTGGTGTCCCACAGTTTCCTGGGGTCACTAGGGGAAGGCTTCCCGCACGGTCTGTCTGCATTTCCGCACGCATCAGGTTCAAGCACTTCCCAGGCAGCAAGTCAAATCCCTTCTCGAATGAAATGCAGTGAAATTATGGCTTAAAACTCCTGGGAGAGCTTGTGACCCTGAAGCGGCAGCTGCGTTTCACACACAGCATCGGGGCCACCCCGGCCTGCACCAAACCCCACGTCAGGGCCACCCCGGCCTGCACCAAACCCCACGTCCAGGTCAGCGCATCCAGAGACGCTGATTTGCAACCTGGTGTTCTTGTTCAGGGATTTTCCCAGATTGTGGCCCCCCTCCCTGTGGGAACCTCCTGGCCTCACTCTAGAGAAATTTTCATTTAAACTTCCTTGACTGGAGTTGTCTTTTCCAGGAAGGAAGGGTGAGTTCTAGTGAAGATTTAAACATCTTTACATTTCTGTTTAGGAGATTTTAATCACTATTTTGTTATAATTATTTGGAGCTGTACATTAGTTTGACTCGCCAGCTAACCTAACCTTTCTCTGGCTTTGTTTATTGAGTTTTAGTGCACAGCAGGTGACCACAGTGTCACCGTGAAGGCTGCGGGCACAGGCCAAGGGTTCCCTGCAGGTGCTGAGTCCCTGTCTCTTGACGCGGAAACCCCGCACCTCCTAATTACGGTCATGGTATGCTAAGTGTTGTGCTCAACTACAGAGAAGCCGTCCATTGCAATAATTTGGTTTGAAAACGAATGCTTATATTTGTTGGAACTTAGTCTTTTAACAATGTGTAATGAATTAAATTATTATAACTCAAAACAAAGTTAAGAATAATCAAAACACCAAAATGTTATATGGTTTTGAAGGCAGGAAATTGTAATGTGGATACATATGGGTTTCCCATGTAAAATACCATAAAAGCATGAAGGACTGACCCCTGCGCCAAGCGGTCCTGGCTGGCCCTTGGCCTGATGTGTGCTGACACTGTAACTCCAGCCCACTTGCCTCTGCCCTCCCCGCCAAGCCTGGCAACTTTGGCGGGACGACGGAGTCATAAACTGTGCCAGTGGCGTCCTGAGCAGATGAAACGAGGTAACGGAAACGCGGAACACATACAGGTGGTAGACGTGAGGGCTCGTGCTCCTCCTGGCCCAGCTTATCCGCTCATTTCCCTCCTGCTCTGAACCATCTGCTAAACTCCAAACAATGCCAAGAACACGCATTTCAAAGGCTCACTAAGCTGCATGTCTGCTTCATTTAAGGGCTTCTAAAATTATTTCCGTGAACTTTCCAGAACTTGAATTTATGGAAAGCTACGCATGAAGTCTCTCTCACTAAGGGCGAATTTTCCCTAATCAGCTCTGCCGTCGTGAGCCTTCACATGGGCCCTAGTGTTGCAGCACACCCCTCCAGGCCCATGTGGGACACCCGAGTGTGGGCATGGGTGCTGCCACGCCAGTATCCGCCACGTTCAGCCGCTGCTCTGAAAACCTAATGGCAACAGCAAGGGCTCTGGAAGCTGCAGAGGCCACAGATAGATGACCTCGGCTGGGGCTGTCCTCCTGCAGAGACCACGGACAGATGACACACCTGCCAAGTGGGCCTCGGCAGGACACAGCCCGAGAAGGGGCACTTTCAGATGCTCAGTACCAACAGGGTCCTCACTGTGGTGAATTCTTGTTTATCATTGTGAGCTGGTCCCTGAAGACACAATCAATAGGGTGCTGGGATTTCAGTGAAATAGGAAGTGCAGCTCGGGGCACTGTGTGGAGGCTTGGCGACATGGCTAGAAAAAGTGACAGGCTTTTTCCCCTGCTCTTAGTAGGTCTGTAAAGTCAGGCTATAAAGAAAGTTAAATATTCAGGATTGGAGGGAGTTGTCTGTTGAGAGAAACCGACTAATATTCATAAAGGTGAAATCTGAGGAAGTGCTAAAGCTGGAAATGGGCATGGCAGGGGTGTTCTGTGGACTCTCATGGGTTTGGCATGGCACCCCGAGTGTGCGATTGGAGGGGGTGTTTCACAGTCGTCAGCACGATGGGTGAAGTGAGGCCAACAAGGCTGAAGGCTGCAGCCAGGCAGAGGCAGTGAGGACCTGACAAGGGCAAGGCAGAAATGCAAGGTCCAGGGTGTGAGTCGGGTGAGGACCCACAGGTCCAGGGTGTGAGTCGGGTGGGGACCCACAGAGGCGGTCGATTGTGGGAGGCAGGAGGCACCAGGGCATGAGGGACTGACCAGGCTGTGGGTCCCAGCTCAGAGTCCACACCAGAGCAGAAGGTGCAGGGAGGGTCTGGGCAGCGGGAAGGGACTGAGCGGCAGGGAGGGACTGTGCACAGCTACGGGGCAGCTGTCTCTGAGGACCCCACCGTCCACGCACGTCCAGGTGGTCTCTACCTTCCGTGTATCTTGCCTTACAGGCATGGAACCTCATGCTAAATAATCAGGCATCTGTCTGGGCTTAGTGGCCTCCACCTGTAATCACAGCACTTTGGGAGACCGAGGCAGGCAGATCACGTTAGGTCAGGAGTTTGAGACCAGCCTGGCCAACATGGCAAAACCCCAGGTCTCCTAAAAGTACAAAATTAACCTGACGTGGTGGTAGCATGCACCTGTAATCCCAGCTACCTGGAAGGTGGAGGCAGGAAAATGACTTGAACCCAGGAGGTGGAGGTTGCAGTGAGCCGAGATCACGCCACTGCACTCCAGCCTGGGCAACAGAGACTCCTTCTTAAAAAAAAACAAGAGAGAGAGAGAATAATCAGGTGTCTCAATCCCTGTATTACATTTGTCCAGCCTTTGGCTGTGGTATACGTGGTACACACAGGTGCACACATGCACACACATGAGTACACGCAGGCAACTCTATTCTGCCAACCTGTGGGCTGTCTGTATCTTTCATCTGTGAGCGTAACTTGAATCCAGGCAGCCCTGGACTGGTTTTAGGACACAAAACTTCACTTTTAATTATCTTCTTATGACTTTCTCCAGAGCATCTTTCTGATTTGAGCTAATTGTTTTTGTTTGTTTGTTTGTTTAATTTTTTATTTTTTATTGCATTTTAGGTTTTGGGGTACATGTGCAGAACATGCAAGATAGTTGCATAGGTCCACACATGGCAGTGTGTTTTGCTGCCTTCCTCCCCTTCACCTACATTTGGCATTTCTCCCCAGCTCCCCCCCTGCACTGTCCCTCCCCTATTCCCCCCAATAGACCCCAGTGTGTAGTGCTCCCCTCCCTGTGTCCATGTGTTCTCATTGTTCATCACCCACCTATGAGTGAGAATATGCGGTGTTTCATTTTCTGTTCTTGTGTCAGTTTGCTGAGAATGGTGCTAATTTTTTTATATACTTTTATTTTAGAGTTGGGGGTACATGGCAAGTTTGTTACATGGGTTTGTTTCATGACGCTGAGGTTTGGGGTGCACATGATCCCGTCACCCAGGCCCTAAGCAGAGGAGCCAGTGGGCAGCGTTCTCCCCGGCCCCTTACCCCATCCCCGTCTCATAGCCCCACTGTCTGCTGTTCCCACCTTCATGTCCACACGTGCTTCGTGTCTAGCCTCTGCTTGTAAGCGAGAACATGCAGTGTCTGGCTTTCTGTTCCTGCTGTAATCTCTCGGGACCAAAGCCTCCAGCTGCAGCTGTGTTGCTGCAGAGGACGTGATTCCATTCTCTCTTACGGCTGCGTGGAACTTCATGGTGTAGAGGTAGCACGATCTCTGTCTCGTCCACCGCTGACAGGCACCTGGGGGGCTTCCACGCCTGTTCTGTTGTGAATAGTGCTGCAGCGAGCATACGTGTGCGGGTGTCTTTTTGGTAGCATGATTTGTTTTCCTTTGGGTAGGTACCCAGTCATGGGATTGCTGGGTCAAATGGTAGTTCTAAGTTCTTTGAGAAATCTTCACGCTGCTTTCCACAGCGGCTGAACTAACTCACAATCCCAAAGCGGGGATGAAGTCCTGAAGGGGTAATTTTGTGACTAAAAGTGCAGTTTGAACATATCAGTTGGGGGAGGGTGCTGGTGACCAAACCGGCTGCCCCTGCCAATGGGAAGCAGGTGGAAAATGCAAACATGTTTGACAGACTTTGAGACGTTTGTAGATGACAAGCATAGAGGACCCTGCGTAGTGTCAGCTCGCGCTGCTCAAGAGACTTTGCAAAGTATTTTCAATGCTCACTTTGGACGTCAAAGCCATCCTGTCCCCAGATGATTCCTGGCGACCAGCATGGCCTGGCAGGGGATCACTAGGTTCCCGTGATGACCGCCATGGAGACTGGGATCACTAGGTTCCCGTGACGACCGCCGTGGAGACTGGGATCACTAGGTTCCCGTGACGACCGCCGTGGAGACTGGGATCACTAGGTTCCCGTGACGACCGCCGTGGAGACTGGGATCACTAGGTTCCCGTGGCGACCAGCATGGCCTGGCAGACTGGGATCACTAGGTTCCCGTGACGACCGCCGTGGAGACTGGGATCACTAGGTTCCCGTGATGACCGCCGTGGAGACTGGGATCACTAGGTTCCCGTGACGACCGCCGTGGAGACTGAGATCACTAGGTTCCCGTGACGACCGCCGTGGAGACCAGTCTGTCCACATTCGTATTTCAGACGTGTCTTGTCACTTCAGGGAGGGTCACACCTCTGCAGTGCAGCGATACTATAGTTCCTAAGGCAAATTAAACTTTTCCATGAACATGTCTGTTGCTCAGAATAATCGTCAGGTGGGAGAATCTGATTTTCCGATTTTCCTGCTTCTGTTTCATGAGTGAGGATGTGGAGTTCTGGCCCCGCTGAAGGAGCCACCCGAGGTCTGGAACCAGAGTTCGTCTGCCTCCTCAGATGCCCCTCCTTTGAAAACATCAACATGGAAACAAACAGCTTCTTGTCACCTCAATATAGAAATGTCAACATGGAAACTCTTGTTTCCGTGTTGACATTTTAATCCAAAGTGTCTCTCAGGCAGATTAATAAGTAAAAAAGTGAATCACACACCAGGTAGTAACAAACAGAATCAAACACCTTGGGTGCCTCCTACGGTGGAAGGTCACACCCAGGGCCACCTCCCTTTCTGTCTCCCAGACATGTTTCAGACATGAGCATCATCTGTTCTCTGCCTGAAACCTGTTAGTGTGAATGCTGCTCAAACCTGCAAAGAAGGTGCTTTTGTTCCAGGAAACAGGTCTGCTTCGTGAGGAAGCCCCAGCTCGGTGAGGCTGTGGCTGACGGACTCAGAGCCCAGGGCTGGGGTCCCCGTCACTCCTCCACACAGCCGTCGACGGTCCTGTCCCGCACTCCCCCGTGTGCTCAGCAGGAGAAAGCTGGGAGGCATGGGGGGACAGACCCGCATTCACTGAGCGTCCGCAGGGTGTGTGGGTACGCGGCTTTTCATGGCATGGTCAGAGAATCCCCTGAAGCAAGCGGCATTGTCACCTGATGCCAGGTGACACCAGGATGTCGCCTTCATCCTGATCAGGACATGGAGCCCCGGATCGTTTAAGCAAACCTTGTTTTTCTCTGACTTCAGCTCTCTGTGTTCTCTGACTGTGAAGGTTAATGTGGTAACAGTGGTTTTGGCTGGGCTGACATGTAGTTCCGTTGCCAGGGCAGCTGTAGGACAGAGCACAGGTGTGAATGCACAGAGGACCCGATGCCCAGAACGGGAGAGGAGAGGAGAAAATGTGGACAGATAAACAGGGGGCTGGGAAGGACTTGACTGTGTGGCCGCCTCTGGGGGGATCAGCGGGCCTCGCTGCTGCCTCACTGGTGAGGCTCCAGGTGGAGAAGTCCACAGGGATCAGCAGGCCTCGCTCCTGCCTCACTAGTGAGGCTCCAGGTGGAGAAGTCCACAGAGCCTGTGAATGGCCCAGAGGGTCCTGGAATGACTCCAGAGAACGTGACCTGTGTCTCCACAGATGCAGCTAATGCATTTGAAGAATTCAATTACTACCTTGTCTTTATTGGCAGGAATTCAGGGTTCACAACACACAGTGCAGCTACAGGAGCCTTTTGCTCTGATGAAATACTCTATTTTCAAAACGGAGCTCGTCTGTCATGGAAAAAAAAGAAATCAAACATCTGAAATCAGTGTGTTTTAGAGAATGGGGTCTTTTGTCACGTTCTAGACAGAAGTAGAGGATTAGATGCCCTCAAGAATATTTTCATCTCATTAGCCAAAAAAAAAGAAAAAAATGTAACTCCTGCCCATCCACCAAATAAAGGCTCTCCAGCCGTGAGCGTGGCCGCGTGCACTGCACTCTCCCTCCCGTTCATTTCCAAAGACCTTGGTCTTGGCTGGCCCAAGGATGATGATGTCGCTTGTCCCCACTACTAAATGTTTAAGGAATGAATGTCCGTGTGTTGTAACTGAGTCGTTCATTAAATAGCCTGGTCTAAAAGTTAGACAGCTTCACTTTAAATGGTCTCCAACATGAAAAATATTCCATTTTAGATATTTAGATTCAGTATCCTCTCGTCATGGAAAAATATAGCTAATGAATGGATTTGACTCTGGCACAGTTGAAAAAAAGGTTTATTTCTCCAGTCTCTTGGCCTGAAGTCATAGCCATTGTTAACTTCTTCCTGTCTCTTCACCCCAAACCCACGATGTACATGTCGACATTCACAGTTAAATGGAGGCCTCAGCTGGTTTCCAGTAGTCTCTCTACACTCACACAACACTCCCCTCTGATGCCAAAGAAAAAAGAAAAATGTGTTTCCTTCTCAATACCAAATACCAGAAAAATTCCACTTTTTCCTCTGTCACACTCACACCAGTATTTCTGGCCACCAAATGTGTGGGTTTTTTCCCATGTGCAGTTTCCTCCACTACCGGGACACCAAGTGGGCATCCTGTAATTCATTTCGGTCCTGACCCTGACCACCTGCGCTGAGCCTAAAACCCTACAGGTTAAGGACAGCCCCACAAGACCAGGGACAATCCCAAGTCTGGCTTCTGACCCACTGGCTAGAGATCAGGGTTCCCGTGGCCCCACCTCAGCATCAGTGATTTGCTTGAACAGCTCATAGAACTCGGGGAAACACTTTCCTTAGTGTTTCCCCACATGGTATAAATGCTGCCATGGAAGGGGTGTGTGGGGCGAGGTGGCCGGGGCCACATGGAGACTTGTGACCTCTCTGGGGTCACCTCCCTGTGTTCTGCCATCTGCCAGGTCCCCAAACCCTTGCGTGGGTTTTGTTTTCCTTTTCTGAGTTGTTATTTTTAGCTGACTCATAGTAATTGCACATATTGTGGGGTACGGAGTTACCCTCTGACACATGTATATTTAGATTTTGTTTTTCCTGTTTTAAATGGTTATTTTTGGTTGACTCATAGTAATGGTACCTACTTGTGGGTCCTGTGTTACACGTATGTGATGTGTAAAGATGAGGTGTACGAACACATGCTCAGCGTCACCAATACCCAGGGAAGTGGGAACCGAAACCACAGTGAGACACGGTCTCACTCCAGTTAGAACGGCTGTCACCAGAAAGACCAAAAATAGCAGTTCTAGCAAGGACGTGGAGAAGGGCGTTCTTAGAGCACAAATTACCCATCCACTGTGGAAGACAGCATGGGGCTCCTCAACAAGCTAAACATAAAGGTGCCATACGACCAGCAGTCCCACGGCCGGGTGGACGCCGGAAAGAAATGGTCTCAGCGCTGCGTCATTCACGGTAGCCAGGGGATGGAGTCAACCCGAGTGTCCGTGAACAGAACAATGCAGACAGAACGGGAGAACTGGGTGTGTGGCCACGATGGAATACGAGTCAGCCGCGCAAAGAACGAAACCCTTCTAGGGCTTTTCATGGAGACTTCGTTACGTAAGCGCGTAAATCACTGCCCACCCCCGGTCCCGGCAACCTTCAGTCCCTTTTCCTTCCCTGAAGGTCTGGGGTGGGGAGGGGCTGGAAGTTCCAGTCCTACAACCCAGGGCTGCTTCCCAGGCAATGCCCTTCCTGACGCTCTGCAGCGTCCATCTTGAGTAGCTGCATCAGCTAAACTCAGGCGTGGGTTAAGGGCTGGCTGCGAGTAACTGAGGACCTTTATTGCTCTTGTCACTTAGTAAACCGGGGGCTTTAGGGGCTCTGAGTGCGAAGCCACTCTATCCCAACAGTGTTTAAACAAATGCACGTAAACGAGGCCTCTTTCTGGCACCTCCTTCAGCTTCCACTCGGTGCTGCTGTCCCAGGTCATCTCAGCACTTGGAGTTTTTTCTAATTCCAGTTCATCCCATAGAAAATTTCCAAACTGCAACTCTACGCACATCACTATCCTACTAAAACACGTTTAAGATATTCACAGTGTAGCCAGAATGTATTTTAAGTATAATATTCTGTGTTGGGCACAGATGCTGAAGCCTGTGGGTCATGGTCTCGTGTACTCGGGACCCCGTTTGTGCCTCCGAATGCTTTCCCTCTCACCAAAATGCCGTGCGCTCCCACCAAGTCAAACCACGGCTGTTTCCCAGACACACCCCATACCCTGCTGCCTGGCTCCCCGGTCATCTGGTTAGGTTGACTCTCCACAGCTCCCTTGATTAAAATCCCGTCATCGTCCAGGTTTAGACCTGTGGGTGCCATTTCAGAGGAGCTTCCCAGTCTGCTCAGCCCTGTTTGGTCTCTTTGTCTCCAGGGCTGCAGATGCAGCAAGGGCTTCCTTTCCTGCGTTGTAATCATGCTGTTAAATCGGCTGTTCTGAGGCTTCCCAAAGAGAAGGGTCCTTGCTCCTGGATTGTAATTCCCCTGAGGAGGATGCAGGGTGTTTCACAGACTTTTTGACTTGGAATAAGACACTGGAGAAAATTTCAATGTCCCCAATAAGTGAGTAGTAGAAAATGGTAAAATAACTTATCCAAAGTATGTTTTTCAGGCATTTGAATTTTGCGATTCGTAAACAGGAAACCGAGCTCATTTTTCCTGGAAGAGAGTTCTAACATCCCAGTGTCTTAAGTCACGTGTGTGAGAGCTGCTGTAATCTGTGAACACAGCCTGCCATTTGCTTCTCTTTGATTTTTCTACCCATTGCTTTTTAAACTGAAAAGTTTGTGTATAGGCCGTGCGTGCATTAGAATCTTCCAGCTGTGTTTGAATGAAGTTGTGACTGCAGTTCATCCATCAACAATCCATTCTGAGACTCCCAGAATAATAACACGGATGAGACACACAGAATTAATATATAGGCCACCAGAACCTGAAAATATGTGGAATCACTTTCATGCTACGTGCTCAGTCTTTCTCTAACACCTCAGTATTCCATGGGGTGAGGGGAATTTAGTTCTCTCATTAAAGTTAGGAATATTATGAAAGTTCGATCTTCATGTACTGAAGAGGGTAATGATTGCAAAAGATAGAATAGAGATTAGTGATGTACAAGAAGGAAGCCCGTATGTCTGTCTATAGTAAAAGTGGTGGGGCTGGGCACAGTGATACCAGCACTTTAGGAGGCCAAAGCAGGCAGATCACAAGGTCAGGAGTTTGAGACCAGCCTGGTCAACATGGTGACACCCCTCTCTACTATAAATACAAAAGTTAGCCAGGCATGGTGACGCATGCCTGTAATCCCAGCTACTCAGGAGGCTGTGAGGCAGGAGAATCGCTTGAACTGGGAGGTGGAGGTTGCAGTAACGTTAGATCATGCCCCCGTACTCCAGCCTGGGGGGGCAACATCTAAAAAAAAATGACAGGTAAAAATGTTAGTAATCATAATAGCTGATATTTACTGATCATCTAACGTGTGCCAGGCACCAAGGGCGAGGCTGCATTCATTACTCCATGGAATTTCAGAGCACCCACAGAGGGTGCGCAGAGCAGCTGCCCTGTTTCATGGACAGCGTGGCTGAGTCTCAAGGACGTCTCTTAATGTCTCAGCTGCTAGGCGGGAAAGACGGCCCCTGCAGGAGGGTAATTCTTTAGGAATTATGGAATATGGAAAAGAGAGGGAAGACCAGGGATAGAAAAAGGTCATTCTAGTTTTCAAAATAGGGAAGAAGTGCATTCCGGCTATTAATTATGTACCTGTGAAATTTCCGTCCATTGCAGGCAAAGTTACACATCTCAAGTCTCAATGACCCGCCTTGTGTCTATGTAGGAAGCAAAGCAAGGACGTCTGTGACGAGCATGCTCACTAAGAGCAAGTAATGCCAGGGAAACCTCTCCTGTCTTTACAGACTTAATGTACCTCTGCATCTTGATCTCATGAAGGCAGGAACATGTTCCAAAGGACATTAAATAAAAAGCGTGGGTGGGACAGACAGGGTGGATGCGTCTTGGGAAGCCGACTCTCCGTCATTGGCAGAGGCCGGAGGGTATGGCTGTGTGGGTTCCCTGCCCAGCGTGGGGTGGTACACAGCAGGTGTTTATTAAGTACTCAGGGAACTCAGCATGCTGAGACCAGCCACAGTTGGGCATGGGGGGATGTGTCTGTTCATTAGCAGGCAAAAGGCTAAGGGCATGGGAGTGTTTCATCCACAAACAACCTTCAAATGTGAGAGCCGCTCAGGGCAGAGTTGGGCGCTGTGCTGTTCCAGAATCAAGCTCTGTGAGGCCTGAGGAAGCTCCGCCTCCCTCCTGACTTCACCCTAGGCCAGCCCTGTCCCTGGCCCTCTCCAGTGGCACTCAGAGGATGCCAGTGGGAATGTCCTTGTGAACTAAAGTGGGCTCCTCATGGGTGAAGGAACACAGAGTGAGCCTGCAGGTATTTTTCTCTTGTACCTGAGTCAAGAGACTTCTAGAAATTCAGCTAGTCTTAAGCTGGTGGCTTGGCACAGGTGAGAAAGTCCCAGCCAAAGGATGCTTGTGCTATCGGCTGCATCTGACTCTTCAATTTAAAGGCAACAGAGTCTTGCTAAGACATGCATATCCACGGCCCACTATAAGCCAAACCCCTTGTTACACATTTTTCTCATTTTTCTTTGACTAGAGCATATTGATACTTGGCATATGGGGTGGTTGTGATTTCCAAATGAAAACGTTCAGTTCTGCTTAGCTGCCCAATGGAATGTTATCCTGTCATAGAAAGGAAGGAAATTCTACACCGTGATTTCGGTGAACCCTGAGGACACTGTGCTGAGTGAAATAAGTTAGTCACAAAAGGACAAGGACAGTGTGATCCCCCTCACACGCGGCACCTGGAGGAGCCAGAGGTACAGACAGAAGGTTGGATGGAGGCTACCAGCATCTGGGGAGGGAGAACGAGGGGGCGTTTAATGGGACAGAGCTTCAGTTCGGGAAACTCTAGAGTTCGTGGCAATGATGGCTGTACAACAGCGTGAATGCACTTAACGCCACTGAAATAGACAAAATGGCCACGATGGTAAATCTTCTGTGTAGCTGACCTCAATTTAAACATTTTAAAAATTCTAAACACTTTTTTTATAGTAAACTTGTACAGTACTTTGCCAACTAAGGTAGTTTCTTAAATTCTATTTCAGCACTGGGTGATAGAAGGATTTTTAAATTGATAAATTATGCCTCAGTCACAGTAACATCAGGAATTCACTCTTTTAGCATGCTGCAGTGATAGTGAAAATATAGCTCTGCATTTTAAACAATGTAAGACTTAGCCATGCCCATGGTAAGGGGGGGTTGGTAAAAGCCTGTCCTTGATCCGTCAGAAGGGGCCTTATGTTAATGTCCCACTGTCTTCCCTGGGAGGCCGGCAAGGCATGACATTAGCCGTGCTACTAGACAGCATCCCCTGTGGTACCAGGGACACATCAGGAAACTGAGTTGGGACTAAGAGAGAAGGAAGTGTCTGTTGGGTCTTACCTGAGAACAGACACGGAAAGGTGGGCGCATCCCTGCATGGCCCCAGACGGTGTTCCTCGAGTTCGCTTGGAGCAGACGTGGACCTCTCCAGACCCCCTGGAGCACATGTGGACCTCTCCAGACCCCCTGGAGCACTCATGGACCTCTCCAGTCCCCCTGGAGCAGACGTGGACATCTCCAGACCCCCTGGAGCACTCATGGACCTCTCCAGACCCCCTGGAGCACACATGGACCTCTCCAGACCCCCTGGAGCACACGTGGACCTCTCCAGACCCCCTGGAGCACTCATGGACCTCTCCAGACCCCTGGAGCAGACGTGGAAATCTCCAGACCCCCTGGAGCACTCATGGACCTCTCCAGACCCCCTGGAGCACACGTGGACCTCTCCAGATCCCCTGGAGCAGACGTGGACCTCTCCAGATCCCCTGGAGCATACGTGGACCTCTCCAGACCCCCTGGAGCACACGTGGATCTCTCCAGACCACCTGGAGCACGCGTGGACCTCTCCAGATCCCCTGGAGCACACGTGGACCTCTCCAGACCACCTGGAGCACACGTGGATCTCTCCAGACCACCTGGAGCACACGTGGATCTCTCCAGATCTCCTGGAGCACACGTGGACCTCTCCAGACCCCTGGAGCACCACGTGGACCTCTCAGACCACCTGGAGCACACGTGGATCTCTCCAGACCCCCTGGAGCACACGTGGACCTCTCCAGACCACCTGGAGCACACGTGGACCTCTCCAGATCCCCTGGAGCAGACCTGGACCTCTTCAGATCCCGTGGGCAGATGTGGACCTCTCCAGACCCCCTGGAGCACACGTGGACTCTCCAGACCCCCTAGAGCAGATGTGGACCTCTCCAGATCCCCTGGAGCAGACATGGACCTCTCCAGATCCCCTGGAGCAGGCGTGGACCTCTCAGACCCCTGGAGCACACGTGGACCTCTCCAGATCCTGGAGCAGGCGTGGACCTCTCCAGACCCCTGGAGCACACGTGGACCTCTCCAGACCCCTGGAGCACTCATGGACCTCTCCAGACCCCTGGAGCACACGTGGACTCTCCAGACCCCTGGAGCAGGCGTGGACCTCTCCAGATCCCCTGGAGCATCGTGGACCTCTCCAGACCCCTGGAGCACACGTGGATCTCTCCAGACCACCTGAGCACGTGTGGACCTCTCCAGATCCCCTGGAACACGTGGACCTCTCCAGACCACCTGGAGCACGTGGACCTCTCCAGACCACCTGGAGCACTCATGGACCTCTCCAGACCACCTGGAGCACACGTGGATCTCTCCAGACCCCTGGAGCACAGCGTGGACCTCTCCAGACCCCTGGAGCACACGTGGACCTCTCAGACCACCTGGAGCACGTGGACCTCTCCAGACCCCCTGGAGCACACGTGGACCTCTCCAGACCACCTGGAGCACTCGTGGACCTCTCCAGATCCCCTGGAGCACCACGTGGACCTCTCCAGACCCCTGGAGCAGATGTGGACCTCTCCAGACCCCCTGGAGCACACGTGGACTCTCCAGACCCCCTGGAGCACCGTGGACCTCTCCAGATCCCCTGGAGCAGATGTGGACCTCTCCAGATCCCCTGGAGCAGATGTGGACCTCTCCAGACCCCTGGAGCACGTGGACCTCTCCAGATCCCCTGGAGCAGACGTGGACCTCTCCAGACCCCTGGAGCACACACGTGGACCTCTCCAGACCACCTGGAGCATGCGTGGACCTCTCAGACCCCTGGAGCACACGTGGACCTCTCCAGACCACCTGGAGCACGTGGACCTCTCCAGATCCCCTGGAGCAGACCTGGACCTCTTCAGATCCCGTGGGCAGATGTGGACCTCTCCAGACCCCTGGAGCACACGTGGACCTCTCCAGACCCCCTGGAGCAGATGTGGACCTCTCCAGATCCCCTGGAGCAGACATGGACCTCTCCAGATCCCCTGGAGCAGACGTGGACCTCTCCAGACCCCCTGGAGCACACGTGGACCTCTCCAGATCCCCTGGAGCAGACGTGGACCTCTCCAGACCCCCTGGAGCACACGTGGACCTCTCCAGACCACCTGGAGCATGCGTGGACCTCTCCAGATCCCCTGGAACACACATGGACCTCTCCAGACCCCCTGGAGCACATGTGGACCTCTCCAGACCTCCTGGAGCACACGTGGACCTCTCCAGACACCCTGGAGCAGACGTGGACCTCTCCAGATCCCCTGGAGCAGACATGGGCCTCTCCAGATCTCCGACAGCCTCAGCACAGGCCCCACGTGGTCATCCATAAGCCTACAGCTGTCATCTGAACCCCGAGGCTTCCCCCACAGTGAGACAAGGGTCCTGTCCTGCAGGGAAGTGGCCCCTATGGGCTCATGAACCAAGACAAAAATGTCAGTGCACCGTGAAAAAGAAACAAACCCACAGTGCAGCCACTGCAGGGTGAGGCCATGGGGTATCAGAGCCCTAGACCCAGAAACAGAGACAGCCAGATGCACAGTTCAGTGCTGAGGGGAAATGCGGAGCTCAGTGTCTGAAGCCAGGGAAGAAAGGAGGCTGGGGAAAAGCAAAACAGCCAGGACAACGATAGGGCTTGCAGAAGTCATGCGTGGGGTCCTCAGTGTGAGAGAGAGGCCGAGCTCTGAGACGCTAGGAGAGCTTCGCCCAAGGCTAGGAGAAAGTGTCAAGCTGGGGTAAGAGGAGTAGGAAACCGGCTTAGCTGCTGGAGAAATTCACTGCAAGGCCATACACACCGCGGGACAATTGTGAACCGACTTTGTCCACCCCATACCTACATCAGCAAATTCAAAATGCTCAGAAGAGAGGCAGATGTGAGTCAAGAACAGATGACTATGAAAGACTCCAGGCTGGGTCTGCTCCAAGTCCAGCTGGAGGGAAATGCAAAGTTGCCCCGAGAACATGGCTGAGGAATACGAAGAAATGAACAGCAGGAAGTGGAAGCCCAGAGCTAGGGAGGAATGATGTAGAGACTCCAATAAGAATTCTAGAATTCCAGAAGAAAGGATCCCGGAGGGCGACAGAGAAGCCACGTCCAGGGCACAGTGGATGGGAAGGGACTGAGATAACATCACCCATTCAGACTGACAATGCTCAGCTATTGCCTGGAAGGAAAAAATCCCCATTAAGCAGAGAGATCAATAAAAATATTGTGTCTTATTCATTATTGACAATTAAAAATTATGAATGTTTACTTGAATAATTTAAGGAGTGACTGCAATAGGTAGAAGGTGTTAAGATCTTTATTTTAATAATTAACTTTAGTAAAGGCAAAATACAAACTAAAAGGAAAAGAAACACTGCAGAGGGTTAAAAATCCAGTTAATCAGGAGCATGATAGGCATGAATGAATAAGCCTTTTACAACTAGCATTAAATTTCACAAAAAGGAGAAACTGACAAACTTACAATTACACATTTCAATATTTTTCCTCAGAAAAGGAACTGCACTAGCAGAGAAAAATTTAGTAAGGATACGGATGATTTGAACAGCACAATGACACATGAAATATGATAAATGTATATTACCAAATGTAGAATAAACATTCTTTCTAAGCACACCTCAAAGAGTAACAAAATCAGTTACAAACATTTTAAAGAATAAATGTGATGCAGCTACTCCCTCAGAATGTAATGCAATTGCGTTAGAAATAATATAAACAAACATACTCATATATTTGAAAATAATCAAATGTCAACAGAAATTAATTGATATGGGATGGCTGTGTGCCCTCCCAAATCTAATCTTGAATTGTAACTCCCACAGTCCACACATGTGGTGGAAGGAGCCTGGTGGGAAGTGATTGAATTACGGGGCGGGTCTGCGCTGTTCTCCTGCTAGTGAACGAGTCTCATAAGGTCTGATGGCTTTAAAAATGGGAGTTTCCCTGCACAAGCTCTCTTCTCTTGTCTGCCGCCACGTGAGACATACCTTTCACCTTCCGCCATGATTGTGAGGCCCCAGCCATGTGGAACTGTAAGTCCAATAAGCCTCTTTCTTTTGTAAGCCGCCCAGTCTCGGGTATGTCTTTATCAGCAGTGTGAAAATGGACTAATAGAGTGCTCTTCTCCATAATTCATGACTTAAGAATGCCACAGTGAATCTTGCACAATGCTTGGCATTACTATAAAATGGACGTATAGTAATATTTCTAGGAAGACAGCTAAGATGCAACTTATATTGCAACCTTCAAAGTTCATAATAAATGTATTTATTGGAAAATGACAAGGAAAATACAAATAAATGATTTACATAGCAAAATGAGATAGAAAAAGAACACAGTATACCAAATAAAATAAGAGAAATAAAGTGATAAATATAGAAGAAAAAATACGTAAAATAGAAAACAAAGTGCTAGTTCCTTAAAAATAGACAATCTCTGTCAAAGTGACTATCAGAAAAAAAATTTAAACCCTATTAGAAATATAATTTTTTGATTATATGAGCATAAATGAGCTATTTTATGACACAAAATTTAAAGAGCTAGATAAAAAAGACAATTTGTCTAAAAAATAAAATTGAACAATTCAGTGAAAATGCAAATAAACTAATTACCAGTAAATAAATCCATAATTTTAAATAACTGAATCTCTCTTTGCTTGAGAGAGAGAGAAAGAGAGAGTGAGTATGTTCCAGAGAATACAAAAGAGGGGAAACCTCCCTGGCTAACATGAGAATGCTATGTTCTTCATAGCAAAATAGGCCAAGGACAGTATAAGAAAAGAAAATTTTAGGTCAGATTTACTGCTGGCAACTGAAGGAAAATATTAAATAAGACGTTGGACAATTACAGGTACAGAAATATGCATACCTAATAAATATGCAAGTGCCCATACTTTCAACACAACGGTGGCTCTAAATCATGGAAGGTTTCTATCAGGAAGGTAAGGGTGGCTCAACGCCAGCAGATGTGCCAGGTGGAAGTTTTGCAGGCAGGAAGAGGCCATGTGGCTCTTATCAGTGTGTGTGCTGCACACATCCATGGGAGAGCTTTCAACAAAATCTGGCACGCACAGTCCGCCATCCAGCTGCTCTCTGACCTGCTCAGTGACTGTCATGCACAAGATGTCCTCCCATGCCCTGCTCAGTTATCTAGAGTGACCCATCCTTGTTTTTCTGATATTTGGGCATTTCTGTTGTTAAAAGATCAATTTAGGTGCATTAAAATTCTGTGGTGTTTATTTGACCAGACAGCAATTCATGAATAGGGCAGCACCAGACTGCAGGCAGTGTAGCACCCCTCTGGGGCTTGAGAAGTGAGACAGAAACTTCCATACATTGTTCCTTGGTAAGAGACAAAAATCGCTAGAGTTAATTGATAGTTTCTGATTGGTGGAGTCCCTTAGAGGTAGGTCGGCAGTTCCTGATTGGTAGAATTCCTACTTAGAGGTCAGCTGGTGGTTTCTGACTGGTGAGGCCTCTAGTTTCATTTTACCATTTACATGAGTCTTTGGTCTGCTTACATAGGAATTGAAAGTGCTGGGGCCATCCCAGCCCAGTGGCCTCCCAGTTAAACTTTTATTAGCATTGTGGTGGCTGCTGTCACTCACTGTGAGCTCATGGGGTCCAGGATTGTGTCCTTTTCATTACTGTGGCTTCCATGCTAAACAAACTACAGGAAACATAAGAGATACGGGAGGCTGGGTTAACGTGCTGACAACGTGTAAGCTGAAGATGACTCAAGGACATGGAACACTGCCCTTTTGTGAAACATTCTTACAGTAACAACTCACAAGAAATAATCCTAGAGACAGCCGTCCACAGCCGCTGAGGAGGGGAGAAAGATGCACCACTGCCCACGTCAGCACGGTTGGAACCAGCACGGATGAGCCTGCGGCAGGCACTGGGCACAGTCCTCCAAGCTGACCTCTCCTCCCCAGCTTAGATCCCAGTGCTTTTCACTTACACATAGAGGATATCCAGAAAAGCAGCATTTTTATATCGATAAAAAAATAAGCAGTATTCTTCTGATTCATACAAGGTTACCTGAGCATTGATGGTGGAGTCAAGCCCACACTCAAAACCCATATTACCTTCATCGATGCGGCCTTCTCTGTACTTTTCAGATACGCCCCTGATAATATTGTCCTGCAGAGTGAAAACAGGCAGAAGGGGAGAGACGCATGTAGACATATAGATATAGATGCAGACATGTATATATGTGAATGTGGAACTCACTTTTAATGAGAGATGCATGTAGACATATAGATATAGATGCAGACCTGTACATATGTGAACGTGGAACTCACTTTTAGTGAGAGATGCACGTAGACATAGATATAGATGCAGGCGTGTACATATGTGAAGGTGGAACTCACTTTTAGTGAGAGACGACGTGAACATATAGATATAGATGCAGACGTACATATGTGAACGTGGAACTCACTTTTAGTGAGAGATGCACGTAGACATATAGATATAGATGCAGACGTGTACATATGTGAACGTGGAACTCACTTTCAGTGAGAGATGCACGTAGACATAGATATAGATGCAGACGTGTACATATGTGAACGTGGAACTCACTTTCAGTGAGAGGCATGCGTGAGACATATAGATATAGATGCAGACGTGTACATATGTGAACGTGGAACTCACTTTTAGTGAGAGATGCGTGAACATATAGATGCAGGCGTGTACATATGTGAACGTGGAACTCACTTTCAGTGAGAGACGCATCGAGACATATAGATATAGATGCAGGCGTGTACATATGTGAACGTGGAACTCACTTTCAGTGAGAGAGATGCGTGAACATATAGATATAGATGCAGGCGTGTACATATGTGAACGTGGAACTCACTTTTAGTGAGAGATGCACGTAGACATAGATATAGATGCAGACGTGTACATATGTGAACGTGGAACTCACTTTTAGTGAGAGACGCACGTAGACATATAGATATAGATGCAGACGTGTACATATGTGAACGTGGAACTCACTTTTAGTGAGAGACGCACGTAGACATATAGATATAGATGCAGACGTGTACATATGTGAACGTGGAACTCACTTTTAGTGAGAGACGCACGTAGACATATAGATATAGATGCAGACGTGTACATATGTGAACGTGGAACTCACTTTTAGTGAGAGGCATGCGTGAACATAGATATAGATGCAGGCGTGTACATATGTGAGCGTGGAACTCACTTTCAGTGAGAGGCATGCGTGAACATACAGATATAGATGCAGGCGTGTACATATGTGAGCGTGGAACTCACTTTCAGTGAGAGGCGCGTGAACATATAGATGCAGGCGTGTACATATGTGAGCGTGGAACTCACTTTCAGTGAGAGGCGCGTGAACATATAGATATAGATGCAGGCGTGTACATATGTGAGCGTGGAACTCACTTTTAGTGAGAGGCGCGTGAACATATAGATATAGATGCAGGCGTGTACATATGTGAGCGTGGAACTCACTTTTAGTGAGAGATGCACGTGAACATAGATATAGATGCAGGCGTGTACATATGTGAGCGTGGAACTCACTTTTAGTGAGAGGCATGCGTGAACATATAGATATAGATGCAGGCGTGTACATATGTGAGCGTGGAACTCACTTTTAGTGAGAGGCGCGTGTAGACATATAGATATAGATGCAGGCGTGTACATATGTGAGCGTGGAACTCACTTTTAGTGAGAGGCGCACGTGAACATATAGATATAGATGCAGGCGTGTACATATGTGAGCGTGGAACTCACTTTTAGTGAGAGGCGCGTGAACATACAGATATAGATGCAGGCGTGTACATATGTGAGCGTGGAACTCACTTTTAGTGAGAGACGCACGTGAACATACAGATATAGATGCAGGCGTGTACATATGTGAGCGTGGAACTCACTTTTAGTGAGAGGCATGCGTGAACATACAGATATAGATGCAGGCGTGTACATATGTGAGCGTGGAACTCACTTTTAGTGAGAGGCATGCGTGAACATACAGATATAGATGCAGGCGTGTACATATGTGAGCGTGGAACTCACTTTTAGTGAGAGGCGCGTGAACATATAGATATAGATGCAGGCGTGTACATATGTGAGCGTGGAACTCACTTTTAGTGAGAGGCGCGTGTAGACATACAGATATAGATGCAGGCGTGTACATATGTGAGCGTGGAACTCACTTTTAGTGAGAGGCATGCGTAGACATACAGATATAGATGCAGGCGTGTACATATGTGAGCGTGGAACTCACTTTTAGTGAGAGGCATGCGTAGACATACAGATATAGATGCAGGCGTGCACATATGTGAACGTGGAACTCACTTTTAGTGAGAGGCATGCGTGAACATACAGATATAGATGCAGGCGATGTACATATGTGAGCGTGGAACTCACTTTTAGTGAGAGGCATGTAGACATATAGATATAGATGCAGACGTGTACATATGTGAGCGTGGAACTCACTTTTAGTGAGAGGCATGTAGACATATAGATATAGATGCAGGCGTGCACATATGTGAACGTGGAACTCACTTTTAGTGAGAGGCATGCGTGACATACAGATATAGATGCAGGCGTGTACATATGTGAGCGTGGAACTCACTTTTAGTGAGAGGCATGCGTGAACATACAGATATAGATGCAGGCGTGTACATATGTGAGCGTGGAACTCACTTTTAGTGAGAGGCACGTGAACATACAGATATAGATGCAGACGTGTACATATGTGAACGTGGAACTCACTTTTAGTGAGAGACGCACGTAGACATACAGATATAGATGCAGACGTGTACATATGTGAACGTGGAACTCACTTTTAGTGAGAGACGCATGTAGACATACAGATATAGATGCAGACGTGCACATATGTGAACGTGGAACTCACTTTTAGTGAGAGTAGTCACGTTACAGTGTGGTGAAATAAACCACTGCCACAGCATTTTGCCTTTTGGGATAATTTTACGGCTCATTAGTGGGTTTCCATACGCACTTTAAAGACGACATTCTCTGCAAAAAGATTTTAATCCCTACAGGTCACCAGTGATCTGTGATTCCTTTGGTTAGATTTTAATTTAGATTCTAAATAAGCATTAGAAATCATCCTTGCTAAAACTGAGAAAATAATAGTGCAGATTAAATCTTAAGCGGCTTCGTTGCTTTATGGAGGAACGTAGCCACATTTATGTTGCACTGTGAATGTGTGGGTGTTTTCTCAAATACAAGGAAATCATGCTGACATTTCTTCAAGGTCAGTTTTGGTCAAATCACACTGGGCAAAGGACTGGTAAGCTGGTCCCCCCGTGGAAAAAGCCTGGGAAGACTGATGTTCGCAGAGCCTGGGTCTCCAGGCCTTGTAGCCAGGGTGAGTCAGACAAACCCTGCTGCCTCTGGGCCTCAGAGGTTTTGTATTTAAAGTGAAGATCAGACCATGGATCTCACTATCACAATTGCCAATGGCTGCTGTTCTATGAGATTGAGGGGAGTCTGTGACCTGCCTTTCATACTTTCTGGAAGAAAACTTAATCATTTTAAGTATTCTCTATCACTGTTTCCTTCCACTCAGAAATAGCTTCGAACTGCAGATCCAAAAATAATATAAACAGTTATTAAAAGATCCTTTGTTAGTCTTTAAAAGACGACCCTGACACGTCCGTCACATTAAATCAGGAACGACAGGGCGGCTTCTTCGATATCAGGCGTAGGGATAGTGAATGAATAGTGAAAAGCTCTGGTTTCCAGTTCTGACTCAGCTGTTTACTGTCTCTGCGGTTCTGGGCACATCATCATCTTTCCTTTACTTCAAGTCTCTTGTTTGCAGGGTGAGGCTGGCACTCATGCCCCTCTCACAGGGAGGAGCAAAGGAAATATTGGGACATAGAAACAAAAATGTGCCTGTAAATGTAAAATGGGAAGCAAAGGCTGCTACCATTACTTCCATTCTTACAGTCCAGTGTACAGAGAACAGAAACGTGCTATTGAGGCACAGGTCACTGAGCCGAAACCTCTTTCATGCATGTTACAGGCCATCGGTAAAGGCTGAATCTTGTGTCAGTCTGACACGTCGTTAGAATCATCGTGTGTAAGTACCAATTCAATGTTTTGGGAT
Organism: Saguinus midas; assembly: GCA_021498475.1. NCBI lineage: Eukaryota > Metazoa > Chordata > Mammalia > Primates > Cebidae > Saguinus > Saguinus midas. The sequence continues at coordinate 16,265,004 of CM038405.1, read as the reverse complement.
GTTTCCAAAGACTCAAACTCACTAAATTTGGTTTTCAGTAATAGAGTAGGGGCTTTATTCATCGATTTATTCATCGTGCTCATTGAGTGCACGTCTGGTCCACGCTGACAACCTACTGGGCGTCAGCACCGTGCCAAGCTCAGTCCTGGACAAAGGACGATGCATGGAAACAGCAGCAGCGAGAAGAGAAAGGAGAAAGGAAGAGGAGGCGGCCAGCTGTCTGGCTCTCAGCAGTCGTTCCTGCACGCGTTCCCAGGCCAAAGGCAGCACTGGCCACGTCCACCCACGGGAGGCGTTGGCTGACCCATCTCAGGCTCACTGTCATGGTGAGGGACTGGGCGTGGTCCTTCCAGTGCGGCCTTCACTCTGACGGCCGAGGGGAGGCGCTGGCTCCCAGGATGACTCTCTTTGGGCTGTTGAGCAGCTTACTCAACCTTCTTTCCTTTGCTTTGGTATCTTCATTTGTAAAATGAAGACAGTGACACTTGCATTGTGTGGACTCTTCAGAAGCCTGAGTGCCGATGATCACCAAGCCCTGAGAAGCCCCTGAGAAGCCCCCAGACACCCAGCACCCATGCCAGCACCCATGCCAGCACCATGCCAGCACCCATGCCAGCCTGCTCTGCTACAGCCGCCGTCCATCGGGGCTGCGCTCAGGCGTGTGATCATTCAGGGCTGGTTCCGCCTCACACACTCATTATGGAAACAGGCATTTCTCTTTCTGCTTTTTTGGCCCCATATTTCATTGCTGTAAAGGCCAGTGGCCAAGATGAAGATTGCAGCATTTAAAAACTCATTGATTTGCTTTGCTTCCTCTACAAAAGCAGCTGCCAAATTTAATCTGAGAAACGGTTTTTATATTCAAGAAATGCATCTTTAAAAACAGTGGTAAAGGGGATGAAACATCCACTTAATTGAAAGGAGTTGGAGCCAGGAGATGAGCCCAATCAAGGAAGCCACAGCCCTGTCTAAACGTTTATTTGTTGTTTTCCCATAGATTCATGGGCATATTCTCTTGAAACTGCCACTGAAACTGTTGACTGGGGAGAGGAGACAAAAGAGGTGAAGAGGGAGTCAGGGCTGTGGAACTGATGAGACTTTACGTCTTTTGCGTTTGTAGTTCCAGAAGCTCAAGGCCTTTTACATTAATTGTAAAAACACATTTGAAATTTTCATATTGAAAGTTCCGGCACGAGCTGTTCTCTTCCATGCCTGTCACGGTGCCATGCTGTGAATTTGGCCAGTGAGATGCCAGGGCCTCTGGGCACTTCCATGGCCTGCCAGCCACCAGGGTACATGTGATTCCCAAGGATGTGAGTTTGGGTTAAATCAGGTTCAGCGGAAGTCACGTGGTCCAGTCCCACGCTGCACCCCGGGTGACTTGGGACCTGACACAGACTGGCCGAGCTGGAGGCATCCCCAGAGACACAGGGGCCCTTGGAATGGCCAGCACCGAGGGGCAGAGTTGCATGGAAGACCTAGGGCCCGTGGTGCAACTGACCGCTCTAGAGCGCACAGCAGCTGGACCTCCATGGAGGTGAACCCCACAGGCCGCTGTCCTCATGATTGCCAGGTTTCAGTCCCAGGACACGTAACATGGGCTTTGGGACTTCCCGGCCGAGCCACGCGTTTCCAGTGTGTGGGTGAGAATCCAGCAGGGGAGGAAGCCCCACCATGAGCCCAGGGCCCCTCCAGGAGGGTGCTGAACCTGGGCTCCATGAATCTTGAAGGAGCTCACCGTGAAAGTAAGTCACTGGAGATGCTTCCCGTGCCTCTGGCAACAGCACCCATCCGGGCGTCTGCTCTACACATTCTGAAGCGACCCCTGTACTGGTCCAGCTGTGACCGTCGGGGACATCCGGTCCTGGGTAGTGCATGGCCCACGTGGAGCACAAACAGGAGGGGCTGGTCCTGCCAGGCACCCACTGCACAGTGGCCAGGGCTGAGCACCAGCACCACGTGGTTTAGAATGGTCCTTTGCAAAGGTGCTTGCTGCTGAGCCTGTGAGGCAGCTGTCGGTGGGCTGCTCTGGTGTGTCAGTGTATAGATGTGCTGTCTGCTGAGCCCACCCAAGTAGTCCTCTCGCTGGATGACACATTCAGAGCACAGTCCTAATCAGTAAGGTGCACAGTCGGACATTCAGAGCACAGTCCTAATCAGTAAGGTGCACAGTCGGACACTGGGCAGCAACCTCAGCCGGCCGGCTGAATAGGAGTTTTTTCTGTACCCACCAACACACATTCAGCAAACCACTGAACCCTGGTTGGGTGCCTGGAGTTCTGCTAGACGCTGAAGATAAATAAACAGATGAGGAAAACCTGGCTTTTTTGCTAGGAGAGTTCAGACGTTGTGTTGACAGCTAAGCCGGTCGTATTTGTAGTAATCCCAGAATTTATTAAACAGTGCAAACCTCTGCTTATCTGTTCTAAATTTCCCCACAATGCATATGGAATCCAGTGCTGTCTGCAGTTCCTGGGGGAACTTGCACTCTCAGAAATGGAGAATAACACCTTGTTGGAAACCACAAGCTAAGATTCTTTATGTAAATATTATTGGAGAGAAAGAAGGGATGTGGGCATCTCACTAAGCCTCTCCATGCCCTGGAAATAAGTATTTTTGCAGTCCCAGAGATGGCCCAGAATGAGGCTCTGTGCTGTGGGAATGGCTGGTCTGCAGGAGGAGCGTGGAGAGGCGGCCACAGAACTGAGTGTTTGCTGTTGGAGGATTAATCATGACCATCAGCAGCTCAGCCACCCTCTTTCTGGGTGGGTTTCATCTTGGTAAACGTGGATTCTCAGCCCTGGAGCCAGGTCTGCAGAGATGGGGTCCTTGAGTTACCAGCAGGCTGTCGGGAGACACCAGGTAAGAGCCACGTGGGAAGTAGCTTCACACGCAGGCAGCAAGCGCTCTGCCTGCCTGGGACCGTCTCCTCCAAAGAGAGCCTGTAGCATCCTCCCACGCCCACCACAGGGGCTTTGAGATACTGCCTGGGAGAGTGTTGGCATTTGGAGGTTTGAGGGTTTTTTTGAGACAGGGTCTCGCTCTGTTGCCCACACTGGAGGACAGTGATGCAATCTTGACTCACTGCAGCCTCAACTTCTGGGCTCAAGAGATCCTCCTACCTCAGCCTCCTGAGTGGCTTGGACTACAGGAATGCACCACCAGGCCCGGCTAATTTTTGTGTTTTCGTAGATGTGGGGTCTCACTATGTTGCCCTGGCTGGTCTCCAACTCCAGATTCAGGCAATCTGCCAGCCTTTGCCTTCCAAAGTGCTGGGATTACAGGCATGAGCCACTGTGCCCTGCATTCAATGGCCCTTTGAGAAACAGAAAATGCTCCGTGAACATGAGTAACATGTACTCCTCCTCCTCCCCCCATGCCATCATCATCCTCTTCATCATCACCGGGCTCTGACGGAGGGGGTGTGCCCGGTCTACACATCATGTGCCTCTGGCCCTGGACTCTTCATCTTGTGGATCTACACGTACAACACTCAGTACTCTGTTATTCTTTCTAGAACTGCAGCTTTGCCAACATTTCAGCGGTCACGTTGACCCCTCATCCTGACTGTTCTGGGAGTTTAGGGAGCCGGTGCCCTGCCAATCTGGTTGGGCTTCTGCCCCCATGTATTTCATGAACAAGCACAATTTGGGGTTAAGATATTTGAATTTAAGCTCCAGATTTTCCATGTTAGTTGTGTGACTTGAGCAAGTTTTGGAGATTTTTGGCTGTTAGTGGAACGAGGGCAACAATGCTTTTTAAAAAGAATAAATGGGAGTTACATGCCATCGGAGGCAGGCAAGGGCTTTAGCACCTCCCACAGTGGCGCTGTGATGTTTCCATCAAAGATAGACCGCACGCGCCTCGGTGGCCCCGTCAGATTATAATGGAGCTGGAGGACTCCTACGGTCCACTGACCTCGTAGCCGCCACGATGTCACAGCACAGTGCATGACTCACGTGTCTGTGGTGAACTGGGGTAAAGAACCCCCGTGCAGCCACCGTATGGAAGCGTAGCCATCCAGTGACTCACGGTGCATCTTGCGATGATGCTGACCGTGTGCTGGTTTGTGCATCTAGGGTACCTTACATTTCATCATTGTTTTAGGGTGCGCTCCTCCTCCTGCGGAAAACCGTTATCTGTGAACAGCGCTGGTCAGGTCTTTCAGGAGGTGTCCAGAAGAAGGCACTGTGGTCCTAGGTGATGGCGACTCCTCGTCTGTGGCTGCCTGTAAGTCCTGACAGTGGGACAGGAGGCGAGGCCACAGGACGGTGATATTGACGCTCCTGTGCAGGTCGAGGCCGATGTGTGTTCATGTCTTGGTGCTTAAGAAGAGAGTTTAAAAAGTAAAACAATTTAAAGACTAAATATTAAAAATAGTAAAAGGCTTACAGAATAAGAACATAAAGAAAAATATTTGTACAGCTGTACAGTATGTTTGTGTTTTAAGCTCAGCATTACAAGAGAATTGAGAAGTTTTAAAAATAAGATTTATAAAGCAAAAGAGGTATGGTATCTGTTTGAGTCAGGGCCCTCTAGAGGGGCAGGCCTCATAGGATAGGTGTACATGAAGGGAGTTTATTAAGCAGAATTGACTCAGGATCACAAGGTGAGGTCCCACAATAGGCCGTCTGCAAGCTGAGGAGCCAGGAAGCCATTCTGAGTCCCACAGGACTGAGTGTTTGGTGTTGGAGGATGAATCATGACCGACAGTGCAGCCTTCGGTCTGTAGCCAAGGCCCGAGAGTCCCTGGGAAACCACTGGTGTGTGTCCAAGAGCACAGAAGCTGAAGAACGTGGGGTGCGATGTCCGAGGGCAGGAAGCATCCAGCGGCGGGGAAGACGAGGTGGGGAGACCCGGCCAGTCCAGTCCTTCCACGCTCCTCTGCCTGCCACGCTGGCAGCCGATGAGATGGTGCCCACCCAGGTTGAGGGCGGGTCTGCCTCTCCCAACCCACCGACTCAAATGTGAATCTCCGTTGGGAACACCCTCACAGACCCACCCGGGATCAATGCTTTGCACCCTTCAATCCAGTCAAGTTGACACTAGGGATTCACCATCACAGTATGCTAAGGTTAATTTATTATTGAAGAATGAAAAATATCTTTTAAAAATTGAGTGTGGCCTAAGTTTGCAGTGTGTGCAGAGTGTACAGTCATGTACAGTGATGTCCAGGGCCCCACGTTCACCCCCTACTCACTCACGCAGAGCAGCTTCCCGTCCTGCAAGCTGCATGCGTGGTGAGTGCCCTCTGCAGACGCACATCGTCACCTTTCCCACCACGGTTTGACTGTGTCGAGGCAAGTTTGGACACACAGCTTCTTTCCGCTGTGACGCACTTGCCTGCAGTCTTTGGTGTGGTCACACGCTGAACACGTGTGTAGCCTGGAGCAGGTATAGGGGCCACACCCTCCAAGTTTGTGTCAGTGCAATCCTCAATGCTCACACAAGCACGAGGCCACGTTGCGTTTCTCTGAGGGTGACCCCCTCACGAAGCGGCACAGGACCGTGCTTATCCCTTCTAAGATGGCAGGTAGATTTATAGCGCAAGACTGTGTTCTCAGTGAAGCACTGTTAGCCAGATTTCTGAGCAGGTTCTGACATCGACCTAACTTCCTGCAACACCTTAGTTCACATGGGCTGATGTGTTGGAGCGCACAGAACCCTATCTGAGTGGTGAATTAATTCCTTTCATGATTCCTAATTGTGTGAGGAAAAGTTATTTCCCCTCATTAGCTTTTTTCTTCTGTAAAAATGCATCTAGTTTATATATTAAAAGTTTTATTAGCAGTGGCTCACTCCTGTAATCCCAGCACTTTGAGAGGCCGGGGCAAGTGAATCATTTGAGGTCAGAAGTTTGAGACCAGCCTGGCCAACATGGTGAAACCCCATCTCTACTAAAAATATTTTTTAAATAGCCAGGCGTGGTGGCAGGAACCTGTAATCCCAGCTACTCAAGAGGCAGAGGCTGGGAATCACCTGAACCCAGGAGATAGAGGTTGCAGTGAGCTGCGATAATGCCACTACACGCCAGCCTGGGCAGCAAGCAAAACTCCCTCTCAACAAAATAAATTAAATAAAAAACAAAGTAGGAAAAGGGTCCTAAAAGTTTTGTGCAGAGGATTTGTCGAGTAGTGAGCCGAGTATTTTCACTTGAGAAACACCTGCTCGTCCCCAGAGGTCGGCACTCCCGTCCCAGGAGGTGCCGGATTAGAGGCTCTAATGGTTCGGGTGTGGTTACAAGGCAGAGCCAGCCCTGGCCACCCGGTTCTTCTGAAACGCGTTTTAAACCGCCTGTGTTTCAGGTTTTTCAGTCTCCCCCACCCAGTCTCCTCCCTCCACCTGTTCCTGTCATGGACGTGAGGAGGTAACGGGCTTTCCTTTACTGAGAATGAAAACCGTGGGACCCGTGAGAGCAGTGAACAGTTCGCCTCCTGTTTTCTCATCTCATCGGATTTCTGCTCAGGAGGCCATTTGATCGGCTGCCACGGGAGTTTTTCCAGAGAATGGCATTACTAATTTAACGTAGCAGTCACAAGGCCCAAGGAGCTGTGTGGCTTGTTCAGAAACCCACCGTACACACGTTTGGAAGTGGTGACTCACCACTAGCCTTTGACTAAGTAATTTTTTTCTTTGCAAAAGAATGAATGATATCGAAAATATTTTCGTGAAACCAGCAGTGAGGAGAGAAATGAGAAGTATTTTGTACATGGAGCAAAAGCAGGGCAACGCTCTGCAGTTTTTCCCCCATGAGGGTGGTGTTTGATCTATCACAATACACGCTTCATTGGAAAATCACTTCCACATGCACCGACTGTGGTAACAATGACATTCTTAGAATGGAGGCAGGCAGGCTCTAAAAATACGTGGCCGGTTGCTATGGAAACTGTAGTCCACAAATGTTTCATGAGCAGAATCTGGTTGGAAGTAGAATGGGCTCTAATACCAATATGGTAATATTCCCTAATTTTTTTATTAGAAAAAAACACATTCACAATTGTGAGGCATGAAAACAGGAACATGTCGTTAAACCAGGCTGGCCACTTTATAATGGCGTCTGCTTATGAAGAGACAAAGCTTCGGTGTGGAGCCAGGTGAGCATAAGTGGGAGAGGAGAGAAATAACACACATGCTGGGCTGGGAAAGCGTGACTTCATCCTCCCTAATGATCTACACAGCCACATGAGCATTAGGTGCTGAGGGTTTCAGAAAATGAATGAAAAGCGTTCAGACCCTGCCCTCCAGAGGCGCGAGCGCAGCTAGGACGGAACAGCACGTGGCAGCCAGGTTCTGATGGAAGAAGGAAGGGAACGAGGGCCGGATGCTGCAGGGATTTTGGGGGGGAGCTTTGTCCTGTCCGTGGAAGCAGGAGGCAGACACTGACAGCATTGCTGTTGCTGCGGGCCTGCCCTGTACCACGTGCCCTCTGGAGCCTCTCGCATGTCATACGTTGCTGAGCTGAGATCCTAATGCAGGCCTTGCTGAGTCCACAGTGATACAGCCTCCAGGTACTTTCCTACCTTCTTTCTAGAGAAACAGAACATAGCACACGGAAGAACAGAGTGTGCAAAGTTTCTGTCTTGAAATGGAATCAGCAGCCTGAGCGGTGGTTCTGCTCACCCTTTCCCTGCCAACCCCCATTCTTCTTCGCATGAGCCGCGTGTACACACAGGGCCTGGCATTTGAGTGCAGAGACGCTGCATAGCGGGGACTTGCTCTGGAGGCTGCCTGTGTGAACAGACGTGAGGCCGTGGACGGGTTGAATGTCCTCGTCCCTACACAAGGACTGTGAACTGTGTGTACACACAGGGCCTGGCATTCGAGTGCAGAGACGTTAATGACTGTGAACTGTGCGTACACACGGGGCCTGGCATTCGAGTGCAGAGACGCTGCATAGCGGGGACTTGCTCTGGAGGCTGCCTGTGTGAACAGACGTGAGGCCGTGGACGGGTTGAATGTCCTCGTCCCTACACAATGACTGTGAACTGAGTTTGTATTAAGGCGATGACATACTTTGATATTTGAGTGCCTATGATGTGCGAGTCACCAGAACCACTCTCTAGTAAGTGACAGGGCACGGACGTAAAGATACAAATGTGGTCTAAAGACTGTTCTCGTTCACCCACTTATGAGGCTGGGGGACTGGGGAAATAAGGTTAGTAGAAACACCTAATGTTGATGATGGGAGGACGGATGCAGCAAACCACCGTGCCATGTGTTTACCTGCGTAACAAACCTGCACGTTCTGCACATGGTCCCCAGAATGTAAAGTATAATAAAAAATTAATAAAAATATTTTTCCAGATTAAAAAAAAAAAAGACTGTTCTCAACCTCTGAGCCAAACTACCTCTCAGGTTCTATTATTTTGGAAAACAGAAGTGTGACATTTTACGCCTCTTCGTTTTAAGGAGAAAAAAAACCTGTCAAATGAAGGGGAGAAAAGACCCCGATACAACTCCCACCCAGTAGAAACCAGACAGTCCTAAATGGTGATATAAATCAGGTATCTCTGTTGAGCTCAAGTTCTACTTCAGCATACTTTTAAATCGGGGGTGCTACAGTTTGTTGAATTGAACATTAGAATGGACTCACGTGAGAAATGGACTCCATATTTTATGCATTGAATTTCACATTACGTTTCAAAACTGAATGTAAATATACAGGTGTGTATTGACAGCATTTGGCACAGGCGCTCCGATGTGAGTGGACTGCCCACCCTGCCCGAAAGCGGAGAGACACGGGAAGCTCTTCAACCCGTGGAACCAAGACGGTCAGAGGAACCTGTGAGCAGTGCAGAGGTTACACAGTGCAAGTTTGCTGTGTGCGCGAAAGGGGAAAATGGCAGAAATTTTAAGAGTCGTGGGCTCTCCTGAACAAAAATCCTGCTTAACTTGGTACCAGCTGAGTGTGAATTGTGGAGTGAGCAGACCTCTGGGTTCTGAAGGGCCCTTGTGTCTCTTTATGGAGAAGCAGCACTGACCTCAGTGGAGGTGGATGAACCGGCGGATGAGGCCAGGCACATCCTGGTTATAGGGGACGAATGACTCTGTTTATATTGCAGCAACCACGGAACTCTCTGGAGTGCTCAGGGCTGCTTTAGGACTTCTTAAACTGCTACTTTAGTGCCAAGTTTGCAGGACTGTCTTCTGAGGTATCTTTTATAAAATCAAACATAATGCAAAAGCACACAAGTCTACACGAAACTCTCCCAGCCCGGATTTTTCAGCCAAATGGTGCAGGCCTACCTAGAAAAACTGAAATGTGTGAAGTCGGGTTTTAAAGGCAGAAAAGATGCTGAAGGAAAAAGTCTATATTCAAAACATAATCCGAGAATAAAAGCTCCAAGAAATGCAGTTTGAGGAAGGATTGTCTGAACAACGAGATGTATTAATATAATTCATGTGCAATATTTATCCAGTGTTGATCTTTTCATTAAAATGCATCCTGAGCTTTCATAAACTCTAGCAGATTTAATTATGTATATTCTGTTTATCATTGTATTTTGCAATTGCATAAAATTACATTACTTGTGTCTATGCTTGTTAAATAATAGAAATGTCTTCCTGCCCCTCCTTCATTAACTGTTCACTGTTTCTGACAGTCACTAGCCTATGTCCCATTTAAAGTAAAACTCATATTAGGGTCACTGTCCAACCTGAAATTTGCCCTCTCAGCTTGTAACATGGTGAGAATGGGCATTCACCAGTTTGACCAGTTTCTTTTTTTTTTTTTAATTTAATTTTAACTTCTGGGACGCACAGGATATGCAGGTTTGCTACACAGGTGAGCATGCTCCACTGTGACTGCTGCACCCATCAGTGTGGTACACACACAACGTGGAACACTATGCAGTCATCAAAAGGAACAAGATCATGGCCTTTGCAGGGACATGGATGGAGCTGGAAACCGTTATCCTGAGCAAGCTAACACGGGAAGAGTTTGACCAGTTTCTAAAGGAAACTGTCCACACAGGCCCAGAGGGCACCTTCCTAAACGCAGGAGCAACAGAGTGGCCATGGCTCCTCTGACCTCACCAGCACATTACCGATCCAGGCACAGACCCACCAGGCTGCGGATAGGTTCAGCCACTGGGACTGTCCCCTAAACCACAGGCTCCTGAGTCTAGCTATTTGTATTAGACAAATGGGCCTACATCTTTCTCCACAAATATGAATTCCGAAAACTAGCAAAACTTAGTTACTTACATATTTATGGAAGCTTTCCTAGTTATGATTTTAAAATTAACTTTATTTATCATTCGTTTAATATTTAGTGCATTTCTCTTTGCTAGACAACCCTGAATTATATTATCATCTTAACACTATGGAAAGTATGTAGTTTAAAAAATTGAAAAGCTTTATGTTGTGAAAGTCATAATCTTGTAGAAAACCTTAGAAAGACAGATCGACATGAAGAGCATTGAAATATGATCCTGCTGCCCAAGACCATCGCGGGTACCATCGGGATGTTAATGCTCCAGCTTCCCGCTTCCTGCTGCTCACAGGCTTCGCAGTCACCCCAACATCATTTTTATTTCTACCAGTTTCACTTGATGCTTCCTGAATATCTTTTCTCATCACTCAATCTTTTCCTGCAACAGAGCGGTCACGTGGAATATTTGTCTGTTCTCACACTGCTAATAAAAACATACCCAAGTCCGGGTAATTCATAAAGGAAAGGGGTTTAATGGACTCAGGTTCCACGTGGCTGGGAGGCCTCACCCTCACGGCGGAAGGTGAATGAGGAGCAAAGGCCGTCTTCCATGGCGGCAGGCCAGCGAGCGTGTGCAGGGGAACCACCCTTTATAAATCCATCGGATCTCGTGGGACATCCACTGCCACGAGAGCAGTGTGAGGGAAACCGCCCTCACGATTCAGCTACCCCCGCCTGGCCCCACCCTTGACATGTGGGATGTTACGTTTCAAGGTGAGATTTGGCTAGGATGAACCATATCTCATGACTAAAATGTTCAGGGTGAGTGACTTGGAAGTGGGACTGATAGCAAAAGCCTTTGTTGATTAAAAACAATAATTTTAGCTCTATAACAAGACAGAGCTGTGACTTAAGCTTTGTAGGACTGTCAGAAGTATGCCAATTATGAGTTTTCCAATGTCTGTGCCCATTCTACCCAGGTTGAATATGTGGATGGAAGAGAAAAATCATGACCTCCGTACACCTCCCTCCAGCTTAAGCTCCACTGTCTTTTTGTCTCTCTCTGTTACCCAAGCTGGAGAGGAGGGGTGTGATCATAACTTGCTACAGCCTTCAACTTCTGGCCTCAAGCAATCCTCTTGCCTCGGCCTCCCCAAGCTCTGGGATTATAGGCATGAGTCACTGCAGCCATCTCAATGTCATAATCTTCAATAATATGACTGAAATATAATTTACTTGGTATTGAAGTCTTCAACTGTTAACAACACTGCCAGATACTCAGATTGTTACTGAGAAGGGGCGCTGTCTTCCCTCATTTCTGGAGAAGGACTCCCCTAACCTCGTTTTGTTTGACATCTCATCATTTGCATGGTGGGTGTTTGCGTTGATTATGGAATTTTCTGAGAGAGAAGGAGAGAGCATGCGCCGTCCTTCAGAGAGTCTGCTGACAACGCTCCATGGTCCCTACCACCCTCCCTCCGCCTCCTTCTCTGTCATCCCTCTCTTTTTCCTTTTTTCTTTTTTTATCCCAGATGGAGTTTCGCTCTTGTTGCCCAGGCTAGGGCGCAGTGGCGTGATCTCGGCTCACTGCAACATCTGCCTCCTGAGTTCAAGCAATTCTTCTGCCTCAGCCACCCAAGTAGCTGAGATTACAAGCATGCACCACCACACCTGGCTAATTTTGTATTTTTAGTAGAGACAGGGTTTCACCATGTTAGTCAGGCTGGTCTTGAACTCCTGACCTCAGGGGATCTTCCTGCCTCAGCCTCCCAAAGTGCTGGGATTACAGGCGTGAGCCACCGCGCCCAGCCTCTGTTGTCCCTCTTTCAGGGCCTTCTTCCCCATTTTCCAGGCTGATGCTCCCATGATTTTGACTCAGTTTCACCATCTGCAATCTCCTTTCTCCCCTGCTTACTCCCATAGGCATTTCATGATCGCGCCTCAAGCCAGCTCATTCTTATGTACTTGAACAAATGCTGTCATTGACAAAAGAACATGGCTACGTAAATTTAATACTTCTGAGCAACTGTCTTGAGAGCTTTGATAGTTCTTTGCTGTTCTTTTTAAATGTGCTTTTCACCTGGAGACCCAACATTTTCCTTCAGCATTCCTGTTCTCCTCACTGCTTGCAAAAATCCATGCATGACACAGTCGTGGCCCTGAAGACTTGGAGAGAGCCTGGGGGTCTAATGCTGATCCTGACCCATGAGCACATTTCACTTTGCAGATGTCTCCACAGTGGGTCAGACATTCCGCACTGCTGGGCCTTCAAAGACACAAAGTCTGTATCCTTAGGACACGCCCAGTCTGGTTTAAAAGCCGACACATGTTTCGAGAGCTGTAAGCGGCGATGGTGAGGCTCAGCCCAGCTCAGGGACGGCACGTCCCAGCCCTCCCAGGGCAGCTCTGGGAGTACCTGGTGCCTGTCATTGGGCCTAATGATTATTGATTCCTGTTCTCTTTTCCTCTCATCTTCCCCTGATGGGGAAAGTCACTTATATGATGACACTGACCACACAGCAGAGTTCTCAGCCCAGCTGAGCCTCAGAGATACCCAGGGAGGGTAAGTTACCAGTTAAGTCCTCACCCCGTTGATTCCAGGGTAACTGTTCTGAGTCAGGGTCGGGCCGTGATGGGCTAAAGAGTGAAGGATTACTGGGGTGTGGGCAGGTGTGCTCAGTCCAGCCCAAGCAGCTGCAGGAGATCTCTGAGTGGACTTGGAGCCGGAGCGTCCAGGGAGACTCAAGGTTGACAGAGCCGGTGGTAGAGCTTCACGTTTTGGGAAGAGCAGTGGGGCAGTACATTTGTCCGTGGACCTGGGATGTCAGAGGAGCTCATGTCCAAGCTGCCGTTTCCAGGAGCCACAGCCGCTGAGCCCCGCCAGTGCCCATATCCCATTCCTGAGCTCCACAGTGGGCCTGGCACTCTGCATTCTTAACAGCGATACTGAGGCCGCCGATCCCTGCGCTGCACTTGGAAAGGCCAAGGCTTCAGCAGATGGTGGGAGCAGGGGGGGTTGCAGGTGACACCAGGAGAGGCCTTGCTGTGAGGATGAAGGATGCAAACGGAAAGGCACAAAGGACCACAGAGAAGGAGCCCTGATGGGGGACGCTGCCACAAAGATGAGGTGGTGGCTCTTGGTGGCTGTGGCTGAGCTGTGGCACTGCAGTGAAGATGAAGTGGTGGCCTCGGTTGCTGTGGCTGAGCTGTGGCACTGCAGTGAAGATGAGGTGGTGGCCTCGGTTGCTGTGGCTGAGCTGTGGCACTGCAGTGAAGATGAGGTGGTGGCCTCGGTTGCTGTGGCTGAGCTGTGGCACTGCCCTGGAGGTGAGGTGGTAACCTTGGCAGTGGTGGTGGAAGAGCTGTGTCTCTGCTGTGAGGATGAGGTAGTGGCTTTGGCAGCTATGGCTGAGCTGTGGCGCTGCCATGGAGATGAGGTAGTGGCCTCTGTGGCTGTGGTGGGGCTGTATATCTGCCACGAGGATTAGGTGGTGGCCTCGGTGGCTGTGGTGGAGCTGTGAGGACACACCCAGGATCAGGGTGCTGTAGGGCTACCGGGACTCACCTTTCTGTGAACCAGGGCCCAGGCTGCTTCCTTCTGCCGGCCTGTGTTCCTTTCCTCACATCATTCCCACTCTGCAACTATGTGACGATGGTTCTAAATGACCAACATGCCCAGGGCCACTGGGGGGCGGAGGGGCCGAGCCACAGCAGCATCACAGGGGCTTGATATCTGCTGAGCACAGTGATCTGCATCTGTTACGAATGGGAAGGAGGCGTGAAAAGTCCACAATTCAAAGCAAGAGACGCTGAGTGCATCTGGGAAGGGCTAGATGTTTCTCTAGGGTACAAATGGACACAAATCCCTGTGGAGGAGACAGCTTGGGAGCTGAGAGGCCAGGAAGGGTAATGTTCTCGGGTATTGGAGAGCGCTGGGCAGAGGGCTGGGCACTGACCCCAGGATGGAAGGTCCAGGCACACAGAGCTGGGAGCTGTGTTGGTGACAGGAACAGGCTGTGCCGGGCAGTCAGGCTGGGGAGAAGCAGGAGGAGCCTGGCAAGGGGTGTGACTACCACCAAATGGGAGAAAGTCTTTTTCCTTCATCGTATTTATCTTTTCGAGTATTTACCACAAGTATCTGGGGAAGCAACACAGCCCATAGTGAAATTTAGCTTCTGAGCTGGGTTACTGATAGGGTTGGTCTCTTTGCTCCATACATAGGAGACAGACCGAGTGTCTGCTGGAGGGTTTATGGCTGCACTGAAAATCATCATGTATTCGGAGTGAAACCCCTGGAAATCAAGTGGATTATTCTTGAGTGCTGTCACTTGCGAACTGAATTTGGTGACATCTTACAGAACATCTCTTGGGGCCCCGTGCAAGAAGCGTAATCATCCTGTGCTGCAATCCCACCATCCACCCAGCCGAACCCTCTGCCAGGGTCTGAGACGCAGGAGAAGGCCTCTTGAGCTCTGAGCGTCAGAAAGCACGGCCGGGTACTCGGGGCTCCCGTGAGGGTCTCGGAGGGCATGGCAGTGAGAGCTAGCCGCCATCAGCTCTTCTCATCAGAATATGCACTTGCCTACCAGAAAATGTGTCTGGAATAGTAACCAGCAGGAGTTTCAACACCCTCAAAGCCATAAGGCAACACACAAGATCGATGAAAAACGCCCCTCATTAGACAGCTCACTTTGATGTCAGTCTCCATGGAAACTGGATACTCAGATGTGCTGAGTTCTTTTTTCTTCTCCTTCTTGTTTCTTTTTTATAGAATTTCTTCTGCTTAAGTGCTGAGATATTTTTGTCTCTGGAGTTTTGCATGTCTTGGAGTGTGGACACGTGTAGAGAGAGACACAAGGCCAGCCACGGTGTGTGGTGCGGGAGATGTCGGCGGGTGTGGCCTTCTGCCAGGCGGTGGGATCTGCCGAAAGGCAGAGTGGAAAGCTGCCGCAGTTGAATGACAGACTCCAAACTTGAAATCAAGGCAACAACGAAGCCATGGAAACCACATGCAAAGAGATTTGGGAGTGTATTCTGGGCTGGGGATGGGGTTCAGGTCTTCACAAACCCCGTGGGGATGTGTGTGTGTGTGCGTGTGTGTGCACATGCTGTGACAAGCACGCCCACAGCCGCCCAGCTGGAGGTCCCGTTAAGGTTTCATCCAGGGTCTCCCCACTTGGGAGGTGGTCGGGTTCACCTGCCAGCCTTCCCAGTTGCTCAGCAGTAACGTCTGTGGCGATCTGAGCACCAGTGAGGTTTTCTTCCTCTGTAACGCTTGGATTTTTTTCTCTTTTGTCTATTCTGAACCATTGTCCCTGCATGAGTTTGAAGGCAAGGATGTTTCTGTGGCGACTTCACAGAGGGGAGGGCAGATCTTTCTAGTGCAGCAACTGCGGTGGTGACTTGAGCCGGAAGCCCAGCCCCCACCAGGGGAGAGGAGCAGACAGCACTGCTTCCTCCTGGGTGGATTGAGATCAACCAACGTGCGTGTTTATTGCAGTGGAAGCCAGGATTTCTCTCAAACAAAATGCCTATCCATGTCCAAGCTCCATTCTAGGGACGGGACATTTCCAAAAAGTGAGCTCAAAATTGATCTTTGTTTCCCTTTTTCTCTAGGGACATTCAGCTCGAGGGTCGAGACACTGTGCTGTGGTGCAAGGGTGCAAGGTCATGGGCAGCCCGGTCAGAGAACGGGCCAGTTAGGAAAAGAGTAAAGTCAGCGACCCAGAGACTCCCGTTGGGCTCCCAGGCCTTCGATACCTTGTCACTGATGGAACGTTGTGGCCTTCGTGGTCCTGGGGCCTTCCCTCCCATCAGGCAGAGTGAATGACCCCATGGCCAGGACAGGAAGAGTGGCTGCCTCCGAGGCTCCCTGCCGATCATGTCAGGCCCCCAGTTTCCACGCATTCGCCCCATGGTAGAGGACCACCGCCCGTGAACACTGTCAGCTACACCTGGGGGTCTTGGGAGAGTGGGAGGCGGATGCGAGGAAGATTCCAGACAGATCATCAGACCCTTGGCCATGAGGGGTGGTTTGAGCACATTCCATGGGCTCACAGCAACCCTGTGAGCAGCTGGCCTGAGCACCCATCCAGAGCCCAGAGGGAGACGCTGGCACCAGCTCTGAGAGTACTAAGGGCCACGGCACTCCACACGGGCACCCGGTCAGGGCCACAATACTCCACACAGGCGCTCAGTCAGGGCCACCGCACTCCACATGGGTGCCCGGTCAGGGCCACGGCGCTCCACACGGGCACTCGGTCAGGGCCACAATACACCACACAGGTGCTCAGTCAGGGCCACAGCACTCCACACGGTGCACCCGGTCAGGGCCACAATGCACAACACAGGCTCTCAGTCAGGGCCACCGCACTCCACACGGGCACCCGGTCAGGGCCACAATACTCCACACAGGCGCTCAGTCAGGGCCACCGCACTCCACATGGGCGCCCAGTCAGGGCCATAGCGCTCCACACGGGCACTCGGTCAGGGCCACAATACTCCACACAGGCGCTCAGTCAGGGCCACCACACTCCACATGGGCGCCTGGTCAGGGCCACAGCGCTCCACACAGGCACTCAGTCAGGGCCACAGCGCTCCACACGGGCACTCGGTAAGGGCCACAATACTCCACAGGCGCCCAGTCAGGGCCACGGCACTCCACACGGGCACCGGTCAGGGCCACAATACTCCACAGGCGCTCAGTCAGGGCCACCGCACTCCACATGGGTGCCCGGTCAGGCCACACGCTCCACACGGGCACTCGGTCAGGGCCACAGCACTCCACACGGGTGCCCGGTCAGGGCCACAGCACTCCACACGGTGCCGGTCAGGGCCACAATACACCACACAGGTGCTCAGTCAGGGCCACGCACTCCACACGGGCACCGGTCAGGGCCACAATACTCCACACAGGCGCTCAGTCAGGGCCACCGCACTCCACATGGGCGCCCAGTCAGGCCATAGCGCTCCACACGGGCACTCGGTCAGGGCCACAATACTCCACACAGGCGCTCAGTCAGGCCACCGCACTCCACATGGGCGCCTGGTCAGCCACAGCGCTCCACACAGGCACTCAGTCAGGGCCACAGCGCTCCACACGGGCACTCGGTAAGGGCCACAATACTCCACACAGGTGCCCAGTCAGGGCCACGGCACTCCACACGGGCGCCCAGTCAGGGCCACAATACTCCACACAGGCACTCAGTCAGGGCCACCGCACTCCACGGGCACCGGTCAGGGCCACGGCACTCACACGGGGCCCAGTCAGGGCCACAATACTCCACACAGGCGCTCAGTCAGGGCCACCGCACTCCACACGGGCACTAGGTCAGGGCCACGGCACTCCACACGGGCACTCGGTCAGGGCCACGGCACTCCACACGGGCACTCGGTCAGGGCCACAATACTCCACACAGGTGCTCAGTCAGGGCCACAGCACTCCACATGGGTGCCCGGTCAGGGCCATGGCGCTCCACACGGGCTCCCGGTCAGGGCCACAGCGCTCCACACGGGCACTCGGTCAGGGCCACAATACTCCACACAGGCGCTCAGTCAGGGCCACGGCACTCCACATGGGCTCCCAGTCAGGGTCATGTCGCTCCACACGGGCGCCCTGTCAGGGTCACACACTCCACACAGGCGTCCGGTCAGAGCCACGACACTCCACAAGGGCGCCCGGTCAGGGCCACACGCTCCACACGGGTGCCCGGTCAGGTGCAGGCAGGTCATATGCATCTCAGCACTGACTCACATGGGCTAGGGCAGGACCCCTGAGGAGCTTCCTGATCACAGGCAGGGTTTCCCGACGGTGGGGTCCTGGCCGCTGCAGACTGGAGTCAAAATGGGTCCCCATGCCCCTTGGGGCTCCGGGTGGACCCTGGTCTGTCAGGACTCAGCAGTGGGGGAGAGCTGAATGGAAGATGTGAGCATTCGTGTGTGAGCTCAGGCGACTTTGTCCTCATCCTTCACACCTGACCAGGGGTGAGAGGAGGAAGTCAGGCTGCCCGACACACAGAGATGGTGCCACAGCCTGTTGGTTTTCCTTGCAGTCTCTGTGCCGGCAGAGCTCACCTCTTCATCGAGCTTGTCCAGCTTTGTCCTCCCATGGCTGGTCCCACTGCCAGGGGCACGTCACCCGTTTATTCAGTAATTAAAAGTCGCTTCCTCTGGAGGCATTTCCTGACCCTCCTGGGAGCCGCACCAGGCTGCTGAGTGAGTGTGCGGAAGGCACTGCCTTCCCCGTGAGCAAGGCTGCGCGTGGCTGGCAGACCCCGGGCTCCGGGAAGGCTGGCGGTGGGGCTGTCTTGTTCACGGTGTTGACCTCGCCCAGTATGAAATCAACGCAGGGGACTGAGAGGCTCGATCGGCCCCAGCACATGGTCAGACCCATCACACACCATCCCGTCTTAAAAAGCCCCGACTCCCAGTGATGCACACTGGCCTGATGGCTGCTCGCCAGTTGGATTCTGAGGAATCTGCTGTTGGCTGAGTCCTGGTCTCTCCCAGCAACTTGCCATGGATCAAAGCTCCCTCCCATGCCGCAGTCACCTCAGAAGTGACAGTCATGCTGGTCTTTGGAGCCAGCTCTTTCCTAAGAAAGCTGTGCGTTCTGCGGCGTTTTGCAAACGGGACGCTCTTGTCTCTGGGAAACACCGAGTGCGCTGCACGCCGCCTTCCTCTGTCGGACGCGCCTTCCTGTCAGCAGCAGCGTTGGGGACGTTCCACCCACACGCTTCTCCCGGGCCGCCGCACCGTACGTACCCATCGTGCCTTTAAATATGACTGAAAGTCCGTCATCTTCCCAACGGATGGCACCGTGTGCGTCTTACATCAGGGCGTTTTCAAGGCAATCACACGGTGGTTCAGAATTGATTTTGGTGTCTACTTTGCTGCTCGCAAACAGCAGATTCTTGGGATTGTGATAATGTGGTCCCAGAAACCGCCGTTTTGTAGGAAAAACTGGTTTTAAAAAATTATCAGAAGCATCACCTTTTTGCAGCAAACCAAGCAATTTAATTAATGAAAAAGTGTCACCAGAGAAACACAAATTGCAGCATTAGAAAAATAAAACTGAGATTGACTGTTGATGAATTGCCTTATGTGAGTGGTGATCGCCGAACACAGAAGGCCCAGGTCATTGAACCTCAGCAGCTTGTGCGCTGGTGACATCAGTTTTGTGAGGAACTCTGTGCTGCTGACGAGCCCAGGTGCCTGCACTCCAGCCCTGACCGCCTCTCAGTGACGCCTGGTCCCAGCACATTAATGAGCGCAGCACCTGGGCCTGCAGTTAGCCCTCCCCAGTTCAGAGGGCCGCTGGGCTCTGGGCCTGCAGATCACAGGGCTTCCTTTCAGTGTGGTCGTCTTTGCTTCCTCTGTGCCCCTGGTGATTTGATAAAAGACTCCTATTTTATTGGAGTTACAGGGTTTTTGAAGGTATCCTGTATTCAAGCAGATGAAATGCGTTAGATTAGGCTTTTTGTGTGTCTGTTTCATCCCGTTTTATTTGTTCTGCTTCTATACGTTTTTTACAAGATGTAAGTCCCAGGGGTTGTTCTCAAGTTGTAGCCATAATTCTAAGACATGTTTTCTGGTTAGCAACCATAGAAACAGTTGCAGAGAAGAAGCCAAGGTTTCCACTAGATTCCTTCACTGTTCCTGCTCCAAAACGGAGCCCTGAGTTTTCCTGCAGGCTGTTTATGCCGTAGGAAGAGACTTACTGAGAAACGTATTCCAGCATGTATACCGGTCTGTGCACGGACTCCTAGAAACATGCGTTTGTATCCTTAATTGGTAGCCAAGAAATCTACTTTGAATACTAATAGGACAAGCTGATGGCAGCAAATCGAAACTTTAATTCTGATAAGACAGATGGTTCTTCGCAAACCAGCTTCTTTTGAAATAAACTGATAGCTGGTATTTACTAAAAATGGTATCTTACAGGCTATTTTCCCTCACTGTATGTTATTTGCCATATTTCTTCTCCCTCTAATGCAAAGCATAACTTCCTTCATGAAACGTTGTAGCCACACCCACCTCCCCTGACCCACCCCCTCCTCTGGAAGGTTGCCCCTCCTCCCTCCAGTGTGCCTCAGTGATGGCAGCAGAGAGCTGATGTCTGCAGTCATGGAACTCACTACTGTCGTTTTCTCTGTTAATTCCATTTTCAAGGGTGTCCATGTTTCTACAGCTCATGAAATTGCTTTAAACTATGATACAGGGAAATTATAAAAGCTAAACTCCTGTAAATTGTTCTGTGATCTTAATAAGGCCTTCTACGTTGCCTTCCTGCAGAATGTTTGGAAAGACACACAGTTTTTGAGTTTTTAGTAATCTGCTCGAGGTTAGTGTAGTAGTCTGAATAACTGGCACCTTCCCCGCAGTAAGGATGAAACCTTTTACTGCATTTTATGCCTTCAAGTAGAAGCTATTCTAACATCTATCATACCTGGCCTTTTCTTCTGTTGAATTGAATGAGATGACTGATATTTCACTGTTTCTGACCTTCAAAAACGTCAGCTTCCTATGTATGGTTCAACCTAACATATTTAGACAGGCATTGTTACTTGGCATCGTGAGTAATGGTTGAGGCTTCAGGGAGTTCATGAAACCCTAAAAATTTTTGCAAAGTGGTGTGTCAATGTGTCTGTGCCTTTTATTTACTTCAAAACAGTCTCTGAGCCTCCGGCAGCACAGACCCGTGTGGGGTTTCTGGGTGCAAGGCACGGCTCAGAGCAGCATTCCCTGGGGAAGGCGGGGTTTGTAGGCACCTCAGGACCCGGCTAGGATGTGTCGGCTTCCACAGAGTGTAGGGAGTTTTCTCTGCATCCAGATATGAAAACAGGAGTGGGAAAAGACAGGCACACAGGGTGTCCAGGACAGAGAGCAGGGCCGGGTACCCCCATGATATGGCGCTCTGTATGCTCTGCCAGGACAGAGACCAGTACAGGGTGCCCCTGTGATATGGGCAGCTCTCCCCTCAGCATCTCTCCCAGCAATGGGCATGGCCAGCCTGCATCCCGGACAGGGGTGACAGCCGGGGGTTTACATGCACCTACCAGAGACTTCACCCTATTCTGCTGAGCATGCCGATATTTTAAGCACCGTGTTCAGAGATTGTCACTTGTCATGATATTACCTGTAATTAATATTGCAGCTGAGGGGTGCTTGAAAGATGTTCCATTCGTGCACACTTGTTCGTCAGTGTCAGGAAACTTTAAACGGGCTCGGGGTGCACACTTGTTCGTCAGTGTCAGGAAACTTTAAACGGGCTCGGTGCACACTTGTTCATCGTGTCAGGAAACTTTAAACGGGCTCGGAGTGCACACTTGTTCGTCAGTGTCAGGAAACTTTAACGGGCTCGGGTGCACACTTGTTTCAGTGTCAGGAAACTTTAAACGGCTCGGGGTGCACACTTGTTTCAGTGTCAGGAAACTTTAAACGGCTCGGGTGCACACTTGTTCGTGTCAGGAAACTTTAAGCAGGCTCGGGTGCACTTGTTCATCTGTGTCAGGAAACTTTAAACGGCTCGGGTGCACACTTGTTTCAGTGTCAGGAAACTTTAAACAGGCTCGGGGTGCACACTTGTTCGTGTCAGGAAACTTTAAGCAGGCTCGGGTGCACTTGTTCATCAGTGTCAGGAAACATTAAACGGGCTCGGTGCACACTTGTTCAGTGTCAGGAAACATTAAACGGGCTCGGAGTGCACACTTGTTCGTGTCAGGAAACTTTAAGCAGGCTCGGGTGCACTTGTTCATCAGTGTCAGGAAACTTTAAGCAGGCTCGGGTGCACACTTGTTTCAGTGTCAGGAAACTTTAACGGGCTCGGGTGCACTTGTTCATCAGTGTCAGGAAACTTTAAACGGGCTCGGAGTGCACACTTGTTCGTCAGTGTCAGGAAACATTAAACGGGCTCGGAGTGCACACTTGTTCGTGTCAGGAAACTTTAAGCAGGCTCGGGTGCACACTTGTTCAGTGTCAGGAAACTTTAAGCGGGCTCGGGTGCACTTGTTCATCAGTGTCAGGAAACTTTAAGCGGGCTCGGGTGCACTTGTTCATCTGTGTCAGGAAACTTTAAAGCAGGCTCGGGTGCACTTGTTCATCAGTGTCAGGAAACTTTAACGGGCTCGGGGTACACTTGTTCATCAGTGTCAGGAAACTTTAAACGGCTCGGGTGCACACTTGTTCATCGTGTCAGGAAACTTTAAACGGGCTCGGTGCACACTTGTTCATCGTGTCAGGAAACTTTAAGCAGGCTCGGGTGCACTTGTTCATCAGTGTCAGGAAACTTTAAGCAGGCTCGGGTGCACACTTGTTCATCAGTGTCAGGAAACTTTAAGCAGGCTCGGGTGCACTTGTTCATCAGTGTCAGGAAACTTTAAACGGGCTCGGAGTGCACACTTGTTCATCGTGTCAGGAAACTTTAAACGGGCTCGGAGTGCACACTTGTTTCAGTGTCAGGAAACATTAAACGGGCTCGGTGCACACTTGTTCAGTGTCAGGAAACATTAAACGGGCTCGGGGTACACTTGTTCATCTGTGTCAGGAAACTTTAAACAGGCTCGGGTGCACACTTGTTCATCTGTGTCAGGAAACTTTAAACGGGCTCGGAGTGCACACTTGTTCGTGTCAGGAAACTTTAAACGGGCTCGGTGCACACTTGTTTCAGTGTCAGGAAACTTTAAACGGGCTCGGGGTACACTTGTTCATCGTGTCAGGAAACTTTAAGCAGGCTCGGGTGCACTTGTTCATCTGTGTCAGGAAACTTTAAACGGGCTCGGTGCACACTTGTTCGTGTCAGGAAACTTTAAAGCAGGCTCGGGTGCACACTTGTTCAGTGTCAGGAAACTTTAAACGGGCTCGGTGCACACTTGTTCATCTGTGTCAGGAAACTTTAAGCAGGCTCGGGTGCACACTTGTTCGTCAGTGTCAGGAAACTTTAAGCAGGCTCGGGTGCACACTTGTTCAGTGTCAGGAAACTTTAACGGGCTCGGGTGCACTTGTTCATCTGTGTCAGGAAACTTTAAACGGCTCGGGTGCACACTTGTTTCAGTGTCAGGAAACTTTAAACGGGCTCGGGGTACACTTGTTCATCAGTGTCAGGAAACTTTAAAGCAGGCTCGGGTGCACACTTGTTCATCTGTGTCAGGAAACTTTAAAGCAGGCTCGGGTGCACACTTGTTCGTGTCAGGAAACTTTAAAGCAGGCTCGGGTGCACACTTGTTCAGTGTCAGGAAACTGCTCGAGGTTAGTGTAGTAGTCTGAATAACTGGCACCTTCCCGCAGTAAGGATGAAACCTTTACTGCATTTTATGCCTTCAAGTAGAAGCTATTCTAACATCTATCATACCTGGCCTTTTCTTCTGTTGAATTGAATGAGATGACTGATATTTCACTGTTTCTGACCTTCAAAACGTCAGCTTCCTATGTATGGTTCAACCTAACATATTTAGACAGGCATTGTTACTTGGCATCGTGAGTAATGGTTGAGGCTTCAGGAGTTCATGAAACCCTAAAAATTTTTGCAAAGTGGTGTGTCAATGTGTCTGTGCCTTTTATTTACTTCAAAACAGTCTCTGAGCCTCCGGCACAGACCCGTGTGGGGTTTCTGGGTGCAAGGCACGGCTCAGAGCAGCATTCCCTGGGGAAGGCGGGGTTTGTAGGCACCTCAGGACCCGGCTAGGATGTCGGCTTCCACAGAGTGTAGGGAGTTTTCTCTGCATCCAGATATGAAAACAGGAGGAAAAGAAGGCCCAGGTGTCCAGGAACCTCAGCAGCTTGTGCGCTGGTGACATCAGTTTGTGAGGAACTCTGTGCTGCTGACGAGCCCAGGTGCCTGCACTCCAGCCCTGACCGCCTCTCAGTGACGCCTGGTCCCAGCACATTAATGAGCGCAGCACCTGGGCCTGCAGTTAGCCCTCCCAGTTCAGAGGGCCGCTGGGCTCTGGGCCTGCAGATCACAGGGCTTCCTTTCAGTGTGGTCGTCTTTGCTTCCTCTGTGCCCCTGGTGATTTGATAAAAGACTCCTATTTTATTGGAGTTACAGGGTTTTGAAGGTATCCTGTATTCAAGCAGATGAAATGCGTTAGATTCGCTTTTTGTGTGTCTGTTTCATCCCGTTTTATTTGTTCTGCTTCTGCTTTTAAACGTTGTTAGTCAGGAAACTTTAAACGGGCTCGGGGTGCACACTTGTTCGCCAGTGTCAGGAAACTTTAAACGGGCTCGGAGTGCACACTTGTTCATCAGTGTCAGGAAACTTTAAACGGGCTCGGGGTGCACACTTGTTCATCAGTGTCAGGAAACTTTAAACGGGCTCGGGGTGCACACTTGTTCATCAGTGTCAGGAAACTTTAAACGGCTCGGGTGCACACTTGTTCATCAGTGTCAGGAAACTTTAAACGGCTCGGGTGCACACTTGTTCATCAGTGTCAGGAAACTTTAACGGGCTCGGGGTGCACACTTGTTCATCAGTGTCAGGAAACTTTAAACGGGCTCGGGGTGCACACTTGTTCATCAGTGTCAGGAAACTTTAAACGGCTCGGGTGCACACTTGTTCATCAGTGTCAGGAAACTTTAAACGGCTCGGGTGCACACTTGTTCGTGTCAGGAAACTTTAAACGGCTCGGGTGCACACTTGTTCGCCAGTGTCAGGAAACTTTAAACGGCTCGGGTGCACACTTGTTCATCAGTGTCAGGAAACTTTAACGGGCTCGGGGTGCACACTTGTTCATCAGTGTCAGGAAACTTTAACGGGCTCGGGGTGCACACTTGTTCATCAGTGTCAGGAAACTTTAAACGGCTCGGGTGCACACTTGTTCGTCAGTGTCAGGAAACTTTAAACGGGCTCGGAGTGCACACTTGTTCATCAGTGTCAGGAAACTTTAAACGGCTCGGGTGCACACTTGTTCGTCAGTGTCAGGAAACTTTAAACGGCTCGGGTGCACACTTGTTCGCCAGTGTCAGGAAACTTTAAACGGCTCGGGTGCACACTTGTTCATCAGTGTCAGGAAACTTTAAACGGGCTCGGGGTGCACACTTGTTCATCAGTGTCAGGAAACTTAATAAGGCCTTCTACGTTGCCTTCCTGCAGAATGTTTGGAAAGACACACAGTTTTGAGTTTTTAGTAATCTGCTCGAGGTTAGTGTAGTAGTCTGAATAACTGGCACCTTCCCCGCAGTAAGGATGAAACCTTTTACTGCATTTTATGCCTTCAAGTAGAAGCTATTCTAACATCTATCATACCTGGCCTTTTCTTCTGTTGAATTGAATGAGATGACTGATATTTCACTGTTTCTGACCTTCAAAACGTCAGCTTCCTATGTATGGTTCAACCTAACATATTTAGACAGGCATTGTTACTTGGCATCGTGAGTAATGGTTGAGGCTTCAGGGAGTTCATGAAACCCTAAAAATTTTTGCAAAGTGGTGTGTCAATGTGTCTGTGCCTTTTATTTACTTCAAAACAGTCTCTGAGCCTCCGGCAGCACAGACCCGTGTGGGGTTTCTGGGTGCAAGGCACGGCTCAGAGCAGCATTCCCTGGGGAAGGCGGGGTTTGTAGGCACCTCAGGACCCGGCTAGGATGTGTCGGCTTCCACAGAGTGTAGGGAGTTTTCTCTGCATCCAGATATGAAAACAGGAGTGGGAAAAGACAGGCACACAGGGTGTCCAGGACAGAGAGCAGGGCCGGGTACCCCCATGATATGGCGCTCTGTATGCTCTGCCAGGACAGAGATGCCAGTACAGGTGCCCCTCTCAGTGACGCCTGGCCCATGATATGGGGCTCCATAGGCTCTGCCTGGGCTTCTGGCCCCTCAGCATCTTTCCCAGCAATGGGCACGGCCAGCCTGCATCCCGGACAGGGGTGACAGCCGGGGGTTTACATGCACCTACCAGAGACTTCACCCTATTCTGCTGAGTGCCGATATTTTAAAGAACAGGTTCAGAGATTGTCACTTGCAAGCGATATTACCTGTAATTAATACGTGCTGAGGGGTGCTTTTGTGTGTCCATTCGTTTTATTTGTTCTGCTTCTGCTTTTAAACGTTGTTAGTCAGGAAACTTTAAACGGGCTCGGGGTGCACACTTGTTCGTCAGTGTCAGGAAACTTTAAACGGGCTCGGGGTGCACACTTGTTCATCTGTGTCAGGAAACTTTAAACGGGCTCGGGGTGCACACTTGTTCATCTGTGTCAGGAAACTTTAAACGGGCTCGGGGTGCACACTTGTTCATCAGTGTCAGGAAACTTTAAACGGCTCGGGGTGCACACTTGTTCATCAGTGTCAGGAAACTTTAAACGGCTCGGGGTGCACACTTGTTCATCAGTGTCAGGAAACTTTAAACGGCTCGGGGTGCACACTTGTTCATCAGTGTCAGGAAACTTTAAACGGGCTCGGGGTGCACACTTGTTCATCAGTGTCAGGAAACTTTAAACGGCTCGGGGTGCACACTTGTTCATCAGTGTCAGGAAACTTTAAACGGGCTCGGGGTGCACACTTGTTCATCAGTGTCAGGAAACTTTAAACGGCTCGGGGTGCACACTTGTTCATCAGTGTCAGGAAACTTTAAACGGGCTCGGGGTGCACACTTGTTCATCAGTGTCAGGAAACTACAGGGTGCACACTTGTTCATCAGTGTCAGGAAACTTTAAACGGGCTCGGGGTGCACACTTGTTCATCTGTGTCAGGAAACTTTAAACGGCTCGGGGTGCACACTTGTTCGTCAGTGTCAGGAAACTTTAAACGGGCTGATGTCTGCAGTCATGGAACTCACTACTGTCGTTTTCTCTGTTAATTCCATTTTCAAGGGTGTCCATGTTTCTACAGCTCATGAAATTGCTTTAAACTATGATACAGGGAAATTATAAAAGCTAAACTCCTGTAAATTTTTCTGTGATCTTAATAAGGCCTTCTACGTTGCCTTCCTGCAGAATGTTTGGAAAGACACACAGTTTTTGAGTTTTAGTAATCTGCTCGAGGTTAGTGTAGTAGTCTGAATAACTGGCACCTTCCCGCAGTAAGGATGAAACCTTTACTGCATTTTATGCCTTCAAGTAGAAGCTATTCTAACATCTATCATACCTGGCCTTTTCTTCTGTTGAATTGAATGAGATGACTGATATTTCACTGTCAGGACCTTTAAACGGGCTCGGGGTGCACACTTGTTCATCTGTGTCAGGAAACTTTAAACGGGCTCGGGGTGCACACTTGTTCATCTGTGTCAGGAAACTTTAAACGGCTCGGGGTGCACACTTGTTCATCAGTGTCAGGAAACTTTAAACGGCTCGGGGTGCACACTTGTTCATCGTGTCAGGAAACTTTAAACGGGCTCGGGGTGCACACTTGTTCATCAGTGTCAGGAAACTTTAAACGGGCTCGGGGTGCACACTTGTTCATCAGTGTCAGGAAACTTTAAACGGCTCGGGGTGCACACTTGTTCGTCAGTGTCAGGAAACTTTAAACGGCTCGGGGTGCACACTTGTTCATCAGTGTCAGGAAACTTTAAACGGCTCGGGGTGCACACTTGTTCGTGTCAGGAAACTTCCAACACTTGTTCGTGTCAGGAAACTTTAAACGGGCTCGGGGTGCACACTTGTTCATCAGTGTCAGGAAACTTTAAACGGGCTCGGGGTGCACACTTGTTCATCAGTGTCAGGAAACTTTAAACGGGCTCGGGGTGCACACTTGTTCATCAGTGTCAGGAAACTTTAAACGGGCTCGGGGTGCACACTTGTTCATCAGTGTCAGGAAACTTTAAACGGGCTCGGGGTGCACACTTGTTCATCAGTGTCAGGAAACTTTAAACGGGCTCGGGGTGCACACTTGTTCGTCAGTGTCAGGAAACTTTAAACGGCTCGGGGTGCACACTTGTTCATCAGTGTCAGGAAACTTTAAACGGCTCGGGGTGCACACTTGTTCATCAGTGTCAGGAAACTTTAAACGGGCTCGGGGTGCACACTTGTTCATCAGTGTCAGGAAACTTTAAACGGCTCGGGGTGCACACTTGTTCATCAGTGTCAGGAAACTTTAAACGGGCTCGGGGTGCACACTTGTTCGTCAGTGTCAGGAAACTTTAAACGGCTCGGGGTGCACACTTGTTCGTCAGTGTCAGGAAACTTTAAACGGGCTCGGGGTGCACACTTGTTCGTCAGTGTCAGGAAACTTTAAACGCACACTTGTTCGCCAGTGTCAGGAAACTTTAAACGGCTCGGGTGCACACTTGTTCGTGTCAGGAAACTTTAAACGGGCTCGGTGCACACTTGTTCGTCAGTGTCAGGAAACTTTAACGGGCTCGGGTGCACACTTGTTCATCAGTGTCAGGAAACTTTAAACGGCTCGGGGTGCACACTTGTTCATCTGTGTCAGGAAACTTTAACGGGCTCGGGTGCACACTTGTTCATCTGTGTCAGGAAACTTTAAACGGGCTCGGTGCACACTTGTTCATCAGTGTCAGGAAACTTTAAACGGCTCGGGTGCACACTTGTTCGTGTCAGGAAACTTTAAACGGGCTCGGTGCACACTTGTTCATCTGTGTCAGGAAACTTTAAACGGCTCGGGGTGCACACTTGTTCATCTGTGTCAGGAAACTTTAAACGGCTCGGGTGCACACTTGTTCATCAGTGTCAGGAAACTTTAAACGGCTCGGGGTGCACACTTGTTCATCAGTGTCAGGAAACTTTAAACGGGCTGGGTGCACACTTGTTCGTGTCAGGAAACTTTAAACGGCTCGGGTGCACACTTGTTCATCAGTGTCAGGAAACTTTAAACGGGCTCGGTGCACACTTGTTCATCAGTGTCAGGAAACTTTAAACGGCTCGGGGTGCACACTTCAGGAAACTTTAAACGGCTCGGGTGCACACTCAGTGTCAGGAAACTTTAAACGGCTCGGGTGCACACTTGTTCATCAGTGTCAGGAAACTTTAAACGGCTCGGGTGCACACTTGTTCATCTGTGTCAGGAAACTTTAAACGGCTCGGGTGCACACTTGTTCATCTGTGTCAGGAAACTTTAAACGGCTCGGGTGCACACTTGTTCATCAGTGTCAGGAAACTTTAAACGGGCTCGCACACTTGTTCATCTGTGTCAGGAAACTTTAAGCAGACTCGGGGTGCACACTTGTTCATCAGTGTCAGGAAACTTTAAACGGGCTCGGGGTGCACACTTGTTCATCAGTGTCAGGAAACTTTAAACGGGCTCGGGGTGCACACTTGTTCATCAGTGTCAGGAAACTTTAAACGGGCTCGGGGTGCACACTTGTTCATCAGTGTCAGGAAACTTTAAACGGGCTCGGGTGCACACTTGTTCATCAGTGTCAGGAAACTTTAAACGGGCTCGGGTGCACACTTGTTCATCAGTGTCAGGAAACTTTAAACGGGCTCGGGGTGCACACTTGTTCATCAGTGTCAGGAAACTTTAAACGGGCTCGGGTGCACACTTGTTCATCAGTGTCAGGAAACTTTAAACGGGCTCGGGTGCACACTTGTTCGTCAGTGTCAGGAAACTTTAAACGGGCTCGGGTGCACACTTGTTCATCAGTGTCAGGAAACTTTAAACGGGCTCGGGGTGCACACTTGTTCATCAGTGTCAGGAAACTTTAAACGGGGTGCACACTTGTTCATCAGTGTCAGGAAACTTTAAACGGGCTCGGGGTGCACACTTGTTCATCAGTGTCAGGAAACTTTAAACGGGCTCGGGGTGCACACTTGTTCATCAGTGTCAGGAAACTTTAAACGGCTCGGGTGCACACTTGTTCATCAGTGTCAGGAAACATTTAAGCGGGCTCGGGGTGCACACTTGTTCGTCAGTGTCAGGAAACATTAAAGCGGGCTCGGGGTGCACACTTGTTCATCAGTGTCAGGAAACTTTAAACGGGCTCGGGGTGCACACTTGTTCGTGTCAGGAAACTTTAACGGCTCGGAGTGCACACTTGTTCCAGTGTCAGGAAACTTTAAACAGGCTCGGAGTGCACACTTGTTCGTCAGTGTCAGGAAACTTTAAACGGGCTCGGGGTGCACACTTGTTCGTCAGTGTCAGGAAACTTTAAACGGGCTCGGGGTGCACACTTGTTCATCAGTGTCAGGAAACTTTAAACGGGCTCGGGGTGCACACTTGTTCGTGTCAGGAAACTTTAAACGGGCTCGGGGTGCACACTTGTTCTCAGTGTCAGGAAACTTTAAACGGGCTCGGTGCACACTTGTTCATCTGTGTCAGGAAACTTTAAACGGGCTCGGGGTGCACACTTGTTCATCAGTGTCAGGAAACTTTAAACGGGCTTGGGGTGCACACTTGTTCGTGTCAGGAAACTTTAAACAGGCTCGGGGTGCACACTTGTTCGCCAGTGTCAGGAAACTTTAAACAGGCTCGGGTGCACACTTGTTCATCAGTGTCAGGAAACTTTAAACAGGCTCGGGGTGCACACTTGTTCATCAGTGTCAGGAAACTTTAAGCGGCTCGGGGTGCACACTTGTTCATCAGTGTCAGGAAACTTTAAACGGGCTCGGGGTGCACACTTTTTCCTCAGTGTCAGGAAACTTTAAACGGGCTCGGGGTGCACACTTGTTCATCTGTGTCAGGAAACTTTAAACGGGCTCGGGGTGCACACTTGTTCATCAGTGTCAGGAAACTTTAAACGGGCTGGGGTGCACACTTGTTCATCAGCGTCAGGAAACTTTAAACGGGCTCGGGTGCACACTTGTTCGTCAGTGTCAGGAAACTTTAAAGCGGGCTCGGGTGCACACTTGTTCATCAGTGTCAGGAAACTTTAAACGGGCTCGGGGTGCACACTTGTTCATCAGTGTCAGGAAACTTTAAACAGGCTCGGGGTGCACACTTGTTCATCAGTGTCAGGAAACTTTAAACGCTCGGGGTGCACACTTGTTCATCAGTGTCAGGAAACTTTAAACGGGCTCGGGTGCACACTTGTTCATC
Source organism: Saguinus midas (assembly GCA_021498475.1). NCBI lineage: Eukaryota > Metazoa > Chordata > Mammalia > Primates > Cebidae > Saguinus > Saguinus midas. The sequence continues at coordinate 16,233,928 of CM038405.1, read as the reverse complement.
AGTGTCAGGAAACTTTAAACGGCTCGGGGTGCACACTTGTTCATCAGTGTCAGGAAACTTTAAACAGGCTCGGGGTGCACACTTGTTCATCAGTGTCAGGAAACATTAAACGGGCTCGGGTGCACACTTGTTCATCAGTGTCAGGAAACTTTAAACGGGCTCGGGGTGCACACTTGTTCATCAGTGTCAGGAAACTTTAAACGGCTCGGGGTGCACACTTGTTCATCAGTGTCAGGAAACTTTAAACGGGCTCGGGGTGCACACTTGTTCATCAGTGTCAGGAAACTTTAAACGGGCTCGGGGTGCACACTTGTTCATCAGTGTCAGGAAACTTTAAACGGGCTCGGGGTGCACACTTGTTCATCAGTGTCAGGAAACTTTAAACGGGCTCGGGGTGCACACTTGTTCATCAGCGTCAGGAAACTTTAAACGGCTCGGGGTGCACACTTGTTCATCAGGGTCAGGAAACTTTAAACGGGCTCGGGGTGCACACTTGTTCATCAGTGTCAGGAAACTTTAAACGGGCTCGGGGTGCACACTTGTTCATCAGTGTCAGGAAACTTTAAACAGGCTCGGGGTGCACACTTGTTCATCAGTGTCAGGAAACTTTAAACGGCTCGGTGCACACTTGTTCATCAGTGTCAGGAAACTTTAAACGGGCTCGGGGTGCACACTTGTTCGTCAGTGTCAGGAAACTTTAAACGGGCTCGGGGTGCACACTTGTTCATCAGTGTCAGGAAACTTTAAACGGGCTCGGGGTGCACACTTGTTCGTCAGTGTCAGGAAACTTTAAACGGGCTCGGGGTGCACACTTGTTCATCAGTGTCAGGAAACTTTAAGCGGCTCGGGGTGCACACTTGTTCGTCAGTGTCAGGAAACTTTAAGCAGGCTCGGGGTGCACACTTGTTCATCAGTGTCAGGAAACTTTAAACGGGCTCGGGGTGCACACTTGTTCGTCAGTGTCAGGAAACTTTAAACGGGCTCGGGGTGCACACTTGTTCATCAGTGTCAGGAAACTTTAAACGGGCTCGGGCTCATTTCTTCTTCAAATTAACTGCAATACCAAGCATGTATTGTCTATAAAATTGATTAGTTGCACGTATGTAGGAACTGGGAGCAGGCTTAGAGCATTCAAAGAGCCATCAGATTCATCCAGTGCCCGCTCTGGCATTTTTAATTCTGTTGCTTTATTTATTTTTTTTTTTTTTTTTTTTGAGCTGGAGTCTTGCTCTGTCTCCCAGGCTGGAGTGCAGTGGTATGATCTCGGCTCACTGCAACTTCTGCCTCCCAGATTCAAGAAATTCTCCTGCCTCAGCCTCCCAAGTAGCTGGGATTACAGGTACACATCACCACGCCTGGATAATTTTTGTACTTTTAGTAGAGACAGGTTTTCACCATGTTGGCCAGATGGTCTCGAACTCCTGACCTCAGGTGATCTGCCCACCTTGGCCTCCCATGGGGAAAAAGTACTCACAGAGGTTCTGGAGCTCAGTGTTTTTATTCAATGGAACAGAGTCAATAAACATTTTTACCTCCTGGAATTGACAGAGGAACCCTGAGAGTAATCAATCACCTGACGTCAGGAACACAGGCAGCATGACCGAGAATGATGGTGTGTGACGACTCCGTTCCCGGGCCCTGGGCTCTGCCCCACCCATGCATCCTTTGAAACAGGGAACTGTATGGCTTAAGAATTGAACCTGTCATTGTGAAATAATCTCTATTGAAGACCACGTGCTCAAATACACCATAGCCATGTTCTCTGTGTACTAGTGGCTTTTGAATTAACTGTGACTTATGGTATTTTTTTGTTAATTTACTGTGAAGAAACTAAACCGTTGGTTCTGATTTTGTGAACAAGTATCTGTGGGGTAAATTTAATATGTCAGAAGCTGGCTAGGACTTTTATAAGCTTATTTCCGTCTTGCAGATTACCGTGTCGCTTTATTGATGAAAGAGCCCAGAGCAGTCAGGTGACTCCCTCAGGCTGCACAGCTGGAGCTCAGGCAGGGGACACCCTCACCCTCCCCTGTCCCGGCCGCCGTCCCACAGCCCCAGTGGATCATAGCAGAGCCATGGCGACCTGACGGCCATCCCATTAATGGTTTTTATGACAGCGTCTTCATTGATAGGATTGCCAAATTTGGTTCTTTTTTCAGGAAGATAGATAATTTCTTGTGCATTTTTTGTACATTAGATTAGGGTAACATTTTCTCAACTTTAAAGAGATAAAAGCTCATAATTTGTTTTGCGGCGCTGTCTCTTTGGAGACTGGGTTGGAATCAGGAGTAAAGAATGATTTTTACTAAATCAGAGAAGATACTTTATGGGCGAATACTGCACTATATGAATTTCAGGGGAGGACGGACAATCACTCTTTAAAAAAAGTAGTATCGGAGTGGGGGAAAGAACAAACCGTGTAAGGAAAACAAACCACGTGCATTTTCCCTTTTCTCACTCAAGGGCAACCAGCACAGAAGGCCTGCATGGCCAGATGCTGGGGGCTTCTCCCCACCACCCGGCAGGCAGCCAGCTCTGCAGGGGACACTGGCGGAGTGTCCCCTGACTCAGCACATTCACCTGGCGGGAACCTCAGACCTCAAGGGGACACTGGCCGGGTGTCCCCTGACTCAGCACATTCACCTGGCGGGAAGCTCAGACCTCAAGGGGACACTAGCGGAGTGTCCCCTGACTCAGCACATTCACCTGGCGGGAACCTCAGACCTCAAGGGGACACTGGCCAGGTGTCCCCTGACTCAGCACATTCACCTGGCAGGAAGCTCAGACCCTACAGTGGACATTGGCGGAGTGTTCCCTAACTCAGCACATTCACCTGGCGGAAACTCAGACCTCGGGGGACACTGGCCAGGTGTCCCCTGACTCAGCACATTCACCTGGCGGGAAGCTCAGACCTCAAGGGGACACTGGCCGGGTGTCCCCTGACTCAGCACATTCACCTGGCAGGAAGCTCAGACCCTACAGTGGACATTGGCGGAGTGTTCCCTAACTCAGCACATTCACCTGGCGGGAACCTCAGACCTCAAGGGGACACTGGCCAGGTGTCCCCTGACTCAGCACATTCACCTGGCGGGAACCTCAGACCTCAAGGGGACACTGGCCAGGTGTACCATGACTCAGCACATTCACCTGGCGGGAACCTCAGACCTCAAGGGGACACTGGCCGGGTGTCCCCTGACTCAGCACATTCACCTGGCAGGAAGCTCAGACCCTACAGTGGACATTGGCGGAGTGTTCCCTAACTCAGCACATTCACCTGGCGGGAAACTCAGACCTCGGGGACACTGGCCAGGTGTCCCCTGACTCAGCACATTCACCTGGCGGGAACCTCAGACCTCAAGGGGACACTGGCCAGGTGTCCCCTGACTCAGCACATTCACCTGGCAGGAAGCTCAGACCTCAAGGGGACACTGGCCGGGTGTCCCCTGACTCAGCACATTCACCTGGCAGGAAGCTCAGACCCTACAGTGGACATTGGCGGAGTGTTCCCTAACTCAGCACATTCACCTGGCGGAAGCTCAGACCTCAAGGGGACACTGGCCAGGTGTCCCCTGACTCAGCACATTCACCTGGCGGGAACCTCAGACCTCAAGGGGACACTGGCCAGGTGTCCCCTGACTCAGCACATTCACCTGGCGGGAAGCTCAGACCTCAAGGGGACACTGGCCAGGTGTCCCCTGGCTCAGCACATTTACCTGGCGGGAAGCTCAGACCCCACAGTGGACACTGGCCGGGTGTCCCCTGACTCAGCACATTCACCTGGCGGAAGCTCAGACCCCACAGTGGACACTGGCCAGGTGTCCCCTGACTCAGCACATTCACCTGGCAGATGCCTCAGATCCCACAGGGTGAGGGCTTGGTCCCCAAGACCACTTTGGATGCTGACCACAAGCTCCAGGTGCCTCTAAGCAACCAGCGGTGAATCCACAGTCCCATAAGCCCACTTCACACGGCTTCCGTGAATTTGCTGGAGTGGCTCACAGGACTCTGGGAAGCGCTCATGTTTGGTGGTTTATTATGAAGGATGCAGATGACAAATGAGCAGAGGACGGATGCGGAGTTTCTGTGCCCTCCCAGGAAACACCTCCAGGAACCCCCATGATTCAGGCATCTGGAAACTCCACAAACACCCGATCCCAGTCCTAGGGGTTTTCATGGAGCCTTGGCTGCATGACTGAGGCCCAGACCGCCACATGAAATGGGACCTAATGAAGTCGCTCTGAACTCTGCTAACAGACCAAAGTTAGCAGAGGCCTGAGTGTCAGAGCCTCCCGGCCCCACTGGTTCTCTGTGTACTAGTGGCTTTTGAATTAACTGTGACTTATGGTATTTTTGTTAATTTACTGTGAAGAAACTAAACCGTTGGTTCTGATTTTGTGAACAAGTATCTGTGGGGTAAATTTAATATGTCAGAAGCTGGCTAGGACTTTTATAAGCTTATTTCCGTCTTGCAGATTACCGTGTCGCTTTATTGATGAAAGAGCCCAGAGCAGTCAGGTGACTCCCTCAGGCTGCACAGCTGGAGCTCAGGCAGGGGACACCTCACCCTCCCCTGTCCCGCCGCCGTCCCACAGCCCCAGTGGATCATAGCAGAGCCATGGCGACCTGACGGCCATCCCATTAATGGTTTTATGACAGCGTCTTCATTGATAGGATTGCCAAATTTGGTTCTTTTTCAGGAAGATAGATAATTTCTTGTGCATTTTTTGTACATTAGATTAGGGTAACATTTTCTCAACTTTAAAGAGATAAAAGCTCATAATTTGTTTTATGGCGCTGTCTCTTTGGAGACTGGGTTGGAATCAGGAGTAAAGAATGATTTTTACTAGGAAGCTCAGACCCCACAGTGGACACTGGCCAGGTGTCCCCTGACTCAGCACATTCACCTGGCGGAAGCTCAGACCTCAAGGGACACTGGCCAGGTGTCCCCTGACTCAGCACATTCACCTGGCGGGAACCTCAGACCTCAGGGGACACTGGCGGAGTGTCCCTGACTCAGCACATTCACCTGGCGGAAGCTCAGACCCTACAGTGGACATTGGCGGAGTGTTCCCTAACTCAGCACATTCACCTGGCGGAAGCTCAGACCTCAAGGGACACTGGCCAGGTGTACCATGACTCAGCACATTCACCTGGCGGAAACTCAGACCTCAAGGGACACTGGCGGAGTGTCCCTGACTCAGCACATTCACCTGGCAGGAAGCTCAGACCTCAAGGGACACTGGCCAGGTGTACCATGACTCAGCACATTCACCTGGCGGAAACTCAGACCTCAAGGGACACTGGCGGAGTGTCCCTGACTCAGCACATTCACCTGGCGGGAACCTCAGACCTCAGGGGACACTGGCCAGGTGTACCATGACTCAGCACATTCACCTGGCGGAAGCTCAGACCTCAAGGGGACACTAGCGGAGTGTCCCCTGACTCAGCACATTCACCTGGCGGAACCTCAGACCTCAAGGGGACACTAGCGGAGTGTCCCCTGACTCAGCACATTCACCTGGCAGGAAGCTCAGACCCCACAGTGGACACTGGCCAGGTGTACCATGACTCAGCACATTCACCTGGCGGAAGCTCAGACCCTACAGTGGACATTGGCGGAGTGTTCCCTAACTCAGCACATTCACCTGGCGGAAACTCAGACCTCAAGGGACACTGGCGGAGTGTCCCTGACTCAGCACATTCACCTGGCGGGAAACTCAGACCTCAAGGGACACTGGCCAGGTGTACCATGACTCAGCACATTCACCTGGCGGAAACTCAGACCTCGGGGGACACTGGCCAGGTGTACCATGACTCAGCACATTCACCTGGCGGAACCTCAGACCTCAGGGGACACTGGCCAGGTGTCCCCTGACTCAGCACATTCACCTGGCGGAAGCTCAGACCTCAAGGGACACTGGCCGGGTGTCCCCTGACTCAGCACATTCACCTGGCGGAACCTCAGACCTCAAGGGGACACTAGCGGAGTGTCCCCTGACTCAGCACATTCACCTGGCAGGAAGCTCAGACCCTACAGTGGACATTGGCGGAGTGTTCCCTAACTCAGCACATTCACCTGGCAGGAAGCTCAGACCCTACAGTGGACATTGGCGGAGTGTTCCCTAACTCAGCACATTCACCTGGCGGAAGCTCAGACCCTACAGTGGACATTGGCGGAGTGTTCCCTAACTCAGCACATTCACCTGGCAGGAAGCTCAGACCCTACAGTGGACATTGGCGGAGTGTTCCCTAACTCAGCACATTCACCTGGCAGGAAGCTCAGACCCTACAGTGGACATTGGCGGAGTGTTCCCTAACTCAGCACATTCACCTGGCGGAAGCTCAGACCTCAAGGGACACTGGCCAGGTGTACCATGACTCAGCACATTCACCTGGCAGGAAGCTCAGACCTCAAGGGGACACTAGCGGAGTGTCCCCTGACTCAGCACATTCACCTGGCAGGAAGCTCAGACCCTACAGTGGACATTGGCGGAGTGTTCCCTAACTCAGCACATTCACCTGGCGGAAGCTCAGACCTCAAGGGACACTGGCCAGGTGTCCCCTGACTCAGCACATTCACCTGGCGGAAGCTCAGACCTCAAGGGACACTGGCCAGGTGTCCCCTGACTCAGCACATTCACCTGGCAGGAAGCTCAGACCCTACAGTGGACATTGGCGGAGTGTTCCCTAACTCAGCACATTCACCTGGCGGGAACCTCAGACCTCAAGGGACACTGGCCGGGTGTCCCCTGACTCAGCACATTCACCTGGCGGGAACCTCAGACCTCAAGGGACACTGGCGGAGTGTCCCCTGACTCAGCACATTCACCTGGCGGGAACCTCAGACCTCAAGGGACACTGGCCGGGTGTCCCCTGACTCAGCACATTCACCTGGCGGGAAGCTCAGACCTCAAGGGGACACTAGCGGAGTGTCCCCTGACTCAGCACATTCACCTGGCGGGAACCTCAGACCTCAAGGGACACTGGCCAGGTGTCCCCTGACTCAGCACATTCACCTGGCAGGAAGCTCAGACCCTACAGTGGACATTGGCGGAGTGTTCCCTAACTCAGCACATTCACCTGGCGGGAAACTCAGACCTCGGGGGACACTGGCCAGGTGTCCCCTGACTCAGCACATTCACCTGGCGGAAGCTCAGACCTCAAGGGACACTGGCCGGGTGTCCCCTGACTCAGCACATTCACCTGGCAGGAAGCTCAGACCCTACAGTGGACATTGGCGGAGTGTTCCCTAACTCAGCACATTCACCTGGCGGGAAACTCAGACCTCGGGGGACACTGGCCAGGTGTCCCCTGACTCAGCACATTCACCTGGCGGAAGCTCAGACCTCAAGGGGACACTGGCCGGGTGTCCCCTGACTCAGCACATTCACCTGGCAGGAAGCTCAGACCCTACAGTGGACATTGGCGGAGTGTTCCCTAACTCAGCACATTCACCTGGCGGGAAACTCAGACCTCGGGGGACACTGGCCAGGTGTCCCCTGACTCAGCACATTCACCTGGCGGGAACCTCAGACCTCAAGGGGACACTGGCCAGGTGTACCATGACTCAGCACATTCACCTGGCGGGAACCTCAGACCTCAAGGGGACACTGGCCGGGTGTCCTGACTCAGCACATTCACCTGGCAGGAAGCTCAGACCCTACAGTGGACATTGGCGGAGTGTTCCCTAACTCAGCACATTCACCTGGCGGGAAACTCAGACCTCAAGGGGACACTGGCCAGGTGTCCCCTGACTCAGCACATTCACCTGGCGGGAACCTCAGACCTCAAGGGGACACTGGCCAGGTGTCCCCTGACTCAGCACATTCACCTGGCGGGAAGCTCAGACCTCAAGGGGACACTGGCCAGGTGTCCCCTGGCTCAGCACATTTACCTGGCGGGAAGCTCAGACCCCACAGTGGACACTGGCCGGGTGTCCCCTGACTCAGCACATTTACCTGCCGGGAAGCTCAGACCCCACAGTGGACACTGGCCAGGTATCCCCTAACTCAGCACATTCACCTGGCAGATGCCTCAGATCCCACAGGGTGAGGGCTTGGTCCCCAAGACCACTTTGGATGCTGACCACAAGCTCCAGGTGCCTCTAAGCAACCAGCGGTGAATCCACGGTCCCATAAGCCCACTTCACACGGCTTCCGTGAATTTGCTGGAGTGGCTCACAGGACTCTGGGAAGCGCTCATGTTTGGTGGTTTATTATGAAGGATGCAGATGACAAAATGAGCAGAGGGACGGATGCGGAGTTTCTGTGCCCTCCCAGGGAAACACCCTCCAGGAACCCCCATGATTCAGGCATCTGGAAACTCCACAAACACCCGATCCCAGTCCTAGGGGTTTTCATGGAGCCTTCGCTGCATGACTGAGGCCCAGACCGCCACATGAAATGGGACCTAATGAAGTCGCTCTGAACTCTGCTAACAGACCAAAGTTAGCAGAGGCCTGAGTGTCCAGAGCCTCCCGGCCCCACTGTGTGGTGTTCCTTCCTCCTGGGCATGGGGTGAGGGTCTTGGGACTCACAAAGAGAAAGGTGGGTCAGAGAATGTCTTTATGGCCAAAGCCATGGCAGAAAGGCTGGGAAAGTTCCCTGCCTTGGGGACAGAAATGAGCAATGAACAGAGCGGGAGGAGGTCAGAGAGATTCCCAGCATTACAGCAGAGGCCATGGGCATCAGGAGGCGGGCACTGTGGGAGTCATGAGGTGGGCACCGTGAGTATCATGAGCGGGCACCATGGGAGTCAGGCGGGCACCGTGGGGGTCATGAGTGGGCACTATGGGAGTCAGGAGGCAGGCACTATGGGGGTTCTGAGGCGGGCACCATGGGGGTCATGAGGCGGGCACCATGGGGGTCATGAATGGGCACCATGGGAGTCATGACGTGGGCAACTTGGGTGTCATGAGTGGGCACCGTGGGGGTCATGAGTGGACACCGTGGGGGTCATGAGGCAGGCACCGTGGGAGTCATGAGGCAGGCACCGTGGGGGTCATGAGGCGGGCACTGTGGGGGTCATGAGCGGGCACTATGGGAGTCAGGAGGCGGGCACCATGGGGGTCATGAGTTGGGCACCATGAGTGTCATGAGGCGGGCACCGTGGGGGTCATGAGCAGGCACCCCATGGGATTCAGGAGGTGGGCACCGTGGGGGTCATGAAATGGGCACCGTGAGTGTCATGAGGCGGGTACTGTGGGAATCATGAGGCGGGCACCTTGGGGGTCATGAGCTGGGCACTGTGAGTGTCATGAGGGCAGGCACTCTGGGCAAAAGCCAGTCACATCCGTGGTAACAGCGCTGTCTTCTTGTGCTGTCCGACGTACGCTGCATTTTGAGTGATAAATTAACCGCATTCGTGTTGGAGGGCTTAGTAGAAGCCAAGCGTGCTCTTGACCCACATGGAGAAACAGGAGCCAAACCACACAGTGAGATGAAGTATTAGGCTCTTTACTAATTCACAGAACGGCCTTTGCTTCCCAGAAAACAGATTTTATCATTTGGACTTGAATGGTTTGACTGACAATTCGGTGCCAGGCGACCTGAGCTGAGCCAAGCAGTGACGAGGCCCAGCTGACCTTCCTCCTTGGTGGCCACAGCCATGACTGCCCTGGGGACGTTGCCCTCCTTTTCCCTCTTTTGGGCTAGAAATCTGCCTGCCGGAACTAATGTGCAGTGACAGTGTGACGGCACAGTGTCTCAAAAGGGAATTTTTTTCTTGGCACCATGTATCCGAAACCAGAGTATAACTTTTCCAGACGTCTCAATTTGCATGTGTGTGTCTCGCCCATACATGATTTTTAAAAACCTTCATTTCAGCTCTTTCCAGAAACTTCAGGTGCCCAGAAGTTACCCAGACTTGGAGTAGTAGCATTTCAGATGAATGAGCTGCTATTACTTCCATTCAGTGGAGTTCCCCTGTTAGATATAGAGGCTCTGTGTGGCCTACAGCTCTCACTGAGAGGAGGGAAATCCTCAGGATCTCACGGACAGTGGTGTAAAGTGACCAGTGGGACATGTGTGGTAATTACTATTTTCTAGGAAGTGGACAGAGTCTAGGAGCTACCAGGGCACGGAAAACCTAGGTTCCGCCCTCCCCTCCCCAGTTAACTACAGTCTAAACACTCATTTTAGAAATTAGTTTAAAAGACAACTAATCATGGAAGTGATTTTTAATTTTTTAAAAAAGTTGCTGAAAGGCTGAACACTTTGAAGTTTCAAGGAACTGGGGAAACGTGGCGAGATGGGACTTCAGCCAGGTAGCAAAGAGGACAGGCGCCCGGCCCTGGGACTGGGAGGGTCACAGGCTGAGACAGGAGCATTGCTTGAGCCCAGAAGTTCAAGACCAGCCTGGGAAACATAGGGAGACCTCATCCCCTCAAAAAACTTACCCAGGCATGGTGACGTATGCCTGCGATCCCAGCTCCTCAGGAGGCTGAGGCAGGAGGATCTCTTGAGGTCAGGAGGTTAAGGCCACAATGACCTGTGATCGTGTCACCACACTCCAGCCTGGGTGACAGAGTGAGACACTGTCTCCAGAGAAAAGTCTCGGTTGTGGCCAGTTGCTCAAAGGCAGGATCCTGCCGGAATGATGGATCCCTCACTGCGCTGTCTCTGTGTCAAGTTCTGGTGGCCAGGTGCTCCGCCCAGCGCTTCTGGGACCCAACACCATCACTCAGCTGGTGCCACCAAGTGGGCCCCGCAGGCTCCTACGCCACGGTGGGAGCTGGAATTCATTCTGAGCAGTCGATGAGGCAACGTGGCAGTTGATAGATACGTTTAATATCGTCCTGCTGAAATGCAGCCTTCCGCCATCCATCCTCTGCAGAATATTTCACAGGATAGTTTAGATACAGCTAAATCCACGTGCTGGTCACACACAGAACCACGTGCTGGAATGCTATGCTGTTCTCTCTTAAATATTTGATGTTTGACTAAATCCCAAGCTGCTGAATAAATAGTTTAGCAGAACGGAAGTGAAAGGGACTAATCTCTAAGCAAAACCTTGCTATTGTACCAGCCCACAGCTCCACGTGGATGGATGTTCTGTGAGGAACAGCCTTCCCCCGCTCCTCCGGCATTCCCCCGACCCCTGCAGCCTTCCCCCACTCCTCCGGCCTTCCCCGACCCCTCCAGACTTTCCTGGCCTCTCCGGCATTCCCCCATTCCTCCAGCCTTTCCTGCCAGCCGCTGACCTTGGCACTCTGTCCCCAGCACAACTCCCAACCAAGGCTTCCATCTGCCTGTGACCCAGGACATCCCCAGCCTCCTTGCCTCTGTCAGAGGCCTGTGGCACAATGGCCAACCCAGCTGCTGTGACATGCTCCCCTCCCTGGCCTCCATCCTAGACTCCTCTCACCTCCTGTTCACAGCCCACTCACCCCAAATTAGGGGAGCCTCAAACAAGCACCCCACCCCGCACACCTCCCTTTATGGCCTTGGGAAATGCCTCTTGTTCAAGACCAAGAAAGAGTTTGTATCTGTCAGCAGGCTGTGATGGGCAGCATTGCCTAGGAATTCACCTTGCTGCTTCCATCCTGGGGTTCCAATCCCACTTTTGTGGCTAAAGCTGGTGAAATTAAATCAAACTCTCCAAGTCTTCTTTCCTTCCTCAACCACACAAGTGCCGTCACAGTTGAGTCGGGTTCTGCGGAGGCCAGCAGTGTGTAACCAAGCACGATAGGAACCGCTGTTGCGTCCAGTACGACGTCATTCAATTGTTTCTTAATCCTTCATCAAATAAACATGTATTTAGCAACGGTCTCTGTGCCAGGCACGACGTTAGGGATAAAGCCAGAGCACGGACAACCCCAGGTCTCACAGCAGCCACGACAGAGCGTGGGAGTGAGACAGAGGTCCTGAGGCATGAACAGGTGCCCCTCTGCCCTGAGGACAGAGCAGGGCACACGGAGCTTGGACGCCCTGAGGACAGAGCAGGGCACACGGAGCTTGGACGCCCTGAGGACAGAGCAGGGCACACGGAGCTTGGACGCGGGAGGTGATGCTGGAGGAAGCCCTTGCCGAAGGAAGAGGGACACTGTGTTACAGGGGAGGGCGTTGGAGCCACGCAGCAGAGTGTCCACATACCAGAGGCAGGGCCCGAGCCAGAGACGATGCAGCTGGGAGGGAGGCCAAGGGCACGGATGCCATCATCCTTTCAGGCCCTTCCGGTAAATTCCAAAGCAGGTGTAGCTCTTGGAGTTGGTTTTGTCGTGTTGGGGATTTTGGTTTGTCTTTAGTGAGGAAGACATGTCTGGTGTACATATTTCCAGAATTGCTTCCTCTTTGTTTCTTCTGAAATCACTAAATGAGGACAAGGGGAGAAGTGAGGAGACGAGGCAGTGAATGTCAGGGTCTCAACCCGAGTGCCAGCAGTGGAGACGCTGAGAGGCGGTCAGCTTGAGGGTTAGAAACTGGTCTAGTTAGTGGTTGTTAAAAAGTTAGGCACATACTTTTCACATGGCCCAGCAAATACATTCCTAAATAGTTGCCTAAAGTGAAGAAAACCTAAGTCCTCATAAAATCCTTCTCAATACATAGATAGATGGATGGATGGATGGATGGACGGACAGATAGATAGACAATTTGAGACAGAGACTTGTTTTATCGCCCGGGCTGGAGTGCAATGGCATGATCTTGGCTCACTGCAACCTCCGCCTCCCAGGTTCAAGTGATTCTCCTGCCTCAGCCTCCCAAGTAGCTGGATTTACAGGCACTGGCCACCACACCCAGCTAATTTTTATATGTTTAGTAGAGACAGGATTTCACCATGTTGGCCAGGCTGGTCTCAAACTCCTGACCTCAGGTGATCCACCCACCTTGGCCTCCCAAAAAGCTGGGATTACAGGTGTGAGTCACCGCGCCCGACCCGCAAATGTTTATAGCAGCTTTATTCATAATCACCAAAAACCTGTAACCACCCAGTGCCCTTCAGGGTCCGAGTGGATGAACAGAAGGAGGTTTCCCCCACAGTGGAGCCCTGCTCCGGGATGAGAGGAATGGATGCCCGAGCCTGCAGTGGGGAAGAATCTCAGAGGCACTGCAGGGGTGAAGGCAAAGGCGTTCAAGTGGTCAACATGGTAAAAGAATTCAGAAAACAGCTGTTACTGTTTGATTCTACATATATTACATTCTCAAAAAGGCAGAACTGAAGGGGGAAAGCCACTGTGGTTTCCAGGGGCTGGAGACTGGGGAGGGGTTTAGCTGCAGGGGGGCTCAAGCAAGCTTTGGGGTGTTGATTACCATATGGTTTGGCTGTGTCCCCACCCAAATCTCACTGTGAATTATGGCTCCCATAATTCCCACATGTTGTGGGAGGGACCCAGTGGGAGATAATGGAATCATGGGGTCGGTTTCCCCCCTTCTGTTCTCACAGTGGTGAACACATCTCATGAGATCCAACGGTTTTATACGGGGTTTCCTGTTTTCCTTAGGGTTTTATACGGGGTTTCCTGTTTTCCTTAGCTCTCATTCTCTCTTGTCTGCCACCATGTAAGATGTGCCTTTCACCTTCCGCCATAATTGTGAGGCCTCCCAGTCATGTGGAACTGTGAGTCCACTATTTTTCTGTGTAAATTACCCAGTCTTGGATATGTCTTAATCAGCAGCGTGAAAAGGGACTCCTACATGAGCAGGGTACACTTTAGTCTTTTATTCTTCACCTGCTTCCCCTGAATCCCCAAAGTCTATCATATCATTCTTAAGTCTTTGCATCCTCATAGCTCAGCTCCCACTAATAAGCAAGAACATTCAGTATTTGGTTTTCCATTCCTGAGTTACTTCACTTAGAATAATGGTCTCCATCTCCATCCAGGTTGCTGCAAATGCCATTATTTTCTTCCTTTTTTTGGCTGATTCGTATTCCATGGTGTGTGTGTGTGTGTGTGTGTGTGTGTGTGTGTGTATACACACTTAGAATACACACACACACACACCACAGTCTTTTCTTTATGCACTCATTGATTGATGGGCATTTGGACTGGTTCCATATTTTTGCAATTGTGAATTGTGTGAACTCTGCTGCTGTGAACACGCATGTGCAAGAATCTTTTTCATATGACTTCTTTCCTCTGGGTGGATACCCGGGAGTGGGATTGATGGGCCAAATGCTAGTTCTACTCTTAGTTCTGTAAGGAATCTCCACCCTGATTTCCATGGTGGTTGGACCAGTGTACAGTTTACTTTCCCACCAACAGTGTAAAGGTGTTTCCTTTCACCACGTCCACACCGACATCTATTATTTTTTGATTATTTGATTATGGCCAACGAATAGGCACTTCTCAAAAGAAGGAAGATATACAGGAGGCCAACAAACGTGATTAAATGCTCATCATCAGTCATCGTCAGAGAAATGCCAATCAAAACCACAACAAGATACCATCTCACATCCATCAAAAATGGCTTTTCCTAAAAAGTAAAAACCAAACAAAACATAACAGATGCTGGCCAGGCTGCAGAGGAAACGAATGCTTCTATGCTGTCAGTGGGAATGTGCTGGTTCAGCCACCGTGGAAAGCAGTTCTCAAAGAGCTGAGACTTAAACTATGAGTTGACCCCACAATGACATTACTAGGTATATAGCAAAAGGAAAGTAAATCATCCTGCCAAAGGACAACCCATACAGACGTCACAGCACTATTTATAATAGCAGAGCTGTGGACTCAACACACATGCCCATCAATGTGGACTGAATAAAGAACATATAGTGCAGACACACCATGGAATACTATGCAGCCATAAAAAAGAATGAGCTCATGTCCTGCAGAGACACAGGTGTCACTGGAGTCATGATTCCAAGTGAAGTAACACAGGAACCAAATACTGCATGTTCTCACTCCTAAGTGTGAGCTAAGCATTGGACACGTGGACACAAGGTGGAAGCAAGACACTGGGAACTACTGTGCTCACTACCTAGGTGATAGGATCCATTGCACCCCAAACCTCAGCATCACACAGTAAACCCGTATGACTCACCTGCATGTATACCCCCGATTCTAAAATAAATGTTGAGAAAGGAAAAGAAAAAGGCAAGCAGGTTTCAGCTGTAATTCCAGCAGCATCTACTAAGAAATCATAGAGCAGCCTAATACCTTTTGATCCCCCGCAGCTGTTTTCCCTAGGTATGGAAAATAGGGCCCATAATGGTGACCAGTCGTCAAAGTGAGAACACACCCAGCATTTTGCTTTGGAGGAGCCCCTGACAGTCACTGGGTATTTCATGAGGATCAGTGAAAGGCTGGGAGTAACCGTCTTCTGTCCTGGCTCAGGTCACCACCTCCAGCCCTGCAAAGTCATTGATCATGTAATTCAGGAACCTCGCTTGTCGTCCCAGGACCCGCCGCAAGGCCACAGCAGAGAGGAAGCCAGAACCCTCACATGGCTCACAGCAGAACACGAGTGGCACCTGCCAGCCTGGGGAGGTCAAGAAAAGGCTTGTCAGAAAGAATTGCTTTTCACCAACTATTCAGTGATGCTTCTAGAGTGCAGTTTGTAGGAGATCATTACTCTCTGTAACCAAATTGAAAGGTTCAATTTTCAGGTCCCATTTCTTGGTTTTTCTCTCCCCTAGGAAATCTTAGAAGTAGCTCTTCTAGGATTTTTATTAAAATGTCTTCTTCGTTAAAAAGAAAAGTCATTTTTGTAGTTACTCTTCTCAAAGTTAATCTTGCAGGAGACAGATCTGGCCAACACTCCATTTGAATAAGGAAATAGGAGGGGTCCACGGCGTCCTTCAGGAGGGGGCGTCACTGTTCTGTTGGGGTTGTAGGGGTACGGTAACCAGTGTCTGCAGAACAGGACAGTCACCCTGTTCATTCCGTGAAACTCAATGACTCCCGCCGACGTCACGCGCAAAGGCGCTTTCATGGCCATGTGGCTCCTCTTGGTACATCTCTCAGCTTTCGTTCCATTTCTGTACATTTTTGAAGCATCGTCTGAATGATTTTTTTCATCCCTCTGAAGGCTTGTTTACATCTACGTGAGAAGAACCATACAATCCTAATAATATTCCTGCGACACATTCTCGGCTACGTTGCAAAGTCAGTCTACTCTCACTGCACCCGTAGCTTCCTTTCCCTCCACGCTCCGAGGGCATCACCCGTTCCTTCTCATTTTGTATAGTTCAGCTGAGCACAGCAGCGGTATTTTGAGCTGAGTCAAGCCAATTTCCGCTGAGACCAGCTTGGATATTTTCATCACACACCTCCTCATGGTTCCCCCAGGGCAAATGTTCCTGCTATCCCCATTAGTGACGCTCCTCAGAAGCCAGTCTCTCCCTCTCTGTGAGCTTCCTGGAGCCAGACCCAGCCATGACGGCCGAGTGCCGTCAGCTGACCCACCAGCCTGTTCTGCCGGTCAGACGGGGATTGTGACGAGCCAGCTTCATGCGACTGTGCAGGAATCTAACACCTATAAAGACACGTTTATTCTTAGGCCATTCCTGCAGAGCAGCCTCCGCTGCAGGCACCATAGATCATTTCACTGCTGCAGGCACTGCAGGCATAACCTTTATCTCAAGAGGGTTCGACGCAGCCTGCTGGGAATGTCAGGGGCTGGATGTCAGGTGGGAGTGGGAGGTGCGGGGTTGGGCATGTACCTGTCCAGGATGAGAGATCCCATCTTCTTTTCCTGGGTCAGGTCTCAGATGTTGGCTGGAAGGTACCAACCGTAACACAGGTTACCTGACAGATGCTGTGGGGTGTCCTGTAATGTGGGGTACCGGATGGATGCTATGGGGTGTCCTATAATGTGGGGTACTGGACAGATGCCATGGGGTATCCCATAACGCGGGGTACCGGACAGATGCCGTGGGGTGTGCTGTAACATGGGGTACCGGACAGATGCCATGGGGTGTGCTGTAATGTGGGGTACCGGACAGAAGCCATGGGGTGTCCTGTAACGTGGGATACTGGACAGATGCCGTGGGGTGTGCAGTAACGGGGGTACCGGACAGATGCCGTGGGATGTTGGGGTGTCCTGTAATGTGGGGTACTGGACAGATGCTGTGAGGTGTCCCAGGCTGTGTTGGTGGCAGAGCTCTGGAAGGCCCAGCTGGCCAGGCTGCCTCCCCACGCCCAGCACCCTCCCCCACCCCTGTGCATCTGTGTTTTGCCTGTCCCTGCTGGCCTGATTCAAGTTCACTTTCTGCATTCGGTCTTCACAGTGAGGAACCTTGTTCTGCTATTGAAATTCTGGCTCAGAAACCCAGCGGCACAGCCTGAGAGCCACCAGCCTCGTGGTCGTCTTCAGAGGGCCTGTGTGATGTGGTTTCTAATCCTCACAGCTCACCTGTCTGTGGCCGTGATAAGCAGCCTCCTTCTGCCCGTCTGCACCAGGAACGTGCATTCAAAGCAGCTCATTTACTTCTCTGACATTTATTTCCTCATGTTTAAACATGTGGCTTATGATGGGTTCGCAGACTCAGAGCCGACTGGAGATCAGAGTATGTGGCCCAGAATAATTTGAAAGGTGAAAAATAAAAATAAAAATGATGCCAAATGTAATGATAGTCCCAACCGCAGAATGAATAGACCTGATTCCAGATGCTGGTGTCAGGATGGCAGACGGACCCGTCAGTCCAGTGGAGACCACATTTTCGGTGCTGGGAGGCTGGGGTTATCTGCCTGCCTGTTGCCGTCTGTACACAGGGTTTAACTTACTTTCATTCTCCCTTCGTAATGGGTAAATGCGACCTTCGGAAGTCACTGTGTTTCTTTTCCCTAGTTGCTGGCTTTTACTGCAAGCATCAGGCTTTTACCAGTCAGTGAAATCGCAGTGGCCTTCTGAGTGTGGCCCGTGTGGATGGTGAGGAGACCGTTGCCGACTGGCAGCTGCTGAGAGGCCTGCAGGGCGGGGCCGGCAGCTCAAGTCCAGTCTCTAGCTGAAATCTGTGTTTTTCTTCAAATCTGACCAGACAGACAGTTACTGCCTGAGTGATCCGGCACTAAGTTTTCAGGAAACAGTTTGAAGACAGTCTCTGGGCTCTGGCTCATGGACCATGACCCTCTTCTTTAGTCCCGATTCTCTGCGCACTCTCGTGCGTTCATCTTACCAGTGAGCATCTTGGCCATCATCGTTTACTTCTTCGTGCTGGGACGCTGGTGGCTTCCTCTGAACTGTCTGGAGTTGGGGTGCCAGCTTTCCTTCCCTTTCTTTCTGGAATTTGGAGCCGGGGGACATATACAGGCATGAGGGAACATGAAACCCCTCAGCGCATGGGGGAAGTGGTGCATATAGACGTAGCGGATTTTCAGAGTTTCCTTGAGATTTTCAGAAGCTCTTTGAAGTGTGAAGAGCGTGGCTTTCAGTCCTGGCTTTCCTGAGGTGGCCCACAGCGTCCGCGATTCCCGCCACTCTCGCTCCGCAAGGCCATCCTTTCTCTATTCCTCACTCCACCGTCGCCAGAGATGCCCGAGGCAATGGTCAAACTAACAGAATAGACCTGGTCCAGGACCCACCTTGGGATGGAGCCACCCCGCTCCGCCACGGGCACCTCATTATGAGAGCTCGTGTTGTGGGAATCTAGGAAGCCTTCTGAGTGGAGGGTCCTGATCCCAGCCCACTCCTGATAAAGATCAGTATTTGCCAGGTACAAAGGAAGAAGAAAGCAGCTTGGGAGGAGTCACGAAGCTGGAGGTTGAGGCAGAGGACATCACATCCCAGAAACGGAAGGTCAGCCTGCAGCTTTAGCCACATGCAACTTACAGAAAATCACCTCTAGGAGTGTGTTAACATATTAACATTCCTCCAGTGTTGCTGAAACCATTAAAAGGGCAACTGCTTCCAGTCCCATAATACCAGCCGAGAGCACACAGGCCTCTGAGGATAGAGCCTGGGCACACCCAGGACAGCAGCCAGCAGGCTGGTGTTTCTCCAGTGACCTTTAAAGGGGAAAAGAGGCTGTGGGTCTTGGAATCAGTCAGGTCTAAAACGATGCTCCTTTGCAAAACCTGCAGGGACTTCCTGACCTTTACTCTGAGCCAGATAGGGCCTGGAGGCAGTGGGGACAGAGTAAGAGGCTGGGTGCAGGGGTGATTAGCCACCTCTCCAGCTCTCATCCCCCGGGCATTCTGGGGATGAAAGTGACCTCTGTTTGCTTCTGCACAGGGAGCATTGTCCTGGGAGGTTGGCAGGATTTACCGCCAAGCTGCGAAAACACAGCAGCATGTTCAGCTACTGGTTAGTTGCAAATGGGCATCTGAAAATTGGATCCATCCTTAAAGGGGCAGGAACAGTGGTGTTTACTTGACAGAGGACCTAATTCATAAGCAAAGGGGAAGGCCCTGCGTTCCATTTCCCCTGCTTATTGATTCTTGAAAGCAATAAACAGTATAGTTTGCTGTTTCATTTTGGTGAGTCATTCATTTCTGTCTCCTTTATCCTTCCTATTATGCAAAGGGGTTGGCCGACCCGAAGACGGAGAAAACAGTTGATTTCAGGGTAGTCTTTTCCTTGTGCTTCATCAGAAGCCCCCTGCGGTCCAAGCTGGCTGTTAATTTTTGGTGTCTGTGCTTTTCAGTAAAGTAATATGAATAGCGAACAGAATCTTGGCCTGGAAGACTTTGCTGGGATGGAACATGTGACTGCTATGATCATTTACCCCACTGGAATTTATTGTCAAAGTATCTCGGCTGCGTATCTAAATTGGGTAGTGCTGGCATGACTTTTGTTCTTCATAAGAGCTCCAGTCCCTGTGCTAAATGTTTCACATAGATTAGTCCTCACCAGCTCCTGTAAGACCGGTGCAATTAGTGTCTCGCTTGCAGAGAGAGGCACGGGTGCCAAGGGCAGGCTTCGAGGCACAGGGACGCCCCACGCAGTGCAGAGCCGAGCCCCGGCTGTCTGGCTGCAGGCGTGGAGCCTTGAACCATGACTGTGCCGAACACCCCCTCCTCCTGCTGAGCTTTCCAGAGCACAGGAACCATGGGGCTAGATGCACGTTTTGAGTCCAAAAGTTGGGTCTTGTTCATATGTGTCTTCAGAGTCCACCTGTGATTTAAATGGATTTGCCTCCACATTTTCTGGGAAAAGGAAGAGGACGGGTGATGGGGCGTCTCAGCGCAGACCCCGTCTTTTTTCCTAACACTCAGGGTCGTGTTTTACTGGCAGAAGCTCTGAGCACCCGTGGCAGGGCACGTTCCCACACACACGTTTTGCTTAAACCCAGAGAGCACTGAAGCAGAGGCACGGCCACTGAGCCTGGCCTGCCCACGCCTCACTCAGCGACGATTTGCCAAATAGAGTTCACGTTAACAAGACAGAAGAACGGCAAAAACAACAGAAAGCCGAAGGAGGCATTTTTAAAATGTCCCGGAGCCCAGTTTTATGCTCTGCGTATATGATCCATGTGCACGGCCATTAAAACAGACAAAACAGTGTGATGGCTGATGAGCGTAACCGTTCAGAGACCGGCCTTGAGGTGGAGATAGGAAACGTACACTTTTCTTTCCAATGTCAAACCCTTTTCCAGAGAAATCTTAGGAGGAAAGGTCCAAGTTAGATGATATTTTATTAGATTTTATTTCTAGGACACGAGACTCTCAGAAGAGGAATAGAAAACTCTCTGACTCCTTGGCTGGCCCAGAAAACTAAACTCATGTCAGGGAACCTAGGGGGTTGATCGTGTCTCAAGCATAAGCTTCCAGCCCTCCTGGATGATCCTTCTGATGCCAGGGTTCCCCCACCCCCCAAAAGAAGGGCCAGGCGGGAGGGGCCCTGGTGACTGCCCTCAGCCCTCCTGCGGAACCACATCCGTCTTCCTCGGGCGAAAGTTGGTCTTGTCTTCATGGCAGGGCTGGAAAATCACTGTGCTCACGAGAAACGGAAACATTGGTGGCTGTGTGGGGTCACCCTGAGTCACACTGACTTGACAGTCTCGGAGCAGTCACAGTCCTACCAAGCGGTATGTGCTTGAGAACGTGTGGGTTTGAAAGACGGTCTGACATTCAGAACGCTTGCTTCTTCAAGCCGTTGTTCTCCTTTCAAAAGGAACGTGGAAAGTCGTTTGATCTGCTCCTCGATAGCCGGCCGGGACAGCTCGGTGATTAATGCTGTGCGAGGCCTGCCTGACACAGAGTTCTATTCTCTGCTGTCATTTGTGGTCAGTTCATGTGTCTTCATAATAGAAACAGCCGTTTGCTGATGATCGTTTTAAAGAATTTATTAAAAACAATCACAGAATGTATGGACGGCTCTGCTAAGCAGTGTGTGTGCGTTTTTAATTATTCACACAGTCGTCCTGCAGAGGACCTGGTAGTTAACAGAGAGGATTCAACAAGCCCAGCTCACCGGCCTGGCCTGCTCTCTGGCCCGTCACAGGGTGGGCTGCCTGCTCTGCCCGGCTTCTCCCACCCGCTCCCCACCGCTCCTGAGGGTCCCCACACAGTGCTTCCCACAGCCACCCCGCCCACCCTCACCTGACCCGGGAAGTACTTCCTTCCTCGGCAGTGGCCCTGGGTGTCTCCCTGCCCCAAACACAGAAGTA
This sequence comes from Saguinus midas, assembly GCA_021498475.1. Classification (NCBI taxonomy): domain Eukaryota; kingdom Metazoa; phylum Chordata; class Mammalia; order Primates; family Cebidae; genus Saguinus; species Saguinus midas. The sequence goes on along the minus strand of CM038405.1, from coordinate 16,212,442 downwards.
GGAGATGCAGGTGGCCCTGGGCGCGGGACCCTTGTTCAGGACATGAGGCTGGACCAGAGCAGGAAAGAGACAAAGAGATATGACAAAGAGACAAAGGTATGACAGAGAGAGAAAGAAGCAAAGACACGAATGGGGAGAAGGACGCAGGAGACAAGCCTGGCAGCAGTCGGCCCTCCCGAGGCTGGGCCGTCCTCGCGTCCCACACTTGGGCCCTGGTGCACCTGTCCTTTCCTCTGGCATCGACTCCTCCCGGAGCGGGCTTGACTGGGCCTCTGGCACCTGCGGCCATAGAGCCGGAAGAGAGCCGTGATGCCACCAGTGGGGGCATGAGCCGTGCTTACTCTGTGCCAGCAGGAAGGGCGGCAGTGCTTGGAGCTGCTGCTGGGCGTTTGCAGGCAGTGGCCTGTGGTGGATGGGAAGCCCTGAGGGGTCCAGGGAGTCCGTACTCTGTGGGGAATCTCAGAAGGTTTTCATGAGGAAATGTCGCAGCCCAAGCTTTAAAATGTGTCCCTGTAGAATCTGCTCTACTGCCATGAGGAAGTGACCAAAGTGGCAGAGACTCAGCTGGGCGCACGTGAGGCCGCTGTCTGTTCAGAGTTTCTAGTTGCCACATGGAGATGTGCACACCTGTGTCCACTTTGACTGACCTGGAAGCTGAGCTGCTGTGAGAAAGGCTCAAGGAGCAGGGCCTGTGGGCGCCTCCATAGGGTAGGGAGGCAGGCACAGGACATGGAGATGAGGGAAGGTGGGCACAGGACACGGGACAGCAGAAGGCAGGCACAGGACACGGGGATGGGGGAAGGCAGGAACAAGACATGGGGATGGGGGAAGGCAGGCACAGGACATGGGGATGGGGAAGGCGGGCACAGGACGCTGGGATGGGGGAAGGCAGACACGGGAAACGGGGATGGGGGAAGGCAGGCACAGGACTCGGGGATGGGGGAAGGTGAACACTGTGATGGGGAAGGTGGGCACGGGGATGAGGGAAGGCGGGCACAGGACATGGGGATGCAGGAAGGTGCGCACAGGACTCGGGGATGGGGGAAGGTGGACACGGGGATGGGGGAAGGTAGGCACGGGACATGGAGATGGGGGAAGGCGGGCACAGGACTCAGGGATGGGGAAGGTGGACATGGGGATGGGGGAAGGCGAACATGGGCCATGGAGACGGGGGAAGGCGGGCACGGGACATGGGGATGGGGGAAGGCGGGCATGGGACGTGGGGACGGGGGAAGGCGGGCAGGGGACGTGGGGACAGGGGAAGGCGGGCAGGGGACGTGGGGACGGGGGAAGGCGGGCACGGGACGTGGGGATGGGGAAGGCGGGCACGGGACGTGGGGACAGGGGAAGGTGAGCAGGGCCACCGGGAATAGCCACAGATCACGGGGCTTCTGTAAGAGTCTGGGAGCTGTGGTTTGCTTACAATTGTTCATCAATTAGAGCCTGTTAGTTTCAAATATAGCGACATCGTATAGTAATGAGAATGAAAATCCTTTTAAAAAGGTCGGCCTCGGCGTTCTTGCCCATGGGTTTAGCGTGATGTGGAAACTGGGGTGTTTTGCCCCGTTTCAGACACTGTCCTCGGAAGAGGCCCCCGGCGGTCGGTGTGCGTGGAGGCAGCTGGAAGGAAGGAAGATGAAGCCGGCTTCCTTCCTGGGAGCCAGTGCGGACTGGGGAGCCGGCGAGGTGGCAGAGAGCAGGCGGGACAGGCCCTCAGCTGCCAAGGCCAAGGCCTCCTGGCTCCGAGCTGCGCGGGCTGCTGAGTGAACGGTGAGCCGGCTCAGCCACGGCGGCAGTTTTTGCAGGGCCTGTTGTCAGCAGTCAGACCCCACAGAGTCCATGGCCTCGATTTCCGGACTTCATTTCTGATTTAAAAAATAAAACTCCATGATTATTTGAAGACAGGGACATGAGTTCCTTAGATCCTCATTGCCCAGGGACACTTCAAAAGAAGAAGGGAAAGTGGAGACCTGCTGGCGTAGGCCTGCAACTGGTCAACTCTGCCCTGGAGTGACGGCCGCTGACCCGGGTCCTCCGTGGCTTCCAACGTTTGGTAACAAGGGCCGATGCCTTTGGGGAGAGTCCAGAACAGCCACCCAGAAATTCAAAGGAGGTTCACGCCGATTCAGAATCACTGGGGTAAAACCAGTTCAGATCCGAGTTATGAGCTGGACAGGAATTTCCGGTGAAAATGACTGAGGCGTTTGATAAAAAGATATTCATGCTGTCGGTTTGTAAACTCCTATGGGGGATCTGTTAACAATTGTCAGCTGTCACATCTGAGGGACAGGGCGGCAGCAGAGCCTTCTGCAGCTTCTGCGATGGCTTCATCTCTTCTCTCACTCAGTCATCGGCTGTCACAGTATCTCCTGGCAGCAGAGGGCAGACCTGGTCTCTTGGGGGCTTGTCCTCCTCGCCCCCCGACCCTGCTGTCTCCTTTGCCGCCTTGGTTTGCCACAGTGGCTGCGGTGTCAGCAAGAAGCATTATCTTAAATCCTGATCAGAATAACTGCATTGAGGATGGAAATTACACACTAACATCAGGCATCGCCACAGTCTCTCTTAAAGAGCTGCAGAGTTAGGTGGACACTGGAAAATAGGCCTTGACAGGAAGTTTCAGAAATGAGCTTGGAAATTGGGATGGTTTTAATGCAGCTGCCCTGTCGATTTTCTGTAAAATTATTTTTATCTTCCTTTCCTCTCATCTTGCCAGATAATTATGATTAGCTTTTTTCGTATAACTGAGATTAGGTTGATTAGCCAGACACGCTCTGTGCTATAAAATGCAGATAATGAATTGCAGAGTTTTTCCTATCATTTTTCCACCTTAGAGCATAGGCAGAACTTATCTATTATTGAAATGCAGAAAATGTTTTTAAGAGCATTCATGCATATTCAGAATTCAAGGAAAACCTGGTTAGAGGTACAACTGCCATGAAGGGAAGTAGGGAAAGCGTATATCTAAGCCATGGGTTTGCTGGATGTATATTTTTATAGTAGACACAGTGAAGGAAATTGGAAGAGGCCACATGTCCGACACTGCGTCCATGTGAAGATGGCGACGCTGGTTTATCCTCATTCCTGGTTCTCTGAAGGTTCCACTGTGGGAAGACAGGTATGGTCTGAAGCACTGACCCCACTTGACACAGGGTGGGAGAGGCAAGTGTTGAAACGGCCCAGGGAGGTCATAGAAGGTCAGTCATCAGGCCCGGCGCAGTGGCTCACGCCTGGAGTCCCAGCACTTCGGGAAACCGAGGCGAGTGGATCACTTGAGGTCAGGAGTTCGAGACCAGCCTGGACAAAATGGTGAAACCCATCTCTACTAAAATACAGAGGTTAGCTGGGTGTGATGGTTGGAACCTGTGGTCCCAGCTACTCAGGAGGCTGAAGCAGGAGAATCACTTGAACCCAGGAGGCGAAGGCTGCAGTGAGCCAAGATCGCACCACTGCACTCCAGCCAGGGTGACAGAGAAAGACTCTGTCTCCAAAAATAATAATAATTTTAAAAAGGAAGATCAGTCATCAGTGTGCCCTTCAAGATCTCTGCCCACGTCCCTGGGCTTCCAGCAGCCATCCTCCGCTGGCGCTCATGTGTGCTCTGCCCAAGGCCTCCCTCGCTCATATTGCTTTTGCGCTGGATGGAAGGCGGCAGACCACAGTGCCTCGTGATGTGGATGGAGAAGCTGGGAAGAGCAGAAAACAGCAACGCCAGGTGCAAGACACTTTGCGGAGGTTTTCCTCACCTCGTCTTCAAAACCACCCTGGGCACAAATGCATCCTGCCCATCCTACAGATGAGGAAACCGAGGCTCATGTTATTTGCCCCAAATCATAAGAGCCAGAGCTGGATTTGAGCACATCAAGCCTGAATATTGTGACAGATGGGGAGCTGTGCAGTCTATGTGTTCAGAGAGCATTTGCAAAAGGCAGCTGAGACAGGTGGGGCCGGAAGTCTGCTTGGGAGGAATGTGAAATCCCGGCTCCGGGAGGCTGTTAGGGCCACGTCCTCTCTGGATCTGCGTGGTTTAGAAAGGACTGCCACGCCGTGGTACGTGTGAAGCCTGTCATGTTCCACAGGCTCTGGAAGCCGTTTGCTTTAGAGAGGGGAAAGACCCCCCCATGGAAGGTTGTGTGCTCAGCACATTTCTAGAAACAGGGGTAGTACTTGGTTTCCTTAGGAACAGTTTGGCATCTGCTGGGATGTGGCAACAGCTCCTGAGCCAGGCAGAAGCCACACCACCACCAACCCCATTCACTCTCCGCGTGCTCTTTTCAACTCTGAATCATATCTGGGCGTTTCATGCCAAATCGGGTGAAATTGCCAGAGTTTTTCATTACAGAAAACAAATTGCTGAAGGCAAGTACACTGCCAAGGGAGCTGGCAGCGTGAGAGTCATGCATTCGAGTCAGAAACATGCAGTCAAATGCATGCATTTGTGCAGCTGCTCGTCTCAAGGAGCGCCAACGGATGGGGAAACTGGAGCAGCTCTGCCCGGAACGTTTATCCCCACCTTCCCCACGCTGCTGGTAACCCACGGAGACCAGCCTTCTGGGGAGGCTGAAGTGATTTTGGGGCCTGCCCAGCTGCCACGGCTTGGCACAGTCATTTCTTGGTTAAGTGTGAGGTCGGGAGCTCCATCATCTGTTAAAGCACAATTGAACTAGAAGCCAAGGCTTTAAAAATGAATTACAGCCTAAAATGGCCACACTACAGCCTTGTACTTATTTTGTGTTCTGTGAGTAAACTTGACATATGATGTGTTTGAAAAAAGAAGAATGATGCCTTGGGCATGATTGGTCCGTGAATAATGGGAAACCGCTTTCATCTGTCATGTTTTAACAAATGCCATTCAGTGTTATTCACATCCAAAGTGAAGAATGAATAATGGCGAGGCCTGGGGATACAGGTCGGAATTCAGTTTTACGGCTGAGCGGTATGGAAAGTGGGTGCTCACAGATTCGGGGAAGAAAAAACCAACCCAAGTCAAGTGTTTGAAGTTGCTTTCATTTAGAAAATGAGAATAAAAGTACCATTTTGGAATATTCTGGCACATAGATTTACATAAAATTCACCTACGTTTGATTGAGTTTATTGATGCTGTAGTACAACTGCATGCAGGTTTAAAATGTGTGACTGAGGTTAAGGAAAAGCTCTTTAAGCGTTTGCCCCGTGAGGTCTTCCGTCTACTCCAGATAACACGAGTTATGTTCCTCGGTACGTGTCTGTGACAGAACCGATTTCATGGCGTCGGAATCGTCTGTTTACACGATTCTCCTGGCCGGCTGTGAGCCTGCAGGCCGGTCCTGCCTGTGCACGGCTGTGCCCCGAGCGTGCCTCACACGGCGCGGATGCTCAGGTCCTCATCCTCAAGGGTCAGTCGAATGCGAGTAGCCGGCGAAGCTTCACGTCCTGCCTGCCAGCAGGTGCATGACGGCCCCTCTTCCCATGGCTGGGAGGACAGTGGTCACCCAGTGCTGCTCTGCCTGTCCTCAGATCATCCCTCTAAGCTTCATTCCCAGGACATGCTCCGTTAGGTGAGATCATAAATGTGGAAGTCATTGTTGAAATGATCACTTAGGAAAGGATTTCCATCATCATCCATCACTTAGGAAAGTCTTCCATGAGGAGGGTGGAGGTGCTTAGTTCCTCAGCAGTTTCAGGCTGTGCTGTCTTCTTCAGGATTTCTTGACAAGCCTGCCCAGGGCAAGGGGCCCCCATTAAGGAGCCAGCGGGGAGGCCAGGACCACAGGGTCCTCCACACGCCTGCAAACTCCCACCTGCAGTTCACGGAGAGGCCTTATCTCCTGGACACGGATGCCCGTCTTGGGGTTGGCCATGGCAGGAGGATGCCACAGGGCTGGTATTCCATGGAGGCCACTGGAAGCCACCCGCACTATCAGTGAGCTTGGTGAATCTCTTTTCCAAGGTCAGATTTTGATGCCAGAAAAGGAGTGGCTGAAAGAGAAAGAAACGGGAGATGGGCAGGTGAGCACCCAGAAGAGACACGGAAAGGCGAGTCGGAGGCCGGGCCCACGCTTCGTCTCCACTTTGTGTTTGCAAAGGCTGGTCCTCAGCAGCTGCACAGGTAGCTGGAGGCGGGTTGCAGTGTAATTACAGACACATCACACGGGAGAAAATCAGGGCTTTGGAGCCAGAGAGAACTTTAGGAGGCACGTTTTCATCAGCTCTGCCGCGGAGCATCTGTGGGTTTACTTTAATTGCATGACATCTCCAAAGCTCGCTCTCTTCCTTTGCACGACGGGTGTGATGCCTTCTTGTCTTCTGCATTCAAATGGTGCGTGTTCTCGTCTCTAGGGTTGGCAGCTGCAATCGGTGCATATGATGTCTAGAAACAGTCACAGGCTGGCTCCTGTCCTGCAGATGGGTACGCGCAGGGGCATCGACGGGGAGCTGGGTTGAGGGTCAGTGAGCACCTGCAGATGGTGCAGCGCAGGGGCATCGACGGGAGCTGGGTTGAGGTGGGTGAGCACCTGCAGATGGGTACGCGCAGGGGCATCAAGGGGAGCTGGGTTGAGGTGGGTGAGCACCTGCAGATGGGTGCAGCGCAGGGGCATCGACGGGAGCTGGGTTGAGGGTCGGTGAGCACCTGCAGATGGTGCAGCGCAGGGGCATCGACGGGAGCTGGGTTGAGGTGGGTGAGCACCTGCAGATGGGTATGCTCAGGGGCATCGAAGGGAGCTGGGTTGAGGTGGGTGAGCACCTGCAGATGGGTGCAGCGCAGGGGCATCGACGGGAGCTGGGTTGAGGTGGGTGAGCACCTGCAGATGGCACGCGCAGGGGCATCGACGGGAGCTGGGTTGAGGTGGGTGGGCACCTGCAGATGGGTACGCGCAGGGGCATCGACGGGAGCTGGGTTGAGGGTCAGTGAGCACCTGCAGATGGGTACGCCGCAGGGGCATCGACGGGAGCTGGGTTGAGGGTGGGTGAGCACCTGCAGATGGGTACGCGCAGGGGCATCGACGGGAGCTGGGTTGAGGGTGGGTGAGCACCTGCAGATGGGTGCACGCGCAGGGGCATCGACGGGAGCTGGGTTGAGGGTCGGTGAGCACCTGCAGATGGGTGCGCACAGGGGGCATCGAAGGGAGCTGGGTTGAGGGTGGGTGAGCACCTGCAGATGGGTACGCGAGGGGCATCGAAGGGAGCTGGGTTGAGGGTGGGTGAGCACCTGCAGATGGGTACGCGCAGGGGCATCGACGGGAGCTGGGTTGAGGGTGGGTGGGCACCTGCAGATGATGCAGCGCAGGGGCATCGACGGGAGCTGGGTTGAGGTGGGTGAGCACCTGCAGATGATGCAGCGCAGGGGCATCGACGGGAGCTGGGTTGAGGGTCGGTGAGCACCTGCAGATGGGTACGCACAGGGGCATCAAGGGGAGCTGGGTTGAGGGTGGGTGAGCACCTGCAGATAGATGCAGCGCAGGGGCATCGAAGGGAGCTGGGTTGAGGGTGGGTGAGCACCTGCAGATGGCACGCGAGGGGCATCAAGGGGAGCTGGGTTGAGGGTCGGTGAGCACCTGCAGATGGCACGCAGGGGCATCAAGGGGAGCTGGGTTGAGGGTCGGTGAGCACCTGCAGATGGGTACGCACAGGGGGCATCGAAGGGAGCTGGGTTGAGGGTGGGTGAGCACCTGCAGATGGGTACGCCGCAGGGGCATCAAGGGGAGCTGGGTTGAGGGTGGGTGAGCACCTGCAGATGGGTGCAGCAGGGGCATCAAGGGGAGCTGGGTTGAGGGTGGGTGAGCACCTGCAGATGGGTGCACGCAGGGGCATCGACGGGAGCTGGGTTGAGGGTGGGTGGGCACCTGCAGATGGGTACGCAGCAGGGGCATCGACGGGAGCTGGGTTGAGGGTGGGTGAGCACCTGCAGATGGCACGCGCAGGGGCATCGACGGGAGCTGGGTTGAGGGTCGGTGAGCACCTGCAGATGGCACGCACAGGGGGCATCGAAGGGAGCTGGGTTGAGGGTGGGTGAGCACCTGCAGATGGGCACGCTGCAGGGGCATCAAGGGGAGCTGGGTTGAGGGTGGGTGAGCACCTGCAGATGGGTACGCGCAGGGGCATCGACGGGGAGCTGGGTTGAGGGTCGGTGAGCACCTGCAGATGGGTACGCACAGGGGCATCAAGGGGAGCTGGGTTGAGGGTCGGTGAGCACCTGCAGATGGGTACGCACAGGGGCATCAAGGGGAGCTGGGTTGAGGGTGGGTGAGCACCTGCAGATGGGTACGCACAGGGGCATCAAGGGAGCTGGGTTGAGGGTGGGTGAGCACCTGCAGATGGGTACGCGCAGGGGCATCGAAGGGGAGCTGGGTTGAGGGTGGGTGAGCACCTGCAGATGGGTACGCGCAGGGGCATCGACGGGGAGCTGGGTTGAGGGTGGGTGGGCACCTGCAGATGGGTACGCGCAGGGGCATCGACGGGGAGCTGGGTTGAGGGTGGGTGAGCACCTGCAGATGGGCACGCAGGGGCATCGACGGGAGCTGGGTTGAGGGTCGGTGAGCACCTGCAGATGGCACGCACAGGGGCATCAAGGGAGCTGGGTTGAGGGTGGGTGAGCACCTGCAGATGGGCACGCTGCAGGGGCATCAAGGGAGCTGGGTTGAGGGTGGGTGAGCACCTGCAGATGGGTACGCGCAGGGGCATCGAAGGGGAGCTGGGTTGAGGGTCGGTGAGCACCTGCAGATGGGTACGCACAGGGGGCATCGAAGGGGAGCTGGGTTGAGGGTCGGTGAGCACCTGCAGATGGGTACGCACAGGGGGCATCGAAGGGGAGCTGGGTTGAGGGTGGGTGAGCACCTGCAGATGGGTACGCGCAGGGGGCATCGAAGGGGAGCTGGGTTGAGGGTGGGTGAGCACCTGCAGATGGGTGCGCAGGGGCATCAAGGGGAGCTGGGTTGAGGGTCGGTGAGCACCTGCAGATGGGTACGCACAGGGGCATCAAGGGGAGCTGGGTTGAGGGTCGGTGAGCACCTGCAGATGGAGTACGCACAGGGGCATCAAGGGGAGCTGGGTTGAGGGTGGGTGAGCACCTGCAGATGGGTACGCGCAGGGAGCGTGGAAGGGGAGCTGGGTTGAGGGTGGGTGAGCACCTGCAGATGGGTACGCGCAGGGGCATCAAGGGGAGCTGGGTTGAGGGTGGGTGAGCACCTGCAGATGGGTACACGCAGGGGCATCAAGGGGAGCTGGGTTGAGGGTCGGTGAGCACCTGCAGATGGGTACGCGCAGGGAGCGTGGAAGGGAGCTGGGTTGAGGGTGGTGGGCACCTGCAGATGGGTACGCGCAGGGAGCGTGGAAGGAGCTGGGTTGAGGTGGGTGGGCACCTGCAGATGGGTATGCGCAGGGGCATCAAGGGGAGCTGGGTTGAGGGTGGGTGAGCACCTGCAGATGGGTATCGCAGGGGCATCGAAGGGGAGCTGGGTTGAGGGTGGGTGAGCACCTGCGGATGGGTACGCGCAGGGGCATCAAGGGGAGCTGGGTTGAGGGTCGGTGAGCACCTGCAGATGGGTGCGCAGGGGCATCAAGGGGAGCTGGGTTGAGGGTGGTGAGCACCTGCAGATGGAGTACGCACAGGGGCATCAAGGGGAGCTGGGTTGAGGTGGGTGAGCACCTGCAGATGGGTGCACGCAGGGAGCGTGGAAGGGAGCTGGGTTGAGGGTGGGTGAGCACCTGCAGATGGGCACGCGCAGGGGCATCGAAGGGGAGCTGGGTTGAGGGTGGGTGAGCACCTGCAGATGGGTACACGAGGGGCATCAAGGGGAGCTGGGTTGAGGGTCGGTGAGCACCTGCAGATGGGCAGCGCAGGGAGCGTGGAAGGGAGCTGGGTTGAGGGTGGGTGAGCACCTGCAGATGGGTACGCGCAGGGGCATCAAGGGGAGCTGGGTTGAGGGTGGGTGAGCACCTGCAGATGGGTACGCAGGGGCATCAAGGGGAGCTGGGTTGAGGGTCGGTGAGCACCTGCAGATGGGTACGCGCAGGGAGCGTGGAAGGGGAGCTGGGTTGAGGGTGGGTGGGCACCTGCAGATGGGTACGCAGGGAGCGTGGAAGGGAGCTGGGTTGAGGGTGGGTGGGCACCTGCAGATGGGCACGCGCAGGGGCATCAAGGGGAGCTGGGTTGAGGGTGGGTGAGCACCTGCAGATGGGTATGCGCAGGGGCATCGAAGGGGAGCTGGGTTGAGGGTGGGTGAGCACCTGCGGATGGGTACGCGCAGGGGGCATCGAAGGGGAGCTGGGTTGAGGGTGGGTGAGCACAGGCATGCCATCCCACCGTGACCATTTCCTATCTTTTTTCTGAAATTGATTACGGGAAGACACTAGATTGAACCCCATAGACTCGGCTGTCACACACTTAAATAATCTGTGCCGTTAGCTTCTGCCCACGGCCCAACTCTGTAAAACCAAGGTGTAGCCATGTTCAGATTCGTCCTCCAGGGCTGCTTTTCTAGATGCCTGAGAAAACATGTTCTCCTCCGTGTTAGTATGGACTGCAGGAGCTTGGGAAGTGGAATTCCATGCTGAAATGTGAGCTGCTCGTGCATGCAGCGAGCGTGCTTCTGATGTGTGGAGTTGGCGTTCGTGGGAAAATGCCATTGGCTGTGCGGACAGCACGTCTTCGTCACTGTTTGTGAGTCTCCTGCGAGACGTGCTGTGCACCGAAGGCTCCGTACCCTGGTGGAGTGATGGGTGAGGGACCGTTCTTCCGTGGGTGTCTTTCTGGACCACAGCACTGCCCTTACCTGCATGAGGGAGCAGAGCCGTCACTCGGGGTAACCCGCGTTAGAGTAGGAAGGAAGCTGCACCTTTACCACCCGTTTTCATTCAGGCCGTCTCATTCCCACAAGGAAGACAGTTCAGATGCTCTCTCCACCAAAGACTGGGTGCGGTGGCTCACGCCTGTAATCCCAGCACTTTGGGAGGCCGAGGCGGGTGGATCACAAGGTCAAGAGATCGAGACCATCCAGGTCAACATGGTGAAACCCCGTCTCTACTAAAGAAACAAAAAATTAGCTGGGCATGGTGGCGCATGCCTGTAATCCCAGCTACTCAGGAGGCTGAGGCAGGAGAATTGCCTGAACCCAGGAGGTGGAGGTCGCGGTGAGCCGAGATCGCGCCATTGCACTCCAGCCTGGGTAACAAGAGCAAAACTCCGTCTCAAAAAAAAAAAAAAAAAAAGACTGTTGGATGCCAAGTACTGTTAGGATGTTTTATACTTAGGCATATAGGTTGGTGGGAGAAAATTTGGAAAGCACAGAAGGTTTAAAAACAAAAATAAAATGTGGCCACAGTTGCTGTCATCAGAGACCATCGCTGTGAGCATCTGGGTTAATTGCCGACAGACATTTTCCACAGCAAACCTGGATCACAAAGAGTATCAAGTCTGCATGTACCATTTCTCACATAACGTTACAATGTGAGTTTCTAAAACACTTAGAAGCTTTCTAACACGCCACACTATGATTGCACCATGATTTACTTAGCCGCTCTGCTTTTATTGGACATTTAAAGATCAAGGCATATCAACTTTTTTTTAGACAGAGTCTTGCTCTGTCACCCAGGCTGGATTGCAGTGGCGTGATCTCAGCTCACTGCAGCCTCCATCTCCAAGAGTCAAGCAATTCTCCTGACTCAGCCTCTCAAGCAGCTGGCATTACAGGCATGCACCACCATGCCCAGCTAACTTATCTTTGTGTACTTCAGGTTCTGGAGTACATCACAGTTCATGCAGGATTGTTGCATAGGTACATACTTGGCAAGGTGGTTTGCTGCCTCCATCCTCCCATCACCTATATCTGGCATTTCTCCCCATGTTATAGACAAGCTTTCACCATATTGGCCAGGCTGGTCTCGAACTCCTGACCTTGTGATCTGCCTGCCTCAGCCTCCCAAAAAGCTGGGATTACAGGAGTGAGTGACTGTGCCTGGCCTCAGTTTTTTTAAAGTAAAGGACATGGGCATCACAACTTACCCTGAAGTCATTTGCACAAACCCAGGACAGGTGGCATCAATGATGAAAGCTGTCATTGTTCGTGCCACGTGGTAGTACCTCATGTGTGGGGTTGAGGTGGTGCCTGTGGATAAGGAACAGAAGCCACTGCCAGGCATCCATCAGGTGCAGAAAATTCAGACAGTACTTCAGCTAAAGAACTTAAGAGCATTTCAAAGTGAGCATTGTTTCATGTTAAAATGCCTTTAAAAGTTCTATCCAAAAAGGATGTTGTGTAACAAAGACATTGAGGGAGGGTGATGGGCAGAGTCCTATTCTGTGTTTGTGTGGAAAGGCAGTGATTCCAGAGAAGTCCATACAGACGGGCAGCCTTGGCCACAGCCTGTTTGGTGGGTGAAGGTGACATGGGCCCCTGGTAGACTGATTACTTTTGTTCATTCCCCAGTATTGGGGACCTTGGCCTGGCTGTGCATAGATACCCCTGCGGCCCTGTCACATGAACTGACCCAAGCCCCATGCAGGAAGAAATGAGCAGAATCTCTGGGCTGTGGGGTACGAGCACCTGTCTCCTCCTGAAAGCTCCCCAGGGTTATGGAGACAAGATCTAGCCAATAAAAAAACAGGACACCCAGTTAGGTTTGCATTTCAGGAAAACATTTGATGTTGCATGAAATATAAAACGAAAGTGCTCAGTTTCTCTGAAATTTAGATGTAGCTGCCATCCCATATTGCCTGGCAGCCCTAACAAAAGACTGCCAATGAGTTAGCCCAAGAAACACTCAGGCTGACTTCAGGATGCTCTCCCTCAACTCAGAGGCTTAGGATGCTCTCCATCACCTCAGAGGCTTAGGACGCTCTCCCTCACCTTAGAGGCTTAGGACGCTCTCCCTCACCTTAGAGGCTTAGGATGCTCTCCCTCACCTTAGAGGCTTAGGATGCTCTCCCTCACCTTAGAGGCTTAGGACGCTCTCCCTCACCTCAGAGGCTTAGGATGCTCTCCCTCACCTCAGAGGCTTAGGATGCTCTCCCTCACCTCAGAGGCTTAGGATGCTCTCCCTCACCTCAGAGGCTTAGGACGCTCTCCCTCACCTCAGAGGCTTAGGATGCTCTCCCTCACCTCAGAGGCTTAGGATGCTCTCCCTCACCTCAGAGGCTTAGGATGCTCTCCCTCATCTTAGAGGCTTAGGATGCTCTCCCTCATCTTAGAGGCTTAGGATGCTCTCCCTCACCTCAGAGGCTTAGGATGCTCTCCCTCACCTCAGAGGCTTAGGATGCTCTCCCTCATCTTAGAGGCTTAGGATGCTCTCCCTCACCTCAGAGGCTTAGGATACTCTCCCTCACCTCAGAGGCTTAGGATGCTCTCCCTCATCTTAGAGGCTTAGGATGCCTCCTCACCTCAGAGGCTTAGGATGCTCTCCTCACCTCAGAGGCTTAGGACGCTCTCCTCACCTCAGAGGCTTAGGACGCTCTCCTCACCTCAGAGGCTTAGGATGCTCTCCTCACCTCAGAGGCTTAGGATGCTCTCCTCACCTCAGAGGCTTAGGATGCTCTCCCTCATCTTAGAGGCTTAGGATGCTCTCCTCATCTTAGAGGCTTAGGATGCTCTCCTCACCTCAGAGGCTTAGGATGCTCTCCTCACCTCAGAGGCTTAGGATGCTCTCCCTCATCTTAGAGGCTTAGGATGCTCTCCTCACCTCAGAGGCTTAGGATACTCTCCTCACCTCAGAGGCTTAGGATGCTCTCCTCATCTTAGAGGCTTAGGATGCTCTCCTCACCTCAGAGGCTTAGGATGCTCTCCTCACCTCAGAGGCTTAGGATGCTCTCCTCACCTCAGAGGCTTAGGATGCTCTCCCTCATCTTAGAGGCTTAGGATGCTCTCCTCACCTCAGAGGCTTAGGATACTCTCCTCACCTCAGAGGCTTAGGAGGCTCTCCTCACCTCAGAGGCTTAGGATGCTCTCCTCATCTTAGAGGCTTAGGATGCTCTCCTCACCTCAGAGGCTTAGGATACTCTCCTCACCTCAGAGGCTTAGGATGCTCTCCCTCATCTCAGAGGCTTAGGATGCTCTCCTCACCTCAGAGGCTTAGGATGCTCTCCTCACCTCAGAGGCTTAGGATGCTCTCCTCACCTCAGAGGCTTAGGAGGCTCTCCTCACCTCAGAGGCTTAGGAGCTCTCCTCACCTCAGAGGCTTAGGATGCTCTCCCTCACCTCAGAGGCTTAGGAGGCTCTCCCTCACCTCAGAGGCTTAGGATGCTCTCCCTCATCTCAGAGGCTTAGGATGCTCTCCCTCACCTCAGAGGCTTAGGAGGCTCTCCCTCACCTCAGAGGCTTAGGATGCCCTCCCTCATCTCAGACCCTGATCTGAGAAGCTGTTTCAGAACAGGGACATGAACAGCAATAGCCTGAGTTTTGAAGGCCACATTTCTAAGTTTGTAAAATGCCCTTTACTCTGTCTTTAATGTAGTGTTTTCTGGGTATACACGGTGGGCATATCTTTAAGGTGTCTTTGGTATGAAACTTCATTAAGTAGAGGTTGCAGTGCTGGGACCTCACGCTGTCCACGTTTGGAATTTAGATCTCAAACAGGTTTTATAACATACAAGTAGTGTCACTTTTCACGGGAACAATGTTCAGGTTCAACCACAGGCAGATGTGATTTCATCTTTCAGTTTGCAGATATTTAAATAAGAAATAGTGCACCTTTCTACTTCAGCACTCACTGTTTAATCGTTCTTTCCAAGTCTGAAAAAATGCAGAATTAAGTCTCTGTCACTCTTAGCCATAACGGAATTCCTCCGGGAGATGATGTTGTGACCTCTCAGAAGGCGCGGTTGTGTCTCCGCTGGTCAGGCCTGCAGGTCTTGTGAGCGGCGGGCATGGAAGTGACTGGCGCACGTGGTGACTGGAGTGTGGGCTCCACCTCGTGAGCCTTCGCAGCCATCTGTTCTGACAGAGCCACTGATTGTCATTCTTCGTGGAGTGCGGTCGCCTCATTAGTGACTTTGAGACTTCCTTGCCCTGAATTAAGTGACATTTAACCACTGGTAAAAATTCTGCAGACTGTACAGGCTGCTTCTGTTGAGACTTGATCCTCAGTCCAAAATAAAATTATGATCATTTCTATGGTTTTCAAAGAAAAGCCATTAGTAATCATTACGGCAGTGGCTGAGTGCGGCGGGTCCACAGCTGCGAGTGAAACGGAGGAGGAAGCCAGCATTAAAACCAATCAATGTCATTGTCCTGATGGAGCAGAAATGAATCCTCAATTTAAACAGCCTTCAAATCCTGTCATTCGGGAAGGGCTCGAGTGAGCTTCCTGTAAAAGTAAACTTTTCAAGAGTGAGAAGAGTTTAGAAATGGGGCGAGCTCAGATGGCTACAGTCTGCCCTGACTCTCAGAGGACTGCCTCAGCTGAGGATCCCTCTGCGTGTCCCAAAAGCAGCTACTGTGGACGACACCCAATGGGGGACCATGCTTTGCTCCGCAGACGTTGCCACTGCAGCCGCACCCATGCAGTGACTCCGTGAGCCAAGGTCCACGCCTGTTCCTTCCTCCCAAGAGGAGGTGCTGTGCAGCACGTGGCCTGGCCTTCCTCTCACAGCTGAGGGCAGAGGGGCCGGGATAGACCCCACACCTCCCTCACTTCAAACCAGGCACCTTCACCCAGCCCCACCCACCTTGCAGATTGTACATTGTGTGAAGACCTGTGTGCTACCCATGGGAGCCATTAAGAAGAGGGTCTGTGAGAGACCACGGAGGGCTGTGGGGCCGTCAGCCGGAGAAAAATAGGAAGAACTCAGAGTCAGACACATTCCTCACCTTCCCAGACACCTCCACAGGTAAACGTCAACTTGGCCTCCACCCTCCACTGCCGTCCCACCCCACGCATAGGGAACAGGTAGCGTTCCTTGAGAAAGACAGAAACCAAATTCTCACCCAGGCAAGAGAAAATACCAGGGTCGCAGGGGCAGGCTGGATGGAGATTCAGCCTCAAGGAAAGTCCAGGAAGATTGGGGCAGAGTGCAAGGTGAGAGTGAGCTTGGGCTGTGCAGGTAGAGCCAGGTGGGTCTGTGTAGCAAGAACTGGGGGGAAGAGGCAGTGCCCAGGAGCTCAGACGGCTGCCTCCTTCTCCACGACTTTGAGACGCGCCTCTGTGGGCCCAGCACACAGATGGCCGCCTGCATCTCCATGGCTTTCAGATGAGCCCAGCACACCCCGACATGAGGATGAAGCCACGGGATGGGACAGTTAGAGGGACACACCCAGAGACACACCCGAATGTGTGTGGGAGCCACAAGGGTCCTGGAAAAGTTGCCCAGATTCTGAACCTGGTTTAATGGTAAAGGGTTCACATTCTAATCCTCTTGTGAGCAAAGGCATCTGTCAGCTCAGAAGGTGTCCTGCCAGCAATGAAAGGAAATGAGTTGAATTTCAGAAACTGAAGGGAAGCAAGCCCACTGCCTCCTGCCATGTCCCTGGGCAGTGGCTAGAAGCTGGGGTGGGTGGTGGACGTGGCAGAAGTAGACACACCCAGCCTCCCTTGCTTCTTATTCCTGTTCTTCAGTGCTGACACCATCTGCTTTATAGTTAGGGGTTCTGTGACCATTTCATTTAAAAGAAAAAGAAGGCCTGTACTATCAGAAGTGCAGCGTGGACTCACGACACTGGTAAGAACGTGTTGAATCTCCTGACCACAGTGGGGCTGACCCTCTATGCCACAGGGACAGAGGGCCCAGGCCTCACATTCTGCATCGGGGGCAGTGGATGGACCCAGAAGCACATGACAAGCAGTCTTCAGGGCCAGAAGGGCTGTGGGGCCCATGCGCAGTGGACAAACGTGGATCATCTCCTTCCCCTGCTGTTTATGGGGTGATAATATACTGCCTCCTTTTCACCCAGAAGTCCAGTGTTTTCTTATGAGCAGCTTCCCTTTTCGTGTGTGAACCTGGTTTTCCCTGGTGATACTTTGAAGGCTTAACTGCTTCCTTTTGCCTCCACGTGGGCATGATTTGGAGACAACTTCCCCCGTGAGGAGATGCAGTTTGTGCTTTCAGTTTAAGACCCATCAATTTAAAGTGTGCGTTTCCTGTGCTTCCTCCCCAAGCCTGGCAGTCGGCGTTCACGGGGCAGGTCTTTAAGAAATGAGAGGCCACTTGCCTGGGCACAGTAGCCCAGGCACAGTAGCCCTACCTGTGATCCCAGCACGTTGAGAGGCCAAGGCAGGCAGATTACCTGAGGTTAGGAGTTCGAGACCATCCTGGCTAACACGATGAAACCCTGTCTCTACTAAAAATATAAAAATTAGTCGGGTGTGGTGGCATGCACCTGCGATGCCAGCTACTCGGGAAGCTGAGGCAGGAGAATGGCTTAATCCTGTGAGGTGCAGCTTGCAGTGAGCTGACATCACGCCACTTCACTCCAGCCTGGGCAACAGAGTAAGACTCCTTAAAAAAAGAAAAAAGAAATGAGGTGCCACTCAACACAGCCTCCTCCAATCAGACAGCACCGCACAACAGAACACAAGGAGCTCCGGACGTGGGGCTGAGGCTCAGCTTCACAGAAATCTGACTCTTCCGTGGCAGCAGAGAAGTCACTTGACTTCCCCAGGCCGATTTCTGCATCTGTGGAACTAGAGATGATCGCTCCCGGCGTACTGACAGAGCGGTTGGGTGACGGAGTGAGGTCCGAGGCACGCGTATTTACAAACGTGCATGTAAATTGTCATATTTGCCATTTTTCTTCATCAATTTTCCACAATGAGGCATTGTCAGGAACCGCAGCAGGTGGCAGCTGAGCTTCTGGTGATCTTGGTGTCCACCCTCACCTGCCAAGATCAGACAGGGGCCCAGCTTCCAGGTCAGTCGAGTCCTGTGGGTCCATTGTGTCGCTATCCAGGAGGGCTGCCTGTTCACATGGTGGCCGTGCTGGGTCTGAGCCTGTGGCCTTCCTGGTGCAGCAGGAAGGATTTCAGAGAGCCAGTGTCACATGCCAGGGGCTGCTCAGATGCCCCGCAGCTGTGGGGAAAGCATCGTCTCCACTTCCAGGACAAGGAGAGGGAGCCGAAGGCGTTCACGCTCCCATGTTCCGTGCCTACACGTCCCAGGGCCCCTTCGCTTCCGCTTCTGCTGTGCTTCTCTGAGCCAGGGACTGAGCCGGCCATGGCAGCCAAGGCCATCGGTGGTGCTGCTGAGGGGCCGCCATCATGAGGGGTCAGAACGTGGTCCATGAGCCAGGACTGTGCCAGCTCCGCCAGGTGGGTGTGCTGAGACCGTGGCATGCTCGGGTCACCAGGCTGTTAGAAATGTTTGACTCTGTGCCTGTCGGGAGGCCTCTTCCTGGAGGACCCTGGCTTCCGTCTGCGGCTGTGCTGACGTGAGCACCTTCACCTGTCAGGACGCGGATCACAAACACTGATCGTCGTGCAGGCAGCCCCAGTTCATGTGGTGGCCACACTGGGTCTCTTCCCGTGGCCTTCCCCAGCATGCTGTCCGTTTCTCGTGTCTGCAGATGAATGTGAGATTCACCACCCACCCGAATTCAGTGCATCTCTGATGCTAAATACTGCATGTCCATCTGCAAAGCACGTAACGGTCCTCGTGGCCACTGGGTGTCGGCACCCAGGCCTGTCCCAAGAGCCTCTGATGGCAAAGGATTGGCCCATGTGTGCCTGACGGACAAAACGAGACCGTGAGCATTCACAGTGACTTGGGGACCCAGCACGGTCCTCCTTCAAGTACCAGAAACCCGAGCCCGCTTGATACATAGAGAATGTAAAATGCCCACTGACTTCCCTGAAAGTCTGGTTTCTTCTTGTAAGGAATTCCGTCCTGGGGCTACATAGCCCATTGGTCACTCATCTGCCCAAAATCTTTCTTTCGTCTCTTCTGCCTCTTTGTCTGGAGGCATGTTGTGCCTCCCTCCGTCATCACTCAGGACAATTCTGATGTAGGTCAGTGCGGAATCTGTACATGAGACATTGTGGTGTTGGTAGGAGCATCACAGGGCCTCGTGGGGCACCGAGAGGAGAATGTGGGGGCTGGAAACCGCGGGTCTGTCTGTGCCTCTGACCTGAGGATCATGGGGACACACGAGCACGTGGGGGCCAGAACCCATGGGTCTGTCTGTGCCTCTGGCCTCAGAAGATCGTGGGGATGCAGGAGCACGTGGGGGCTGGAAACCACGGGTCTGTCTGTGCCTCTGACCTGAGGATCGTGGGGACACAGGAGCACTTGGGGGCCGGAACCCGCGGGTCTGTCTGTGCCTCTGACCTGAGGATCATGGGGACACATGAGCACGTGGGGGCCAGAACCCGCGGGTCTGTCTGTGCCTCTGTCCTCGGAGGATGGTGGGGACACAGGAGCGCGTGGGGGCCAGAAGCCATGGGGGCCAGAACCCGCGGGTCTGTCTGTGCCTCTGTCCTCGGAGGATCGTGGGGACACAGGAGCATGTGGGGACCGGAACCCATGGAGGCCGGAACCCGTGGGTCTGTCTGTGCCTCTGTCCTTGGAGGATGCACTTCACCTCTCTGATGCTGATTTCCTGCCTGGAAAGTGTCAACGATGCAGCCACCTGGGCCGCATCCTCCAAGAACGAGGACGGGTTCTTGGAAGCATCGCACTTCCTTCCTTTCTCACAGTGCATTGCCTGAGTCTGCCTTCCAGGAAGCGTGAGCAGCTTGTGACGTGGAGACGACTCTTTGCTAAACAAGGGAAGACAAGTGTGGCACATGCCACGCGGTGATCGCGGCACCCTGTGTTTTATTGAGGGCTGTCACAGACCCTCTCAGATCCATCCAGAGCCCTCTGGGCCACAGGGGAGCAGGGTGGCCATTTCTCTGAAGCTTGAGGTGATTTCAGAGGCGTTAGAAAGGCGCCTGTTGTGTTTACTCAGGGCAGTCTGCGCTCTCCAGGTGGCATCTGGGGCACCGCACACGCCATCCACACATCCACTGCTGTGGCCAGAGGTCTGCGGCCAGAGCTGGATGTTGACCTGGAGGAAGTGCCAGGGCACGGAATTGCAAGACCACCTCATTGCAGCTCCCCAGGGAAGGTTTACGGGGCCTCCGGGTCACATGTGAGGGGGCACTGCCATCATCGAGCTCCAGCAGGAAAGAAGGATGACTCGTGAAGCATGTCCTGCCGGCAGGGACCTAAGTGACAGGCTGACGTGGAAGCCCCTCCCAGGTTGCCATGGTGAAAGACAGTGTTTCTTCAGAGAATGCAGAAGTGCATCTCCGTGTGAGAATGGATGATTTTCAGCATTCCTCAGTCGAAGGCCCGGCTCTGTTTTGGCGATGGAAGTGTGAGCGTGTCATCAGAGGTGGGCACTGTCAGTTTTGCAGCATCCATCAGCCTCACACCTGGGATGGGAGGGCCTCTAGCCTCTCCCTGGGGAGCTATTCAGTTTGGACCATGGGAAATAAAGATGCTAGATCGAGGAAGCTTATGGTTACATGATTTCAGAATATCTCAGGGTGCAGACGGCGCTGTAGCTCTGTGACCGCAGCCAAAGCTGGCTTCCTAGGCCGTGCTGCCCATCCTTCTGACGGCTGGCAGAGCTAACGCTTCTCCTGCCTCATACGAGGCAGCTGGGAGAGAGAGATGGACGGAAAGAATAATGTTCTGTGTCCCTTTAAGCACAGATAAGGGCATTTCTGAGGTCGCTGAGATGGTCACTTAATTTGAGAGGCGTACTCCTCCTACACATTTCTTCCATGCTGTCCAGATGCTGAAGATGAGGAAGCAGCATGCTCTACCCACAGCCTGTGCAGGCCAACAGGGTGCTTGCCTCCCGAGGCCGCCAGACTGTGGGTAGGAACGTGGCAGAGGTAGGGCCGCCTCCTCTGTCCGCAGGGGGTGTGTTCCGAGGGCACTGGCATTGCCTGAAACCTCAGCCAGATCAACACTTGTGTGTAGATTTTTCCTGCTGTCGTCGGAGTCACAGATGGACTCGAACATTTTCGGACTGGACATTGGTTGAAAGAGTTAAGGTATTCTCTAAAGACCTGGAATCCATAGAAAACATGTCTGGGTGAAGATGAGGGTTGTGGAGGTCCGGTTCCCACTGCGCAGAGGAGGCCTCCAGGCAGCTGCAGAGAGAATGGGCAGCAAGTGCTTCTTCTCACAGTCAGTTCCCTCCTGGGTCTGGAAGAAGGAAGGGAATTCTCTTCAGAATGTAGATTTTCCCTGCAAGAGTTGGCTTTGCTAGCCTATTTCGGGATATGTCCAAAAAATAAATAAATGAAACCCAGACATTTGGGATTAAAATGGTTTGATTTCCTTCTTTATCTGTCATGTGATGTGGTGCCAGAGTCAGTTGGGAAAGTGAGCCACGTGCTGTAGGGTAGAGAAAACCCCTCTAATGAGGCACCACAACTTGCAGGGCATGACTGTTAGATGGCACTTTGGGCGAGAGAAGAAGAAAGCCCGAGTGTGATGCTCCCTGTGCCCACGCACCCATGACGATGCTCAGCTTGCACGTCATGCAGTGAGAGAGTAACCCGCGTGACCGTATGCACTCGGCACTAGACCGTGTACCTTAGTAGGAGGAATGCGAATGTGACCTCTGTTTCTCTCTCAATTGCTCACTCTACACCTCAGGTGACTGAAGCCACAGGAAGGGAACCCGTGAGGTGTGGGGGTGTTGTCCGTACAAGATTTAGGCTGAAAACACAAAGCTTCCTGAGACAAGGAAGGATGGGAACCAGTTATCCTGACACACATGCTGAAGGAAGCTCTCCCAGCTAGAAGGCCACACCACACTCAGAAACCTTCGTGGACCCTCAGCCCAGGCTGGATTTTTAACTCTGATCAGTGTTGCCAGAGCCACACGGCTTCCACACCTCCCGTTTTCTCAGCTGGTAAATAGCAAGGGCAGGAAGAGATGAGTCAGTGAAGCATTTTTACTCCTAAAATTCAAGACTGACCTTCAAACGTCCCCACTCCTCATCCTTGGAGGGCTGTTCTCTAGATAATTAGGCGTGTTTCTTGAGGAAAGTGCAGGCTTCCCATAGCAAGGTTGTGCTGTGCATGAGCACATGGCTTTGCTAAACTCCATGTCTGCTGCTGCTGGCGTTGTTAGAGGAGCGTTCCTACTTGTCACTGCCACTGTGTGATGCTGGCTTATCCTTCCAGTCTGCCTGTGAGAGCGCCTGCCTTACCTGTGTGCGTGTGTATGTGTCTGTGTGTGTGTCAGTATGTGTGTCTGTGTGTGTCTCTGTGTCTATGTGTGTGTGTGTGTGTATCTCTGTGTGTCTGTGTGTGTCTGTGTGTGTGTCTGTGTGTGTGTGTCTGTGTGTGTCTCTATGTGTGTGTGTGTCGGTGTGTGTCTGTGTGTGTGTATCTCTGTGTGTCTATGTGTGTGTGTGTGTGTGTGTGTGTGTGTCTGTGTGTGTGTGTGTGTGTGTGTGTGTGTCTGTGTGTCTGTGTGTGTGTCTCTGTGTGTCTATATGTGTGTGTGTCGTGTGTGTCTGTGTGTGTGTCTGTGTGTGTGTGTGTGTCGGTGTGTGTGTCTGTGTGTGTGTGTCTCTGTGTGTGTCTATATGTGTGTGTGTGTCGGCGTGTGTGTGTGTGTCTGTGTGTATGTCTCTGTGTGTGTCTGTGTCTGTGTGTCTGTGTGTGTGTCTGTGTGTGTGTCTGTGTGTGTGTCTGTGTGTGTGTCTGTGTGTATGTCTCTGTGTGTGTCTGTGTCTGTGTGTATCTGTTTCTGTGTGTGTGTGTGTGTGTGTGTGTGTGTCTGTGTGTGTGTTGAAACTCCAGCCTAAGGAGGGCTGAAGTTGAGGGTTCATTGTTTTGCATTATCCCCAAATTCCGTTCTCACCCAGCTGGATGCTCTGTTCTCACATTAATCACACATGTGATGATGATTTCCATGGAAACTGTGCTTAATTAGAACTGTCCGTCATCTTTCTACATGAATTAGCCATTCCAGGCTTTGGTTTCATATTATACATAATGTGGTCATTTGGCAGATGTATCTCATTAGCTGAAAATGCAACTGAAAGTATGCAGAAAATGCTGTTAGCCTTGAAGAAATGAGGCTGAGTTATGTTAAATCATTTGAATGAACTGTCTTGTAAAATACTTAAACTAGTTCAGATAGCTACTTCTCATACATATATATATTTTTAAAGCAGTAACTGGGAGATTACCTCCAGCTACTGGTCTTCCTTCACCTTTGAGAGGTCATCATATTCTCTTCCTCAGCATCTCACCTTGCCTTCATCTTCCCTTCCCAGCCTCCTACCAACTTGTAGAAAATGGCAGATGCTGATTTGCCGAATCAGAGGTCGTGATTCCAGTGTCGGTGGCTCCAGCAACGTATTCTGGAGTCAATCCTTTTGCAGGCTACAGCCTGGCTAACTTTATCTAACACTTGGTTAGTGGGTGGGGGCACATGTGAGATGCGCCTCAAAGCCTGTCCATGAACGTTGGAAACCCACATGTGTGTGCAAATATATGCCTGGAGTCTGAATATACAATCATATAATTATATTTTTGAGATATGTGCCAAATGGTGACAAAGATGTGTGTCCGTGTGTGTACATGCATGTGTCATCCTTCTGATACATTTCCCATAAATAACATGTTCACATGCACGTGGAACCTGGTGCCAAATGCTCCGTTACCTGACACTCCCTGCCCCTCCTCAGGCCACTCCCACGCCTCTCACTGTGGCTGGCGTGAGCAGAGCCTCCCTGGGATGGTGCTATGTCTACACTGCCTTTGCAGCCAGGTAGAAAGCAAGGCAGCCTGAAGAGTCGGCACCACCTGGTTTCCTGGGCAGAGCCCATAGGAGGAGAGGCACTGGATGAGCCTCCGTCCAGCTCCCCAGGGACCAGTTAGATAAAATCACAAGTGTGTTTGTGTCCACAGTCCTGTGGCCCCACACATGGAGGGAGGGCAGGGCTCGATGACCCCCTGACCTCTGGCAGCCACGTGGTGATGTGATTCTAAGAAAGTGGTGTCTGCTTTTGTGTCAGCACAGAGTGAACAGCGGAAATCAATGCAAGTGACCTGGAAGGTCTCCCAACAGAGGGAAACGGAATCTGTGTTCTGGTCGAGGTGGACCTAATGTGAACTCATATTAAGCACTGAGACCATAACTGCAGGCTTTGAACGTTGCAAAATGAGGCTTCGAATAGCATGAAGCTTTCTAGACAGTAAGGGAAGTCTTTTTCACGGGCGAACCAGGGCCTTCGTGGGACTCACCCAGCTGGAAGGAACTGGGGAAATAAGAGAGGGCTGATTTGACTGACGTCTGTTCTGGTGCAAATAAGACCTAATAAATTTGAAGTCAGGCCAGAGGTGAAGCTGAGAATTGTTGGGACCCACTGCCTGAGTCCGTATCTGTGGGAGAAATGTGTGCCTCTGTGATCACAATGCTGTTTTACAGAAAATGATGGTGGTTCCTGAGGTTATTGGCACAAAATGCCGGGCTGTGAGCAGTGACATTTGAAGAAACACGAGGTTGTCTGTCATGTTTGGACTGTGTTGAGTGTGGCGGGTTTTGAAGATGTGCTGGGAGTGACTACAGTCTACACCAGACACGCATTAACGAGTGACTTTGTTTCTGTCTTCGCAGAGGAAGAAGCTGGAGACCTGGTCCAGCCGGGCATCAGCTTTCCGGGGCCGGCAGAGGAGGATCTAGGTACAGTACAGATGTCAGCCCTGCTGTGGGGCTGACAGAACCCCGCACACCCCAGGCACCTCCCATCACGGGGCCTTCTCACTGTCACACGTTAGCATGTTTACCTTTAGAGAGTGAGCTAAGATCTACATAAAATGGGGCACCTTTTCCAAAAATAATAGGTTTTAAACACTGCGAAGTGCTGGGTGAGGAAGGGCTGTTCCTGGCCATGGGGAACTGAGGCCACCACTCACATAATCGATATGCACTCTAGAGGTGAAGGACCCTCCTTCCTTGCGCCTCTGTGATTACATATTCAAAGCAGCCTCAGGAAGCAGGGAGCTCCCGCATCTGCGCTTCTCATGTAGCCCTCACCTGGCAGGAAGCAGCAGGCTACACACACCGCGGGCGGGCGCTGAGCACAAGCAGCGCTTCCTCCAAGGGCCCTGGGACGGGCTGGCGTGGTGTCGTTTCCCCAGTGCTAGTTAAAGTCACATGGGAATTTCATTTCTGAGCTGCCACCGACACAGGAAAGCTGGTGCCGTATTCGCCATCAGTCTTCCGACGTGGAGCTATGCTTACAAGAAGGCCGAATGCTTCTGTTAGAGACATAAAGCGTGGAATAGATTCAACATCAAACGGTTCAATAGAATCAACATGAACCACAGCTGAAGACGGGGGCCGGTCAGTGGCTCTGGCACTTTGCGCTCTGTGGTTATTCTCTAGCCTTAAAGACTGTCAGCCTCTTTCTCAAGCCACTGAGGGCATCTGCGGTGATGGCACTCAGGGCTGGGTCAGAGATCATGAGTTCAATTTATACAAATTTGCATTTTTAAAAACATGCTTCAGACTTTTAGCCAATGCATCTGTTGCTGATTTCACTGGCCTAAGGAATCATACTGAAAATGGAAGGAGTTCACTTTGTGTAAAGTTCTGTTTGCTGTTCAGCTGAAGATTATGAAAGTGGGTAGAGTTCTGATGGAGGACAGCACTGTCCACTGCGACTGAGGCCTAAATTCACTGCCAGCTGACATTCTACACAAGCCTTTCTTCACTCAGAAATAGGCGAGTGAGAGTATTTTGGCTTCTCACCGGGGAGGAGCCGTGGCGATGGTGTGTGAGTAATTATGCATCTGTTTTCTGACCCTCACTCTGGCAATACTCCATCACGATTCATCTTCAGTGTTCGGCCGGCCTGGGGAGGCCTCCAGATGCACATGCTCATTTGGCGCTTGCTTACTTGAGGCTTTGGAGGTGGCTCGGCCGCATGCTGCCCTGTGTCTGGACGATGTTAGCGTCACAGTTGTGCCCCTGCCAGTTCTTTTCCATGGCAGTGACCATGTCCAGGGGCTGTCGCTGGGGCAGCGCGAGGTTCCTGGGGTGGCTCTGCTTGGGCACAGGCACTGTAGGAAGAACCTGGAGGCCAGGGCAGTAGGCACAGAACTGAAATGAGAGTCACTCTGAGGAGGCCACTTTGCCCGGGTTCTGACCCCGGACTCCCAGGTTGGGAGTTCAAGTTTTCCGCAGCCACACGGAGTGAACTTCAAGGGGTGAGGCCAGGGCAGAGGAGGCAGAATGCCACATGGGTGGCTTGGTGCAGGCTGCAGTGTAGGAACAGAAAGCATTTTGTCAGCTTAGCCTTTGTAAGTTTGCAGCTCGGCAGCATTAAATGCATTCACGTTGCTGTACAGATGCCAGCACCTCCGTGTCTAGAACTTTTCCCTCTTCTGCAAGTAAAATCCTGTCCCATTAAACACTCACTCCCATTCCGTTCCCCAGGCCCTGGCACCCCCTTCTGCTTCCGCCTCTGTGAATCTGACTCCTCTAGAGACTTCCCAGTGGTGGAACCACACAGGATTTGTCCTTGTGTGGCTGGCTCACGTCACGTGGCAGAATGTCTTCTAGTGACTCCACATGGCCGCTCCTGTTGAAGGCTGCGGCACGCTGCACTGTGTGGATGGACTGCGCTGGCTTCCATGCATCCCTGGATGGACCCCTGGGTCGCTTCTTTTGGGCTGTGGTGAATGACGCTGCCATAAACATGGCACACGGCTCTCTCCACGTCGCTGCTTTCCGCTCATCTGGGTAGATGTCCAGAGGTGGAATTGGGGCATCCTGTGGTGAACCAATGTGTCCTCATTATGAAGAGCCTCCACACTGCTTAGGGACAAGGGGTGCTTCCTGAGCTGTCTCTACAGTCTTGCCATGGGGCAGGAGTTGGCGGTTTAAGAATGAGAAGGGTCAGATGTTAGAAGCTTTGGAAGGAAGGAAATGAGAGGATTTGGTGACGGTCGGCTGAGAGGCTGCCTGGCTCAAAACGTGCGTGGCTTTCCCCTCGAGGGGCAGTGCGTGGGTGGAGGACTCGGAGGAGAGGGAGGAAGCGCTGTAGCCGTCTAGTGAGCCAGAGGAGCACAAAGCAGCTGGCGCAGATGGGTGACCCACAGGATTCACGCAGAAGCACAGCTCATGAGGGAGGTGGACGCGTGGTTCCCAGGAGTCCTTTTGGCCCGTTCGTGGAAATGTTAGATCTTCACCCTGGTTCTCTGTCAGTCAGGATCACTTGGGGAATGTTTAAAAAATGCCAATGCCCTGGCGCGTGCCTGTAATCCCAGCTACTCGGGAGGCTGAGGCAGGAGAATTGCCTGAACCCAGGAGGCGGAGGTTGTGGTGAGCCGAGATCGCGCCATTGCACTCCAGCCTGGGCAACAAGAGCGAAACTGTCTCAAAAAAAAATGCCAGTACCTGCTCCCCATCTGACGTATTTGTCTGAGGACTGACTCGACCATTGCCATCTTTGAAAGTTTTCTACCTGATACTTTTTTTAAGTGGAAGAAACACTTTTTTTTTTTACTTTAAAAATGTTTTTTCTAGCTTTATTAAGTTACATTCAGAGAAAAATTGTCCACGTTTCTGGTGTACAACATGGTGCACAGGTGTACGTTGTAAGATGGGTGAACAAAGCTGATAGACGCCTCTGCCGCTTCATCCTTATCATCTTCCTGTGTGGTGAGATGTTCAGGATCTCATCGCTTGGCGATTTTCCAGTACACAAACCGTTAACTGTGGCTGCCATGTGGAACATGAGGCCTCCTAACTTCCTCCTCCTGACTAGCTGAAATGCTACACCCTTCAGCCACCATCTTCCCAGGACCCCAGCCTCCCTCTAGCGACCACCATTCTACACTCTGCTTCTGAGGCTCTGCTTTTAGATTCCACGTGGAAGTGAGGTCACGCAGCATCTGTCTTTCTGTGTCTGTCCTATTCCCCTCGGCATGACGTCCTCCAGGCTCATCCATGTCATCGCACATGCCAAGATGTCTCACTTTTTGAGACTGAGTAGGGATTCCACTGCATGTAGAGCAGATTTTCCCGACCTGGGGCTCTGCTGATGGGCGTGAGGCTGGTTCTGCATATTGGCTGTGGGGTCAGCACCTCAGCAAGCACAGGAGTGCACATACCCTCGTCGGTTTCATTTCCTTAAATAAATACCCAGAAGTGGGATTCCTGGATTATTCCTTTATCATTCCAGTGTACCCCTGGGATTGAGAACCCTGATATAAAACACGAAAGGATAATGAAGGGAAAGAGAAAAAAATACAAAGGGAGGGAGGGAGGAAGGAAAAGAAAGAGGAAGGAGGGAAGGAGGGCAGGGAGGAAGTGAGGGAGGGAGGGAAGGTTGTCTGAGTCATGTGCCTAATGCTATCTAATAACACTGGGAGCAAACAGCATCAGTTTAGACATTTGTTTTTCCAAATAGAGTTTTCCAATGTCCTCATCTTTAAATTGAGAGACTTAACGATGATTTTTAAAGGATCTTCCAAGTCACAAATTTGTGAATCTGTAATTCCACTGGGTCAGCTTAAAATCCCTTCATGATGATCTTCCTGCTATTATAGTGAATGAGTAACTATCATTTCCAAAATGCTGTGGAACGTTTTACAGCACAGTATGAGTTAAAGTCACAAGGCAGTGAAGTGACATTTGCCTCTGATCCTATTTAAAGCATTCATTTTTTTTCCCCAACTGCCCTCAGTCTCCAAAAGATCCAAGGAAACCTGAGTGGCATTGACTGGGGAGCCTGAGACGTCGTTACTGACAGGCGGATTAGTGAAGCTGCGCGCACCTGCGCTGTTAGCCGTTGCCTCTTAGGAGCTCATAGAGTGGAATGTATGAAAAATGATTCTGTGATAGGGAAAATGGCTGCAAAGTATAAGAGGAAACGGAAGTTTTCTATCAAATTTAAGTCACCGATAAAATAGATTAACGTAGCACACTGAAAATGAGTACGATGAAAGAGAAACACACCTTTTCCAGAAGAAATGTTTCTAGGAAGACCTTCAGACACTAAAATTAAATTGCTCTCTTAGTAACTTTGGTAACATTGGTTCATTATAGATGTTACTTCTAAGAATAGCATGTTTTCATTTTCCCAAATGGTATATCTAAATCAGCTGTAAAGAGTTGTGATTTATTCGCATCTGTGAAGATTGTTATATTGACCCAAATTTTGTCATTGATAAATGAATGCAAAATGAAATAAAAACAAAATTAGCAGATTAAATCATCAAATACTATTAGGCACATATTTTATATGCGACACAACACGGAGAAAATGTACATACTATGTAATTTTGAAATACCTGGGTATTAAAATGATACTTAGAGCCTTCCAGGGGGCAGGCACGTAGATTGCGAATGTGTTTTTATATAATAGGACATCAGCTGGAATGGCTTCTGTCATCTGCACAGCATTCTAGTGCACTCATGTCTCACTCTAACGATGATGTATGCCTTGTCTCAGAGGAAATCCCCTTGGGATGCTTGTTTATTTTTGTATGTTCTTTTATAGAACAAAACAAAACAAAAATCCTGGCTCTACCTGTGCTTGTCACTTTGTAACTTTATAGCCATCCATACTTATTTCCTTGAGGGAAATTTCTAGAAATAGCGGAAGCAGTGATGTGCTGAACTTCTATCTAGGAAGAAGGTAGCTATCCACCCTCCTGTCTCCCAGGCATCGTTCAGCCGGCTCCTCAGCCAGCAAGTCCTTTTCCTCCGCTGACCACCCTCCCTCCCTCCCCGGCATCCTGTGACCTCCACCGCCTCATTTCCTGGTGGGTTATCCTTTCTCCTGTCCTTCCTGCAGCCCAGGGGAAACGAGCGACCACACGTGGAGATGGCTTCTTCTCCACTGTGACATCAAACGCGTGCTCACGTGACCTGCCTGGTCCATGCACAGGAAAGGGGGCCCTGACCTGCAGCGGGAGGGGTCGGGGTCGGTTAATCACAGGAAGGCTCAGCAGTGTGCACTGCATTTTAACAACTGTTTTTAAATTTTATTTCCACACATACACATCAAACAGTTTTAAAGTTACACACGTCATATTTGTGAAACTTAGGGTGCCAGCGTTTTCCATCTGAATTTCTAGGGTACCTGCTACCACTTTTCTCCCAAACATCCCAAGTTCCAGCCTGACCCTGCCTCCTGAATGACGGTGCCTGCTCCCAGGCTGCCCCAGGCACCACACATCTCCGCTGGTCATTCCTGCCTCCACGCATGCTGGCATCCATTCAAATGGCAGCTGCTGGTGTTTGCTCCTCCGTGGGATGTGCCAATACCAGTGACCTGGAAGTGGCCGGAGCGATGGCTCACGCCTGAAATCCCAGCACTTTGGGAGGCCAAGGCAGGTGGATTACGAGGTCAAGAGATCAAAACCATCCTGGCTAAAATAGTGAAACCCTGTCTGTCTCTACTAAAATACAAAAAATTAGCTGGTCATGGTGGCTCATGCCTGTAATCCCAGCTGCTCGGGAGGCTGAGGCAAGAGAATTGCTCGAACCTGGGAGGCAGAGGTTTCAGTGAGCCAAGATCACTCCACTGCACTCCAGCCTGGGCAACAGAGCGAGACTACATCTCAAAAAGTAAAAAAATAAATAAAGAATGACCTGGAAGCTCCAAGAAGTAGCAGACTCCACGTGGTGGAGGAGTTACAAATTTAAAAAGAATCCACAACTGCTGTGCACAGGAGGGAAATGAACCCAGGGCCCGCAGAGAGGCGCTGACGGGGTTTCCTGAAACACACGGCCAGGGAAGACGGCACCGGCTCGGGCTCGGACTCACAGATCTCACGGTCTCCGCGGTGGTTGTTTGTAGTAAAGGACTTACTATAGCCACGTTGTCAGTGGCTCTGGTTTGCAGTTCCTTTAATGCCTTCATTTTAAACCGTGGGCTGTAACTCATTAACGTGCCATGAATTCAAGTTACTGGTCACTACCTGCAAACTTTTAAAATAGAAACAAAAACAGAACAGGAAAGTGTAGAATAGAAAATACCGAAGTACATTCCGGATACTAAGGGCGCATGTTTAATGAAACATTTTGTTATGTGTGTTAGGTTCTGATGGAAGGTATATGTCTTACTGTGAATAGCTTAATGAAACATTTTTTGTTATGTGTGTATGTATGTGTGTTAGGCTGTGATGGAAGGTATATGTCTTACTGTGAATAGTTTAATGAAACATTTTTTGTTATGTGTGTATGTATGTGTGTTAGGCTGTGATGGAAGGTGTATGTCTTACTGTGAATAGTTTAATGAAACATTTTTTGTTATGTGTGTATGTATGTGTTAGGCTCTGATGGAAGGTGTATGTCTTACTGTGAATAGTTTAATGAAACATTTTTGTTATGTGTATGTATGTGTGTTAGGCTGTGATGGAAGGTGTATGTCTTACTGTGAATAGTTTAATGAAACATTTTTTGTTATGTGTGTATGTATGTGTGTTAGGCTCTGATGGAAGGTGTATGTCTTACTGTGAATAGTTTAATGAAACATTTTTTGTTATGTGTGTTAGGGTCTGATGGAAGGTGTATGTCTTACATACAGGTGCATGCACACACATGCAGACATGAAAACAAATACAAGTGCATGCGGACACAGACACAGACATGCACAAATACACAGAAACACATGCACATACAGAAAGGCACATTCACACACGTGTGTGCACAAACATGCAGACACACACACAACGCCTGACCCATCTGCCCCTCCAGTCTGTTCCCTGCTCCCATTCCCTTTGTGCTGTACTATGGACTCTTCAGTTCCTTTTCTGTGTCCTCCGCATCTCACGGAGAGTCGGGCTCATTAAAAGGTTCAGTTCCCTAAATGGATGGATGAGTGAGTGAGTGAGTGAGTGAGTGACTGAATAAGTGAGTGACTGAGTGAGTTACTGAGTGAGAATGAGTGAATAAGTGTATGATGCATGAGTGAGTGAGTGAGTAAATGGGTGAGTGAAAGAGTACACGAACGAGTGAGTGACTGGATGAGAGAATTAGTGCATAGATGAGTGAGTGAGTGAGCAGATGAGTGGGTGAATGAGTGAAAGAGAACATGAATGAATGAATGCATGAATGACTGAGGCAGGGAGTGAACAAGAGACTGAGTGAGTGGCTGGGTGAGTGAATGAGTGTAAGAGTGAATGAGGGAGAGAGGAAGTGAATGAGTGGGTGAGGGAGTGAAAGAGTACATGAATGAGTGAGTGAATGCAGAGTACATGAGTGAGTGAGTGAGTTCATTAATGAGTGATTGAGTAAATGAGTGAGTGGGTGAGTGAAGGATTGAGGGAGTGACTGAATGAATAAATGAATTACTGAATGAGTTACTGAGTAGTGAGTGACAATGTGTGAGTGATGAGTGAGTGGGTGAGTGAGGTCATGAGTGAGCGAATGAGTGAGTGACTGGGTTTGTGGGTGAGTGACTGAATGAGTGTATAAATGAGTGAGTGAGTGCATGAATGAGTGAAAGGCACAATCAGGCTTATGCCTTTTGATGCTGAAATTCTTTTTAAGCAGCAAAACTCCCTCCAGCTTCAAGAGGACTAGCAGATTTGTTTTGTTCTGTTTGCTTGAAACAATGAAATACGTAAAAGATGAAGCCCCTCATCCACTGTCTCAGGCAGCCCCAGGGTGCAGAAGTGAGGAAGGCTTTGTCACCACTGGGGTCAGCAGGAAGTGAGGTTCAGTAGAATCACCCCATCTCGAAGGCCACAGTCTCAAGGTTCAAGTCTTCATTCCCCAGGTTGAGGACACGAGCTGGGGACCGCGTGGCTGTGGGCAGCGGGTGAGTCCTCTACCTAGAGCTTCATTCTGTGTTTCGGAAGGGGTGATGTTAAGTGAGTTCTGGCAGCCATGGGGAGGGAGAAATCATGGAATCTGTCGGGTCTGGACCTTGGAAAAAGGACCAGGAAGGGTTTGGAGTGGCCGGACCTAGGTGGGATGGAAGAACAGGTGTGAAGCCTGGGAGGAGCAGAATGCAAGCTGTGAGGGAGGGGCCGTGGCAAGTGGCACCCCTGGGTGCCCAGTACTAGGTTCTGCACCAACTTATGTCTCAGGGCATTTCCCCACCCGGTGCTCCACCAAGACCCTCCCACCCCAGCCTTCCTTCCTCCACGCAGCTGGGCGTCCTCAGGGACACAGAGTAGAAAATCTTTGGAAAACTTCTGAGAAGCTCTCTCAGTCAGTGCTCTTCCCATCCACCAGCAAGGGGCCCCTCCAAAAAAATGCAGGCACGTACCTGCTAAAATCCAGCATGTACCAGAAGGGGCTGCCATTTCTGGGTAGGAGCCGTGCTGTGGCAGAAGGCAGCATTTGCAGGACTGTCCGCAGTTTTGCTTGGAGTTTTGCTGTCATAGAAATAGGCAAGAAGCCATGTCCTGCTACTTGTTGGATGAGGGATCACAAATATGTGTTCACTTTTTAAAAACAAGACCCTGGCCTGGTCACGTGACTCTGGGGAGCTGGTTGTGGAATAAGACAGGGATTGGGGAGCCTTGCATGAAATGACCATTCCACTGTGTTGTTTGTACCTGGGGACTTTCCGGAGCAAACGTCCACTGTCAGTAATACACACCAGCTGAATTCCATTCAAGGCAGGCTTGTGGACTATTTTGTTGAAATGACATCTGTAGGAAGATTTAAACGTGATTAAAACGGCCGGTCGTCAGCGGATGATGGAGTCGGGCACGTCTCAGATGGCCCTGTTTGGAACCGCCTGTGGGCATGTCTAGGTTATTGAGCGTTACGCTCCTGTGTTGTGTGACTTGTCCGTACCACTTACCCTTCCAATGACACAAAATCGAGTTTGCTGCCGTCCGGCCCTAACGGCAGTGGCGACTGCTCCCAGATTGCATTCAGAGCTCCAGATTGCATTCAGAGCTTAATGAAATCTGTCTGCCTCATCCTCATCTGCCAGGACACAGCACATTAGCTCTCATGGGTTCTGTTGGTTGCTTTTGTCTTCAAACTGTCGATTCTGTGGCTGTGGCAAACCAAGTATAGTTTTAAAGTGGACTTTTCAGTACAGATTATGCAGGGAAAAGGCAGGTCACCTCATAGATGCGTGTGTGTTTAGAAGACACAGAGCAAAGCTGACACTTATACAGTGTCTGAGTTTCACGAGACGTGGTTATGGTGATTATCCTGTTTTTAGATAAAGAAATTGAGTCTCATCCAGCCTCGATTAGCTCCTAAATTATTGCTTGGCCATTTGGGCCCAGATGCCCAGCAGCCTGAGGTTCCTTGTGGATTTCAGCTCAAGTCATATAAATTTGGTTCTCCCTGCTATGGACCGTGGTTCTTGAGTAAATTATGGAGGCTTTGGGGTTTTCCTCAGGTTCCAGACATTATGGTAATATACAAATTGTACCCTGACTCTGTAAATCATGTTAAGCCCATGTTAGATATTTGCATTCTAGTCACCATCTTGGGCTACTGGAAAATAATTGCCTGTGTGTGAACATCAGCATTTAGTGAATGCTCAGAGGCATCGGATATTTCGTAAAACTCATCTTCACGCCGTTGCCCATGCTCCCCCTCTTCATGGCTAAGGTAAGACCAGCTGTGCCTGGAGGGTTCCGTCAGTCCCAGGCCCACCGAAGGCTTGGGTTTCACATCTGACATGCTAAGGTGTCACAGGGAAGAATATTTCAGCTGTGGTTGGGAGGAGGGGCTTCTGGAAAAGGACCAACGCCACTCTGGGAGGTGAAGACCGC
The DNA here is from genome assembly GCA_021498475.1 of Saguinus midas. NCBI lineage: Eukaryota > Metazoa > Chordata > Mammalia > Primates > Cebidae > Saguinus > Saguinus midas. The sequence goes on along the minus strand of CM038405.1, from coordinate 16,177,809 downwards.
CAGTCAGCTCGGCTTTATGCAGCAGCGTGTCCCATCCTATGCCTGAGAACCAGAAAGCATGGAGCTCCTGTCTACTCGGAAATCTCTTTAAAAAAATCTAAACACGCACTTCATGTGCCCAACAGTAGCGCCAGATTTACTCACGGCCCAGAATTCGGTGTTTTGCATGACAAGCTTGTGAACCTGCTGCTGAAAGAGCCTTTGAAATTCAAGGTTGGACCCATCAGAAAATAAAATATGGAATTGACAAAGCTGTCTCTTCAGCTCAATACTTTATTTCCTCTCAGGTAAGAGACGTTTGTCAGAGAGGCACAAGCTGCAGTCTCTGAGGTCAGAGTGAGGAAACCCTGACCCCCTTGCTTACCAGTTCCAGTGACCCTGAGCCTGGCTCTCCCCGTGCACCTTCCACATAGACTCTACCTCCTGCCCAATAGATTCAGTATTCCAGACCCCAAAAGAAAAGTCCAGAATTCATTGTGGACCTGGGATTCATATGCACTTGCCTGCCTGCAAGAAACCAGCCTAAAGGCCCGGCCCAGCTGGGATGCCAGCATCCTGGGGACCTGGCTCTCAGCTGCCTGTCACAGTGGGTTTCGTGCTCAGCAGGTGATGGCCCCGGCAGAGCAGCCCACAGCTTCCTTTGGGGTCAAGAGCAGGGGAGCATGGGCAGGGTAGGGATCTTAGACCCTAGGGGCATGGCTGGGTTTGGGTCCATCCTCCCACACCTGTCCAGGGAACCTCAGTTTCCAGTCTGTGGAAGGAGAAGGAGCTCGGAGCTGCCTCACAGGGGCAGGAGGTGTTGGCCATCGCTGTGGGCTGCACGTGAAGGAGGCGCTTCTCCACCAAGAGCTCTCTCTGCCCCTGGAGCATAGAGCCCCCCACCTGACACGCTGTGTGCCTGGCCACACACCTGATGATCATGTTAGTATTTATATGACAAGATCAGTGATTCATCAACTATTGATGGGGCGTCCACAATGGCTGAGGAGGACAGCTGCAGGCCCCAACCTCGGAACTTGTGGCCCGGAGAGGGAAGAAGATGGGAATCACCAGGCACACAGAGAGGAGCCCCTCGATGGGGAAGCCAGGAAGTGTTTGGGGGACAGGAGGAGGGAGTGCACCGCAAGCAGTTTCAGCTGCTGTTAACCCCTCGTGCTGGCGCAGTGCATCTGTTACAATTGCCACGTTAGTGAATAAAGTCTATCATTCACATCAGGGCCCACACGTGGTCTTATCCATCTATGGGTTTGGACAAGTGTCTAATGGTCTGGACCGGCCACTGCCACGTCACAAGGAGCAGATTCCTTGCCCTAAAACTCCTGCGTGCTCCCCCGTTCCTCCCTCCCTGCCCCCTTTATCCCTTTATCTTTCTGGCTCTTCCAGAATGTCACGTGGATTCACACAGTGTATAGCCTTTTTCAGGGCTTGGGAGCTCATTTCATTTAGCCCTGAATAATACTCCACCGTCTGATGTAACATTTATTCAGCCACGGAGGGACATCTTCCAAGTCTGGGCAACTATGAATAAGGCTTCTGTGAACATCTGTGTGCAGGTTTCTGTGTGGATGTAAGTCTTGAGCTTATCTGGGTGAATACCTAGGAGGCTGTTGCTGGATTACATGGTGAGAGGGTTTCGTTTAGTAAGAAATGGTCAAACTGTCTCCCAAAGCGGCTGCACCAGTTTGCACTCACACGGGCCGTGAATGACAGTCCCCATTGCTCCACATCCTCGCCAGCACTTGTAGTCACAGTGGGTTTCGTGCTCAGCAGGCGATGGCCCCTGTTGCTGTCGGGATCTGGATTCTGGCCATTGTCGCGGGTGTGGTGGTGTCGTCGTTGTTTTCATTTGGAATTCTCGGGCGGCAGGGGACATGAGCATCTCCAGTATGCACATTTGCCATCTCAATGTCTTCTTCGGTGAGGTCTGCTCAGACCTTTTGCCCATTTTTCCCAATTGGATTTGATGCTCCAGCATCCAGCCATATGAGTCTGGTTCTGATGCTTGCTCTGTTTCTTCCAACTGTGTGACTGTCTTGAAATGTGCCTTGTAGGGCTTTTGCTGAAAGCGGAAACACTTGGCTCTGGATGGAAGGAACTGAGGGAGGGAGAGGGGCCTTGTGAGTGAGGTTTTGTGCTTACCTACCAGGTGTTAGCCCGTGTTCACTGCGCCTGTGGGTATGTGAGACCGGCACCTGCTCTGGCCTCCTTCACTCTGTCTCCCTTGGGATGCAGGCGCCATGTTGATGAGTCAAGATGTGGGGTGGGGAGGTGTCCCAGGGTCCAGTGACCAGGCCCCTCTGTCAGCGAGCCTGCGCCCAGGCCCTGCCTTTCCCAGAGCTCCTCAGGTGCCCCTTTCCCCAATGTAAGTGGGACACGGTAGCTGCAGGGGGCTGAGTGGTGTTTTCCTGCTGCAGGGAGACAGGCTCTGATAAGCCAGCAGGATGGGGGCTGGTTAGGGAGTTTCCCCGAGTGCAGACCTCCTTAGAAAGGCCCAATGCCCTGGTGTTTTCCAAGATAGTTCCCTTCCCCTTTGCTGGCTGGAGAATTTTTCTCAATATTTACTGTTGGAACCTGGTCAAGCTCTCGGAGGTAAAAATCACCAAGTTCAACCCCGCCCCATAACTGGGTCTCCTGCAGTTTTTCTCTCTCCCTTATCCAGATAATGTCTCCAGAAATTCATCAAGGGCAGCTCAGGTTCTCCGCACCGGCCCTGCAGAGCTTCTGCCCCCGTGAGGTTCTTGGAACCCGCCTGGCTGTGTCTCCAGTTTTAGGGGCATGGCCCTGCAGAGCTTCTGCCCCCGTGAGCTGAGGTTCTTGGAACCCGCCTGGCTGTGACTCCAGTTTTGGGGCAGTGCTTTGCCCGGTGACTCAGTTCCCTGAAGAGTGAAGAAGAAAAGTTATCGATTTTCAGTTTGCTTGGGGTTTTTCTTGCTGTCAGGATGGAGTGAGGCCCGCCAATCTCCACACGTGTCCCGCAGGAACTGTAGGTCTGATGGGTTGTTTTAAGTCACTGGGTTGTGGGAATTGGATACAGCAGCAGAACGGGTCAGATGGGAGGACCTGGCTTTGGCCCCATGATGACAGGTGGCCCCAGAAACATGGACAGAGAGCGCGTCTTGAGGAGCGGGAGTCCTGGCCGGCCGGGACCGCAGGCTGCGCTCCGTTGCACCACTCCCGCCTCCTCCTGTCATGGAGACAGATGCAGACATGGAGGTTGCCCTCCTAGGAGAGGGACTCGTCTTCCCCGCAGCAGCTGAGAGCATGGGGAAGCTGGCAGGCATGGAGCAGGTGGGGCCCGGGGTGTCACACCCACGGTGGCCTGGGGACCTTCCTTTGCTCAGAGCTCGGGATCTACAGAGCTCGTGCTGGGGCCAAGGCCACTGGAGCCTCACACACAGGTGCTGGGTAGGACCCCGTGCCTGGGAAGCTGGACCCGTGGCCATCAGAGGGTCCCTTACTCCCTTGTGCCCTGTTTTCTCATCAGTGAAGCCGGAGGCAGAGACCTCCTCGTGAGCCATTGCAAGGATTTAAGGGGGTGCCTGTACGGTCACTGGTGGAAGCTGGGAGCTGAGCAGAGGAGCTTCTATTTCAGCAGCAAGAGGGAGAATGAGTTTTCAGGATCAGGAAACCGCAGTGGCCTGCTGTGTAAACTTTTGAATTAGAGGCACCAAGCGTTTCTAAACAAATAAATCAGGTTAATTAGCAAACAACAGCCATTTATTCTCTTTAACAGCCTCATGGGAAAAAATATTTCCTCATGTATTTTGGAATGAAAATTAGGGAGTAGCTCTCCATGCTAAAAGGGATGCAGCTTTTTACCTGGGTGACAGATGGACGTGTTTTAAAGTAATTTAAATACATTACCCCTTGCTCTTCATGACAGCCATGTAAACTAAGTACCCTTGGCAGCTGGAGGCTCACTGGTCAGAACCAGCAGCACTGGGTCCCAGCCAGGCTGGGAACCTGCAGATGGCACGGCCCACGCAGCCTCCCCTGAGACCTGGGAGCTTTCATGCCACATGTACAGTAAGTCTTGGGGGGCGGGAGTGACGGATGGGACCCCTCTGGTGGTCTGGGCCCATGGTCCCGCCAGGGACCCACAGCATGAAGACAAAGCACCCTCACACACAAGTTGAAATTGGTTCGCTTCTTTGGCCTCTGCCAGGGAGAGCAGGGTGTGGTGCGGGGATGGAAGGACCAAGGCACCCACCAGGGAACAGCATCGTGGGGTCACGATCCCACTTCTCACCCCACGCCTCACAGCACAGTCGGGGGATTTGCCGACCCCACACCGGCCGAGCCACTGCAGACCTCACAAGGCCCAGCCATGCCCCACACGGAGACACGGAACCCCAAGATAGGCCGGGTCTCGGGGCCGGATGGGGCTGTGGAGCCGTGGCTTAGATGGCGGGAGGGACTCCCCGCCCCAGGCAGGCACCACATGGTCCCCAGGTAGAGAATTGAGGCATGTCTGGAGGACAGCTGCTCCCACATCTGGGGGCATCTGATCTGCAGGGCGGGGCTCTCCCAGGCGTGCTTCCAAGCAGTGGGAGTCACCTTTAGCATCATTCGCAGAAGTGAAATTCTCCTGTAGACTCAGCTTGGGCAGTTCTCAGCAGTCCAGACTGGGCGGCTTAAACAGCAGACATGGATTCTCTCAGGGTCGGTCCCCGCCGAGGCCCCTGTCCCCGTGCCCTCTCGGGGTCAGTCCCCGCCGAGGCCCCTGTCCCGTGCCCTCTCGGGGTCTTCCCCTGGAGCTCTTTCCACATAATCACATGCAGAACTGTCTGGTTGCCTTTCCAAGGGTACGAGTCATGTCACAGGGTGAAATGGACGTAGTCCTCAGACAAGCTGATGGGCTTCCTGCCATCTTGGGACAGGCCTGGGGCTTCTGTGGGAATCTCAGGCCCTTTCGCCTGCATTTCTCTCACCGCCTGTGGGGTTCGGCATCTTCCCCCGAGTTCACGGGACCTCTGTGGGGTTCGGCATCTTCCCACGTGTTCACGGGACCTCTGTGGGGTTCGGCATCTTCCCACATGTTCACGGGACCTCTGTGGGGTTCGGCATCTTCCCACGTGTTCACGGGACCTCTGTGGGGTTCGGCATCTTCCCCCGTGTTCACGGGACGTCTGTGGGGTTCGGCATCTTCCCCCGTGTTCACGGGACCTCTGTGGGGTTCGGCATCTTCCCCCGTGTTCACGGGACCTCTGTGGGGTTGCATCTTCCCCGTGTTCGCGGGACCTCTGTGGGGTTCGGCATCTTCCCTGTTCACGGGACGCCTGTGGGGTTCGGCATCTTCCCCGTGTTCACGGGACCTCTGTGGGGTTCGCATCTTCCCCGTGTTCACGGGACCTCTGTGGGGTTCGGCATCTTCCCCCGTGTTCACGGGACCTCTGTGGGGTTCGGCATCTTCCCCTGTGTTCACGGGACCTCTGTGAGGTTCGGCATCTTCCCCCGAGTTCACGGGACCTCTGTGGGGTTCGGCATCTTCCCCGTGTTCACGGGACCTCTGTGGGGTTCGGCATCTTCCCCCGTGTTCGCGGGACCTCTTCGTGCTGTTTTCTGTGGGTCCTCCCACACACCCTCGGCCGTTTGTCTCGGTCATTGGTCGGTATTTTTCTTTCTGACTTATCAGTGGCTTTGGGGGAGATGGCGTTTCATCTGTGGCAGAGAAGCTGATCGTCTCCCTGGCTTTCGTTTGCCTTTACTTTTCTTCCCTTTCTTTCTTTCTGTTCGGAAGTATTGAGTGTGATCAAATCCCTCAGTCCCTGTAGCACGGCTTCTGCATCTTCAGCTGCTGTTAGGGCTCCTGGAGCGATGACTGTACAGCAGTCCACCCGGGTTCTCTAGGAGTCAGATGTCTTCCTTTTTTTATTAATACATGATGTTTTTGAAAGTCTTGGGGAGTGAAACTCCCTTAACGTCTTAAGTTCAAAATTCAAACCCGGGTTCTGATACGTTATGACCGCAATGTGTTATCTAATGTTTAGTTTTTGGTTAACTGCTTTTTATTTTAGTTGGGTTTTTCTGAATGGTTGGAATTGACTGCTATTCGCTGGTGGAATTACAGGAGCATTTTCCATCCATTCTTTCTGAGCTGCACAGTTCACGATGCTGACCACAGGAGTCCCAGTGCTCAGTCCCGGTGATGGCAGAACAGGGGAGGGGGATGGACCCTCAAGCTGTGGTCCTCAGAAAATGGAGTGACTCGGCACTCACACAGTGGATGCGCCACAGTGCTAAAGATTTCCTGAATTAGCAGATCCAACCATCTGCGTATCCCAGAAAGAACACAGATTTTAAAAGTCACCTTTAGATGCTAGTGCTGGGAGGTTCTTCCTGATGTCGCCTCTACTTATGCAGCGTAGCCAGACTCCCAAGCTCAGAGCAGAATGCCCCAAATCACCCGTGTGGCGCTGGGCAGTGATGGAGGCTTGGCACGCCTCGGCCTCGTCTGCCCTGTGTTGTTGGCGGTGACGGAGGCTCGCTGTGTCTCAGCTTCTCTGTACAGTGGACCTTTGCTGCAGGCTGAGTCTCCCTCTTCTGAAATGCTTGGCATGAGACATGTTTCAAATTTGGGATTTTTTTTGGAATGGAGGACATTTGCATTACATACTTATCAAGTGAACATCCCTGACCCAAAAATCTAAACGCCGAAGAGCTCCTGGGAGCTTTTCCTGTGCACGTCACCGTGGCAGCCAGTAAGTTTCAGATCTGGGTGTAAGACGTGTTCACGATGTGGTGAGTGCCTCCCAGTCCCCGTGGTGTTCGGGCGGCGGTTCCTGAATGCTGCCCTTTCCTCTGGTGGAGCCTCCCGTGTGGACTCCCCAGGCGGACATTGCAGGGGTGATTGTGTTTTTACGCTAGCGGGTCCACAGCCCTGCTCCTTGACGCCGCCTCACCTGCATTAACCTTCCTACCCCTTACCTGCATGCCTGCTGGGCTGGGCTGAGGGCCTCCCCACCTCATGGAGGGGGAATCAGGGGCTCGGAGGGCGGAATGCTTCTGGGGCCCGAGGGCAGTAACTGGTGGAGCTGTTCATCTTAGACTCCAGAGCTCAGGATCATTTATTATAGAAGCAGATAATGAAACACCTGGATTACAATAGTTTGAACAAGGAGGGCTGGTTTGCTCTTAGGTCAAGGCTTCCTGAGGAGGACAGCTGTGCGTCCTGGCCGACAGCTCAGTCCTGCCACCAAGGACGAAGGCTTTCTTCGTCTTTTCACTCTGCCGTCTTTATTGGGTTGACTTTAAGTCCTCTTGGTTGCAAGGAGGTTGCCAGATATCCGGCCATCAATTCCACATCAGAAGAGGAAGGAGGGCGCCACAGTGGGGTGAGCGCCGTCTGTGCCTGTTATTGGAAACCCAGAGCTTCACAGGGACTCCCTTCGTGACTTTCATTTATCTCCCAGGCCCAGGTTCCTCCCAGGGCTGCCCTCCTACAGCAGAGCCTGGAAAGAGGGCAGTGGCTCTGCCACCTTGGAGAGGAGAGAACAGGGCAAGAGGGGAGGAAAAGTGTCATGGGCTTGAGTTAGGCCCGGAGTGGTGGGTGCCATCACAAGCCCACCTGTTCCCAGGACGCCAGCATGGTCTACACCCTGGGCTGACATTCACACATCCTGTCTAGTGCTCTGTGAGTTCATGAATCCATGATTGACGTGGCGTGCCCCTCGTCCTCTCATCCAGGCTTCTCACAAACAACGTGTCCCACCCCAGCTTTCAAGTCTTGTCACCAGAGCCTTTCCTGCCCGTGCCTGGGTGACACCACCGTACACTCGGGCTCCAGCCGGAGGCCCCTCACCCCACTGCTCTGCTCTGGTGGGGCCGCCTGGTATACCTCTCAGTCAAGTCACCATCACAGGCAAGCTCCCGCTTCTCCCCGAAGCTCACGTGCAGGACAGATGGTGCCAGGAAGAGGCTGTCAGAGGAAAGCCATAGTAAGTTCAACATGACATTAGTGTGTCGCAGCAGCTCTGCTCTTTGTCAGACTTTAACTGGGATCAGCACAGATTCGTTGCCAGGGAGAGGGAAGTAAAATGGGCAAATTTTCAGTACATTTCTGAGAGTGAGAAAAGTTTCTATTTTTCCTAAGACGAGAACTGAAATATGCTTCCTATTATAACCTATCTATGTGGGAATGGAACAGAAATTCTCAGCATGTGAAACACTCCTGCCTGTGTCTCTGAAACACGCACAGCGTGAGTGGGGCTGGGATGAAGGGTCAAGGAACGAAAGGACTGTCCCTGCTATCGAGCATCTGGAATCCAGCAGCCAAATATGCTTTACGTATTTAAGCACTGGGTGTTTGTATTTTATATACTTAGGATTTCATACCAGGTACTTGCATTACCATTTCAAACCATAGGTAAGGTAACCACTGTATTTAACATATTAGCTCCTTATACTAATCTGAGAGTCTGCACCAATGGCTGGGTCCTTGCAGGAGATGGCTCGTGAGGGTTTCTCAGGGCTGTGCCACAAGTGTGAGGGTGAGGCCCCGGTCACCTGGTGAGCGGGCAGAGGGTTCTCCCCACTGAGCTACCGCCACCATCTGTTCTGGGCACAGACCAAGAAGGACGATGAGGGAGGAGCCAGATGAACTCTGGGCGGAACGCATGCAGCCATCTTGGTTCAGGGGCATCTGCGTTGTGTCCTCACTCTCTTCTCACTAGAGAAATACCTGCACATGCGGCATTGATGTTATAATCCACATGTATCTCCAACTGTACCGATACTGTGTATATGATAAACATCCCAATAGAATATTTTTAAAGGTGAATTAAAGATGAATGAATAATATATGATAATTTTAAATTGTTTTGTCGATAACACAAAGAAAGACATTTGCTTTTGCTGTAAAATCTGACTACCTGAGAACATGGAATTACAGACACTAATTATGTTTGAAAATCTCAACTTTAACCCTTTATGATATGACAAGTCCAAGCTCTTGTTCCAAGTTCAGCTTATTTAGATTGTTTATTTAATAGATGGTGTAAAGAGGTGTGTCACACAGTTAAGTGCTTCAAATATAGGAGTGCATGATCCTAAATTATAATTCGTATTTTTTGAACCTATACAGAAGGATGTTGTTGTAATCTGATTCGTAATTTTCTTTTTCTCTAATATTTTTGGTTGTTCTTAAAATCAAATCTGTAGGTTTTTCATGTTTATATTCTTCATTTGCTGAAACTGTTTGCATGGAAGACTTTTAAACAGATTTAGGAAATTATGTTTATAATTTTTGTGCAGATATAATAGTGTTATTTTAAATGACATAAGTGTGTCTTCTTTGGCAACAAAATCCAAATTTACTTCCTTGAAAAGCTCTTCCCATGGCACACGTGTATTGCAGGCAGCAGTTACCACCTTGCTGTCAGCTGCCACCCACCCGAGGGGACCCGGTGTGCATGTGCTTAGCATCTCCTAGGACATGTGCTACCTGGAGCCCAAGGGAACATCAACCATTTTTAGTATTTTCTGTTTGAAAAAAAAAAATACACAGCTCATCTTTATGTTCAACTATGCTTTTAAGTATTTGCAAAAAACAAAGAAAAATTTCATTCAACTGTTTTTTGTGCATACAGTTTTCATGGACATTTTTTGTAGAGTTACGGCATTTCAACTAAAAGAAAAAAAGTCCTTCCTGAAAGAGGCTTAAAATACAGAAAGCATTACCTCTCCTGGAGGAACCAGCAATCATGTGGCTTCCAGCCACAGCACAGCAGTGACTGCTGTAGGGCCCAGACCTCCACCCCACCAAACGCTGCAGCAGCTGCTGAAAAGCACACCTCCCCCTGGGTTGCTGGGTTCTGCAGCTGGAACACCAGCCCCAAGGCTTTCTAGCTTTCTTCCTCAGGTTGCTGGCCAGGTCTAGGCCCATGCAGGAGCCCACGCCAGGCAGGAGGACAAGTACCCCAGGAGGCCCTGAGCCCAAGAACACTCCTGGCTCACTGCCCAGGCCTGGAGTGAACGGGGCATTATTCCCACCCCTATGCCAGGGATCAGGGCGGAGGAAGGAAGTGAAGCAGAATAGAAGATGTCATAAACTCCCAAGCCCAGAGCACTGGGAGACCTTACATCCTGGAAAACTTCCAAAGAGCCGTGCCCCCACCAGGAGCAGCAGCAGCTAGAAACTTGACAGAAATGTATATTCTCAGGCCAACCCAGGTGTTTGTCTTGCGACATCCCAGGTGACTCTGATGCTGAGAATAAATGTCACGCTGCCTGTGTCTGCTATCACTTCCTTCAGCCTGGAGCCTTTTGTCCTCAGTCAACACTCCAGCTCTGCCATTCCAGCTGTAGGGACAGGTGAGCGAGTGACCAGATGGCTGAGGTGAAACAGAGGCCCTGGCAGTGAAGAGCCTGACCTTCCTATTTGAAAACAGGAGGATGAGCCAAGGAGGAGACAGGAATGGGACAGAAAACAGGAAAGGAATGTCCTGGAAGGGCCGAGAGTTCCCCGTTTACAGAAAGGAACGTCCTGCCATCTTAAGGAAGGGCCGAGGGTTCCCCGTTTACAGAAAGGAATGTCCTGCCATCTTAAGGAAGGGCCGAGGGTTCCCCGTTTACAGGAAAGGAACATCCTGCCATCTTAAGGAAGGGCCGAGGGTTCCCCGTTTACAGAAAGTAAACGAATGCTTGATTTCCTAGGTGACTTCCAGGCAAAAAATAGTGATGCTCAGAAAACAGTAAAAGCCTTTTCACATTTTTTAAAAAATCATTCTTTCTTCACTTATTGATTCTGAGCATTTCCTAAAATGTTCGTGTGATGTGTAAGTTTACTGATGTTTATTAAACTGTAGTGGCTAAAAATACTAATGTATTAGTCTGTTTTCATACTGCTTTATATAAAGAACTTCCTGAGACTGCATAATTTATAAAGAAAAGATGTTTAACTGATTCACAGTTCAGCGTGGCTGGGGAGGCCTCGGGAAACGTACAGCCATAGCAGAAGGGGAAGGGGTAGCAGGCACCTTCCTCACAAGCCGTCAGGAAGGAGAAGGGAAAGAGCCCCTTATAAACCATCAGATCTGAGAACTCATTCACCATCAAGAGAACAGCGTGAGAGATAAGGCCTCCAGCATTCCGTGATCTCCACCTTGACACATGGGGATTATGGGGATTATAATTCAAGATGAGATTTGGGTGGGGACACAAAGCCTAGCCATATCACCTTCTCATTATGCCTTCCACACCACCAGTTCTCTCAGTGCTGGCTGACGAGACGGACCAAAGATTTCAGAAGCAATAGGAGAGCTGAGAGGTTGGCGTAGTCATCAAATGCTGAGAAAAATTCAGGTTTCTAGGAAGCACTAAATCGAAAGATATTTATTACCCAAAGAGAGTGATTCACCAAGTGTTCTCAAACCCAAGGCAGGGACTCAAGTTGCTAAAAATTCCAGACAACTGCTGACATAGCGAACATAAAATATTACAGAAGTTAAGCTTGAACAGTATGAAAAACTGGCAAATAATTGCTCTTTGAACAGACAGTCAGAATTTCCAGTAACTGCCTTTCCAGTGTGGAAATTGTGATGAGTGTAAAAATTCCACGTGCACACCTTCCCTGCTTCCAACAGAAGTAGGTGAAGGCTTGGGGTCAGAAGAGACCGTTCCTGTGTGTGAGTATCAGTGAGTGGTGTGATCTGCTCTGTCAGGAATTCAGTAGGCTGGAATTCCAACTGTAAAGAACATTTTCGGATTCCAAATACAATGGTTAGGTACGAAATTGTTCTCTAACCTTCAGCACTTTGAAAGTTCATTCCAATGTTTTGTGTTTAATAAATATTGAGAAACTATAAAGTTTCCAAATTTATTCCACATTTCCTTCAATGTGCTGAAACTTTGTTCTTTTTTTTTTAAGTTTATATTTGAAGCAACTTAAGTTCCTCCCTTTCTCCTTAAAAAAAGCAGGCAACTGGTTAAGTATGGTGTATTTATTAAATAGTGAGAGATTATTAGAGAGCATGTGTGTGCGTGTGTGCGCGTGCATGCACCTGTGTGTGCGTGTGTGCGTGCATGCGTGTGCATGCACCTGTGTGTGCGTGCGTGCACATGTGTGTGTGCGTGTGTGTTAGTGTTCCTAACCTGGGACAGATTTCACAAAAGTTAATAATGAGGTAAAGACAACCTTCTTTCTGTATTCTCTTAGTTTTCCTAGAATAAGTTTCCAGGTGAAATTACTGGCTAAACGGACCTGTATTTCAAAAGCCATTTTCCTCACCTAGTTCAGTGATTTGACTATTAGCGAAGTTACAGTTGTTTTCAGCTATTTGTTAATAATTTTTATTTTCATGTCTGGGAAATTATACTATTTGGTAATTTTTTGAAGGAAATGCTTTTTTATTACAAGAATTCTTTAAATATTAAGTATGTTATTGCACTCCAGCCTGGGCAACAAGAACAGAAGAACTCTTGTCTCAAAAAAAAAATAAGTATGTTAGTGTTTAGGATGTATATTTCCTTTTTTATATTTTAATATTCTCTAAGAGGAAAATTCTCTTTTGATTTTGAAATGTATTTTTGTAACCAACTCGTGCTCTTTGTGTGTGCATAACTAAATTTTGTTTCTCTCCTCACACTGACTGAAACAGCCACATGTAAATCATGCCCATAACTGACTGTGAACCCTGAAAACCTGAGACAGGTCTAGTTAATTTAGAAAGTGTATTTCGCCAAGCGGGAGGACGCGTGCCCGTGACACAGCCTCAGGATGTCCTGACAACATGTGCCCAAGGCGGTGGGGGCACAGCTGGGTTTTATACATTTTAGGAAGACGTGAGACATTAATCAACATATGTAAGAAGTACATTGGTTCCGTCCAGAGGGGGCTTCCAGGTCACAGGAAGGTAAGAGACAAACGTTTGCATTCTTTTGAGTTTCTGATAAGCCTTTCTAAAGGAGGCAGTCAGAATATGCATCTATCTCGTGAGCAGAGGGAGGACTTGGAAGAGAAGGGGAGGCAGGTTTGCCCTGAGCAGTTCCCAGCTCGACTTTTCCTTTAGCTCAGTGGTTTGGGGGCCCCAAGATTTCCTTTCACATGATACGCCACAGGTCCTGGAACACACTGTGTGTGGAAGCGTCCTCCAGGGCCTCTACCATTCCGACACTTCTCTCTCTCGCTTCATATGTAAATGCTTTTGTATTTGCAAAATCAAATTAAATCCTTTTTAGAATGTGACGGGAGTGAATAAATAGGCAATACGAGATTGGTCCTCTAATACCACAGAAACATGCTTCTTCTGGGCAATGTCTTCAGTTCAGAGTATTCTCATGTGGAATACTGTACACACCTAGCCAAAGGGGCGAGACGTTTTTATGGCTCTTAAGATTTGGCTCAACTTCTTTCTCAGAAGGTCACACTGATAAACACCGCCGGATAATCGATTCTTGCCTTACTGCATCCTAATCGTGACAGTATATTTTAATTTTTAGTGTGTGTGTTTGATTCAAAGAGATGTGTGAAGACACCTTTACTTTAATAATTTACAGTAGAGTTATTTCTTAAATAGGTAGAAAGGTTTGTGAAAATACCCTTTCTCTGCTCTCTACTAACGTGAGTTAGGAGGTTCAGTTACATTCACATGTTTTGAAACAGTTTTAAGGAATTGAACTCATGTGAAAGTCTCTTCCTAGAATACACATCGCACTGAAAATACAGAACGGGACGTTTTAAAGTTCTTGTGAGTATAGCTGCCTGTCCACCTGGCCAGGACTGCACACACCCTGTGGTGAAATCACGCCTTTGTTAGGCTGAGATGCATATAAAATCATTTCCAGATGATTCATTCAAATTCTTGGGCCTTATCTATAGATTTCCAAATGAGATATTCTCTTGCAAAGAAATTTGTCACGTTAAAAAGTCACCGTTGTCAGTCACTGATTCTAGGGAAAAAGTAAAAGAGTAAAAGTGTAAATCCATATTCATGGTGCCTACTTATCATGTCATTTAGTAAAAGAATATGTTTTTCCTAAAAATCTTCTGTTCACTGATGGCAATAAACAAACACCGTCTGATCACTTTCAGGGGGCAGCATGGATTTTAAATTGCAATGTTTATACTAAGTGTTATGAGTTTCTGTCATCTTAAAATTTAATTTTTATAAAACAAAGTTGATAAACTGAGGCATCAGCAGTACCTTAGAAATACTGTAACTCAGCCTAGGCAATGTGGAGAGACCATTTCTACAAAAAAATTAGGAAATAGACTGGCACAGCAGCATGAGCCTGTCATCCCAGCTACGCGGGAGGCTGAGGTGGGAGGATTGCTTGAGCAGAAGTTTGAGGCTCCAGTGAGCTATGATCACACCACTGCACTCCAGACTGGGCAGCACAGCAAGACCCTATCTGGAAAAAAGTACTAGGAATACATATTTTGAAATTACATTTGCTTATGAAATAATTATTAGAAGTCAAATGTTTTAAAACAAGCATTCTTCTTTTGCTGTATTCCGGTATATACATTTGGAAATTGTCAGCAGGTTATAAATTTTTGTCAAAGCAAAAATATAATCACCCAAAACCATGTAACAGGTAAAAAAGAAAGACTGATTAGTTGGTATAAATCAAGGAGCCCCTGATTTTGTTTCAGATGAAACTCAGGGAGAAAGATATTTGGGAAACAATTATAATTACTTTTGTGAAGTGAAAAGTGTGTTTCACTGGGCAAATTTTCTAACCCAGAAAGTAACGTGTGACCTTTTGGCTTCAAGAATAATGAGATGAGGTTTACAACTGATAGCAGAGTTCTTTTGTGCTTTCGAAGTCATTGTTTTCAAATGTTACAATAAAGACCTGTTTAAAAGCCACTTATTTAGCCTATAAATAAGATGTCACTGTCATTTGGTAATTAAGTGCAATTAAGTTGCAAATATGCTCACCATAATGCTTGATAGAAAATGTAATGAAATTCAGCAGAGTTGAAGAGTTGAACACCTGAGTTTAGAATCACAAAACGCCTCATGTTCACCTTGTACCAATCAAAAGACATCTATGAGCAGTTTTTATTTTAAATTTGAATGCTGATATACGTGGAATCAGTGGGGATTTAAAGCTACTCATATGTTTTACACATGATCCATCTCGCTGTTGAACCTGCTGGTCCAAGAACCTGCTGGTCAGAGATGAATCACAAGGGGGTGTGTGTGTGAGAAATCAGGTTCTGTTTGACCCACTATGGGACACACTATGAGAGCTAATGAAATCCTAAAGATTAGCTGAGATTGTGTTGAACAGATGAAATCATCTTCGTCAATTCCATTTCCAAGGTGGCCTTTTGATTCTGTTTGCCAGAGTGCGCAGTTTTTGTGTTCCAAGTGTGTGTTTGATTACGCTCTTTCTGGTTGCAAAGGACGGGCACCCGCAGCCGCCTTCTGTAGGGCAAGGTCCTGTGAGCCACAGGAGGAATCCAGGGAGGCAGGCTCTGTCCCAACGAGTGCTGGCTGCTCCCTGACAGATGTCCAGAAGTCCTTCCAGGGTAGTGCCTGCCTCCGTGAGGACACTCAGGCAGAGGATTGGGCTGCAGGCCTGGTGGTTACGGCCTCAGCCCTGGACAGCTGAATTGTTCTCCATGTCGCTGTGACTCCACTGACAAACTCTTGCCCTTAGTGAGTGTGCGGATTTCAAACTCCTTGAGAAAGGTGTGATTGATCCTCTCAATCAACCACAAACATGAAGGGTCAGGAATGATGGCCAGAAGGGCAGGATGTTACCTACAGGACTGAGTGTGGTGACATGTGTTCACCATGCGGTCGGATGGGCATGCCGGCAAACATGTTACTGTTCACTTGGGCAGGTGGGCATAACTGGCACACACATGTTTACCATGTGGTCAGATGCGTGTGCCTGGCATACACGTGTCATTCACATGTTTGGATGTGTGTGCCTGGAACGCACGTGTCGTTCACGTGGTTGGATGGGCGTGCCTGGTGTACACATGTCGTTCACGCAGTCGGATGGGCGTGACTGGTGTACACGTGTCGTTCACACAGTCAGATGGGCGTGCCTGGCACGCACGTGTCATTCACGTGGTTGGATGGGCGTGCCTGGTGTACATGTGTCGTTCACGTGGTTGGATGGGTGTGCCTGGTGTACATGTGTCGTTCACGTGGTTGGATGGGCGTGCCTGGCGCAAACATTGTTGTGAACTCTTGCATTGTTGGCAAGATATGTGATGGATTTGGTTTTCCCCAAAATGGCAAATGTGGAGTTATTTTTAAGGCATACTTCATGTGCTGTTTCTCGATGTGGTTTCCTCAGGCAGCGTTGTTTTTGTCCACCTTGGCATGATGGCCATGGTGTTGCAGGAGGCGGTGAGTTCTGAGCAGAATTCTCACGAGTCTCTACTCAGGACACAGCGTTGAGCATCGGTGTGTGCCAGAGGCTTGCAGGGCACTGGCGACAGACACTGGGCTGCCCCAGGCCGGCTGTCAGAGCCAAGCCTGGATGACTGGGGCGTGGGCAGCGCCGTGGATGGATGGCGCTGTGGGCGGGCGGCTCTGGCGGTCAGTCAGCATGAGTGCTGTTCTTAATCCCTCGTGTGGCGGACACATTGCCATCCTCTCCGAGGCTCAGCCTGAGAGTCTGCTGTGTCTGCTAGAATGCACAGGACGCATGGGTAGCATTAGCCCCAGTTTCTTATTTGAAGGAATTAAACCTTCTGTGAAAGTCAACTCAGTGTCGCAGGACAAGTGCCTGGGGACCCCTGCACCTGGGGCCGGCTGGGGCACCCTGAGTATTCAGGAGAACTGTTGGTGATGCAGAGGAATAGACAGAAGCCAGGGCACCACAGTTCTGGCTGAAGCTTGGCACCTGCGAGCCGTTTGAACTTGGGAAAGCCAGCTTCTTGGAGCAGAAAGTCGCCATGTGACAGTCGTGGGTAGTAACTGATCACTTCCTGGGATTGTTAAAGAATCCGATGAAATCAGCACCGTGCCACGACCATGAACACTGCCTCTCATTTCATAACTTGGAACCAGTATCTTACTTATTTCTCAAAAGAGATTATCTAACATCCGTCAAGTCAGATTAACCACACAGAGGCAGAGGCATTAAAATTCTGAATTTTCAAGTGAATTGAGAGATCGTCCTTTTCCATTCTGTAAACGGAGCGTTGCTTTGATCTGTAAGCATTCTGAGCCTGGCGTGATGGACTTTGAGTTTCTGCTGAAGTGGGATGTAAATTCCCACAGGGCCAGCCCTGCTTCCTGGCCATCCCTGAGGACTCTGGAGAAAGATGTGAAGAGCAGCCGTGTCCTTAGATGCAGTCGGCAGTCTGAATTAACACGCATGTCCTCTCCCTTTTGCCCAAAGCATCCCATTCCTTTTCTGCCACTTCCCTCCCAAGTTTTCCCACCTCTTTATTTTAATTTCCATTCATATATTTCAGTTTGACACCATTGAACTAATTTCTTCTGTAGGAGGCACCGGCCAGGCTCAGGAGGAGACATGGCTGCAGTCAATGCTAACAGTGGCTAACATGCGACCTGCTGACTGCGGGCCTGGTATGGTCTAGAATGTTTACCTGTATTGGCTCATTTAATGCTCTCCATAACCCTCCAAGGCAGGTGCAATGGTTACTGGCCCTTCACACCTGGAAGGAGGAGTCAGGAAGTCTCCCAAGGCGGCACTGCTGGTATGATCCAGGCTGCTGCAGCTCCGCAGTCTGGGTGTCCAGCCTCTGGGTTCTCCTGGAACTTACAGCCTAATGGTGTGCATGCATGCATATCTGTGTACAAAGCCATGTGTATCTGCTTGTGTGTCTGGGTGTGCGTCTGCATAATCATGCATGTGTAGTGACACGTGCACATAGTTGTGTGTACATATGTGTGTGTGAATGTACACTGGGGTAGAAGCAAACAAGGCAGGAAAAGGGGGAGGCCATGACATTTTTATGTCATTAAAATGATTGCCTATCCTTGAGGTCCAAAGGACGCCTGCCAGAGTGTTCCCTGATTCTCCCATGCCTGCCACCACCAGCCTGCTCCAGTGTCTCACCCGTACCCCATGCACCTCTCTTTGTCTGCAGGAAACACGCTATTCCAGTGATTGCCTTACTCACCCATTTCTCCTACTGGACTTTAAACACCAGACCTTGCTTTCATAGGACAGGGACTGTCCTGCTCATCTCTATCCCCAACATCTGCTGTGGAACCTGGCACTAATGATGCCTGTGGCTTCATGGATGCAAGCGTGGAAGGATAGATAAAAGGAGAAATGGAAGGAATGAAGGAACTAAGGAAGGGACAAGGGACGGAGGGAGGGAAGGATAAATGGATGGATGGATGGAGTAAACGTCTTAGGAAAAGTCTAGGTAAAATTCTAATGTTTGGAGAAAGGAGAGACTCAATTTAGGTGGGAGAGTTTAGGAAGATGCTCACAGGAGAAGAAAGCTCTTACAATGGGTCTTAAAGATGTATGGAGTGGGCCGGGCAAGGTGGCTCAAGCCTGTAATCCCAGCACTTTGGGAGGCCGAGGCGGGTGGATCACGAGGTCAACAGATCGAGACCATCCTGGTCAACATGGTGAAACCCCGTCTCTACTAAAAATGCAAAAAATTAGCTGGGCATGGTGGCGCGTGCCTGTAATCCCAGCTACTCGGGAGGTTGAGTGAGGGAGGAGTATTGCCTGAACCCAGGAGGCGGAGGTTGCGGTGAGCCGAGATCGCGCCATTGCACTCCAGCCTGGGTAACAAGAGCGAAACTCCGTCTCAAAAAAAAAAAAGATGTATGGAGTGGCCATAAGTAAGGAGATGAATCGGAGGAAGACGGTGGTGAGGGAGCAGAGAGGCAGAAAGCTGCTGTCCGTGGTGGGGCAGCTGTAGCCCCCTGCAGAATGCCTGCAGCTGAGGATGAGAAGCCGGCCTGGGGTATCTGCAGGGCTGGGGGCAGCTGATGCTGTCAGGGCCACGCGTGCTCTTCTGTTTCACACACCATGGCCTGGGTCCTCCGTACTTTTCTGCCTTTTCCTTCCTGCTTTCTCTTTCATTCATTCTCAGTTCTCTCCTTTTTATCGCTATCTAAATATACCTCTTAACTAACAAAAATCTCTACAGTGCATTCGGAACTTATTTCTCACCTGCAGTACTCCCTGAACCTCCAGGCTCTCCGTTCCCCGCATTTCATTATCCCCGCAAAAGGCTGCACACATTTTAAAACATGTTCTCTCTACAAGCACAGAGTTCCCTGAACACCTAAGCAGAATTGAATGGAGAGGGAATGAAAAGCATATTAAATTCCTCTTAGATCCCCCGGCTGATTTCTTTAAGGCTCAGTGCACAGGCTGCATGATAAGATAACCACTTTGTAAAAAGATGAAAGCTGCTCCGTGCAGGCCCGCATTTTCTGCAGGTACAGTGCAGAAAGGGAGGTGTTCTATCTCCCTCTCTCATCCCCCACCTCCGTGCTCAGCTCGTTTTCTGTTGAGGGCGTCTAGAATGCTATGACCCCCTTTTCTAGGAATTGGATTTTACCATTGTCATTCCAGCCTCTCTTACCGGAGCAGTCCCCACAGCAGTGTGGCCACAGCCACTCAGAACTCCACAGAGTCACGCCTGGGTGGACCTGCATACAAATCCATCAGCACGGGGCCCTCAGATCCCCACCCTGTGGCACAGCCCCTCATGTCATGACAGCTGTCACTCATCTCACTCATCCTTTTCCTTTTCTTTTTCTTTCTTTTTTTTTTTGAGTAAAAGTCTTGCTGTCACCCAGGCTGGAGTGCAGTGGAGCAGTCTCCACTCACTGCAAACTCCACCGCCCAGGCTCGAGTGATTCTTGTGTCCCAGCCTCCTGAGTAGCTGGGATTATAGGTGCATACCACCACGCCTGGCTAATTTTTGTATTTTTAGTAGAAACGGGGTTCTACCATGTTGGCCAGGGCTGGTCTTCAACTCCTGGCCTCAAGTGATCCACCCACCTTGGGCTCCCCACAGTGCTGGCAGGAACCCAGCACCCAGCCTGTCACTCATCTTTTTTCATTTGTTTTCATAAGTAACAGCATGTCTACCAACAGACTCTGAGAAAGTTCAGGTGCACATATTCTCTGGGAGTAATTGCTGCTGTTGGCCAGACGCCTTCCGCATTGAGATTCAACCCACAGACAAGTTGTGAAGTCCATTTGGGCGAGGACTCTGAAGAGTAAAACAGGTCACCACGTGACACAATTAGCCACACCATTAAAACACTGGCACCTGTTCCTATGATGGACAGCTCTAATCTCGGTGCACATGGAGGTAACAAGCCCATCCCCACCAACTGAGTGAGAATTCAACTTGCACCCGGAGACAGAAGCATGACGCAGAGTGGACGGGAGTCTGCTGAGCCCTCACCGGGCGCTGTGACGGGGCCCCCTTCCACTTTCCAGACCCCACTATCCTCTTTGGATGGAGGATGCCCGTCCTCACCGGGCGCTGTGACGGGGCCACTTTCTCCTCTCTTTGGAGGATGCCCGCCCTCACCAGGCGCTGAGACAGGGCCACCTTCTCCTCTCTTTAGAGGATGCCCACAGTGGGACCTGCCATGTTGCACCGCTTTGCATGTTCAGCTGTGCTTAATGTAGAAAACTTTTAGTGTGGATGTGTGGACACGCCTCAGAGCCACCAGGCAAAACACAGCCATGCCATCAGCATCCATGGCCCATGGCCTTGTAGGACCTGCCTTCCCAGCCCATCCTCAGCAGCCAGAGAGACCCCTTCAAGCATCAATGCCTTCCTATCTCTTTTCTGTTCCTATGGCCTCCAGACTCAGAAGCTCAGCAAAGTCCTGTGATTGCCAGCACCACCCTCTGGGACCCAGGCACAGCCTCCTGTCACCTGCTCTCCGTGTGGTCCCCCTCCCTGGCAGTGCTACCCCAGGTACCAGCTCAGTGCCCGGAACCCCCTACCCAGGACCCTCAGAGATCCGTCCTACTTACTTCTGGTCTCTGGCCCAGTCAAGCCTTCCCGCCACACCTGCCCAGCGGGTAATGCCCTGAAACGTGTGGCGATCAGCCCCTTGCCCTGCACTTTTTAGAGAATTTGTCACTGTCTGACGTTCGCCTGTTTATCTGATAACTGCAAGTACCACCTCCCACCTGAAGGCTGAGAAGCAGGGGCTGTTTCTCTCACTGTCCACCAGGGGGCCTTGTTTGCAGCAGGTGCTTTGTGAATTTTGTCTGAATGGCTGTACTGAGTCATTAATCAAAGAGAGAGAAAGGCAGGCAGGAAAACACTTTTAAAACTAATACCACAGAAGATCTATGTAAAACCTCTCCAATTCTGTAATTCTATGACCTCATGAGAAAAAAAAAATCAAAAACACCCACCTAGTGACCATAATGTCACGTTCTTCTTCCTCCCAGGCTGGGAGGGCGCTAGAGTCGGGTGCAGCTGTGCAGCTCTGCTGCCTTTGCAGGCGGCTCCAGGGAGCCGCCAGGGGCTGGACTCGAGCTGGTGTCTCAGCCACCATGGAGGGGGCATCACTGCAGCCAGAGCCCAGCGGGGGCACCGAGACCAGATGCTTCCTCTCAGAGGCTGCCTGTACCTTCTGGAAATATGCAATGCGGTAACCGTGGAACTATTTCTGGGTAATACGGTTCTAACTTTGAAAGGGGTTTGAAACTACACAAACATCCAGGGTCTCATCTATTTGGGGCTAAGATTTTAGAAACAGCAGAATTTTTCTTACAAAAACAGTTAAATAAAAAGAGTAGAAAGAAGCACCTGCACGCACAGTGGCAGAACTGTTTCCACAGAATTCAGCCCAGCGATGCACAGTTTGGTGACCGGCACGGATTTTCCGCAGAGCCCAGGATTTTCTACAGAGACCTTCCTCTCAAGAGTGTCAGAGTGCTTGAAATATTAACCATGTATTATTCCAGCCTGGGAATTTTGTGCAGGGTGTAAACTTTGCCAGCTAACCTAGAGGAGAGCTTCACCCACATTCTTACTTCACGGAGCTCCTAATGCACACTTTCTCTTCCAGTTTAATTCATTTGTGCATTTATTCCATTAACAGACATTCATTGAGACCACTGATGGTAGTTCAAGAAATTCTACTAAGTATAGAGCATGACTCATAGATTAGAGGCCAGTTGGGAGACACAATATCAAATCTGAAAATTAATGCAAGACAATGCAGAGCATAAACCTGGTAGCTACTGATATTTACTGATACCACAGGCTCCTGAGCTACAGCCCGGAGGTAGGGTCTTCCTGTGCCTCAGATGATGTCCAGAAATTTGTCCTTTACACACTTCTGGATGATACTAAGGTGTAGCCTCAGTTTAAAACCCTTTGAACTACAGGAAAATAAAGGCAAAGCCCAAACAGATAAGGAAATACAGGACCTTGGCGAGCTGTCCCAGGGCCGAACCTTGGATCCCATGAGTGGGAAATTGCAGCACCCCGGGTTCCGGACCCTCTGCCGGCTCAGCTCACCCAGACGCCATCCAGGGGTTTCCCTTCAGCCTTCCTCAGCAGTCATCTGGGTAGGGGACTAAATAGCCATCAGCCATTCCTGTATAACTCGAATTCACATTATCAGGTCAGTTAACCGATTTACTAATTTATACCTTGCTTAATTTCATGAGGAACTGAAGCGAGTAACAGAAACATGTGAAACAATGAGGGCGTGTCCATTGAATCCACAATCAGGGTCAAGGAACTGTAAGTCAGAATGAAGGGCAGAGGAAAAGGACACATGTGACGCTCACAGGCCCTTCGATTATTAATTCAGGAGCCTCAGATGTTTCTCTGAGCCACATGGCAATCAGAGCAACACAGAAAGTGACTTCAGCCACAGTCTCTGTTCTGTGGAGAAGGAGGAGACTTAGAAGCAAAAAAATGGACGTAATTGCTTTCTTAAATTTTACTGGACAGCTCTTTACTGAGCTCCAAAGCAAATGAAGAGGAATTTTAAGTGAAGCGTGTACTTACTTGATTTTGAGTTTCTGGGTCTTCTTTATACATGCACATGCATTTATTTACTTTATTCAAGCTTTATGGGGATATGAGTCACACACCATGCAAGTCACCCTTTAGGATGTACATTTCGGTGGCATTCAACAAATTTATAGGTATGTGCAGCCATCACTCTGTTTGATTTAAAACATCTTCTCCAACCTGGAAAGCAACCCCGTGCCTTGACAGCCACACTCTTGCCCACCCTGATGCTGAGAATCAACAGTCTGTTTTCCGTTTCGAGATCTACCTGTTCTGGACACTTCGTTCGAATGAAATCGTACATTGCTGGTCCTTTGTGACTGGCTTCTTCCCTGAGGTGTAAGGTTTTGAGGCCCCTTCCATGGTGCAGCACATTTCTGGGCTTACTTGGTTTTAATTCCTGAAAAACTTTCCATGGCGCAGGTGCAGGCCCTTGCATTCGTCCCTTCATCCGTTGCTCAGTGTTGAGGTTGTCTCCACTTTTTGGTGACTATCAGTGATGTTGCTGTGAGCATTCTTACGTAGGCTTTTGCCTGGATGTGTTTTCATTTCTCTTGGATGTGCACCTCAGAGTGGAATCGCTGGGGCACTTGGTGACTCCGTGTTCAACCTGCCGAGGACCCACCAGCGGTTCTCCCTTCCCCGGCAGCGTGTGAGTTTCCAGTTTCTCCGCATCTTCATCAGGCTTTGGAGCTGCGTCCTGGACTTTCGTCAGGCATTTTTTGATTATTGATTCAATCTCTTTGTTTGCTGTTGGTCTGTTGGAATTTTCTGCTGCTTCTTGAAGCAATTTGTGTGTTTTGATGAATTTATTTATTTCATCTAGGTTATCTAATTTTTTGTCATGTGATTTCTGTATTATTATAATCCTTTTATTTATGAAAAGTCAGTAGTAAACCTTCACTTTATTTCTGATTTTAGTAATTAGAGTTTTCTCACATTTTCAGTTTCAGTCTAGGTAAAGGTTTGTCAGTTTTGTTGATATTTTTTAAAAACAAAATTTTGGCTTCATTGATTCTGTTTATTTTATTTGTCTCTGTGCTGATCTTCTTTCTTTCCATCTGCTAGCTTTGGGTATAGTTTTGCTTTTCTGTTTATATGAATTTTAGGATCAGCTTTTGAATTTCTAAACAGTAAACAACTGGGACTTGATAGAGATTGTATACAATCTGTAGATTAATTGGGGATTTTTTTTTCTGCCTTAACCATATTAAGCCTTCCAATCCATGAATATGGGATGTCTTTCCGTTTATCTAGAGTGTTACAATTTCTGATCAATAATGCTTTACAGGTGTCAGCATTCAAATCTTTACTCTTTGTTAAAATTTGAAAGGAATTTTTTAAATGGGGCTTCAGATAGGCTCCTTATGACGTATGATGGACCATGCCTTTCATACTATCATTCGGTCCATACAGGAACAGCTTCAGGGTCTGTTTTTCACCATGATCCCTGGCCTCTGTTTACGCTTGTGTTTGACCAATGTTTTGACCAACGGCAGGGTTGGCTCCAGGGTCTGGGGGCTTTAAGAGAATCGGGATGACCAGGTGTCACCTGGGGGACTGAGGAAGGGACGGCAGAGCAGAGGGGAACACCGGGATGGCCAAGAAAGTCAGCATGAACCCAGCACCACCAGGGCTGTCTCACCATTTTCAACAAGTCCAATTACAGTTTCCGAGGAAATGTTGCTTACGTTTAACGACTTCAGGAAAAATACGCTCTGGTAGAGTATGTCAGTTTTTATTTAGGAACTCACTCTATGGTCCACTTTATAAAGCGTTTATTGTTCTGTTTCTTTCTTGGTTTGTTTGGTTTTGGCTTTAAGTTCATCAGGCTTCCACTTCCAGCAGGGCAATTCTTTCTGGGGTGGAGGGCAGAAGAGGTACATGCTGAGGGTCTCCCCCTCCCTTTCCTAAGCTGAAGAAAATGCAGGCAGATAAGGCTGGATCTGAGGAGCTTCAGGCAGGGAGGAGGAACTGGTGTTCCTGGTGGGGAAGGGCCCCCCATTGCCTGCAGTCAGGGGAGGGCTGGGGAGGACCCTGTGCATGGCCTCCTCCTCTCTCCTCTCACACCAGTGGCTGCCCTGGGTGAGCTACATGCTTTCCCCCAAAGCCCTGGGCTGGGATCATCACTGAGGTGTGCAGGCAGCTGGCTGGCTCAGGTCACTGCCCAATTTGGAGCTCCTCGCTGGGTTTGCCCAGGAAGGTAGGGCTGCAAACACTGCCTTCCCATCCATCTGTGACCAAGTGTGAGATGTGGGAGTGCTGCCCAGCCACCCTCAGTTTCCTTAGCCTGCAACAGGGTAAGCACTCCTCCGTGAAGGCTGGCGGAGGGTTGGAGGGAACGTCCCGGGAAGAACCTCACAAGCACAAAGTGTACCCTGTAAACATTAGCTGTATTCTTCACATTTTTATTCCGACACTAACAGTATGCTTTTTAGAAGGGGTGGGCCAGACGTCCCATAAATGCAACTGTAAGACGTGCATTTACATTCTATTCTGAATTTGGGGAGACAGTTATACATTCATGAATAATGACTATAATTGCTGTTTTCTCCTGCTTAATGACAAAAATGGTGGTGTGAAAAGCTGGAAGTTAGGAAACCAAGATGCTGTCTGCATGTTGTGTTTGCTACCTCATTTTCACAAAAA
Source organism: Saguinus midas (assembly GCA_021498475.1). NCBI lineage: Eukaryota > Metazoa > Chordata > Mammalia > Primates > Cebidae > Saguinus > Saguinus midas. The sequence goes on along the minus strand of CM038405.1, from coordinate 16,152,239 downwards.
GAGTTTACCGGCCCCTACGTATTTAATACACACTGTGCAGACCTAAATCACCAAAAACCTGGCGCGGTGCTCATGACACCTCCTCGTGTTGCCATTGCTAACAGCACGTTGCTGTTGTCATTGTGATAATATTTTAGTGTATGTTTCCTTGCCTCACCAGGAAGTTCAGTCCTGTACAGTGGAAATGAGAACGTGCTACCAACATGTGGCATGATCCAGTTTAATCATTTCGGTTAAATTGTATCTTTTATGCTGTTCTTTTAAGGAGCCACATTCATAACACAGCTTCTAGGCTAAACATTAGGCAGAAATAGGATACGTGAGTGGGGCATTAATGGGCTCGCTTTCTAATATGAAGGGAGATTAGAATTGTATTAAATTACATGTTAATGGGAAAACAAAGCGAAAGATAACAGGATGACACTTTACCCGGCCGTGAAGTCTGGATCACAGCACACCGCTTTGCCGTTTAGCAGCTGAATATTGAATCTCATTTGAAAACTTGCTTTTAATTATATTAAAATAATATCTAAATATTCCCCCAATATATTAAAGTGCTCTCGTTGTAATTTAACTATTTGAGAAAGGAAGACGCCGCTGGCCGTTACCGCGTAGGCGCTCCTGCGAGGCGGCGTAGGCACCTGAAATATAACACAGCGAGCCTCGCTTTGAAGTTAAAGGATCTGTTTATTCTTGAATCGGAGGCTGTTTACTGTGAGAAGACGCAGGAGAGATCCCTCTGCTGCCCTCCGTGGGAGAAACAGCCCCACACCTTGCTGTCAGTCTCTGGGGACCCCGTGGGAAATCTTTCCATTCCCTTCTGCATTCACTCCTGGGTGTGAGAAGCTGGTCCCTGATTTCCCAGGGACCCATGAAATCACATCCTCTCCTTATCCCATGTTTTCGTAGCCATGCTGGCCTGGATGGCTGGCAGCCGTGGATCCTGAAATTGAAACTGGGGACGCTGTGAGGCCATACCTAGGACTAGTCACTTGGCAAACGTTCTCAGCCGGGTATGTTCTTTTCCTTGCCTTGGTTACCTGGAGGGTTGGTGTTGGACATGATGGGAAACGCCTCACTCCCCATCTCTCTGCTTGCTTTCCCTGGTGTCCATGTTGCTCTGCGAGTCAGAGTGGGCGGCTCTCCAAGTGCAGGGCGTGCCAGAGTCACCCCAGGACCACAGGTAGGGGTGCATCTCAGGCCGCAGCGGGTGGCAGTGAGAGAGGAACAAGGGGGAGAGATGCTCATGGTGATGGGGGAGTGGGCAGGCAGGAAATTGTTGTGGGATCCGAGGCTTGGAGGTGGCCTAGGGCAGGGGGGTGTTGGACAAATGTGTGGGGGATCGATTCCTTCCTGAGGAGATGGCCATGCACAGCCCCTCAAGGAGGCCACTTCTAACTCCTATCTGGGTCTTCGGCCTTGAGGACAGCACACAGCAAAGTCCAGTGGTGTGGAGCTGGGTCTTAGAATCAATACGGGGACTCTGTCCAGGCCTGGGAGCAGAGGCCGGCAGAACCCAGGCAGTGACATCTAGAAATGACGGCAGCTGGGTGTGGCTAAGGCCCAGCAGACTCAGAGGGACACACAGACCACGGGGCAGAGGGAGGCTCGTCGGCTCCTCCAGTTATCACAGAGCTCGGGTGTCTGGTCTGGGGCTGGCACTGCTCTGGGGTGGCGCATGGCGGTCACAAGCCAGGTGGCTATGCCTGCAGGGAGCTCACTGTCCTAGACATGGCCTTGAGTAACAGGCTGAGGAGACAGGGCTCACCTGAAAGTTGGTGGATGGCAGGGGTGCATTTGATGAGGGCAACTGTGTCCGGGTGGAGGTGGGGAGATGGACAGAGGAGGCCATCATGATGGTCCTGGTGTCAAGCAGGAGGGGACTGAGATGGAGGCAGGTGTGGGGTTGAGGGCGCCCCCCCCAGGAGGAGGAAGGTGTGGGTGCAGACACCAGGGGAGCAACAGGCTGGGAGCTGTCAGATCCTCCTTCTCTGCGGGTCACCCTGGCACCCAGCTGTCTTCCCAGGGACAGGAAAGAGCAAGGTACCTGCCCTCGGTGGCTCAGTGGCCATAAGACAGGCCATGCTGTGTGGTAGCCATAGACTCCGTCCTCCAGGCTTGCAGGGAAAGCTCATTGCAGGCTACAGAGGGGTCAGGGAGGAGTCAGGCGGGAAGGGACAGAGCCTGGCCTCTGGGGAAGGAGACACAGCTGCCCCCACGAAGACAGTGTCTCGAGAAAGCCCTCCCATCCTCACTAGCCTGTGAGGGTGTGGACTGAACAATTTCGCAATGAATACGTGTGTGTGTGTCTGTCTGTGTGTGTCTCTGTGTGTCTGTCTGTGTGTGTCTCTGTGTGTTGTGTGTGTGTCTGTGTGTCTGTGTGTGTCTGTCTGTGTGTGTCTGTGTGTGTTGTGTGTGTGTCTGTGTGTCTGTGTGTGTCTGTCTGTGGGTGTCTCTGTGTGTCTGTCTGTGTGTGTCTGTGTGTGTCTGTCTGTGTGTGTCTGTGTGTCTCTGTGTGTCTGTCTGTGTGTGTCTGTGTCTGTCTGTGTGTGTCTGTGTCTGTGTGTGTCTGTCTGTGTGTGTGTGTGATGCGTGAGCTTGCTAGACAATATCACCCATCAAGCACCAGATGCTGTTTTAAAACTTCTTAAACTGTACCACAAAACGGAAATCTAAGTGAAATACAACTATGCCTTTCCCTCAAATTGTTAGTTTCCTTTAATACCACAAAATCCGGCTGTGAAGAGACCTGTTGGATCTACTAGATGCTAAGTCTTGGTCATTAACCACTGGGAATGTCAGCGTTTCCTCTCTGCTCCTCACACTTTGTCATATAAAAAAGTGTGCGGTGGCTCAAGCCTGTAATCCCAGCACTTTGGGAGGCCGAGGCGGGTGGATCATGAGGTCAAGAGATCGAGACCATCCTGGTCAACATGGTGAAACAACATCCCTACTAAAAATACAAAAAAATAGCTGGGCATGGTGGCACATGCCTGTAATCCCAGCTACTCAGGAGGCTGAGGCAGGAGAATTGCCTGAAACCAGGAGGGGGAGGTTGCAGTGAGCCGAGATCGTGCCATTGCACTCCAGCCTGGGTAACAAGAGGGAAACTCCATCTCAAAAAAAAAAAAAAAAAAAACTGCCCAGCCTGGCACAATGGCTCACACCTATAATCCCAGCAGTTTGGGAGGCTGAGGCGGTGGATCACCTGAGGTCAGGAGTTCGAAGCCAGCCTGACCAACATGGCAAAACTTCGTCTCTATTAAAAATAGAAAATTAGCTGGGTATGGTGGTGTGCACTATAATCCCAGCTACTCGGGAGGCTGAGGCAGGAGAATTGCTTGAACCCGGGAAACGGAGGTTGCAGTGAGCCAAGATTATGCCACTGCACTCCAGCCTGGGAGACAAGGCAGACTCTGTCTCACAAAAACAAACAAACAAACAAAAAAACAAAATTAGACGGGCATGGTGGCAGGTGCCTGTAATCCCAGCAGTTTGGGAGGATGAGGTGGGCGGATCACCTGAGGTCAGGAGTTTGAAACCATCCTGACCAACATGGCAAAACCTCATCTCTACTAAAAGTACAAAATTAGCCAGGTGTGGTGGCACATACCTGTAATCTCAGCTACTCGGGAGGCTGAGGCAAGAGAATCGCTTGAACCCTGAAGGCTGTGGTTGCAGTGAGCTGAGATCCTGTCACTGCACTGCAGCCTGGGCGACAGCGAGACTGGGTCTCAGAAAAACAAGCAAAACTGCCCTCTCGAGTGCCCAGGGCAGAAATGGACACTGAGCATCCTGAAAACCCAGCCCACCGTGGGGGGTCATATACTCCACCTGCTCGCACCTGGGGGTCCCCGCCCACGCTCCCGCTCCCGGGTGCTGAGTGACGTTTCTGTGTTTTCCCGCAGACCCGCAGTACTCATGGTCGCCCACGCAGCACTTCAATGAGGAGCGCTACTCCCCGGCGCCCAGGAGCATGAAGGGCCTCTCCGGAAGCCGGACGCAGCCGCCGCTGTGTTCCGGGCACACGTGCGGACTGGCGCCCCCCGAGGACTGCGAGCACCTGCACCACCCGCCCGAGCGGCCGCCCTACCTGCTGAGCGCCGCGGACAGCTGCCCCGGGGGGCGCCACCGCTGCTCGCCGCGCAGCTCGGTGCACTCGGAGTGCGTCCTGATGCCGGTGGCGCTGGGCGACCACGTGTCCAGCAGCACCTTCCCGCGCATGCACTACAGCTCGCACTACGACGCGCGCGACGACTGCGCCGCGCCGCACGCGGGCGCCAAGATCAACCGCATCCCCGCCAACCTGCTGGACCAGTTCGAGAAGCAGCTGCCGCTGCACCGGGACGGCTTCCACACGCTGCAGTACCAGCGCGCGTCCGCGGCGGCCGAGCAGCGCAGCGAGAGCCCGGGGCGCATCCGCCACCTGGTGCACTCGGTGCAGAAGCTCTTCACCAAGTCCCACTCGCTGGAGGGCTCCTCCAAGGGCAACGCCAACGGGGCCAAGGCGGACGGCCGCGCCGACGACCCCCACCACGGCCACCACGCCAAGCACGGCAAGAGGAGCAAGAGCAAGGAGCGCAAGCCGGAGGGCAAGCCGCGGCCCGGCATGAGCAGCTGGTGGAGCTCGGATGACAACCTGGACAGCGACAGCACCTACCGGCCGCCCAGCGTGCTCAACCGGCACCACCTGGGCCCCGCGGCCCACGGCTACCCCGACGCCCTGCAGAGCCCCTTCGGGGACCTCTCGCTCAAGACCTCCAAGAGCAACAACGACGTCAAGTGCTCGGCCTGCGAGGGGCTGGCGCTGACGCCGGACGCCAAGTACCTGAAGCGCAGCTCCTGGTCCACGCTGACGGTCAGCCAGGCCAAGGAGGCCTACCGCAAGAGCTCGCTGAACCTGGACAAGCCGCTGCTGCACCAGGACGCCAAGCCCGCCCTGAGGCCGTGCCACTACCTCCAGGTAAGCAGACTCCCGCAACAGCAGGTGCTGTGGTCATTATTCCATTTCGAATTGACAGGCGACAACTGCATTTGAGTGTGGGGAGTGCCACGGGATGCTCTGAGCTTCGACACACTCTGGGACAGCTCCACTGAGCTGCTCACACACCCATTGCCTTTGGTACACCATCTCTTGTGGTGGGAACACGTAAAGCCCACTCTGTGCGATTTCCAAGTGTGCAGTACAGGGTTAACTGTAGCTGTCGTGCTGGCCAGTGGGTCTCTTGAGCTGGCCCCTCCTTGTTGGAATTTCGTCCTTTCACCGACATCTCCTAATTCCTCCCATCCCCTAATTCCTCCCAACCCCAGTCCCTCCGGTGAGCACGGTTCTACTCTCTGCGTCTGTGAGTTCAGCTGTTTCAGATACCACCTTTGAGAGCAACCACGTGCCCTCCGTCTGTGTGTGCCAGGCTCATCTGGCTTTCTTTCCGCGGTGTCTCCCGGCTCATGCATGTCATGGAGAATGGCAGGTTTCCTTCTTTCACAGGCTGAGAAGCGTCCCATGTGTGTGTACTGCATCTTCTTTATCCATCATTTGCCAGTAGACTTGAGGGTTGACCACAAGCCATGGCTTGCAGGGATGGTGAGACATCTATGCGCAGCTGTCATGCGTGACTCTGGCTCACTCTGGGTACCTCTGGAGATCCCAATTCCTCCTTGGAACCACCCCTGTAAGCACAGTGGGCCATTTTTTAAATGCCTCTAAGGCTGGAGGGTTTAACAGCCACAGCAAACATAGAGCAGCCAGTGTGCACGTTTTCCATGTGAAAGCTGACGGTCAGGCCAAGCGGGCCTGTGACATTCGGGAGCTCACGCCCTGACCACAGCCTCTTTAAGCTGGAAAAGGCCTCTGTGTCTCTGGGGTGTGGATTTAGTGAATTTACCAAAGGCAAAAACAAGTTAAAGAAGGTAGATTCCTAGAGCTAACATATTGCAGAATTCTCCGTTTCATGTGGATGTCCTTCTCTGCCTTTGAATAGAGCCATCCCTGAGTTTACTGGGGAGCCCTCTGAGAGGCACGTGCTGCTGCTGAGGATGCTGCTGAGTAACTTCTGTCAGCCAATAGCGCTGTTAACAAAACGTACGTGCACGTGCTTGGCATGCATGTCCCAAATCCCAAATCACTCCCGCTTGCCTAGTGCAGCGACTGTGGGCTGCGCGTCGGGTTAGAGGCGTCTTCCAGGAGTAATGGGCCATTGGTGGCTGAGCTGACAGCAAGTCAGCTAATGGGGCGGGGCAAACAAGCACCGTGAGTTTCCTGGGAGCCGTCGTGGCAAATGCTTCCACTGGCACAGTCGCCGTCGGCTCCAGCATCCACGTCTCAGCAGCACCAGATTGCCTTTGCAGGCAGATTTATTCAGAGACAAAATGGCAGTTGCATAAAACGTTGTTTTATAGCAATGGAAGAGGCTGATAGTTTGTTTGCCGTTGGTAAACCCTAATCATATCCCAATGTCACGGTTGTTTCTGCCTATTTAGAGAAGCAGCGTATTTAGGATCAGGGTTCACTCTGCCCTGTCTCTTCGTTGTCACAGACACACGGCTCTCTTGTTTCTGTCTGTGCCTGGGTGGATAGCCGGTATTTCCTGAGCGAGCACTTCAGGACCTTCAGGACGCTGTCACAGCCTCCAGGTTTTGCCCCAGGGTCCCCTGCCTCCAACCCCTCCACTTTCCCCCCCACCCCTCCAGCTGCGCCTTCACAGGCCCTGTGCCTCTCGGACCTGCCTTCTCCCAGGAGCTTCTCCCACACACCTCCCTCTTCCGCCTCCAACAGTGACCCCATGGTCTAGGTGTGGGGAATGTCAGTCATCCACAAAGGCGAGCTGACACAGAATGAACCTGCTCAGCGCCAGCCCTTTCACTCCAAGACTCATCTCATCTATCTGCACTGACGCCGCCTTCCCCACCAGGCTCCACCGGAACAAATCGCATATGACACAGACACACCCGTCAGTGTACCCGTGCTGCTCTCCCAAAGATCCACACTGCACGATGAGGACGCTTTCTTTGGAAACATAACCAGCTGTGTTATCAGACATTGAAAACAATAGCTCCTCATATTTCCGAATATCAGCCTGCTCAGGGTCACATTTCCCTGAGGGTCACTGTCTCTTTTTGGCTTTTATTTAAATGAGGATCCAGAGAAGAGGCCATGTGGCAGCTGGGTGGTCAGCCTCTTCATCTCTGCCATCGTAGGTTTCCCCTCTCTTTCCTCTCTTCCTCCCACCGGATGTTTTTCCCTGTTTGTTTGTTTGGAACCAGCTGGTTGGTCTGATTGCCTGTCGGAGTTCCATGCCACGGTGTCATTTCAGACCCTCTGGCCCTGTTGTTCTCCAGGTCCACGGCTGGCCACCCACTCCTGGACTTCCCTGCCCCGAGGCCTCTCCCTGTATGTATATGAGACAATCCTCGGTCGTGTTTCCTGGCAAGCCTGTAGGAGACTTGAGAGCAGAGGCCAGGTCAGACCTCCCCTTTCCCTTTTCCAGGGTCCCCCACAACTCTGCCAAGCATTGGAGAGCCAGCAGGGTGGGGAGCACCGTGGGTCAGGCCGAGCTGTTGTCCCGGCAAAACACATTTTCCAGACTTCAAAACGTGATGTCTTTTTATAGTAACATGTAAACAATGACAGGCTGTGATGTGACCCTGGGAAAAGGTGTGATTCCGTGGGACACAACATGGAGGTGAAATCCCCCTGGGATTCAATGGCGTGGCCACAAGACGGAGATGGGAAGAGAGGAGGAAAGAGAGGAGGAAGGGGCCGCCAGACCTCACACCCACCCAGAGACGGGAAAGAGGAGAAAGGGGTTATCAGACCTCAGACCCACCAGGACACGGGAAAGAGGAGAAAGGGGCCGTCAGACCTCACACCCAGCAGGAGACGGGAAAGAGGAGAAAGGGGCCGTCAGACCTCACACCCAGCAGGAGACGGGAAAGAGGAGAAAGGGGTTATCAGACCTCAGAGCCAACAGGACACGGGAAAGAGGAGAAAGGGGCCGTCAGACCTCAGACCCAGCAGGACACGGGAAAGAGGAGAAAGGGGCCATCAGACCTCAGAGCCAACAGGACACGGGAAGAGGGGAAGAAGGGGCCGTCAAGCCCCACACCCACTGGGGCTTCCTGCCTGAAAATGGCTGGTCTGCTTCTCTGGGGGACGCTGGCCCTGCATGGTTCTCCTTGAGCACAACACCTACTGTGGCCACCGGCCTTCTCATGTCCGCTCAGATGACACATCCTCAGACACTTAACCCAGAGTGTCATCGCACCAACGCTGGGAAGTACTGCCTAGCGGATGGGAGGGTGTCCCCGGGGAACAGCCTCGGCCTTCATGGGTGCTCTCGTCCACAAGGGCGCTTTCCTGCAGTAACAGCCTCGGCCTTCATGGGTGCTCTCGTCCACAAGGGCGCTTTCCTGCAGTAGCAGGCTCCCCCCATTGCCACATCCACCTCCCAGTGAAACGACCTTTTGGGGATGCCGCTCTGTGACTTCTCTCCCCTCCTCGCTGCCGCCAAGTGGTCACCGCGGGACCCCTCGAGGAAAGGTCTGTGAAGGGGAATATCAGAGCGGCCTGCACCCCTCCCCGGGCTGCTTTTGTCCGAGGACTCGATAGCCGTCTAGCGTTTTCAAAGATGCCTGCGCGGGGCCGTCCCTTCCTGTTGACTGCAGTAAACTTTCTGGTGGAAAACTGCACGTTTCTGGGTCTTCGCAAACCCAGATTCCATTTCACAGCCCGGAAACAGGGATGTTAAAGGAATCTGTGTGTGGGTCCTGGCATGGGTAAGATTTGAGAAAGAAAGAAGTGTTTATCAGTTGTACTCCTGCAAGCTAGGAGGAGTTGTAGCCCACGGTCAGGAGACTCTATTTTTCCCGTTGGTTTGTACAGAGCTTAACATTAGAGGAAGATTTTCTTCCTGTTTCTAAGTAGGGAGAGGGGGTCCCTGCTGCCTCCCACAGGAGACCCGGTCAGCGCCTCCAGCCCTCAGCCTCTGCCCCGCCTCCTTCCCTCCTGTGGTCGGGGCCTCCGCTCGGTGGCCTCCCAGCCTCCCGCCCCCGTGCTCCTGGTCTTCTCCCCTTCCGGTGTCCTCCCGCCTGGCATGGCCTGGCCGCAGCCCTGGCCCTCCTGGGAGGAGCCTCAGATCCTCCATTTTATTTGGCGTGTCCGGCTGTATTCAGCAGCTAGTTAGGCCTCGGCTTTGACGTGTCAGGCTTTTTACACGTTCACGTCTCAGAAGCAAACGGCAGAAAGAACACAGAGGGGAGGGGTGGAGTGAACACGTGGAGCCGTGAACATTCCCCGCCAGCGTGACAAGTGAGACCCTCTCCCTGCTGCGCCCTCTGCAGCGGCTTCCAGGGCTGCGTGCCCCCTTCCCTGCAGCCGTTCCTCTGAAGGACGTGGCTCTGTTTTGTAGGTTGTGCAGATTCCTGGCTTTAGGTTCAGCTACATTTGTGAAGTTTCCAGTGAGTACAAAAACACGCCTTAAAGTCCCATCTCTCAGGCCAGCAGGTCGTCCTTGTGGTATAGTTTAGGAAAATCATCCACCTTTCACAAAATGGAGCCAGACTCCCATTTCTTGTCTGTACGATAAGCATTCAAAAGGCTTGTCACAGGGCCAGGTGCTGTGGTTCATGTCTGTAATCCCAGCACTTTGGGTGGCCGAGGCAGGCAGATCACCTGAGGTCAAGAGTTCGAGACCAACCAGACCAAAATGGTGAAACCCATCTCTACTAAAAACAAAAATTAGCCAGGTATGGTGACAAGTACCTGTAGTCCCAGCTACTCTGGAGGCAGAGGCCTGAGAATGGCTTGAACCTGGGAGGCGGAGGTTGCAGTGAGTCAAGATCGCATCACTGCACTGCAGCCTGGGCAACAGAGCAAGACTCCGACTCAAAAATATATATATAAATAAATAAATGGCTTGTCACGGCACGTTTGCCGTTTATTGCCGGCCCTTTGCTTCCTTCCACCTGGTCTGGAGTAGAACCTGAGTCCCATCGGAGGTCGGGTGTGGTGGCCGGGGACAGCCCGGGCCACCTGTGTCCCTCCTGCCGCAGGGCCACCTCCACGTGCGGCCTGACCCCTCCCTGCTTGTTTCTTCACGCCCTCAGCTCGGCCTCCACCTCGGCCTTTATGGAGGGCCCCTCTGTTCACCATCCGTCTCCGGGCCCAGGGCCTGTCTTTGTCCCGCTCTGCCTCTGTACCTAGGAGCGTCCAACACACTCAATAACGATCAGCGAGGGGGCACCCGTGTCCCGCAGCGTTCGGAACACGCAGGCTCCAGCAGAAGGGTCTTTCCGGGCATCCAGGTGTCCCACGGTCCAGCACGTGGCGAGCAGGAAGGACCCACGCGCCCCGGCCCTGCCACCCTCACAGTACCCACAACCCCTCAGGAAGGCTGGAGCTGTGGCTTATGGGGTGCTGTCGACTCCAGAAAACCAATGGTTCTGACAAGCTTCTCAGAAAACTTCTCTGCATTTGTAGTTTTCGGGCAAGAGTGAGAAAGGAGATGGTTGTGGTTGGCTCCTGTCCTTAGTGGTGCGGGTGCTCTGCAGAGCGGAGGCCCCTGTCCTTAGTGGTGCGGGTGCTCTGCAGAGCGGAGGCCCCTGTCCTTAGTGGTGCGGGTGCTCTGCAGAGCGGAGGCCCCTGTCCTTAGTGGTGCGGGTGCTCTGCAGAGCGGAGGAAGCGGACTGGCCGGCCTCGCTCCGCCTAATGCACGTTTGCAGTTTGAAAGGCAGGCTTTGGTTTAAAGTGGCTCCTGGAATAGATCTTGGGCCGTGAATGGATAGGAAGGTTGGGGTGTGATCACGCCTCACTCCCTACCCCGCAGTGGAACAGCAGGTCCAGGAAGAGCTGCTCATCCCCTTTCAGGCCGCGATGGACACAGACGCACAGCCCTGCATCCCTGCCCCAGCCCCCTGGGCTGGTCTGGATCCATCCTGCACTGATACCTGCCCACCAGCTGCCCCATCTTTCCGCTGTGAGTCTAAAACGTCTCCTTTAGACCAAGCGGTGGTCTCTGCTCCAGCGGCAGGAGCCACTGTGTGCCCGCCTCCCACGCTCTGTGTTCTGCGTCCTGTGGGCCAGGCTGCCTCGTTTCCTGACTGCAAGCCCATGTTGTGAGGGGCTCCTCCCCGGCTGCCCTCCCTCTGGGCCCTCCCTCCCCCAACTGGCCTCTGCTGCCGTGCAGTCGGCCTTGAGAACTGTCACATAGGGCTTGGCTGGATGTCACTGGATCTTGCTGGCACTCGCCAAGCCTGTTCCTGTCATCAGAGACCGTCTGCAGGAGTGCGGGAGCCGTGCCTGTGCCTTCAAGCCTCTGGGATAACCTGAGGGCACTCACTGTCTCCCCAGCTGCACTCCTCCCGCCCCCCAGCACCCATTGTCCTGGGACTTGGCCTGTCATCGCTGGGAACAGCTTGGCGCCTGGCAGGCAGGGAGATCTCCGTGCTGTCTCGCGTTTCAGTGACGTCATCTCAGGACCCGCCACGGTCGTCCCCGTGACAGACGTGCTGGCAGTGTTTGTGGAAGCGCTGATAGATGTTGCTGAAGAACGTCTGGTTTCCTTATCGGCCGCCTTGTGTCCAATAGCTCTCTCCGCCTCACTGATCCCACATGCCTCGGTCTGTGGCGAGATTCGAGACAGTGCTCCGAAAAGCACGTTGGAAATCATAACTCACGTGGACGTGGAACGCTGGGTGGGGATGTGCACTGTTTTATCCAAGTTTGCCAGGCTAGAATGGCACAGCCTACGTGTGGCATCCACACATCCTTAGTCCCGGAGGGGCGGGTGTGGCATCTGCGCGTCCTTAGTCCGAGAGGGGCGGGTGTGGCATCCACACATCCTTAGTCCCAGAGGGGCGGGCCTGGCGTCCACGCATCCTTAGTCTGAGAGGGGCAGGTGTGGTGTCCACGCGTCCTTAGTCCCAGAGGGCGGGTGTGGCGTCCACACATCCTTAGTCCCAGAGGGGCGGGCGTGGCGTCCATGCGTCCTTAGTCCCAGAGGGTGGGCGTAGCATCTACGCGTCCTTAGTCCGAGAGGGGCGGGCGTGGCGTCCAGGCGTCCTTAGTCCCAGAGGGTGGGTGTGGTGTCCACGCATCCTTAGTCCCAGAGGGCGGGTGTGGCGTCCACGCGTCCTTAGTCCCAGAGGGCGGGCGTGGTGTCCACGCGTCCTTAGTCCCAGAGGGCGGGTGTGGCGTCCACTCGTCCTTAGTCCCAGAGGGCGGGTGTGGCGTCCACGCGTCCTTAGTCCCAGAGGGCAGGCGTGGCGTCCACGCGTCCTTAGTCCGAGAGGGGCGGGCGTGGCGTCCACGCGTCCTTAGTCCCAGAGGGCAGGTGTGGCGTCCACGCGTCCTTAGTCCCAGAGGGCAGGCGTGGCGTCCACGCGTCCTTAGTCCCAGAGGGCGGGCATGGCGTCCATGCGTCCTTAGTCCCAGAGGGCGGGTGTGGCGTCCACGCGTCCTTGGCCCTGGAGGGGTGAGTGTGGCATTCGTGCATCCTGGGGGCTCCCGAGTGAGTGGGTCATGCTGTGTATGCAGCACCTCCATTGGTGGCCTCCTGGTATCTGTGAGCTCGTGGCTTCTGCCCCTAGTGTCAGCATTAGGGTGGGAGGGGCTGGGCGGGGCTGAGGGGCCCAGTACATGTGTGGAGTCGCAGGCAGTTTCGATGCGGGTTTTGTAGACTCAGCTGTGCTGTGGCCAACAGGTTTGGAGACAGCCATAGGAAAGACAGTTCAAAACCCACAGTCCCAGAGGAGGGTCAGGCCACGCCCCAGACCCCAGGGACACACCTGTGGGTCGGGAGGCCGGGACGGAGGGAAGCATGGGCAGCAGCCTTGCCTCGGTGTCCCAGAAGGAGAGGTGAGACAGGGCGGGCAGGCGCAGGACCCAGCAGGCAAGGTCAGTTCAGTGACTCCAGGCAGAGCACTCTTTCCAAAGTCCGTTTGGGGTGAGGTAGAGAGGTGGGGAGCACACAGGGACTGGGGTGGGCTCTGGAGTTTGGTTTGTATGTAAAAAGCATGATCACGGGGACTGGTCAGCCCTGGGCAAGGCCACTCCCCCATTCAGGGCCAGCCCGGCCCAGACATCAGAATATTGGGACACGGCACTAATGGCAGGTTTATGCCCAAGGAGCGCTGGGGTGTCCATGTGGAGGAGGAAGGGCAGCTCACAAGGAGACACTGAGGCACACTGAGGGACACTGAGGGATACTGAGGCACACTGAGGGACACTGAGGGACACTGAGGCACACTGAGGGACACTGAGGCACACTAAGGGACACTGAGGGACACTGAGGCACACTGAGGGATACTGAGGGACACTGAGGCACACTGAGGGACACTGAGGCACACTGAGGCACACTACAGCACAGCACGCTGAGAGGGAGGAAGAACCGGAGCTCAGGTGGCGAGCAGCTCAGCTTGAGAGGAGGCGTCTGAGCTCACATAGGGTGTGGTCTGCACTCCCTTCCCCATCAGCACGTTGTCTCAGGCCCCCACGAAGGAGAAGCTGTGTGACCTTGACACACTCACGAGGGGTGCATGGGTCCTTCACAGCTGCCTCGCTCGCTGGCTTTGACTCCCTGGCCACTTCCAGGACCCTGAGCACCTGCAGCCACTGCTGAGGCTCTGCCAGGAACATGGTCGGGCAGCGTGGACCTGGGCTGCCCGTCCTGCTCCAGCGCCATTGCTGAGGCTCTGCCGGGAACGTGGTCGGGCGGCGTGGACCTGGCCTGCAGGTGGCAGCCCTCCTGCTCCAGCGGCCACTGCACTGGGGTGAGCTGCAGTCACTCTTTCCAGTTCACAGACTTTTATAAAAGGAGAAAGGAAGAAAGAGAGAAACAAAGAGGCCAATAGAGAAGGAGATAGGCAGAGAGATGGGTCAGGGAGAGGCAGAAGAGCAAGAGGAAGAAGCTTTAGACAAGAACCTCGACCAAAATTGAGTAACTCGTGATGGGTGCTCAGCCGGACACAGAGACCAGTCACCCTCCAGCCTGTTGTCTGTGGAAATTAGAGCCGGGCTTCTGTGCTGCAGCTGAGAGCACAGCACTGACAGGGTCTGAGGCTGGCCCTGCCGTCGGGCTCTCCACACACTGACAGGGTCTGAGGCTGGCCCTGCCGTCCGGCTCTCCACACACTGACTGACAGGCTCTGAGGCTGGCCCTCCCGTCCGGCTCTCCACACACTGACAGGGTCTGAGGCTGGCCCTCCCGTCGGGCTCTCCACACACTGACAGGGTCTGAGGCTGGCCCTCCCGTCGGGCTCTCCACACACTGACTGACAGGCTCTGAGGCTGGCCCTCCCGTCCGGCTCTCCACACACTGACAGGGTCTGAGGCTGGCCCTCCCGCCGGGCTCTCCACACTGACAGGCTCTGAGGCTGGCCCTCCCGTCCGGCTCTCCACACACTGACTGACAGGGTCTGAGGCTGGCCCTCCCGTCGGGCTCTCCACACACTGACAGGCTCTGAGGCTGGCCCTGCCGTCGGGCTCTCCACACACTGACTGACAGGCTCTGAGGCTGGCCCTGCCGTCGGGCTCTCCACACACTGACTGACAGGCTCTGAGGCTGGCCCTGCCGTCGGGCTCTCCACACACTGACAGGGTCTGAGGCTGGCCCTCCCGCCGGGCTCTCCACACACTGACTGACAGGCTCTGAGGCTGGCCCTCCCGCCGGGCTCTCCACACACTGACAGGGTCTGAGGCTGGCCCTGCCGTCGGGCTCTCCACACACTGACAGGGTCTGAGGCTGGCCCTGCCGTCGGCTCTCCACACACACTGACAGGGTCTGAGGCTGGCCCTGCCGTCCGGCTCTCCACACACTGACTGACAGGGTCTGAGGCTGGCCCTCCCGTCGGGCTCTCCACACACACTGACTGACAGGGTCTGAGGCTGGCCCTCCGCCGGGCTCTCCACACACTGACAGGCTCTGAGGCTGGCCCTGCCGGGCTCTCCACACTGACTGACAGGCTCTGAGGCTGGCCCTGCCGTCGGCTCTCCACACACTGACTGACAGGCTCTGAGGCTGGCCCTGCCGGGCTCTCCACACACTGACAGGGTCTGAGGCTGGCCCTCCCGCCGGGCTCTCCACACACTGACTGACAGGCTCTGAGGCTGGCCCTCCCGTCCGGCTCTCCACACACTGACAGGGTCTGAGGCTGGCCTCCTGCCGGGCTCTCCACACACTGACAGGGTCTGAGGCTGGCCCTGCCGGGCTCTCCACACACTGACAGGGTCTGAGGCTGGCCTGCCGTCGGGCTCTCCACACACTGACAGGGTCTGAGGCTGGCCCTCCCGTTGGGCTCTCCACACACTGACTGACAGGCTCTGAGGCTGGCCCTGCCGTCCGGCTCTCCACACACTGACAGGCTCTGAGGCTGGCCCTCCCGCCGGGCTCTCCACACACTGACAGGCTCTGAGGCTGGCCCTGCCGTCCGGCTCTCCACACACTGACTGACAGGGTCTGAGGCTGGCCTCCCGCCGGGCTCTCCACACACTGACAGGGTCTGAGGCTGGCCCTGCCGCCGGGCTCTCCACACACTGACTGACAGGGTCTGAGGCTGGCCCTCCCGCCGGGCTCTCCACACACTGACAGGGTCTGAGGCTGGCCCTCCGTCGGGCTCTCCACACACTGACAGGGTCTGAGGCTGGCCCTCCCGGGCTCTCCACACACTGACAGGCTCTGAGGCTGGCCCTCCCGTCGGGCTCTCCACACACTGACAGGGTCTGAGGCTGGCCCTCCCGTCGGGCTCTCCACACAGTGACAGGCTCTGAGGCTGGCCCTGCCGTCGGGCTCTCCACACACTGACTGACAGGGTCTGAGGCTGGCCCTGCCGTCGGGCTCTCCACACAGTGACAGGCTCTGAGGCTGGCCCTGCCGTCAGGCTCTCCACACACTGACTGACAGGGTCTGAGGCTGGCCCTGCCGTTGGGCTCTCCACACACTGACAGGGTCTGAGGCTGGCCCTGCCGTCGGGCTCTCCACACACTGACAGGCTCTGAGGCTGGCCCTCCCGTCGGGCTCTCCACACAGTGACAGGCTCTGAGGCTGGCCCTGCCGTCAGGCTCTCCACACACTGACTGACAGGGTCTGAGGCTGGCCCTGCCATTGGGCTCTCCACACACTGACAGGGTCTGAGGCTGGCCCTGCCGTCGGGCTCTCCACACACTGACAGGGTCTGAGGCTGGCCCTCCCGTCGGGCTCTCCACACACTGACAGGCTCTGAGGCTGGCCCTCCCGTCGGGCTCTCCACACACTGACAGGGTCTGAGGCTGGCCCTGCCGTCGGGCTCTCCACACACTGACAGGCTCTGAGGCTGGCCCTCCCGTCGGGCTCTCCACACACTGACTGACAGGGTCTGAGGCTGGCCCTGCCGTCGGGCTCTCCACACACTGACAGGGTCTGAGGCTGGCCCTCCCGTCGGGCTCTCCACACACTGACTGACAGGCTCTGAGGCTGGCCCTCCCGTCGGGCTCTCCACACTGACTGACAGGCTCTGAGGCTGGCCCTCCCGTCGGGCTCTCCACACACTGACTGACAGGGTCTGAGGCTGGCCCTGCCGTCGGGCTCTCCACACACTGACAGGGTCTGAGGCTGGCCCTGCCGTTGGGCTCTCCACACACTGACTGACAGGCTCTGAGGCTGGCCCTCCCGTCGGGCTCTCCACACACTGACTGACAGGCTCTGAGGCTGGCCCTCCCGTCGGGCTCTCCACACACTGACTGACAGGCTCTGAGGCTGGCCCTCCCGTCGGGCTCTCCACACACTGACAGGCTCTGAGGCTGGCCCTGCCGTCGGGCTCTCCACACACTGACTGACAGGGTCTGAGGCTGGCCCTGCCATTGGGCTCTCCACACACTGACAGGGTCTGAGGCTGGCCCTGCCGGGCTCTCCACACACTGACAGGGTCTGAGGCTGGCCCTCCCGCCGGGCTCTCCACACACTGACAGGCTCTGAGGCTGGCCCTCCCGCCGGGCTCTCCACACACTGACAGGGTCTGAGGCTGGCCCTGCCGCCGGGCTCTCCACACACTGACAGGCTCTGAGGCTGGCCCTCCCGCCGGGCTCTCCACACACTGACTGACAGGGTCTGAGGCTGGCCCTGCCGTAGGGCTCTCCACACACTGACAGGGTCTGAGGCTGGCCCTCCCGCCGGGCTCTCCACACACTGACTGACAGGCTCTGAGGCTGGCCCTCCCGCCGGGCTCTCCACACACTGACTGACAGGCTCTGAGGCTGGCCTCCCGCCGGGCTCTCCACACACTGACTGACAGGGTCTGAGGCTGGCCCTGCCGTCGGGCTCTCCACACACTGACAGGGTCTGAGGCTGGCCCTGCCGTTGGGCTCTCCACACACTGACTGACAGGCTCTGAGGCTGGCCCTCCCGTCGGGCTCTCCACACACTGACTGACAGGCTCTGAGGCTGGCCCTCCCGTCGGGCTCTCCACACACTGACTGACAGGCTCTGAGGCTGGCCTCCCGTCGGGCTCTCCACACTGACAGGCTCTGAGGCTGGCCCTGCCGGGCTCTCACACACTGACAGGGTCTGAGGCTGGCCCTGCCGTCGGGCTCTCCACACACTGACAGGGTCTGAGGCTGGCCCTGCCGTCGGGCTCTCCACACACTGCTGCTGTTCCCTGAAGTCTACCAAGGAATGCTCGGGATGGTTGAGGACCCCACCATCTCCTCCCCAAACCCTCCCGGCCCCCACCCACCCCATCCATCCTACGGCACCGGGAAGGAACCCCTCCCTGCATGGGGCAGCTGAGCCCACACTCTGCCTTTGCCGCCTGCCCACGCTCCTCACCGCCCACCTTGTAGGCACCCTGGCCCAGCTGAGGAGACCTTTGTGTAGGATGCCTCAGATCCCAGGAGACTTGCCTCAAAATCTCACCATGTGCTCTCCAGGCTCCCAGCGTTTACGACAAAGTCATGCAATTCTTGTCCATTCCTGTCCGTACAGTTGCTCCTGAACCCATCACAGCGAGAGTCCCATTCATAACAAACACTTCATGATGCCTCCCTGACTGTCCTAACGTGAAACTTGTTTACAACCTCCCTACATATGCACTATTTTGAAACAACATGTATAAAGCAACTTTCTTTTTTTTTTTTTTTGAGACGGCATTTCGCTCTTGTTACCCAGGCTGGAGTGCAGTGGCGCGATCTCGGCTCACCGCAACCTCCGCCTCCTGGGTTCAGGCAGTTCTCCTGCCTCAACCTCCTACACGCCACCATGCCCAGCTAACTTTTTGTATTTTTAATAGAGACGGGGTTTCACCATGTTGACCAGGATGGTCTCGATCTCCTGACCTCGTGATCCACCCGCCTCGGACTCCCAAAGTGCTGGGATTACAGGCGTGAGCCACCGCGCCCGGCCATAAAGCAACTTTCAATGAAAAGTATGTTTATGTAACTGTGCTGGGCCACAGCAGCAGACGTGCTCAGAATGAAGTGTTCAGTGCCTGCTTCTGGGGACCGTGACCGTGGCTGGAGAGCTTCAGATCAGACCACGGGCATCGGAGCGACTGTGCCAGGGCCACCAACACACTGCCAACCCTGATGGCATTTTTGGAAATGGCAAGAAATGATTGGAGAATTGCCAAACAAAAACGTTCCATCTTCCCTGGATTTACCTGGGAAATCCTTCCTGAATAAACTCATCTTCCACTTAAAAGGAAGACTTGGTTTCACATACAAACCTTTGCTAAGTTCAAGGCCAGGTGATTATGGCGTGGAGAGGAAGACAGGCTTTGGGAAGCACACGGGATATGAGCTGGGTCATCCTCGGGTGGGACTGCTCTGTGGTTTCCTGAAAACTAGCATTGCTGGGCCCCCTGGATGCTGGTAATGCTCCCCTGACTGTGTGAGTGTGGACGCTGCTCCAGAAGGATTCCCAGGGTGGCTCCAGAGGGCCCCCCTTTTAGATCCATCATTTACGTGAAAACCTGAGACATGAGAGCCCAGCCGACTCACTGCCATTTCTAACTCCAGGGCTGGCATGCTTGGTGTGCATTTAACACACATGTGCACACATACACATGCACACACGTACATATGCACACCTATGCACATACACAGATGCATACCTACACACGCACAACACACATTACACATACATATGCACACACATATACATATGCACACCTATGCACATACACAGATGCATACCTACATATGCACAACACACATGTACATGCACACATTACACATACATATGCACACGTGCACATACAAATGCATGCATATACACACATACATGGGAACACATACATGCACACATACACACATAGTCATGCATGCACACCCATATATGTGCACGCATATATACACATATATGCACATTACCCATACACACGTACAAATGCACACACACAGGGCTTGAAAGAATGCAGAGGCATTTTCCTGCAGGAACGCACAGCAGTAGATAATGTTCTTCCTCAGTTCCAATGCCTGAAAGAGAAGGTGATTATAGAATCTTGGCCCCTTTCACCTGGGCTTTGCCGCTTGGAACAAAGAAAAGCTATTTCAGTTTGTGCAGTGTTGAACTACCCCTAAAGCAAGTAACAGGAGACGTCAAAATGTATGCTGATGTCACCTTAATGAAAATGCCTTTCTGTGAGAAATTATGAACATTGCCCATCACTAAGTGCATGGAGGTAATTAGGGTAATTGATTGCTGTTAAACTGCAAATTGGATTTGCAGAGGCTGGTAGCCGTCATTAAAAGACATTTATTCCCTCGTTCACTGAAGGCTGTAAAGCCACTTGCCTTTCCGAGTGTGCACTTGGCCACCCTGCACTGCGGGCCACAGGGTTCGAACACTAACATAGCGGAGGGAGATTTGTTTGCTGAGGCGTGCTGGCGTGTTAGTATTGCTCTTCTGTTCTTCTGATAGTTTCCAGACATATGCTTGAGAATGGGGATTTGGTACTTGAATTCATGCTTTGAAATTGACTCTGGTTGACATTCTTTCTGTATTGAAATTTCTTTTGTCAAAGACTGCGAAATTGGCTTCTTAAATCAGAAACAGAAACATACAAGCTGGGCTCATTTGTTAGTTAATTTTCAGGCTGCTGAAAAATCTTTGTTTTTTATGGAAACATGTTTTTAATTCACACAAAAAGTCCCGTAAACCTGCCAAAGTAAATCTTTTCTTTGATGGAAGACAGGCGGCTCTTCCATCTGCCGCCGGCCAGCCTCAGCCTCCCTTCCCAAACCCAGCTCTTCACGTGCTCCGGGGAGAGTGACGGTGTGAGCGTCCCTGTGCCCCGGAGCTGGGTGGCCAGGCCTTCCTCTGCCCCATTGCTTCTGCCTGTACCTTCTGCTGGTCCAACTCAGACGAACGGGAACCAGACCTCACCCCAGGACCTTCCCTGATCCTGGCCCCCACTGTCGGCAGACAGCGACCTTCAGCTCTTCATGCCAGCTTCTCTGCCCTGATGATGCCGTCATTTCATTTCATGTTCATGTCCTCTACTGAGTTGCAACCTCACGGAGAACTGTGGCTTGTCTTAAATTAAAAATAAGGGTGTTCATTACAAAAGTCATATAGGGTTCATGTAGACAATTTGGAAAGTATAAAGAAAAATGGTTGACAAGCCCTCATCTCCTGGTGGTGGCCCGTTTCACATCTTCTGGCCGTTTCTGCATGTAACACAGTTACATCTCTAAAAAACGTAAGAACATCAAGTGGACACGTTGTTGTAAAAAATGCTTTTCCCCGTCATGAACGTCTTTCCACAGCTAAATACGTACTCTGCAATGGGATTTTGGGTAGCGGGGTGGGATCCATCCTGTGGTTGGAATAGGTATTGTAAGCCATCCCCTGTGATAGGGTGTTCTCATTGTTTCTCCTAATGAAGAACTCCCCAGTCCCTGGCCCTGGGTCGCACTGTCTTGGGTAACCTTCATGGAAAGAAAGTTGCCCAGTCTCAGGACATGCCCAGTCCGAAGACCTCCAGGAATCCCGAAAGACTGGGCGCGTCACTGCCCATCACCTGGCCTGGACACGCAGATAAGATTGTCAACTGCCCAAAGATGGGAATTCTTTTTTTTGAGACGCAGTTTCGCTCTTGTTACCCAGGCTGGAGTGCAGTGGCGCGATCTCGGCTCACCGCAACCTCCGCCTCCTGGGTTCAGGCAGTTCTCCTGCCTCAGCCTCCTGAGTAGCTGGGATTACAGGCACGCGCCACCATGCCCAGCTAATTTTTTGTATTTTTAGTAGAGACGGGGTTTCACCATGTTGACCAGGATGGTCTCGATCTCTTGACCTCGTGATCCACCCGCCTCGGCCTCCCAAAGTGCTGGGATTACAGGCGTGAGCCACCGCGCCCGGCCAAGATGGGAATTCTTGATGCTTCATTAGTCACCTTCTTCAGTGCTCAAATTCCTCACTGTCAGGAAATGTGAAACCAAAATTCACATGGACAAAATTTGACAAAACATGGGCAAATTTATGCCTGTTTTCTTAATTGCTGATTTCTCGCTGAGAGAATCTGCTATGGCTGAATCTCTTACCCGCTACAGCTTCGGCAGCTCTGCAGTGTCCTCTGTGGGAACTTTGCCTTGACAGAGCCATTGATACCTGACATGGTTTGTGTCCCCACCAGAATTTCATCTTGAATTGCAGCTCCCATAATCCCCACATGTCATGGGAGAGCTCCAGTGGGCAGTGATGGAATCATGGGGGCGGGTCTTTCCTGTGCTGTTTTCGTGACAGTGAAGAAGTCTCATGAGGTCTGGCGGATTGATAAAGGGCGGTTCTCCTGCACACACTGCCTTGCCTGCCGCCGTGGAAGACATGGCTTTGCTCCTCATTCACCTCTGCCATGATTATGAGGCCTCCCAGCCATGTGGAACTGTGGGTCCATTGAACCTCTTTCCTTTATAAATTACCCGGTCTTGGATATGCCTTTATTAGCAGCATGAGAACAGATGCATACAATACCCCCAATGCCTTCTCCACACTGTCTGTGTGCCTCTGTGAACCCGTGCACACCTGGGCACAAGGCACGAGGTCATGAAGGCTTTAGAAGAACCCAGCTGGAGAGGACTACAGACACCTCCTGTCCAGCTCACAGTTGCAGGCCGGGATCCTCTTCCTGAGACTCTTGGCCTTTTGGAGTCAGGATGGAAGGAGAACCTGGAACTTTCCATCCTGTCCCATCCGCTCTTCCTTACACTGTACGTGCTGCTGGGGCGTCACTGTGAGATGCCGTGTGTTGGGGCTGCCTTGGGGTGCTACAGCTGTGATCCACCTGCACCTTTACCCACAAGGGCCTGTGGGGCTGGGTGGTGTTCAGACGTCTGTGCCTTGCTGCTGAGGGGCTGGGTGGTGTTCAGATCTCTGCACCTCTCTGCCATGGGACTGTGTGCTGTTGGGGTATCTGTACCTCTCAGCTGCAGGACTGTGTGCTGTTGGGGTGTCGGAGCCTCTCTGCCATAGGACTGTGTGGTGTTAGGGTATCTGCACCTCTCTGCCGTGGGACCATGTGGTGTTGGGGTGTCTGAGCCTCTCTGCCATGGGACTGTGTGCTGTTGGGGTGTCTGCACCTCTCTCCCATGGGACTGTGGTATTGGGGTGTCTGTCCCTCTCTGCTGTGGGACTGTGTGGTGTTGGGGTGTCTGAGCCTCTCTGCCATGGGACTGTGTGGTGTTGGGATGTGTGCACCTCTCTGCCATGGGACTGTGTGGTGATGGTGTGGCTGAGCCTCTCTGCCATGGGACTGTGTGGTGTTGGGGTGTCTGTCCCTCTCTGCTGTGGGACTGTGCTGTTGGGGTATCTGCACCTCTCTGCTGTAGGACTGTGTGCTGTTGGGGTGTCTGAGCCTCTCTGCTGCAGGACTGTGTGCTGTTGGGGTGTCTGAGCCTCTCTGCCATGGGACTGTGTGGTGTTGGGGTGTCTGTGCCTCTCTGCTGCAGGACTGTGTGGTGTTGGGGTATCTGCGCCTCTCTGCTGCAGGACTGTGTGGTATTGGGGTGTCTGAGCCTTGATGCTTCAGGGCTGGGTGGTATTCAGGACCCCTTATACCACTCGCAGTCCATGGTGAGCAGAGCTCCTGCTCGTCAGGCTGGAAGTGCAGGATGTGTGAGTGACAGAAACAAGTACGGCTTTCCCTGTCCCTTGGCTCCTGTCCTGGCTGCAGCGTGGAAGATGGTGGATCTGCCAGAGCGCTGGAGTTGCATGCCCTTTAGGAATGAATGCAGGGGCCTTCAGCCACAAGGCCACGTTTACCAGCAGCCAGGTAGTCCCTGCTGCCAGCACTACCGGTTGGCTCCCAGCCAATACAGACACTGGAAAGAGAGCAGGTTCCTTTTATGATGATATGAAGAATATACCTCAGTATCTAAATATTTTACAGTGGGAGAAAAAATACCCCATCTGAAGACTTTTTAAATATGGAAAATTCTTATTTTCTTTCTCTGTAAACAGTATTTGGGGAGATTCTCTTCTCCAGCGTGAAGAACATTCTGCGTTAGTTCCTTCCTTGACTACAGACTGTGGGTAATGATATAGTTGCTATGGAATACTTTGGCATTCTCTACAGTCAGTGATTGCATGCTGTGTTCTTTTGCCTTTGTAATCGTGAATTTTTCCTATGGAGTCCACTTTATCCAGAGCCTCTGGGGAGCTGTTCAAAGCTAATGAACCATGGGGAAAAGAACCCATGTCCTGAGCTGCACGGAGCAGCTCCCATGGCACAAACCATTGTGTTCAGGTTCCGTGACTCTGTTCATTGCAGAGCTGGCTTTCCAGTTTCACAGATGGTGATGGAAGCAGAATACTGGCCCGCACTGTCGTCTTCATGGTTTACCCTCCCCTCAGAGAGACACTAAACACACACACACAGTGGGCAGCCTCTGGGACGGTTGTGGGTGACACGTAAAATGCACATGTGTTCAGTTCTGGACCAGTCAGATACACAGCACAGAGGGTGCTCAGCCCCACACCAGGCAGGTATAAAATACCCTCTGAACATGGCAGACATGTATATGCACCGGTGCCCGACTGTGTACCAGGCAGGTGTGTGACGTGTGCATGCTCAGCTCCGAACCACGTGGACATATTTTATGTATGTTCTCAGCCCTGTACGAGGCAGATATATAGAATGTGCATTGGCCCAGTTCTGTGCTACATAACATGCACAGTTGCTCAGTTTGCTACCATGCAGATATATAACATGCATGGTGTTGAGTTCTGCACCACACAGATATATAACATGCACAGTTGCTCAGGTCTGCACCAGGCAGACATATCACATGCATGAGTGCTGAGCTCTGTACAGCACAGACATACAACATGCACAAGTGCTGGGTTCTGCACCAGGCAGATATACAACATGCATGAGTGCTGGGCTCTGCACCAGGCGGATATACACCATGCACGCGTGCTTGGTTCTGCACCAGGCAGATATACACCATGCACGAGTGCTGGGATCTGCACGAGGCAGATATACACCATTCACGAGTTCTGGGTTCTACACCACGCAGATATACAACATGCACGGGTGCTGGGTTCTGCACCAGGCAGATACACACCATGCACGAGTGCTGGGCTCTGCACCAGGCAGATATATAACATGCACGAGTGCTGGGCTCTGCACCAGGCAGATATACACCATGCATGAGTGCTGGGTTCTGCACCAGGCAGATATACACCATGCACAAGTGCTGGGCTCTGCACCAGGCAGATATACACCATGCACAGGTGCTGGGTTCTGCACCAGGCAGATATACAACATGCACGGGTGCTGGGTTCTGCACCAGGCAGATATATAACATGCACGGGTGCTGGGCTCTGCACCAGGCAGATATACACCATTCACGGGTTCTGGGTTCTGCACCACGCAGATATATAACATGCACGGGTGCTGGGTTCTGCACCAGGCAGATATACAACATGCACAGGTGCTGGGCTCTGCACCAGGCAGATATACAACATGCACGGGTGCTGGGCTCTGCACCAGGCAGATATACAACATGCACGAGTGCTGGGCTCTGCACCAGGCAGATATACACCATGCACGGTGCTGGGTTCTGCACCAGGCAGATATACACCATGCACGGGTGCTGGGCTCTGCACCAGGCAGATATACACCATGCACGGGTGCTGGGCTCTGTACCAGGCAGATATACACCATGCATGAGTGCTGGGTTCTGCACCAGGCAGATATACACCATGCACAAGTGCTGGGCTCTGCACCAGGCAGATATACACCATGCACAGGTGCTGGGTTCTGCACCAGGCAGATATACAACATGCACGGGTGCTGGGTTCTGCACCAGGCAGATATATAACATGCACGGGTGCTGGGCTCTGCACCAGGCAGATATACACCATTCACGGGTTCTGGGTTCTGCACCACGCAGATATATAACATGCACGGGTGCTGGGTTCTGCACCAGGCAGATATACAACATGCACAGGTGCTGGGCTCTGCACCAGGCAGATATACAACATGCACGGGTGCTGGGCTCTGCACCAGGCAGATATACAACATGCACGAGTGCTGGGCTCTGCACCAGGCAGATATACACCATGCACGGTGCTGGGTTCTGCACCAGGCAGATATACACCATGCACGGGTGCTGGGCTCTGCACCAGGCAGATATACACCATGCACGGGTGCTGGGCTCTGTACCAGGCAGATATACACCATGCACGTGCTTGGTTCTGCACCAGGCAGATATACACCATGCACGAGTGCTGGGATCTGCACGAGGCAGATATACACCATTCACGAGTTCTGGGTTCTACACCACGCAGATATACAACATGCACGGTGCTGGGTTCTGCACCAGGCAGATACACACCATGCACGAGTGCTGGGCTCTGCACCAGGCAGATATATAACATGCACGAGTGCTGGGCTCTGCACCAGGCAGATATACACCATGCATGAGTGCTGGGTTCTGCACCAGGCAGATATACACCATGCACAAGTGCTGGGCTCTGCACCAGGCAGATATACACCATGCACAGGTGCTGGGTTCTGCACCAGGCAGATATACAACATGCACGGGTGCTGGGTTCTGCACCAGGCAGATATATAACATGCACGGGTGCTGGGCTCTGCACCAGGCAGATATACACCATTCACGGGTTCTGGGTTCTGCACCACGCAGATATATAACATGCACGGGTGCTGGGTTCTGCACCAGGCAGATATACAACATGCACAGGTGCTGGGCTCTGCACCAGGCAGATATACAACATGCACGGGTGCTGGGCTCTGCACCAGGCAGATATACAACATGCACGAGTGCTGGGCTCTGCACCAGGCAGATATACACCATGCACGGGTGCTGGGTTCTGCACCAGGCAGATATACACCATGCACGGGTGCTGGGCTCTGCACCAGGCAGATATACACCATGCACGGGTGCTGGGCTCTGTACCAGGCAGATATACACCATGCACGAGTGCTGGGCTCTGCACCAGGCAGATATACACCATGCACGAGTGCTGGGCTCTGCACCAGGCAGATATATAACATGCACGAGTGCTGGGTTCTGCACCAGGCAGATATATAACATGCACAGGTGCTGAGGCATGTGCACCAGGCAGATATACAACATGCATGAGTGCTGGGTTCTGCACCAGGCAGATATACACCATGCACGAGTGCTGGGTTCTGCACCAGGCAGATATATAACATGCACAGGTGCTGAGGCATGTGCACCAGGCAGATATATATTATGAACGGGTGCTGAGTTCCGCACCAGGCAGATATATACCATTCACAGGTGCTCAGCTATATGTCAGGTGGCATGTGACATGGCTGCACAGATCCTTTTCCAACTGTGAGCACTGAGAACTTGCATGTGTGGCATAACTCGGCTTCTAGAGTTAAAACCGCACTGCTTTCTTTCCTTGCAGTTAAGGTGTAGATGGACACTGAGACAGGCATCTTCTCCCTTGTTTTCCTATTTGTCTTCCTTTCCTTATTCTCCGTTCAGTTTCTCAAGCTTCAATTTCCTCTTACACCAGAGGGAAATGAAACTCAGTTGTAGCCAGGGGCTTGTCCCAGCCGCTGGGACTGTAGGTGTCCTTTCTTCTCTCACTTTTCCCACATGTTCTCACTTCATCCACAATGTTTCCCTGACACTTTATAATGAAGAAAAACCAGCAATGTCATCTTCACATCCTGTCAGCGTGTGCATTGTCATGCATCTGACTTTAAATGAGAAATGACTGTAGAGATCTATGTCTTTATGGAATCGCAGAGGATTTGTTTCCAAAAGGAAGCTGGTGCCACTGCTCTCCATGAGAAAGTTGACGCGTGTCCGTGTTTGTTTGCTCCTAGGTGCCTCAGGATGAGTGGGGAGGGTATCCCACCGGTGGCAAAGAGGAGGAGATTCCCTGCAGGAGAATGAGAAGTGGGAGCTACATTAAAGCCATGGGGG
Source organism: Saguinus midas (assembly GCA_021498475.1). Classification (NCBI taxonomy): domain Eukaryota; kingdom Metazoa; phylum Chordata; class Mammalia; order Primates; family Cebidae; genus Saguinus; species Saguinus midas. Next base: position 16,124,842 of record CM038405.1, on the reverse strand, counting down.
ACGAGGAGAGCGGGGAGTCAGACTCCAGCCCCAAGACGTCACCGAAGTCGGCGATCCGGCCGGAGCCGCTGCTGAAGTCCATCGGGCAGAGACCGCTCGGAGAGCACCAGACGTAAGTGAGGCCAGCGCCTTCCCGATCCAGGCACTGCCCGTCTCCGAGCTCCCTCCTGTGAGCTAGTGCCACCCAAGCAGACTGCATTCCCAAGCTGAAAATACCAGACCCCACGGCCACCAGTTTGCAAGTTTGTTTTTGTAGAACAACCAGAGCTTCGGTCACTTATTAATTACATGGTAATTACTGAAGTCTGGCTGGGCAGCTTCACTCCCAGTTTTAGAGCCAGCCTGAGCCATCATACCTTTCTGATCGTTCGAATTACTCCCAGGACAAGCCTGTGTCTCCATCTGCGTGAATGTCTGCGCATGGCTGTGTGTTTGAAGGTCTTTGTGGGTAAACATCGTTAGCGGGAATTTCGTGGTTGACTATAACTTTATAACTGCATTTCAAGGCAACACATGTTTCTGTAGAGGAGTGAAGAAGTGGACTAGCTTTATAAATAGAATACCCTACACTTTACATATTTGTCCAAAATGTATTATTAATAAACTTGATAATTTCCAAAATATAGGCAGATAAAACTCTTGGGAAATCAGCCATTCCTATGAACTATGAAAATATGACTATCACAACAGCCGGGCTGCTGTGTATCCTGAGTCCCACGGGTCATTTGGGTGGAAATGTCAAGCCTCTGGAAGCTGCCCTGCCGTCCACGGCCAGCTGTGAGGTCCTGTGCACCTGGATGGCCAGGGTGGAACGGCTTCTCGATCTTGGCCAGTACCACGTAAGCATTATTAATTATGACCCGCAAGTCAGACAGGGAGCCCCCGGCCCCAGCACCATCCCTCTATCATCCCTTTATCATCTCTTTCCATGGGGTAACACCAGAGAATGGAGCGTTCAGTCCAGATGCTGGCAAGCAAGGACCAGCCAGGGGCCTGTTCTCTGAATGAAGTTTTATTGGAATGCGGCCCCGCTCTCTGGTTGCCATGTTGCTGTGGCTGCCTCCCAGATTCAGGTGGGGCTGAGCAGGTGTGCGGCAGGCACCCTGACAGCCGGCGCACTCTGGAACACTCACAGCTGGCCTTTATCAAAAGCATTAGCCGACCCCTTAGAATCTAGCAGAGCCAGTGCACGTTAGTGAATAGTCATAGGTGGCACAGGTTTAACTTACAAGTGTCAAGTGAAGTGTTCTCTAAATGTGTGAGACAGGACTCCTAAGCCATCTGGGAACTCCAGGCTTGTCTCCCTTTGGACCGGCAGACTGAGGGGTCTGCCCCAGAACATTAGGGTAAGCAGTGCATAGGAGAGCCTCACCCCTGCACAGAGGAGGACCAGATTTCTGAAAAGGGAAGTCATATTTTATGATAACACTACTTCAAATTGAATGCCAACCCTGTGGAATCACTCAGGTGTGATCAGAAAATGGAAAGTTTCTGCGTCACCAGATTCTAGCCTACGAGGGGGTAACGTGGGACAGGAGAATGACTAACTAGGCATAGCGGTGGCAATGATCGCAAGACTTCCGGTATACCAGGAGCAGTAACCATCCCAGCTCCTGGCCGCTCCGTGCTGCTGTCTGTAAATGCAGCTGTCAGCGTCACTGTGCTGAAGCAGATGTCGTGACCCAAGCCTTAAACATGAAGCCTTAAACCCAAGCCAGAAGTCAACTATAGGTCTGTCGCTTTTATGCAGCTAAACTGCACTGCCCTCTGTCCCGAGTCAGCAGAATCTTCCCTCAGTGATGAGTCAGGTGTGGCCTTCCCACCAGAGCCTCAATATCCATCCAGCAAGCGCATTTATTCAACAGTTAATTGGCATTTCCATTTTATTATGACCTCATCTCTACTAAAAATGTGGGCATTAGCCTGACATAGTGACACACACCTGTGATCCCAGTGATTCAGGAGGCTGCACAGGAAAATCACTTGAATCCAGGAGCGGGAGGTTGTGGTGAGCCGAGATTGCACCATTGCACTCCAGCCTGGGTAACAGAGCAAGACTGTATCTCAAAAAAAAAAAAAAATTAAAGCAAGTAAATTCTGCGGGACATCCAATGAGAAGTTTATCAGGAGAAATGGAAGCGGAAAGGCAACCCTGCCAGCGGCTGCAGCCTGGTGTCCCTGCAGCAGGGACAGTGTCGGGAACAGCCCAGGCCAGGGGTCCCGGGAGCAGGGACAGGTGTCAGGAGTGCCCGAGGCCAGCGGGGTGAGAGGAGCCTGCAGGACCAAGGAAGGGCAGCAGCCTGGGACTCCCATGGGGGCACACGGTGTGCTGGGCAGTAGGTGGCACTCAGCGCGGACAGCACTGACCTTCCTCCTCAACCTGCCCTTGGCCCCACGGGTCCTGACACGCCACCCAGTGCCTCTGAGGTGCCATTGACACCACTGTGGATGTTCACAGCTGCCAGCAGCAAGGTGCAGAAGTCTGCATTAACTTAATCTGACAAGGTTTTGCCTGTAAATTACATAAACAGACCACCCTTATCCTGCGTTTATTTTATACCCAAAGGCTGCTTTAAACAAAATTGGTGATTCTATAATTGTATTTTAAACAGAATTCAAAGTAATTGGATACAGTGCACTGAGTATCCAATTCTCTTTTTTGCACCAAAGAACTTCCCAGCAGGAGCTGATTGACAAAATCTTTTAAGTTGCTGAGCGATTCAGATGACAAAAAATGAGAACGAACGCTCACTCCTCTCTGTGAAACCTTTATCCTCCTCCTGCTGTGCGGGAGCAACTTCTATTCACCTGAGCCATATTTAAGAATGCAAATACTATGGGAAGATGGGCTTACTAATTGTACTTGGTTTTAATTTGCTGGGGGTTGGTTCAGCTTCTTATCTGAAATGATCAGGCACACAAAGACCCTGGGAAGTTCTGGGTCCTCCGTTCACTCCGCCGTCCTGTGAGGTGGAAGTGGGTCCCTCCGTTCACTCCGCCGTCCTGTGAGGTGGACAGTGGGTCCCTCCGTTCACTCCACCGTCCTGTGAGGTGGACAGTGGGTCCTCCGTTCACTGTGCCGCCCTGTGAGGTGGACAGTGGGTCCCTCCGCTCACTCCGCCTGCCCTGTGAGGTGGACAGTGGGTCCCTCCGCTCACTCCGTCCTGTGAGGTGGACAGTGGTCCTCCGCTCACTGTGCCGCCCTGTGAGGTGGACAGTGGGTCCCTCCGCTCACTGTGCCGTCCTGTGAGGTGGACAGTGGGTCCTCCGCTCACTGTGCCATCCTGTGAGGTGGACAGTGGGTCCTCCGTTCACTCCGCCGTCCTGTGAGGTGGACAGTGGGTCCTCCGCTCACTCCACCGCCCTGTGAGGTGGACAGTGGGTCCTCCGCTCACTCCGCCGTCCTGTGAGGTGGACAGTGGGTCCCTCCGCTCACTCCGCCCTGTGAGGTGGACAGTGGGTCCCTCCGCTCACTCCACCGTCCTGTGAGGTGGACAGTGGGTCCTCCGCTCACTGTGCCGCCCTGTGAGGTGGACAGTGGGTCCCTCCGCTCACTCCGCCGTCCTGTGAGGTGGACAGTGGGTCCCTCCGCTCACTGTGCCGCCCTGTGAGGTGGACAGTGGGTCCTCCGTTCACTGTGCCGTCCTGTGAGGTGGACAGTGGGTCCTCCGCTCACTGTGCCATCCTGTGAGGTGGACAGTAGGTCCTCCGCTCACTCCACCGCCCTGTGAGGTGGACAGTGGGTCCTCCGCTCACTCCGCCGTCCTGTGAGGTGGACAGTGGTCCTCCGCTCACTCCACCGCCCTGTGAGGTGGACAGTGGGTCCCTCCGCTCACTCCGCCGCCCTGTGAGGTGGACAGTGGGTCCTCCGCTCACTCCGCCGCCCTGTGAGGTGGACAGTGGGTCCCTCCGCTCACTCCACCGCCCTGTGAGGTGGACAGTGGGTCCTCCGCTCACTCCGCCGTCCTGTGAGGTGGACAGTGGGTCCTCAGTTCACTCCGCCGCCCTGTGAGGTGGACAGTGGGTCCTCCGTCACTCCGCCGTCCTGTGAGGTGGACAGTGGGTCCTCCGCTCACTCCGCCGTCCTGTGAGGTGGACAGTGGGTCCTCCGCTCACTGTGCCATCCTGTGAGGTGGACAGTGGGTCCCTCCGTTCACTGTGCCGTCCTGTGAGGTGGACAGTGGGTCCTCCGTTCACTCCGCCGTCCTGTGAGGTGGACAGTGGGTCCCTCCGTTCACTCCGCCGTCCTGTGAGGTGGACAGTGGGTCCCTCCGTTCACTGTGCCGTCCTGTGAGGTGGACAGTGGGTCCTCCGTTCACTCCGCCGTCCTGTGAGGTGGACAGTGGGTCCCTCCGTTCACTCCGCCGTCCTGTGAGGTGGACAGTGGGTCCCTCCGTTCACTCCGCCGTCCTGTGAGGTGGACAGTGGGTCCTCCGTTCACTGTGCCATCCTGTGAGGTGGACAGTGGGTCCCTCCGTTCACTCCGCCGTCCTGTGAGGTGGACAGTGGGTCCTCCGTTCACTCCGCCGTCCTGTGAGGTGGACAGTGGGTCCTCCGTTCACTCCGCCGTCCTGTGAGGTGGACAGTGGGTCCCTCCGTTCACTCCACCGTCCTGTGAGGTGGACAGTGGGTCCTCCGTTCACTCCGCCGTCCTGTGAGGTGGACAGTGGGTCCCTCCGTTCACTCCGCCGTCCTGTGAGGTGGACAGTGGGTCCCTCCGTTCACTCCGCCGTCCTGTGAGGTGGACAGTGGGTCCCTCCGTTCACTCCGCCGTCCTGTGAGGTGGACAGTGGGTCCTCCGTTCACTGTGCCATCCTGTGAGGTGGACAGTGGGTCCCTCCGTTCACTGTGCCGTCCTGTGAGATGGACAGTGGGTCCTCCATTCACTCCGCCGTCCTGTGAGGTGGACAGTGGGTCCCTCCATTCACTCCGCCGTCCTGTGAGATGGACAGTGGGTCCCTCCGTTCACTGTGCCGTCCTGTGAGATGGACAGTGGGTCCTCCATTCACTCCGCCGTCCTGTGAGGTGGACAGTGGGTCCTCCATTCACTCCGCCATCCTGTGAGGTGGACAGTGGGTCCCTCCATTCACTCCGCCGTCCTGTGAGGTGGACAGTGGGTCCTCCGTTCACTGTGCCGTCCTGTGAGGTGGACAGTGGGTCCCTCCGTTCACTCCGCCGTCCTGTGAGGTGGACAGTGGGTCCTCCATTCACTCCGCCGTCCTGTGAGGTGGACAGTGGGTCCCTCCATTCACTCCGCCGTCCTGTGAGATGGACAGTGGGTCCCTCCGTTCACTGTGCCGTCCTGTGAGATGGACAGTGGGTCCTCCATTCACTCCGCTGTCCTGTGAGGTGGACAGTGGGTCCTCCATTCACTCCGCCATCCTGTGAGGTGGACAGTGGGTCCCTCCATTCACTCCGCCGTCCTGTGAGGTGGACAGTGGGTCCTCCGTTCACTGTGCCATCCTGTGAGGTGGACAGTGGGTCCCTCCGTTCACTCCGCCGCCCTGTGAGGTGGACAGTGGGTCCCTCCGTCACTCCGCCGTCCTGTGAGGTGGACAGTGGGTCCTCCGCTCACTGTGCCGTCCTGTGAGGTGGACAATGGGTCCCTCCGCTCACTCCGCCTGCCCTGTGAGGTGGACAGTGGGTCCTCCGCTCACTCCGCCGCCCTGTGAGGTGGTGGACAATGGTCCTCCGTTCACTCCGCCGTCCTGTAAGGTGGACAGTGGGTCCCTCCGCTCACTCCGCCTGGCCCTGTGAGGTGGACAATGGTTCCCTCCGCTCACTGTGCCGCCCTGTGAGGTGGACAGTGGGTCCCTCCGCTCACTCCGCCCTGTGAGGTGGACAATGGTCCTCCGTTCACTGTGCCGTCCTGTGAGATGGACAGTGGGTCCCTCCGTTCACTGTGCCGCCCTGTGAGGTGGACAGTGGGTCCTCCATTCACTCCGCCTGCCCTGTGAGGTGGACAGTGGGTCCCTCCGCTCACTGTGCCATCCTGTGAGATGGACAGTGGGTCCTCCATTCACTCCGCCGTCCTGTGAGGTGGACAGTGGGTCCCTCCATTCACTCCGCCGCCCTGTGAGGTGGACAGTGGTCCTCCGCTCACTGTGCCGCCCTGTGAGGTGGACAGTGGGTCCCTCCGCTCACTCCGCCGCCCTGTGAGGTGGACAATGGTCCTCCATTCACTCCGCCGCCCTGTGAGGTGGACAATGGTTCCTCCGCTCACTGTGCCGCCCTGTGAGGTGGACAGTGGGTCCCTCCGCTCACTCCGCTGCCCTGTGAGGTGGACAATGGTTCCCTCCGTTCACTGTGCCGCCCTGTGAGGTGGACGGTGGGTCCTCCGCTCACTCCGCGTCCTGTGAGGTGGACAGTGGTCCTCCATTCACTCCGCCTGCCCTGTGAGGTGGACAATGGTTCCTCCATTCACTGTGCCGCCCTGTGAGGTGGACAGTGGTCCCTCCGCTCACTCCGCCGTCCTGTGAGGTGGACAGTGGTCCCTCCGCTCACTGTGCCGCCCTGTGAGATGGACAGTGGGTCCTCCGCTCACTCCGCCATCCTGTGAGGTGGACAGTGGGTCCCTCCGCTCACTCCGCCATCCTGTGAGGTGGACAGTGGGTCCTCCGCTCACTCCGCCTGGCCCTGTGAGGTGGACAGTGGGTCCTCCGCTCACTGTGCCCTGTGAGGTGGACAGTGGTCCCTCCGCTCACTGTGCCATCCTGTGAGGTGGACAGTGGTCCTCCGCTCACTGTGCCGCCCTGTGAGGTGGACAGTGGGTCCCTCCGCTCACTCCGCCGGCCCTGTGAGGTGGACAGTGGGTCCCTCCGCTCACTCCGCCGTCCTGTGAGGTGGACAATGGTTCCCTCCGTTCACTGCGCCGTCCTGTGAGGTGGACAGTGGGTCCCTCCGCTCACTCCGCCTGGCCCTGTGAGGTGGACAATGGTTCCCTCTGTTCACTGTGCCGTCCTGTGAGGTGGACAGTGGGTACTCCGTTCACTCCGCCCTGTGAGGTGGACAGTGGGTCCCTCCGCTCACTCCGCCTGGCCCTGTGAGGTGGACAGTGGTCCCTCCGCTCACTCTGCCGCCCTGTGAGGTGGACAGTGGGTCCTCCATTCACTCCGCCGTCCTGTGAGGTGGACAATGGTTCCTTCCGCTCACTGTGCCGCCCTGTGAGGTGGACAGTGGGTCCTCCGCTCACTCCGCCTGGCCCTGTGAGGTGGACAATAGGTCCTCCATTCACTCCACCGTCCTGTGAGGTGGACAGTGGGTCCTCCGCTCACTCCGCCGCCCTGTGAGGTGGACAGTGGGTCCTCCGCTCACTCCGCTGCCCTGTGAGGTGGACAATGGTTCCCTCCGTTCACTGTGCCGCCGGCCCTGTGAGGTGGACGGTGGGTCCTCCGCTCACTCCGCGTCCTGTGAGGTGTGGACAGTGGTCCTCCATTCACTCCGCCTGCCCTGTGAGGTGGACAATGGTTCCTCCATTCACTGTGCCGCCCTGTGAGGTGGACAGTGGTCCCTCCGCTCACTCCGCCGTCCTGTGAGGTGGACAGGGTCCCTCCGCTCACTGTGCCGGCCCTGTGAGGTGGACAGTGGGTCCTCCGCTCACTCCGCCATCCTGTGAGGTGGACAGTGGGTCCTCCGCTCACTCCGCCATCCTGTGAGGTGGACAGTGGGTCCTCCGCTCACTCCGCCTGGCCCTGTGAGGTGGACAGTGGGTCCTCCGCTCACTGTGCCGCCCTGTGAGGTGGACAGTGGTCCCTCCGCTCACTGTGCCATCCTGTGAGGTGGACAGTGGTCCTCCGCTCACTGTGCCGCCCTGTGAGGTGGACAGTGGGTCCTCCGCTCACTCCGCCGGCCCTGTGAGGTGGACAGTGGGTCCTCCGCTCACTCCGCCGTCCTGTGAGGTGGACAATGGTTCCCTCCGCTCACTCCGCCGCCCTGTGAGGTGGACAGTGGGTCCTCCGCTCACTCCGCCTGGCCCTGTGAGGTGGACAATGGTTCCCTCTGTTCACTGTGCCGTCCTGTGAGGTGGACAGTGGGTACTCCGTTCACTCCGCCCTGTGAGGTGGACAGTGGGTCCTCCGCTCACTCCGCCTGGCCCTGTGAGGTGGACAGTGGTCCCTCCGCTCACTCTGCCGCCCTGTGAGGTGGACAGTGGGTCCTCCATTCACTCCGCCGTCCTGTGAGGTGGACAATGGTTCCTTCCGCTCACTGTGCCGCCCTGTGAGGTGGACAGTGGGTCCTCCGCTCACTCCGCCTGGCCCTGTGAGGTGGACAATAGGTCCTCCATTCACTCCACCGTCCTGTGAGGTGGACAGTGGGTCCTCCGCTCACTCCGCCGCCCTGTGAGGTGGACAGTGGGTCCCTCCATTCACTGTGCCATCCTGTGAGGTGGACAGTGGGTCCTCCGCTCACTCCGCCGCCCTGTGAGGTGGACAATGGTTCCCTCCGCTCACTGTGCCATCCTGTGAGGTGGACAGTGGGTCCCTCCATTCACTCCGCCGCCCTGTGAGGTGGACAGTGGGTCCTCCGTTCACTCCGCCGTCCTGTGAGGTGGACAATGGTTCCCTCCGTTCACTCCGCCCCTGTGAGGTGGACAGTAGGTCCCTCCATTCACTCCACCGTCCTGTGAGGTGGACAGTGGGTCCTCCGTTCACTCCGCCGTCCTGTGAGGTGGACAGTAGGTCCCTCCATTCACTCCACCGTCCTGTGAGGTGGACAGTGGGTCCCTCCGTTCACTCCGCCGTACTGTGAGGTGGACAGTGGGTCCTCCATTCACTCCACCGCCCTGTGAGGTGGACAGTGGGTCCTCCGTTCACTCCGCCTGGCCCTGTGAGGTGGACAGTGGGTCCTCCGTTCACTCCGCCGTCCTGTGAGGTGGACAGTGGGTCCCTCCGTTCACTCCGCCGTACTGTGAGGTGGACAGTGGGTCCTCCGTTCACTCTGCCGTCCTGTGAGGTGGACGGTGGGTCCCTCCATTTACTCCATTTACATATAAGTACTTTCCCTTATACTCTGCTGTGTTCTCTAAAACCGCGCATGATGATAGAAAGTCTTTCACTCTCAGAAACACAGATAAGCAGAAATCCCCTCCCAGCTGTCTTGTGCCCTGGTGAATGGGTTCTCGGCCTTGTGTCCCCAGTCAGAAAGGTCATATCCTAGGCCTGATGGCCCCGTCGTCCGTGGGCCAGACCCTGCCCATGCACAGAGCACCACTTAGAATTATTATCAACTAATTGAAATGCAAATTCCATGTCCTACTGAATCCAATTTACTGCTTTTCTAAATTAGCTTATGTATTCAGTTTTGAGATACTGGACTTGCTTATATATTAACATTTGAAATACTTGAATAACCAGTTCAATTCTGATTGTGATGAAAGGTAGACCAAATTATTTCATTTGGGGGCCTTTGCTTTTTTTTTCTGCTTAGTTCAATTAAAAAGTCAAGGCTCTAATAATTTTAAATTATCTCTGAGTTATTCTCTAGTGAAAGTAGCACTTTATAAAGAAAGAAGAGCTTATATTGAAGATACTTCATATCATATATAAAGATAAATTCTGATGGATTAAAGAAACAAAAATTATATGTGTATATACACACACATACGTATGTGAGTATATGTACAGACACATATGTATATGAGTATTCTATACTGTTGGGTGGAGAAGAGGTATCTAGACATGATTCCGTGGGCGTGGAATTATAAAGAAACCACTTTAAATTAGTAAATTTAAACATTTGTTGATGATAAAAGCCAACTAAAAGTGCTATCACCAAAGTAACTTAATAATAACCAGGTAAGTGAGGGCACGGAGGAAGCCCCCCAGCCCCCACTACCACCCAAAGCAAAAGGCGGCTCTGGAGGAGGTAAGCCTGTGCTGCCAAGCAGGAAGCCCCAGAGCAGCAGGATTCGGCCAGCTCTGCGCCTGACCCGACCGTCCCACCGCCCTCCTCCGCTCCTGACCCGACGGTCCCACCGCCCTCCTCCGCTCCTGACCCGACGGTCCCACTGCCCTCCTCTGCGCCTGACCCGACGGTCTCACCGCCCTCCTCTGCGCCTGATGGTCTCACCGCCCTCCTCTGCTCCTGACCCGACGGTCCCACTACCCTCCTCCACACCTGCTCTCACTACCCTCCTCCACTCCTGACCCGACGGTCCCACCGCCCTCCTCCGCTCCTGACCCAACGGTCCCACCGCCCTCCTCTGCGCCTGATGGTCTCACCGTTCTCCTCCACACCTGCTCTCACTGCCCTCCTCCACTCCTGACCCGACGACCTCACTGCCCTCCTCTGCGCCTGGTCTGATGGCCTCACCACTGCCCACCAAAAGCCTGTTAGAGTAAGAGGCCTGTCCATTTCCCAGCCCTAATATTGTTCACCCCTATTCCCACTGTTCTGTACATGATGAGGAAGATTTCATCAAAACCTGGGATACACAGTCAAATTAAAGCTCATTCTCAAGACACAGGGCAATCAAGACAAGATTCAGAAATGGCCCGGATGTTCCCACAGACTCTCAGAGGAAACGCTGACCAAATGGGAAGCAGCGGAGAGAGGAGGATTCTAAGGAGAAGGCAGAGGAGAGGGCACAGATGGGGCTCACGGTTTCAGAAATAAAGGATTTTGCTGATGACTCATCAGTAGGCTCCACATACGGAAGGAATCGGTGACCTTGAAGGGAGCTCCATGGAGGTTACCCGGCCGACGCTCAGGGAGAGAAAGCGTGGGAAGCAAACAGCAGAAAAGAGCCTGGGAGAGCTCTGGGGCTCTGTCACACATGCTGACACACACAGAGCCCGAACCCCGGCTGGAAAGGAGAACGGAACAGAAGACGCGTGGGCGCGCTAACACCAGAGAACTAACATACGTGAGGTGCCTCGCCTCACAGACTGAAGAATCTGAGAAAATCTCAAGACAGATCAATAGTGAACGAAACCCCCCACGTGTATATGCACTATAGTCAAACTACCAGAAGCGAAGGATGACCATACAGTCGTTTTCAAAAATCCCAGAAAAGTGAAGAGCATTATATACAGAAGAATAAAGAATTACAGCAACTCCTAAACTCTTCTGGCCAGAACACAATCAAGGGGCGTCTTTAAAATAGGAAAAAACAAAGACGTTAGCCCAGAATTCTAGACTGAGAGAAAGTATCTTTCATAAATCAAAGTGAGATAAAGACATCCCTAGCAAAAAAAAAAAAAAAAAAAAAAACAGTGCTGCAGGAAGTGTGAAGGGAAGTTTTGTTTTTCCCAGATAGAAGCCTTCTCTGTCGCCCAGGCTGGAGTACGGTGGTGCGATCTGGGCTCACTGCACCCTCCGCTTCCTGGGTTCGAGTGATTCTTCTGCCTCAGCGTCTTGAGTAGCTGGGATTACAGGTGCGCACCACCACGCCAGGCTAACTATTGTATTTTATATGTTTAGTAGAGAGAGGGTTTCACCATGCTGGCCAGAGTGGTCTTGAACTCCTGACCTCAAATGACTCGCCTGCCTCAGCCTCCCAAGAAAGGAAGTTCCTTAAGCATGGCTGTGAGAGGAGAGGGTAGCAGCACTCAGACTGTGCATCGAGAGGAAGGCTGTGCGTCTTGGTCGTGGTGGCAGCCGCGTGACTGTTCATCTGCCCAAACTCTTACGGCCACGCAGAAGGTGAGACGCATTGACGGATTCAGCATCTGAACCAGAACTGCCCAAAGTGAATCTTAGGAAACGATGGATAGTGGAGCATAAAACAGAATCCTGAGAAGTGGTTTCTCCAAGGTGCAAAACAAACCGTAATCTGGAAGCAGAAGAGAAGGGGAGGCCTCAGCCTCCTGACGCTTCCGTTGTGGGATATATTTATGAGTTGGCGATTTAAGTGAGGAGGTGACTCCAAGCCTCTTCTCCCTCCTACCTGCCATTGGTTGGGTGCGGTGATCAATGAGTAACCCAGAGAAAACCAGCTGTCAATGGACCCGTCTGAGGAGAGCTCTGACGGCGGCTCAGATACTCCTCTAGCCCATCAGCCTGCCTTGGAAACACCTTTTGCTCCAGACAGTGTAACGCCACGGTGCTGGCACAGATCTCCCAGCGTCCACTGGCCCGTGGCAGTGGCTGTGCCTCCAGAGCCAGGGAGCCTCAGGGCTGCTTTTGAGACCTTGCAGACTCAGGCTGACATCTGAGTAAGAAACCTGTTTTTTTTTTTTTTGAGGCGGAGTTTCGCTCTTGTTACCCAGGCTGGAGTGCAATGGCGCGATCTCGGCTCACCGCAACCTCCGCCTCCTGGGTTCAGGCAATTCTCCTGCCTCAGCCTCCTGAGTAGCTGGGATTACAGGCACGCGCCACCATGCCCAGATAATTTTTTGTATTTTTAGTAGAGACGGGATTTCACCATGTTGACCAGGATGGTCTCGATCTCTTGACCTCGTGATCCACCCGCCTCAGCCTCCCAAAGTGCTGGGATCACAGGCCTGAGCCACCGCGCCCGGCCCAGTAAGAAGCCTTTTAAAGAAATCAGTCTTTGCAGAATCCATCTAGAAGGAGGAAAGACCCTTCAGAGCCGCTTCCTGTGTTTCTTCGCCCAACACTCCTCGCGGTTTTGTGTTTCCTGATGTTGAAACTCCGTTTTGCATCTGGGCTCTCAAAGCCTCCTTCAGGCCACTCAGCTTCTAGCACCTCTCAGCCGCCGGTCCAAGTCCTGCCTCTCACATCACAGGCTGATCTCCCGTCTCCGCTTTCTGCCCGAGACCCTCCACGCGCCGAAAAGCCTTGTCCCCTGACAGTTTCCTCCTCGTCACTCCTTGACTTGAAGTTGGCTGTTCACCATCTCCTCCCCGCCGCCGGCCATCCTTCGATGGAGTTAGGTCCCCCGCCGCGTATTTCTTCACGGCTCATGCTCGTCTCCACACATGCCTGTCTGCTTTTCCCAAGGGTCCCTCCAGCCTTTGAAAGAAGAGCCGCCTCATTTATCATCGCCTTTGCACCTGACCGCCAGGCGTCTTACGTGTGCTCTGCACACGCCGAATGAATGGATGAAACCAACTTCTTATGACTCACTTGTCAGGGATTATTCATAATCAACTTAATAAATGAAGTGCTGTTAGCAACGCCTGTAAAGTAATCCTGTTTAGAGCCTAAACATAATCAATTTAAAAGACGTGTGTAAAGCTGATTCACGTTCACCCGATTTCTTAAACTCCTTTAGGTTATATTAGTCAAAAAGTAGCGTATGCCAGGCTGCTCGCGAGTGCGCCTTGCAGTTCTTCAGTTAATAGGAAGCCATACGCACCTGGGAGGAGGCACCGGCTTTGAGTTTCCTCCACCCCCTGCGAGCTGATGGCTCCACATTCTGCATTTCAGCTGGAGGGAGCGGAGGGGAGGTTCTGCTGCCAGCCTGCGCTGTAGTCTTGCCAGCACTTGCAGAGTGAGCATTTGCACTCTAATCAGTCTGGCCCTGGGTTCCCAGGTCCCTGACAATGTCTCTCCTCAGAGGCACGGGCCTCTGGATTTGAGTTAAGGCCCTGCGGCTCAGAATGGCGCTTGGCCCTTACCCCTGGGGTCTCTGCCCGTCGGGAAAGCAGAACCCACCATGGACCCAGCAGACCCAAGAGGCATCCACGAGGAAGGGCGACGGGACATTGTCCACCTGCCTCGTGGTGGTACCAGTGTCCCACTCCTAGAGCTCTTCATGGATTTTATTGTTTCTCTAGCAAATTCTTAGCTTTTGACCTGATGTCTTTTTCTAATCTTATTCTAATTTTTTCCTGTTAGAAAAAAAAGTCCTTCTTAAATTTAAATCAAAATCTTAAGTAAAAGGAAAGTCAAATTAAAACTTCCATTTTTAAATGTCATGCTTTCCCTATTCTTTCTGTTCTTTCTGTATCTCTCATATTTTACTTCAATACCTAGTTTTTAGCCTGCTACACCTGGTATTGTTTCCTAAAGACCTTGGTTAAGAGGAAGGCTCCTAAGAGCCTGCGTTCACTTACTACTACTGGCTGGGCAGGAGGGCACACACCTGTAATCCCTGCACTTTGGGAGGCTGAGGAGGGTGGATCACTTGAGGTCAGGAGTTCAAGACCAGCCTGGCCAACATGGAAAAACCGTGTCTCTACTAAAAATACAAAAAATTAGCCAGGCGTGGTGGCACTTGCCTATGATCCCAGCTACTCAGGAGGCTGAGGCAGGAGAGTTACTTGAACCTGGGAGGTGGAAGTTGCAGTGAGCCGAGATTGCTCCATTGCACTCCAGCCTGGGTGACAGAGCGAGAAAAGAAAATACTCCTTAGGGCTGTCAGCTCACGAGGCTGCAGTGGGTACTTTTACTGCCCAGCCCTTTCATGGAGAACCACACCTTAAAAACACGTGATCCACAGAACATGTAAGCGTTTTTTAAGCCAACTATGCCATTGCAGATGCAAACAAGAAACAAGGCTTAGCGAGCTCACCCCCGGGAGAAATCCTAGAGATGTGTCTGCGGGAAGCCTGACGGCCCTGCACCCTCTCACCACCCGGCCGTGGGCAGCACCTGGGCAGCACTGTAGCCAGCGCCTCAGCACGCTCTCAGCCCATTTGTTAAATGAGTTATCAAATTGATGCTTACATCGTAACATCTGGACTCGTTGTGAAGCGCTGACACGATATGTAATTGCATAAAGTGGACTGTCACACTGTCTGTGACGTGTCTGTGCCCAGGGTGTCCACTGCCCATGAGTTCACTCTGTCCAGGCTTTTTCTTGTGCATATAAAAAGGTATACTTTTGGACGTATTCCACACAAAGATGAGGTGTGCGCATCACTGTACCATTTCCTTTTTTCCGTCAACTATTTTGTTGGTTTTCTGTTGCTATTTTAAGAACTGCCACAAACTTAGTGGTAAAACAAGATGTTTCTCCTCAGCCAAGTCCTGCAGGTCATGAGCCCAGCACGGGTCTCTCTCTGGGCTAAGGCTGAGGTATCAGCAGCCTGTGCTCCTTCCCGGGGCTCTGCGTGGGAAGTGGGTTCCTTGCACATCAGGGTGTTACAGTTGCGGGACCAAAGCCCCATGTTCTTGCTGTCAGCTGAGGTCAGCCCCCCATTTCCAGAGGTCACCCACAGGCATGTGTTAGCTCTGGCCCCCACCTGCCTCTTCAGAGCCAGCTACACGGGGTGTGGGGTCTCTCTCACTCTGCAGACCCCTCCTGTCTCATGCACATCGATCTCCAACGCTCTGCCTTCCTCTGCTGCCTTCAAGGCTCCCGTGATGAGAGGGGTGCTGCCTGGGTCTCAGGAGCTTCTCACTTCCCTGGGGTCTGCTGGTTAAACCTCAGCTCCACCTGCAGGCTTCATGCCCGCTTGCTGTGTAGTGTAACCTGTTCACAGATGTGGCACCAGCGTGGAAGGTCCTGGGGCTCAGAGGCCCACCTGCACAGCTGCCACATGCATCCTTCTGTGACGGGCACTACTCCCAGCACACCCTAGCCCAGATGTCACTGGACGTTCATGTTGCTTGTGGGGAACTGCCTCTACATATTAATTACTGCAGAGAGCATCACAAAGAAAATGTTTACTCGTGAATGCGCAGCCACCAGTCTACTTGTTGCCAGGGTCTCTCTTCTTCTGGGTAGCATCAGAGGGGAATTTTCTGGGGGTGTGACTGCCTCTGAAGCTGTCATCTCCATCAGTGCTGCTAAGGAGATTCTGACCAAAATGGAAGTTTTTCCAAATTGCTTTTTTTTTAATGGACTCATTATACCCATAATCTATACGTACTTTAACCCCTCCCTCTGAAAAGTCAGCGGGAGAAACAAGGACCCCACAGACGCTGGCCCATTGCCTGTTTCCCTAAAAAATAACATGATGCTTTTTTCTTTTTTTAAAGACAGAGTCTCACCCGGTCACCCAGGCTAGAGTGCAGTGGCGAGGCTGCAACCTCCACCTCCCAGGTTCAAACAATTCTCCTGCCTCCGCCTCTGAGTAGCTGGGATGATAGGCACCTGCCACTATACCTGGCTAATTTTTTGTATCTTTAGTAGAGACAGTGTTCACAACGTTGACCAGGCTGGTCTCGAACTCCTGACTTGCTGATCTACCCACCTCGGCCTCCCAAAGTGCTGTGATTACAGGCATGAGCCACGGTGCCCAGCCCAGGATGGCTTCTTTAAAAGATCCTACTTCTGAAGAACAGATTGAGAATCTCCTAACTTTCGGCAGCATAGCCTTATCCCAGTTACTGCTCTCTTCCAGAAATCCGTTGCCCGTTCACCTGTAAAAACTATTTAATTTCAGGAAATAACTTCCTTGGAATATTTTTATAGATTTGCTTCTCAAGGTAAACAAGTGCCTCTAGTGGTCTGCCAGCTTCGGGGTACTGTCTTATAAAAGGAAAATGGTGATCTGGGGCGAGGCCAGAGAGCCTTAGAGGGATCAGACCGGAACTGGCTCTCGGTGGATTTATGCATTTTCATTTGTTCTCTAATTCGCCAACTTCTGTTCTTGTTGCTATTTCTTCTTTTCCTTAGACCTGTTTGTGGTCTTTTTCTTCATCTGAAAGTATATTTAGTAATAAAAATATACACGGCTATGACTGTTCCTAAGAACAGCTCAACTGCATCCCACAGAAACTGCTAGATAATGCCTTTGTAGTCACTATTTCCTAAACACTCAGCAATTTTGGCTTTGATTTCCACTTTGACTCAAAGGATGGATGAATGAAATGAAGGAGAGATAGGGTTACTCGTAAGAATATAGCCAGTATTAATTAGTTTTCTTCCTTTAAATTACTTTTTCAAATTTTTATAATGTGTAAAATTATTGAATACTGACCGCTTTTTCTTTCGGCCCCGGCTTTTGGTGGGGGGTTAGGTTTGGAGACATAGATAATATACCATTAATTTTTTCCATTTCTAATTATATGAAGTCTTCACTTTCCAAATAGTTCAGTCATTCATGATAACACTCAAAGTTACAAAATGCACTTACTAACTCTTCAGTGTACCAGTGAGCTGCTTTTTGGCATTTTCCTCTAACCGAGATATGCCCGTTTCTGCCCCATTAACCAAGGGCCGTACGTAAGTTCATTGCATGACTCCTAACGGAGTTCTGGTAGCACAATGGAAAAAGAAGTTTTCACATTCACACAGTGAAGAGTGTTCAGAACAATCATTCCTTGAATATGAGTCACTCTTGACTTTCAAAGGCTTTAGAATGTCTAACAGCAGCAGCGCAGATATTTCAGCGAAATACTTCCGTGAAAACTCATGCAAGGCTTTCCGCTAATGTATCTTAATCTAATGGCTGCTGAAGGTCTGACCTTCAGGATTCCAGAAAATGTGCTGAATGAAGAGAACAGAGCAAAGAAATGGCCAATCTGTGAGATTTGAAGACACACTTAAGTAGAATCACACCATTAGCAGAACCTACTGCGAAACAGAGCAGCAGTGAGTTTTACGGACAAGTCCTCATGTATGTGATTCTCCCAACAGCAACGACAGTGTATTCTGTGAGCTCGCTGTCTTCTTTGGCATATGATACCTAATACACCAACTTATTCGCTTATTTACTTCTTAGGATATTTTTATAGAGTACTCTTAGAATGTTTTTATTTCAGTAAGTAAATATGTATTAAGGGTTGAATAGATAATGTAATTGTCAAGCAAATCAATATGTGTACAGACCGTTAAAACATTAACAGTGTTTAACAGGGTGCCGTGGCTCAAACCTGTAGTCCCAGCAGTTGGGGAGGCTGAGGTACATGGATCACTTGAGGTGAGCAGTTCGAGACCGGTCTGGCCAACATAGTGAAACCCTGTCTCTACTAAAGCAAACAAACAAACAAAAAATCAGCTGAGCGCGATGGCACATGCCTGTAGTCCCAGCTACTCAGAAGGCTGAGGCAGGAGAATTGCTTGAACCCAGGAGGTGAAGGTTGCGGTGAGACAAGATTACACCACTGCAATCCAGCCTGGGCAACAGAGTGTGACTTTATCTCAGTTTTGGAAGGAAATCTGCCTTACTCAAAGTCTGCCAGTGTGAACATTAGTCTCTCCTAAAACACACCTTCACATCAACATCCATTCGGGTGTTTGGCCAAATGCTGTGGTTCCGTATCCTAGTTGACACACAAACTGTCACACACAGCCATGAAAACTAACGACACAACAGTGGTTATCTCTGGGTTTGTGGTTGAATACTGTTTTCTTTTAAATTTTTTCTAAATTTTCTGCAAAAACATGTCACATTAAAATAAGAAAAGTTATTGAAAAGAATTAGTTGCATTGTCTTCTGAGCCCCCAGCAACCTGTAAGTCCAGTTTTTCCAATAATAACACTGCATTTAAAAACAAATTATCCTTGTGTTGCTGTTACCACAGTAATAAATGTGTGATGAACAGCTTCATTATAGGTCTCAGCTATACGAGTGGAACGACAATTTTATATGTTTCAAAGCCTCAGAAATGAAATTTATTCCTAGTATATTGCCACATTTTGTGTCTCCAAGGTCATTTTTTTTTTTTTTTTGAGACAGGGTCTTGCTCGGTCACCCAGCTTGGAGCTCAGTGGCATAATTACAGCTCCCTGCAGCCTCAACCTCCTGGGCTCAAATGATCCTCTCACCTGAGCCTCCCCAGAGTCTGGGACTACAGGCTTGCGCCACCATGCCCAGCTAATTTTTGTATTTTTTTTGTAAAGACGGTGTTTCACCATGTTGCCCAGGCTGGTCCCAAACTCTTGGACTCGAGCAACCCACCCTTCCAAGGCTGTTTTTAGAGATGTACAGTAAGGGAATAGTTAGAGACAGAACCCCTCTCGGCGTGTGGTGGGGTTTGCAGTTAGCTGTGGGGAACCCCGCCTTGATGGAGAGTGAGGAATATGCACATGGGCGTCACTGGGTAGAAGCTCTCTGAGGTCCCTTCCAGCTCCACAAGCAGCATTTCCATTTGGGGGGTGGACTGTGCTAGTTTCTGGGGGTGATTTAAGCACCATACATGGGGTGCCTCAAAACTTTAGAAATTTGCCCTCTCCCGGTTCTGGAGGCCAGAAGCCCGGAATCAAGGCGTTGGCAAGGCCTCGCTCCCTGCACACTCTAGGGGAGGGTCCCTCCTGCCTCCTCAGCATCCCTGGCTGCGGCTGCATCTTACCGCCCTCGGCCTCTGTCTCCCAACACCTTCCCGGTCTTCGTCCCGTCTCCTCTTCTCCTAAGTGCACCTAGGAGCTCACTCCCCTGACCTCATCTCAGCTCATTCATCTGCACTGACCCTGTTTCTGGGGAGGTCATGTTCTGAGGCACTGGGGGTTGGGATTTCCATTGGCCTTTTCTAACGGGAGGCACCATTCAGACCGTGACGGAAGCAGTCACATAGCCGGGTAATGAAGTTGGCATAGAACAGCGCCCATCTGTCTCGGTAATCACCAGGCGCTGTTTCTAAACATATTTTCATCTCTGTGTTGGCTTTTCTCTTCTGGAATCTGTGGTCAGACGTAGGATATCAATTCTCCAGCTTGGCGATTTTGCTACTGACTGCTGGGGGCACCGATTACTCGGCTGAAACTGGTTTCCTTTCCTCAGTTCTCTCTCTTCAAATCAGTTAGGAATTGGTCGTGATTCTTCATGAAGAGCGGTTTAGCTGACTAAAACAAAGAGAAATATGTGTTCCGCACACTGAAGTTCCACTTTAATTTCATGAGTAAGTGAGTTTGTAGTTCTAAGAAATTGGTCGCTCAGAATCCTGTTCTGTTTGCTTGAAAATTGGAATCCCTCCTCTGTGCGCCGGGGACCTGCCGACAGACATTCCTTCCTGCCCGTCCCGTTCAGAGGCTCCCTTGGTTCAGAGCAGACAGCCCCTTGCGTCCCTGAGCCCAACCCCTACAGCAGCCTTCGCTATCTCACCATCATTGTCACTACCGGGGGCTGGTGGGGCTCCATACCTTAATTGTGCTTTAAGCCACCTTAAAGAAGCATCTTAAATGGCTTTGGAGGACCAGCAAAAAATAAGTGCGTCTAGTCTTGGGACCATTCAGGCAGCTCAAAGCATGAGGCTGTAGATAGGAAAACATCTTATACGTTCCTGCCCTTCTGTACTTGGGACTGATCCCCGTGCTGACAGCTGCAGAACTGGGCACAGTGAATCTCAGGTGCAGCCCGTGGAAACCCCAGCCTTCAGCCCTGTCCAGTCAGGCCTCATTTCTTTTAACTTTTAGTCTGTTTTCTTATTCAAAATCCTGTTCTTCCATTCCCTCCACAAATGCCAAACATGAATTTCTAGGGTCTTACAGGGAAGGGAGGGCAGAGCGTCGGGGCGGGGGTCACTCACACCCCTGCCCTCCCTCTCCCTGGTGCTGGCTTCATCATAGCTGGTGGGAAGGAGAATGGAGGAGGAAGAAGGCTCTTGGCTGAGCAAGAAGAAAGGGCCCTCCTCGCCTCTGGTCACTGCCTCCCTGAGCCTGGATGTTGGACAGGGCGTTTTTCAGTTCTTTCCAGCATCCCGAGGTGGCCTTCCTCCATCTTTCTTTTCTGACACAGAAAGATGGCTCACCCTCCCCTTTCCTACCCAACTCCCCCCTCCCACTTCTACCCCTGCGGTCCACCCTCCAGCCTATTTGGATCCTGCACTCGGGGGCACCTTTCTTTGGGACTCACTGCTGATCAAATGACCCACATCCAGTACTTGGCACGTGTCTGCTTGGCCCCCAGGAAATATGCGTGTGATTGATCTACCTAAGGTGGTGTGCAGCCCAGTTTACACCCCCACACACCTGCATCTCCCCCGGCCCCACATCACACCCAACTGCTTGCTGAATCTTCACATACTATTTTTTACCCCTTTAAAATCTGTATGTATTGACGATTGGCCTGACGTGTGCCTCTGGCCCCTCTTCCAAATCACGTAGCCTTTGACTTTACCCCTGTGTTTCTGCTTGGAGAGGCCTCCCTGAAGAGCAAATGCAGTCCTGTTGCACCTTTGCCCCCTGAGGATCTGGAAAGGGGTCCCAAAATCCCATCCGGATGTAACTGGAAGGAGCTTCCCGCATCCTCCTAGTCCAGCCGAGGGATTTCCCACCACGGATTTCCTCCCCAGGGCTCCCATTGCATTCTGGGATGATTTCTAACTATTGGAAATTTCCCATTGCAAGAATTCCCCATGTGTCATTTTTCTGTAGTTCCATTTAACATAGTATAGTTATTTTTTATCTTCTGTGTTTTCTCTACTTTCTGATGAAATGATGACCTCCTCAAATGGAAGGGCAATATAAACTCATTTCTTTTTATTACTCCACAGTCACTGTCCGGCTCTGACTGCTCTGTGATCATCACTGACAGACTAGGGTGCCACTGGCTGGGATGGTACGTGGTACAGTTAAGCTGGTATTTTAGTTTCAAATGCATGCACATTCAGCAAACACTTTGATTACCTAAAACCATAGCAGGATGATAGACTGTGCTGTCTACTGATCCTTGCATTACATTAATTAGGCATTTACTATTAAACATTACAATAGTAAAAATCTTTTGGGGAGTGATTTCAATAAGATAATGGAGCAGGAAAGTCAAGGCCTTCCTTCCCCTCAACAAACTCAGCAGTTCGACAATAATCTGTGGACAAATTCCCTTTAAAAAAATTTGGACACTAATTGAAAATCTCCTGCACCCTGAGAAAATATAAAACTAGACTCACCGAAGATGCTTGGGAGATTATCTCAAGAATTCCTAGCCTGGAACAGCACCCTACAATCAGGAAGAGACCCCTGGCTCCCACCCTCTCCCAGGGGAGGGAAGGATCAGTTAAGACATCCAGCATCCCAGCTTTTCCAAAAGGACTCCCAGAGGTCTGGCCTCTGAGCTGCAGGCGTTGGGCCTGCTGGAGTGTGGCCCAGTCTGGCTGCCTGAGGGAGAATCAGTGCAGTGGCTGGTAGATGCCATAGGTCTTCTCCCTCCTCGGCACAGAAGAAGCAAACAAGAAATCCGTCTCAGCTTCCAATGAGGAGGAAGTGGGGCTCCATGCGTCCCACACCTTAGCTTCTTCAGGTTGCACGGAGAACTGGCGTCTATCTTCCAGCCTTCCAGTCTTGGAGCTCTGATGGGTCTAGCAGTCCAGCTATGTAGGGAGGACAGAGACGACACCTTGGACTGGTGGATGCGGTGGTGTTCATCCCGGACTCAGAGCAAGCAGGCAAAAACCACCGCCACCTTCTCCCTGGAAAGGCAAGAACTGGCTGAGGCCCTCCGAATCTCTGAATGATTGGTGGGGGTCTCCTCATGTATAAGACAAGTCCTGAAGACTGACAGAGGCATCCAGTTTGTCTGATGCACAGGCACTAATCCAGAGAGCCAAGGAAAATGAACACTCAGGCAAAGACGTTCCAAAGAAAGAAAACAGATCTCCAGAAACCGACCCTAGTGAAATGAAGTTATATGATTTATTTGACGGAGAATTCAAAACAAGTGACATTAGGATGCCCCCAAGGTCAAGAGAACAATGAAGGAACAAAGTGAGAATTGCTACAAAGTGATAAGACATATTTTTTAAATGTGCCGAAGAAAAATTATGGAGCTGAAGAATGTAATTGACCTGAACATTACTGGAAGGATCCAACAGCAGACCAGATCCAGCAGAAGAAAGGACGTGGTATCGGGGAGCTCAAAGACAGTGTCCTTACAAATGACTCAATCAGGATAGCAAAAAACAACAATAAAAGGAATGTGGAAAGCTTATAGGACTTGTGGGAAACCATCAAGCAGGCCATTAGAAACATTATGAAAGTTCACAAAGGAAGAGAGAAAAGGAACCAGACTGCCAAACATCCCAAATGTGGGGGAGGAAATAGACATTTAGATCAAACAAGCTGAAAAACCAAATATGGAAAATGGAAAGAAGCACACACCAACACACGCTATGAGAGATTTGTCATAAGTCAAAAGCAGAGGGGGTTTTGAAAGCAGCAGGGGAAACGTGGCTTGTCACATACAGTGGAGCCTCTTCATTCATAAGACTATGAGTGGACTTTTCAACAGAAACCTTGGATGCCGGAAGGAAATGGAATGATACATTTAAAATGCTAAAGGAGGCCAGGGTGGTGGCTCACGCCTGTAATCCAAGCACTTTGGAGGCCAAGGCTGGTGGATCACCTGAGGTCGGGAGTTCAAGACCAGCCTGACCAACATGGTGAAACCCCGTCTTAAAAAAAATTTTTTTTAGTTAAATGTTAAAAGAAAAAAATGCTAATGCAGAATGCTATACATGGCAAAACTATCCCTCAAAAATGAAAGAGAGACAAAGACTTTCCAAGACATACAAAAGCTGAAGGAGTTCATCGTCACTGCACCAGCATACAAGAAATGCTAAAGAAAGTTCCCCAAGCAGTAGCATAGTAACGTAAGAAAGTTTAAAACTCACTGGGAAGGCAAATATAGAAACAAATGCAGAATACTACACTAATATAATAGTGGTAGGTAAATCACTTTTCATTCTAGCATAAAATATTAAAAGTAACTATAAGCAAAACCATGTTTAAAATACACAATATGAGTAGTTATAAATAGTGACGAGAGCATAGCATGAGAAGGAGGGGGTGAAAGTGCACAGCTCCACGTATTTGAACATAAATTGTTATCAGCTTAAAATAAACTGTTACATAAGCCCCAAGGTAACCAAACACACCAAAAGAAAAAAACTGTAGAAGTTACACAGAAGGAAAAGAAAGTAATTCAAGCATAGTAATACACAAAATTAACCAACTATAAAGACGGCTGGGCATGGTGACTTCACGCCTGAAATCCAAGCACTTTGGGAGGCTGCGGTGGGCAGATCACAATGTCAGGAGTTCGAGACCAGCCTGGCCAACATGGTGAAACCCCGTCTCTATTAAAAATACAAAAATTAGCCAGGTGTGATGGTGTGTGCCTGTAATCCCAACTACTTGGGAGGCTGAAGCAGGAGAATCACTTGAATCTGGAAGGTGGAGATTGCAGTGAGATGAGATCACGTCACTGCGCTCTAGCCTGGGCAACAGAGCGAGACTCCGTCTCAGATATACATATAAAGACAACAGAGGAAAAGACAGACAAAAGACCTGTGAAACTCACGAAGCAACAAAAAGGCAATGCTGAATCCTTCCCTAGTAGTGATTACTTTAAATGTAAGTGAAACTTGCCAATCAGAAGACAGAGTGCCTGAATAGACTTTTTTAAATAAACAAGACCCAACAATATGCTCTCTACAAGAAACTTGCTTTCGATTTAAGAACACACATAGGCTGAAAGTGAAAAACGAAAAAAGATACCCCAAGCAAATGGTAACCAAAAGGGACAGGTGCCGCTATCCTTACATCAGACAAAAGCTGTCGGAACAGACAGAAAAGGACGTTGTGTCATAGTAAAGGTTCAGTCCGACAGGAAGATACAACAATTACAAATACATGCGCTCAGCATCAGAGCACGTAAATGTATACAGCAAATGCTGACAGAAGAAAAGGAGACACTGACGGCAGTGCCACAACAATGGAAGCCACAGAAGCGGGGCAGCCTGCACTGACGGCAGTGCCACAACAGTGGAGGCCACAGAAGCGGGGCAGCCTGCACTGACGGCAGTGCCACAACAGTGGAAGCCACAGAAGCGGGGCAGCCTGCACTGACGGCAGTGCCACAACAGTGGAGGCCACAGAAGTGGGGCAGCCTGCACTGACAGCAGTGCCACAACAGTGGAGGCCACAGAAGCCGGGCAGCCTGGCCTTGGTCCCCTGGCACCGTCTTCTCATAACGGAAAGTGGGCTCTTGGGGGAAATGTTTGATCCCCGTCCCAGGCAGGAAGATGGCAAGAGCAGTGTGGAATCTCCTGTGGCTTCAGAAAATACGGAAGGACTGGAAGCATGAGGGGAGCAGGCAGAAAAGGCGCAGACACCAGCCCTAGGCAGCCCCGATGGCTGGAAACACGGCACAACACTGGACGGTAATCTTTAACGTCAAGCAACTAGCCAGGGTCCACACCGATACTGATAAATTACCAAAGAGATAGTTATTGTGGGCGTAGGGTTGGTTCTTCCCTACAGCAGAATTAACGTAGAATGGGGAAAAGTAAATCCTTCCACAGGGGCAGCCCTGCAGGACTGAGTGACGAACAAACATACCCACTTATCTGCATTTCAGAGGAGCGGGAGCTGGAGAGACTTCCCAGTGGAGGGAGCCAGCGCCCGCTGGTGCCCCCCGCCCCGCTGCCTTAACCCCCCAGGTGAAAGTCAGCCCTGCCAGACACCATGAGGCCAAGTGGCCCTTGACCCCAAGCACCAAGACATCCCGACATCATACCTGTGGGGTTCTTGCCAAGAACACGTGTCCCCCATCTAGTCCTCGGCAGACACCATGCAGCCCAAAGGAAGGGGCGTTTTACAACGTAAGTGACAAATGCTCGTTGGAAGCTTCCAGGCCACAAAAGACAAGGGGAACCCTGGACGCTGTCACCACCTGGAGGAGTAAAGGGAGGCGGGAGAGTGAGCGCAGCACGGCGGCCGGGCCTGGAGGAGGTAAGGGAGGCGGGAGAGTGAGCGCAGCACGGCGGCCGGGCCTGGAGGAGGTAAAGGGAGGCGGGAGAGTGAGCGCAGCACGGCGGGCCTGGAGGAGGTAAGGGAGGCGGAGAGTGGCGCAGCACGGCGGCCGGGCCTGGAGGAGGTAAGGGAGGCGGGAGAGTGGCGCAGCAGCGGGCCTGGAGGAGGTAAGGGAGGCGGGAGAGTGGCGCAGCAGCGGGCCTGGAGGAGTAAGGAGGCGGGAGAGTGGCGCAGCATGGCGTCCGGGCCTGGAGGAGGTAAAGGGAGGCGGGAGAGTGAGCGCAGCACGGCGGCCGGGCCTGGAGGAGGTAAAGGAGGCGGGAGAGTGAGCGCACGGCGGCCGGGCCTGGAGGAGGTAAGGGAGGCGGGAGAGTGAGGCGCAGCGTCGGGCCTGGAGGAGGTAAGGGAGGCGGGAGAGTGGCGCAGCACGGCGGCGGGCCTGGAGGAGTAAAGGGAGGCGGAGAGTGGCGCAGCATGGCGGCCGGGCCTGGAGGAGGTAAGGGAGGCGGGAGAGTGGCGCAGCACGGCGGGCCTGGAGGAGGTAAGGGAGGCGGAGAGTGGCGCAGCATGGCGGCCGGGCCTGGAGGAGGTAAGGGAGGCGGGAGAGTGGCGCAGCACGCGGCCGGGCCTGGAGGAGGTAAGGGAGGCGGGAGAGTGGCGCAGCATGGCGGCCGGGCCTGGAGGAGTAAAGGGAGGCGGGAGAGTGAGCGCAGCACGGCGGCCGGGCCTGGAGGAGGTAAAGGGAGGCGGGAGAGTGAGCGCAGCATGGCGGCCGGGCCTGGAGGAGTAAAGGGAGGCGGGAGAGTGAGCGCAGCATGGCGGCGGGCCTGGAGGAGGTAAAGGAGGCGGAGAGTGGCGCAGCATGGCGGCCGGGCCTGGAGGAGGTAAAGGGAGGCGGGAGAGTGAGCGCAGCATGGCGGCCGGGCCTGGAGGAGGTAAAGGGAGGCGGGAGAGTGAGCGCAGCATGGGGTCCGGGCCTGGACCAGCACCATGGAAGGATCCTCAGTAGGAAATGGGGAAAGTCGGATGAGCTCCATCGTCCCCTGGGAGTGCTGTCCTCGTGGGAGTCTCCTGGTCTTCTAGCCCACTGTGGTTACGTAAGAAGCGGACATGAAGGAGAGGTAGTGAAGGGGAGCTGGCAGCTCGGCATGGCCTTCGCCACTTTCTCGTAGGTCTACAATTATTGCAAAATTCAGTAATTTAAAAGTTAAAATTGATTACTGAACCCAAAAATTTCCAAAAAGTAGACATATAAAGGTCACGCCTCTCTCTCTCTCTCTTTTTTTCTTTTTTGAGATGGGGTCTTGCTCTGTTGCCCAGGCTGGAGTGCAGTGGTGCGATCTGGGCTCACTGCAGCCTCCGTCTCCCAGGTTCAAGCACTTCTCCCACCTGAGCCTCCCGAGTAGCTGGGATTACAGGCACCCACCACACCCAGCTATATAGTTTTTGTGATTTTAGGAGAGATGCTTCCACCATGTTCCCAGGTTTTACGGTCTTTGTATACACAGATCCTACTATGTCCCTGAAAGCGCTGCGACAGAAGTTTGTCACGCTCAGAGCCTCTCGTCCTTGGCCACAGGGGTCCCTGTCACCAAGCCCGGTCTGGACACTTTTGTCTTTCATTTCCTCAAACACTCAGAGCTCTCTCCCGGCTTAGGCTCTTGGAGTTGCTGTTTCCTCTGCCTGAACAGTTCCTCTCAATCCTCGCATCATTAGTCCTTGAGATATCAGTAAACAGCACCTGTTCAGTGAGGCTTTTCCTCACCACCCAATCTGAGGTAGCTGCGTACTCACTTGTGATCCTAAAATCTTAATTTGATAGGGTGTGTGTGTGTATGGTGTGCATGTGGTGTGTGTGTGTGGTGTGTGTGTTGTGTGTGTG